>JAZDUA010000080.1:3065000-4400000 GCA_038098605.1 Gryllus longicercus | reverse complement strand
GGTGGAACCCATACCTTTTTCGGAAATGTGCGAAAACTGTTACAATTTTTTGTTACATTTCATGTGTTATATTTCTAGCCGATTTATTCTTGGTGTTCTCTTGTGCAAACTTGCCAAACTCATAATTATAAAAGTTCAACAGCTCTTTTACAAGTAATGGGTTTCATTGTCTCGTGTACACTCAATAGCACTTTTTCATAAAATATTTTATAACTTCCCTTCAACATGTTAAACACTGAATCACACTACTGGAAATAAAATATCTGGAAAAAAAAGTTTGAACATGTTTAAAATTGTTTCAAGAAATAATATGTAATTTAAAAAACAACATTGTGATACAAAATCTAAATTTGAAACTATATTAAATGTAAAAATATAAGTATTATTTTCACTTTTGATTTGATTTCATCTTTTGTTTCAATACGTATGAAAGAATAGATAATAAATATAATTTCGGTAACTATTATTTAAAAACCTGTTTGGTAGCGAATAATACCTCTAGTTTTGTTTTGCGCCAATGCGCCTGCACAAATTCATGCGCCACAGTCCCGTATTTCCAAATTTCTGATCCACAGTGTATGAAACGAGGAAGTTGGCAGCACTCGCGTCAGGGCAATATTTCTCTTTTACTGCATCCTCCCCATTTTGTTTCATTTCCCAGCAGAGATCATCCATTTCAAATCAAAAACCCGTAAAACTGTCATCGCACTTGGCCAAGTTGATACCCGCCCAGGACATTTGCGTAAAACGCGAATAAATATTCGTCCTCTGCCCGCCCCGGGCGCGCTCGTGGCCTCGGCCCGGAACAAGGTCAATGGCTAAATTCTTGCGCTACACAACACACGAAACGAATGTGAGGAGCTGGAATTATTTGAGAGAAGTTTTTTTCGGTAGAGATTTCTCTTTACCTTTTCACACGAAGTATCTCGACCATACGGTTTAACGAGTGGTCTGTATTGAAAATACTGAATTGAATTGGGTTGGAGAATTTTCATGAAGCTTCTTCATTAATTTTCAGATGTAAGCTTTCTATAGAGTCGTAAATATTTCGAAATAAGGTGACCTCAAATGGTTAGGATTATTGCGATGGTCTTGTTTTGCGTTAATATCTTCCCCAATCCCGTTTTAAACACGTGTTGAAAATGTTAATACAGTTATATTATATAGTATATATAAAGTAAATATATTTCATCGAATAACTTGTATATATTTTTATAAATATATTATTTGTACATAGCTTGTATTTTATTTTTTTATTTAAAATTGAACCTATTATTAGATAGTTTTAAATAAATGTAATTTGCCTGCGTATGTATGTTGTAAATGAATGTTATTAAAAAAATTAGTACTAGACAATTTTGATTATTTTGTGTTGTAGTTCTTCTGGCTTATTATTTATCTTTGATTGTATATTCGTAAACAAAAAATTAGAGCGTTATAAAATTTTCGAAATCCATATTTCTATTGAATGAAATTTTGCTTTCTTATTTCTCATGGAAACATTGTGTTGAAAGAAAGTAATAGTTAAATTTATCCTTCATAATTATTCAATTCTTTAATTCAAATATATTAAGATTGGGGTTGGGAGTTGGGAAATGACGATCGTTGGTCCTACCAATGAAAAATAGAAAAGAAAAATGCAAGTTTCCTGATGCATAGCTTAGGAAGATCATTATTAAATTTTAGTTAATTTTCACACACACACACACACACACACACACACACACACACCTCTAGAGTAGAACTAGACAAGTGAATTAAGCCCAGAGAGAAAACACTCAATTCGAGCTTTCGCCGTCTCTCTTTGCCGTGCAGACGAAAGTGAGGTAATGGTCTCCCGAATCCGTGCCGCTTAGACAATCGATAGTTGCGCGAGTTTCCAGTGCATTGTCCGAGGCGAACTTCCTCGCCGCGCCGGTCGAACGGAGCTCTGGAGGAGCATTGGGCACGTGCAGGCGGTGTGAGTCGCCACCGCACAAAACACAGTTGCCCCTGGCGGCGGAGGCGGAGGCGGCGACTTCGCGACCTCGCTTTTCCTCTCAATTGCGCCCTCTTCCTCTCTCACTGAATTTCTTTTGCTCCTTTTCTGAACATCGCAGTTTCCGCTTATTGCTGCTCCCGTTCTAGTTTTCTCTTCAGTCCACCGCTCTCTCTTCACCGTTTTCTCTTCAGTCTCTCTCGTTCCACCGCCGTCACTCTTGGTCTCTCCCCTCGTGCCCGCTTCGACTCTTGATCTTCAACCTAGGCTCCAACTCGATCTTTGCCTTCTCCCTCCCTCCTACTTCTGATCTCGTCTCCTTCCTCGTCCCATTCGCCGGACCTCGCCCCAGCTCCCGTCCCCATTGGCCGCTTCCTCTGGTAGCGCCGCTGCTCCACCCAGCAGGCGGCGAGTGGTGGCACTCCAGTTGGCCATGGACAGTGAGACAACGCGCATAACGTCAAAATGCAATGGGAATAGAGGCAGTGGCAGATATGAAAACTTGCTGGAGGTAAAGCACTAGGAGAGGTAGGTTGTGGTATAAAAAAACTAAGAATCTAAAGATACAGAGGCCAGTGGTGTAAAAAAGAATAAATGAGTACGGTTGCAGAGCCAAAAGAGGTTGCTGGCGGTAAGGACGACCAGGAGGGAAAATGGTGAGGAACGCAATTTTTTAAAAGTGCCTTAAAAAGTGCCTTAAAAAGTCACCTCACTTGGAATGATGAATCACTAAAATTGTAACGATATGCATCTGATCGACGAGAACAGCTGAACGAAAAATCAGTTTCTCAATTTTCTCAAATATCAATTGATATACGAAATTATAATTTTTTTCATAATAGAAGTGTTCAGACTTTATAAAGAAAAATAGACATGTACTACATCAGTTGAAAAGAAGAATTCTTATTAAGAGTCACAAAAAGAAAAACGAAAATCTTCGGTGTGGCTAATACGCCTACTATTATAGATTTCTTGATTATGTATGTTTTTCGATACACATACTATTCTTTTGCTATCTATATCCCCGTATTAGCGATTCACCGACCTAACAGTAGTATTGACATCGAAAACAAAATGGACTGAAAGTGTCGCGGGCATTGCGTCGTCCCTCCGCAAACGCAAGCCGACGCCGCAGCGGGTGGGTGGGGCGAGGCGGGGAGCTTGGGGGCGGGGCAGCGGTGCTTTATCTCTGGCCGTCTCCGCCGGGTGACGCCGCCGGGACAGACAATTGAATTACGAGGCGCGACCCACGTGTTGCGCCCACTCGCGCGCGCCGCCCGGCGTCGAACGGCGCCCCGCGCGCGCGCGCGGCATGGCGACGGGGCGGGGCGCGCTCGCACTGGGGGGTGGACGCGCTTCGCTGCATAGAGTGGCGACTGAGCTTACTATACATTACCTCCCTGTGGGTCGACCAGTTGTGTAGCAGTCTTCCAACACAGGGACCATCCCAGCCGATCCATGTGGGCAAAGCGGGCACGGGGCAAGGGCGTTTTCAGGGGCGTTTTCAGGGGCGTTTTCACAGTTTCCTTACCTCTGGATCTGTCATTACTGCATAATATTACAGCTTATAATTATTCATAATTGCTGTCGTAATTGTCTTCCCATATTAATCATTCACTTACGTCCAGGTAGGCCGTAGACAATAGGTAGTATTTGAAGACAATAAGTTGTATTATAGGAGAATAAAGAAAAAAATAATCTTTCATTACAAAGGACCACACTCCCATGTACCTAATATTGTGCTCTGGCAAGGGCCCCCTCTGTACCCCAGCAAGTGGAGATTCGCCCGGGCGTAGCGAGAGGGCGAGCTGTGGGGGACAACTACGTATTGATTTTGTAATTACTGAACTATTTTCGTATTTTAGAAATTTATGATATTGAAGGGAAATAGTAATTACTTAGTAATATAGTAATTACTACTCCGATAATATAAAATACTGATGCTACAGCAGACTTAATTTTTGTATTATTTGAGACAGCTACGCAATAAAAAAACTATTTGACACAACAAAAGTTTTTCCAGACAGTTAAAAAACATTTTTACGCTGGGAATCGAACTCAAGGTCTGAGTTTTAGCACATCGTACCCCTACACTCGTTTCCTAGGAGTTAAAACACCTTCTCGATGCTTTAAAAATAAAGTTGAATATTTTCATTTGCAAATATTAAAAACCCTAAGATTTTACGTGTTTATTTCAAGATATAATTTATTAAGAATTAAGAATAATAATATTAAAATTAGAATAATTAGAATAGAATTAAGAATATTATACTTAAGAACAAATTTCATTAAGAAAAATATCTTCAATAATATATAGTTTTAGTAAGATGCCACCAAAGGTTTAACTTCCAGAGTTTGAGATTACAGAGTGCAACGAAAATGGGACCTGAGCCATTTTATAAGTTTTGCACAATTCGAGAAAAAAGTAATGAAAAAGTTTGGAAACATTGATGAGCAAACATTAATTTCTTTAATTCACGCAAAAATTGTGTGAATACTAGACATATTTTCAAGAAATTATATATTATCTTATTTAAAGATTTAATTTTGAGAACTATTTCATTTAGAAAAAAATTCAACCAGTGATGTAGTTTTTCAATTTTAAACACGTTTTTTTAAATGCTTCAGAGTTCGCCGAAAATGGGACCTGTGCCATATTTTTAATCGTACTTTGTTTTAACCGACAAAAATATTGAGTTATAAAAAATGGACACGTTTCTGAGAGTTTTGAAAATATTGAGGCTTCATGTAAAGTACCTCGCAAAATCAAAAAAATCAGTTTCTAATTTGCAGGGACATTAATTCTGCCAGATTGAGCGGAGAATAGACGTTTTGGAGGAAAATCTTCTAAACAGTTTAGACGCTAATCTCGGACGGACGGACGTTTTGCCATCAGTCATTTTTCGGTATCAAGAAGCCACAAAACTGGATTCTGACTCCACAACGTATTAAATGTAATTGATTATGTATACGAGCAAGAATTATCCACTTTTTCGGTATCACCACCGAGAATAGAAGTTTTTCTGTTGAAGAATCGCCACTTTCCGCGGAAGCTTTGCAATGTTTTTCCTTCACTACGTAAGTATGAAGTAGGTGAGAAAGTAAAAGGATTATACTGCCCATCCAAATTTTATGCCTCGACATATTGCGGAACAGTGGCACCGTAGTGGGAGATTACTGAACACATTTTCGATGGTAATCAGTGAAATCACAACAAAAATTACTACATAGGATTCTCGAGTGACAATTTGCTAGATATGGCGAAAAATAGTAAAGTAATTGACAAACTTTCGTAAAAATTGTCTACCGGAACATATATGTTTACTGTTCTTCATAAAAATCCTCTGCTTCCATGAATCACTTTAATCACATTTACTTTATACTTTTTCATTTCACTTGTCTTACTTTTCGATCCTTATTACAATAAATTGTATATAATTTTACAACCAGACCTTCTAGATTCTCTGTTGCATTCCCACAATACTCTTAAATGTATTAACTTATAAACAGAAAATGTATGCATTGGATTCTTTTATAACATTGCTTCCCGTTTTACTCTAGTCATTAAAATAAATGTAAAATAAAAGTTGAAATTAAAATAAAATGATGTCTTTTTCCGTTGCTAATTTTCACGATAATGCTGTTACACGTTCGAAATGCAATTAAGTTCTAAGATCTTTAGAAATGTATTTTTCATCACGATTTTAAAGGCACAATATTTATTGCGAAGAAGACCGCCTAAAAAGCGTTATGAGGCATTCTTCTCCTTTTATCATAAAAAAATATTTCGACTTGTAACTGGCTTCACAATCCTTATTTATTCATGTACATCCTGCGATTGTATGTAAACTGGCATTCAGTCTCTGTTCCGGGGGTTCTTACGTTACTTACGACGAAGTCATAAAATGCCACTGGAGGAATGAAAAATGGCCTCGCTGAGGAACTTGTCTTCCAAGGTCTGACCTAAAACGCCGTCATGATTGGTCTTGTAGTGATTAGAGCTTAATGGATCTTTTCTTAAACTGCATAAGAATCCTTTTACTTTTTATAGGTTTCCGTTTCCGTAGTTTAGTATTATAAACTTCCTGTTATTAAATGAAACAATAGATAGTTTGATTTGAGAAACAATAAGTTATAGTCGGTGGTGGTTTAGAATTGTTGAAAGGAAAACAAGATACAATTATCTTATTTAGATTATTTAGATTTGAAGAAGAGTAAATGCGTGACTCCACTCGCTGAATTGAAATTTCGAAATGAATATCAGAGAAATTTGCATTGTGTCATTTTCCCTTGTGTGGCAAACGTTACTGCTAAAAATATCTTTGGGATAAAAAAAAAACTTGGTTAAAGGTCGATAATATGTTGGTTTGCTTCTTGATAGTATATTTTATTCACTATGTCGCTTTACATAGTCTGCTTAATTGTTCTTAAAAACTGTTTTAGTTCTTCCCTTTCCCTTTTCACTGATTGCGTTCTATGATCTGAGCGAAGATGACCTCAGAGTCCGTTTACGTCCTTAGCAACGGTTCTGTGGTGCATTCCGAACAAGCCACCTCCACACTTCGGCTAGTCACGTTCCAGCAATAAACGGAACAACAGCAGCGAGTGTTAACGCGATCAGCGCACAGAAAGGAGGTTAAAGGCGGGACGGAGTGAGGGGGCGGGGGAGGGGCAGGCGCGTGGATTTATGTGGTTGCAAATTGCGTTTCGCCCTAAATACGGCGCTCGTTAATGCGGCGCTCGCTTTGAAAGGAAGCGCGTCGCGCCGCCATCTCGGGTAATTCGCCGCTGCGATGTTTGACTGCGTGGTTCGCAGGCAAGGAGCAGACGCGCACGCGCGCTCAGGTGTCTCTGCGACGCCACGCGGCCCCGCGGCGCTCCTTTGCGCGTTTTGCCCTCCATTGCCTTTGAGTTGGATGCGCCTCTGGTATCACTGTTCTGCGCAAAGGTTGCGCTTTGCCAGTAATGAATTGCGGCGGCGGCGGCGGCGAGGACGAGGGCGAGGTAGCTCCGCGTCGGAGCAAAGGGTGCGGGTGAGTCGGTTGCCCGGCGGAGTCGCCTTTTCTACTCGACTCTCTTGACGGCGCTGCTACCGCCTGTACAACTATTGCGACCGACGCGCGCCGTCGTTATCGCGAGGGACCGGATTACAATGCAAATTCATATTTCTTCCCCTGTTGTCAGAAAGTATCCTCACTGGGTGTGTGAAACGCCTAATTACCAATTATTTAAACATGATTTTATGATGCATATCTTGCATTTGCAAATTTGTGTTAAAATATTTTCAGTTTTTGAGGCAGCATGTTTTAATCTAGCGTGTGCATATATGTTTTGAATATTTTCTGTATTTGTGGTCCTTTCCGTAGGGTCACGTTCTTTTTTAGGAACCTGAGGACTTATTATATTGCTGCGAATGCACAATTCTCTACATCGACATGTAGGAAAATATGATTTCAACGTGTTTATCTGCAGGCGTAAGAGAACGCCGGAGTTTCCACGAAGCTATTATGAATGGCGACGGTTTCACTTTTTTTGTGGTTCTTTGATTCGCGTTGCAAGACGAAACTATCACTTGGGTGTAAATGGATTCTAATAAAAACTACTAATAAATAAATCCTAAACTACGAAACATTAACTCTTTGCCTGCAGAGAGAGGAAAAAATCTACGCCGTGGTTCGTCGTTTACCAACCATTTGGAATGAGTCCGTTTTAAGTCGTTGATGTCGAGGCGGCGAGGCTGTTGATGTTGTCGAAGCCGTTGATGTCTATGTCAATGTTGTAGTTTTGATGCTGCCACTTAGCTGGCTTTGGCGTTATAGTCGTATGTTGTGATTATCACTGCCATTGTTGCTTTAATTACCGTCACATGTATTATTACTGCTTTATTGGCTTAATTTTTTGACGATGTTCTGAAGTGTGTTAGTATTAATGTTTGCATCTGTTTTGGGGTTCCTGGAAATTGGCTACTGGGTTCCACATGCTAATTACATCTTATAAGGCATATCGAATACCAGAGATGCAATGCTTAATTGCATTAATTTCTTTGAAAGTAATATTCAGAAATGTGTATACCGTTACGATGTTTAGAAGGAGGTCACGTTAGATACCAGTGATCAATCAATAAATCTTTGCCTCTTGTTAACGTGTGATGATCAAGCATTAATACTTTGTACATGAGGTGAATGGATAACTGTTTTTAGAGTTATTTTACATTCTACAAGAGAAAGTTTACATTTAACCCCTTTTTAAACGCATTGCCTCCCTTTTGTCTTGCAGCTTATGCATTAGCAGTCAATCATTTCCTGTTTGATTTAGATGTGACCTTCTCCTGGAACTATTATGGTATTGTGTGGCATTATCCCATACAATACGGTTTAGTGCCAATTCTTTTCATTATTTCTATTTTCTTTGCCTAGGTTCTTGTACCTGTTCATTATTACAGGTCTTGCCTCTCCCTGTTAAGACTCCTGTCCCATATAACATCATTTGATCTTTGATAGGCTTCACTCCTTCAATTCCTTCACTCAAACTCAGTAGATAAAAAAGGTTAGTGTAGTCACTAACCGTTTTTATCTACTAAGCCTTTCCATTTGCAGCTCAATCATAACACCATATCAATACTTGCAATAATTACTTATTTCTAATCTCTGGGATTTCTGTGCTCGTGCATTTATTGTAATATAACATCATCATACTCGGAAATATAGATCAATTTCTCCTACTGGTAAGCGATTCTCCTCGCTTGGCAAGTGAAGTTACAGTTCAAATTACTCCACTCCAGAAAAAAAAAATTGCTTGCTGACTTTCTTCCGTACATGCATATTGCACTGTTATTACCCATTCTGATATTTTCTTAAAACAGTATGTATTATTATAGTTCCCATTCCAGTAAGTTTGCTGATACCTTTAAGTCGATGACTTTCAAAATCAGCATATTGTGATCATTCATTTATGCACATCGTAACATATTATAGTTTTTTCATAACATTACCCAGTATTTTTGCCTTTTAAATACTTTTGTATTTTCACCAGCGCCGTTTCTTTCACAATCTCTTCATCTTTTCATTTATTTTCATGTGTGTTGCTCTCGCTACTGATATCACTTTTATCATTACACAGGAAACGTCAATATTTCCGTTTCTAAGTTTTCATTCTTTGTTACTTTTCCTACTGTACTTATGTTTTATATTTATTTTTCACTACTGTACACACGCTATTCCGCTCATGCCGGAGTGGACGTTACTGTCACTGTAGGAACAACTAGGTGGCTTATCATAGGCCGTTCAGTCTCCTCTTGTCCGCTGTGTCTCTTGCATTCTTCCGACGACGCCCTCTGCTCTTCCGCCAAAATATCCACGATGACTCTTGCCGCTACCGCTACTCTCAGCGCTCCAAAAACCCCTGCGAATGCTCCAGCCATCTCCGCCTCCCCCTGCACGCAACCGTACCACCACCCCGTAAAGCCCCCATCGTCTCCACCGCCAGCACCACCTCATCTGATTCCGGAGTCTCCACCCCCTCCGCCTCTTCTCCTGCCGTCGCTGGCTCTCTCGCCGCCGCACCACGCCGACGTCTTATTGAGTTACTGCAGTGATGAGTATCGTTTCAGCGGAACGCGCGATAACAATCCAGGCGCGGAACTGTATTCAATTACGCGCTCGATTATATTTCACTCTTGGCGACTCGCGAGGGCGGGCGAGCGCGGGCGAGCGCGGGTGAGCGGCGGTGAGGACTGCGTAAAAAGCTCCCGCCCGCCCTCGAGCGAGCGGCTCACGAGTTACTGCTCCTGTTGACGTAACCGCGATTTGCTGCGTTCGCCTCCGACGTGGTGGCGGGCGGCGGGACTATATCATGCAACGTTGTTGATCGATGTTAACGATGTTAGGCACATTAAACAGCCATACTTACCGGGCCATATTGTTTGGATGGATTATGGGTAGTAGGTCGAAGCATGTACATAATGATTTAAACATGCAGTGTTAGCTGCTCAGATTGGCTGTACAGGCTTTGTAGAAGATCCATATGTGATAGGCTGATCATTATTTTTTACATGAACCGATTACAAAAAATATTTCAAATTTTCATTCAAATTTTAATTATTATTGTGCGAGTAATAAATTCAATTTTGAAAACTCAATATGAGCGTACATTCTGTGATGTGTTTTTTAAACATATTGTTTCTGTTGTACATTTTTTAGCCGCTGGCCGCACTCGTACATGTTGATGAGGGAATATTTATAGGGCCATTGTGTTATTGTTGATTGCTAATGACAAATGTTATAAGACTGCGTTTTATTGAAAATATATTCATAATAACACTGTTTGCAGGAGAACAACTCTTGCAACTGTTTAAGTTCACAGTAAAATTAAAAAAACAACTATCGGTTGGTCGAAGAAAGGCGACAATACTACTATTCTTGCGATTCATGAAAGAGGAAGTAATGCATATCACTGTACAGCTTTTTATTGTCCTTTAATTTTGAGAATTTTCGTTGATACAAACATTTTGAACGCACAAAGAGTGCTGTGAAAGTACTGCGATAGCATTAATATTTGGTCATTTTGTATCATTCAATGAAAGAACTAGGTATTATTTAAGAAGGTAATGGTTTTACACGACGAAAGATATTTTCTAGGGAAATGGTGGATAAATCACAAAATAAACCAATGACATTCACTTTGTTTCTCTAAAGGTGATAATAATTTTCGTTTAAGCGTGAACGACTCGCACCTCGAATTGCCAGGATCTAATGTAATATCACCAAAATAATGAAGTGGTAGGTATGATCGTTTAAAGTCGTTTGTCACTTAAATAAAAATGCGAGTAGCGTCTGCTTGTACACAAAAAAATATATGAATGAATAATGCGTTTCTTTAATACGCATAAAATAAATATTTATTAGTCTAAAAGTATACTGAAACATTTATTTGTGAAAATAATGAACGTGAGATGCATATGGTATTCATAAAAAGTTCGGTTATTTAGGGATACGTGATATATTGTTCATTTCAAATCTCCCTTTTACAAGTGAAATGAAATTGTGTTGCAAATTCCGTATTAATAATTGTACGAAAATGTAACTAAATCAGTTGACTTCCGAAGCAGTTTGCGAAAAATGTAACTAAATCAGTTGACTTCCGCAGCAGTTTGCGAGGAACTAAAAATTTTCCACCATAGAAATATTTCTTAGTAAATAAAAAAAATAATGCTAGAAAATATCTTCAGATGCATTTGCAATATATCTAAAAATCAGTGAATCAGTCAAGATCTTCTTGTGTGTGTATGTCTGCCCGCACGCGTGTGAAGGAAACAATGCAAGCTTGACTTAAAAATATATAAATGGGGTGGTACCACAAATAAAATTGTATTTCCTTTATAATAAAGGCAAAAAAATAATTAGAATTTGAAGTATAGTAGTATAAAATACTAGTAATCATAAAATAATTAATATTATTTTTTGTATTAAATGAATAAGAATTTGATAACCTGAAATACTTCCTGTTGATACCTTTTCACATCTCGACTTGAAACTAACATTACAAGTTCCACAAAATTATGGAAATCTTTTATTAACTGAAACAGTTACCATTTCATTTGGTTACATTTCCAACAATCTATTTAATAAGTTTGATATATGTAATAACAGTTACGGTTCTCTCTCACTATTGAAGCGAGTTTTATTTGAAGCAGGTTTTGTTTCGGCTTGGTACCTTGCATGCAACTGGTCTGCAAGCAGCGGATGGAATAGGAATATACTAATAGTAATGAACATGAAGTAAAATAAAATAAAATAAAATAAAATAGATTGTTGATGAAATGAAGATTTCACGCGTTGAAGATATCATTATATACGTTTTAAATTGAGGAGGGGCCTTTCTAGAGATGAGAGCACTTGCGTTAAGCACATCCTCGTGGTCTGTGCGCCCCTGCGCGCCGCACCCTGTGTGGCGGTGTGGCGCGGCATCCCCGTGCCGAGGGTGGGGCTGGGCCAGGCGGGGCGGGGCGCGGGAGGGAGAGTTCTTCGACCCGCGGGCCGGCGGCGGCGGCGGCGCGCCGCGGAGACAGTCGGCATAGACGCGCGCACGACTCCAGGCGCGCGCACGCACGCTCACACGCGCACACGCCGGCAGACACACGCACCGCGGCAGACGCGCGCGCCGTCTCGTATCGATCGATGCGCGGGCGGCGGCGGGGGTGGCGGAGGCGGGTGCCTCGCGTTCCGGCTTCCGTCTGCGCCGCCCTCTTGGGCTCGACGAGATCTGAAAGATACCGGCGCAGAACGAGCGGAGACGAAATTAGTCGTAATAGCGTAAGTCGTGGCGCGTCTTGCGAAAGGGAAGCGGATAATTGATATTTCTGACGCAATGGAAAGCTTCGTCCCCCCGAGTCTCTATGTCAGGTATTCTTAAGCTGCTACGTTCGCGTTTTCTCTCATGACTTCGAACGGTTGTTTGACGGAGATGTGACAAAATAAAGGGGGTTGAAAGCTTAAATGTTATCGCCGAATAGTTTGTGATATGCAAGACATTCTAGTATGTTTAGAATGTCGGCAAAGTAGTGATACCTTTTACACTTCGAGAAGTCATTTCCAAAGGAAATTATAATTTTATTTGTATCTAAATATTTATTCATTTATAACACATTTATGTATTACATAAATACATTGTGGAAATAATACTCAAGAATTTGATTTAATATAAATATTATCTTCATTGGAATTCCCTTAATTTAACTAATTCCGTGGCTTAAAAACTAAATTAATTTTTTGTTTTTTATTCAAATATAAATGGAAAGACACCCAAAATAAGAAATTCTTACATAAATACATTCAACGGAAAATATTCCGCATGTCAATTCGTCCACGCTATTCTTCCGTGCACGGTTTTCCTTTAATTCACGTTCAGTAATCATTTATATTAGTAATAATATTTTTATTTGTAGAAAATGATTGTAATATTTATTAATTATGCTAGTTCAAGTTATTTAAGACTATCAGTAAAGTAAGAATATGGATACTTAATATAATCTATTTATTTCAGACATGGATACGTATTGTGGTGTAGGTTCGGCCTTCTTTTCAGGTACACTCGTATTTCAAGTTAATTTATACACAAGCACACTGAATATTTACAATTGCTGTAACGGATATGTTGTGTTACGTAATGAATAACATTGCGTACAGACTGATTTGATCTGTCAGTTGATAAAGGCGCTCAGTTAACATCAGAGCTCATTGAATGTCTAAGGTCGACTGTATTCATGGCGCCAATAATCTAGCAGTCTATGCTTCTGTAAACAAATCGCAATAGAGAGAAATATTTTGCTATTTGTACTTTCTAATGTGCGAAACTTGTGTACATACTATATTTTTCAATGTGCGAAAATCATGTCTAACTTATTCACATCTAACCTATTAATTATGGTTCTTAAGAAAATAAGCGAGTTATCGAATCCATACGTCAGTACACTTGCTGCATAGAGCTCGGGCTATCTGATAGCAGTGAAATGTAATAATGGTAAGAACTAGAATTATGAAATATTGCGAATATGATAGAAGCGGTATTAACAGTATTTTTATCTGACGTTACTTTATGGTCGCTACCTTGTAATTACTGTGCGGCATTTAATCATGAAATTGATTTATGGAAGTAGCATTCTTTGCCGAGAAGGTTCTCTAAAGAAAGAAGAAGAATTTAAGATGAAAGATTTCAGTTTCTCAGTATTTAAACAGTAGTTGTTTGGCAGAGAAGAAATAGTATTGATCCAGAAATATAATTATCTGGGAGACAGGTGTTTTTATTTACTTCTTTGATTTTGTGAGGAAGCAAATGATTCACAAGAATTGTAAAACGACGTTCAAAAATTGAAACGAAAGATTTTTTGGTTCAATTAAAATTCCATACTTTCGTTATAGCGTAATTGGCTAACGCAATAAATTTACTCTCTCAAGTAAATGACGAATGAACTGCTATTGCTCAGATGTCAGGCTGCAGCCGGGTGCAAAATTTTGCGTAACTTAATGCTCCGCGCCCATGAGAATTTCGAAGCGGCATCATTAGTCATTTGCCACCAGCCGGCTTCCTTCTCCGGCACCACTCGCTGACTGCTCTCCCTCGTCTTCAAGGCACAGTAGAGCTCGAAGTGATTTTTTTACAGATATTGATATTGATTTCGTAGTTCGCGAAATAAGACTTCAACACTGAAATATATGTGTTTGCCGGATGACTGTTTGGGTAATTTTTTATGCGATGAGGTAAAAACGTTCATGTCACGTTTAGAGAAAAAGTGTAAAGAAAGTAAATGGTTTCTGAGAAACGAAATAGTTTCTAGCTTTTGAGGGTGTTGTTTGTTCATCTCTTGAGAACTGGTGAGTACTGATTAGTCATGCTCTGCAAGAAAGGTGATGCGTGAGCGGAATCCTCGAAGCAGGGAAATAAATTCGTGAATCGATTTATTATGCTACACGAATTAACATCATGACACACCTGTTATAGCGCCCACTTTACATTTCTGGAGCTGCAGATAGGATCTTGGCCCAGTCCGTATGAAAATATAAATGATTGCACTTGGTATGTTGTCGAGGCGTTCGTAGAAGAAGAAAGGTTTTGAGTTCGTCCGTTTCATATTATTTTCCTTCACAATTTTAAAAATTATAAAAATTGAGGATTGGTCAATTTTGAATTTGTTGAGGACAAAATTCGCGACAAATTTTGGTTTTTCTTTTAGTTTTTAGACCTGAGGGAGGTGTTTTATTAATATGAATGTATCGATAAAAGTCCAAGCGCTTGAGTATCAGTTTGTAAAGGAATTAACAAGATTTGGTATCAGTAGCTTAACGAAATGATTGCAGACCCTACAACAAAACATTTATCCGGTCCCCCTTTATAAAAGTGTAGAACAAATAAGTATTGTTACTATCCTAAATAATGAAAATATCTCCTACAACATCTCTTACCCGAACCAGCAAGCCCGAACGTTCCGTCACTGTTTGCTATTTCGCTGCCGCAAGGATAACTTCTCTTTCATGTCTTTTCATATAATTATCGCCAAGTTTCTTGATGGCGTGAATTCGGTTTACCAAAGGCGCGAATCGTTTCAACTCAGCCCTGCACCCTCCCATTGTGATTTCCACACTCTCTTCAGCGCGATCCTGTGTTCGCACATCAGAACACACTCCGTTAATAATGACTTCAGTTCTGCGCGGCGCGGCGCGGCGGAGAGCGGAGCCAAGGGGCGAGGGCGGCGGGCAGAGGTGTCCAACGCGGACCGAGTGCGGTTAATAACTTCTGTTCATCATTCGGAATTAGTGTTAAACAAACCCGCATTGTACGTTATGGCGCTGACAGGGCTCCATTACATCGGCAGCGGTAGTTCATTACGCAGAGAGCGCGAGGGCGAGCGGCCAGCCAGCCGCGGGAGGGAGGCGGGGGCCGACGAAGAAATCTCGCATTCGGAATTCATTGCCCTCTCTGCGCTTGGCTCTCTAATGGCGTCGATGAATTTTTCGAGGGAAGAGGAAAAAAAGAAAGCTAAAAAGCTGAAAGGTAAATGGAAGGATGGCAATTTTGTCGTTCTTATAAATTATGTGTTATGTATGAATTTTAATGACGTATTATGTCGTGTATCCGAGGGCAATTTCATGGGTCGCGGGTAGTTAGGCTTTAGAAAATTTGTATAACGTTGTTTAGTTTTAGAATGCCCATAATATCATGTTCATTTTAACTGTAGGCGAATACACCCAGAACATGAGTGTGCGAGTTGTAGATGCGTGCGTTAGTTATATTGTGTATTAAGGTGTCTACAAACGATTGTGAATAATGAGCGCACATCGCATCATTTCATTAATTTTTAGATCGCGCTTTGTACTTGCTACGCCCTGACATGAGTAAAACTACAATGAACAGTCCTCAGACCTTAATTTACTCCAGACTGTTATGACCTCACTTTATTCACGGTGGATCCACGCACCGTTTCGTTATTCAGCTGCGAGAATCGAGGTCGGAGGCGCGCGGCCAAGCTGTCATGACCCAGCCCAAGCGTGGGCTTCCTTTGTGCGCCTTTACCTCTACAATGCAGTTTCCTTTAGGCCGCTTGTCCCGTGCCGCGCGGTCCGGCCAGTCGCCGCCGCCGCCGCCGCCGCCTCGCGCCTTGACGCATCGCCCGCCCGTGACAGTCCGGAAACCCGCTCTCGCCCACGCGCCACCCCGGCTTCGCCTCAGCCCCCGCCCCGCCACCGCCCCGTTCTCTCCCCGTCCTCGCCCCGCTCGCGCCCGGACCCGGCCCTCACGGCAGTAAGTCACGCGCCTCGGACGGGCCAGCGGGCGGCCCGGTCTCCCGTCCCGTCCCATCCCCCGACATGGAAGGGGAAACGGTGAGAGGGAGCGTCTCCGGCACAGGATGTGATGGGGAAAGCCATGGGGGCAGCAGAGAACGGGGGAAGAGGGGAGATGGGATGACGAAGGTAAGACGCGACGATGAAGGAGACAATGACGAGAAGGGGGATAGAAGGAAATTGGGTTGAGAGAGATACAGCGTAGATGAAAAAGAGGCTTTAAGAGAAAGGTGAGGCGAACTCTTGCACAGCAATGGGTTAGGGAGAGTCATGGGGGCTGAGGAGGCAGGAGAAGAGGGAGGGGTTGGGATGACGAAGAGAAGCAGCACGAAGGAAAGAGTAACGAGAATGATTAGAGAATAAAGAAGGGAAGAATAAAACTGATACTTGCAGGAAAGGCTGTAAGCGATAAGAGTGCGAGGGCGAATGGTCAAACATTGAGTTAGGATGTTCACGATACACTATGAGGCGAGGAGAATTTAAAGTAATGGGCGGCGAAGAGACAATGTGGTGGGGATTGAACATAGGCCCACTACATTTCAGATTAAGCACAGGTTTAACAAGCAGCTGGTTAGACCAATAGATGACGGCTCATTTGTCGGAAGATTTTGCCAGTGGTGATTGGTGAACGATAGGAACAATCTCTCTTTCAGCAAGAGTGCGGTACACGAAGTCGTGAGCGACTTGAATCATTTACTCTTTTTAAAACAGCACATAAACCTCCTTTTTGGATGATAGAAGTTACTCGTGTGAAGTTATGAACAGATAATCAGTGCCCGGCAGTAGAGGTAATCTGACACTTTTTCTCCAGTTACTGGAGATCCATATTCATAGAATTTGTCGGCTGTACTTTTAAGAAATGAAACTATGATTTTCTTTATTATAATTTCACCAAATATCTTTTTCTCACATACTAGAATTTGAAACTTTAAAGAGAGTTATTTATCTCCTTTCCACTTTAACAAAGCTATTAAATCATAATTGCTGTTTTCGTGGCTATAATGTGCACGAAATTAGAGTTGCAAACAATATGAAACCACGGAGCTACAAGGGGAGGGCATGAATCCCTCTCGTGGATGAACGAGATTAAAAGTTTGTTACATAAACGTAAATTATTAAATATACGTAGATTTATTTGAATACTATTAACAATATTAACATGTTTAAAAAAACATAATATTTTTAAACGTCTCATAAATTTAATTCAAAATTTTGTTTTAGAGAAAAAGAGGCTCTAGCAGGAGAATTTATTTAGATGTTTTAGTTTTGAACAGTTTATAAATTAAAATATAATATTGAAAGTGTATAAATTATATAGTTATTGCCATAAAAAAATGTTTCCTGCCCTAAATATTTTTGAGACTGTCCTTGCGCTGGTGGCAGGTGTCAGATAAACCTGTGGAAGTATTGAGGTGGGAGAAGTAGACTGTTCACAGGCGACAGAGCCCAACGCGTGATGTGGATGGGCTCCTCGAGTCAGCCGGGTCGAAGTGGGCTGGGGGCCAAAGGCGAAATGGGGGGCTCGAGCAATCGAGCGGTTCGTGCAGCTCGGGCTTTAATAGTGGTGACGGCGTTGCCCACGGCGGCGGGAAAGAGGGGCGTCTGGCAGGCCGACGTCGTCCCAGGCGGCGCAGAAAAACGTAGAGCATATTCCGGGGGCGGCGGCGGCGGCGGCGGCGGTGGCGGCGGCTGGTGACGGCCGCGCGCCGGGCTCTAAATCTGTTGGCGGCGGCGGCTCCGGCGACGTGCTGTTTACCCGCCCTGGTTTATGAGCGCGGGCTCGAATTATTCTCCCGCCGTAATGGCGCTATCAAGCTGCCGCCGCCTACGCCTACGCCGCTGCCGCTCTCTTGCCATTGCCTCCACCGAAGACTCCTTTGCTGCCACAACCATCGCCTCCAGCGCTCAGAGGCCAGTGCTTCCACCTGCACTAACGTGACCACTGTCAGTAATGCAATTACTACCCGACACTTACGTTACCACCATTATAACCATCACTTTCATCACCACTATCGCCATGACCATTACCACTATAATCATGACAATTACCACTATCGTCATGACCATCACCACTATTGTGCACTACTATCGTCCTGACCATCACCATTGTCGCTCAGTGTTCTCAAAAGAACCCGAATTGTTCTCACTCACCTCTGCAAGTTATCTTTCCTGTGTTGCCAAATCGACTTCACAACTTCCTTCACTGTAGCTAGTTCCCAATGATCGTGCTGCTATCACTGCCTCCGTCGCCAATTCGAAGGCTTGCACCCACCACCACCACCACCACAACCACCACTACCACCACCATCACCACCGCAGTCTTCTCTGCATTATTTCCGTCGCCTCCATCGCCTGAACCGCCGCCGCCGCCTCCCAGAGGGCACGCGGCAGGCCTACCGCTTCCTCTGCCGCCGCCGTCTCCCCTCCCGCGGGGCGACGCCGTAATTTTTGTGAATCCCGTGATTAATACGCGAGGCGATTTATGGGGGCGGGCGCACACATGCGGCGCCGGAGCCCCCGGGCGCGGCCTCCTCCGCCTCCTTGGGGAGGAGGAAGACGCCGTAAGCGGATCCGGCCCCGGCCCCGCCCCCGCGGCGCGCACCGGGCCGGCGGCGGCGGCGGCGGCGGCGAAGTCGGCGACGGTGGTGGTGACGACGGCGGCGGAGGGCTTCGCCGCCCTGCCCCCGCCCTGCCCCCGCCCTGCCCCCGCCCTGCCCCCGCCCTGCCCCCGCCCTGCCCCCGCCCTGCCCCCGCCCTGCCCCCGCCCTGCCCCCGCCCTGTTTCCGCGGCTCCCGCCACCGGGCGCCCCGCTGTCTCCGTGGGCTTGTCGAGGCGTTCATCTTCCCGCGCTAGTGTTTCCCTATCTACTCCTTCTCTTTTTGGCTTCCTCTTTTTGCTTTTCGTTCTTTCTGTTCTTTCCGCGGGATTTGTTTCATGGTGAGAAATTACCTCATTTTTGCTTTCCATAATTTTATTACTTGTTCACCCATGACGTAATTTCTATTTTAGCATATTCAGCGGGTTTCTAGTAGTTTCCTTTGTGGCCTTCCGATGTAACTGTAGTATGCACCCGCACTACAATCTTCCAGTTAGAAATAGACGGAATTGTGTTTTACTTCCGGAATGACTTTCCTGTTTGATGCTGTAGTGAATGACAACTAATAGACAGAAAAGCCATTCTATGAAAACCGGCTTTGTGTGGACTAGGTAATCAGATTTGCTCTCTCCTGGAATACATCTCCCACCACTAAGATATGTTGATATTAGATAGTTATTGTTGAATTCTCTATTTTGTTTTGTTTAATTTTACTAAATGCTATTTTGTTAATGAGAATCATCTGATATTTCACACAAGCTTGTATGTTGAAGTTATCTGTGGAGCAATTGTCTTTGCGTTATAGTCCCTACATTGTTGACTGACGATGCACATGGCTCTTCTCTTTATTGATTTGGACAACCTTCATTCATTTTAATGCCGTCCTTGTGGACTTGTTCAAGAGCATAAGATAGGTAGAGTGCCTTGTTTGTCATATTATGGTACTGCCGTTCTTGTAAAATCCTCGTTCGTGAAAATCCTGTTTAGATGTTCCAGCAATATTAGAACACTTGTTTCGGGCAATTTTGTTGGCTAAGACGTGTCCACTCATAGTTTATATATCTGTGAAAAATACTCGTTTATATGCCACACCACGTTAAACAACAGAGTTCTTACGTTTTCTATATCAATATAAACATTGTCGAATTTTTAAAATGTAACCAAAACATTGAAGTAGTTATTAACGAACTTATTCTTACAGTTTAGTGTTAATAAAAAAACTCACAAATTTATTCTGAACTTAAAAAACTGAAAATAACTTGTTGAACTTCTTAATGACTAAATAATAAGCGTTATTGCAGTCATAAGAAAAAGTTTACCGCCAACGGCGAAATGAGGTGTTGGTCACTCGATGTCCCAACAATCATGAAACAGCAGTTTTCGCGAAAAAAAAAAAAAAAAGAAAAAAAAAGACTGGACGCCCATTTGCAAATCGAGATCTGTTCAACCTCTGATTGCAGGCTGCGCAGTCGCCAGTGACACAAGGTCGCCGTCGCATCGTCCCGCCGTTCAGGGCGCACGACGTATTAATGTAATGGCCGGAGAGATTGATTTTTTTCTCCTCCCCCGCGGCGCGGCGCGGCCTGGCCTGGCGGCTCCGGCGCCATCCGAATTAGACCGCATCGCTATTGACTTACGGGGGCGCTCCCCGGCGGCCGTTTAGACAAATATTTCCCCGCCCGCGGTGATGTTTGCCGGCGGCGCGGGCGATCCGGCAGCCGCGAAGTGGGCGCGGCGCTCCAGCCGTCGGGCGGAAATGCGGATTTTTCTTTCTTTCTTCAGAGAGAAGAGGGTGGACGAAATGGAACATTTATTTTGGACTGACGGAAGGATATTTTCTGTGTGCTGTAAATGTAAATTATTCGGTTGGTTTGTAACATTGATACACATGTACGTACAGTTAATTAAATTATCCTTAAGGTTGAGTTGGGAGGGGAGTATAAACAAGCGACGTCGTCTTTGTGATTTTCAGTAGAAAACGTGTGTAAAACACGTGAAGGTTTGTGAAATTTCAGAAATGGTTTTAAACCTCATATTATTACTTTTGTACATCCGAAACCCTCTCTAGTAGTTCATTCATCACTATTCAGATGAACGATTTTTTTTATTAGTATTATTAGTATTTGTATTAATTATGAGGTTTCCACTCCTTTCAGGATTGGCCGTAATGATTCGAATGCGGAAAGTTATTTTCCTGTTCACGGTAGCTTCCAAGTGATTTCATTACGACTTCATAATGGCGTAATTACTTCATTAAGACGTTACGTTTACTAGGATGCTCAGCATATTATCATTGCGAGTTAATCTTGATGATTGATAAAGCTACACTAAAAACCTTTATTACGCTTAATTAGGACGTTGCAAATTATTGAACTATAACCTCAATATCATTATCTTTTAAAATTTAGCCCTATCATTCTCATTTAATGTTTTGCATTGATAATTTGGTTACGCCACAGTTTTACTTTTCTTTCTTTTCAGAGCATGGCAATCGTCTCTTTACCTTTGACAACGAACATGTCGTAAGTGGTGTGTAAATAAGAAAAACTTAAACTATGGAGGAAAACGGCCAAATGGTGTTTGCACCTCGAACCTATTTAATTCACCAAATCTCAAAACACTTTTAGTTTTCACAAATCTTAACTTTCCAGGCGTAGGTAAATACCAAGAACAAAGTTCTGGACACGAACGTTCTGATTGCGAGAGCATGCTAAACCAAGAGTACTGGTCTGCGCGAAGCATTTGTAACAAAATTTTAATTAAATTTCTGCTGTGCTAAATACTTATATTTTCTTATGTCAAACTTATATGCAATTTGCAAATAAAAAAGGCTGTTGCGTTTACACTTTGAACTAATTATAAATTTAATTTTTGAGATTTTTCACGGAACTCGTGAAACTTATTCGAAAAAACAGACGCCCGCGAGACAGTTGGTGAATCCCTTGGAGTCGACGTTGTATTTCCGTTCATTCATCATTGCATGTATGTACTATGGCTCTTTAAGAGTGTTTATACTTATTCTAAGAACAATCAATGAATGAGCTTGAACGATGAAACAATAGGTAATGGCAGGGGAAACGGGAAAATCGCGAAAAGCCTTGCCGTGATTCTGCTTTGGCCGCTGCAAATCCCGCCTGGAGAAACGCAGAGACGGAAAGCTACGTCACTGGTCATGAAGCTCAAATGGAAGAACATAGCATTGCGAATGTTACTGGAACTAATTCATTATCGGACTCATGAACTATCCGGGTAACAGCGAAATTGAATCCGGGTAACAGCGAAATTGAATATCTAATTCGACTACTTTATAATTTGAAAGACGATTTTAAAGCACGGTCGATTAATGCATATTATTAATGTATTATTTTGTCTTGATTTCTAGAAGAATTCATTATTTTATCTATGAACTCCATCACACCATTAGACGCTTGCTGAATTTCACTCTTCATCCAAGCGTGACTGACCAAAATTGTCTTCGTTCCTCCGAATCCATTTGAGCTGTGTGTGGTACGACACGACTAAACAGACCATATACTGTATGGTCTTACTTACTAGGCTTGTGGTTGTTTCTCTTCCTACTCTCATATTTTCCGTGACACGGTATACATCCGTAACCATGGTCGGATTCGACTGGCGGCCCTTTGCTCCGAGACCGCCGGGACGCGCCGTCTACGATCTCGGATACCGAGGTTGGTGGATGTTTTCCATTTCCTCCACCAGAATTCCTCAGTAATTTATTTTCTTTTTAGAGGCAGCACAATATGCGCGCGCACCGCAGCCCTAGTGAGGAGAGTACTTGAAACTTAAAGATAATTTGGCAACTAACGTATACTGCGACTTATGCAACTCTGTGTCTGGCAGGTATCAGCTGTTCAATGTCATCCAATCGGGAGCATGAACGTCAATATAGTAACGTTACTATGATGACGTTTAAGCTCCCGATTGGATGAATCAGTCAACAGCTGTTACCTGCCTGGGGCAGATTTGGGAAATCGCAGTATTCAATCATTCAATATCAAAACATTCAACTTATGAATATCGGCTCGCCGACCTCTAACATTTTGTCGTGGAGTCCCACCGGCTTAGGTGGCTCAGGGCATCAATTGATGTCATTGCCGTTTCTCTGATCGGGAGGTCTTCGGGTTCGAATCCCGTTCGTGGCGGGATTTTCGACACTATCCAAATAGCTAGGTAGTATTCTGCCTCTGTCTGGAGAAGAAGTCTAGACGACGACGACGACTAGGTAATTTTCCGTAGTTTCTCTCATCACCACTAGTAGAATGTAGTGCAATACGGTACCCTAACAATGGGGTCACTGACAGCGCGCAATATTCCCTTCCTGTTCCTTGTTCTATCATCCCTTAATTACACACACTTGCACTTACCTGATCGATCCTACCATTCATATCAATTGGAAGTTCGAAAGTTGTCCCCGCTAGTGAAAAAAACCTAGATGGGGATGCCGATGTAACACTCGGCGCCGGATCTAGCCATCGAGCGACGAAAGATCTCTCCCTACCGTGATAACATGTACTACACTTACGGGATGAATGACCATATCAGTTGACGCACCCAGAAACGCCAATCAACCAGTCAGTGCGATGAGCGTTTGTCCCAGGGGATCGGGCTACGCGTGCACTGCGAGTGCGCGCGGATGCAGGCGCGGGAATCGGAGCCTCGCCGTGCCAGCGGCTGCGGCAGCGAGCCGCTTTTTGTCTCGCGCTCACAGCGGCTGCGGCCCGTCCGAAGGGGGAATTTATCTGGTGGTGATTTGGAGAATTACATGGTAATTGCTATGTAACCGTTCCGCGCCATGTTTTCTTTTGCTTCCCCGCCCTCCACGTTCCGCTGTCGGGTGATCGACTGATGTGTGTGCTTTGGATCGGACGTCGGTACAGCGTTTGTTAGTGTTGGACGCGTCCGGTCTTTGGCTGTGTGCTGAGTTATTTTAACGTTCGAAAGTGTCTTCGTATAATGAGTTTGGTATACTTTGATGAAGGAATGTAAAACGGATTAAACGAACTGTTGAATTTAAACGGAACCTGAATTTATTATTCGCTCTTTCTCTATATGCCTTATTCAAGAAGTACTCCGAATCGTTTCCAGCTGGAAATATTCATGTTCTTATAATCTCAATATTCATAATCCTGCCTGCGCTGGCTTGGATGAATTCTTTCTGTTTTTACTGTACAATTTCTTCAATGTAATATATTGGTGCCGCTCAAGATGGTCGAGATCGTTACGTCAGTCGTGCCGTGGCGATGTCGGACCAGAAGACCGCGGGTTCGAGTCCCGCCTCGGGCATGGGGGTATTTGTGTATGTTTATATGAGTTTGTCGTACTTTCATCATCTTCGTTATCTCATCATCCCTACCTCCAGGGCTAACAACCTTGGATAAAAATCGGGATTCACCTAAAATACTGATTCCCCTCCCCCACATTAAGGTACTTGCACGGATGCAGGATACACGCGCGGTACAAATTGGCTTATACGTATACTTTATATATATATATATATATATATATATATATATATATATATATATATATATATATATATATATAATGTATAGTAAGTTTTTTCCGTAGAGTTTTCTCATCCATGTGAAGCAACACAAATAATATGACTTCAAATCTTTTGTATTAAAGATAAACACATATTTATGTACTAATATGTATATCATATGAACTAATGATAATTATCTAATAGCAACAAGAAAATTGGAAATTTCAACGTATCAGATACCCTTTCATTCACATTTTCACTTGTTTTAGTATTTTTTTATGCCTTTTGGATATTATAATAAAAATATTTAAAATAAAACCTAGGCATAATAGTGTTTTTAGTTGTGCATTTAATGTGTACGTCAGTATTTTATTTGATATACTTCATGTTTTAATTTTCTTCCTATTGTTTATGTTGCAGGTAAGTGGAATGGCATTCGCGAGAATTCGATGGAATAGGATGGTTAGAACCTTTTGGAGATGAATTTCCGAGTTCGGTGAGTGGTTATCTCGATATGTCTACACGTGTGAACGCATTGCCGAAGGCAGATAAATGGACTTTCGAAGTGGAGGCGACTGGGGGCAATTGTAAACTCATTCATCATTAATGTCACTTCGGATCGACATGCAAGCTATTGACGTTTCTCGTTTATTATGTCCTCTAGTTTACGAGAGGTTCCCCTGGTAACATTGAGGTTTCGTAAGGAGTTTTTTCAGCATTTGTATTGCGAAATTTTAAAATTCGAATATTACATCTATAGTACTAAATTGATATTTGCGTTATGAGCAAAGCAAGATAACACACAATTGAGTTACGTAGCCGATTTTAGTATTTAGATGCAGACTGTTCTAGTCACTCGCAGATTAGATGAAACTGACTTGAGTCAATGCCAAAGTTATTAAATAATAAATTATCTACTGGATTGCAAGTGAGATAATAATGTAAGGGTTTCACAACAAAATGTTTTCATTTCTGTTATGTCTGGCCCACAGGGTGAATAAGGGACTAGAACTTCGAGTGATAGGTCATAGGTTTCAATCAGATTTGGTCATAAGTTTGGCCTAATCTTTCCTGCGTGTTGAAACTGTTTCGTCGTCCAAAAAAGTTGAAACTGAGAAGATATCTTACAAAAAGAGGCAAAAAATGGTGTGGAAAATACAATTAGTAATTAATAATTTTCATTGGAGAGTGAATCATATAGTTTACCACAAATGATTATGTGATAAGTTTCTGGATGTGTTTAAATTTTGTAATTTTTCCATCCATTTTCAGATCTATAGATACCAAAGGGTTTTTGATGGATGATACAGTGAATTCCAAACAAACTCACATGGTACTTTCTCTTTATTTTTGTCACCACACCTGCCGTTTTCCCCACCATGGCAGGAGCATCATCCGTAGTTACGCTGCAAAATTTAATAAAATCGAATTCAATGCACTATCGCTGAAAGAAATGCGCTTTAACAGGTCCTTATATATCTCAGTTTTTGGTAATACAACCTTGAATAAAGCAGCAAGCTCAGCCTTAACAAGTGCTTTCATCATCATCAGCAGCAGCAAGCAAAACACAAATCTTGATTTGGTTCTTACGTTGGCAGTCTAAATTTTGTAATATATCGCTTTTTCATGAAGCTGCCTTCTTTTTTTTGACAGCGGTTTTATAGGATTTGTTTTCGAGATAGAAATGGAAACATCAGCAATGTTGAAAATTCAATCTCTAATGAAATCACAATCACAAAACTGTTTCATTCTCTTGAGGATTTCCACAGCAATAATCAAGCTCGAATTTAAAGATCCATCGCTTTGAACTGTAGTTTCTGTAAACATCGACTGTTGGCTTTGAAGTTTAGATTTAAAAAAATGATATTTGTTCACTCTTATGCGGTGGTAACTTTTATCTTAAAAATAGTAATTAAAGAACGTACATTCCTGTCAGTTTTCTTTCTATTAATATAGAGTATTATTGTGCATTTTTGTTGTTCAAAGATATATTTTCATCAATGAGTCAAAAACAATAGTGTCTTGATTGTCCAGACTACTTCTTAATAACATATTTTATTTCATTTACATTATATTTTATTTCATTTATATTATATTTTTATTCATTTCGTAGTAATGTGCAATTTTTATCAAACTAACCCATATTTATGGCGAAAGAAACGGATTTATCTGTATAACCACCGTATTTTTCTCCCAATTCCCCTCCCTCTCACCCTGTCTCTACACCCCGCTCTCTCCACATTCCCTTCCGCCCTTTTTCAATACTCTGCCTTTCTCCCCCGTCCCTGTCTGTCCTCCCTCCTTCCTTGTTGCCGTCTTCCTCTCGCCCCACCTTGCGCGCACGCGAGCGCCGTCGCGCCCACAAAAAGTCGCCGAACGCTCTCGAAGAAAAAGCAGGCGCGTAAACGACGGGCGCTTCGGGCCGCCGCCGCCGCCGCCGCCGCCGCCGCCGCCGCCGCCGCCGCCGCCGCCGCCGCTGCCGCCGCCGCTGCCCGCCGCCGCTGCCGCGCCGCCGCCGCCGCCGCCGCCGCCGCCGCCGCTGCCGCCGCCGCCGGCGGCGGCGGCGCCGGCGTAGCGCCACGCCACGCCACGCCACGCCCACGCCGCTTGGCTGCTCGCCCGGGAGACCGACGACGGCGCAGGAATTTTCGGAGGGGATCGGTTTTCAAAACGCGAAGTGGGGGGGCGATAAGTAGTGATGAGGTCCTGCGGTGGGGGGGGGGAGGATGGGAGGGGCCTGGCGCCGGAGGCAGGGGGGCAAAAACTGAAGCCGCTTCCACAAGGCGCCCGCGCGCGCCCCCCCGCGCTGCACAGATGGAAACGCAGCACTTAAGTTTTTTTTTAAACTTTGTTATTTTTTTCTTTCGGTCGCGCGGAAGAAATAATTCATGGGTGCCTAATTTTCTGTACATTTTGTTGAATATACGCGCGGTCTCGTCTTAGAGTGCTGCTGCATATTTCATCGAGCTACGAAGATAAATAGATTGCCTCTTAGTTAGGGCGGAACCTCACTTCCTGGAACATGGTGGCGCGACCACGAACACGACCAGATGTTCGTGCGTTGGTGGCTCTTTCAGGATGCACTCAATGTTACACATTCGAGAAGGTAATCGAATGAGAGTGCTTAGGTGAAAAGCATTGGGTCATTTAGTTGTTTCTTAATACTTCCAACTTGTTCAGTTGAATACATTTTTAATACCAAAAGAATTTTTCGTGACCTCGTTTCTTCCCTTAAGATCATTAATTGCCATTAGAATGTTTACTTCAAATAAAATTTAAATGAAATACACGAATTTAATTGTGCATCTTACATACATTTCACGTTCCGTGTTCTATCATAGTGATCTATTTAATAAATTGTAATACCGAAAAATGTGATTTTACTTCTGATAAGTCTACAATGTGGAATTTTTATCGAAGTATTCGACCATAACCTTCTTCTTCTTGTTCTCCTTCTTGTTGTTCTTCTTCTCCTTCTTCCCTTTTCTCTCTTTTCCCACTCTTTGTAGGTTACTAAAAGCAAACAGCAATATTCCTGTGAGTCATGTTGAATCAGTTTTTACATAGGTTTCCAACAGCGGTAACGCAAAATTTGAATGGTGACACTTTGTCTCATGGGTGCTGTATTTTGCTTCTGTGGGGTGCGTTTGCATGATAGAGAACACGAGCTTGTAAATAAGTAGAGCACCCTTAACCGAAAGAAATTTGTTTGCGTTAGAGAGGCAGTTTTTTGCTGTTTGGTTATTCATGGTTCATGCCATTGTTCAGAGAACGACCAAAAGGATGGCAATTCATTTTTCAACCAGTTTCGAACAAAGCAGTTTTCTAATTTGTTTTGCGCATTCATTGCAGTCTACTGAACGTGTGAATGCGAAAAATGTGGATTTGATTAAAATGAAGATTTATAATTAATTTTTGCCTGCAAAAATTGCAATTTAAAACCTAAAACACAGTTTGTTGTTTGACTAATTATCTGAAATCGTCGTTGTCTGTTATCGTCGCCTCTCCCGACACAATCTGATGAGCTCCCGGTAAGCCTGGTAATTTACAGCTCTGTCGTGATTTCGTCACCACCTCCCGATGTCACTCACCACCACCGCGGAACACCCCAGACGCTTGTACCGTCCTTCTGGGTCGTTCTTGCCACACATCCGGCACCTCGTTGTCCCGCCCTCCCTCTAGCCCGCCGCATCCACTGTCCCCACCGCTGAGCGTTGTATCCAACCCAGTCGCTATTGCCCTGCCCGCAGCTCTTTCCACCGCCACCTCCGTGAATATTTCATCGCGGGCGTCGAACGCCGCGGCACGGGGCGGCGGCGGCAGCGGCGAGCGGCGTGGACTGTGGCCTGCGAAGTGGCGTTTGCGGACGGGGCCGCAGCGCAGTTGTCCCACTCTTCCTCCCACCTCAACACCGCCCTCGCCACTCCCACCGTCCCTTCCCTCCTTTCCCATCCATTCCTGCGAGTCTTGCACCTCTCCGTCTGCCTCCGCCCCTTTCCGCCCGACCTCCCCCCCCACCCCACCCCCAATCGATAACGCGCATCCTAGCGCGTCGCCGGCGCAGTTATGGTCGCGGCAGGTCAAAGCGCCTGCGGCCAGAGACCGCGGAATGACCGTTGGATTATCGAACGCCGCTCCACAAGCGCCCTTGACAATCAACGGCGAACTCCACGCAACCGCGTAACTTATTCCAAAGAACGTCCGCTCCGTATCGTTTGTCAAGCCTGTTAGCTTTGTGGGCATTTCTCATAATCGTTGCATTTCTTACGCGTGTCTCTGGAATTCTTATTGTTTTTTTATGACATGGGTTGACCTTCTTGGCGTTGTGAATCGTTTTTGTATCAGTAAAAACTTGGCTGGTTGCGTTGGTAAACATTCATTGCAATGTCCTTCTCTTGTTTCCCAAAGACACATAAATAATGTGATTGGAAGATAATGACGACAAAGTGAAAGCGTTGAAATTATAAGTAGTTGGAGCTCACGAAAAATATTGATGAAAATGGAGGATGTAAAAAGAAGACACACATGTAATTCATAAAGTAATTGACGCCATTATTTATTACATATTTCTCATGGGAAGGATTCAGAATAACGTATCTTACATGCTCTTCTAAAGAAGGTAGTTGTATTATCCATACGCGATAGCGATTAGTTACTGGTGATTGATCTAGAAGATATTTATTGAAATGTTGAGTTGTATCCAGTGTAGCTGAAGGTGATTTCACTCTAGTTCTCTGCGTTTTTTTAGCAAACACTAGATACCAAGTGTTAGAATTCTAAGTGTTTTTGTATTTAATGATAACATGAACACAGAATAAAATATTATTGCGTAGCTGAAGAAGCTATTGAAATTCCCACGACTGAAAAAAAAACTAGAGAGGAAGTCCGCAATAAAGCAGGAAAAGCAAACATTTTTATTAGAGGAGGAGCGGCGCTCGGGAAGGAAGTTACTGAATGCCCTGTACCGTCTCTCTTCAGAACCCGGCAGACAAACGAATGGGAAATGCTTCCACTTAAGAAGGCAAACAACCGAGCTAGTGGACGCCTGGTTATTAATTATTTTTAAAGAGGCGGGGAGCGGCGGCGCGCGGAGGGCGTGCCGGCCGGCGAGCGAGCGGGCGGGCGGACCGCAGAGAGAAATATTATTTCTCGAAGCAATTTCCTGCGCGGGAGAGCGAAATCCGGCTGATCTTTGTTGCGCCACGTGCTGCGCTGGTGGCGACTCCGCTCCCGACGCCCGCGGCGCGGCGGCGCGCGACGCGACAGGGGAAGGCGCTACGGAGGGCGAGGGGCCGGATACCTATACCTGGCTGGGCGGAGGTACTCAAAGGGTGAGGTGGACAGAATGAGGGCGGCGGAGTTGATTCTGATGGGAAGTTTGATGAATTGTGTGGTAATATGGACAGGAAGGTACCGTGCGCAGTACCCGAGGACGATGGGGAAGATAAGGGTAGAGGGGATCGGAAAGAGCTGGCGGAAGGAAACGGCGCGCGTGGAGACCTCAATAAGATGTGAACTTGAGCATGCGCGCAACTGAAAATACGGGAAAGATGGATTGGTAGATGGTGACAGATGGATGAGGCTGAGTTGATAATGATGAGGTAATATTGACGATAAAATGAGGAGGAAAGTGTCGCGCGGGGAGAACGGAAGCGACGGTGAAGACGAGTGAAGCAGCGGCAGGAATGGCAATCACAAATGGCTGGACAGTGAAGAGGGAAAATATTTTGGGTCAGCGACACGGCGACCATAAGTGAACTGGGAATGAGGGGTGCTCGTAGGGAGGAGATTACATTGGTTGAAGTTGATTGAATTAATGACGCGGAGTTGGGGAAGAATATGATGATGCAATGGAGAGGAAGGATTTTTGCGGAGGAAGGTCTTGTGTTTCGGATGTCGAGGTATATGGAGACAAACCGGAGAAAGGTTGGAGCTAGATAGATGGAAGAGCAGAAAAAGCGGGAGGGTGGTATGAACAAAACCTGTGAACGGAGTCGAAAGTATAAATGAATGAAGATGAATCAAATTGGAGCAATACAGCAAGGAGACAAAGAAATAACGAGCGTTTAGCAAGAAATGTAACGAGTACCTGTTGACAATGTAATAAAGATAGTACGGAATTGAAAAAGAAAAATTTCTTAGAGATGAACGTACAAAATGCTCCTGGTGTGAAAGACGAGAAAGAAGACTGCATAGGAGATAACTAGAAATACTGAAAAGTCTACGTTAATTGGGTGGATGTAAATGATAAGACAGGGAAAATGGCGGGAACGGATTGTGAAGAAAGGGATTTTGTACTAAACACAGGGTCTGTGTAATGAGAACATGTGCATCTGTAAACAGCATATTAGAGAGAAATTCCGTATAATTCTGTAATTAATGCGTTTGCATCTAAAAACTTGTATGATTATTGAATTTATTTCGTTTTTACTTTTTAGTCTGCTCTTTTGCTATAGATTTATTGAAATTTTCACTATTCACTTTCTCACCTCGAGGACTTGATCTACACCAATTAGATTCAGTAATTAATTCTTAATTAAATTTTAGATTTCTGTTATTCATTATTGTTATTTATTTTAGTTATTCATTATTGTTATTTATTATAGTTATTCATTATTGTTATTTATTATAGTTATTCATTATTGTTATTTATTAGAGTTATTCATTATTGTTATTTATTAGAGTTATTCATTATTGTTATTTATTAGAGTTATTCATTATTGTTATTTATTAGAGTTATTCATTATTGTTATTTATTAGAGTTATTCATTATTGTTATTTATTAGAGTTATTCATAATTGTTATTTATTATTTGTTTCTTCTATTTCTTTTTATTCGTTTATTTTTTCTCTCTTTGACGCATAAATTCGACTGCTTGCGTAATACCTTTTGACTCGCCTTTCTTTATCACTTCTACCCGTCGCGGTTTCCTGAGTTTCTCACATCCACTTCCATTCCTTTCTTTAGCACTGGTTCCGCCTTGGCCCCTCCGCCAACTGCTTCCGCAAATCTCACGTCCTCTACTCCCTCCTCCTGTGCCGCCGCCGTCGCCGGCCGTCGCGCTGTGTTCGGGTCGGATTTGAATCCGTAAACGAGCGTCGCCGCCTCTTGCGTAGTAATTGCGCGTCCTTTAGCATTACCGGCGGTGGCAGCGACGGTGGCGTGGGCGATGTCGAGGGCAGCGGAGGCGAGGGAACGGGGAGGACAGGAGGTCGTGACGGGGTTCGCGACCTCGCTAGGCGCCGCCGGGAGCTCGCGATTCGGTCCGGATTACGTGTCGCCTTGTCCTTTCCCTCCCCGCGCCTCTCCGCCCCCCCCCCCCCGCGCTCACCGCTCACCGCTCATCCCTGTCCCTCACCGCCCCTCACCGACCTTACCCGCCCCCTTACCGCCCCCTCACCGCTCCCTCGCCGCTCCCTCGCTGCTCCCTTATCGCCCCCTCACCGCTCCCTTATCGCCTCCCTCACCGCCCCCTCACCACCCCCTCACCGTTCCCTCACCGTTCCCTCACCGTTCCCTCACCGTCCCCTCACCGTCCCCTCACCGTTCCCTCACCGTTCCCTCACCGTTCCCTCACCGCTCCCTCACCGCTCCCTCACCGCTCCCTCACCGCTCCCTCACCGCTCCCTCACCGCCCCCTCACCGCCCCCTCGCCGCCCCCTCGCCGCCCCCCTCGCCGCCCCCTCGCCGCCCCTCGCGTCCCTTGCCGCCTCCTCTCTGCCCTTCCCCACCCTTCCCCGCACCTCCCTGTTCCTCCCGCACTGTCACCGCGCCTTCCTCCTTCCATATTCCTCCTGTGCCGGTTCGCACGCCCTTTGCCTCTGCCTCCGTTTCGACCCGCCGCCGTGGTGCCCCTGTGTGCTCGCTCGCCGAGGGAAGCGCCATTGCGCAGCGCCGGCTACTTGTTAGGTCTTCGGTCGCTCGGCGGGCGATTCTGCATTCGCCCCTCACTTCAGTTTCGCAGCCATGCAAATGGGATATTAACTCTGCGGACGTCTGAAGGTGCATGCCTTTGTCTCCGACTTTGTCTTCTTACTAGGCGAGGGAACTAAACCGTTGAATTGCTTAAAACCGTGTCTCCACAGGTAAAATTTGTGATGTATTAATGGTTTGCATATACTTAGTTCATCCTGTGCTTAAAACTTAATGATGACACGTCAGTCGTTTACGTTAACGGTATTCTAACAGGAATAAATTAAATTCAAACGATTAGAACAATATTCCTCTTGTTGAAGTTTGTGTTAATTAGACTTCACTATAGCAGACCGTTTACTCTGGGAATCTCTTGAAAACTGAAACGTATATTATGTCTCAGTAGTTACACACACGCACTTGTATTCCATTTTTTCTCTTTTGTACCTTCACTGCTCAATAATTTCATAAGCAGACGGAAAAAGTTGCTAAGTTTTCATATTTCTCCAATAATACTACTACTACTAATGAAGTTTGCTGTACGATCATCGCTTATGTGCCCCAAAATGTCTACGCATGCGCATTTTACGACATTTTCTTCTCATTGTAAATTAAATGTTTTTAGTCACTTAATATCGTTGGCGAGTACTATGTTGCGTTCGTCTCTCTTCATTCTGTTTCTGTGCGTTGTCATGTTAAAACTCATGAATACAGTTTTAAATTCTGCACGACATGAGTGTTTTATCTTTCCAGTTAATTTTTCATGAGGTTTGGTCATCCCCTCTGGTGATGCATTCGCTTGTCTGCGAGGCGGAACATGATTTTCTGAGCTGTGATAAAAGGCAAGAAAACATGTTGATTAAAAAAAGGATTACGAAAATGAAGGGATCATTTTAGTGTTTTCAACTTAAATGCAATATGCAAAAATGTATATTCAAACATATCGTAATTTACTTACGTGTACCTTAGATTGTTTTCTGCTATATCTTAAAATGTATAAAAACAAATACCTTACGTTTGCTACCGATCCAGAAGCCTCCAGACCACCTAAAGAGATTACTGAAGTCTTTTATGGAAGCTTGGGGAGGCTGTAAATCGTCAAATTGGGTCCCAGACCCCCGACGCTTGCAGGGGCTGCTCTAATTCGATTTTTTCTTTAAACATTTTGTACAGATGCACAACACATGTAATGATGCGCCTGGAGTTGTACAGTGATCAATTATCGTGGTGGAGACCTTGAACGTGCAAACCTGCGCTAGTTCAAATTCCAGCCCAACCAAATTTTTTTGCGACTATGGAACACTCGTAGACGTATTATATTAGGTTATCTTCTAATGCAGTAACCCACCGCTGGTGGCGAAAGTTTTCACAATAAGAGTTCAAATATGCGAACTTCATGTTTGGGTCTAGCTATTAAACAAAAGTTTTTAATTCTTCTATTTTAAGCTATTTTTTATTCCTCGATTCTTAACGTCATTATTTTAGGTCACAAACTTTCTGAAGTAAAAATATTGAATGAATTATGTTACTCATTTAAATTTGTTAGTTCTTGCAATTAAGGTCCAGCATACTGTTAATATTAATAGAAACAACGAACACATAAAACAGGCTAAATCGACTTTTTCAAAAAGCGCAAATTGACATTTATGAAATCCTAAAAATCCGTGCCTAATTACAATGTTACGTAACCAGTGCAAATCCGAAAGAGTATGTTCTGTTGTTGAATTCCAAATTACACAGAATGTTCGCCTTAGCGAGCTATTTACCTAAAATTTCCTCCGGATCTCGGGAAGTCAGCTGCTTTGCGATAAGTCGTGTGTGATACACGGATAATTCTGCGACATCGTAAGCATATAATATCAGCGACAAGCCTTAAGTCACTTGACACCCACGGTTCGTGTCTATGAGATTGGCTGTATAACGGGAAAGCCTACTCTTCCGCCACACCAAAGCAATTACCTTGGAGAAACAGCGAAAGTAACACCCACAAGAATTGTGATTGCGCGAATGTCTTTCATAATTCCGTCCGTATGTCCGTGCGCTTTGTGAAGTCAGACATTGTACCTAATGCATATCTTATCGTGCGAGGCCAAAATTTAGCTTATTTATATGATTAATGCAGTCTATCACAAGGCAATGTATCAATATTGATCTCAGATTTCGAATTACTAGAATAAACTTTGAGAATTTTAAAACGTCGGTGATTTCCAGATACGATTGCAGAAACGGCATAATCGTGGTTGACTACTTCACGTGACTCAATGTAATTTTCAGTTATCCTGTTTCTTACACTATCTAAAACTTCTTAACAAGTTAATACTGATTCATATTTTGTATCAAACGTTTAAAAATATATGTATACCGAATTATTTTTACTACGAAAAATAATAAACAGCAAATAATAAATTATAATCGAACTCTTTGTAATAGATAAATTTTAAATCTATAAGTTTAAATTGTCACAGGTATGTAACTCCGTCCTAGAAAAAGTGTCTCAAGACTTGACTGCTCCGCGTTCGCCACACGCCTTCGGCCGGCGCTGCTGCGAGGTTTTGTTTACGACGCGTCGGCCCGCACAGTCGAGAGTTTGCGAGGAACTGTTTGGAGGTTAATTAGCGGACGCGACGGCGTGTCGCGTGAGACGCTGCTTTTGTCAGTGCCCGTCGCCGGCGCAGTCGTCTTCCTGCTGGTTCGCGTGCGTCTTGCGATACCTCGCGCTCGGTCGCGCGTCTGGCGTGAAGCGACCGGGGGAAACTCGCTTGTCTAACACAAATGAGAAGTGGGCGGATGTAGGTTTTTTAACGGCACGCGGTGTTTGTGTAATGAAATCCAAGAAACTCATTTAAATATAATCGTGTCTTCTGTTTGGGGTGTTTAACAAGCTTTCCAAAAAAAGTAAATGAGGGTAGGGTTGTACGTTGTGATCTTGTCTTGCGATAGCCGACACGAAAAATTCGAAGAAACTGTTCTATTTTCGTTTATATTGTAAAATAACATTTACGTAAGTAACCAGAATGCAGTGTTACAAGATTAATTTGTAGTGTACAGACTAGGTGCTACTGATGAAATTTATATGTTGAAAAATATTCCCAGAGTGCCTCCTGAAACATTTAATCTACGTACTTACTGATAAAAATAAACTATCATTTATGCTGCACGTGAAAAAATCATGGAGAACATTCGATTGATATCTAAATAAAAATTATTACATTTTATTTACTTGTATTTTTGATTCCGAGATTTGATAAAACCTACAAAATTGTTGCTTATCAAAACTGTATTGGACATTTGAATCGTCTTCTATCCGCTGTATTTCTCCATTTTGTGGGATTGTAGGTTGAATTTATGTAGGCCCAGTGGTTATGAAGTCTGGACGCCAAAGTGAAATGAACGCATACGAACTGGAGGCCAATTATCTGAAAAGTGTGACAATACTACCTTTTGCTCAACATTTCTATCTTAATTTATATTTAATGAGACTAATACGTCTGGCATTTTATTAAATGTACGTAGCAGGTTATAAAGTAGTTCCATGCATTTTGCGGGCTTCACTCTATAATGCAATAGGGAAAAGAACGGGAATGCACTCGACTCAGTCGAACTGCAAAAATGCAAGCTCTTTCTGTATTTTCTCCTTCCTGTGATACCACTCCACATTTTCGCATACGCAATTTCTTTATCTGCATTTTCTTGCTACCAACCCACTTCGTATCCTTTATCACAGTGTTATATCAATCCACACTTCCTTTGCATGGCCACTGTCCGTTGTCGTCCGACGATTTTTCTTCAACTCCGTTTCCTGCTTCTCTTGCTACATCGACTTTGCGTTGCTCAGTTTTCTTAAAGCTACCTCCTCTCATCCGTCCTCTCCTCACAGACCCACTTATTGTAGATTCTCCTGTTCCAGATTCATATTAATCCACTGGTCCGGTCCAGCGTCCGGTTTCAGTAGTGGATCCCTCACTTGCACCCTACCTGCGCCTTCACCTGTGTACCGAGCCTTTTGTGAATATGTCTCATTGGTACTCATGCGTGCAGCACCTCTGCCTATTACAATGACCTCCGCACTCGCCTCAGCAGTTGAGCGCAGACCCCTTATCTTCAAACCCCCGCCTTACCTCTCCTCAGGAACTGGTGGTCCGCGTCCTACCAGCCACCCTCGACCTCTCGTCCGTATTCTTCTGTACACAGGTCTCGGTGCGTTCCGCCCTTTTCCGTCCCCGTGCTTCTCTAATGCCCCCGTCTCCGCCCCCGCATGCAAGTTTGATGGCGCGGCGGGCGCACCGCGCGGCACTGCTGCAACATTCAACGCCGCCGGCGCCACTTCCCTTGTTTCCGTGATGTTTTTCTTTTTTTTCCCCTTCCTTGTCCCGAACAAGGTTTCTTCTTTATTACGGGGCATTTTCGTGCGTAGCTCTGGGACCTGCGGCGTCGGGTTCATTGCAGTTCGCGGTAAGTGGTTAGCGTTGTGTGGGCTAACGTCTCTACGAGGCTGAAAGCATGTTGGGCGCATCTGCTGTGTTATGTATTGCACGAGGGAGCGAGCGGTTTTGTGAACTGGTCTTTGCGTGGAAGGGTTTCAACAGTTACAGTGTTACACAAGAAGATAGTTTCATGATAATTAAGAGTCTGAAAATGAGGTAAAAACTTTTTTTCGGGAGTGTAATATTGTAATCGTTTGTTAACACTTAAAATTGCAATGAGAAACCATGCGTTTCATTCATTCTCGCACACTCTTTAAAATTATAAATTTCTGGCATTTTTATGAAAAACAATTTTGCGAAATTTATTATTCTCCTGCTCTCTTTTCTGATTTCAAAAAGTTACAATTTGGTGTCTCAATACAACAAATATAATTTCACGCCGTTACGGAGTGGAGTTTTCTACATGTTGGGTTTGTCGTTTACGGATATAAATATGGATTGACTTATCACCTTTAACACCAGATACCCTTAAACTCTTCCGCTGGAATCGTCTAACGGGCAAAGAAAAAACATTAAGAGCGCTACTCCTAGGAATACGAGCGCGTTTAACTCATAAAGCCACTAAAAACAACGTGTGTACACTGCCGCTTCGCAAATCATACCACGTACGTCAATTCTTCCTTTTTTAGCATAATTAGGCAGAAAAATTAACTCACCGGTAATGAGTAAATCCTAGTCTAGATGTAAGAGATTGTAAAGTGATTCGTGTCCAAACGTGTTGAATTGATCACATTTTTCTGTGTCATGCAAATCTACTTGCGAACTTTTGAGAAATTAAGGAACGCTACTGTTTCCTTTCGTATTTCCGTATATAAGAAGTATACGGTTTCGTATTTCCGTCCTTTCGTATATAAGAAGACTTTGGAAATCAATTGTGAACACAACATAACGTATTGCCATGCATCTGGTATTCGCTTTGCCTAAAATCATAATCTACAATCATTCGGATTATAAAGCAGTAGCCTCCACAAATGTACGCTCTTAGGAAGATGGACGGCTGCAGTGTAAGGGTAATGCCAGTGATGGCGCTTTAATGAGGAAGCTAAGTGTCAAAGCCTTTATCGCCAAAGAACTAACCAATATTGAACTCTACCTTGTCGATATACAAGAGCAATTGCCCGTCGGCCTATGAAACCCGCGAAAGCTCTACTAGAAGGTGACGTTGAGGCGTGTTGTGCTGCGTCACGTCACGCGAGAGGCATAGACAAATCCTCAACATGAGCGGGGAAGCGCGAGTGACATAGGCGCTTGGAGTAGAAACGGGGTTACGAAGGGGTGGACGAAAGGTTAATGAGGCAGCAGTACAGTGGCGGAGATCGAGTCGACTGAAATAAGAACCAAAGGAGTGGTAGCAGAAATGTTAACAGAAAAACGCGGAAGGTTAAAGTGGGAGGGGAATAATAAGCGATAAGGGAAAGGACCAATAAACACGGTAAACAGTAGACTCAGGGATGGTTGTTAATGAATTAAGGTCGATTTGTGAAAAGTGTAAGTGTGTTGCAATATGCTGGATACATGATGGTAAACTGGAGTGAATAGAAGGTATTGCTATAAGTGGGCGTTCGGAAAGTGAAGAAATAAAGTCGTCTAGGAAGTAAGTACTCAAATTGGCAGAACGAGCGAGTGAGGATGGTAGCAGATGGGTGCAGGAGAGGTAGGGGCACAATGTGGAATAAATAAATAGCGAGTGAACAAAATTTGGGGAGTAAATTAACATCATATGAAATGGGTGTCGTGCAAGTAAGAAAAAAGGAAGATTCAAACAGGAGAGTGGGGACGGGGAGTGGTGTATGATTTGAATTAAAGAAGAGAGAAACAGTTGTAAGGCAAAAGTTGGTTAATGGGAGAAGAGAAGTTGATGCTGGGGGAATGAAAGTGAAAGACGAGTAAGTAATGTTGCATCAATATGCGAAAGGGAAACACGGCAATGGCAGGATGCAAAAGGAGGATATGCTGTATTGTATCAAAATTTTAAACGGCAAGCATGACTATGGGATTTCATAATGATATTGATATATTGAACATAAGTAGTTGAAATGGATATGAAACCAATATATATTACCATTTTTTTTATAATATGGATGAACTAATGTAATATTTCGGAAAATATTGGTCCCCCCCCTTATCCAACTTGTGCCCTAAACACATGCTTAATCTGCTTGTGCATTAATTGTACCCACGATCATTGGAGATGACTTCGATAGTCCGCGTGGCAAAGGTGCGGTGGGAGCGGGGGCGCCGGAGGAGGAGGGCTGCGAGGGCGGTGGGGCGTGGTCCGGGAGCGCCGCGTCGGCGTGGCTTCCACGCGACGTAATTACGTGCGTCTCGAGCGGTGGCGGCGCCGTCAATGCGCCACACGCCTCGCCCCCCCATCCGGCCCTTTCAGCCCCCGCCCTGCCCTACGTCGCCGACACGACCCGCCCCTCCCCGCAGTCCCGCCCCGCCCCGCCCCGCCCCGTCCCACCCCACCCCACCCCACCCCACCCTACCCCACCCTACCCCGGCGCGCCGCCGTCCGCCGGGCCGCCTCTGAAAAAAAGCGCTCTCCCTCTCGCCGCTGGAGATCTGTTGCGCATCGCTCAGGGATGACGCGCCGACGCATGAGTGAGTTTCCGTACGCAATTTTGGCGGTCTTTGTTATGAAACAAAAGGAAGAGCGCTTGATGGGGAAATGGTATCTCTCTGTGGGTATGCGCTGCGAAACGTATGAAAAAATCTAGAGTGAAATCGAAAACGAAATCTTTTTTTTTCTTTTTCGAAGAGAGTGGGGAAAATCCTTAATAAATTCTGTAGAAATCTGTGTAGTTTTGTTCGAAGCGTGAAAATTGATGAAGTTGCTGATTTTTTAATTTTCTGCTTGGAAAACATTCACGTGGGAAAATCACAGATGAGTTTTGTTTACTTAAAAAGTAATGGAAAGCTGCTAATATGGAAATGAATTTCCTTCAAAATATGAAGCAAGATGAATGAATTAATATTCCCATACAAAGTTATTATTTTCTCACGTAATTATTCTAACAATTGCGTTTCATCTGAAATATATTTTCGGTTATCTCTTGTAGGGCAAGTGCCACACAATGTATCATTAAAACAAATTATGATTCTGATGAGTATCGTGGGTTAGTATGAATTTCCCTGGTTCCTCCTAAACATGACTAAAGTCACTTGTGTTAAAGTAAATCTGTTGACGATTTGACTTGAACACTGCAACAATAAATGCAATATCTCGAGGCTATTAAACGATTACTTCTCAAGCTTTTTTTCACGAATACTGTTCGTAAATCCTTCTGATAATTTTTTACCCTCTTTATCCATCAAACATTACCTAGATGCAAGGGCAATTCAATTCCCATCATGACTTGACGAGATGATACGCACACCTAAAACCTCCATCAGAAACTACCTCCTCTTCTGTATTGGAGCACTACTACAAGTTGCTAGTGCGAGCGTGGGGCTAGTTGCGGGCAACCTCAACGGTTACGGTCCCCGCCATTACCACCTCACGGGCGCGAGGCAGCACCGCGAGTGGGCGGGGCGGCGGGTAATTTTAGTTTAAACAGGCAATTTATATTGAATCTGCTGGCGATACACGGTGTAAAGGGACGACTCAATGAGGCAGTTCGCCGTAATGCCTGGCGATGCGGGGCGTGCTATTTGCCCCGAAGGACTTGATCCCTGGTTATCCGGACTATCAGCAATTTCAATTGCTTTAATGTTGAATAATATAATATTCCAGCTCATGCATGTGAAATTTGAAGCGCTGTAATGTATGCTTCGGCTAAGCACTTCATAGCCGTGATAAGTTAAATGTGTTACCAGAAATCCGGAGGATCTGTGGAATGTGCGAGGTAAAAGGATTGTGGAAATTCCAGCGTTCTGGTGAACGAGAGAGAGAGGAAAAAAAAGCTCTCATTCAGTGGCGTTTAGTCTAATTCTCAATTGGAAGCCAGAACGGTAAAATGCAGCAAATTGTGCATGAAATCTGTTTTAAAACGTAGGATAACAACGAAATTATTAACAGTATGAAAATAATATCGCGAATTTATTTTATTGTTGGCGCTTCGATTTAGATACCTTTTCGACTAAGCTACAAGTTGAAAATACGCGATTTAAAATACGAGTTTTATTACCTGAGTAAGTTTATTTATTCGTATCATTATGGATGCGCCTTTTTTATGAATGCCCGAGCAAACAGTGTTGCCTGTGCGGCAATTCTGGCCGAAGGATCAAAGCGTTCTTACAGCGAAGCAACTACTCGATCGTAAACGCGCTGCCTACCGATTCTCGCCGCATCTCTTCGTCTTACTGGATAACGTTTCGGTCCACTGAGTTTCCGCTGATTACCGCTAACCCATCGTCAGTTTGTGCGCCATCGGCTGAGCCAATACGGCGTCGGTGCGCGCTAGACCAAGAGCACATATGCGCAGCGTAGCCTTTGGGCAAACCCCTGCGAGCGAAGGGCTCCTGGGGGGGTGGGAGGTGGGGGGGGCGCTGGGTGGAATAGGCGAGCGGACAAGGGCGTAGATGGGTTGGTGAGGAACAGGCGAATGAGTGAGCGAGTGGGGCGGGGGGAGGGCATGTGAACAAAACGCCCGAGCGGGCATGTAGGCGGTTGGCGAACGGGTGAGTGTATTACCTAACAACGCCGATATCCCATGTCTGCCTCGCGGTCAACAAGCGATGCGTCTTGTCTATAACATTAACTTTAATCTACTCGTATCAGCTGCTGCTGAGCAATCACTGACCCCGACGTCGGAAGTGAACACCGATCCTAGGTTTCTTAAGGATTCTTCATTAATAAATGGAAACTCTACAGAAATTAAACGTATAATTTCATGAAAGGCAAAATATTTTTTTCTATGGGCAAAAATCCATCTTTATATTTTAGGTATTTAAAGATTTTACAACTAGATAATAATGGTAATTTTATCTATTAAAACCTTCCTCGTTCTCTCGCCAATCTTTTTAACACTTTAAGGCTGCTCCAGCCCAAGCTTTCTGAATTGTTCGTGATATTATTCATGCAGACATATCAACTTGTGCCTGCTCTCGGACGTACTATAGCCAATAACCTTTAATGTCCGTAGTAATACGTTCTCTGACCAATTTGTCGTCAATTTATTGTTCATCAATATGAACTTTCTTTACATGGAGGTCATAACGTATCAGATAGGTAAGCGCGGGGATAGCGGTTAGCTGTTGGGCACAACGGGAGAATGAGTAAGAGGGAGGATGGGGAAAGAGGATAGCGATTGGACTGAGCGATTGAGTGGATATAGAGGCGAGCAAGGGAATGGGCTTTGTGATAATCACAAGGGCAGCGGGTGGGAGTGATTAGGCGAGGCGGCGAGTGAACTCGCGAGTGCGCGAGCGGCGGGCGGACAGGTGAGGGGTGCAAGCAAGTGGGTGGCCAAGGAGTGAGCGAGAGAGCCAGCGCGGCGGGCGGATAAGCGGTGTTGGGCGAGGAGGCATTGGTCAGGAGACACCGGTCGAAAGGGCGAGGTGAAGGGTCGCCCTTCGGCAATGGGCGACGCGCCCCGGCACGCGAAGCGCTCGTTTCTCTCTCCCGAGGGCCGCCCCGCCCCCCGAGCGCGCCCCGCGCCCCACGTCGCTCTTCGCTCGGCGGCCTGCGGACGTCGTGGGGGTGGGGGAGCTCTCGCCGCCGCCTCTTCCGGTGGCTGTCGTCGCCTCTTCAGCCTGACACTCCTCTCTGGTTCGTTTTCGATTACGCTCTTCATATTTCTCCTTGTGTTTTCTGCTACCTTTTATAGCCCGCCGTTCTATTCTATTTCCTATTAAGCTCTCCCTTCGGGTTCTTTCCTTTTTTCCCTTTCCTCCTACCTGCTTGGTGAAATTTCTGCAATATGTTTCTTCTTCATTGAAATATTTCCCAACATTTTTTATTTTGCCCTTCGCGGCTCATTTTTCCGTGTCATTTCTTTTTGTGCCATCTTAGTCTCACACTTCGGACTTCCTGAACTTCTTGGCGGCATCTTCTAACGGTTTAATTTTTTTCCAACGATTCTCTTTACAGCATATTTTTCTATATGGTCGTTACTTCACTGCTGGAGATGTCACTGTGCGGATGTATTGTTATTATCTCTTCCATTCCTTGCATCACTTACTTGTCCGTGTCATCATTCCCGATGACTCCGCGACTTCACTTCTATCTCAAATAAACTGTCTGATCTTCCACTGTAATTGCCGCCACATTCTCGCTGCCTCGAAGCCTGTTCCGCCTTCCTCTAATTTCTATCCACCTCGCGGCCTCTTTGTCGCCTCGCCGTTGCTGTAGTCACAACCGTCTCCGCCGTTTCCCCGGTTCCCATCTCCCTCCACCTCCTACCCTCCGTTCCCCGCGCCTCCTCTCACAACGTCCCCGTCACCCCGACCTCCTCACCGTCCCGCCACCCTCGTCATCCCCTATCCCCGTCCTTCCCATCCTCGTCTGTCACACACACGTACACACACAGCCCTCGCCGCCCCGCCCCGCCTCGCCGTGCCGCCTCTCCCACCCCCGCCGCCACCACCCTGCTGCGCCTGGCTGGGCCACTTTATGAGGAGGCATTGTCGCGGCGCCCGCCGCGGGGGCTTTTTTCGTCGCTTTGTTGAGGTAATCCGGCTGGGCGAGCGAGGCGGGGGCGGGGCGGGGCCCGGGCCGGGGGCTGGGGGCGAGGGGGCGGTGCTCCGGTTATCAGCGGCCGCCAGGGGCCGGCTTTGTGCGTCCGGGATTTGTGCCCCGGAGGAGTCGCGAGGTGCTGCTGCCTGCCTGCCGCCGCGGCGCCCCTGTGCGGTGGGAGGGAAGGAATGGACGTCAACGGGAGAGCGGCGGCACTCGGAGGGCGCGTGAAAAAGAGCCGCGGAGGGCCCGGGAGATGTGAATGGTGCGCGTGACAGGCAAGTGGGCGAAGGGGTTGAGGGACGGGTAAGAAGTGGTGATAAATGTTGGAAGAATGATGAGGGCTGAGTTCAGTTGACACGTAGCGGAATGCAGATAAGAAAATGTAAGCGTAAGGAAGAGGAATGTGGGGCTACCAAAACTCTAAAAAGAGTGTAACTATGTTAAAGAATTGTTGCAAGAGAAGAGTTAAGGGCTGTGTTCCAGTAATCGTTAGATGTAGAGAAATGCTGAATTATTGTGCGTAATCTTAATTGCATCGAATAGCATTCTGTATCACAGTGAAGAGATCAATTTAGCACAGTGGTATATAATAATGAAATAGCGCTATTTACAGCATCTATCTGATTATTCTGTTTCCGCAACAATTCATAGTAACATGTCTTTAAATTACGATTTGATAGAGATAGTCATTGAGTATCTGCAGAATGTCATTTTATTTTTCAGTATTTTTCTTAGCGGAAACTTAATTTATTAAGCTTATTTGATTTAGCATAATTTATCTTACAATATGTTCCAGAATCAATAATAGTATCACTTTCTAATTTTATTTTGCGATGAAAAAAGAATTAAAGTTTTTTTTATTAGATTTAAAAATCCTCAAGAGTTCCACCGAAGTATTTTTCCCACGAACTGTATCATTAAAAACATCGTCATTCTCTGGATGATTTTGTTGTCTCGGTCCTTCTGAGCTAATGTGCTATGAGCCATAGTGCAGCAAGGCTAAGTGATCGAGGCTTTGTGCACGCCCATCCGTCTCATTCCGATGGAGCTTAATAGGTATTGTTGGGTGCCATCGCCGAGCTACACGAAACGGTGTGGTGGTGAAATCAGCTGCGAACAACCACGTGTCGTATCAAACCATGCCTTCGTCATAAACTAATGATGATGTTAATAATATGAACAAGTGCCTTAAGTACCCTGAGTTGCCCGGGTATTTATTATTTAGTCAGATAAAGGATTGAATTTTATGTGGTGACGTGCTCTCCTGACCAGCCCTTACCTGTACTACCATGTTCCTACTCCATCCCACCCACTCAACTTCACCCTGACCAGCCCCGCTTCGCTTTGCCTCACCAGACCCACCCCTGCACCGACCTGCTGTGTTCGCTATGATAATCGTTGCTAGGGATAGGAGTAAGCAGATGCATTATTGAATGCTGCTGGCAAACCTCCAGTAACAATTTTCACTTTTAATTACTCGAAGTGTAATTGAGTAATGTGAACGAGTCAAGAAGCAATTAAAAGGAAAATTTATGGGCTTCAAAAATTTTGTTATTTACTTCATTGAATTTTCTGAACGTTTTCAAGGTGTTCGCGTAACAGAATCAGTGTGCACTTATATTTACTTTTCAGGAGCAGGAAAGAGAGACTAGGGGAGTTTTAAAATGTCCTATGCAGTTGTTTCTATTGCCTTTGCAGCTCACATGTTCAAAATTGTATTAAGATAGGAATAAAACTGTAGGTTTGTGTAAAATTCATTAATAAATATTTCTCATTAGTAAGAGAAAATAATAATTCGAAGAAAAGTACCTCGAGTTACGCCTGACATAACGCTCAACCTTTCAGTGAAAACCGAAATCAGTTCAGCCATTCCAGAAATTTTCTCTGACAAACACACATTCGCAAACGCGCACACATACACGCGCGCGCGCACACACAATCATAAAAAATATTCGTTTTTTTATTATTAAAAAGTTATTTTAAAACCATTGAATGTCGAAAAAATTACCAAATATCTTTATTTTCAAGTAGAGCTGTTGTACTGGTAACATTCTTCAGACAAATTGTATTAATCAATCTGAATAATTTTGGTGGTGTAATGAAAATAATGATCAGCATGTGACTGAAGCGAAAAACGTTTTCACCTCCCGTTAGTATGCTGTCTTTGCCTCTACTATTAATATTATGTATTTGACTGATTTCGAAAATATTACTTTTTTGTTAAGGGAGGGTAATGGATACTCGACGTTGTACGACACCGTGAATGAATACTGCGGCGGTGCGTCACACTTTCCCGGACGCCGCTCCCTCTTCCTCAGCCCTCGTGAGCTGCGCGTTCCTTTCCTTGTTTTTCTCGGCGTACCCGCCCGCGCCTCCCCCCGTCCCGCCCTCCGGCCGACCGCCCCTCTGCAGCACCGTTGATTGTTTTCCTGCCTACGCCGCACCCGCGAACCTGGCGGCCGCGACCTCAAGTCGATCCTCGACGGAGCTCCTGCCGCCATCGTTTTCGTACTGTAGAACCATGACGTCGCGGTCGCGATTCGTTAGCAGTTTCGCGGTCCGCGTTTTTGAAATTTGGTGTCGTGAACTTGGGAGCTTTTGTGTTCACGTTTACTAATACACTGCAATAAGGTGTGCACGTCATATACAACAAAATATATCGTAATTTGTTTACTGAACCTTTTGAGACGAACTCAGGCATTATGTTCATTAAAAAATGTAATTTGTAACAAATTATCAAAAAGTAAATAACTGACATTTTACAAAAATTCCATTGGATATTCAGCAGACTTTATTCAATGCGATTTTCCCTTTTCACTTACAATTGTATTATTTCCTGAATGTAATATACAGAGGGATTATTTTTTAATCGCATTTAAAACGAAAATGCAGTACAACTAAATACAATATATGTAAAAATGATTAACAGTATGTTTGATTTTCTGGGTTTGTAGACACGGTTCATAATGTGTAGTTCTTCGAAGAATCCAATGTCTTTTTTATTCGAAAGTATATCGAGAAAATCTCCCGACTGCGGCGGTTTTTCAATCCTAGCTATTTACGTAGTTCGAACTCTGCTGCTTTCTGGAGGAGAAATCTAGCGGGTGGTTGCTCTGATCGAATGTCTTCCGTGGATTCTCCTGTTAATACAAGACAATTCTAGAGCAGTACCCTAACGAACGGGCCACGGGCCGCGCGCAATCTTTCCTTCCTCTTTCATGTTATTTTCTCTCCCCTTACTTACACACACATGCTCTTGCATGCATTACAATATCACATGTCGAGAGACCAGACAGCTGCTTAGTTTGTGCCGCTGGGACAGAACCCCGCTGAAAGAGATACCTGGTTTCTCTTACGGGACCAATGACCATACCTATTGACGAGCTCGGAACATTAATTAATCAATTAAATCCATAACGTTGCATCACGAATCTTAATATATCTCTTACCTTGCCTGCTTTTAAACATTTATTTTTTCAATGTCGTTGAGGCATCTCAGTTAACAAATTTTGGAAGCATGATAATGCTGCTGCCGGCAAGATAATGTTGATGGAGTCAACGGTTCGTACCTCACCCGCTGTCTCCATCCTCTTCACTCACCCGCAAGTCTCCCTCTCGCTCGCCGCCTGCCGCCCTAATGAATCAGTAAGATAAAGACCTGAGAGCGCCCATACGTTACCTGCGCTCTCGAAATAACTGCGAACGAAAACGCCCGCCCCCAGCCCCCTTGCCCGTCGACAGGCGTAGAAAGACGTAAATTTAGGCTGCAACGCCTCATTAAGCCCAACCGCCACGTTGCCAATCAGCGGAGAAACTCCCCTGCACGAAAAGGCGAGCTTAGATGGACGTGACTCTAAATAGCAACTTTAAAACGCTTATCTGAAATTTTTGTACTTGCAGCAATTTTTGTCGTAAAAAAACGTATAACGTTCTGGAATGAGCTGTTTGTAGGTTTTGTTTGGTATTAAAAAATGGAGCATTGCGTTTTGTTTAATGAAGTTATGAAGTACTTTTTAATAAGTTGCTTGACGTTTATCAATTTAATTTTTTTGTACGTCCAATATTGTGAAAATATATTTCTGACAATTATTCTGTAACAATTTAAATCCTGAATCTTACATGATTTCATATTTGTCATATACTTGTATTTTCTATATGATTTTTGTGATGACGTTACAGACTATTACCTTGATCCGGAGGGGTAGAATAAAATGTCGGGGAACTGCCAAAGACAGCAAAAAATATACTAAATCTTAACTGGATTATTTAATTGATTTCTTGGTTAAGTTGGATGCTGCTTCCGAAGATGGTTTAATTGTATTGGCATAATGGCATAATAACCTTATGGATATTTCCGAGTGGTGATAATTCCATTACATCGATCCCACTCGCATTCGTCTAATTTTCAACTTGGCCTGAAAATTTCTCTTTTAGGTGCTTTATTAGGTTCAAGTGAAGCTGTATTATAAACTATCCTTAATCGCCAAACGTTTGATATTCTTGAACAGTAAACAATAATTAAATGGATTTATTAATTCCGTTGTAATAAAGCAGAAAAGTTGTTTTTATAAATTATTGTACTGATTTTGTTATCGTGTTTACTTAAGAGTGCAGTACTTGCATTAACTTCCTACCTTCAGATATGGAGGATAACAGACAAAGATTGTCTGTTAGAAGAGCCGTCCCCTAGATTCGCCAGTCAAACATATTCTTGTCCCTTGGCAAAAATGTCTGTAAAAGGAAAAATTTAAAAAGAAAATCATGATGAAACTGTAATAAATAATAAACAATATAATCATAATTCAATCCGCGGTTGTGAGATAGATATAAATCTGGCAAACATATTTTCGTATGTAGCCAGTATTCTGGATTTGGCGGGGAAATGAGAACGAAGTCAGGGAAAGAGGCTTGACGCCGCAGGAGCACCGTGTTTCCCAGGCGAGCAAGTAGCTCGTGCGGGCGTAGTTTGGCAAGCCTGATCTAGGCGGCCACTGCATCTAGACGGCCGCTCTCACCTGGCCTCGAGCCGCACAGCGCCGTGCCGGCCTCTTACGGTGTAAAACGCTCAATTAAACCCGCGGAACGCGGTAGCACTGTAGGACAGCGACGGCGGCGAAGATGATTGGACTGGACTGGACTGGACTGGGCAGGGCGGGGCGGGACTGGACAGGGCGGGGACGGGAGGTCTATGGGACCGGATCGAATATTAAACCTGTGCCTCTGATGAGGGTGGTGCGTCAAATAATGAGATATTCTTAAACACTCACCTCCACTTGGATTCTACCCTTTGTAAACGTTTGAAACAAAAATATTTGTAAACGAATTTTTGATATAATACATAAATGAAAAGTGAGAGAATCTCCATCAAAAGCAATGTTTTTCAAAATCTTTCAATGTGGCTTTTGATCTTTCTTGCACGCATTTTTAGAAAATAATAATTTCCTATCCACGTTATTGCCATTGCGTAATATTGATTTGCTTTTTTTGAGAATTTTTAGTTATGGTGCTGGTGAGGTGACTACGATAAAGGATCCAACTGCACAAACTGTCACTCGTCTTGTCGCTGCGCAGGTCACGTGTAGCAGAGTAGAAAAGGGGGATCGTTTTGTTTGATCAGTTTGGTACGGAGCGCATACTCGGATAAGATACGTGAAAGCTGAGGGGGAAACCGTATGTACACGAGTCAGGTACAGGGGCGGGTCTGTTTGCAATTCGAGCAGCCTACGCCTCCTACGGTCTGGGTAAATTTTTCTTGGTGATCGCATGAAAAGCGTAGTCCTTCGGTCGAATTATGTATATTTTGATATATTAATATATCGGTTTTGATAAATTCGGATATATTAAATCAATATATCTTTCCACCATTTATTCTGTTTGCGTGGAAGTTCAGATATACTTCGTTATTCGAAGTTTATTTTATAATTTGAGACAGGGTACTGCAAATAATTGTTATTGGAAACTTTTTCTTAGGACTTCTTCCAGTCGACAGCCGGTTACCCTTTATAGGATGCATATTCGACCACACACTAGACACCCACACACTTGCGGACTCCTCCGATCTGGGATCGCCGGAACGCGAGGCCATCCACTACATAACATACATGACAAACAAGAGACTGACAACTATTCCCAAAGCGGGACTCGAACTCGCGACCCTTCGAACCGAAGCGCTGAGTCGATACATGCTCGTAGCCACCTTAGCCATTCAGGTCGGGATTGGAAACTTACAGAAATATAATACCTCTGAGAACCTTGTAGGCATTGTCCCACTTTTATCAATGGTTAAACGCATTAACACATTACATTTTGATAATGCTCTCTCAAATTATAGGTGGAAGGCGTGTGGAATAATAATTTCCAAATAATACATATAAGTAAATTTTGTCTCTTTTATGTATTGTTTACATTGTTAATTCATTTTCTAACTCTTCAAATTTCCCCACGTTACGTAAGTTCCCAGATGGAAATATCCAAAAGTTCTCATTCAGATGTGAACACTCAATATTGCATAAACCGACACATTTATAAATCTCTACGACACATTTAAGTCAGTGTCTTGGAATGCTCGTTTTAAACTAGTATTTCTAACATTTCATGTAATATTAGTTTAATGGTTTAGTCTAATTGCGTTTTTTCAGTGTAACTCTATTGGCGATTGTGAAGTCTTAGGTAATACAGGCATGAGTTAAATGAGTAGTCTGGTAAAATGAGAAAGTTCTTTTACCTGAGTAATGTAACAATATATTTCACAAAAATCTCATTTAAAATTGTCTGCCTACCTTCTCAGATATGACTTTTATTTCTCATGTTACTCAGTACATTAGCTGAAATTCCCCTAAATAGCACGCGGCTGAAATACGAACATTTGGTGGAAATGAGGTTGCAGAATTTGTAATCAGAAGTTCGTAGACGTGAATGCGAGCATACGTTCTCGTGCAGGTAAACTCTGCAAGCAGAAATTCGCACGTTGTGCTCGTCGGAGCAACCGCGTGTTTGGACGCCCCTGCACCTGCCGGCTAATGGGCGTTCTCCGCCCGCTCGCCGCCTTTTTTCCGCATTTAGCGCGCTCTTCTCCGCCTACTCAGTCCGTCTCGGCCCACTCCGCCCCGCCCCGCCCCGCCCCGCCCCGCCCCGCCCGGCCCCGCCCCGCCCCGCCCCGCTCCACCCGACTCTCCACCCGATCCGTCCCGTCCTGCCCTCTCCGTACCACCTGACTCTCCTCCCATCCTTACCATCGCCCCCCCCCCGATTAACCCATCCTCCATTCCTCTTCTCTCCTGTCCACTGCTTGCCACCGTTTCAGCTCCTTCCCTCCCCACGCCCCGCCAGCTTCTCCTCATTTCTCCCCTTGCCTCGACCCGCTCCATCACACCCGCTCCGCTAATTTCTCCTTTCGCGTTGCCCCGCCATGCCCCTACTCTCATCATACCTCCCGCCCCGCTCCTTTTATCTCTTCCCGGCCTGCCTGTCTCCACGCATCTCTCTTGCCTTTCCCCTTTCCACCCTCTGCTTGCTCCTCACGTCGTCCCACATCTCTTGTCGACTTTCCTGCCGTCTCTCCTCTCGTCCTCCGTCATTCCCTCCCTGGCACTCCTCCCTCGTCTCCTCCCATCTTTCAGCGCACCCGTCTTCTCTTCTCTCGGCCGCCGCGCTGCCTCTCTCTACTGCTGCGTCTTTTTGTGCATCGCGGCGCGGCTTTGTTGCATCGCCCCCGCCCGCCCCGGCGCGGCAGCCGTCGCCGTGAATCGCGCTATTTGCAGCGCTGACGCACCTGAGATGCGCGCCTCTGGGGCCCGACGCTGCGCCGCTCCGCTCGTCCCCTTCGCCACGCCTTGCACCCACCTCGCCACGCCGCGCCGCCGCCTTCGTGCTTACTCATTCGTTTCTCATGCCGCTCTCTCTCTATTGGGGGAATCGTGTGATAAGCAGAGACCGGAAAAATATGTAACATGAAAATATGTACATAAATATGTTATGAAAACGATTAGAATTTCTAATAAATCTAAGAAATCTAATAAATATAAGAATTTTGTAAAATCTGATATATATATATATATATATATATATATATATATATATAATATTAAAATACTCTAATTATAAAATACATTTACATAATGCAGGATTACAATTATAAAAAATCCTTAAAAAAATTAAAAATAATACAAACTTTTGAAAAATCCATTTGGAGAGCACAAGTTGTTGCACACTTTGCATCAAATAACTTTCCCATGAGTGGTAAAAACTTTATCTTCTTGTTATCCAACACCAATGCTTAGCAGCCAGACAAAGGTAAATATAAGCAACCTTATATGCACTTTGAGCCAGACTAGACACAAAAGAAGCCATCTTACAAACTGGCGATATCTAGAACCAGCAAACAATCACTGCAGCGTGCAACATTCACATCGGAAATTAAAGTTAAAGATCACGAAACGCGACGTCAATGATACTTTTTACACCTAAATTTCACCAATAATGATTTACAAAAATAGTTATTTTCATAAATATGTTATGTAGTACTAAATATGTAACAAAAAGTTGGGTAAGTGTTAAGATTCACCAAGATTTCAATTTTGTGAACAGTTAGTAGAAAGGCAAAATATATGTAATTGCATAAAAATCCGGTCTCTAGTAATAATCGATATTCTGCTCCTAGGTTTTTCCCACTCGCGTGTTTGATTAGGAAAAATGATGCTTGGTGTAGATTCGCGAAAAGAAAATGCTTGGCTTAGATGCTCACACTTTCACCTTTTCGGGAATCTTTTCTGTCGGTTTGTTAGTGAACCTAAGATCGTCAATAGAAAAGGTACCTTTGGAACGCTCCTCTATCAGACTTAATTATGTATTTGAGTGTACATAAAACTTTATTAACGAGTATTCTCACAGGGATTGAAGGAGTGAAGAATAACGATCCACATAAAGTTTCAATGTGCTACTTAGTGGTGCCTTTTCTTGCTGTATGTACTATGTTTATGATGATCTTTATTCGATAATGTACTTTAAATGGCAATTGCTATACCCTTTGTTTGTTCTGTGTGATAATTTGGATTTGCATTCGCGAATGTGAAATATTTGAAGGTTTCGGATATTCCAAGCTACTTGCTCAGCCAAGGGCAATTCTGTTACTTTTGTATCCTTTTCCATCGTTGTTTTAGTATAGATTTATCTGGATTGTTTTAACCTCTGGGCGTTTTTATCTCATTCTCAGATTTACTAACGTCCGCAAACCTCGAATATCTCGGTTAATTCAAGGACTGTAACACTAGAACTCTACTTTTCTCTGCGTTTGACAGTTTTACGGTCGTTATATCCACCGTTGCTCTATTATTACAATTGTTTTGTAAATTTATTTAGAGAATGAGATACCTTAATGTTCAAAGGTTGTTATAAATTTTGTTGAAGCTTTGTTTGAAGCAAACGTTATTTCAAATATACTTTTAATTGAAATTAATTGCACTGTTAGGTCATGTCTGCTTCCTTTGAGAATATTCTCCACTGAAAAATGCTCGGATGTATTTTGCTCTAAGTGGTGCTTCGTGACAAGTGGAATATTGAAATTTCAATAAAATATTAGTTTTCCCTGGAAATTCCTTAAGTCTACTCCTTGACTTTTAAATCTTAAGACGAAACGTTAAAATCAACAATTATTACTAGTACCTGAACTTATGTTTTTTACATTTCTGGTTTGATTGAATTCAAAAGTAAATTACCCCTTTGGTATTATTTACAATTCAGAAACGTCGGCGGAAGGTTTTTTCTTGGATATCAGACAGTGACCAGTTTATTGTACTCGTAGTGACCAAATACTTTATTTATATCTTCGTTTATTCTCTTTAATGGTCAGATAATGAACTTGTATTAACAAAGTACGACCTTATCCTCAGAGCAGACGTGCGGACGAACCTCTCGCGCTGAGCGGCAGCGCGCGGCGCGCGGCAGGGGGCGCGGTGGGTGAAGCGAATTAAGAGAGCGCGGCGCGCGGGGCCGTGCTCTCGACGAAGGTCGTCGGGCCGGGGCGCCCTCGGGGTGGCTGCTGAATCGCGGACCGCGTCCCCCCGTCTCTTCCGGGAGCGGGGCCGGGGCGGGACGGGGCGGGGCGGGGGCGGGGCTATCGATTGGCTCATCCGGGCCCGGATTCGTACCTTCCCCTCCCTCCCCCGGCCCCGCCCCCGCGGACCTCCTCGCTTTCGGGCACCGCGCGCGCCGGGATTTCCTCGAGCCGGGCACTCGCCGTCCGACCGTCCGTCCGACCGACTGAGCGACCGGGCGACCGGCCGGCCGGCCGGCTTCCACGAACTCCACCCGCGCTGCTTGCTCGCCCCGACCTGTCTCTGCCAGTCGTGTCTCCTCCGCCCTCCTCTCCGCTCTTCGGCGACGCGCTGCCGGCCACGCTTGGGCCACGCCAGCTCTGAGATACCCTATCTCTGAGATGCAACGCGACTCTCTGGGCTCCCACGTTCCGTCTGTATGGGCTTCTCCCGCTGCAGCTCGCCTAAATGTTTCTCTTTCTATCTACTTCACTCAGAAGCTGGAAACTAGCTTCACTATATTTACCGTGCTCCTGCGCTCGGAAATGAAAGTAACGTTGAACACAGCAGACAAGTATATTTAACCGCTTTGAGTTCTCTAGTTTCTTAATTCATTGCAGAAAATTTAATGCATTAATGAAACAAAAATGTTTAAGAGAACTTCCCTAGTGAAATCGAAACAGCTATCAATTAACTTTTCAAATTCTCGTGTTACGTTCAATATTCCAAGAGAACCACTACAAACTCGCATAGTAACACTTATCTAATGACAACTATAATAAAAGTGCTGAAAGTTTGTATTTGTTTTGTAATAACTAATAAGGCTAATAAAAATCAATTTCAAGTTGATATTATAAAAGTTTTGTGATCAGGTAAAGACAAGGTAAGGAGTAGCTGAAAATAATGAAATAATAAATATTGTGCTCATAGTGCTGGAGGTAAATAATAATATTAATAATAATAATAATAATAATTATTATTATTATTATTATTATTATTATTATTATTATTATTATTATTATTATTATAATTATAATAATAATAATTATTATAATAATAATAATAATAATAATAATAATAATAATAATAATAATAATCAGATGGCCGAGATCGCTAAGGCAGTAGTGCCGGAGTGGTTTCGGACCAGAAGATCGCGGGTTCGAGTCCCGCCTCGGGCATGGGTGTATTTGTGTATGTCTGTATGTGTTGTCCTTTCACCCCCATTATCATCATATCATCATTTCATCTTCCATACCCCCAGGGCTAACAACCGTGGGGGATAAAAATCGGATCCAGCTAAAAATGCTGGTCCCCCCAAAAAGTTGTTGCAAGCACCTGCCACCGTGATAATAAATAAAAACTGAGCCTCGGTAAATGCAGGATGCTTGCATGCGTGGTCCTAGTCGGCCGATTAACGAAAATAATAATAATAATAATAATAGCAATAAGTAAGGAATAAAAATTGTATAATATATCCTTAATAGTTCAAGATATTGCTTTGAAGGGGCGATCCATTAAATGAAACTGAGTCAGCTCTCAAAAGAACTGAATATAATTTTTCCTCCAAATTAATCCCATTTCGCTAATACCAATATTACTTGTGTTATACTTTCCCACACTTTTAGAGTGAACGCTGCCACCTCGAATATAACAAGGAATGCAAATTAGTTGAAATATATCTGCGGACGATTGCAGTTGACACGTAGATTTCGATAACGCACGTTGACTTTCGTGTTAAGTCATCTACTTTTTCTTCGTATTAAAAGAACCATCGTGTGTACACATAAGTACACTTGAAGTAGAATGAAAGTTCGAAGACAGACGATTGAGAATTTTTATGAATCAATAGCTATGATTACTAATATAGATCATTTCGTTTCTCGTAATAATTTACTGCTTCCGTACAGTGCATTAATTTTCCACGTTACATTTTTAAAAATTAATTTAAATTATGTGTTTTTCTGTTGCAGGTAAGTTGGTGCTTTATTCCAATTCTACAATCTCCGTTGTAACAGCAAAGGGGGTGAGTCTATATATTCTATAAAGGGCCATTTTTCTGAATTTTTGGAAACAAGTGGCAAAATCATGCAATACTTACTCTAAAGCGAATGTAGTCTTCTAAATCCTTCCATTGTATGAATATAGTATTGCAGCAGTTTTTTAAACTAAACAGCTCAGCAAGATTTTTATCCATTCAAAAGAGAATGCTTTTGTAATTCATCGTAGCCCTTCTGCGGTATTATATGAGTCCATAATTCTATTGCGCATAGTTCTTTACGCAATCTCAATGGCACCTAAATTTTTATCTTTTCATAACGGTGACCTCTTTTCTTCATATTTGTTTTCGTCGTTTTCTCCAGGAGCCATTGTTTTTGGGAATTTTCTCTAGTCGATTCTGTCCATTGAAACAGGGTCTCTGGCGACGCGTTTCCGCAGTTGAGGTGCTCTGAACGTGCTGTGTCTCTTTCGATAGATAAGTGACGGGTGTCTACGATGTTGATTTAACAGGGGTAGTACCGAAAAAAGCTAGAATGAGTGACAAAAGAACCGGGAGGATCTCGAGAAAACCTGCCGTGAACCCGTTGGGTACACCACAAATTCCTAATGGATCGACCGGGATTTGAACTGCAGTAGCCAGAGGTGGGCGGTGAGCGGCGTGTCGCTTCGGAAGGTCGGGACGGTTCGCAGAGCTGCCCTGAGCGCTGTCGGAAGCAGCCCCGCAACCTGCGTGCGCCGACCTCGCTCCTCCCTCTCCCTCCCTTACAGCTTCCGCCGCCGCCACTCGCCTGAGAGGCCGCGCGCAGCGTAATGCGCGTTTACAGGCGGCTTAGAAGTTGGGCGCCTCTTCCGCGATAACCCCCGCGTCGGCGGCGCCGGCGCCGGCCTCGCGCCGCTCGCTCGCGTCAGCTTCCGCCACCTCAGCGTTCTCTATTCGGCCCTCTCGGCCCGCTGCCGAGAACGGCCCTTACTTGGATGCTCGCTCTCGTCTTTTTGGGGTAGTCCTTGGCTCCTATGCAGTGTTAGTTCTTAGTGCCTTCCGCCCTCACAGTGTTAATCCTCACGGAATTTTACAGAAGTTGAGCATTCTGAAGAGCTCTATTCGTTTTTTTTCGTTTAGAGTACTTTTTGTTTGAGACTTCAAGGCTGTTCTGGAGAGAAGAAACTATATTAATGGGTTGTTTACTGAAAGATGTATGAAGACTCAATATATCGGCTCCCTTCACCTTTTCACTACAATTTCATGATGGAAATTAGCTTCATTTTAACACATGGCTTCTTCTACAAAGTAGCTTTTCAAGTGCTGTAAAAATGATTGATGTATGTATGAATGTATGAAAAATCGATTGTTTATTTGAAGACGAAAATTGACACCACGCCTTAAATATAACCTGCTGTCATTGAACAATATTAAAGATTCTTGTACGTCTCTAATACGATGTAAAAAAAATGGAGCCATTAAGTCTTCATTCTAGCGGTCTACACATCACATCCACACTGCTGTCTTCGCCTGTGGACTCAACCCGAAACGTTGCGCAAATCTCCTGTCTAATTGCACGGAATTGGAAGACGGAACGCTCTTTCCGACTCTGCGCCCGTCCGCTTTCAACGTGCACCGCGTGCGTCTGTCCCACTGCATCACCCGCGGCGCCCTGCTGTCGCCGCGAACGCCTTCCTCGAACCCGGGCCCGCATCCGTTTTCCTATCCGTCCGTCTGGCGAGCCTCCCGGCGGCGGCGCCTCGCACGACCATTGCGTCAGCATCCCTCAGGCGCCGCCCCCTCCCCGCGCTCGCCACCCTTCCTCCTCCTCCTCCTCCTCCTCCTCCTCCTCCTTCTCTGCTTCTCCCGCGGGGCCGACTAGACGAGAGACAGACTGCGGCTGGTCCCGCGGGCCGTGTTTCTCTATTTTTCTCCGGCGGCGGGCGCCCTGCGCCCCGCGCCGGGTGCTCGCCCGCGCGCGCTCTGAAAATTTGAACAGCCTCCCCAGAGCCCGCGTCCTCCCGGGAACCGCCCGATTCCTGTGGTGCCCCCCCCCCCCCACCCCACCCCCGCCGCCTCCCACCCGCCTGCCGCAGAGCGTCTCCGCCCACGCCCCCGCTGGCCCGAACGGTTTGGTTTAATCAACTCTTTTTATTCTGATGCAAAAGGGTATTATTAAAAAATCAATCCGTGCTCATGGGGATTAGTCGGTAGACTATGATGCGAAAGGAGCTAAATGCTCAACTATTTTGAATAGTTAAGTCATTATAAGGAATAGTGGCTGTAACGGACGCGGATGAAGTTGGTAAACTAAGGCAATAGCGGAGGTTTGCTACAAGTCGGTTTTTTGTGTCTTTAATTGTTATCATAATAATACTTCCTTATAAGAAATATTCTTACAAAATATTCTTATAAAACATTTCTCTGATAAGGAGCAATCATGCGCCATATTCTCTTACAACTCATTTGTTTTGATTGTTCTTGACGGTCAGCGATCGGTAAAATTGTAAACGAGCCCAGTTTTTTTCATTCGAATGTTCAGATCCATTATATCGATACAAGAGTATTAAGAAAACAAATTTAACTTAATTGTTTATGATTTTTCTCTAATCCATTTTTAATTCGTTCTTTCGGCGAATATTCGGCGGGTATATAGGCGTATAATTGCAGTTTAAGTAACCAGTGACTTATTTCTGTCACGTGCTGATGAACAAAAACCGATTTATTATTGGTCTGAAATTTAGTTTAGGATTCTTTAGAAGAATATTACATAAATTAAGACTTTATTACTAGTGACTAGTGACTTAATCCTTCAGGTGGTGCACATTGGTGTCGCATAAACACATACAAATGCCTGTGCACATTACTTTATAACATGCGTAAATCTACAATAATAATTCACACTGCATTTAAGCATTACGTATTTTTTATTTTATACAATGTCATTTTACATTTTGTTTTCTATTTTCTTTCAATTTAAAAGTACGGTATGCATTGCACTCTGTGCTTCATTGCACAGTATAAAGTAATTTCTCTGTGGTACTGGACTAACTACAGAAAAATCATTGTAATCAATTGTGTGTTTCAAGTACAGGTAGACATTTTTAACTTTGCTACGACACCAAAATGAAACGTGAAAGTGTATTTTTGACTGTAATTAAATTATCGTTTATTCCCGAGTTTACGGTAACCCGCAACCAACCATCTGTTGATCAATAAACGATTACAGTTGTGCCTGATGAAATAGTTAATGTAGTATGAAGATAGTATGAAGGTCTCTTGGAGACAAGGAACGCCATCGTGCATTGAGTGTGGATGACTGTGCAACAAAGACGAGGGAGATGAAGCTGGAAATTAACGGAGATCGGTTTCGGTGACAGACAAAACTCTGTGACAAATGAAAGCAACCACGCGATGGGGCAAGTAGGATTAAGAACAGCGGACTTAGTTGTCGCAGTCAGACGTAGTTGACAGAATTGACACTGATGTCGGACGTGATAAGAGCTTACGAGGGCGGTGTCAGAATGGCTCTTGGGTACTTTGGCTAGGCCTTCGGATAGCTCTGCGGTATGACTAAGCTATACAGGGTCCCGGTTTCCTCTTTGCGCTGTTTGGAGGGAAGGAGAAATTCTCCCGTCATAAGAGTGAAAGAAGCCATTTGAATTGAATAAGAAACCATTTGAATTGAAATGTAAGATTTTCTGGAAAAATAATGTGATAAGGTGACAGAATTTGATCGCACATCGTCCGATTCAGAACATGGTCAGTCATTACTCGATAAGTATTGATCGTCTATACATTTATTTACTTTTTATTCTGATTAAACAAAAAAAATTATCGTGTTATTTGGAATGAGTCGCATGTAGAATTCATGTCGCAATTGCGTAATGTTGGAGGTTGTGGGATGCAGTGGTTATCAAATAGACACGAGGATGAGTAATAAAAAAAGCAAATACTGAGTGAGCAAAGTCCACTAAACACACCACAAGATTCCTCGCAGTTTTATTTTTTAGGCATCACATCACAATAGAATAAAAATCACTCTAAGAAATGCGAATAAAAAGAGAAGAAATAGTCTGACATTTCATATGGAGCAATTTGCACGGCATGCGACCGTTAGCAAAGGTAGCGAAGCAGCGGGCGGGGGCTGCCGGAACTGCGGGCCGAAGAGGGAGGGCAGTGGCGCAGCGCAGCCACTAAGCAACAGAGTGGGCGACGCAGACGGGTCCCGGGATGCCGACAACGGCCGGCGCGGGCGCGGCGCGGGCGCGGCGCGGGGGCGGGGCGCTGGTGGGGCGGGAGTGGCAGTGGAACGCGGAACGGTCGTTGTCAACATTTGTAACGAGCCGTTACGGCATCCGCTGCCGATAGCAGTGCGTCGTCGGCTGTCGCGGCGATTTAGGAGGCGCGCCTCTGTCCGCTGCGGGAGATGGCCCGCGCCGCCTGTCGCATCGGGTCGTTCGTTTTCCCAGCCGGCGCGGCGCGGCGATGCGATGCGTTACGCACCGAAGTCTACGGTCGGAGAGAGCGGAGCCACTCGTCCAATTTCTGGATCGGTGTCTGGAGGCCAGATGCATCCCGAACCGGATCTGTGGAAAAGCACTGCCCGAGTGAAGACTACAATGAAACCAATTTATTCCAGACGTGGTGTCGATTGTTTCCAATAATCTATTACATTATCAGTTACATTTTCAGAAAATACTTTTAATCTTTATAATAATAAATAATTATTATATACTTCCACAATTTGTGAATCTGTCCTATTTCATCACTTTTGGAGAATAAGTACTGAACGGAATGAAAAAACATTTTTGAAATTTGGATATCGCTTATATCGCGTATATAGCGCCATTCTGTTGCAACTTTTCTACCACTCTTTATTTATGTAATCACAATGGTTCAGCTAGTCTGATGATTATTATTTCTAATATTAGAAATAATTTCCAACAGAATTTTCAAAAATCTCTGTGATAGAAAAAATCCGTTTCCTCATGTTTTCTTTTCATTCAAGAGGTAAATACATCATTATTGTTAACAAAAAGTCCCTTCGAGTTTTTCCATTCCCTTCGATTACTTGTCATGCATATCCCGGAAGTGAAATTTTCCCCGCCCACCACCCCTGTGCATCTGTTACGTGTGTCAAGGGTTTTCTTAGGGCAGCTCAATTCGCTGAATAGTTCGTGGAGTTAATGTAGAAATAACATTCAGTGTTGTTAGGATGTTGAATTCACTTTAAGTAATGAATGTATGAGTACGTGACCAATATTTTGTTTCCAAAATTATGGAACTTTTAAATTTTAATATTTCATTTTAGTTCAACATGAAAATAAAAAGCTCATAAAATAGATTGTGTGCTCATTATTGGCCATTAATTTGTGAATAATGTCAAAATATTTTCGCTATAAATGTAATTCATTTCATGTCATGTGCAATTTTTGTTGTGATTGAGGAAAACATTTTGTTTCTCTTAAAATCCATTTATAAAACATTTTGTTTGTAATGGAGTAATCTAATAAATCATTGGTAGTAATTCACGCCTATGGGATGCTCTCTTATTATCGTGTGAAATTATAGATTACTATCGAACATGAAATTTCTGTTGCACGGAACCTGTTGTTTTCTTGGTGTCGTTCCAACTATTTCTTGTACATTCTGCCCTTCCGTAAGTAGCGTAAGAGGAGATGTACAGAGAACATCGTCGTAGAATTTGGTATCCAACTCTGAGATGAAGTTATGCCAACGTCACAGGAATCTGCCTTCAACTTGTTCTCTCAAACTGTAATTTGCTAAAATATGGTAATTTGGAAAGTTTTTATAAGAGCAACCTCACTTAAAAATTATTGACTAGATGTCGCTAAATTTCTAATTTTTAATCTGAAACTGGCAACTGGTCACGAAAACTGACGTTGGTATATACTGTATTCAGCACTTTTAGTCAATCATGCAGTTAAAATGTTTGTTGATCATAAAAACTCGCGCTGAAATTCAAAATCTGCAGCTGTAGCTGCAAATCTCATTTACGTGAAAGACAAAAAGAATTTATTAATATGTAATATATAATGTGACATAAAGGATTATTCCTTTTGAAAGCAATGTATGTCTGTCTAGCAAAACCAAATATAGGACGTAATATAATTTACATTGCTTTATACTTTATTATGAACGTAGCTATTTTATTTTTAATGTGGAGACGGGAGATGCTGTTTTCACAGGATGAAGTTGTGTTGGGTTACAGAGCTCTGTCGCGAAAGGCGAAGCATCAAAAGCAGCGGCGACGGCGACGGCGCGGCGCGGCGCCGAGGGGGTGGGCTGCGAAGGCGGCGCGGACTTCTTGCTCTCTCTCGCGAGATTTCTTTAGCGCGCGCGGCAGCGAGTGGCGGGGCGGGGCGGGGCGCGGCGGGGATCGCGGGGATCAAATTTGCCGCTTGTTGGGAAGTTGGCGGGAGTGGCGTGCGCGCTCGCGCCTCTCCCCCGGGGCGGCGAGTGCGGCGGAGCGCAGGCGGCGGCTGATGGGGAAGAGCTGAAGGTCAAGAGGGGCGGTGCGAGAGGGAAATGCGCTGCCGAGAACAAGGGATGCGAGGGTTATGGAGAAAGTGATGAAAGCGATAGCGACCGGGAACGGATGGTGCCGGGGGATGGCGAAGAGCACAGGTTGGGAACTTCGCTGAGAGAGGCGAAGGGATTGGGGAAGAGGGGGAGAAACTGTTAGGTGGCGTTAATGGCATAGACCAGTGAAACGGCTCGAGTGGTAGTTTTACGAGATAAGAGAAAAGGGAAGTGAAATGCAAGGTGGCGGTTGCGACGGGGGGCAGCGGCGAATGCGTGGACGTGATTGCAGCGAGGGAGGGAGCGCGACGTTTGATGGGCGCCGGGAGGAGACCGTAGGTGATGGCAGGGGAAAGTGCGCCAGCGCTCCCAGGGACGCACACTGAGGAGTCGCGAATAGGCGATGGGAGCGATGGAAACTGGGCCCGTGGCTGCAGACACGATGCGACTTTTAGTACTGGTCCGTCTCTCCGTAGCGCTGGAACATCTCGCTCTCTCTCGCCTAATGCCCTCACCGCCAACAAACCCGCTGACCCATCCCCGTCTCCGTTGTCCCCGTCTCAGACCTCGAGGTTTCTCTCTCTGACACACACGCGTTGCCCATGTGTCCGCTCCGTAGTCTCTTCTTTGACGTCCCCGCGAACATCCACGTAGTTGCTACCCAACCTCCACCAGCGCTCCGTCCCCATGGCCATAAGTCCCGCCGTCGCCACCCACTTCCACTGCAGCCACCCTGTACGCTTGGCGCTCCTCCGCCAGCGGCCACGCCCCTTTCCGACGCCCCCGCCGTCGGCCACCGCGCGAGATTTTATGCGCGCGCCGTGCGCCTCAGGCGCGACGCCGGGCCGCGCGCGGAGGAGGTCACCGCAACCCGTGGGGACCGCGCGAGTTACCCGTCGGCCGACGCGGTTTGCCGTTGCCTCTGGCGCTCGGTGTCCTTTTGGCTGCGCCCGGGCGAACGAAGTGGCAACTGCATCACAGGCGCATCACGGGGATCGCGGGCGGAAATTCCAAATGCCGTAAGGATGATGTAAGATTGGACGTTTGTGCTAATGGAAATGATACTCACGCCCTCACTCACCTCACACCCTCACTCTCATTACTCATTACTTTCTCACTTTCACACGTACTTGCACGCCCATACACACACATTATGAGCTCGTGGGAGAGATGACTAACTGTTTTGTTAAATATTGGAGAAAACATTAGTAATAGCAAAATATCGTGTTTTGTTCCCCGAAATTCGATTCAACAGAACGTTATGTTTCAAAGTATGATGTAATAGAAATATAATACAACTAACGAATGAGAAGTTATATTTTATGTAATGAATTTGTTTCGTTACATCCTGCGTATTCGTAAAATTTAATCTATAACTTGCATCATTCTGTGTACAGCCATTGCACTTGCTGTACACGGATTTTCTTTATAAGTCGCATCACGTAGCTGTAACGCGTGGGTTTGTGGTCTCGAAGATATCTCGGCGAGCTCGTGTCGCGCAACAAAACAACCATGTTTCTCCGCGCCGGTGCATTAACCTGCCGCGACATTGCAGTGAACTCTGGAGGCGGAGCAAGTAACGGTGTTTCTCGAATGACAAACTGAACATCCTCCTCTTGACGCGAACGACCGTGTCAGAATTCTAGATTGTTTCGTGTGACTCGTTCCAGCTCATCGAACGCTATCCGAAGGGAGAACGAATCTGTTCGACATGTCGGTTGGAGAGCGGCCAGTATCATCTAACTTCCGACTTTTTACACGCGTATATCATTTTAAAATCCTCTCTGCGGTCCAAGTATTTGCCACAAAAGAAACATCTCTTCAAAAATAGTTTCTTGAATTTTTCGCCTTCGTCTGCAAAGGTGACACAGTAGTTGAAGTGGAGTTTTTTACATCTTTATTCATTACATCTAGAACATCAGGTTCATAGAAAATTCTCTTTGTGATCTTCTGATTCTATTTAGTGCGTGGATCATAATTAAAAACGGAAAAAGGATAGATATTTCCTGTAAGTTTGTTTTCAAAAACAGCAAATGATCATTCACCTCTTTGAGAAATAAAATTATAAATTCCGTGGTGGTAGCAGATGTAATTATGAATGAAAAGCAGAATAAATATATTCTTGTTTGAAAAGCAGGATTGCTTTGTATTCGCTTTCATGCCCTACATGAAATTGTTTTTATTTTCTAAGATTCCAGAAAAAAAAAGCTTAAGTTTTCATCTTACGGTTCATCCGGATTGGGTACATTTAACAGTCCGTTAAATTGAAACATTGATGGGGATTGCACGTAGATTCAAATGTTAAAAAAATACAAAAGCATTCAGGAGGTCAAGTTGTTTCTCGGAAGAGCGCTTCGTGAGAGAGGTTGAAGATCGCTTCGCCCGAAGGAATCAATGCGTTTTTTCTTACGGTTTGTGGCCTCTTGTGCAGCAGGCCACCCTTCAGAGAAGCCCCCAGAGTCCCTTATCTATGCCTCCGAGCAAACATCGGCGAGATTTTATGTAGGACAGAAGAATGGATTCCCAGAAAGGAAAAGATGCTGCCGTAGGGGAATCAAAACGACTTTGAATGACCCGATAAGATGTTCCCAACACAAATAATTGACTCTTGGGAGATTTAAATCTGTTGGTTTCACTTAAGAGTGAAGAGAGTTAGGTTGTATCATTCTTTAATTGTTAACTTTATCTCTGTGTGTTGAATGCTCAATTTTAAATTCGCGAACATTTCTTTAACCATAAATTGCGCATGTTGTGAAGACTTAAAGGACAAATAAAAGTAACATTATTGGTTTTGTTTTTAAATTTGTTCACAGTGCTTTAAATTAAGATTTTCTCATGCAAAATTACCCTAACAAGTGCATTTCATGCAGTAGGGAATATAATAAAAAAGGCCGAAAGTATAAATAAGTATAAAGGCCGAAAGTATAAGTATCATTTAAAAGGGTAGTTTCTCATGGAAGGACGAATAGCACATTGAAACTTTTATTACTCAAGTTGTGACGTAGCTTATGTCTGATTACAAAAAATGTTTACTAGTTAACTAGTCATTTCTTACGTTTTCCCCTCATTTTTTAAAGTCTTCTTTAAATCAATTTCATAAACTATTTGAAACATTTCTGTCGAAAGTCATCCAAGGGGACACATAAGAATAAAATGGAAAAAAAGGTGAAAACAAAATCTCTAAAAGCTAAAAGGTTTGACGGAGCGGATAGGAGCCTTTTGCTGCAGTTCGTAAATTCGTCCTTCGCGTGCGTCCCTCACAGTGGAGATCTCGAGCGGGCCGCCGTCTGTCACCGGCATTGCTCCACGCGGCGGCGTCTGACTTGGTCGCGGGCATCGCCCCCGCCGAGCACGGCGTATCCGTCCCCGCCCCGCCCCTCCCCCCCGCCCCTCTCCGCCCCGCCCCGCCAAGGCAAGCGTCACCTCGCGCCTCCCCGCCAAGGCAAGCGTCACCTCGCGCCTCCCCGCCAAAGCCGGCCCCCTTCCCGCGCCACCTTGCCAAGCACCGAGCGCCCCGCCCTTTCCCGGCCGAGCAACAGCCCAACCGCTCGCCGGGCGCGGATTAATAACGCCCGACGCGGGAGGCGGCGGAGTAATTAGCGCCCATTAGGGCGGCCCGGGGCGGGGCGCGGCGCGGCGGTGTGCCGGAGGGGAGGGCCGGAGCGGAGCGAAGCGGGGACATTAGCGGCGGGCAGTGACGTAGCAGCGCGGGCGCCGGCCGGGTCAGCTGCCCTGCCCCCGCCCCCGCCGCCGGGGGCCGTCCGTCAGCCCCGGGCGGCGTCTGGGGCCCCTGTAGCAGCGGCCGCCAGGCGGAGTTTACGGGGCCTTGGGAGCCAGTCTAATAGAGCGCGATGCCCCCGCTGCACCCGCTGCACCCAGCGTTTCCCCGCTCGCGCTACGAGCTGGGCGGTTGCAGGGCTAGGCGCACCAAGACGGGGAAAGCCCCCGCCAGTCAAGTAATATTGGCGTTAAAGCCATGAGCATCAATCGCTTATGTCGATGCAGATTAGTTCAGTTGTTAACTATAAATGGGTTTTACATGGTACTTTGTAGCATCACAATGAATAAGTCTCCATACTATTATTCTCTGGGGGTATAATGTTTGTCTACCGTTGCATGTTCCTTTCAAATTCAAATTAAAGTTTGAATTTCTTGGACACCCTACTTGTTGTTACTCCATTAATTGAGAAAATATCGAGCATCTTCTGATCCTGGTCATCTTTGTAAAACTGAAACGCTTATGTACGAAGTGACATAATATTTCCAAGAAAAAGCTCTCCAGGAACGGAAAGTATTCACGTTGTCCATTATAGTTTAAGATGGATTAAACGGTTTTCGAATACAGTTTAACATAGATGAAACGCAATTTTGAAACACTGTATTTGGCAGAAGGATTGAGAAGTGTATTAAGAATAAACTGATATTTTTATGTAAAACTGGCAAACAAACAAAGAAGATTACATCATCTGAAAGAATATTTATCAAAACTCGTCTCCATTTGTCCATCAGCATGTACAGCATTTTCGATGAATCTGATGAATGTATTAGATGTCTGAGTTAGAACTTTCAAATACGTGAAGCATGATACTGCGTTTCCAAGCTCGAATAGATTATGTTCAATAATCGTAAGGCTTTCCTTTCACAAAAACGGGGGGAGAGGGAATAGTCATCCGATGTAGTTTTGTGGAAAGCAGATTTCGGAAGTAGATATACAGCGAAATCTGTTCCAGTCATTGGATGACGATAGATGAGAATAAGTGAAGGGAAGAAAGGACTTATAAAGAAGCCAAAAGGAATATTTTATGATTGTCGAATTTTAATTGTAGAAAAAAAAGATTAAATAAGATAAGTAAGATTTCCATTATACAGTGAAAATCTCTCATGTGGGATACCTTTTGATTACTTGTGAAAGTGACCGGTTATGAGGCTGACTGTTAAGAGAATATAAGTGATCATTCAATTCCAGAAAAACGAGTCTGATATGGTGGAGTGTCCAGATCGATGAATTTCAATTAATTCTGTAAACTTCTCCATTAGAAACGTCTAAATAATCTCAGTGAAGCAATTGATGGATTTCGTGTAATTACTTTATTTTTATAGTAGTTTTGACATATATGAAAATTACAAAAACATGCTCTGAATACTCATATTTCGTAAATAGAACGAAGAAGTTACCATAATACACTAGCGCTCTCAATCACAAAAGGTTTGGTCACTGTTTTTAATTCAAATGACATGCATCGAGGCGTAGAATAAATCACTATATATGTGCTCTGAAAGTTTATTGGACCATGCCTATCCACTGGCATAGTCAGGTGGCTGATTGTGTGATGTATTACTGATGTTTTATGTGTGTTCTCGTTTTGAGTTTTCCGTTTACTGTTCTACTTTCGGGATGGATGGATAATGTATGTTACTGAAAATATAATACTTGCTGTTTGTAAGAGTATAAAACCGGAATATTACTTCGTGGCAAAGTTACGAAAGCAGTGTGTTTTATGAAACTTTTATCAGATTGGAACGCATCTCATCCTTTCTTTGAATCTAAAAGGACTTTGTAGTGTTAATGCAATGCAAATTGAATGTCATCTGACGTCACATCGAAGAATAAAAACATTCAGATCGTAATCATACATACTATGTCAGTATATTCGTACCTTGCTTTATTACAAGCTCTTAATAATATTGTAGTATCAGCATGTTAATTTGCCCAAACTGTTAATATGCAAATAAACTAATATTGATGCTTTTGGTCAAAATACCTATACTGTTCCATTAGCATACATTATCATGATCCCATCCTATGAACATGCAAACCTCGAAATTCTTTCTTTCTTCTCGTTATGGGCGCTCAGCAGTGACCGTTCCATCCAGATTGCCGTTAATATATTCTGTCCGGAGACTCACCGGTACAGTTTGTCATTGAATATCGTTCGTCGGACGTCTGTACTCGAATTTTAAAAAGGTAGCCAAACAAGGGCGCCCCGCAGAATGTCAGCTCCCTCGGAATATTCAATACTGCCAGGGAAATATTCGCATACACAATCCCGCTTGGACGAATATTTGTTCCTCTCGCGAGACTTCCTGTCGGCGAGGCAGAGGCGATGAAGTAAACGCGACCTGATTTTCCGCCTGTTGGAAAAGTTTGTCTGTTGAATTACTGTTGGTTTCAGAACGAAGAGGAAAATATTTGAATGTATTTGAAGGAAACGATGCAATTGTTTTATAATGTTTCCTTTGTCTCAGGAAGAGCACGATAAAAGTGGTACGATAAAAGACAGAACTCGTTAAGGATGCCTAGTACTTATTCTACTATTATGTGTTGCATATTCACAAAGTTATGCCTGTAATATCATTTCTAGTGTGCTAAACTTTGTTTAAATTATGATAGTTATTATTTTTTAACAGGCGTTGTTTTCGGAGGGGTATCTTTGACAACTTTTGGACCGTCAACTTTTCTCGTACGTTATGAACTTTTGAATCCAGGTATTTTGATGAGGTCAGCGTTATTATTTTCCTGATTAAAAATTGTGGGATGAAAGTTGCCATATACCTTCTTGTATAATTAAGAACGTTGTTTTTGTTGTTGCGCCGATTAGGCGTGCAGATGTTCCAATGTGTGAGGTTGAGATAGCATTGTGCGACAGATGAAAGTGGAACATTTTCGCTTGCAGATAATTTTAGAGTAATTTAAAAGTATAGCATTGCATTGATTAATAATACAATTATCTATTATAAACATGTGTTTACAAAGATGAACTAATAAATTATAAGGAATATGTTGTAAAGGTATCACTACAGTACTTTTGAAAAATACCTCACTTTACCTAACATGCGGGACCAGAAGTATTTAGCACCAAGTATCACAGACTTCACAAGATACGCATCGTTTTGAAAGAGGGGAGGGCATAAGACCTCATTGAATAACTTAGCGGCATCCTCCTCTACTTATCACCTACACGTTTTCTGAGAGTTATGTTCATCACGTTTTACTCCATTAGCGTGAATGCGTGCCCTGGGCCTGAAACGCCTCTCCTCGTCTTCGGAATACTTCGCGGCGCACTTACAACATTTTTACCTCCGGTAATTAGTTGTTCTTCAGCGCTGCGCCGCCGACCTGGGGCGGAATCCAAGCAGCGTTTCACGCTTCTCTCTCCGCGAGATATCCCGCTTTAAACGAACGTGGAAGTTGGAATCCAGGACTTTGCACCTCCGGAGGTAAGCTCCTTAGGGCTCAAACTATCGCCGCCCGAGCAATAACAATAAATATATTAATAACCCTGTTTTATATATTCCGGCGCCGCGCCGCTCTCCGCCCGCCCTATCGCCCGGCCCGCATCTCCGCCCGCGGCCACCAGGGGCGCTGCAGGCGCTGGGCCGAACGCGCCCGGCTCCACGGGGTTCCCGCTAATTGGGCACGGGAGGAAATATTTTTATTTCGACGCCCGGCGATCGGCGGCGCGGCCCAATTAGAGGCGGTGGCTCCGCAGGCGCAGGCGCTGCAGCAGCAGCAGTCGTCGGGCGGTGGCGGCGGGAGAGAAGGGGGGCGGTGTGAATAGTTCTGGGTTCAAACGAACTAGTTCAGTGAAGGGAATAGCGGGTGATACGCATTATAATGCACTCTGGTTTACAACACAAAACTGTTCATGTCTTGAATTTGTGGTGAGGATATACTCCTAAGTTTATTAATGAATATTTTACCGAGTTATTTAGGGGATAAAGTCTCCAATATTATTTTAAGGATGAAGTATAAATCGTCGAAATTCTCATCAAACAATGATATACACGGTGAGATCTTGTTACTGTGCTGATACGTGTCATATTCGATACTGAATAGTATACATTGAATATTCTAAGTTGAATGAAATGATTGTGTGAAAATATTTGAGAGCCATGTTCACAATTCATAATGCCATACATTTCGTAACAAGTCAAGAAAGTGATTTCTCACTGTGCAGCTTATTTATTCCTATACTGATGCTGGGATTTTTATCGGAGTAAATCGTATGCCTAATATGTATATTGTTCATGCTGAAAAGCGACGTGAAAATAAATAAATAATGAATATTCTGAGACTACCTCTGAACAGTAAAAGTAATTTACTCGAACAAGTTGGTAGATGTATTGCTTTACATGAATTGTAATAATTCATTTTGAATTTTACGTTGATAATATTACATTACATTACATTATTGCATTACATTATTATTATATCATTTTCTGTTAATACATTATCATGCGTCTCGTAATTTAACTGTTTTAAAAATGTTTAGGAAATGTTCCATTCATTATGAAGAACTCTGTACATAAAAATATAATGAACAAGTTTTTAACTAATCCCTTTTTAACGTTTTCTCAATAACTTCACTTCCATTTCGTGTTTCCATTTCAAACTCCTCTGTTGCTCGTTGAATTCATTTATATTTCACGTGTTTTCGTGTCTTAGCAATCGTACAACGTCACCAATTGGTCCCGCTGCTTCCACTCGCACCTGCCGGTTTCCTGGAAGAGGGACTGAGCCTTCGACGGCGAGGTGTCTTGAGGTGTGAAGCTCTCAGGCTCTTCACCCTCCGGCGCGCCTATTCAGCGATCCCGAATTTCAGGATTAGTGAAAGGACGCTCTAATTAACGCTGGAGTTTGGTGTTATTAAAAATAATTTAATGGCTGGCGGTCGCCGCTCCGCGCAGCACGCCGCCTGGCGGTAGCCAGTGAAAATTTCGGTCGTCTAAATGCAAGTCTCCTCCAGGTAGAAGGCACAGGGGTGGGGCAGAGCGGGTTTTTTGGAGGGCTTGGCTTCACTTGTGCCTCGAGGGAGAAGGGGCTGCTGTGGTAATTTGCCCCGTGTACCTTCTTAACAAGGGTCTAATAAGGGAATTTGGAAAAATAAATTAAGGAATTTTATATTTATATTCTTTTATTACTCTCATCAACAAAAGGTTCTTAGCGACTAGTAATTATTTCGCTGTAATACTAGCACAATATTCAATAAAGTGTTATTAGAAATTTATTAAATTAGATTATAGTGAACATAAGAGTCGTGACTTCTATTTCAGTATCTGCAAAAAGGACTTCATTTAAAATTTTTCTAAAAGAAAGTACCTTTTAATGTTTTACTTTAAATATCAAATACTTGCAAAGTTATAGAACTAAAACAATGAAATGCTTCACAACAAAGATAATGTTATTTCAGACTTTTCTTTGTCAATTATACACCCTAAAAATTAGTATATGCTTTTTCACTCTCTCAGATACCGTGGGTTTGTTTAAAGCACCTGGAACTATGTGGTTGGCCTTTATTCGCTGTACTAAGGGCAAGTTTTATTAAAATACTGAGATCAACGTTGTAATGAGAAAGAATAAGTAGTTCTAATCATGATAACAGTACTTGTGTAATGAATTGTAACGGCCTTCCATTTTGTATATTGGAGTATCTACACTAGTTTCCCCTGTGTCATGATTATATCGGAGATTATTGTAACTTTGAAGCACTGTCTCATTTATAACCTTCTTTGGATTGTTTTGCCTCATCAATATTTATTAAAAGAAGTGATATTTGTCTCGTGGTCATCAAATGTTCACTGCAATTTAAACTTCAATTAATATCATGGCCTGGAGTATCATCTTTGATCATCATCTTTCTGTTAGAAAATATTTTTCTTGTTGTTCTCCAAGATTTGGGTTGTGAAATAATATGTTCGAACCCCTCAAGAACGGAGAGCTAAATGCTCAAATTATGTCACGCAAGACTTTTCCGATGCTTCTTCTTTCGTGCCTTTGCCTCAGTATTCCCATCTGAGTGGTAGATTTGTCTGGTTTGCTTTCATTCTTTAATTCGCATTCTCTAATTCTCACTATAATACGCATTTTAAGATTTCTTGCATAGATGTTTTCGTGCCTCTGTAATTTAACATCTGCGCTTTATCCATTGTCAATACCATAATTATTTTTTCACATCACTTTCATTATACTAGTTTCTGCACCGAACGAAAAAATATTCCATGCTGAAGTAAATATGCAAAGCTGCTATTAATATTTCTATTCGAAAGCAATGTAAAGTCAGATAGCTTACTAATTGTGTCATGAAAATGACAAAACTAACCAGGTGTGGATTCAGGTTATATAAAAGGAAAACGTAGAACATAGTTGTGAGCAGATATACATTGAGGGAACTTAGTATTAAAGTGAATGTTTTGTTTGTCTGTACTTTCATATGCATTTTAATTGTTTGAAGGGATAATTGTGAAGTTGAAATATTTTTAATGTTTGCATTTTTGTTGCGCCATTTACCTAGCGTTCTAGGAGGTCCTTTCAGAGCGCCGTGGTGGCAACAGCTCTGCCCGGGGTCACGACACGGCTCCGGGGCTGTAGAAAGAAACGGGAACGTGAATGCGCGACGGCGTGGTGGTAGCTGGACGGACGAGCCGTTAATTGGAGTGGCCCTGCGCCCTCCCGAAAAACGCGGTCGCCCCTCGCTCTTGGTCCTCGCCCTCGCCCTCGCCCTCGCCCTCTGCGTCGTCCCGCCCGGCCCTACCCCGTCCCGCCCCGCCACGCCCTGCGCGAATTGCCGCGCCGCACGCGACCACTCGCCCTCCGCCGCCTCCAGTCTTGACCTCCCCTGACCCTCGTGTCGCAGACGGAGGCTGAAGGGTGTCGGACTGCCTGGTCGCACCGACATTTTCACCATCCAAAGAATTTGAAAATAAAATCAGTATTCAGATCTTCCTATCCCCACAATCCCAGTGTGTGGTTGGGCTTTAAAATGCCCTGTCTCTCAGAAGTTGTAAATGATTCACTGAAAATGAATGATGAAATACGTCTAATTTTCTCAATAACGTCATTCGTATACATCTCTCGGAATTATTATATAGAACTTGAATAACTTTTGTGTATCGTATTTGTGGTTTATTTTTGTTGGTATTTCATGACATATAGTTTTAAAGACAATACGATATTGAGAAATACGTTGAAAAGAAAAAGAAAAAAAGATAAATTGGGAGAAGAAAAAAATAATGATCATAGATCGAAGGAATGCACGAAGACAACTGAAATGACGCTAATGAGTGGAAAATCACTAATGCTGAAAATGTCGGGCCGAAATAGGATCTGGAGCAAGAGTATAGAAACGGAAACCGAGAGATGCAAACAAGCGGGAAGGGAATTAAGCAAAATAGAAAAAAAAAAGCCGAGCGAGACAGACGAACTAAGAATACTCAACCGACCACGCTCCGCGTCACCAAGACTCCCGTACCCGGGAAAGACGCCCACCCTCTCATTAGCAGCCCCTCGAAATTCCCAAATTCCAGCAAACGCGGAACGAAGGAAGGAGGGCTGCAAGTCAGCCGACCCGCGGATTTCCACAAATTGGGCCCTGTTTACAGCGCGCGGGGACCTCAGACGCCAGTCATTTCCAAAGCCGTGGCGCTCCGCTCGCTCGCCCTTCGGACGGGGGCGCTGCCCTATCGCAGGCACGTCACTGCTGAGCACGACGTCCCCGCCAGCGAGACACTTCCGCGACGGCCCAGGCCCTCTTCTCCGCTCGTATTCGTCACCTTGTCCCCTAGGCGTATCGCGAGGATCTTGATCCTCGTGCGTATTGTCTCGGGGCCCTCCGCCTTCATTTTCGTCTTTCTTATCAGCGCTGCCAAAAAGAGAAAAGAAGCCGGAGGAGCGAGGAAAAAGCTTTTGGGGCGGGGCGGGGCGGGGCGGGGCGGGGCGGGGCGCGCTCGTGCTGCTCCTTGTCGGGCACTTCTTGCTGCGGGCGCTGGCGCCGGAGGAGGCCAGGGCGTCTTCGTCGCCGTGGAGCCACTGGGCTGCTCCTCCCCGCGTCGGCGTCACGTGCTCCGCGCGACGCGGCGTGGCGCTCCCCCGGGGCGGCCCTGCTAATTGGGCGGGGATGAACGCCACGCGCGCCAGCTTTCAATTCTCGACAGGTGCCTCTGCCTCCACCTCTGCACCTTTCTCTTCTTTGGCGCTGCTGCTTCTCTTTGGCTCTTGTTTGTGTCTGCCCCCTTGCTTGTGTCTGCCCCCTTGCTTGCGATTGCCCCCTTGCTTGTGATTGCCCCCTTGCTTGTGTCTGACCCCTTTGCTTGTCCGTCCTTCTATCTGCATTTTGCTTATCTCTACCTCTCTATTGACACTTTGTCTCTCGCTTGTCTCTGTCTCTGCACCTTCATCATCCTTGCCTTCGACTATTTCTTTCTTGCCTCTTCCGTCTCTTTTCCATGACCTGCGTCTTTGCCACTTCACCTGGTTATCTGGGATTCTCCTTTTTTTTATTCTTTACTTTCACGCTACATATTTTATCCTTACAGAAACTCAAGATTGTATTATTGTATCGGTTGCTCAGCTGTTCTTCCTATTTATTTTTCTTTTGGTCACACATGCAACTTTATTCGCTTTCAAATCACGACTATTTTGCTTCATTCCTGCTTTTCTCTTTTTTAATGACAATCGTGGTTTTCCTAATAATGATCCACTTTGGACCATCATTCTAGCTTCTTTAGGTTATATTCATGTATGCTGTTACAACTGCAACATATATTTAACTCACTAATTACATTACCGGTTCGTAAAATGTGTCTTTCAAAACAAAACAAAAAAGTTTCATTACCCCGAATAATTAAACTGAGAAAAATTGTAATTTTGAAATGAAAGCGACGTAGAAATAGGTTTGGATTTCATTAACTTCAATGTAAAGGTAAATGAAAAATGCTTTTAAAAATTAAAGATATTTTGTATATTTTCTAAAGAGTAAGTAATAAAATATCCTATCGTTATTTACTTCAATCCTACCTCAGCGTATTGCATTTTTCACATACCCACCTTTTCCTGGTTATGAACAGCCACTCTCCTCTAAATAAGCTCAATTTCTCTCTACCCCCTTGCTCCTTTTGTCCTCGCGTTCCGGCGCTCCCCCGCCAGTGCGCATGCGCCACTTTCCGTCTTCTCTTTGTGGGCCCTCGACGTGCATTACATGCGCGCAAAAAGACAAGTGGCCTCCAGCGCCGGGCTGCGCCTCGGGGCGGGTGAAGGGTAAGCCTTCGACTTAACGCAGGTCGGCCGGCGGGTCGACCGGCGACACATGCTCCGGGGATTAGGGCGCACATCGCCGCCCGCCCCGCCCCGCCACGCTCCACGCCGCGTTTCTAACGCTGCTCGTGGTGATCCGTTCATTTAGCTTTGGAGGGCCGGAAATCGGGTCGTTTGTAGCAGCGCTGAATTCGATCTCTAGAAAAGCTTGAGAATTTACATTCTCATGAAAATCCTCTAAGTGTAAGTGTATATAATATTGATGTATATAGTGGATATGGTTTTGATATATGTATTCTTGGCTCATCCCGGATAGCCAAGAACACATTGACTCCGGCCGCGGAAGCCTACGAACTCTGTTTTGATATATAATAATATTGATTGGTAAGTAACACTATTTGAGGAAAACATTTATTGTTATTATTTTAAAACTAGATATGTGTATGGAATATTGCAGGGCCTAATTACTTAATCTGAAATATATTTAATTTTTAACATAGAACCTACGGAAACGTTGGAATTTGTAGCTGAATGTCCTAAGCAGCAAAACTAATGACTGTTATATCACACTCGTGAAAATTGACTATTCGCTTTGTATTTATTTTGAATGAATAGAATCGAACAGAATTGATTGCATGACAAATTGGGAAAGAGAGATATCTAGTTCACAATGTACATGCAACGCCAAAAATTCCATTACCGACATAGCTATGTTTACTGCTCTTTATTCGCACATTTATTGAACGGATTACGTATGAGTAATCAACAGTGACACTCATCTTCAACTACATTCAATTTTAATCATATGGTATTTGTTATCATTTTTCCCATTGGAGTAATGTTTCTTTGCAAACGTGAAGGTCGGCGGGAGAGCCTTTCGAGCTGCGACGGAGAACGTTCTGTCCGGTGGCGGCTGTGGGTGCGCGGGCAGGAGATCGACTCCTCTCTGGGGCGCTGGCGGCGGTGGCGGTGGCGGTGGCGGTGGCGGCGGCGGGCGATAAGCGCGCTCTGGGAGCGACGCCGGTCGATAGATAGGGCGTTATCGCCGTATGGGCGGCGCCGTATGGCGGCCCCGCGCCCCGGCTCCTCACGCGCCGCCTGCCGCCCAAATTAACGCGCCGCCCGCTCCCGCCCGCGCCCCCGTGCACGCCCAGCTGCTCGCTCGCTCGCTTGTCCCGCCCCCTCGCCAGCGTTCTGACCCGCCCCGCTCAGACACGCCGCGCCCCACCCGTCGAGGCTCATCCCACCCCGCCTCATCGAAACTCATTCTCCTCTCCCCGACTCGCCCCCAGCTCGTCCCGTCTCGGCCCAATCCTCCTCATCCTTCCCTGCTCTGCCTTTTATCGTTCCATCCACCTCGTCCGCCTCGTTTTTCCTTGCCGTGCGTAATTCCTTCCCGCCCCATTCACTTGCGCCTTCCGCCTCTACCGTGTCTCCCACTTTCTCTTCCCTCCCTCCCTCCCCCCATCCCCCATGCCCGCGCCTCCTCATCAGCTCATGATCTCCTATACTCCTTCCGTCCCCGCCACCGTTCTCGCTCAACCCGCCTCCCAGCTCCGCAGCCGTCTCCACCTGCGCCTATCCGCTCCAGCCGGCGGCCGAAGCTGCGCGAGGGGAGACGCGGCGAGCGCGGCTGCGGCGTCCCTTGTGCCGATAGTCGCCACGCCCCTCCAGCCCCCGTGATTTCCGTTGGCTTTGGCCAAGCCGCTTCCATATGCGCAGCCGAGCGGAACCGAGCCGTGCAGTTCCGGCCTGGTGCGCGCGGCGCTCTGGGTTCGATCGGCGCCGGAGAACTGATTTTCGATGTGTCTGTCAGAGGACGATAGAACGGTGTCTGAACTTTGACTCCGATTTAAATGTAAGTGTCCCTTCAGGGTCACGAGCTGGATGGAGACGGGAACACTGTCATCCTACCGGGAGCTTCGTTAAGACTTGAATATTTAGCATTGAAATTCCCGATTGGATGGCTGTTTCCCCCTCTCCTTGCAGCTCGGGACCTTGAAGAGACAGTACATTTAAATCGGAGTGTAGATTGCAAAATGTATAAAGTTTTGAGATACGTTTGTGTAATTAATCTTATCTGCTAGGTATAATACTGAGAACTATGTTTCTCGCGAAGTCACCGGTAGGTGGCTGCATCTTTCGAATCACATCGGACGTTTATTTAAGATTGGTATTCCGTCTGACTCTCAGAGTAAATATTTACCTCCGAACGTTACTGAGAGGAAGTGATCGGTTTAAGTATCATAAATTCTTTTGGTTTTTCTCATTCTCTCATATTTTATAACCTTTTAAAGGATTCTGCATAAAAAAAGATAACAAACTTCAGACTGTTGGCTCGCATTGCTCGTAATGAAAGAGGGCATTCTCCCGCCTTTCGGAATTTCGGAATAAAACAATTGAGATTGACATTTTTGTCATTTCTGAAAGAGAAGTGAGAGCCACACTTTAATTTTCATGAAAACGAAAGATTTCTCTTTCTGAACATATTCAAAGGTATTTAGTGAACTCCTAGATGTTATTAAAATGCTAGGGAAACGTTGTCTTTATTGCCCTTGACTTCTAGGTTCCGTTTTCCCTCGTTCGTTGTTTTAATTCAAATTGTTTTTTGGGGTCTTTTGGTCTTATTGTTATATTAGCAGATTTGACGCAGTTCTGAGATATTGTAATGAGTGAATAGATACTGGTTTATACATTCAGCCTTTACCTCTTTTGTCGAGCAAAGCTAGTTCTTATCTTGCTTTTCGTGCAATTGCCGCCAAAACACCAACAGCATCCCGTCGGTCAGTCGTTTTCTACTTCCCTTTTCTGTTTCAATCTTGCTAACTTCAGTCGGTTTGTGAGCGCCTTTCACAGCATAGCCGGACTTTGTGTCTTTTTTCCGGAATTCGCACTCTGGGCCCTTACTAGTGTTCGCTCGTGGCACCGCTTTGCCCGTCCCCCGACGAGCGAGGCGGACGCGAGGGCGACGGGGGCGGGGGCTGTTCAGCACATGGTGTGCGCTTTACGAGTTGCCAACTTCTGTAAGGGCTGCCATCACCAGCTTTGTTGCTCTTTCGTTCCCGCCTACGGCCAGGCCGAACTCCCTGTGAACTTAGTCCTTTGCGAAAATAAATACAGTACAAGTTAACATATTCAGAGCGATAAGATCAATAACGAAGGAAAAATAACAATCTCTGCTTCCCTATTGCAATATAATTTATGATAATTATTTTAACAATTTGAAATCTCAGAAAAATAATATAATTTGTAGCCGCACTCCTTCGATCTGTACAAGTTGAGTTTAGCTTGGACATCATCGCCGCTCATGCTGGCGCAAGCAAGGAGGTTCTGTCTCAACGGTTCGAGTCCTAAAGATGGCGTAATTTTCAAGACTAACTCTGTTGATTCGTATTCTTCGTACGCCTTCCTTCGGAGGGGAACTAAAGCCGGCTGTCCCATGTTAGTAGATTTACTTGCATGTAAAAGATCCTCAAGCCTGAATGACGCTACTGAGCTAAAATTCAAATCGCCTGTTTCGCCGCCCAAGACACACTGCCTGCCTCCGCTAGATGGTGAAAGGAGCGTAGCAAAATTTGCGTCGTCAGACGGAACAGTGGACCTGATGGCTCGATTTTCGCCACGTAAAATAAGGCATCAATTCAATAGGTTGTGCTCTGGAGGATAATTCTACCAGGCGGTTGCTTTCCTCGACAGTTTTCAGTGGCTTCTGTAGGCAAATGCCGGAGCGGCGTCTTAACAAACGGGCAATGAACGCGCGATCTTACGCTCTTTCTTTCTTTCTCTCTTTCCTTTTCTGTCCTCTCCCTTTCTCTCTCTCTCCCTTTCTCTCTCTCTCCCTTTCTCTCTCTCTCCCTTTCTCTCTCTCTCCCTTTCTCTCTCTCTCCCTTTCTCTCTCTCTCCCTTTCTCTCTCTCCCTTTCTCTCTCTCCCTTTCTCTCTCTCTCCCTTTCTCTCTCTCCCTTTCTCTCTCTCCCTTTCTCTCTCTCCCTTTCTCTCTCTCCCTTTCTCTCTCTCTCCCTTTCTCTCTCTCTCCCTTTCTCTCTCTCCCTTTCTCTCTCTCCCTTTCTCTCTCTCTCCCTTTCTCTCTCTCTCCCTTTCTCTCTCTCTCCCTTTCTCTCTCTCTCCCTTTCTCTCTCTCTCCCTTTCTCTCTCCCTTTCTCTCTCTCCCTTTCTCTCTCTCTCCCTTTCTCTCTCTCCCTTTCTCTCTCTCTCCCTTTCTCTCTCTCCCTTTCTCTCTCTCTCCCTTTCTCTCTCTCTCCCTTTCTCTCTCTCTCCCTTTCTCTCTCTCTCTCCCTTTCTCTCTCTCTCTCCCTTTCTCTCTCTCTCCCTTTCTCTCTCTCTCTCCCTTTCTCTCTCTCTCCCTTTCTCTCTCTCTCTCCCTTTCTCTCTCTCTCTCTCCCTTTCTCTCTCTCTCTCCCTTTCTCTCTCTCTCTCCCTTTCTCTCTCTCTCTCCCTTTCTCTCTCTCTCTCCCTTTCTCTCTCTCTCTCCCTTTCTCTCTCTCTCTCCCTTTCTCTCTCTCTCTCCCTTTCTCTCTCTCTCCCTTTCTCTCTCTCTCTCCCTTTCTCTCTCTCTCTCCCTTTCTCTCTCTCTCTCCCTTTCTCTCTCTCTCTCCCTTTCTCTCTCTCTCTCCCTTTCTCTCTCTCTCTCCCTTTCTCTCTCTCTCTCCCTTTCTCTCTCTCTCTCCCTTTCTCTCTCTCTCTCCCTTTCTCTCTCTCTCTCCCTTTCTCTCTCTCTCTCCCTTTCTCTCTCTCTCTCCCTTTCTCTCTCTCTCTCCCTTTCTCTCTCTCTCCCTTTCTCTCTCTCTCTCCCTTTCTCTCTCTCTCTCCCTTTCTCTCTCTCTCTCCCTTTCTCTCTCTCTCTCCCTTTCTCTCTCTCTCTCCCTTTCTCTCTCTCTCTCCCTTTCTCTCTCTCCCTTTCTCTCTCTCTCTCCCTTTCTCTCTCTCTCTCCCTTTCTCTCTCTCTCTCCCTTTCTCTCTCTCTCTCCCTTTCTCTCTCTCTCTCCCTTTCTCTCTCTCTCTCCCTTTCTCTCTCTCTCTCCCTTTCTCTCTCTCTCTCCCTTTCTCTCTCTCTCTCCCTTTCTCTCTCTCTCTCCCTTTCTCTCTCTCTCTCCCTTTCTCTCTCTCTCTCCCTTTCTCTCTCTCTCTCCCTTTCTCTCTCTCTCTCCCTTTCTCTCTCTCTCTCTCCCTTTCTCTCTCTCTCTCTCCCTTTCTCTCTCTCTCTCTCCCTTTCTCTCTCTCTCTCCCTTTCTCTCTCTCTCTCCCTTTCTCTCTCTCTCTCCCTTTCTCTCTCTCTCTCCCTTTCTCTCTCTCTCTCCCTTTCTCTCTCTCTCTCCCTTTCTCTCTCTCTCTCCCTTTCTCTCTCTCTCTCCCTTTCTCTCTCTCTCTCCCTTTCTCTCTCTCTCTCCCTTTCTCTCTCTCTCTCCCTTTCTCTCTCTCTCTCCCTTTCTCTCTCTCTCTCCCTTTCTCTCTCTCTCACACACACAAACACACACTTACTTGCATTATATTACCACACATGTGGGGGAGTAGGCCTTGGCCCGTCTTAGACGGTGCCCCGCTGGAGGAGATATCTGGATTCCGTCATGTATAAATGTACACAAAACTATAGTTTTCCATCCATCCCTCGGGAGAGGATCACCGCCGCCTAGAATAGTAGAACATTCACTACACTAATGGGAATAATGACCGTAGCATTTGTCGTGTCTGGAAAGAATCAATCAACGAATTCCCTGGAGGTAACCTTGTGTACAGTTCAGGAAAGCGCTGAAGGAAGCGGCCGTCCTTCCGTGAAAACTTCCACTTTTTCTTTTTAGATAAGTTTTCCTCACAAATGAATTTCTCTTTTTTGTTGATTCAGGAGGGTTATTTTTGAATGTTCCTCTGCGTCAGAAGACGTCGAAGTGGGCGTTAAGAATTGAATCTGTGAAGTGCGCCGACACTGAAGTGGGAGGCAGCATTCAGACACGTGAGGTGCGAAACCCACTCAGCGCGATTGAGGATTGTGCTGGAATCTCCCGGAGTCCTACAGTCCCAATGACATGCATCTAGCCTTCGTGTCGGTCTGGCCGAAAGATAATAATGCGACTGTTTCAGAGTAACTGAATATACTTTTCTGGAAAGTATGGATGAGAAAGTCGCGGGAAGCGGGTGTATTGGCCAGTCCGCTCACATCCATCTCCGGGTACAGGATTCAAATCCCCGCCAATCCCCGTAGCATTTATAGTGGACTAAGCAGATTCAGCGGACTTTGTCGGAATTCTCCCGTTTTCTCTGCCGATCAGTCCATCGTTATTCCACTATTACTCATTCAAATCATATCACATCTCATTTATCACCCATCCTGGTGGATGGGAACGTATGGTCGGAAAGCGTGGAGACTGAGGTTCATTATGAAGTAAGTGTAAAGCAATATTTCACAAATCTTAATTCCGTCCTTTCATTCTTTCACAATAAATAAAATAATATGAACATTTCGGAGGGGAAGGAGACAAAAACTCGAACTCATGAATAAGTTATCCTGTACTTTTCAAAACGTTTAATTATTACTAGAACCTTTGAAGGTTGCCATAATTGTTTATCTTAATGCCGCCCTTACAAAAGTTGTATTTACATTGCGGATACCTTTCAACAAAAACAATGCCTAATTAAGGCCAACGTCGCGTCCGGTTCCATCTGGACCCGAATAAGCCTCCCGAGCGAGCAACATCGGTGTTGATACAATAATGAACCACAAGCGCGCCGCTTTTTCAAAGACTTTGTTCCGCTGGCGGGGCGGACAGAGGAAGCCGCGCCGCTGTTTAAGTTGTCCCTCGTGTTCTTTCAGCCGGGAACAAATGAAGGATCGAGCAAAGGCGAGGCGAGTATTTGCACAGGCGCCCAGGTGGGGGCCAGGCTCGCCCCGGCACTGCCCTGCGCGGCGGACGGCGGCGGGCGCGCGGCGCGCTGCACAAGACTGCGTCTGTGGGCGGTGGGCGAGCGCGTTCGGGCACATTACGGCGCGTTCGGGCCCAGCACGGCGCGCCGCGCCGCACCGCCGCGGCCGCCGGCAAAGACGCTATTGTGCCGCGCGGCACAATGGCACGGTCACCGTGCTCCCGTTCTTGAGGCCGTTGAAACGTTGAGCAAACGGCAGCCCGACGGGCGCTTGCGTTGAAGGGGAACGTTGCCCGTCAGGATTAGGACGATCCCGACAGCTGACAGTTATTTGCTCTTTGATGAGAACTGACGAGAACGAATGTTGACGGTTTATGAGTGAAGGAAATGTTGTGATCTCTCTTTCTTAGGCGTTAATATTGCAGGATCGTCGAAGATTGAGAGTCCACAGCCTATGATGATACCACAAGAATGAGACCGGAAAATATGATCATTCAGAAATCTTTCATGATTTGTTTAATTTCTCACAGTCGTGGACTTATGGTGATATCATGTATTAGTTTATAGTTTATTTTGGGTTTATTTGTGTAATGATAATTAACATACTTAATTAACATTTAAAAAAAATCCTATATAAATGAATATTAGTACTACTATTATCATCGGGTGATGTTTGCTCCTTGAATATAAAATTGAAGTGTTTTCGATGTACTATAATGTGCTTCATTTTACGTATTTGACGTAAGACTTGAAAAGTTTTATTTACGTAATTTGGAAAATAAAGTTTCACCGAGTTACAATGCTGACCACTGGATATTCTGTTAAATGATAAAATAAAGAACAGCTGTCTTCTGCAACGTGCAACAGCTCATTACACAGCGAGTTAAAAGTGTGCTAAAAATGACACTCATTTCAATACTCTAAAATATACTGGTAGTTGTAATTCTGCCACAAACCTGGTAACACGTGAAAGTGTCGTTTAAGAAGTGGGAGTACTGTTTTTTACGAATGAACAGCAAAACATATTTTCCAGACTTCACCGACTCTACTGCGTTTCTGGGTGAAATAAAAGATTTTTTGACATTATTTTTAATCATTACTAAAATTAAGTATTGTAAATTAAAGATGTTTGGTGTCAAAAAATATATTTTGCTAAAGATCGTTTCGATCGCGTAGCGATCATCCTCAGAGCTTGCAGCTTCGGGGCCGAAAAGGAAGGCTGAGCTGATTTACTCCGCTCAGAAAACCTATCATTTTATTTGTCAGGATTTTGTGGAAAACCAATGTCAATGTTGGAAGTTGCATACTATTAAGTGTGATGCCAATTAAAGAGTACCACCAGAGATAAAACAATACGTCATATTTCGGTTTCTTTCATCATATTCAAAAGAAAGGGCTCCCTCTACGAATAATTTTCAGAACTTTATTTGCATTTACTTTTATGTAGAAAGAATGTAAGAGTGTGTTAATGAATGAGCAACAGGGAGCGGAAGATGGTTAAAACGTCCTGAGCTATGCTCAAGTCGAGGAATTGCACACCATTTGTACACAGCACGGAATACAGTCCCTAAGTTAGTTGCACCTGCGTTCTCGCTCGCGCTGGCCCGCGGGGCCCACATATTAAACGAGCGACCGTGTCAAATTTGCATCTCGAACGGGGGATTATCGATCACCAGCCTATGAGGTTGGTTCAGTGTTCATTTACTTCCCATTTAATTCGCAACTCATACATGGAAATGAAGATTGCGCTCGTATGTGGAAATGAAGACAAATGCATATTAATGGATCAACAGAGTTCGGAAGATAGCGTGATATCGCCGTGAGACGACTTTGAGGCAGGAAAGTGATTTCTTCCTTCTATTGATTAATTCATTACTTGCCCTTTTCTTAGAAAAAGCGTATCTTTCATTTTAAAACTGAGACTGTGGGCTGACTGAATCATCGGTTTTGAAGCTGGAAACGAAGAACTGAGGTTCATAAGTTAATTTTCTCCCGAGTTATATTTACGAAAATCTGTACCTCGCTTTCCAGATACTGTAATTGCTTCTTGTGTGTAAGGTAAATACAGGGTTTGCAGGTGTAACGCGATTAGTCATATTTGCATTCTGACGCGTGATAAATTTTATTTCGGGGCTCATTCAGGGTGGTTTTACATTCCTATGTCATTCAGGTTGGAAAATTAACTAATTATCCTTAATTAAACAACATATATTGAGATTGGATAAGAGAATAAAATGATTCAACTACGTGTAGTACGTGTAGGTGTCATTGGCACATTCTTGTTCCTCACTATCACTTCTGTGATCTGATTATAATGTCACATGCTTACTTCAATCGACCCGTAGTCGATTCCGCTTGGAACGCTTCCCCGCGGGACGTTTAGCCGCGACTCGTTGGCTCGGTTCGGCGCCGCGTTTACCCATCCGTCGGTCCGCCCGCCCGCCCGCCCGCACGCACGCACGCGCGCGCAGGTCGCCGTGTTTAACGGGCGTCCGTATCAAATTTGCATCTCGACCGACGGATTATCGATCTCCCTCTCGAGAGGCGGGCGCCCCGCGGGGGTGCGGGAGGATGGAACGGGCTGGGTCGTGAGGGGGTGCGGGGGGGGGGGGGCGTTGTCGCGGGGCGCACGCGCTCTCGCGGCCGCGGGACGCACCATTCATTCGCGGATCGTCCGCGCGGGTCGCTTTGCCGTGAAAGGATTCGTTCTGATTCATTCATTAGCGCGGACGGCGCACTTATTCAGGGAACGAGGTGAATTATGAAGCTGGAACAAATGTGGGTGATGACGCACACAAAATACTCAGAGAGCTGCGAAGACTTTCCATCGTTCATTTCTCCTTTGCGCTGCTTTCGGCAAGAGTTAATATTCTCTAAGTCTGACTGCTTTTCAAGATGATTTCAAGACTTGATTTGTGATGATAATTGACGCGTGTGCAAACGTTAACATTGACATTTCAGGAGGTGCTAAGAAAATTTGTAATATTTTGTGCTTAAAATCTAGTGAAATACAGGTTCTAATATTCATATATTCATATATATTGAGTACTTGGTGTTCTGTATTAATTTCGAATGACGAATCAAACTACACTTCACCAAAAATATGTAGTCAATTACTAAATTGTTAGTAGATGATTTTGAATAGTTGAAACCGCTTCCTTTCGGATGTTATTTAATGCAGACACAAATGAAAACAACTACCAAGAAAAACATTGAAAATAGAAAAAGAAAGAACTGCGGCGGATGCCACAGTTGGTAACACGATACGCTGCCTAAACGCCGCTTTCTCACACTCGCTCAGCCGCTCGCTCTGCATTTGCTGGCATCGATGAGGCTCTTCCGTCATCCTATCTCTGTTTCTCGTATTACCTGAACTGAAGTCCTTACTTTCTGCTCCGACATCATTATTCATTTGCCTAATATCAATGCTGTCGCTGTCACCTCCGCAGCTCCTTCAGAGCTGCGGTCTTGCTGCGATCTTAACCTCTAACTTCGCATCGACTTCCACCTCTATTCTCATTCTCACTCCCACCTTCACCTCAACCCTTAATCCTTATAGGTTCCTTTGCGTTCACTCATCTTTCTATTCAATTAATGTGTTATTTTTCGTGTCGAGGCTCAGGCCATCACGCGCGAGCTTCCGTCTGACCACGGAAATTCCGCTAAGCTCCTTTCACCGTTTAGCAGAGAACGCACTTTAGTATCGCACAGACGATGAAACTGGCGATTTTTATTGTTGTTCAGAGGCTTCTTTTAGGCTTAATAATATTTGACATGCTGTAAATCTGCGACGTGCTTTACTTCCCATCCGAAGGTAGGCATTTTTTCGCTCTCAAAATCCACAGCTTCGTTCGAGTTTGAAACCGTGACAGTCGGACACGCTAATCGTTACTCCACCGAAGCCACCCTTCGCCACTACCTTTCCTCCAACCTCCATCATCCGCATCCGACATCCACTTCCACCCTCGATCCTCCGCTTCCGACATCCACTTCCACCCTCGATCTTCTGCTTCCGACATCCACTTCCACCCCTCGATCCTCCGCTTTCAACATCTACTTCTATCCTTCTTCCTCCGCATCCGTCATCCACTTCTTTCCTCCATCATCCGCATCCGTTATCTACATCTTTCCTCCATCATCCGCATCCGTTATCCACTTCTTTCCTCCATCATCCGCATCCGTTATCCACTTCTTTCCTCCACCATCCGCATCCGTTATCCACTTCTTTCCTCCATCATCCGCATCCGTTATCCACTTCTTTCCTCCATCATCCGCATCCGTTATCCACTTCTTTCCTCCATCATCCGCATCCGTTATCCACTTCTTTCCTCCATCATCCGCATCCGTTATCCACTTCTTTCCTCCATCATCCGCATCCGTTATCCACTTCATTCCTCCATCATCCGCATGCGTTATCCACTTCTTTCCTCCATCATCCGCATCCGATATTCACTTCTATCCTGGATCCTCTGCTTCCCACATCCACTTCCATCCTCGTTTCTTCGCTTCCGACATCCACTTCCATTTCCCACATCCGTCATCCGCGTCATCCTCTAGGCTTTCTTCACCAAGCTTCTATCTCGTCCTATCCTTCCCCCTCACCACCGTCGTCGCCTCCACAGCCTCCTGCATCACCCAGGCGTCGACACTAAACCGAAAGTAAATACGCATCACAATGGCCAGGTGGTCGGCGCTGCAAGGGCGACGGTGGCGCCGCCGGCGGCGGCGGCCGCACGCTGCGCCGGGCGTGACGTTGGCGGCGGGCGATCCCCCGGTCGCTTTGTGGCGCGGACATAGATTATATTTACCGTGAAAATTCCGACCCGCGCGCTCGCTCGCTATTCTCCCCGTGCGACCGCCCTCCCCCTCCCTGTCCCCTCCCGTCCCGGGCTCCCTGCGGCCGCCGTGCCGTTTCCGCGGCGCGCCACGCCGTCCTGCATGCGTCCCCCGTATTATTCGCATTCGTCTTTAAGCTCGCCATTTGCTACACTTCATCATCTCCTGTCCTTTCGTGTTCTTTCTTCTTTTGTGTCGCTTTTTTTAAAGCTAGCTCTGTAAAGTTTGGCGTTTCCTTTTTTCACCCGGTGGGCGGCGAAGGTTGTCATAAAGCCTGTTGTAAGATTGAATACTTTCACGCTTTGTGGGATTATTACGGCCGTGTTCGGGGAATGATGTTTGGCAAGGAGTTGGGAACTGAGTTTGATGGGTGCAGGCGGTTGAAGAAAGCGAGGGAATATAGAATATCCCCAGGGGTACAAATTATGCGGCACGTCGCTCTTTGTAACGGTGAACGTCTACAGGCATAAATAAGAGATGGGAACGATTTTGGAGGCGGCTACCTCGGAGTTAGAAAGCGTTGTACTTTTTTCGTCCTCCCAGTAGTGGAATATTAGGAATAACTAACGACTTCCCTCCTTTCATATTTTAGGTTTAGAGATGTATTGTTGCCAGTCGTCTTCAATTAGCCATTAGAAACACAGTTGTTACAATACGAGCAGTACGTAATTGATAGAGAGATGTTCAGAAGCGAAAACTATGGAAACGGTAGAGGTGCATACAAGACTAGGCGCAAAGGAAGGAGAAGCATAGAACAATCTACATTGAGTTGGAAGTGTGAACAATAGCAGTGTGAGTGACAATAGCAAGGTGGACAGAGGTGCTATGTCAGACCCACAATATGTAGGGGGAGTGGGGAAATGGGGAAGATGATTAATCGACTGAGGACACGATCTAGAGAGAAGACGGGACCGAGCACAGGTAGGGAGGAGGTGCGAAGAGGAATAGGAGAGTTCTAAGCAAATTTCATCTAGAGAGAAACAGCGTAAATAGGCAAAGAGGTATTAACAACTTATTTTATTGTAAACGAATGCGTGTTAGTTCGCCCAATATATTTTACGCAGTCGTGATGTAAATGCGTTGTCTTAAGGTGTACCATGTATACACATGCAGGTATGAAGTAGAGGTAAGATATTGGGACACGAAACTCGCGACTATTTACAGGTAGGAGAAGCCAACGCCTGAACGGAAAATTCCGCCATTCCGCCCGCGTATTAACCACTCAGCCAACTTGTTCAACGCGGGGCGCGAGGTGGAGGCGGCGGTGGCGGCGGCGCGCCTGGCGAAGCAGGGGCGAATCATCGACGCCGGCTTATCGTCGCCGCGGGCGAGGGGAGCGCGCGCCCCGCGGGGCCATCTCCTCCTCTCCCCGCACTACCCGCGCCGCCTCAACCTCATTCCTGCGCCGTGCGCTCATTTGCCTGACCTAGGCACCGTGCGCGCCGCCTCTGCCTCCGTCGCCGCGGGCGGGCGTCCGCGCCAGCTTCCGGGGAGCCGCTATCGACCCACGCGCTGACTCACCGCGGCTCCGCCACCGCCGCCGCAGCCGCCGCCGCCGGCGTCTCTGCCGCCGCCTCCCTCACCTGACCGCCCCAAAGCCGCCCCCGCCCTCGCCGCCGCTGCCGCTCGCGGCGGATAAATATCCCGCCCCCGGGGACGCCGCAGGCTCGGGGGCGACAGTGGCTGGGGCGTCGGCTACGTCGGCAATAGCGGTAGTGGCTGTGGCCGCGAGACAATGACTGCAAAGTTGGTGGCCACGGGGATGATGGTGATGGGAGGAGGTGAGTTGGTGATGTTATAGCGGAATGTAGCTTGTTGGAATGGAGTTGGAGGCTTCGCGAGGTGAGCAGTTCTCGTTGTCGATGGACACGAATAGGGGAGATCCAGTTTGGACGGACAGTCGCTGAAGCGGTATGGCAGTGCAGACGTAAGCCATGCAATAGCTAAAATGAGAAATTTGGAGATGCTAATCTACAAGGAAATCCAAATTTTGGGTAATGTAAGCGGAAAAGAGAAACGTGTGTGGCAATGTGAAGGAAAAAGGGTAAATGCTTTGTACGAAAAAGAATAAAAACCGAATGGTATGGAAGAAGAAAAGCGAATAATTGAAGCAAAAGATAAACGTGAAGATATGAGAAGCAAAGTATAATGAATCGTCCTTTCAATGAAAGTAGTAAATGCTCGCTTTGATAAGATTTGTAGCATTGAGAGACAATGAGTGAAAGCGTCAAATTTGAAATTAGAAGCGAGATGGTATACATGGTGGTAGAAGTAGCGCTGCAAGAAGCATGTATAGAAGTAACTTTGTGAGGAGGGAGTGGAAAACATATACTATACTTGGTTGGGTTCAAAAGAGGAGAAACTGGAATGTTGTTTTTATTCGATCCGCGTCATAGAAAGGGTGAAGAACCATACCGTTACACAGAAGTGAGCACTACGAGTGCAAAGGGAGTCGTAAATTAGAACAGTTGATGAAAACGCAGAATGATAAGGACGCGAGCGGACTGCGGGCGGTGGGAAGGGGAGAGGAGCGGCCCGAGGGCGAGGACTGCGGTGGCGGAGGATGCTGAGGCAGGCGGTGGTGCAGTGGTGCGGTCTGTCCCGCCCCGTCCCGCTCCGTCCCGCCTGAGATTGGGCCCGGAGGGGACCGAGGCAGGGACAGGCAGGCGGCGCCCGCGGCTAACGAGCCACAGCCGGGGCGGGGCGGGGAGGGGCGGGGCGGGGCCTGCGAGGCGCGGCGCGTGAGCCGGGAGGCGGCGACCGGTCGAGGGAGAATCGCCAGGCAAAGGAGGGGACAGGAGATAGCGGGAAAGGGAATTTCTCTCTAGAAAGTATTCTCGAGACAGGTCAAGAAGGTATACTTTGGGGTACCAGCTGTAGCTTGTTACCCCGGAAGGTTTGAGTGCTGACGGTAAGGGAATTTAATCATTCACAGAGTGGATGAATCCGATGAAGCCACTGGATAAGCACTCTATATATGCACTGATTGTTCGTTTCTGTCGTTTCCTCCGATGACTTTCAAGCGGATGCCAGAGCAGTACATTAAAAATCGGACCACGGGCATGTGCGATTCTTCCTTCTGACCTAAACTGTCTCTTTAATGGCTGGTGATAAACTGAACTATCCCCCACAGCTCATTCCCATTGCTCTAGAAAGGCTTAGACTGTATTACGTAATACAGTTGCTTCTTTTTCGTAAAATGAGGCTGCACCATTTTGGTTCTGTTTCAATAGAATTGCGTTTCTCCATACGGCATGTTCGTGACCTTCAAGTATTCACCATATTTTCTAGAAAAATAACTTGCATCTAATGCAGTGGATATTGCACCTCAGAAAGGAAGTAATCATCGCAGCAACATAATCTGATCTCTTTTATGGTAAATATTACATAACACTTGGCAGCCGCTATGAATTGTTAGCTCGTGTGTCTCCATGTTACTGAACCTAACGAGGTAACACTACATGCTTGAGAGACATCAGTCTACACGAGAGGGGAAACACTTCATGACATGAGAACACCAATCTTCTGGAAAACTGCATTGCTCCATCGATCTCTTTCGGCCTCTTCTGACACGTTCCCTCGCTAAAGAACTCACGCTTCAAAGCGCCTTCTCAACATTGCCAAGCTCTAGGATACTGCACGAGGACCGAGGACGAACGAACGAACGGGCGGACGGGAGGGAGAACACGCGTGGGCGGGGAGTAGGAGCGAGCGAACGGGCGGGCGGCGGGCGGCGGCGGGCGAGAGCGCACTCACTCGAGGGCGGGCGGCGCCCCCGCAAAGAGCGGCCGCCCTCTTCTGCGTCTTCTCGCCGCGCGCCGCTGTCGCTTGTGTCTTCCTCGGCGATGGGTTCCGGGACGAGACGAAAGGCACCGCGCGCCCGCTCTGCTCTTTGGGTTGTCGTTTGTCACTGCTAACGAAATAGCTTACTGAATTTTGCAGCAAAAGCTTCTTCGGGCTGCGGAGAAGGCCTCTCTCGAGTCGAGCTGGCCCGGCTGATTTACTGGTTGACAGGTGAATGGAGAGTAAAAGTTTTAACATATACCGCGGACCGACTGGTCTTGCGAAGTTTATTTGACGGATAGGAATAGTCTGTAATAGGTGTGGGCTGTACTCGTATTTACTTTCTTCCATAAAGCTTCCTACAGAGGAATTATCTGTGCTTTAAATTACGGAAGTTAGTAATTGGTCATTGCCAAGATGGAAGGAGGGCGAGTGATCATAATCGTTATATATTCAGGGTGCGAGTTTTCCCTCTTAGTTTTATCGACTACTTGAAATCTCTTTGGATGAATGTGCTTCTCTCCCCTGCTGCTTTATCTCTTTACCGGTCTGCTATTCATCTCGGAGATCAATTCTTTCACTTTTTCTCGCACTTAATCATCCTATCGCTTCAGTTGATCTCCTACTGTACAGGGGACCTCGATCATTTATTACGCTACACCGTTTATTTAATAAGGTCAGCGCCAATCCTTCACTTCGACTTTACTTTCACTTCGGCACGTGCACCTCGTATTCAGCGCACGTATGGGCCGCTTGGAGAAATTGCTCGACCAGTGGCAGTGCAATTGTTTCGGGGGCCGAGATAGCACCGTTGAAGTCAGCCGAAAAGTGCTGCCGAGCGAGAAAAGTATGTGAAAGAGTTGATGGTGGCTCAAATAAGATACCGCCTGCCTGAAACAATCGTCGTAGGTCTACTGCGGGCAAACTAGTTGCCGGGTTCTGGGTACACCAAGTCCGAGGACGGGAGCGCGTGTCCAACGAACGCACTTGTCTCAAACTGGTCTCGGTGGGCTTGGCAAATTATCCTCGCTTCTGTCTTGTGTTCGCATCGCTAATTACCTAATGGATTGATTAGTCATTCCGGGCGCGTCAACTGTGTTCTGGATGTTTTCCTCCGGAATGTGGCGGAGATATTCCTCCACTTAATGGTGAGATATGGCGCCGACCTACCATCGACTAGCGGACTTCCCCCAACCAGGTGTATTCCACCAGCGGTGTACCGCCCCAGCCGTGACAAACTCTAAGCTCCAGTGCTCTTTCCCGGAGTGTGTGGTAATGTAGTGCATGTTGGTGTGTTTGTGTCTAAGTAAGGGGTGAGGATAGGACAAGGAAGAGGAAGGAAAGTTCGCGCGCGGTTCTTGGGTCATTTGTTATGATACTGCTCCGGCATTCGCCTGGTATCGATTGAGAAACTACGGAAAACTACCGATCAGAGCAGCCGGCCGCTAAAATTCTCCTCTAGACAGCGACTGAATTACCTAGCTTACCTAGCTAGTGCCGAAAATCCTGCTTCCGGCGGGACTCGAACCTACTACCTTCTGGTCAGAGGTACTGCAGTGGCATTAGTTGATGCCCTTAATGACTTCACCCGGTGATAATTTCTGAATAATGTTCTCGAGAGGGTTAATATTTCTTGACAAATACTTTTTTACCCTTTTCAAGATTCGTTTGCAAGCGTTTCGGTACAACCTCTTTCAACTTCACAGGGAAGGTTCCTCGAAATGCAATAGAAGTGATGCCATTGCAAATTCCGCGCGGCATGGTAGTTCACCGGCAGAGGGTAAAGCAGAAGAAAAGGGAGAGTTTGAGAAGAGGAAGTGGCTAACGATGCCCTCGCCATTTTCCTGGTCACGCTGTCAGAATCATGCTCGTTCAGCAGACCTGCATTGCATGCAGGCCACCCATAATAAACTGGAGAGGCAAGTGACATGGGAACAAGGAGACAGCAGGGAAATGATACATCATATCGTCAATGAAAAAAAGTCTCGATCAAGTTTTCCCATCTCGATCAGGTTTTTCGTCCAATTGCCCTGATCTTTAGAGCAAATGTTGAGATGGCCCCTTATTTTGCTTCAGAACATAAATGTAACTTCAATATGTACGTCTTCTAGTGTTCCGTGGGAAATAGTTATTTATATTATTGTTCTTTAGGTTATAGTGGCAGAAATATATTCTTTTACGAAGGACTTTGAGGGAAAAAAACGCAAATATAGAGCTGATTTGCCTCTGAAAATAGATTTAATTGCATCGGAGCGAAGATTTTTTAATATTTCTTGCCAAAAACGTTAATTTCTTTCTGTATTCAGAATTCAACTTGTATATAGTTGAGGATAGGGATCCCAGAATTAACAAAAAATGCACAGAATACAGCTCTTCCCGTAGCACGTCACACAGTTTATCTGTTTTTGACGTATAAAAAGGAAGTTACAACAGCAAAATTTGCTATTTTGTGATTATGGCATCGTTTGAGTTTTCCATTGGGGTATGGTTTGACGTTGAGATACAATGTTAACAGATCTTTTCTAAACTAGCATTTAACACGTGTGCTCATTAAGAATGCGATAAAACATAAGATTAAATGATACAGAAAGCATGGATCTTTCTAACGATATTTATTAGTAGATTGGATAGTCCTTTACATGACAAAATCCGTGTCAATGGGTAACAAGGCAGTCATCAAATCCTGCTGTAAATCTGAGTCAATATGTGGCCAAATGGATTTTAGCACTTGCATGCAAAGAAATATTAGCCAAGTAATAAAATATTAAAAAAGCATTTTACTGCAATATACACTTTTAATTACTTGTTTCTTTCACTTCACTTCCTTTATCAAAATATTGGTCTGTTGTCAAGCTATTGTCTCGAACACTGAAAATCATTTGTTGCCTTATTACTAGAGACTGGATTTTTATGTAATTACATTTTTTTGTCTTTCTACTTACCTTTTTCAAATGTGTAATCTTGGCGAATCGTCGCCGTCCTAACACAGTACCCAATTTGTCCGTTACATATTTTTACATATTAGGAACCATATTACATACTTTACGTATTTTGTTATTTTCACAAAATATTTTTTATTCTATCAATTTTCTCCAATTATATTACATTTCGTAATGAAAAGAAATATTCAAAAAATGAGCATTTTTCCTTCGTTATTACTGCGTGCTGTCTACTCCAGATACCCTGCATGAAGACGAGTAATGTTCTCAGCCCGTCGTGCCGGCTTCAGTTTTCTCACTTGCGGGAAGTACGCTCAAAGACGAAATCATTTTCACCTTTGGGTGTGAAACTTTGACGCCGCGGTTCGTGACCTTTGCACTTAATTCCGGAGAAACATTGGAGATTCTCGACGTGTTTACACTTCGATGAGAGTACTTCACGCTGCAGTGAATGTTTGCTGGTCGTAGACTTCGCTAGTTTGTGCGATGTCTTCTGTTGCGTCTAGTCTGGCTGCAAAACTACGGCCCTGGATAGCAATAGATGAAACTTGTACCACTGACGGGGAAGTTTTGTGGTGCGAAGTGTACATAAACGTGTGCTCTCCAATTGATTTTTAAAATGTTTGTATTGATTTAAATTGTTTGAATTTTTTATAAATGTATTTTTATTATGTAAATGTGGTTTATAATTAGTGAATTTTAATTTAACATATTATAAATTCTGTGGTGGCAGGAGATATCTTGTGGTAATCCACAATGAGAGAAGGAAATAATTGTCCACAAAAAAGGATAATAATTTTTTATTAATTATTACATTCCCAGAGTTAATTTTCGGGAAAACACTTTTCCCATTCTCAGTGGGTCTCTAGCAAGGAGGAGAAAATTGAAAAATTAACATAAAATGAGCAAGAAGAAATAAAGTGAATATGTGTGAAAAAATTAACAAATAATATGAAATAAATAATAAATAAATAAAATTTAAAAATACGTACTGCCCAAGCAACGTGATTCACATACAAATTGTTCCAACATGGTCAGAAAGTTTACGAAAACAGAAAAACATGCTTGGTACGGGTAGGTGGCAGCCATCTTTTGGAATGGAGAGAAGAGAAAACCTACCAATTGTGGTAGGGGGAACCAGAAGAGAGGAAGGGATAGTCATAAACAGATTTAAAATTGACTGCTTTTCAACCAGGAATGTAAATTTAGGATGAAAATTAGGAATTTGAAAGTTCTAGAAATTTAACTCTGACTGAAACTATGCCGTCCGGTGCAGCCGTCGTCAGGCCCGCCTCTGAGCAACGCCACTGCGCTCTGCCGATTGATTCTTCGCGGCGCGGGCGGTCGGTTTTTCCCGCGCTCCCAAACGGCGCGCCGGCATGCGAGGGGTCCCGCGCGAGCCGGACGTGCGCTTGGATTTTCGCCCGCGCGGCGCGCGGCTGCTGTCCCTGGCCTTTAGTCGCACAGCCTTCACCCGCTCGCGCCCCCGGAGACCTGGGTTTGGATTCCGACCGGGCGGTTGCCGCGGGGCCCGCCGCCAATAAAGATACCGGAGTAGTACGTGAGGCCGGGGCATAACTTCTGAATGCTACATGAGGGGCACCGTTATTATAGTAACATGACGTGCTTGAATAACGTTTATGTCGTAAGGAATTTACGTATTTCTTCTCTGTTGATTTCACCTTCTTAGGCCAAACGAATGTTATTGTTATAAGAGTTATTTTTCTCTTTTTACTAATTTGTTCTTTTATATTATTATTATTAGCAGTAGTATTATTATTAGTATTATATTTTCATTTTTTTATTATTATTGCATTAATATTAAAGTTATTAATAAAATATTATAGAAACGTACGTCCGCAATTAGAAATACTTTCAGAAAGACGATGGAATAATGAAGTATTTGTTTGTCAGCCATTATTTATAAACGTTTGTAATAACCCGCCTGTAAATGATTGGAGGAAACGATGCGAACTATCGAAATAATCGACTTGTCGGATGCTCACAAGACAGTAGATTCATTCGGTCCGGCTGTAGTTGTGAGCTTGGAAACTAGAAGCTGTACGTCGACCATTTAGTAAAAAACCTGCAGATGCCATTAAGATAAATTTGCATTTCTATATTTGTTAATACATACCAAATATTGAACATTTTTACGACTCTTCTAAAATCTTTCATTTGTCCTGTTCTACCTGTATTTTCACCCCATGTTTGTTGACATGCTTCATATCTGGCCATTAAGTTTAAATTGTACATCCTTCACCAGTCGTTAAAATACAAATTGAAAAATATTTTTTCATTAGATATTGTAATATTAAAGAAAAAATATATACAATATATAATATATTGTTTTTTGTTATTCGGAAAACAGTGAAGGAAATAAATACCAGAATTTCAATGCATTAATTGTTTGATTTTCGGAGACCATTTTTGTCGACAACAAAGTGTATTTAAGTACGTTGATCCATTAGAAGAATTTATTAAGCTTATAATACATATTTATATTGGCATCATATTTTTAATTAAGACTGCCTTTTTTGAATGGCGAAATCATCAGTTATCCTATACCACTTCCTACTTCACACTTGTTAGATTCCTCGGACTAATATTTTTTGTCAACTTTCGAGAATTATTTTCGAAACTTTCCTCCTGGACGCTTCACTGCCCACGCACTGGCAAGGCACCTCAAGGAGAAAAGGGGGATGTGCGAGATACGCATCGAACTATTTATGCACCTGCTGAAACGGCGGGAAGAGTGGGCTAATTCGAACAATGCCACGAGGCGGAAATTAGCGCTGCACACGCGAACCCACCTACTTTTACGGGCTTTGATAATGAGCCGCCCCGCGGATGCACAGTGCTTATTTAGAGATTTTGATCTTCAGAGTGTTATGCATGACTCACTTTTTTTGAAACATTGGGGAGACTAATAATTTCTGGATTATCAATAACACCGATGAGTAAATTTTATTTCGCTCCAGTTTTGGTGGCTACTGGAACGTATAGTTTTTAAACGTGTTTAGTTTTGTAATTGTCTGAGACTTTAATGAATCTTCGAATTATTAATATTACCCGAAATGTCGGTTTCTAATTTTAACTCCCATATACTCTATCGTTTGTATTAATACACGTTTGATGTGTGTATTTTTCTCACGTTAATGTGTTGAGTCATGAAACGGTACTCAAAACGATTCTTTCATCTTGATATATCTAGAATTTGAATTGTAATTGTAATCTCAGATTCAATTAGAAGACTTCAGATTAAATTAATTCCTCGCAAAGATTCAATTACACATGTGGCTCTAGTGCAGTTTTTAATTTGCATTTCATCTAATCGAATTATTATTGTATGTCAATTCACGCATAATTTCTATTTCGGGAAAGATTATTATTATTTTACTTCACAATTGCAGAATATTAGAAGAAAACTTATTAAAATTATTTATAAAATGTTAATTTCAACAACAACAATTTCTGAAAGTGTACGATGAAAATCGTATTTATGTCATTTTATAAATCTGAATAAACATCACGGAAAAAGAATCACCCTAAATCCCGCAGCGATACCACCAGCTTATTTTCAATAGCAGAAAGGATCGCCTTACTGAAATGAATAGCGAAGGGCGTGTAGGGCGTCTTCATGCGAATGAAACAGGGGTTCGCACTAGGGTGCCTCCATTCGGACGTTGTGAAGCGGGCGGGGGTAAGTTAGCGAGCCAGCGACGCGTGCGTGCCGCCCGCCCGCCTGCCCGCCGCCCAGCCGGCATGCCACCGCCACCGCCACCGCCACCGCGAGCGTACAGGCCGCGAGCGACAATGGCCGGTATTGACAGGCGGCCTCCGCCGGATCAGCCCTGCCGGTCGCGCCCTCCCCGTGCCAAATTGAATCCGCGAGCTGCTGCAGCGGCGGCGATGGGGTGGCGGGCGTTGCTCAGCCGCCTGCCCGCCTGCCCACTGCCCAGGCTGATCCCCTCGCCCGCGCTTCTTGCTCTCGGCGCCCACTCGTCCGCTGACTTAACTGTTCGCGTTTGCTCTCCCTCGCTCTTTACCCTAAGCCCTTGTTTATCAACTCGGGCTACTTTATTCTCTAGCTTTCGCGTCAGTCCTTGCACCCCTGTTTTGTTTACTATTTCCCTAGTTCTGAGTCAGCAGGTAACTTCCTAGTTGTGATGACTTAGAATATTCCATGCTATGTTTAGCAATTTGCGTCCAGATACCCGTTTGCCGAATATAATTGAAGTTTTCACATTTTTCTCTCGTACGCACTCAATTCCTGCTCTATTTATAACTGTTAGCGCATAGGGCTATTCACAAGACTTTCAACTTCACTTTCTACCTTTATTGTGTGCTTATCAATGTTTTATACGAATGCCATTGCTACATTGCTTCTCAGGGATACATGCGCGTTGTTTTCTTGAGTTCATTTTCTTACCTTATTATTTCTTCAAGTGTAGCTTATTTTAGCCTGATCACTCTTTGTAAATTGACATCCAAACTTCGGCTTTTTTGCTTCAGTGATCAGATTTGCCCTCTGGTAATCTACCGTTTTCATTCTTTTTCTGTGTAATGTTCACCGCCCTCTCGTACTTGAATATCTCCGATACCCCTCTTACCGTCTCTCTTTGTCTCAGTGTTCCTAACCTTTGTTTTCCCTCTCAATCTCACTGATTCTTGTCCAGCGACTCCGCCTATGTCGTTTGTTCTCCCGTAGCGTTGCAGTTCTTAAATTCTACCGGTCGTCCCTCTCCCAAACTCGACGCGACTTAAGCTCGCTCGTTCCCCCGTTCGGCTGCTCGTTCGCTTCGCTGTTCCCGGCTCGGCCCGCCCGCCCGCCCGCCCGCCCGCCCGCCCGCGGGCCGCCCGCCCGCGGGCCGCCCGCCCGCCCGCCTGCCCGCCCGCCCGCCTGCCCGCCCGCCCGCCTGCCCGCCCGCCTGCCCGCCTGCCCGCCCGCGCGTCTGCTCGCCCTCCCGCCACTTACGCTTCTCGCCCGCCCGCCCACTCGCTTCGCACTCGCCCACAATAATAAATTTAGCTGACCCGCCGGTCTTTGCAGCCGGCGCTGGCGCTGGCGCTGGCGGCGATTCCGCGCGGGGCCCCGCGCTTTGTGCCCTCCCGGCGCTTGATTGATCACGCCGCGCCGCGCAGGGAGGGCGCGGAGCGCGAGCGGGGGGCTGGGCGGAGAAGAGCTGGAGTCACTTGCGCTCGGCGGGAGCGGGTTGGGGGCTGGGACGAAGCGTGCGACCGGAAGAGGTGGCTCAGGGTATCCACTGATGACACTGCGGTGCCTCTGACTGGGAGGTCCTGGGTTCGCGTCCCGATAGCAAGATTTGCGACTGGTTGGTCGCAACACGCTGGACAGTCGCCTGCTTCGATTGGTAGTTTTCCACGTTTTATCCGATCAACTCCAGGTCAGTACCGGAGCAGAACCCTAACAAACGAACCACGCGCGATCTTTCCTTCGCCTTCGTGGTCCTTCCTGGTCTCCTTAGTTGAGGAAAATCACGCTAGCCGACGGGTATATCTCTCCAATCAGCCGGGGAAGATCAGCCCCACTTTCCGAAGCAAAATGTGCACTACACTTACGGGGCTAATGGCCTAGCAGTAGACGCACCCGGAATCACTAATCAGACTATCAATAAAAACGAAGCATACGAGGTGAGCATGACAGTGGCGGGCAGAGCGGGCCGAGCTAGTGGACGAGAAGTGTGCTTGGTCAGGCTTCAGTTTATGGAAGTCGCGATCTGAGATTATGAAAAACTTGTAAACTTTGTGTACGAGCATGAACCATTGAAAAACCTCTAAACTAGTGAGGGGATAAAGTTAGAAAGAGAAGGGTGGTGTGCACGATGCGACAACGAACCCATTAGACTGAAAGTAGTTTGGCGGGTTGGACGGAAAGGATCGCGAAGGGACGAGCAGGAATATCGCGAAGCGAAGTTGTTAGATCCAGCAGGGAGACGGAAGGTTTTGGAGAAAGCTGGTGAGACACAGGGGGGTGGGGTATGCAGTGAGAAGCCACCCCGCGCGCTAAGTGCCCCTTCTCCGCGCCTCGCGCTCCCTCCCCCGGGGCGGTGCCGGTGACGGCGAGTGCGGGGCGGGGGCGGGGGCGGGGCGGGGGTGGGGCGGCAGCACGCGACGCGCCGGCCGCGGAGGCGCCGCGCGCCGCGGGGCAGCTGCCAGACGCCGCCGCCGCCGCCAACGCCCCCGGCCCCGCTGGCGAGCTTCATGGCGCGTGAAATTGTGGCGGCGGCGGCTGCGCGGAGCGGTTGCTGGGCCCGCGAGTGGAAGCGGAGATGGAGTTACAGAGTAGGACGACGACGACGGCTTGGCTGCGAACAAGGAACAATGATGTTGAGGGGATAGAACAACACCGTTGAAGCAGAGGATAAGGAGGAAGATCGGGAGGATGAGGAGGAAGATCGGGAGGATGAGGAGGAAGATCGGGAGGATGAGGAGGAAGATCGGGAGGATGAGGAGGAAGATCGGGAGGATGAGGAGGAAGATCGGGAGGATGAGGAGGAAGATCGGGAGGATGAGGAGGAAGATCGGGAGGATGAGGAGGAAGATCGGGAGGATGAGGAGGAAGATCGGGAGGATGAGGAGGAAGATCGGGAGGATGAGGAGGAAGATCGGGAGGATGAGGAGGAAGATCGGGAGGATGAGGAGGAAGATCGGGAGGATGAGGAGGAAGATCGGGAGGATGAGGAGGAAGATCGGGAGGATGAGGAGGAAGATCGGGAGGATGAGGAGGAAGATCGGGAGGATGAGGAGGAAGATCGGGAGGATGAGGAGGGAGATCGGGAGGATGAGGAGGAAGATCGGGAGGATGAGGAGGAAGATCGGGAGGATGAGGAGGAAGATCGGGAGGATGAGGAGGAAGATCGGGAGGATGAGGAGGAAGATCGGGAGGATGAAATTGAAATTGAACTGGAGAAGGATGAGTTGGAGGGAGAGGCTATGGAAGAAAAGGTGGGAGAGCGGTAGGTGACGGTGGAGGAAGAGGAGGGAATGGCTATGGTGAGGCGATGGAGAAGAAAAAGGGTGAGGGAGAGGCGTATTAGGTGGAGGAGGGGTATTAGAGTAAGAGAAGGTGGTGATCGATGGAAGAGGAGGGCCACGAAGAGAATTGGAGGAGGCGGAGCGGGCCACCTGCCGGCGCCCCGCGTGACGTGCAGCGCCCGCGTTGTCTCGCTGCCTGCGACGAGCGTCTAATGAGGTACGCGCCTCAAATTGGAGGAGTTCCGTGTTCTCTTGGGGCGTGTAGAAAACGCGCTACACAATGCACTCACGCGCTCTATGAAGTGTTTGGAGACCGTGATATTGTGACAGAAATAAAAGCAGATTCAGAAGTTGGAACATTGTGACACTTTCTGTCGACAAAAGCCTGGAGGTCGTTGCTATGCAGATGTCCACGTCACACTGCTATGATACACCACCTGTGAATCACGAATGAGTGTTATGTCATTTTGAATTGGGCTTTGTAGTCATCCGACCGGCATATTTTAACCTTCTTTTGTAACCGGTGAACTCTTTTGTAACAAAAGGGATAATATAAAAAATATGTAATTTTTTTAAATTTGATATTAATAAGACAGTCTGAATTCTTAACAACATGACGAACATTAAGAATAGAACAAACTAATGTCAACGACCACTTCGTTTGTGCAAAAGAAGAAGATACAGAAAATCCTATCTAGGCCATAATCATCCAGACTAAATCATAATCATTGATCCGACCTAAATTTTAGTCATTCAATGACACTTGTTCCTACCAAGAAGTTTGAACGTAGACAATACTTTGGAAACTTGTGAATTATTTTCAACCAACATTTGAAATGGACGGAGGCTGCAGAAAAATTGTAAAACTTTTATGCAATTATTGTTGGCGATTAACGTGTGTGGTTTTGTACTACGACCTTGTGAGAATCAATATACTAATAAGTTATCGTTTGTAACAAAGACATTGAACAATAACATTATTGTGCAACCAATAGCATTATGGACCGTGGCATAGTGGCGTATGACCTTGCTGGCATAATTTTAGTCAGAAACGCACATCAAAATTCTTCTAGTATCTGATGGCCAGGAAGTAGTTAGGAAGGAAGTTCGTTACAGCAAAGGATGAGATTTCCATTAAGATAATTCTTTGCGCATGTTACCGTGCTCTTTTGTAGTATACACATTCTAAGTTGATTTGACATTTTCTTGTTGGTAAATGTGACAGTAACACTCCACAGAATGTGATAACTTCATATGTTATTTCCCACTTCTTTGCATGACCTGACTCAACTCATTATCTTCGTGTTGGTTTTTTGTTACCCGAATTCTTTTTTCTCTTTACACGCTTTTAATCTTCCAGAGAATAGCCAAGAAGATGGAGGTTTCGTTATATTGTATTCTTGTATTTGATAGAAGCGAGTGTTTACTTCATCGTGTGTGATGTATAGCATATGAATTTTATTTTCTGTGAAAGAAGGTTGGATAGAGTAATATGTATTGATAGAGCCGAGAGCTTGGGAGAGAATAAAATAGAATTTTAATAAAGACATTTCGACGAGATGGAACTATCTCTTATGCTCTCTCATGCACTCTTGAGTAGATGATGTTGAAGTATAAAAATACAATTCATACTTGAGAAGGTTTAGCTATTGTTCGTCCAAGTCCTACCCCAAGTCTCTTGCATTCTCTCCTTTTCTTGACCTACTTGATCTAAAATTCAATACAAAAGTCTCGCGTATATTGAGTTCGTAGTATATCGTATTTGAGTTTATTCAAGGGCTCTTTTTTTAATATTTAGTCGCCTATAAATTGTAAATGTGACGTTAGAGACAAATGAATGTATCTATATTATATTTTCTGCGTTTTTAGATGTGAATCTGGGATCTGACTAGATGTATCGCAATTTAGACTTAATCAATTAATATATAATTTTGGTGTAGAATGTGGATGAACAGTATTTTTTATTATTTGTGGGGAATTTCGGCAAATTCGTGTGGAGTTATAGTTCAACGAATACTTGTCAAATGAAGAAATCATATCACTCATTTATCACGTGCCGTATTCGCGTGTGTAGCATGATGTGGAAGTCCGAGGGAAGGCGATGAGTATAGAGGTCGTAGCGGATGGAGACGGGCATGCGGCGGGCAGCAACTGCGCGACGCCTGCAGTGGCAGCGCGATATCCAACACCGCCGCGCCTCCCCGCCCCCGCCCCCGCCCCTTGTATGCCTCCCCCGCAGTTGGCGGCGTGGCCGGACAATGGAGCTGGCGGCGGCGGCGACAGCTGGCGGCGGGGAGCCGGCTACCGGCCGCTTAATACTCGCCGCCCCCGCCCCCACCCCCGCGGCCGTCCGCGCCCCCGCCCCCGATGCCACGCCGCCAGGCTGCCCTTCGTCGCCACCGCTGCAGTCAGCACCGCCGTCATAACCAGAGGCGGATTTAACGGTGGGCGGACTTCGCGGTCGCCAAGGACCCGTTTTCGAGTGGCTTGAAAGGCGTACAAGATCTCATTTAGCTATGAAATGGAATGCGTCCGTGTTTGTTGCGTGATAATTCTTTGAGATATGAACTTCCTACGTTTTGTGTTAAATTATACAATAAGAGGTAAAATGAATTTTTACCTCTTACATACAAAATAGCAAGAATTGAGAAAAAACACGATCCAATTGCTGAAACTTCCCTAAGAATACCACTACACGTTTAATTTGCTTATACAATGTTGAGTAATAATAACAGTTAGTTACAATGTCCTAAAACTCTTTGGAATACTAAAACAAAGTGCTTGCCAATCGGGCGTATACTATTGCACTCTAAGGGAAGCATTCTCCGATAAAATATTTTGCTCTGTAGTACCATATATACAACCTGATGTACTATAGCAGGAAAGTGTTTTTTTTTTAATTTCTAGGACCGCACTTTCTACTATTGTGAATTATTTATTTTCGGATATGTGAGGCGCATTTGCTTGCATTATAAAACTCACGACTTTAATATATCATTGTTATTGCGGGTATATTTCCAAAAATGTCGCCCTACAGAATTGTTTCTGTAAGATTAATAATGTCCTTCCATTTTTACCTTTTAGTCAAGCTGTAATTAAAAAGCAACAAATTCATTACGCCCTTCGCATTTGATCACGTGTGATGTCCCCGCGCGGCGCGACGCTGCTGTGGGCCGGTCCTCCTCTGCCGACACCGCCGCCGCCTCCTCCATTTAGCGGCCCTCCGCCGCTCCGAGCGCCTCCGTCGCCTCGCCTGGGCCTTCACGCAGGTCTCTTAGGCCCCGTCAAAGTGGCCCGTCGCTCTATGGCGCGAGGAGCCCTCCTCACCTTCTGTTCCTTCATTAGACGGGTTTCCCGCCTCTTCGTTCGATACTTCGCAGGCAGCCGGCGGGCGCGGCGCCGCCGCTTTGTCTCACAGAGACGGGGCGGGCAATCTCATTTGCGTCTCGCTGCAGCACGGGCGTAGGTTAACGTTGATTAGTCGGTGCGGACAGACACTCCGGCAAGTGAGAAGTGGAGCGCTTAGTTATCAATAGAGGATGCTTGGCGAACACGGTACGGTGGGCGACTGAAATGCTAGAGCACTCCCATGATGTAGAGCTTTGTCACTGCACGTCGTAAAGGGGAGGGCCGTGTAAGGATCTTTGAAGTGTCCTAAGGAAGTTTGCTGATAGAAATAATCGACGCACTTCAAAATCAAAGCCATTATTTTCTAATAGTTTCTCGTGAGCTCCCTCTGTGATTTAAATTGTATCTGATGTAAAATGATTTTTTTCTGTCGTACTTTTACGAATTAGGTTTCTTTGTTGTAATTTTTAGAAAAGGTGATGGACAATTTGAAATATCTGAAAATGAGTCATTAGCTCACTCTCTCTTCAGTTCAAATTTTATAAAATGAATAGAATGGAATGTAACATTAAACTTTTGAGCGATTTAAAAGAGATGCTGCTAGTTAAAGAAACTCATAAAGTTCAGAGAGAAATTTACATTTAGAAATACATTTATCTTGAATAAAATTTCTTCCCATTACTTCTTAAATCAGTAATGTTTATTTTATCTTGATATTAGTAGACGAACGAATCAGCATAATGAACTAAAAATATAAATATAGACTATATTTTGCTATACTGAAACAAATATGTAAGATATAGTTCGAATATTTTTGTGAAGGTCATATTACATCATGTATTACAGCCACCTCTATTGACTTCATGAATGAATCCCGATGAAACACGCTTATCTGGATTCAGCTTTGAAATGGCGTGGGCAGGAGCGTATATTTAAAATCTAAAGAGAGTGAACGGCGAAGAGCAGTCTATCCTTGTCGGTATTTGCGTTATAATTACCGAGGCTCGTGGGTTGTTATAAGCATTACTTTTGTGGAGTTATCGCGTCATTTCCTCCGAGCGCTCCAGTAATATACATTGTAGCGCGGCACGGGCTGTCTTAGAGCAAGAATATAAGTTATGTAGATTACTGTAGAACAGGTCGTCCCGAGAGGACGGCGCAATAACTTGCTAATAATCCGCCGCCTGCAGTGGGAGCGAGGCGGGGAACGCGAGCTGCAAATGACGGAGGAAGAGAGCGAGAAGAAACGGCGCTACGCAGGTCTCGAGCCGCGGTTGCTCTCTAAACCCGCGCAACTGGTGCGACTATCGCTGTCTAACGAAGCGCCATTCGTTCGCGCTTCTTGAAATTAATAGAAATTGTCTTCAGTTCAAGTTCAGCCTCCCACTAATTCTGATTAACTCCTGGTGGAACGAAATACACCACCATTGAAGTGTCCGGCGAGTTGTTTTGCCTTCTGACTTATAGAAGAGATTATTTCATTGTGCAGTAAATTTACTTGGGGCTGCTGAATTAATTTTCCTTCCGAGGAAACTAAATACGGAATTTTCTACTCCAGAAATACGCGTTTTATGATATTTTGGTGTCTATTATGAGTAGTGATTAAAAATACATAGAGAGAGGTGCATGCTTTTTGACATGAAAATCATTGAAAACATTACCAGTTAATTTCATTATTAAAAACGTTTATTATTTGAGAATATAATTTTTCAACGTTATTCATTATCAATGAATGTACGTTTGTGCCATTACCAATGTGATATTTATATTGTTACAGCCATTCCTTTGTGATGCTCTTTTTTCTTTCCTAATATCTCATTTATGACGAGTGTAAGCGTTTAGTTTCCTCTAGTGATCGTATTTACATTGTTAAACTTGTGATTTGGGGAAAATGTGTTAATACGTTATCATTGTGTTGAAGTTATTTTAGTCTTGAGGAAAAAGTGCTCTCTCGAAAAACAAAAATAACTCGCACTGGAGGTAACCTTTCATTATGCTACAAAGATTACTTCCCTTTTGACTAGAGCTTCCTAATTACAAGGGTAGATTTTTGTCGAGCGAGATTCTCCGCTAGTCACAAACTGGCTTGTTGCAACGTAATACATGCGATGTAAGCGAAATAGGCGAATCAATTGAATGGTTAGGTATTTGAGGATAATTAAGAAAAATTAATTTCTGAATATTTAGTTATTGTTCACCGCAGAGATGGACAATATCTGTGCATGGGAGTGGACCCGAAATCCATCGCCGTGCTGAGGCATAACGATGAGCTGATGATCATGGTGGTGGATATTACGGACCAATGCTAGGAGATGCAGGTGATGCGGTAAACCTGCTGCGCACCGTCTTGGTTCAACACACATTCCACTTGGCACATGCGGGAATCGAACTCCAACTCAAGTGCCGCAAGGCGAACTGTATCCGCGCGACGCCACCGCTCCGCCAAATAATTCCTATACAAATCCTTATTGAAAATGGTGTTCGGACATAACTAATGTAAGCTGGCATTTAGTTTCTTTGGAAAATGGTATATCACGGTTTTACATGAAACGAGAGCCAAAATTCAAAACGTGCGAGAAGATTATCACCAACATTTGCTGTACGTTTCTGATGTAACTTGTAATGTAGACATAGCTATTCCCTCTTCTTCATGGAGGCCAATAATCTCGATTTCGTCGGAAAAGTCATTTACTATCATTTATATCCGTACCTATGAAGTAATAGCCTAAATTTAAATTATAATGTTAAAATAGAAGGTTTCATCAAATACACTTCTCCTTTTGAAATTCCCGCTTACTGAGGGCTGACGCGCATCATTTGATCTGAGAGCGCTTATCGGCTGCACTGCTGAGGTATGCGCAATGTTACTCACTTGGATCTCGACCCCCACGCCTACCCTAACATTCTCTCTGCGCATTCCGCTGCTGTGGGCGGCGCGGGGGCGTGGCGGGGCAGTGCGGGGCCAGCAGAGGGCAGAGGCCACTGCTCGCTTTTCGCAACGTCACCCGAAACCGACTCGTGTTTGCGCGGCGCATTACGACGAAGCAGGAATTTTCGGTTGGGGTTGCACGACTGAAAGAAGCAAACCGCGCGTGCCAAACGATAAAAAGCACGTCGAGGAAACCGGGTTACGAGGACGCGCCGGGCGGCGCGGGCGAAGGGCAAAGGGGCCCGGCGGGCTTGCGTGCTCGCCCCGCGATTGCCGAGGGTTGCGGTCGCAGGTCGAACGCGAGGGTGGGTGGGGAGCGGGACCGTGATGGCGGAAACGGTAAGCGAAGTTTAACTTCAGAACACCGTCACGTCGGTCAGCTGGGCGAGTTATAGAATTGAGGAAATCAAAGGGGATGACGGAGGACGTCGAAAAGCACGCCTGTTCGTGAAATCTTGTTAAAATAGAGTAAGTTGATTTAATATTTTCTGTATTAATTTCAATGATGCGCACCTTTTGGGCACCATTGCAAGTTGTGATCGTTTAAATATAAATAAAAATGTCGATAAAGATGTTTATTTACAGTGTACAAAATAAAATCTCAATCCTTTTCGTTTTCTTTACATAGGTTGTTTCATCACTTTGTAAATTGTGTTAAAATAAAGAAAAATAGTTCGAAAAATTAAGGGATATGTACCAAATTAAATTAGAATATACTTTTGTAAGAAATGAAGAAATGCCTTTGTTTGTATTTTATCCTAATTCCATGGTACGTTTTTAACTACATACTCAAAATCTAAACGCCATCAATGTGCGTTAATTTTTGTTTCCTGAAGATTTATGACCTAGATATTACGAAATGTAGTATTCTCAGTGATTGTTCGGTAAATAATTTGCAGTGATGGCTCAGGGCCCAGATGTTGGGGCACCGACACTGGTCCGGCATCGTTGCGACTTGGAAGGAGCGGAGGATGTGGCTTCAGGGGATGGCGTGGGGCGAATGAAGCCGGCGGAGGGCAATCACGCAGTGTTGACATTGCACGTGAGCCGAGAGTGGGTCGGCACCGGACGCCGCCGCGCCGCGCCGCGCCGCGCCGCGCCGTGCCGGTGGGCAAGAGCCCGCTGATGCAATTACCACGTGCGTCTTTCCTGACCTCGCCGCTTCCTGCCTCCTCTCACGCCGCCACTGCATCTTCCTCCTCCGTTGCTCCGCTTCTAGTCCTACCGTCTCGCCCTCCCATCTGCACCATTCCTACCTTCCACCGTTTCCATCACCACTGATAATCTCAACAGACGCCGTTATCGAGAAACATTGTAGAGAATCCCATCGTTTCACAGGCACCGCTATTGCTATTGCCACTACCACTGCATCCGCGACCGCCGCCACCCGCCACCCGCCACCCGCCACCCGCCACCCGCCACCCGCCACCCGCCACCCGCCACCCGCCACCCGCCACCCGCCACCCGCCACCCGCCACCCGCCACCCGCCACCCGCCACCCGCTACCCGCCACCCGCTACCCGCCACCACCCACCAATCACCACCCACCACCCACCACCAAAATCTTCACCTTTTGAAGTCTCGCCGTCATTGCCTCCACCCTGCTTCCCTCCTAGACAGCGTTCTCGGCATCTCCTCCGCCTCCGCCACGACCCGCCCCAACGCACTCCACGTGAGTGCGGAGAACGCTGGCGCGCAGCTGGGGAGGGGAATGAGGGGCGATACATAAAAGAGAAGGATGGGGTAACTAGGCGAGGGCTGCACACCTGCTAGCTGTAGTAATGAGAGAACTCCGGAACACACAGATGACGCTATTATTTATTCAGCTCTTTTGATTAATTGTGTCCGTGCGGCTCGCCCGGCATCCGAAGACTCGCACTCAGGTGCAGTCACTTTTTCATGTCATTTTCAGGTCGGCTGCGTTCACCGGTAATGAAACTTGCGTTATGCTTCGTATATCCGTTCCCCGGAACGTATGCGATGTCGAGACAAAGGAAGAAATGAATTACAGCTTTCAGGAACAATATTAATGTAGTTCTTCCAAAATAAATACGTGTAACTAACCCCGATAACCGAGTGTTCTTGAGACAATGTGCCGAATGCAGACAACCTTACTAGAAGGGCGATTTCCGACCAAACAGTTGTGGCGAGGCGAAAGAGGGACCAAGGCGGCTTCTTGGTGCATGTTGTAAAATGTCACCGTTTCTTACGGTCTCCACGATAAGAATCGTTCGTGAGACATGATCTGCGAGTTACCATAGTATCTCCATCGTTTCGCTAAAGAAGCGTTCCGTATGTAAAATCATTTACAAACACGCTGCGATTCGCATGTAAGCGACGTGTTCCCGTATTTAATTTCCATTTGTACTTTTGTAATTTCTCCCATTAATTTCAGTTGAGTATTTTTTGCCTTGTATTTAAATGCATTATGTTAAGGGTAGCCAGATCAAGTATATCATGTTTGCTAGCCCGTTACTATTCTACCCCCAGCAAACTTTCCAGATAACTGTCTTAGAGCACAGTAATGTTGCTGGACCATTGGGTTAATCCTAGCTGTCCCAACTTGGGCCATTCAGCGAACGACGATGTCCAGCGAGGGGAAGCGTTGCGCCGTTGGCCATACCGAACTCGGAAGCAGTCACAGCGCGGCCAGCAAACGTCCTCGGGAGCGCGCCCCCTATTCCTCCGGCCGTGGGCACGCGGTTGGCCTCTGTAAATGGGGAACCCCTTTCCTCTCGGAGTGGACGCGCCGCTTTCGCTCTACCCTCCCTCTCTCTCTCCCCCCTCTCCCCCTCTCTCCCCCTCTATCCCCCCTCTCCCCTCACTCTCCCCCTCTCTCTCCCCCTCTCTCCACCGTCTCTCTCCACCCTCTCTCTCCCCCCTCTCTCTCCCCCCTCTCTCCCCCTCTCTCTCTCCCCCTCTCTCTCTCCCCCTCTCTCTCTCCCCCTCTCTCTCCCCCTCTCTCTCTCCCCCTCTCTCTCTTCCCCTCTCTCTCCTCCCCTCTCCTCCTCTCTCTATCCCTCTCCCTCCCTCTCTCTCTCTCTCTCTCTCTCCTTCTAGGGTCGGCAGTAATTACAAGAGTAGCCGGTTTTTTTATTAGTTCAATTTTTGCATTGGGTTTTCCTTGTTTTAATGTCTTAAAATTACGTGTTTTAAAACATCACTTTTTAAAGGAAAGTTCGTACAAAAATTATTACTTACGTTCTTAAAGGAGCAATATCATTTGTTTTTATTTTTATGTATTTATTGTATTTAACGTCAAAGACAGTTAAAAACTCTGCGTGACGTCCTGTGAGAGTGTGTTCTGTGACAGTTTTCTTAAATTTTTAGGGTCTCTACCCTAACCCATATTCATGCTGAATTATGGATACAGGTGGAAACAAGCGTTTTTGGCAAGAATTGATAAGAAAATATTCGCTCCTGTATAATAAAAACTATTATTGCAAACTAAACTGGCTTTCACAATATATGTAATGTGCTTCCATAATTACGCGATATGACTTAACAGTAAAATTCAAAGAGAACCAAAGAGTGAAATAAAACTTCCAACTTCTCTGTAATACTTCAGCATTACCAATTTTATCACATTAGAAAACGACAATTATATTAATTTCTTTATCTCTTGTACAAAGACAGATTTTTCCGGACATCGGATTTATTAAAAACCGGTTATAACTGGTACCAAAATATTCAAAGAAAACAGTGAATTATATAACAACCGTCTTTAACTAGTCGGTCATTTCCTTACCCCCGTCCTCCCCGGCGGCCGGACGTCGCCGCGGCTGCACGAGGCATCTCCTCGTTGCGCCCTCGGTCGCCGGGCGCCCTGGCGGCGGCGCCGCGCCGGTGCGAGCGGAAACGGTGCCGCCGCGTCCGGGGAAGGGAGCGGGTGGCGGGGGGCGGCCGATTCGCTGATGCACCGCGTTTCAAAAAATTCGATCAGCGGAAAGTTAATTTCGGGGGAATTTAAGGAGAAAGCGGCGGGTGGAGTCGGAGTCGGGGTTGGGGGAAGGGAAGGGAAGTCGAAGGGGCGGGGCGGGGCGGGGCGGGGCGGGGCGGGGCGGGGAAAACCTGGCGGTGGGCGACTGCCGATCGTTGTGGAGATCCGGCGCTACAGGAAGCAAATAATGCGTTGCAAAGCGGTGTAGGTGGCCGGAAGCGAAGACATGATTGCATCCTTTAATCTACTTCTACTCCTATTTATACATTTACAACGTTTAATAAAAAGCGGATTAGTTAATTGGAGTGGCGTCATACGTTGTAGACTATTTTCACCATTGTAATGTCTTTACTTTGTAGAATGCACAATACAATAAAATGATCTAAGGTCGAAAAAAAAAATATATAGAATATTACAATGCATTTCAGGAATAAGTGTAAATTATGTGGTATATTTGGGTGTTTAGTTTCATTAATAAAACTTATTTGCTATTTTTTCGTTTTAAGATTATTATTACTTCCATGTGAGTGTATGCATATGTTTAAAACGTCTTATGAGTATTTTTAATGCGCAATGGTTTTTGCAAGGAGAAACATGAATACATAAAGTTTTCGAAGTGCTGGAATGGTATAACGAAAAACAATACAAGTGTGGTAAAGAGGAGAGCTTCCTGTATGTATTGCATGTACAAACGCCAATATGCATGAAATATCTTAAATTCGCTGTATTAAAAGAAAAATATATTTTCATTTTTATGTAACGTAGCATTTTTTCCAGAGATTGATAGGACGATATAAAAGGGAATTTTGAAATCAACAAAAAAATTAATTATAAAAATATTGTTTCGTATTATTTAAAAAACGAGGGCATATGTTGACGTCAGAAATCATACATTTAGTCAGTGCGATGGCGACGCCCTGTCCACATTTTCAGAGGGATGCCACCTTACCAACAGTTTGGAGGTGATATTTTGTAAAGGAAAAAAAAACGGATACAAAAATATTTATTTCGCATTACCAAGAGCAAATTAGTACGCCACGGGGTATAACGGGCCAAAATTTGTTTCACGGAAGCACCGAACCTTGTGTGGTGTGCCTTCCAGGCAGTGGCGTCAGGTCATGTTTTCCGGAGTGTTCATCAGGGAAGAGAATCGGTATAAACAATTAACTTTAAATATTCCCTTTGCATTACTAAACCAAACGTATGTCCCAGCGGCGGTTACACGATCGAAGTCGAACGATAGCCGTCTGCGCGCCATGTGCCTGCCTGGGGGTTCCCTGCTTGGAGAAAATATTCCGGAGAGTTGAACATACCACTCGTAAAATCAGTCTAAATAAAAAATTTAAAAACATATTTCATTACTAGTGCGCGTGCGCGGGCATGAGATCAAAATCGTTGCACAGAAGCAGCAAACGGTGCACGGTGAGCCTGCCTGGAGGTGATGTCCTGAATTTTATCCGCAGAGTTCAATACATGACTCATCGAAGCTGTCCATACAAAAAACAAACTATTTTTTCGTTGCAAACAAAACTAGCGAGGTACACGCTCAAGGATCGGTGCACAGAAGCACCTATGGGCGCGCGGTGCAACTATCAGGAGGTGATGACCTCAATATTTTCTGGAGAGTTCAGTATAATTCTTTGAGAAAGCGTCCAAATAAAAAACAAACATTAAAAACATTTGTGTTGCACCAACCAAACCTAGTGCGCTCGCGGGGTGACGGGGTTTAAGGCGTTGCACGGGAGCACCCATATGCGGCCGGGGTGCCCGCCTGGAGATGACTAAACAGTATCCGAAGAGTTCAATATACGTTGAAGCTGTGCGTATACCCGTACTATACAAAATAACTATATAAAAAAAAACAACTTTTTTTTCGCTCCAACTAAACCTAGTGCATCAGCGGTGGTCACAGGGCCAAAGTTGTTGCACCCATCAGGGCGTGGTGCGTATGTCAGGTGATGAACTGAATATTTTCCGAACCGTTCAACATAACTCGAGGGAGCGTCCATAAAAAAAGCAACTATAAAAATACCAATTCGAGTGCGCCATCGGGATCACAGGGTCAAAGCAGTTTCCCCGGTGCACGCGGGGCGCCCTCCTGGCGGAGGCGCCACCTGGCGCGGCGACCCGGTGCGCACCTGGCGGGCGAGGGCCTCCGTGGGGCAGGCGGGGCGCCGCGCACACGTCGGCAACTGTTGACCCCGCGCCGGCGAGCGCCCGCCTCTCCGCGCCGCCCCGCCCCGCGCGATCGTTATCGCCCAAATGAGCCGCAGGCGAGCTAAACGTCCCGTGTTTCGGAGGCGAATTATTGTGTTTAGGACGTGTGAAAGCTCCTCGAAGAGCGCTAATCTGTGTAGTTAGAGCGCGCGCCCTCCGCGGAGATCGCGCGCCCGGCCGGCGGAATCTCTCCAGGAAGTTGTTTGGAAACTGGCGAAGAATGTTTTGATAGACCGTAATGGAATTGGGTAGCGTTTGGAGTATACCGTGTAAATGGCCGTAAAAAATACGAGATGGTTTTCTGCCGTACAGACGTTTGATTTTTATGACACGTGTTGATGTCGTTGTAATGCTGATTTTACGAGGGGATTATTGGAGGTGAATTGATAGGAATATTGTTCTCTGGCGTGCTCAACCCCGCACTTAGACACACGTGTATTTATGGAGGGATGCTCACGTCTAATGCATGAATTACTGTACTAACTACCTTCCTCGCTAAAATTCACTATTTTCACTGAACGAAATGACGAAAAATAACTACGGTTAACAGTCTAAGAAGTCATTAACATGTAATAGCGTAATGCTGCGTAATAAGCACATTTTTACTACATTTTATGCAAAGAAGTAGTAGTGCAAGAAATTAAAGAAGAATGTGTCACAAGCGTTTTGAAAGACCATTGGCGATAAATAAATAGTGGAAACAACCATTCCAAGCCAATAGCATCGTATCTCTGAGCATAGTTGAAAGACCATCCCACTAAAAGTGTTTGATATCGAAACGAGAAGTATTCTTGTGCATGAAGTCATCAACTCTTATGTCTCTTCAAGGCGCTGTAGACGCTGCACATCCAGCCCTTCACTCCAGCATCCTCCGCCTGCTTTCATTCCAACGAACGCTGGTTCTTTCCCGTCTCTCCCGCGGAGGGGGCGAAACGGCTCCGGTTTCCCCTTTCCTTAACATGAAGTATGTAAGCGATACGTTACCACCGGCGACCGCCCTCCCTCCCTCCCTCCCTCCCTCGCTCCCTTTCTCCCACCCACCCACCCACCCAAACTCCCCATCCGCCCACACACCCATTCCACTACCCAATTGTCTACCCACCCACTCCACCACCCATTCGCTCGCCCACCATCCGCCCGCCTGTATGTCCGACTGCCCATCGCTTCTCCCTCCTCCTGTTCGCCCCACTCATTCGTCCGCCCACCCGCCTCGCGTCTCTCCAGAAGGATCGCTTCCCCCGCGGCCACCGCCTTCCGTCGCCCACGCGGGCGCCATATTTCCAGCGACCAGATTCCCCGGCGCGCGCGGGGGCGTGGTTCTTTCAGCGGCGGGGTCCGCGGTCGTTTCCGGAGCGCCGCGTTTTTGCTCCGGCGCGGCGCCCCACTTGCGTCGCATTTGTCGAAGCGACCCGCCCGCGGGGCGTCCGTCCGCATTGGGCGCCGCGGCGTCGGGACGCACCCACCCCGCCCTGCCCCGCCCCCTGCACAGCTCCGCACCATCGCATCTGCGGCGGCGTCCAACCGCATTAGACGCGAGGAGTTGAGAGACGGCTCGCGGCCGCACTGAAGGCTGCGGTTGAAGACGTCAGCGAGGGGCAAGGGAACGTCAAGGCGAGAAATGTCGGTGTATGTGGACTGAATGACAAAGATGGTACAATGAAGCAGTGCGCGATATTAATTTACGTGACCGGTAATTTGAAATACAATGACTTTTTTGAAAATAGAAATACTTGAAATATGGCTAGTAGTTATTTAATAAACATAATGTCATACAGTAATGCTAATCTAGGCATTTAATGTCATAATATATTAAATTGTCTTCAGATGTTTCTTCAGTCCGTATCCCTACTTCAGGAATGCACTTACTTCATTAATAGTGCTGAGTGTCAAGAATACTTTGTTTCTACCATGCGATGTATGTAAAGTTGAATCTTTTCAGTATTCTAGATTGTACGAAGCTTATTATAGGTTCTGATCCTCAATTCTCTTGAAGATACACTAAGTGTTATTATGGCTTCGTGAAATTATGGAATTGTCATTTATAATAATTTCAAGGATTGGTAATTATCATTAATAATTGATGAACTACATATTTAATAAGGTTCCCATAGTAGTGCTTTTATACTTTAATGATTTGAAGGGTACTATTGTAATGCACTAGTAAAACTTCAAATGGAATAGATATAATGTTACAGGTGTTCATGTATCGGCCTGTTAATGCATACTCTCTTTACAAACGATAGTATATTTAGCATCCTACACGAAACAATTGATCACCAATATCAAAGGAAAATATTGTATCGATTTAAACATTCCTCTTGACAAATTATAGGTTACGAATGCAGAGTCAGTAAGAAGGCTTATTGTATACACACAAAAATATGAATTTATTCTAATTCCGAGACATTATTTCGTGCATCTCTCGCTGCTTGGAAAAGCAGCGCGTTCGGGTGAGGTGCTGCTGCTCGTGCGGCTGCTGGCGGGGACGCTGCGCGCTGGAAACGTCTAACCGCATTAGGCGCTGCGGAGGTGGAGGGCAGCTGTCTCGGAGCTCTGGCGTGCTCCCCTTGCCGCGTATTCTCGATCTTTGCTTGTCTAGTGCGGGCAGACGCAGCGCAAGCAGACATTGTGGTTTTTAGTTAACGTAGGTTTTTGTTCACCACGCTATCCAAAGTACACTGAACGTATTTGTTGTTTTATAAGTATTCATCTAGGAAGAAATTTTACTTTGTGATCATTTATGGATTGCTTATTTTATATGTGTAAATGTTATATTATATATAAATATTTAATTATCTTTCCATTTTTTGTTGGCTCGTTTGATATCGTTTTACCATTGAGCCTCACCTAATTTTGATTTTGATTTGTTGGTTTTCTTTTGCTCAATTTGCACCTACTGTACATTGCGTTAGATGTATAATATTTAACCAGAAATGACTTATTTATTTAACATTGGAAACCACACGAAAAAAGATAGTTTGATTGCATTTTGGAACTTTTAATCCTTCGTTTGTAATAATTAGATAAATGAACTTTATGGCTATTCTGAAAGAATGTATATGAAAATGATAGTAGATATGGTGATTTATGAACAAAAAAGGAAAAATATTAAGAAATAAAATGGAAGTGATTTAGACCGCCTACTGCAAGCAGAGGTCGTCTCCGTCAATGTCCTGATAAAGTGGCCCAAATTTGATCCCTTTTATCACGAGCGCCAAATGTCGACAGAGGTGAGCGGAGGGAGGTTGCAGGGTGGGCAGGGTCTGCTCGGAGTCCCTTTTTGACCTGGGTGGGCGGCGCCTTTGAATAGGGATTCCTCACTATCGGGACATTAAGTGGCGCAGTAGGAAGCCGAGCCGATGGGGGGAACGGAGTGAGCTGTCTGCGTTTTAGGCGGAGGCGACCCCCGTTCGAAACCTGTCGAAGATAGGCTAATTGCCCACGCTATCTCGTACGGTTCCTCCTCATTAGATAAGGGAAATTTATGGAAGCTCGAGGAAGCCTTCTCAGAGCGACTAATGTAAACACCAATTAAAACCGTTCCGAATGTGACGCACGATTTATGACGCATGTTGAGAGCTATGTATTGCATTCCTTTCACGACACGAACTTTCAATGGCATCTAAAATTATACCTCACACACACACACACACACATATGATAGTGCGAACACTATTTATACTATTATTCTTACCCTGTTTATACGGTAGTGTTATAAACATATTTTGGAAATATCCCAGAAAATTCGTATATTTGCAATTTTGTTTCGGAAATACTGTTCTCCAAAACGTTTACGTGATTCAGAGAATACCTGATTCGGAAAAAATGTCCCTAAAACACGTCTAGATATTTTTAACACTAGGAATTATAACGAAAGACAAACAAGATTTATATCTTTCCAGACCCCACAAACAGGATCGTGGAAATCCTGACGTAATCTTAATTCACAAAACAGACTGTGATGTGTCTAATTAACGGTGTCAGGCACAATCACTCTTTAGGAATTCTTCTTTCCCTGAGAATCGATGTCTGTGGCGCGCAAAGAATTCAAGCTCTGGAACAGGAGAGTACCGGAGGTGTGGAGTCGTGGCAATTTATTTATAATATGTGGATCTGAGAAGAGTGACGTAGGCGATGAACCTGACGCCAGATTTCTAACACTTTATCAACAAGAATTTTGTTGACGAATTTTACGGGTTTTGAGGAAGAGGCAACTATCCTTCCCAAAGATCTCGCAACTTAACACTTGGTAATTTTTTACTGTATTCATTAGTTCTGGTTAGATTCTTTTAATATGATGTGAGACAGCCCGACACACCAATGCACGCCATTGTGTCTTATTGTTTGAGTGTCGACGAAGGCGGATTTTTCGATACCAGTTGTATAGCTAGATGATGTTCAGCTATTGTCTGAAAGAGAGATTTAGCAGATCTGGTCAGTAGTTCCCCCTGGTTTCTTAACACTATAACAAACGACTGCCATAGAGGCAACAATACCCAGCGTATATCGTTATGGCAGAACCCTAACGAGCTGCGCGCGATCTTTCCTTCTTCATCCTGGTCCATCCTCTCCCTTTACGTACACACTTACGTTTACGTGCACTGCGCTACCACACAAGTCAGGAAATTCGAGCTGGTCCCGGTTACGACGAGTCAACGCTGGGAGAGATGCCCGTATGGGAAAGTTGATGTTTAAGTCTGTGCTAGATCTTACGTTTCAGCGGGAGATGAACACTGCCGCAATCCCAGATATAATATGCTCTGTATTTACGAGACCTCATGGCTTAATAATTGCCGCATTTGGAAACTATAAATGCTTTCTCTCGACACTACCCGCCCAAATGTGTGGTATTCCCGACAACGTTCGTCTCCATCACACTCTCTCTCTTCAACTCCCCTTGCTTTTTTGCACAGCTGCGGAGCATCAGTCCACGTATGACCAAGTACAACTTACGTTTAAATCAAACCGTCTCACTGCCCACAGAGTAGGATACCTCCCCTACATGTGATGTAAGTTCTCGCTCTTCCCAACCAACTCGCGACAGTGAAGCTCCGGGTGGATGAAGTGCTCATGTAGTCAGCGACAGACCCGAATCGTAGGCTGGCATTTGTCGAATAATGTCCACGCGCGTGCGCAGTGCGGCACTACCGCCCTCAGACACCGCTCGCGCATGTACGCGTTGTGTTAAACTCCAAAACTGGTCGTAAAAAGAAAGGTGTAAATCGGGTCAAAGAGTGTTTAAAGTTCTTTTGTTTTTATAATATCTCTAACATGATTAAACTTTCCACTACGGACAGTTACCTTAATACAGTTCATGTAAATTGGCACCGTATTCAAATCAAGACATCTATCCTTTCTGTCTGCGAATTTCATACTCGTCTTTCAGAGTAATCAGTGAACTGCAAGTCCATTTTTAGAAGTAGTTAGACCGCTGCAAATAATGACGTAGGAGGAGGATTAATAATGGATTTGCCTGGTAACGACTCTTGATAATACTCTTCCAACTGAGAGAATTGAAACGATTATGAGGGATAGGTAGGAGAAGACTAAAAATGTATCACATCGACAGAAGTAGATAGGTGGAAGGGGTTAAAGAGGAAAAACTACAAGAATTTGGATAACAAGCAGACGAGTGTTTGAAAAAAGGGGAAAATAAGTCCCAAATACGAAATAATCGTTTGAGAAGATGGTTTTTTATCAGGATGTAGTTTATGTGCGAAAGAAGTGAATAGATTGTTTTCGATATGGATTGACTTGCAGGCAACTACTTTCGTTGTTTTGAGGTATCGTAGCGATTCGTTTATTTACTAGAACTCCAGCATTGACACATCGTGAAAATTGCAGGAGAAAAAAAACAAAGAGACAGATGGTACCAGAGAGATAAGACGCAAACGAAACACTTCGTTGGAGATAATATGGGCATGATTATTATTGCCATAAAATTAGATTGGTCGTCGACCTCTTCGCTTTATAACCTCGACCGCTTTTCATCCTAATATAGCGTGGGAAGTGCAAGCGTGAGGAGATTGAGACCGAGACGAAATGACGATAGAGGTGTCATCATCAAGGTGGCCATTTTCTCGGGCGCTGCCGTCGACGTCAACCCGTGTCTTCGTCATCCTCGCGCGGGAGAGGCGGCTGGGGCGCGGAGCTGCGCGTCGGCCGTCGCGCGCGAGCGCAGCCGATATGTAAATGGCCGAAATTCCATTACGCGCTGCGGCGGAGCGCACGGAACTCGGAGGAGCCCACTCCGACAGCGCGCCCGCCGCCCGCCTCCTCCTGCTTCTCTCCTTCCGCCACCAACTTCACCGGCGCCTCCCCACCCAACGCCATTTGCCTCCCTGTGTGCTTCCTTTGCTCCTAGTATTTATGCAGGCCCGCCATTCTCGACGGCGCCTGCTATTCTCGTCTCGACGTTACCCGCCATTCGCGACGGCGCCTGCTATTCTCGTCTCGACGTAACCCGCCATTCGCGACGGCGCCTGCTATTCTCGACGGATCCGCCGTTTTCGTCATAGAGCCATTCTCGACGGTTTCGACTCTCGGCACGTCCGTCATTCTCGACGCGCCCGGAGTCCTCAGCACGATCTCCGCCGTTCTTTTCTCTTGCCGCTCTTACTTCCCGCCAATTCACCATTGTTCAGTCGTCTGGCCTGCTGCCGTCCTGCTGTTCTAGACGCCCTCGCCAATCACAACCATCGCGATCGCTTCCACCACCACTTTCTTCAGCGCCTCTCCCGCCTCTCCATTAACGATCTCGCTCAATACATCCTCCAAGTAGTCGCACCTTCACCTCCAGAGTCTCATGTTCGCGCCTCGCTCAGTCTCTCCCTTCATTCCCCACGGACCTTCCAAATCTTCACCTCCTTCACATAATTTTTTCAGTGTTCCTCGACTTACCGTCCCGCGCGTTCCCGGTCGCGCCGCCGCCGCAGCTGGCGAGCGCGCTTATTATATCCGCTTCCGGGCCGCAGGCGGCGGCGGCGGCGGCGCGCGGTCGGGCGGAACGGCGGGGGCGGCGGAGACGGGAGCGACGGGAGCGGGCGGGCTGGCGGCGGCGGCGGCGGCGGCGGCGGCGGCGGCGGCGGCGGCGGCGGCGGCGGCGGCGGCGGCGGCGGCGGGAGCTGTCGACAGAGACGTAGCCGCGCTGGCAGCGGAATGAACGGCCTTTGAAGACGGAGTGCATGCGGCCCCTGTTCCACGTACGACGGCACAGGGCTCTTGCCTGGAAGTCATACATGCGATACAGAATTGCAGTAGTCTAATACTGAGCGTTTCATATTTCTTCCTTGGTGAATCATTGTCTTTTCAAAGTTCTGTTAACTGCACTTGCTACAATTATGACTTTTGCGAGTCGAAATGTAGTTACGACTCCATGCCGTCAAGGAGATATTAAATCGCGTTAATTAGTTGTGTAGTTTAGTTTCATTCCACATCAGACTCTTCGGAAGTTGACGAGTACCGTGTTAAAGTTTGTTGCCGTCACTGATCAAGTCGCTCTCTATGAAGATAAATTATTGTTAAGTCTCAAAAGCCCTTCCGTACTCAGTGATAAAAATTCATAGCGTTCTAGTAATTTCACGTTTTGTAAAACAGATTGAACCAAAATTTGTCACATTAAATAGTGATGGTTTCCTTAACGCAAATTGATTGACAAAAAATTGTCCGAAGAATATTTATGACCTAAATACGAATATTATTTATTTTTTATTATTTGATCTTTTATGTAAGTGCTTTTTCTGCCATTCATTGCCTCCTTCTTAAACCCCTTGCAATGGCGGAATGGCATTGTCGCCAGGTGATCATTATACTTGAACGCACTCCATGAGTCGCGTAATGACAAGCGCTGGCGAAGCAAAGGCGACGTCCGTAGTGTGCGATCGCGTCGCCGTTCCAGTTTGGCGCAAAAGCGTACTCTCCCCCGGGTCGTTTCCCACAACCCCCGCCGCCACCACTACCCTCCCGCCCCTCGTCCCCGCCCACGCCTCTCCCGCCGCCCGCCAACCCCGCCGCCGCTACCCTCGCGTTTAATTGCTGGCGCAATCTGCCAGCCGTGTCCAACATGGCGTCAGCGCGCCTGCGATGCGTGTCATCAGCGTGACGGCGTCGATGCCGTGACGTGCGGCCGCGACGCGACGCGACGCGTGTGTCGCTCTTATTTGCATCTTGTCGACGCAGCGCTTCTCCGCGTGCCGACGAGCGCGCGAGAGCTATCGATATGTCCTCGCGTCGATCCGCGCGCTCGAGAGACCGTTCGACCGCGCGAGTAATGGCTTCACCTGCGCTGAGCTGTTCATTTTTGGCGCCGATCGTTACTTCTGTTTCGAATATACAGGAGCGAATGTTTATAGATTTGAGTTTTGTTTCCATTTTTATGACTCACGTTTCCTCTTATTCAGGATACCCTATGTGGTGCTGATTAGTTCTGTCATTGGTAACTTAAGTTAGGGCTACGCTTTGCAATTGATTCCTGTTGCTTGTGCTGTTAGCCCATTAAGCCAGAATTCATGTCGCGCAATGGTAGTATTGGTTCTCAACATTCATGGCGGAATTATTATGAGCTAATTGTTACGGCTAAAGTATTCGAGTTGAAGTGAATATGAGCGCATGAGTATTTTCCTATAAAATCTACTAAAATTCTTTATCTTAGCTGCATATATCCTGTCAACTTTACTGTTCACAAATCACCATGTTCTACCGCCATTTGCCTGCATCTTAACAATTGCTGACACATTTTACTAGTATGTTGTGTAAGTGAAAACGATTTGATGAAATAAAAGGTGTATTTTTAGTTGCAGTGAATTGTTTAGATTCGCAGAACACACATTGATTAGATAGACATTGAAGACATTGGCCATATGTACAAAAATCATTTTGCAGAAATATTTAGTTCACAGCAGGAAGTTTATTCTCACTATTGACATATGAAGTAAATAGCTAGTTTGTTCTTCAGGATGATATGCCTTGCCAATTTCCAATTTTTTCTTTGCCTCTTTTCATAGCCAAGGGATTCAGATAAGGAAATAATTTGTAAATTTTCGTTCTTATACTCTCTTCGCCTTCGTATTCATCCATCTAATAAATATTATTACCAATTAAAAAAATATAGTTTCATCTTGGACTCCCGTTTATTTCTGTTTGTCACCAGCCCATTGTGAATGACTATCCCAAAGTCATCTCTGGGTGCCTTATGATAACCAAACCATTGAGTGGCACTATGCAGTTCGCCCTGATAGAGAGAGAGCGGGGGTGCGGTGTCAGCCACCCGTCATTGGCGCGTCCCGACAAGTGCCTCCATCCGTGACTCGGCACTTCGCTCCACTCTCCACTCTCCACTCTCCCCGCTCCTCCAAATTGGTATTTAATTTCGTTTTTGGAGCGCGTCCAGCACCATAAAGCACGGCCACGACAATTGCGAGGCGGCCGTTTGAATATTTCATGCATAGGCCATAGAGAGCGCCTCGATAGCTTTTAAAAAAGTGTCGAAGAGAAAAAATATCGTTGTTAAACACGACTTCGTAGCTTCACGCTTTCAAAACACACACACACGCTTCAGAACGAGGAAGTGCTTGGAGAAAGAAAGGGAGGGGAATGAAAAAAACGAGCACTCGCCCCGCTTGGGTGAGGCCGGGCTGGACGGGTCGCGTTTCCGAAAGTGAATGGCAAGGGCGGATCCATTGCCTTTGCCGGAGAGCGCACACTCTAGGACTTTTAGTCCAAATTACGGCGGCGGCGGCGGCGACGGTCGCGAGTTTCGCGAGAAGCGGACGCCCCGAGAGAAGTGACGCACTGGTGGGATTTATTTGAAGTCAGAATCAGTTAAAGCTGTATGTTACTTAAGGGGAAGAAGTACAATCTGTTTTCGCTCCCGTTTAATAATATAATATTCGAATTATCTCTCCTCGGTAAAGGTAATTATTTGCACCGGGAAGAACTCTACATATATATTTTTATTTCCTGCCATGCCACACGTAAAGAACTACTCTAATTTCTCTCGAGAACTTGGAGAACGATTATTTGACGAAGTAATGTCGACGACGTAACTATATTTCGCACTAAAACTAAGCGCGCACTGGGCCGGTACACGGACGGACGGACAAAAAGGCAGTTTTTTATGGGTCGCCGCAAGCAAGAAGCAATCGCTTTGTGATCATTTTTACTAGTTGAAGAAGAAAATGATGCAAGGAGACGAAGGAAGCCCCGATTCTGGTTTCGTGATATAAACAGATTGACAATAATAAAGGGAAAATTTCTCGTGTTATATTCCAACATGGTTGAAGATGAAAAATTGTTTCGATACTTAGGATGATTAATTTGAAGCTGTTCGATACTCTTGATCAAATATATAAATATTTCGGCAAATATTGTTTGTACAATTATGTTGAACTAAGGGAGAGAATCATAATGGCATTAATTTATTTTTTTTAACTTAAGAAAAAATCGGAAGACAGAATAAATAATTTACATTGATTATTAAACAGATGTATCATTCGAAAATATGGTATAATTAATTCATCGAAGGCAAATATATCCAGTTTAACTACTAATGCACATCTTCACCTAAATATTTTATATTTTAAATTACCAAATGATACGCCTTAATACAGATAAGCTATCTGAATCTCGGCACTTCCGACTGTCGGGTTATACATTAAATAAAACTTAATATCATGCTGTACATTAGCTCCACAAGCTTCACCTAACATCACTACAGAAATGTCGGAAAGGACGTCCAGTATGTGCCGACGGTGACATCGGTCCCAATGGAACTGCTCTTCGGAACGCCCAAAAGATATTTTCTTCGCGCTTTATGCAAACGGCGGAAGGTGCGGATCGTCCCGTCCCGACCGTGACCGGCTAGTGCGCATACATTGACGAGAAACAAAGAAATTAGCTTTAAAAAAATTACGTTCGTGCTCTACCGACTCTGTGAGCGGCATGTCACTCACAAAGAGCTCAAAAAATTGTACGTGGGTAGTGATGCTACATTTCTGTTTGGAAACTAAGCAAGGAGCCATTTTAGCATATGTTCATTGAATCACGGGAAACTGGACGAAAACGTGACCGAGAAAGTGGTGATTAACGCACTTGTGATATGCGTTAAGTCATATTAAGTATTTTAGTTGTATAAGTCTTTTAGAGCTATATTGTACAATGGTAACTAATGCATCACTGTTATTGTTAAAATCAATATAATTTTCAGTTTTGATGCTGAAGTACTTGCAGATCATTTTCTATGACTATAATCTGGCCTTACTGGCGACTGGGGAGAGCAATGGAAAATCACAATTTCTTGCGGTCTGTGGCCCTTTGTTTAAAGCACACAACCCGATACCCGATTCCTAAATTCATCTGATGAATACGGTGACACAACCTACCAAAGCAGCTTCTCTTAGAATTGCGTAGCATCGTTTCATCCTTCCACATGGCTACTGTGGAATATCTTCTACCGGGAGTGGAACCAAGGCTATATCGGTTTACGGAGCCTAATTCGCGGACTCTCAACTTTGTACGCTATCGAACTAATGGGTACTGGACTGGAAACGGGAAGTGTTATCGGATTTCTAGACTACGCGGTACCTCAGAATCTTGAATTTTTTTCTGTAATAAGTCTCAACTTGTGGTATCGTGGAGGGGAAGTGAAAAGTTACTTCCAAAACTGTAAGAACGTTCTTAAGGATTAAGATTGAAATAAGATATGACGAATTTTCAAACGTGAAATACACTTTCGTGAAATTAATAATGTATTGTTTTTCTTAAACCCAAAATAAAACTTTAAACATGGTACATATTAAATAAATAAATATTTATCTTTGTGTTAAGGGTCCATTGAAATGAGGCAGACCATACATGAGACGCGAATATTAATATGACATTCGACATCAAGACGCGGCAACAAGAGCAGGCGGACAAGGCGTAGGCGAGCGCTGGTCGACCACATAAGGGACAATAGAGGGGAGGGGCGGGGCTGCGCGGGGCGGGGCGAGAAGCGCGGGTGTTTACACAGCGGCCCTCGCGACCCGAGCGGGGGCGGAAAACAGGCAGATAAACACGCGTGCGCCTCTGCCGCTAACGGTTATCCCTTTCCGATAGCCGGGACATGGCGGGGCAGGGCGGGGCGGCGGCTGGAAGGAGCTGAGAGCGGGGCGGGGCGGGGCGTGGTAACAACCTAATTGCCTCCTTAGGAGGGACGCGCGCGCGTACACGCACTGCGTGCATAGCGCCGCCGCCGCCGCCGCCTGGCTCCGGCGCAAATCTGCTTTTATGGGCCCTGAGAGCCTACTGCCACCCTCCGCCGTCGCCTTTATCGCCTCTTCTCTCTGCCTCGTCCGTCGCCATGTCCCTCGGCGCTTCCTTGCCTCGGGAGCCACACGGTCTTCTCGTGGTCTCCATTGCCTCGGTAACTTTTGCAATCATCAGCTCTGCAGCTCTCTTTGATCCGATTGGGTTTCTACCATATGTTGACTTTATTGTTTCTGTCTTGTATTATTTCCTACGTTGTTCTCTCTGTTATTTTCTTTTTTCTGCACTTACCCCTTCAATTCTGAAATTAATTCTCCCTTTTCATTGCATCATTTCTCTTTAATTATTTCATCCAATCAATTGTCGCTCTAATTTTCATTGAGTCTAATTGTCCTACCTATAGCTTGCATTTATCAGAGACCTGGCTATCTTGTTTGTCATCATTACTACTGATTCCTACACTTTCAGTTTCTGTAATCTTCATCTACACCTTTACGACCGTGATGCCTTCAAACTTTTTGGCCCAATGCAGGCGCTACTGCAATCGCCGTTGTCACAGTTGTGAACAGTATTTAGCTCTCAACTGTTGCGATGAATATTGTCGTCGTTGAAGTTAATTGAAATTGTTTCAATCATCATAATACCACCACTATCGTCATTGTCATCACATTCGCAGTCATTATCACATGTACCATCGTCATCATCATTACTGTCACCACTATAACCATCGCTATCCCCCATCCCGTAGCCTAACGTGCTGCGAACATTTTCAGTGCTGTAACCAATGTTTTTATCCTTCACACCACTGCTGTCGCTGCCATTTCTTCACACTCTTTTGTGGGGTCTCGGAGTGGAGCTCGGGAAGGGGGGAGGCGTCTTAGGCGCATAAGAACTCTGCCTTAAACAAAGAGAATGGAGGCAGGGTAGTAGCGTAAAAGGGGGGGGGGGGTTGAACGATAATTCGGCTCAGTAGGTGATGAACGGGGAGAATAAAGATATGACGCACAATTAGTGAAACAGTTTAATCGTTTGAATATTACGACACAGAATTCTCATAGACACCCATGTTTAAAATTTTGTTTCAAAACGGGTACTTCAGTGCTAAAAATATAGAACTATTGTAAATCAGCTCAGTCCACTTCAAACTTTCTTCGCGGTTGGGATTCACGACATGTTTGGTCCGAGATTAATAATTGGCTGCAGTGCAGGAAGATGGGCAATATTATCCATCTCGTTGTGTCATGCTCAGATATGAAACTGAGCAGCGTGTCCCAATAGGGATATTATGAAACGCAGGTTTCGCTCCGAACTGCGACTAGGAAGTGGAGAACGGGAAGTGGTGAGCGGGTAGGCGGAGAACGGGAAGTGGTGAGCGGGTAGGCGGAGAACGGGAAGTGGTGAGCGGGTAGGCGGAGAACGGGAAGTGGTGAGCGGGTAGGCGGAGAACGGGACGTGGTGGGCGGGTAGGCGGAGAATAGGGAGGTGGTGAGCGGGTAGGCGGAGAATAGGGAGGTGGTGAGCGGGTAGGCGGAGAATAGGGAGGTGGTGAGCGGGTAGGCGGAGAATAGGGAGGTGGTGAGCGGGTAGGCGGAGAATAGGGAGGTGGTGAGCGGGTAGGCGGAGAATAGGGAGGTGGTGAGCGGGTAGGCGGAGAATAGGGAGGTGGTGAGCGGGTAGGCGGAGAATAGGGAGGTGGTGAGCGGGTAGGTGGAGAAGGAGGGGAAGGGCGGGAACGGGAAGCAGTGAAGATGCGGGGGTGAGCTTGGGAAGGAGACGGTGAGGGGGGAAACGTGGTAGGGATGTGGGGCGCGAAGGGAAGGGGCCGGCAGCTATGAGATTCTGCGCGGGTGGCGGCGGGTCGCGCGGCTTGCGACCCGGCTCGCAATTCTCCCCTTAGGCGGTGCGTTTGTTAAATTAAGGCGCAAATATAATTACTAACAGGGGGGGCTAATTTTAAGGACGAGGAACGAAAATGCTGGGCTCTCGCGGGCTTAAATCGTAGGGTCGCCTGGCCGCTTCCCTGCTCTGCGTGCGGGGGATTGCTTGCACTCTGACACACATTCTTGCTTTGTGAAGGACCTTGTGGTCGGGCAGATTTTACGTTCTTTTAGCATGTCTCCTGTTAAAGAGGAAATAATTTTCAGGATTAATATGAGCCGCACATTCCGCTTTCCTGTCTTTTTAATTCGTTAAAATTATTTTCTCACGTTTTCGTAACATTACGTTAAATGGATAGGGGTGTTAAGAGGTTTTACTTCTCAAAAAATGACGAATTCTTTATTAGGCAGTGAGAAAGGACATCAGCTTAAAAAATAACGCATTCTTTACTAACACTAACTACTAATTCTTAACTCAATAACTCTATTTTACAAGTGATTAAATTATTTGCAATTGTCAGAATAATTGTTAAACACTCCAAGGGCATATATAAGGGTCATATACTATATTAACACTTTTGCTAATGAACATGCGATGGGAAATTTCATTTGTAGGAAATTACACACGTGACATTTGCCCCTGATTGTTAGGCAACTTTTCATGCACTGGTAAATGAAAACAGAATTAGTTATTTGTCCCGGCGTAAGAATGAGACCTGCCGAACACCAGTGCATGAATTTTGTCATGCCAATTAGGGACAAATGCTACATGTGTTATTTCCAAGTTTGAAATTCCCCATCACATGTTCATTAGCAAACACGAGCCCTTCTAGGTGCCCTTGAATTTTGTAGAATTTATTCTGAGTAATCAGTACATTGCGTGCCCTAATTACGACACTGAAGTAAAATTGTTGGTTATGACAACATCTTTTGTTCTTATGTGAGAAAGCTTTCTTTGGCTTAGGCATTTTCATCAATTCTCGTGCAAACCACACATTTAAAATATTAAAAAAATATGAGAATAAAAAAATGTTGTTTTAGTAAATATAATATTTTTTCAAAAAATATTGAATTAATATTGGGAAAATTAACACAATATAACAAATGGAAAGAAAAAGAGATTAAAAAAATAAAACCACAGGCAGAAATTAAATGAATAGGTAGGCAAGAATGAAATGAAGTACCAAAACGTGTTAACATTCACCATTTTTCGTTTCTGGAATCACTTTATGTCTCTGTAAATGGTATTGAACTTTAACAATTTGTAGTTTATTAGAGTAGTGTTTATTATAGGTTCCTAATAGTTACAGAGGTATATTGAGACACTTTCAAAATTCCATTTCATTCTCAAGAGGCATAGGATTATCGGTTTCTAAGCCTCTCAATTCTACCATATAAGTACAAGGCTGTACTTAACTTGGTAGTTCTTTCCTTCAGATATTGTACTTCGTCCTTAATGCTTTCCTGCCCCACCAAGAACTTTTTCTTCCACTTGACGCAAACAAAAATCGAAGCCGGAAGTCGCTCTTTCGCAGGATCGCTGGCGCAACGCACCCTCAGATTCACCGCCTTAATATTCCGGCATCGGAGAACACTTCTTCACTCGGGCTCGGCGGCGACGGCGGAGGCGGCGCTTCCCCTACGAGACCCCAGAGAGGGGAAGGGAGTTCCTTCGCGTAGCCGTCGCTCCAAACGACCCCAAGGCGTGCGCCAGCCACTATACATCTCGGCGGCGGCGGCGGCCGCTCGCGCGTGTAATGAACACCGCTCGTTAATTGTCACGCGATGCTGTGTTCGACCGCCGCCATCCCCGCCCCGCCCCGGCCCCGCCCCCCGCCTGCCGGTTATTGAAACGGGGCGAATTTACGGGGTGGCGGGCGGGACCGCGCGGTGCCTCGGTAGCCTACGGCCGTCGATCCTGGGATAGCGCACCGCCGCGCCGCGTCCTGCACACTGGGTGCGCAGGCGGGTTTAGTGAGGCGAAAAGATTTCTATGTACGTTGAACCATTGGGACTTTGATTTGCTTCACTGTATTAGTTGTTTATTGCTTTGTTTTTTAGTTGTTTAAAAATTTTGTGTATGTAGAAGATGAAAGTCGACTTCAGGGTTTCGTACTTTCGATAACTAACATTACGTCGCGGAATTATGCTAATTATTCCACTCATTAAAAATATGTTTAACAATGCATTCAGTAGGCCTCAATCAGGCCGGTATATCAAAGAGAGAAAGGAAAAAAAGCCTTCTCCATCCGATTTTTAGTACGCTTCTCTCCACTGGCCAGTAAGCTGCGATGCATCAGTCATAGAAAATGGTGTACACTGAAACGAGTTTTAGTAGTGTATGAGTAATTACACATTTTAGAACTCTTTTTAAAGGTAATTCGTTCGTGGAAAGTTTTTATTAAATACTACTCGTGCACACAATTTCCAGAAAAATTCATCATCGCCGCGCCTCTATTTCCTTGTAATGTTTTGAGCGCGCAATAATTCTTGGGATTCGGTTTGCAAAAACTTCATTTGCTCGGTTTCCACTTTGAAGTGAACTGTTGAAAGCTATGAAAATTTTCAAGGTAGTTTATCTCGCTTTGTGTGTCCGAGGCTGACGCCATTTTAAAGTGGGTGTAAAGATTCATGAGAAATATTTTACTTTTATACCTGCGTAAAAGCTTGTAGGAGTATAGTATATTAAGAGAGACTAAATAATAACATTGAAAGTCTTGTGAATATTTGATTACTTTCCATGAGTAATTGCCTCTCGAAATAAAAAAAAAATCAGTTGTAGTATCAAAACAGATATGGTGAAATTGTCGAGACTTCTGACTCCCAGCAAATGAAATTTTCTGTTCACATAATAATCAGAATAATACACTTTATGCACGTGTTATTTCGAAATGTTTGTATTTAAGAAAAAAACTAACGAATTCAAAGTATATCAGAGAATATTTTGTGTAGTAATGAATGTGTTAGAGAAATTCAATGTTATATACTATAAATGTAATATAGCTTTGTAGATAAAAGAAATTAAGTTGGATACTTTTAAATAAAATATTCTAATATTCTTTTTTTCCCTTTTTTCAGGTGAGTTGATATCTCTACGCCATTCACATCAGTTCTTTGTATTTCATATAACCAAACAGGATGAATGTACGCCATGGGGTGAGTGCATCGATCCATACGTATTTTCTTAGATCTTAATTTAAACAACAATTGTTATCCATCATTACACTAGGTTCATAAGGACATTGCAACTTTTAGGAATTATGAATATTTATATTATCTGGTCTTCAAATAATCTTAGGAACATTTCGTCACGCTAGAGTATGTGTTAGTTCAATGTGTGAGAAACGTTGAGAGGTCGTCCACCGTGAGTATCTGTTGAAATGTAGAAGGATGATATTTAAAACACTTTCGAAACAAGTATTATGAATAAGTAAGTTTGTGTTTCGTCAATTACGGGTGTCCAATTAAGTTCATAAAACGATAATTGGATTTGATTAGAGCAGGGCATTTCCTATGTTGCGGAAGAACTGCGACGGACGCAGAGTGGTCGGTTAGGAGGACTGGAATGAATGGTGAAGAAACTCTTTCAGTATTAAGGACTTACAGACTACACAAAGGACATTATTGAAACGAACTAGCAACCCTTCCATCTTTGCATGACTTCAGCTATTAAAGAAAATTTTCATATGCATATCAACATTCGCCTGATTCAGTAGAATGAAAGTGTCACCATTGCTGGGATAGAGCAAAGGATATGCTGAAGTAAAACAGAGGATGTGTATTAAGTAGTAATACACATAATTTCTTATGTTTTTCTTAAACTCATATTTTTGGATTTAAAGAACACTTACAATTTACGATTTTGACATGGTGATCATTGATTTGGTACACTTCGACCCCAGTGTTATATCGGTTAGTACAGTTCGGTGGACCAGAATCTTTTTCGATTTTTTTATTAATAGTCTATTTACTGCAAATCTAAAAGATATTACCTGTGACCCTTCGGATCCATATCCAGATAGTTTCTTTCTCGCATCAAAACCGCGGGAACAGACCATATGAAACAGCTCAAGAAAAAGTCTGAAGGGGAGAAAACTCATCACAAGATGATACACAGTATCCCTTGGACATGTCTCGCATGTTCATTGGGATGATAAAAATCACGTTATAAACCACAGTATTTTGTAATACAAACCTTTATTGTATTATATCAATAAAATTCGAAAAAACTCCTGAGTTAGAAAACTGAACTAGGAATGTGGAGGACCTCAAGCAGCAGAACTGATTAGTTTTCACTTCCAGCATTCAGATATTAGAGATTAAAAAAACCTCTCTTTTTTCTCTCATAAGAGTGATACCGAAATCAATCCTTTGAAGGTGATAAAGACAGTAAAGATGATTTTCCTTAAATTGCGTACGGTTCCCTGTACCCATTATAAGCCATTAAAGCACTAAACAAAGAATAGTGAATGAGTTAATAAGTAGATAATAATTATGAAGATAAAATGAATGATAGGGTAGTGATAGAATGAGAGATACAGGAACTGCGAAGTTGCGCGAAAGCTTACTGCGAACGTCCTTTGCCCACCACAAATTTTCACTGTTATATGAACCCTGTTGCACAGAGCTGGAGAGCTAGCGCGCTACTGACCGCTCCGATGTCTTGTCCGACGGTATTCAATCGTGTCTATTTACTCGTAGATGTTGCATTGCCGTATGGAGCGGCTGAATTTTAAATGCACGGGGGCACTTACAGTAATAGCGACTCCTTGACTCTAAACTTACAATTTCAACAGTTTTCGTTAGGAGTGCTTGGGGCACCGAAACTCAGAGGTTTCAACGTCGGAATGGTTGACCAAAACGTTTTGCCAGATGATTTGAGCTTTCTGAACACTGTACTGCGGGCGGGACGCGGGGGGAGTAAGCCTCTCTGCGGCGGCGCGAGCGGGGCGGGGCGCGGAGCGAAGGGGGGGAGGGGCCCCGAGCGCGCAGGGCGAAGGGGGAGCGGATTAATGAGCGTCTGCAATTTATGGGCGGGCGTCCCGGAATTCTTAGCGCCTTATCGAGGTTGGGGGGCGCGCGGTCCGAGGGGATTAAATTTCTTATCGGGGCGTTTTTCCGGCGCCGGCAGAGTCGGGATTTGCATGCACCGTCTACGCCCAAGGCGAACCACCTCTAGCCGCTCTAGGTGCGCGGCCCACGCACCGCTAGTCGAGACTTCAATGCAACGCGGTAATAGCTTCGCGCTTGGACAGTGGTTTATTTCAAGAGTTGTGACTGTTTCCAGCTGGGACTGAATGAAGTGCGACGTAACTTCCGAGAAATTGAGTCGTTTGTTGCTTATTTTTTCAAGTTCAAGTTTTTATCATGGTCATCAGGAAAAGTAACCGTAATTTTACGATGATGCGATGTGAAGCGCTGTTGACTGAACTGGAGTATCGCGAAAAATGATTTTGAAATTAATTTGATGAGGTTGCGTTTGAAAACGTTTTATATAAAAAAATCACATAAATTTGGTTTTCTAACGTATTATACATTATCTATCTTTCTTAACGTCCTGAACTCGGGTACATAATTTTTTCTGTTAGCCTGTTATCTTCCACCCTGAATATGTGCCCAAAAAGAGCAATCTTCGGAATTGCCTATTATTATTATTATTATTATTATTATTATTATTATTATTATTATTATTATTATTATTATTATTATTAATATTATTATTATATAAAATTAAGAGTATTATTTTTAACTGTAAACGCTGTGTAAATACCCTCCCAAAATGTTTGAAATTTTTATTTGAATTTTTTTTAAAGTCAATTGATGACTAATCAGCAAATTTCTACTCAACATTGTGTACATTTCTTATTCGTAAGTGGTGGAGTTCTTACGCACTTGCATGGCTTTACGTGACACGCAAGGGACGCGCCTTGATCCTAAACCCGGCGCTGCACGTGTGCTGCGCGTGGTCGTGTGGACGAGTGCGGGAGGTGGCCGCGGCGGCGACCTGTCGGCACAACTGGCCCCCCAGCGGAACCGCCGCCGCGCTATCGGGTTGCCCGTGTATCCGGGCGTGGTCACCCTCCGTGGGTGGTGGCCCTGCCGCCGCGGAAGAGCAGGGCCCGCTGCGCGACACTAGAGCAGCCGCGGCCACTCAGACCTCGGACGTTTAGAACCACTGTTAACAGGACGCGCCTGAGCCCCGGCTCGCGACCAATACCTCCTCCTCTTAGGAACCCCGCCTGCTGATTGGAAGGGCTGAAAGGAAAAATAAAGATGAAGAAAAAACTGGAGTATCAGATAATGGATGATCGACCTAAGAGGTAGTGCTTTTAAAAATTACGGATGAAAAAGTAATATGTGTAATTAAATGGAACGTTCAAAAAGAAGAAAGAGTTGGAAATCGCGTCATTGTATGTGTATATTTGGGAATTATTGCTACATGCCGCTGTCGGACTTTTTCGGTGGACTGGGTTATTTGGATATTAAAACGTTATTTGAATATTAAAACTGGCTAAACATTTCACCTTCATTATCTTCGCAAAACTTTTGATACACACCATCTTAAATCAAACTCACATTTTATGTCTTTGGATAACTATGGATAGGTCGTGAATTTGATGAATGTAAAAATTGACGATTAACAATACTGGCTTTTTAATTTCAAAATGTGTGGTGCGTATATGAAGTACTTGGTGACATTCGTTGGTTGCGACCCACCAATTTCGAAACAACTGTCCTTTTCGAAACAAAATACACAGAGCTACTGAAACTGGCACACCATCTGGATATTTCAGATATCTTAAATAGAATAACTATTTCTATACGTATCTCCTTTGTTTATTGTCGTTTACTCAGTGTCGGTCCATTTCGCTGCCTTCGAAATGACGAAAACAAATTAATTTAAAACTTGCTTCAATTTAGTGATGCTTGAATATGACAGGGACATCTGGTAAATCCTTTCTCTTTCAAATTAAATGAAAAATAAATGTACTGACTTATTATAGGAGAAGATTTTGCATGCCTGAATGTAATTTAACGAAATTTATGACATTAATTTTTAGACACATTTTATGATCCTGCAGTCGGATATGTATTTGTTTTGAAGTAATTTCACGAGGGATTACGTGCAAACTTTGAAGTAGAAATGACTGATTTCGCAACGAACAAAAAGTACGTAGAGTTTCATTTCCATTTCGTCGAGAAAACTTTGCAAAGTCTAACGAGCGAGTTCCCAGAGTGATTCATCGCAGAATAAACTAATCGTCATAATTTGCTTTCATTTGCGAATCGCTCAATTTCGAGTTTAGTTAGAAAGCGTTATCGACTTGTTTCTTTGTAATCCTACAGCTTGTTTACCGCATTTGGTCATCACCAGACTTTTCTCATTATAAAACGATAAAAAAGTTTGTGATGTTGTTTCTATGACTCAAATGAAGCAATATAATAGTTTTAATAGATATATCTGTGCGAAGGCAGTTCCGAAAGCACGAACGACGTTGCGGCATTAAACTGCCATTTTATGGTGGAACATTTATTTCTGTTTTCTTTGGAAGTAAAATCTTCCCTTGTCAGTAATAACTATAAGCGATTGATGTAGTGTCTTCCGTGCCTTTTTATTTCTGGACTGGTTCCAAAAATATGCTCGTTTTTATAAAGATAATTTTTCCATCGCTGTAAATAAATTGTTCGATCTACATCTCCACCTGGAATGTATCTGTCCGTTTTGTAACATTTTCACTTTCTAATATTAGTTCATTTTCAGAATCCAATATCAGTGTAATTGCTTTTATTAACACTCTTATTTATAGTACGAGTATAATAAGTTTGGAAAATTTTAATGTTTAACTACCTGTGGACCAGACAAATGAGTCCACTCTCTGGAGACTGATAAACCATTGGGGTAAACATATTGTCAAGTTTTCTGCTGATTTTGTGACATCCTTCAGCACAATATTGGTTTATAATGCTGCCTCTGTAGAAAATGTTTTATTTTCATCATGTTTTGGTCGTATTATAGCCGGAGAATTCACTTCTGCAGAAATGAAATGACACACTTGATTTTGTGGACAGCGGAAGTGCTATATAGAAGTGCTGAGAATGGAAGTGAAGTTTTTACTGCTATCCTTATTGGAATATCTCTCACAAACATCAATTTAGAACAGATTCTCGAACTACAGTGCAGGAGAAAATACAAACTGAACTGTGTGTTCGTGGACTTCCTTTCCAAGGGAAAAGAGAGTTGAGTAATTTGGAACCAAGATTTCAGGTATTGAGGTCCTGATATTGGGACTTTAATCACAATGAAAAGTATCAAAGAGGTGAGCCAGTCAATTTTTACACCAAATAAGCATGTGGAAGAACTCCAAAACTGTAAATAAACAAATTTGAAGTGAATTGTGAAGATTTTCTGGATATAAATGTATTGACTTAAAATATTGTTAATATTTTCTACAGAAAGTAAAGTAGACATTTTTTCCGTGAGTTACTATCTTGGTCATTTTCGTGAAGATCTGGAACAGATTGTGTATCCCAGGTCATTATCTTTAATCTATTCCATGTCATGATGTGAAAGATCAAGGCAACTCAGGTCAAATTCTTTGAAGGTATGATATTCAGAATTAAATAAAGATCTTCTGCATTTTCCATCTATTCACCATGGTTACTACAACTTACCGATTTCTGAAGTTGGAAGTGAACGAGATCATGGAGATGGAATTGAAGATGAGCCAAATTTTACAATATTTAGGCTTTCCTGTGCAAATTTTAAAAATTGTCTTCAAGACGAATGGTAAGTCTACATTCCCTTTTCTTCTAAAAGGAAAGCGTAATTTTCACATTATCGCCGAGGAAGATTTTTATAATACAAATAGTTACTACAAAAGAATCGAAAGTTATAGGCATGTACTTAATTCAATGTTGTTGTTTATAGGATTTATGGATTATTTTAAAATTTAAAATTGCTCTTTTGAAAAATGTAATTTTGACGTTGAATTATGCTTTCCTACTTTCTTCTATCATGTGTCAATGATGTAATTATAATTTTTTGTAGATTGTTCTAAAAACATTTTATTGTGGTGCTTTTACGAAGAATTACTGTATTTGTTATGAAGAATTCATTTTCGTGCATGTCGATTCTTTCGTTTCAAATCTGAAAGCGGCCGGAGGGTTCCCTTATATTTAAGAGCGTGACGCGTGTGGGTTGTCTGCGACTGTACCCTATTCGAAGGTCGCCTTTGTTGCGTGGCGGGGTCAACGCTCCGTAGTCGTAGATGGCGGTGGCCCCGCGCGGGAGCGGCGTGGGATGAAGACGTAAGTCGTGTAGCAGGCGGCGCGGAGATACGCACGGCCACCGATATCGCATGCGATGGCTGGTTCGTGCGTGCCTCCCCAACCCCTGCGCTCCGCCAGTCTCCGACGCTGCCCTCGCCACCCCCTGCGTCGCCCCGGGAGAACCGTCTTGTGGAGTCACCGCTTCGTGCCCCCACTTCTTCTGTATGCCGGCCTGCCTGTTTCGTCCTCTCCTCGCCTTACTGTACCATTTGCATCATGCAGCCGTTCTCTCTGAACCTTCACTTCTCCCATTGTCGTGCTGTATTTTTGTACATTCCTTGATGGTTTTCCGTAGCCTTATTTTTGACTCCTGCGATTCCTTTTGCTTTCGTCACGTCTGCTTCTTTTTCATTTCTCACTGACACCTTCCGACGTCTCTCGACCCGCTTTGATTTTCTTTTACTTGGCTATCCGTTCTTACTCTAAAGTTATCGCTCACTGTCGCTCTACCGGCATCCTCTCATCCTGCGCTCACTTGTCAACGTCTCCCTCTCTCGTCACCTCTTCCATCATTGCGTCTTCCGACTCTTTTGTTTTTCGGTTCTCTAGTAGCCATATTCAACCTTCAAATATTATTACTCCTGAGTTGTAGTTACCCGAGTCATTAACCTTTACTGCCTCAAGTATTGTCTCCCTTATCACCTATTCTCATCTATATTTCCTCTTAACTCCTAACCATTCAGCGTCTTCATTCATATTTCCTAGAGTTCATCATTTCTTCACCTGTGCTTCCGTATCGTCTCTATTCAGGCTATGCCTCGCCTACACTTCGCCCATTTCTTTTACAATTTCGTTGCTTTGCTTTTGCGAATCAATCTCAACTACGCCGCCTTGAGCTCTTCGCTCCAGAGTATTGTCATTGACGCAGCCAGCGCCGCCCCTCCCACCACTTTGCCTACTTGGCCTCCCTCACGGGCCCAGCTCCGCCTTTCGCCGCCGCCGCCGCCGCCGCTGCCGCCGCCTTCGGCGCCCGCGCCCGCGCCCGCGCCCGCGCCAGCCGCCCAAGTGAAATATCGCGCGGCCGGCGGCCGAGAGCGTTTCCGTGTCGACCGCCGCCGGAATTCTTGAGATAATCCGCGCCAGGTAGCTGCAGCCGGAGCAGCAGCAGCAGCAGCGGCAGCCGCCTCCCGCCCGCGCTCGCCCCGCGCCTACATTCCTCCGGGAGTGATTCACGGCCGCCACCTCCGGCCCCGGATCTTTCTGTCGCTTGTTAGCCACCGGCTTCCGGCGCGCGCTCCCCCCCTCCCTCCCCGCCGCCCTCACCAGTCGAGGGCCCAGGGACGGCGCAAGTGACGGACGGGGCGCGAGATTGCCCGAGTGCAAGGCGCCGCCTTTTTCCCCCTCTTCGCTTTAAGAAGCTTCTGCAGTTGTTTTCCCGATTTCGTTCCAGAGAAAGAGGTTGCAAGAGAAGGGTAGTCGAATGTTCTGGTATTTTGATTGAGTATTCTTCGACGGTAGCTTAGTCCGATTTTTGTCTAAATCTCTCACCCGCCTCTTATTTGTATGTGTTTTTTGGATTGTGCTAACGTCGCATATAACCAGATCCACGTTGACTCAATAGTCACACATTAATATAAATGATAAAATCGTATCTAATTCTTATTTACATATCGTCATAAACCAAAAAATACTATATATTGAAAATGGGGTATATCTATTATATTTTATTACTGGCATAAAAATAACGAATAAAGATACCTGCAAGCGTGGTTAACAAAGTTTGAAAGCTAGAAAATGTCACTCCCTAATAAATAATCGAAAACTTATATGCATCAATTTGATATTTTAGAATTTCTGGTGAAGTACCAACCTCACTCTACTCCTGAGCAAAATAAGAGCTCACCAAAATGTCTGCGCAGTGAAGCTACATGTATAACCAGAAGTAAAAAGGCTCAGTATTTGCATAATGCTTCCAGGGAAATTTGTTGAAATATCCGATCGAGAAAAGGGTCATTGACCCAAAATATAGTATGAATTGTAATACTTATTACACACACATATAGTATTTTAGAAATATGCAATACAAATGGTAACTAATGCCTTTTCATCATTATTAAAATAAACATTTTTTTATTTATTTCCCAGTATAGTCTTTAAAGAAACGATTGTGGAACATAAATAGTTTAGTTAAAATTGTGTATAGATTTTAATTTTTTAATGCCGTCAGTGACATTAAATGATTTCATCATCAATGATTGGAAGCATTATAATTAAGAAACCATTACCATGTTTCGTCTTTGATCTTCTTCAACCATACTAAATAACGAGGAAAGAGGAAGCATTACATCGATTAAAAATTATAGCACATTATATTTCTTAATAACAATTAGATTTTAAACTAATTAGTGTGTTAATTTTCATGATCAAATTTAAAAAAATCAATGTGTATACCAATTACTTATGGGAGAGACGATTCATTTTAATAGCTCGTAGAAATTGAAAACCCGCGAAAGGAGGAAAAAAAAAACGTATTTTTTCATTTCATTATTGGAAAAAAAATTATTCGCAATTGATACTTCAAAATACTTGAACAGAGAACTTGTGGTTCAGTGAATGTTGTCGATGACTTGTGGCGTAGAAATAATTTTCAAATTTGGCAACTGGAATTTCGCTTTTCAAGTTGGTTTCTTTTTATCCCTTTACCGCTACGCGTAACAATAACGGCACATTTTTATTCCTGCAGGGCAACAAATGAAGTACCAACAACGTGCCTTTGGGCGATGCAAAACAGAACTTTCAGAATCGCGTTATTGGGAAATTTCCACGTACCTAATTTATGTCAAAGAGGCATTATACTCATATGAATTTAACGGTAAATTAATCTTCGTATTTTATGGTAAACGGCGCTGCGGGAGTGAGATATTCCTTTAATTACCATCTGCATTTTTGGTGTGTGTTTTTGGGCCGCGCATATTCGTTCCGAGTACGGGGGGAAATAAATGTTATGGTATGGCGCTTCGCAGTGTGTATGGTTTATAGGTACATGTCCGGACATAACGTGTCGCGGTATTATTGTATTAGGACATTTGCATTTTAAAATATTTTATCGGCGACCGCGCGATGTGTGCGCCCGCCCGCTCATTCGCATGCGACGTGCCAACGGGCGCGCCGCCGGCGGCTGGCGGCCAGCGATACGGTTCGCGGAACCGACTCCCGCCGCTGCGCCCAGTTCCATGGGGATGGGGTGGGAATGCGGTGGATGGAAGCGGAAGAATCGCTGGCCTCTGGCCCTGGCGCCCCCGCGAGGCACAGGTTTTAGATACGTGGATACGTGTTACTGAGATTGGGTTGTGGAATCGATGAACGTGGCGTTTGAATGATTACGAACCGGAGTACGTTTGTTATACTCATTGGTTGATTATTTCAACTTTTCGGTTGGCTTGCGGCTTTACCCTACTCCTGAGCAATTATTATTTGGTGAATGACGGTGCGGATGCAGGGGATGCGTGGTGGTGTGTGACGTGTCGCGGAACCCTTTTCGTTACTATTGACAAAACTATTTTTAACATCTACAAATAAACGAGAACGTCTTGATTGTGTGATAGAACAACTAGTTCTATTCCTGGTCGTTTGGGCGACGTGGAATTCAATAATATTTTTCAAATCTGTGTATGTAACAAGGACATATCCTCGGAAGGGGGAAGGTGACCACCTGAATGTTGGATTAGGGAATCCGTTAAAGAAACGTTTTAGTCGCTTAAAAGCCTTTCGGTCTATTCTCTTGAAACCTCGTAAATGTTTAATTTCTCTAATAAATAGTCTGGTACATTCAAAATAAAGGAACATTTGAAGAAATGTTTAATATACCTTTTACTGAACAACCGGAGTTTCACAGTTGTTTTTCCAAGACTCCGCTCTCGGGTTCTCGCTTGTTTTGATTTGAAGTCACATTGACAATGAGACGAAGCGTTCGAAGCATCGAGGAATTGCGTCATAATGCCGAGCCCTGACACCACCCACCAACATGCAGATCTTCCAAACTAAGTTCAAAACGGACGCATTTTTGAGTTGGTTGCAGTGATTGTAGAAAAGTATTTGATTCAAATTATATTTCATAAAGAAATATGAATACATTTTTCATGAATTTATAATTTAGTTCATTTAAAAAAATTGGAATTCAATTCATAAACAATTCTTCACATGATTTTAACTGCGCCTGCGGTGTGGCCTCTTATTAGTTTGTTTACTGGTGTCTTGCCTGATTTAACAACATTTTTTATATTTTGCTCCATATTTGTACTCGCATTCTCAACTCAAATTCACTTAACTTCTAAAATGTATTTCACCGTAATTACTGGGTATTGCTGTTCGATAATTTCAAACTATAAATTGCCATTCATGAAGGAGCATTACTTCATTTCCAATTGAAGATAACTTGCCTGTATTCTAGTTTCAGTGCCTATGAAATGTATGCTGTTATGCAGTGTTTCGTTGGAAACAAACGATGGTGATAATACGAGGACGGAAATTACATGGAAGTAACACAGTATGCGATAAGAGCGATCAGATAAGCGCTCGTAATGATCTTTGTCATCGCTTTCATAAGATTCCGTTAGAAAATGGGCGTTTTGTCTTAGCGTATAATTAAATTTCCACGATTCCTCACAGTATTTTGATTGTGAGCGTATTTCATTGCGTATTAATTTTAATTATTTTGGATGGGGTGTTACCATGCCAGTATTTTTTTATTTTCACGTGGACGTTAATACTGAAAGATAGTTAAACGTGAAAGATACAATAATATTGAAAATACAGATTTTTTTAATATTCTTTCTTTTTTGGCAACTTGCACTTCAATGGTCGCTATTATTTTCTTATAATATTTTATTCAAACCCTTTTCAAATATCTTGCATTGCAGAGAAATATCTTTTCCTTTTTAATTAAAATATAATTAATATGAATCGAGTACTAAGATGACGTCATTGCTGGCGCATCTCTCCCTTCTGGGTTTGCCATTACTAGTCGTCAACGGGTGGGTCACTCCCTGCTGCGGTGACGTCATTTATGGAGGGTCTCTAACAACATTGTGAAGCATTGAGTTGCCATTATTTCTGAGAATACAGTGTTTAACTGCCCTTCGCACGTTACTAAAAGAACATTTGAGTGCTGAGAACAGAATTACCTCATAATTTCAGAAGTGTCGCATACTGATAGCTAGCAAATGTTACAACAGTTAGCAGAAGTAATTGATTGAGTGATTTCGCGACCACGTTATTGGCTATGTTAGGGTAGAATTGGAAGCGTCCGTAGAAATGGGGGAACGAACCGGGCACGTGTCAAAACAGACTGCATTTTTTAAAAGCAAACTAAATGGGAGGCGACATTCTGCTGATATTTTGATCTTGGAAAGGTCGATTGTGTTTACCACTTTTAACAATTATTTTTCATGTTAAAATCATGTTTATGGTAATTCCCCTAAGTGCCGCAGACCTTCAGAAATTCTTTTTAATTTCGCTCTCTCTCTCTCTCTCTCTCTCTCTTTGTTTTTTCTCCCTGTCTTTATTTCTCTCTATCTCACTTTCTTTTCTCTATCTTACTTTCTTTTCTCTCTCTCACTTTCTTTTTTCTCTCTTTCTTTATTGTCTTTCTCTCTCTCTCTTTCTCTTTCTTTCTTTCTTTCTGTGTCTCTCCTTAGCGTTTTCCATAAGGTTTTAAAGCATGCCTGTGATCAATCGGAACCATGTGAACATGTCAGGCAATTTTGTTTCAACAAACGTATTATAAAGTGTGCGTTTCCTTGTCAATAAGTTTTGGACATTTTTAGTACTAATATAGTGCAAATATTCCACACAGCATTGAATTCATAATTTCATAACCTACAAGCGCCCCATGTGCGGTCGAGCACATCGAATATAAAAATAGAAAAGAAAATGTGTGAATTTTGAAATATTGATGCGCATAAATGTTTTGATTTTCGGCCAGCTCCCCTCGCAGCAAAATGCTTGCCCATTCTTTAGGCTCAAAGCTGAAACCGTAGTGTCAAACAGGCGAGGCTCCCGACCACGCATTCGAATTTCGGAAACGACATTTAAAAGGGAGCGGAGGCCCGTTCCGGCAGCTGCGTCACACCCTTTGCCCCCTCCCCCTCCACTCGCGCCCCTTCCCGCGTTTCTTACAATCTGTCATGTCGGATTAGGCGCGCACCGGGGCGGGGCGCAAAATGCGTAGATCGGCACGCGAGGTGGGGGGCGGGGCGAGGCGAGGCCGGGCGCGCGGCGTGCGCGGGGGATGCGCCGGGCGCTGGGGTGCCAAGGGGAAGCGAAGCGGTGGCAGCCCGGGGGAAGCTGAGCCGCTCAGAACAAGGCGCTGTGCTCTCTCATTTCTTTTTCTTTCTTTTTTCTGTGCAGACCCATTGTGCGTATGTGTGTGTGCATGGGCGTAGGTTTATGTGTGTGCATGGGCGTAGGTTTGTGTGTGTGCATGGGCGTAGGTTTGTGTGTGTGCATGGGCGTAGGTTTGTGTGTGTGCATGGGCGTAGGTTTGTGTGTGTGCATGGGCGTAGGTTTGTGTGTGTGCATGGGCGTAGGTTTGTGTGTGGGTGCATGGGCGTGGGTGTGTGTGGGTGCATGGTCGTGGTCGTGTATGTGTATGGGCGTGTGCGTATGTGTATGGGCGTGTGCGTATGTGTATGGGCGTGTGCGTATGTGTATGGGCGTGTGCGTATGTGTATGGGCGTGTGCGTATGTGTATGGGCGTGTGCGTATGTGTATGGGCGTGTGCGTATGTGTATGGGCGTGTGCGTATGTGTATGGGCGTGTGCGTATGTGTATGGGCGTGTGCGTATGTGTATGGGCGTGTGCGTATGACTTTGCTTCGCTTGTGCGTCTCTTTTGTTTGTGCGCCTTTTGTTTTTTTTTTGTGGTTTTTTTCTTGCGTGAAAAAATGTTTAATGTTCTTTATTTTGTGTGCGTTTGCGCACATTTGCGTTTGTACGTATATGCGTTTGTTTATTTGTGTGTGTTTTTGTGCGATGTCTGTACGATGGAGAGAGGGGTAAGTGAAAAAGAAAAGGACAGCGAAATCCGGAACAGGAGAGGAAGATGAAATGATAAGCTGTGTAGACTTGACAGAAGGGAGCAAGCAGGCAGGGGGCATTTAGTAGGTTAGGTGTGGGTGGTAGGCCACAGGTAGCGACCGGAGCCGCTGGCAGGTGGGTGTCGGCGTGGGCGGGGGGGGGGGCGGATGCTGGGCGCTGGAGGCGGCGGGCGCCGGCGCGGCAGGGCGGGGCGGTCCACAGCTGTCGCTGACGTCACCGCCGCCCGGGGGCGCGCGACAGCGACTGTCGCGGTCGCAGCGCGTGTCTGGCGGCGCGGCCGGGAGGGGGCGGGGCGGCGCAGCGCGTCGCGGGACGGAGGGACGCGGATGGATGCGTCCGGCGCAGCGTCGCCTCGGGCGCCGGCCGCCCCCGCCCCCGCCCCTTCGCCCCTGTGCCCCGCCGCCCGCGGACCCTGACGCAGCACCCGCCCAGCCTCTGCATCGGAGAGCTCCAGGGCGACGCGGGGCGATTGGGAATTGGCGGTGGGGCGAGGAATGCTTTCGTTTCGAGTGGTGAAACGGGACGTTTTGCTCCGCCCTACTGCTCAATTCAGATCGGAAAGGGATTGTAATGATTTTCATTTTGCTAGGGTAAAGTATATTTCAAAGTTCCGTGATGGTGCTAATTTTGTTAAATGCTTAGAAGTAGTAAGAGGATATATTTTGCGTAATTACTCAACACGATTCAGGAGTCACATCCGTTAACGATCATTGCGTTCTGGTATACTTTCCGGTGCAAACCTATTGTCCTACATGCGTCTAAGGGCAAGTTAGCGCCTAATGTAGACAAAAAAAAACTTCCTCCTCTTTCGTTCATTTTCTTTGTTCGTTTTTTGGTAAATGATTCGCTTATTTGGTGACGTGTTTTTATGGTCAGTACAACGAGAAATCTGTTTCATACGCGTTGACAACGTTTTTATGGACAACGACAGTTGGGGCAATGTTTTAGAGTAATTTTATAGTCTCGCGCTGTTGCTCCTGTGACATACTACACAACTTCCTAAGTTCCCCTCACCAAGCAGGCAGAGCCTGCTTCGCGTTTCGCCTGCGTCTTTTGTGGAAACCAGATTGTTCCCTTTGTATCCGGCGTACGGTGTGGGTGTGAATATGTAAGTGTATGTGTATATATAGGTGTGTGTGTATGTGTATGTGGTGTGTATGTGCGTGTATGTGTGTGTGTGTGTGTGTGTGTGTGTGTGTGTGTTGTGAACAAAAGTTTCGTGTAATTAGGTATTGCTACTGTATCTCATAATAGAGGAAACTCATGGTATTTTTGTAATTGGAAATTATATAAAAATTTCACATATGCAGTACATCAACAATCGTTATTAACGTAGTGAAAACTGTGACATCAAATATTGATGATAATTTTTTTTCTGTTAGTTGAAATTATATTCATTGAAAGGACTTCAGGAAGCTCAATTAGAAGCAATATTATATTTTTATAATTAGTTATATTTTTGTTTACAAAGTCAATAACCATTAAATTTCTGCAAAGTGGGGTTAATGAATATGATAAATTATTTTAGGACTATGAGCTTGGCAATGTGCAGCTTCATCCAACATTCCTTAAATTCACATGAAAAGTGTAAAGAGAATATTGTTGTTTAAGTAGACTCTAATATCACTGAATATTCTCTGTAATTCACTCTAATATCATTGAATATTCCTATTTGATCCAATTTTATATAATGTACTCATAAAACAGTCGTTGATAAAGTTCAGTACAGAGTACGCTCACATATTGAAATCCAGTCATACCAATAAATAATCAATAACCTATGAACACCAGTAGGCGAACTATAAAACACATTATTAAATTCCAATCCGTGGCGAAGTGCGCTTATCGACTTTCTATTTCCACCCGGCGCTATTCCCTTCGGGGCCTCAGCGGTGGGAGATCGGGCGGGACGAAGGGTGGGGGGGGGGGGGCAGGTGAGGATCCGCGGGGAGAGCGCTCGTGACCCGCAGGGCCGCGCCGCCCTGATCGGCCCTTCCGCCTTCGATTCCCTCGGCCTGCTTCCCTTCGCGCGCGCCCTCCAGAGAGCCCCCGCGACAGACGCCCTGCGCTGCGGAAGCGAGAGCGACGCTGAGACGCGAGGATTGACTGGAGGTGGAGGTAAACATTCGGTGTTGTTGGCGGTGAGAGGGCTAATTATATACTGATGTTTATTAGGCACAAGTACAGCCCGAAAGTTTAGCAAAAGCCTTTGTGTTATTTTTAGTATTTTATGACTTTTAACAATGTATGTGGGAATCACTTAATTGTACTTCTGGAGTTGTTTTAGTTGATTTTCATTCTGCTTATTTTAGCTTCTGACACTTTTTGGCCATTTTGCCTTATTTTTGCCTTTTCTGCCTTTTCCTCATTATTTTGCTTATTTTCCCTGCTGGCACCGATTGAGACCTAACTGGATATATGCCTGAACATCATGAAGGCACGGTCGTGTTTTGTCTTTCTGCGGAAGCAGTCTATGTTAAAAATCTAAATGGAAAAAAAAATCAGTCAAAATTTTCGATTTCTTCATTGATGACGAAAGCTTTGTTCGCTCACGAAGAATCCTATTCTAGTCTCCGTTTTCAGCACAGCTACCTCTATATGATATACCTTTCTCAATGCTAGCAATTACACAAGTTTGAACGACGAAAAATACAATTCCGTATTCACCGAGGCCTTTTGAAGATTCAAAAGGGAGGCAACAATTGGATTTGGAAGAGACTGCGTCGCGAGCACAATTAATTCGTAGTCATAATAACTGATGCTCATGTGCGATCTGTATTACAAAGAAAATATAGTTTCCTTACATGTCAAATGCTAATATTAATTTTAGAGTTAAAATAGAAAAGTTAGTCATTTTATTTATTGATTTTTACAATAATTCCTTTTAAATGTGATTTGTAATTGTTTACATACTTTTTTGCATCCCTACTCTTGCCAGATAATGTGCCTTTTTGCCTGCATATTTTAGATAAAATAACGTCTGAACTTTCAGGCGTTAGTCCTTAGCAATAGGAGGACTTGCAGACATATGATTGTTTCGATATACATTTTTATTGTATTTTAAAAATTCTAATAATTTTCCATTTTCTGGTTTCATTTCACTGGCCTTTGAATATATTTTCAATGTTTCTTTGTTTCTCATTCTTATACTACCTATTCTGTAATATTTCGTCTAACCATCTTCCATTTATCTTAACTTATTCATTCCCACGTACAGTTCGCTTTTTAATCTTCACTCATTTTCTCGTCATATTTCGCTTCACCCATCTCAGTACGATACCGCACCGTCACCATCTACTTTTGTTCCTCGTTTTTTCTTTCTATGTACGTTCACGTACGCAGGTACACTTACATATACACTCGAACTCTTACACACTTCAACCAACGTTGCTCCTCTCGCCCTCTCTTCCTCGGCCGCTTACGCCACCGCCTTCTTTCCCGGCGCCCCCTCCGCCGAAGGCCGCGTCGGTCCCTTCCGGCGCCGCCGCTCCCGACCCCGCTGCCGCGCTGCCCCGGGCCGGCCGCCCGGCAGTTCATAATTCGCGCGGAATTACCTCGCTGATTCGGGCCCATTTGTGCGCCTCTACCCTCGGCTCTGGCGCCGCTGTCCGGCCCCCGCCCTCGGCGCCCGCTCCGCCCCGCCCCGCCCCCGCCCGCGCTGCCGCTTCGCTGCGGTCGCCGCCGGCGCCACCGGTCGCACCCGCGCCCCCGGCCCCGCCCACGCGCCAAAAGCGCCGCCCACCCGCCCGCTCGCCCGCCCGCCCGCCAAAGCGCCAGAGCGCGGCCTCTGTGGCCCCCGGACGCGCTGGATGTGCAATTAATGGACCACTGCATTATTAAAGGAACACTGCAAGATGCGCGACGGGCCAGCCGCAGGCGGAACTGCTATGCGGATTGTAGGGCGTAATCAATGTTTCATGTTGTCTTATGTTATTATGTATACCTGGCTATTTTTACATGTTGTTAGTATTTTTCTATGTACTGGTAGTTCCTGTGTCAATAATGTATACGAAATTAAATACATTTGTACTCTCGTAGTGCTCTTAATTTAACTTTCCATGAACTCTGAAAAAAGTAATTCTTTGTGAAAATATCTCAGTGTATTAAATGGTTCCATCATGTTTAACAACTAAATTTTGGCTTCTTTATTTGTAATCAGCTTGTATTAGGATTGTGAAATGACAAAAACGACAAAATATTTGTGGAAATGATGTGTTCACAGCTTTCAAACGAGGCTGTAAATACCAAGCTTTCCAGCTGTTTCCCAGATTTTAAACCTGATTTTACATTAATTTTAATAAATATATCTACCAGATAATTAAGAACCCAAAAACGCGCATCTTAATTGTATTATAATAATTGTTTTTATAAAACGTGCCGCCAATAATTTAATTTTCAAATTACGCCTGTTGGATAGCTTCGTTGCTAACTGCGCCTTTGATAGCAATCAGTTTCGTTTTTATGTTTTCGTTTTAGTTCAGGAGGGAAAATATCTTCGTATTGCAATATTTAACCTTTAAAGTCGTACAAATCGCAAAGGGCGAAATCAATTTTAAGATATCACTTTAGAGTGATTCACATATTTTTAATAATTGAGAATGATTTTTACAAAATAATTATTTCCTTATTTGTTGGGTGACAGTTTTTAAATAGTTTAATTGTTTCCGTCATATGTGATGAAAAAATGTTTATTTTATTGAAGTTTATTAAATGACCATCATAATCCTAGGTTCATAACCGCTGCTTACAAAAAAACAACAACAAAAAAAAACGATTTGAAATGTTTATCGTATTGAATTAAATTGTAATTAATTGCTGTCATTTTCATTTTAGATAAGTTTTTTACCAATATTAATGAAAGTAATTGTTCCGAAATAATTACGTATTTACATATCAATTACATTATTAGCATTTATTGTTCCGTGTTACTACTTTACCAGAAAAAACGCATATTATCGAAATTGAAATTTGAACAGAAAGCAGGGGATTGATGTCTGACACACTTTTACAATGAAATTACTCTCCCGGACAAATATTTCCGCTCCGAGTTCTATCGCAAACGAAAAAATTTACCTGCAAACCGATAACCTCCGATGGCAGAGAGTTTGCGAGCCACCCGCGGCGACTGACCACCGAAATCTCCGGTGTCCTTCGCACCCGCCTCGCTCTGCCGCGCCGAATGCAAACAAATGCCGGACGAGAAGCGCGTGCGGCCCACCGGCCTATTGCCGAGCCGCCCATTTTCAACGCGTGCCGACGGCAGCCGGTCGAACGCCCGAGATAAAACCCGGGGCAGCCGGATAAACTAGCTGACAAACAAATTCGCGACGCGCAGCGCGCGTCCGCCCCAGCAGGTGCAATCACGTGGACGCGCGCCCGCCCTTGTTTCCCGACCGGCGGCGGCGGCGGCGGCGGCGGCGGCGGCTCGCAAAGCGAAACAGAATGCGACCCGCACCTCGTGTGCAGCCCCCGGTTCTCTTCTGTTCCACCGATCCTCGGTCATCGCTAATACGTTCGTCCCTCTGTGCCGGCCCCTATGCCTGCTTTTGGCACTTCGTTGCTCTTTCGCTGCCCCCCCCCCCCCCCCCGTCCGGGGCTATTACATCATGTTCGCTACTTCCCGCCACTCGTTTTCTCTTTACCTCTATCGCGTCACGATCACCAGCGTCCGCCGCCTCTCTCACCCCGACTACCAGCACTAGATTCTGAGCGCGGAGATGGGGTGTGGCAGGGGCAAGTCTCTGTATCTGATGGAGCGTGATTATGAACTGAAGAAAACAAGCGCGTTTTGTTTTGTTTGCTATCCTTTGAATTACAATTTCTAAATTTCTGTGGATTTTATCACATGAACGTATTTTAACTAAACAATCTGATTGGCCGAAACCTGTTGAGACAATGTGATTTTTTTTCACGAAGCTGAGGAACAATATTTTGAATCTGTTAACTGTGATCTGCGAGTTTGATGATGTCATTATACCTCCAAGTAGGATTTGAAATAGGTTAGAAAGCTACTGTGGATCGAATATTAATGACGGACGTCATTAATGTTCGGTCAGCTTTCCCCATATCTTGTTTTATATTTTTTTGGCCCTGGCAGCAAAATTTCAAAGGCTAATATTTCGTAACTCGTCTTCTTTTTTCCTGTTTTTACCCGTCAAAAGATTCAGACATTGTTCGTGAATACAATAGTACCAACAACTTCAGTTCTAAAAAAATATGATTTGTATTTTTCCTTTCACCCTTCACGTGCATATACTGTCAGCTCAAGTCCTTGTAAGTGTAAGTTGCGTTGCGACCAAGAAGAGGTATAATTATTACCTTTGCGAAGTACTTCTCCCACTTGTCTCCATTCTGTGACAAATAAGTGTTGTCGTCACATCCCATCACGTCTTTTACACACAAAAATCTCATACTCATGACATTTTATTTACGTACTTAGTGCATTTTCAAAACACAGCAAGAAATCTCATACCTGCTAATAACGGCAGTGCTTATAAAATAATATAAACATTTATTGTAAAAAAGGTTTAATTAATAATCAAATAAGTAACGTTCAGATTCATGTGACCATACGCTATCCATTGCGCTACCGAGGGCATCTACCTGAGTAACGACGTAGAGGCGGCAGTGCTGATGGGTCGCTGGTTCGATGTTGGCTACAGGCAGAAAGGTTACAGTGACCTTTAAACAATATTTTGCAATTTGACGACTTTCCAAATTTTCTATATTTGCACCGTTTTTTTAGTACTGACACATGCAAACGTGGTCTTGGCCCTGGTCACGCGTTCACGCAAGAAATCTTTACACATTCTTTGGCCACTTACATTTATGTAACGTATTTTTCACCGCGAACCTCTCTACCCGCGTTTTCGCGGAAGGTTCTCATAGTATATTCCTTACAATTATCACTGTCCCTGTACGGCGCCTCCTGCATCGTCCTCGGCCAATGCCATGAATATCAAACTGTGTGCCTCACACACGTGTCCATTAGATTCATCCTCTCCGCTGCTTCCTCCTACAATCGCATTCCCCTTGGTCCTCGCGGCCTCCCTCTCCGCTTGCACGGTTGCCCCATCCCACCGTTGGCGCAGCCGCTTCAAACGCGCCGCCTCCCCGCGCCCCCGCCCCGCGACCGCCCATGCCCGAGCGCGCGTCCAGAGCAAATAATTCCGCCCCGCCGTTTAAGCAATCGCTGCCAATTCCTGACTTTGACTAAATTATGGACATGCATAATTCGGCGCGCGAGGAGTAGCGGAGAGGAAGCGCCACGCTTTGACCCGCGGACCGTGAGCGAACCGTCGGCCGGTCCGAGCCGACTGCACCCTCACCACCACCCTCACAGCCGCCCTCATCGTCGCCCTCACTGCGGCCTTCGCCTCCTCCCTCGCCTTCGCTCTCACAGGCGTCCTCACCGCTGCCCTCACCGCTGCCCTCACCGCTGCCCTCACCGCTGCCCTCCTCTCGGCCCTCGCCCCCGCTCTAGCCCCGTTAGTCTATTTCCCCCAAGCAATACCTGGTGCCACCTCACATCCTACCACATCACTAAGCTCCGCTTCTTCGTTCTCTTCATTGCCTCTCCGCAGTCCGCCACCGACATGTTCCCTGTTGCTCTGTCTCCATTCTATTGCTGTCCCGCTGCTCCTATGGAATGGATATTCAGCGCTCGCTTGACGCTCATCCCTTCTCTAAATTTCAATGGCGCATTTGCCAAACACTTGACGGAAATTCTACGCATTACGAATAAGAGATCAATTATGTATGTTCGTGTTTCACTCATTTTACCAACTAATTACTTCTCAAGTAAATGAATGCAAGGGTTTAGTATTCTTCATCATCCTTCAACGTCGATTTCTGCGCACTCTCATTTCCCTAGTGGATGAGAAATGTAACGTTGAGATATGAAGAACGTGATGGCGCTATTACCACTTCTCATTAGTAGAGGTTTATGCCTTTGAACGCTGAGCACTCCGTAGTTAGTAGAGTAAAGCAATTTCGCTTCAATTTAAACATGTATTTGGTTTGTAATTCTTGATTGCTTATATCGGTTAATTTTCCTTCTGACGTCAATCTAGTAACTCGACAAAAATTCTTCTGCCTGAAACATACCAGATTAAAGTTTGTGATAGTGTTTTCACTTATGATTTTCGGCTTTTTACTAGAAAACTGTTTTTTAAGACAAAACGATACTCCAAAGTAAATCACAATGTTATTCTAATTAAAATAATTTATGAGTTTTCTTTCGTGATTCGATTAGCAGCGTTATACCACATATTGTATATTAAAGTAAAGGAATAATTTCATGATTTTGAGGTCTTATCTTTCACCATCAAAAGCAGTATCAATACTAACCATAAGGTCTAGGTCATTGCGCGTAAATTGTACTGTAAAAAGCAATGAGTCCGAACACGGCGACTACCCACTACAAATCCCAAGAGAAACAACATGTCGAAAGAACGACGAGGGGAGCTTGGTTGAATGGCTCATTGACATCCCTAAATAAAAGGGTAGTACATCCAGAGTGTGACCTGAAGGTTACAACCTTTGAGTCGCTCACACTGTTCTCACAGCGTTTTATATTCAACGCAGCCACGACTGTGATGTGAACAAATGTTTGTGATTATCTTATGTAAACGAATGTACACACTTGGTTATTATATGGAAGCCGCTACTCCCACCACTGACCAGCGTGTGCTGTCTGGCTTCTTTCCTCTCGTGTCACCCACTCACTGGCTGGAGAAGCAGGGCGAGGCCGGAGAAGATGAATAAGGAGACGCACACGTAAGCTAATGAGTCGGGCGCTGCGTTGATATTAGGATACTCGTTAATGCGGCTTCCTGTCAACGGCCTCAGCAAGGTTACATTAGTCCATCTCTTTAGAAACGAATTTGAATAAATATACGTTGCATCAGCTTCAAAATGGAAGCGACATTATCCTCCGCTCTTGCTCGTTTTGGGAATCATTTGCGTAACCTCGATTTCATCTAATCTGACGTACGGAATATTTGACAGTGTCCATTTAACTCCTACCTCTTCCCTTGCTTCCTACATCAAAATACGCTCGCTGGTGATATTCATTTGATTTTGAGCGAGTTTTTCAACTTGGTTTCTGCTTTGTCTGACAGTTGTACTGGTAGTCCCGCATTTTGTTTTGCAGAGCTACCGATACAGCCATTTTGCGGAAACGTATACCCGAATTGAATATACGATGAAAGGAAGTAGTAAATCATAATACATAAATGATGAAAAGTCGGTTGCGTGAGTAACTTCTGTTTATCATTACTGATCTTATATTCGTACAACAAGGTACTCTGGGCTGCGAGACACGACAACGTAAGCTCTTAGTGGGAAGTTAAATGTTCACTTTGCGTACAATAATATTTTCAGTTAACAGCGGAGCGACTCAGTGTTAATTGCACTAGTATCTTTTGTGATTTGAATTCGGTTCCTAAAAAGGAAAATCCACGTAGTTTTTATCTAATCGATTTACACAATTCATCATCCGAAGGTACTGCTGCAGCAACCATGTCAGGATTTTAATTATTCGAAATCCATCAACATAAGAGGATCTCCTGTCTTCAATTCCAAAATTCTTCACGACTCTGCATTTCAATCACTCTGCAACTTCGCGATCAGGAGAACTCGTTCCTCTCGATCTAATCATTTCTTTTCCGAAGTTGGCTTCCTCTTAATCTCGAGCTCATAAAAAAGCCGTGACATCATTCCAACGACCTTCGAAACTCTACCCTTCGAATACGACTTCTGATTTAATACTCAACTATCAATATGCTTGCGAGTTGCGCACCTAGTATGCACAGTACATGATGTCAGTTTACTCAGTGCCCGTTCACCAAACATTCATTGTCTCCTTTCGGGGATCGAGGCGGTCGCTTTGAGCTGTCGGCAGGCTTCTGCCTACCCCACCTCCCCTTCACCATTCGGACATGGGCGCCGTTTCCACCTCCTCCCCCTCTTCACGCTCATCTCCACCACTACTCTCACCTCCATTCCTATGGCAGACCCCTCCCCTTCCCGTTTCGCAAACCACTCTGCTCTTCCGTCCCTCCCCGCTATTCCGACTCCTCTCCTCACCCCGCCACACATCCCGCATCACACGCACACCAACCTTCCCTCTCCCCACCCCTCGCTTATCCGCCTCTCCCTTCTCCCTCACCCTCCCCTCAATACCTCCCACTCACCTCCCCTCCCCTCCCTTTCTCTCCCCTTCCCTCCCCTTCCCTAACTACCTCCTCTCCCTACTCCTCTCTCCCCCGCCTCCTTTCCGCTCCCGAAAATTCTCGTTCACTTTCCCTCCCCCGCCTCTTCCTCGCATCACGCTGGCGCGCTCTGTTGTTATCGGTCCGCTGCGAGGGAAGGGGCGAGTGTGGGGTGGGGCGGGGTGGGGTAGGGATGTCGTTGCGTTAATGTTTCGCTGCCCCATCGGGCGACTGCACGGTGCATTTCGTTAGCCCACCTTCTTTTTTTTTTTTTTCGAATGAAATGTTTGTTCGCACGCTTTAAATTTATTTTATGGATTGCGCTTCAGCGCGTCATCCGTCCACGACACAGTTCAGCCGGCACAAAGCGTTCAAAAAGGGTGCGCTATAAAACACACTAACAGGCACGTAAAGCGTCGTTCGAAGCAATTACCTGAGGGTTATTTTAAAGACGGTATTAATGGTCCTGAACCTTCGTTAGTATATTTCATTCAGCACCATTGTTTTGGACAAGATTGCAATGTAATTCTAGCTTCGTAACAAATTGGTACCCATTTTCCTTCAGTAAATTCATAGTGATTTTTAGCTTAATAAAAATATTGTGAATTTTTCAGTGTGTTCCAATGATTGATGCAATTGTCGAGATTGCTTCAATTTTATAACCGCGTTAACGAGAACAAAAAATTATTGAATATACATAATGGTTTTCGAATTAATATTAAAAATAAGAATATATTCTATCACGTGCAACAGTTTTTTAATGGTTTAAATATTGTTTTCGATCTGGATATTTCGCAAAGTAAATAATATGAAAATATGTGAAATTTCAAACCCTGCAACTCCTACAAGAAATTCGCAGTTTTATAGTGCATTGTCGCGCTTGCATTGATAAAGAATTTATTATAAGCTTGCAAATAATTACGTCCATGCCTTGAGTGTGACTACGTTTACGAGATCCAAGTAATAAAAATGCATTTTATGAGGCACTGTGTAACTCGAATATGACCTGTATTGCACGGCTTGCAATCTGTGTTTATTGCAGCGGTGCAAAAAGACGTCCGCGCCGTCTTAGAGCCTTAATTACTTAATCGTAATTTGCTTTCTTTTACGGTTGTAGCTGTGTACTTGCAATATGACTTCGAATACACATTTTCTCTCATTTACAAGATGAAATTATTTGATATGTCGTGGAATAAATACAGGATATTTGATCTTCTGGATATTTCTGGATTTGACGCATTCACAGGCGTGATAGCATTTAATTATTGAAACAAAAACTTAAATTTCGATGATTGCAAAGTTTGGATTCATGTTTGCGTTCATACCGAGCCATATCGTTTATTGCATTGTAAAATGAAATTTGTATTTGTAAAAGACCAGTTTCTATTACAAAAATTGTATGTTTAACTGCAATATCTAACATCACTTCCGATTCAGTATTGCTCTCCAAACAGAGGCAAACAACATTTCACAAGCTCATCCAAAAAGTACGCGAAAAACGTTCAATATTTCTGCGAACTTGAATCCCACCGACCAAAGTTCACCAACACGGTGGCAAAATGCATCGCAATGGATCAACGAGGAAGGGCACACTTGTCCGACCGTCGCTCAAATTCCAACTTTAATGGCTCCAGCAGCCGGGCAGGCGAGCAATTCAGAGGCAGCAGAGCTGCATCAACCGATCACCCGGCGTCGAAGAGGGTGGGGTGCGCTCAATCTTTCAGCGCAGCCTCAAATCACCGCGCATCCTGCTCATCAAGTGTCCACCGGCGCGAAAGCTCTTTCGCCGCCCGCACGCGCACTCGCCCCCGCCGCCGCCGCCGCCGCCGCTGACGCCGCCGCCCTCGCCGCCCTCGCCGCCGCCGCCACAACCACCACAACCGCCGACGCCGACGCCGCCGCTGCCACCACCACCACCACCGCGACCACCACCGCGACCACCACCGCGACCACTACCGCGGCCACCACCGCGGCCACCACCGCGACCACCACCGCGACCACCACCGCGACCACCACCGCGACCACCACCGCGACCACCACCGCGACCACCACCGCGACCACCACCGCGACCACCACCGCGACCACTACCGCGACCACCACCGCGACCACCACCGCGACCACCACCGCGACCACCACCGCGACCACCACCGCGACCACCACCGCGACCACCACCGCGACCACCACCGCGACCACCACCGCGACCACCACCGCGACCACCACCGCGACCACCACCGCGACCACCACCGCGACCACCACCGCGACCACCACCGCGACCACCACCGCGACCACCACCGCGACCACCACCGCGACCACCACCGCGTCCACCACTGCGACCACCACCGCGACCACCACCGCCGCCGCCGCCGCCGCCGCCGCCGGCACCACCACCACCACCATCACCACCATCACCACCATCACCACCATCACCACCATCGCTGACGCCGCCGCCCTCGCCGCCCTCGCCACCGCCCTCGCCGCCGCCGCCACAACCGCCGCCACAACCGCCGCCACAACCGCCGCCACAACCGCCGCCGCCGCCGCCGCCGCGTAGCTCCGCGCACTCGCTCACGTCGCTGTGTCGTCGGGATTGAAACCGCCCGCGGTGGCGGCGGCGGTGGCGGCGGCAGGAGGCCCATTGCCGTATTTTCATTGCGCGTTGGCTCTGCGGGTGTGTAATGCATACTAATGCCCCGCGCCGCGGGCGCACGGGGCTCGTCCGCCGCCCCTCGCCCCTCCCCCTCCGCCGCGCCCCCCGCGAGACTGCGGGACGCGCCCGCCGCGCCGTGCCGCGCCGCGCCGCGTCTGTCACTGCGGGAAGCCCCGACGCGGGGGCCCGCGCGCCGCCCCGCGTCTCGCAGCCGCCTCCGACGCACAGTGCGAAATTTTCCCCGTCTACGCAGGCGAAAAACGCCTCTCGTGCTTCTGCGTAGGGTTTTTCATCTCTCCTAAGTAAACTCTCCTTTCATCTCTCCTTACCGTGCGTTTCCACGACTTTTAATTGAAAATGTATAACGTTATCCAATTATATCCTCATCTTCATTCGGTGGGGAAACTTCGGGTTACGTAGGTCATTTCATTGATTATAATCTTGGTCAATCCGTGTAGATATTAGGGGAAGTAAAAGAATTTGCTGCGCCATTCTTCGTGATTTTCCAATCCCCATCTGATCCATTTAATCTTAGTTAAATATTCGCTAAATCGCATTTTTTCATTCGCATTCATTTGGTCACTGATTCTCTCATTCACTGGTTTACTCTGTCATTACTTGTTCCAACGTCCTGCACGAATAATATAATTTTTCTTGGAACGCGATCCGGTTCCACCGGTTGGTCGTGATCATTTGTTCGTAGCTGATATAGCAGTCTGAATCCTCAACACTATGAAGAAGTTTCCACCACTCTCTCATTTTACGAACTCGAGAATCGAAACGCTAACTTTCATGAATATGTTGGGTGGAAACACACGTGGCACAATTGCATTAAGTGTTTTTCCTCCTGTTCGACTTTCTGTCCCTTCGCCGAATACTTTAATCCAATTATTCTTATTCTCTGGTTAGGCAGCTCGTGACGCTGATAACGAATTTACAGGCTTTTTATTTCAGAGTGGTCACTATTCCTTGTGGTTTAAGTACTCGGGATTCGAAGTTAGTTTTGTAGTGGCCAGATCATGATCGCGGCAGGTTTTCGCGTGATCCTTCCGTTTCTCCAGAACAAGCAAAAGAAATTTCATATTTTATTACATTTGTGTGTTTTAAAAAAATCATACTTTTTTATTCTTCTCATTAATACAGATTATTTTGTTATGAAAAAACGGGTTTGCGTGAATTTTCATGGATTTTAATATCTCTGATTTCTCATTCCACCATACTTATATCTTCATTATCATTATTAATAAATTTTCAAAGAAATCATGATATTTTTTAAAGAAAGAATTCCAGGTTTTCGGAAATAGGCAAATGTAACGGTGCGCGGTATTCATCACAGAAAAAAATATCTGCATTGCTTTGCAGACACCGGCTCTAGACAGAATTTTTATTTCTTTGATTTTTTTATACAGAACTCGGTAGACTCTGCGTACGTGAGTACTTGAGAACTTGACCTAGATATATTTGTGTTACCAGCGTATCCTGCGTAAAACTGGGTGCTCATGGTTTTGGCCAAGTAGACGGGGGAACTGCGCACTTTGCGCCTGCGGCGGTGTTGCCGCCGTTGCCCCCGCGCACCCTGCTCGTCTACGGGCTGTCGCGTGGCCTCACCTTCTCGCCTTCCCCATCGCTGGTGACGCCGTCGCATTTGCGCGCAGGGCTGCCAACGCTCCCTGCTTCATAAGGTTATCCATTTTCGAAATAATGCGAACTTAGTGCACGAGATCTGGCATATTAGCCTTTTTAATTGTGTGATTAAAGTATTGCTTCGCAATGTGATTTGCTTGTTATCAGATAATAGTTCTTCCCCTTCTTGCAGAAATGTGTTCTGTAAATTTGTGGAATCTGTTGATTCGCATATGATTAAATGTGCATGTATTTGATATATTTTAATAAATTGAGTCATTATACCATAAGTGAAATGAAACAAAAATGAGTACTACAAAGATTTTTGCATAACTATCAACGAGATGTTTCGTAGATTATTCAAAATGTCCGTTCGAAGTAATCGTTTTAAAACAGTAAATAATTTAAGTCCATTGGAGAAATTTACGTAAATTCATAATGGTCCTGTATTACGTATTTTTCTACTACATTTATATTTACACTACGTAGTTTTAAAGCATTTGACTATCTGTATCCCCTTGATTAATATTTCTATTAACTTGATTAAAACATAACTGGAACATTGGAGATTTCACATTACTTTCACAATAGAGAAGCAAGTCAGTCCAGCACGATGTATAATAGCCTTCGAATCATTTGAAAAAGAAAAAAAGTGGTCTTTTGAGTGTACTGCTTTGTTTTGTTTCACATTCTGCACATTTTCTTGATATTTCGTGCCTTGTTCGCAAATTTGATGCCTACTCTTTCTCTACCTCTACCCTCTCTCCCCTGTTCCTTTTTTGTGTATGCCTGTTGCATTTCGTGTCACTTTTGAGTCTGTTTTTCTGTCTCTTCAAATCCCATTTTCTTCCATTCCCTTCCCGTCCCCGCCCGCCCTTTCTCTCGCGGCGTCTGCCCACTGCAACGCGTTGCGCATCGCCGAGAATAAGCCCCGCTCTCAGAAAATAGCCCTTCCCGGTGAATGGGCGCGGAAACCCAGAATCTCTGTGAAAGCCCAAGCATAAAGAAGCGCTGAACGATGGCCCCGTTCGCTGACAGGTCACTGTTTGAGCTGCGCCCTTCCCGGCGACGCCCCCGGCCTGCGCGGGCGCCCGGGGCTGTGGGGAATGTTGGCACTCTTTTACATCAAACACAACGAATAGAAAGAAAAAAAGAAAAAAAAAAACAGAAGAAAAAGAGTATTGAACATTAGCCGATGCAGGTGAAATAGAAGAGGGTTGGTCGTACTGCTCGGAACCAAGGAGCGTGAGAATCCCAAGGAGTATAAAGCGATATCTCATCTCAGAGTGTAGAGTGAAGAGGAACATATTATTTATAACTTATAAATATTGGATATTTATCCGACCTGTGATTAGATCGGTAAGATAGGAGAGCCATAGGAGCTACCTCAGCTGCAAATGTTGCAGATTCTATCCCAATTCGGACATGAATCCTTCCATTCCCCTAATCCCTCACGGGATAGTAATGACACAGTCCGTTGTGTTTCTGAAGACTACAACGGAACGACACGAAACACTACGAAACCCGCGGTTCGTCTACATATGAAAGGGACAAGGTACCGAAATGGGCTCAAAGGCTATTTCGGAAATAAGATAAAATTGCTGAGATGGGCCTACGAGCTATCTATTGTGAATAAAGAATTCCGGAAGATGTGGACCCGCAGTGTGTTTCCTCTGGCGCATATTCCCGTTTAATAAGGGTAATGGATGGTAAATGGATTCACTGGAATGGCCAGGACGTGGTCTGAAATACGTGGGGAAGGTAAAGTGACATTAAATAATAATAAAGTTTAAATTTAAAAATAACCTTTCTGTATTTGTCATTCTATCAGTTCACCATCATCGACATTGTTGTAATCAATCAAAAATAAGTTCAATTTCAGTGTTCTCTACACAGATTGTCCGGAGTGTTAGAAAGCTCATGACGAACATTAAATAAAAATTAATACTACATAATATATTTCAGAAAGGTGTAATATATTCCCAAAGTTTTGAATATACACATAAATCGCCATTTTTTTGGAATTTAGCATTATCAGGGAGAGAATATGCTACTCGTACTAGCGTATTTAGCTTGGAGACTGTCATTCCCATATCAGCCGCTAGCCGTCCAAGAGGGATCTGCTGTTCAGCGTGTGTGGTCTGTTCATTTGTGAGTTTCCTGTGCGCGAGTCGCCTTTTTTTCCAAACAACATACTTTGAATCTTGAAAATTTGTTCATAATTTTTAGTATTTGTTTACACTGGTACTTACGATAATTTAATCCCCTGCATAGCGGCATCTCATAGAACGCGGCCAGCAAATCTCCGACCACGAAAACGACGCGTGGCCCCGCGCTTGAATAATTCATTAGGTGCAGTGAGTAATATCGCCATTGGGTCTCATCTTTAACTAACCACTTCGCCGGATGGCCGTCCGGCGCGCTACGTGTATGCCATCGCATGACGAACATCTGAAAGGTGGTGTCATGTTGAAAAGCCGCACTCGGATAATACACCAACAAGTGTGGTGAATTATTTTCTTTGTCAGTTATATGAAAAAATGTTAATATTTTCAAATGATTCAAAAAATGAATGTCGTGTAGATCAAGCACATTGCCAAAACGATGTACTAGAAGTTGGGCGGTAGCAATAGTAAGTTACATCACCTAGAAATTTACTAATGTACTCATCATAAGGACACCATACAAAATATATTTTCATGCATATTTTTGCCCAGAGTTGAAATATTAATATTATCGAGGAAGACTTTCAAGGTGTCGATCAGAGAAAAAGGTAATAAAGTGCAGTTTATAAAATTCGGAAGTAAAAAGGGAGCTATTTTGAGAAGCTCAGTGCATTACAGACTTAAATAGTTTTAAGGTCCATTAATGAAATTATAGGAACTTTAAAAAAAATAATTTCTAAATAGATTTTGAAATAATAATTAATGTTTAAATACTGTAGTAAATGTTTTGCTTCATTGCGTTAAAAAGATAAACGTTTTGATGATTTATTTTTGAAACCTAAATACTATGAATGTGTACGTGATATTACTGCGAAATACCGTCCGTCTTTTACACTGCCTTGTTATAAATATCTTTTCTTATTTTTATTACATAGCACCTGGAATGTTTGAAACACGAGCACATAGGACAAAGAAAATCATTATTACAAATCAATTTTTATAGAAAGAGAACAAAACTGATATTTCTTTTAAATTTGTTGGATGATGTTTTGTAGCTGTTATCTTGTGCACCAATCAGTGTTCGTGCATGGCAAAATCTCAGTCATATATTTTGCAAGGATGTACGAACAGGTCGGAACACACGAACTGATAAAGTTGAAAATAATAGTAATTATGTGGAAATGGAAGGTCCAGAAACACGAACTTTATAAAATGTTTTCAACTTGTTTCACTTGGTTATCTAAAGCTCACAATCACTACAATTTTCAACTGATTTCTTTACAATTTATGTCATTTTCTTTCACAATCGTAGAGTTAGATGCTATCATATTTAAGAATCAGAAAACGAAAACAATACTCTTCCAAAACATTTCTACCCAAACGGTTTGTCATATCATGGGACTCTACCACAATTATTCTTAGATCATATCACAATTATAATTGTATATAATAAACAAACTAAAAACCTTTGTAAACCTTATTAAATATTAATCTGGAAACGAAAAATTAAAAATGTGTCGTTTTAATCTACACACGCGTAAAAAACTTGACAAAAATCTCATTAGTCAGGACGCTATCGGAATAAAGATTGTAAATGGTAAAGATCATATATACACATAAAACCATTGTGTTCACTGTGTTACTTTTTATAATTAAAAATGCTCTGAATGCATGTGAACAAAAATCACGGTGCAGCAGAAAATGAAGCATAGTAGATCCAACAGGGCCGCTAGAGAGGCAGAAAAAGCGAAAAAAAAAAGAAAAAAAAAAAGCGGCCCGAAATTACACGCCTCGGACGCGATCATTGTCACAAAGTTTTACTTTCATTTCGGTGACAACGGCGGCGCGACAGGCGTGCGGCGGCAGTCTCCCCTCTGCACATCAGCGTCCGTTTACGCACCCCTGATTACAAGCGCCCTCTCGCAGGCGCCGCCGCCGGCGGAACGCGCTCGCTTGCGCGCGCCAGGACGGGGTTGGGAGGGGGCGGGGTCAGCGCCGGGGGCAGGAAGTCGTTAGCGCCGCAGCTGCCCCGGGGGCGGCACCGGTCTTAATGTCCCCGGCGGCCCGAGGGGCGACGGTGGCGGCGGCGGCAGCGGGAAGCCCGCGGGGCGGTGCCACCCAGTTTATTGCGTGCGATTTGTGGGGGCCGAGGGACGGCCCTTCGCCCACCCCCTCTCCCAAGACCCCAGGGAAGACGTCCTCACCCCGAGGCGGCGTGCTGCAGGTCTGCGCCCGCCCGGCGCCGCCCCCCTGCCACGCCCCCCGGCGCTGCGGTCGTCGCCGCAACGGCCCCGACGTGTGGAGCGCGCTTTAAGTGGCTCTCTCGTCTTTATTATCGGCCTGTTAGTGCCCGATTCCAGTCGCGGAGTTGTATAAACGCCTTAAGTAGTTAACTTTTTGTTTGCTCTTCCGTAATGGCTTTCTTTAAAGCGGTTTGAGACTTCAATAAATAATTTGAAAATCTACGTGTTTCTTTACACGGGACGCACTGTAGATGGGACATATTTTACCGGGGCATTTCTCTAAATCTGGCGTCGCCCGTTATTGGAAATCCATTTGCACTTTATGTATGATCTGCGGGTTGCTTCAAAATATTGTGGCGAGGAGGGGCCTTGGAAACCCGATTTAAGAGATGATGCCCTTACCAATGGAGGAATGAGTGCCAGCAGCATTTCCCACTATGTTTGTTGAGCCTCAAATCTTGAGAGAAATGTAATAAAAATAGAGGAAATAAATGTTATACAACATCGTCACAATCACCTGTGTTGGTGTTGTGACAATTTAGTTACGAAAATAGTGTCCAGAGACAAATTTATTTTTGAAAGGTGAATACGTTAATTGTATTTTTCCCCGATTTTGGTACTTTTTTAATGACTTAAACATATTAAACATGAAATTTTGTATGAGATTTTATTGATATTTAACACGTAAATATATATATTTTCTCGAAATCTTTTAGTGCTTGATGACAAATTTGTAATATTTTAAATTGTCAGAGAACACAAATACTAGAATGGAAAGTTTTTCATAGGTTGGGATGATAAGTGATAGAGGATGTAGAGAAAAGAATCGTTACGTACAAAGGAAGGTATAGGAGAACACTGTTTACTTCATAACGTTATCTCTACGTAACCACAATTCAAATCTCCTTTTCGAAATTTGGCATGGATATTAACTATCAAGCAGTCTCAACAACAATGTTCTATTAAACCCAACATATGTGATATTTCGAAAATCTTTTTATTGGCTGAGTGAAACACATCTCGTGTTGCAAATATAAAGAGTTTCTTGTTTATGACGATTGGAGGAAATGACATCACCTTATGAGCTGCACGTTCTCTTCGTCAGATAATACCAAGGTCTTAACATTAGCTTCTCCGGATGCGTAGTATTTAACGAGAATGGAACTGTCGGCGGATGCTTTGCATCCGTAGCCGCAGGAAACTCGTTCAGGGTTGAAGCGGCAACTAAGGGCCCTCGGAAAGTACATGGCCCGGGGCCGTTGATGTAATCAGAAAACTAGGGCAGTCACACCCAAGGGAGTGGCTCGATTGTAATGGAGAAATATTACGACCTTGTCTTTTATGAGGTAAGAAAATGGTATCATAAAGTGTTTCGATGGATATTGTAAATCAATGAATGCTCTATGGCTTATATCGTGGGTATAGATCGTTATTTGGATTCATTTACGGGGGGGGAGGTGATCTACATTTTTTCCAGGCTACATTATCAGGTGCACTCACGAATATTATACCTACCCTAATTCCCGGGAATATTTTTGTGCTTCTTAAGTTATGAATTAAGTTTGAGAGTTTGGTAAGTTTTCTAGTGAAATGGAGCTCCGTTTTTGTGGCTGTCCTATTCGGGATTTCGGTGTCATAACTTCCAGTCCTTTTGAGTGCACTTTTAACCATTGCAGTTAGAAGATGGGCACATCACTGATTATGATTTTTGCAGTATTAGTTTTAAAATAGTTTTTCCCCTTTCAGCAAAATCTAATAAACCAGTTCCCTGTAAGTAACATTTTATTGTGTCCTTGATCAAATAAAGTATTCCTAATCAGAATGTGATAACGCCATCAAATTTGAGATAGCGTTTCCGAAGACCACTTATGTTTTCAATGACTTAGTAATCATCATTAGTCTATTTTAAAATAATTACCATGTAAGACCATCACATGAAAAATTCCGAACAGACTTTAGCGTGCTATACTTACATTTCTAGATACAATGAATTCATCATCAGTGGACATTTCTTCCTTTTTTACCAAAACGCTTCCTTGGACGAACGTTTCTTAAACGAACAAGTGATTTAATGAATAGTCAGTAATTATAGTTCACAATCGGTGGAGATCCGAATGAATAATTCACTTTCCCATGCATAGACTAACGGCCAATGCGTGCGAGGATGCGCTCACGAGGCATCTGGGCCAGCTTGGATGTGGGGCAGCGCCCTCGCGGGACCGCAACCGGGAACTTGAGCAAGGGCTGCGCCGAGCCGCGCCGCGCCGCGCCGGATATGCTGCTCTATAAAGCATACGGGCGTGCGGGGCCGGCGATACGGCGCCTGCGGGCTTCGGCGCGCGGACGAGGGCAGCCGGCCACCGCGGGCGCCTGTGCAGCTCGTCACTGCCATCAGCAGGCGCCCGACGGAACACAGAACAGACGCCCCTATTCCGTCTTCTTTTACCGCTTCACGTTTCTTGCTGAGGGGCGATTCCGATAGAGCGTTTTGTTCTATCCCGTCTGCGGTGGTGGTACTACCTCATTGTAAATATGTAAACGGAATAGTGAATTCGTGTTGTAATGCAGCCACAAGGTGTACAGGATGCATACCATGTTTTGTATTCTCTTCTCTGAGAACAAAATATTTTTTAAAAAGTAGTGTTTTATGTACTAAAATAATAATTTAAGGTCAGCTGCCAAACAGTATTATCATATACTTGCATCCCGAAACCAGAATGACTTGATTTTCTGAAATATGGTTTTAGAGATCCAAGGGAAATAACCGAAGTGGTTCATGAAAGCATACGATGGTATTGCAAATTCCTTCTTCTTGTGTTTCCAATTATATCTAAAAATTATTACAAAGTATTTTAAAAAGGCTGTTAACTGTTTAAAAATATTAATCTTATTTTGATTTTTTACATGCTTTTATTGATTTTATCGTCTGTATGTATTAACTTGTATTGATAATTGAATAATCGCTAGAAAACATTTTAAAGAATCTAAAACCTTTCCCAAACTATTACAAATTATATTTTCCACAACATCTCTCGTTAGTTTCAAAGTAATATTGAAACACAAACACAGAGTTTCCAAATCCATGGATCAGCAGAACGGCAACACTCTAAGAAATGCAATTGAATATACATTATGGTAACTCTTATTTGTTTGACAATCATTGTTCCGTTAATTTATTTTCTTAAAATACATTAATAATACTCCAACTACGGTACAATGTAACATACTATTCAATAGATAATTTTAATATATTTCTGAGTCAATATTGACAAGAAAACGAAAGTCTAAAGACATCCGTGTTATTGAATTCAAGACTGCAGACGAAAACAAAACAGACAATAAATCAATGTGATAACACAAAAGGTAGCAACAAAGCGCGATCGTCGCTTGCAGTTACTGCGATTCCAGGGAAGACGTCCAAAAGTAATTGAACATATCGTCGACCCTGCTGGCAGCAGCATCATTGGCAGCGAAGTCGCGACGGCCGGTGGTGCTGGGCAGAGCTGCCTGGGACTTGCACGGTGCGCGCGCGCCTGGAGGTCGCCGCCCCCGCCACAGCCCCCGCCCCGCGGTCCCGCGCGCCGCCCGCCGCTCTTCGATGTGACAAATCGCCCATCGCCCGGGCGCCGTGGCGGCCGCCGCCGCCGCCGCCGCCGCCGCCGCGGGAACGAACCGTAAAAAAGAGAATAAGCAAACAACCAAAGAAAGAAATCCGAAACAAACCCGTCCGTGGCGCGCGGCGCGCCGCGATGAGGAGCGCCGCGAGCGAGGGACCCTCGCGGCGAGTGTGCGTGCGCGCGGGCGGGCGAGAGGACGGGCGGTGGGCGATGGGCGATGGGCGAACGGGCGTGCGCCGCGGGAGGCGCCTCACGCGCGCCCAGGTCTCCCGCTGAGGACGCCCCGGACGACGAGGCAGCGGGAATGCGAATGTACCGGGACTTGGTAGCGAGGAACGAAGGCTGCGAGAGCCAATGGGATTGTACGATCATGTCAGTTATAGTGTAATTACTCATTGTCTCGGGTAACAACTCGACAACACACTTCACTTTCCTTATGGATAAAATTGTTAAAGAGTTGAAGGCAGATACAAACGTACTTCTGAATATCATTTAGATCGTCATTGATTAATTCATAATTGCCCCGGAATGCCAGGGCCAGGTTCCTGACGCTGGTCGCATACGTCCAGACACATCGTATTAACATTTTTATTAAGAAGCATTTATCTGAGTTGATGCTATCGGGCTTGAAGTGTCAGGCAGAGAAGATGAAGCCGGCGTTGACAGTATCATTTTCAGTTAACTGGCAGTAATTATGACACTACAAATGAATAAATAATACCTATTGGGTGCACTTTTCCAACTTTTCTCTGAGCATAAGAAGCGCCTCGCCGGAAGGTGACTTGCCGGTGAATGCCTCTGCATCAAAGGTGCTGTGGGCAAAGAGTCGCCGCGGGAGGTTGATGAGCTGTACGTGGAGTTTACCTCTGAGGACGTGGTTGATGTGGTGAAGGATGAAGGGAAAAAAAGAGGGTGAATGAGAAAAGTGATGGCGTCAAAGATAGTGGGGAAGCATTTATTAGCAGTGAGACCGTCGAAACCCAAGGATTAGAGACTTGTCGGCTGCGTTAGCTCAGCTGCAACATCGTTGGTGTGTGCACCACCATTGACCGGGATCTTAAGATTCGAGTCCTGATGGTATCGGATTTTCGAGATTAAGAACATGGATAGGTACATCCAGTTCAACTATTATCTGAGATATAATTCAGCGGCCGGCTGCTCTGACCGCGCGTTTTTCGTGGATTCTTCTATAAACACCAGGCGAATGCCGGAGATATTCCCTAACAATCAGGCCACAGACCGCGTGCGTTTTTTCCTTCCTCATCCTTGTCTCCTTGCTGATACATACTCACATATCATACATTTCGATAAGTCGGTTGGGAGCTTAGAGCCTTCCCCGACTGTGGCGGTACCCCTCTTGAGAGAGACCTGGAGTGGCAAAACCCCGCAAGCATATATTTCCGTTACCGGATTACACTTTCCAGCGAGGCACTGCCATCTCTCAGAAGGTACTACACTTATCGGAGGGACTAATGATTTCGGTATTTGAGGCACTTGGAATCAATACTCTTGGCGAGACATTGACAATGTGTGGGACCGAGCTAGTGATAGAATGCGTAGCTTGATCTGGCTCCTGATAGTATTCGAAGCAACTGAAACGATAGAGTAATAACTACGCTTAGGGGAGATACATAAATACCGCCTGACTCTTGAGACGAATTTATGAGCGGCATTAAACAGTTTTGGATATAGCTGCAAAGAAGCCAACAATGACTACAGTGATATGATGTAGATTTCTTGTGATGTTGTTTGCACTGAATATATTGTCATGTATTTTAGCGATAAGACGGTTGTTGATTATAATGTGGAATAAATTCAACACGCACTATAAGATTCACGTCTTTTCATGTAGTATTGATATCCACGTTATAATAATTAGTGCACATAGTATTCGAGATGATTTGTTCATAGGAAAAATAATGTTTCAGTATTTGCATAGTTGTACTGTCATTATTGATGCAATATGGTCAAAGTAAATTGAATTATTCATAAACCTAATAATTTCCATTCTTTTCAATGCTCATCTCTAGTTTATTTGTTCAGAGGTGAAAGTATATTTAGTGATCAGTACTCAAATCAGTGCAGAAATGAAATAGAATAAATAAACTATTCATGTTTTGTTGTATAGGTATAAAAGTCGAGGAACCCAATGTAATAATATGTTAAAATGTTTATGACATCGAAAACGTATTGTTTCAAATTGATTTTCTTTGCTATAGGTGATTTTTTGTTGAAGGTCAAATGGTAATGTGGGGATGATTTTGTTGTACAACACATGGCAGAACTAACAGGTGTCTGTTGAGTGCCAGGCCCAGCTGATAAAGGCTATTGAGGGAAGATATGTGAAAGTCACGATGAAAGGGTTGAAATTGTAGAGGAGAGGATTGGGTCTAGCATATAAATCGATCATTGTGACATTTTAGATCACGCAATTGCCAGATGTGTTGGTTCCCACCAACTTGTTTGAAATTAACATGAAAAGGGAGACATGGAATGAAAAGTGTTCAGAATGTAGATTCTTCGACGGAGCAATAAAATATTTGTAATAAATTTGAGAAGAAACGAAACGCCGTGAAGTTAACGCTAAAATGTAAAGTAATTGTCATGATGGACGTTACGAAAACAAAATGCCAGCTTTTTATACTGAATTAATTAAAAATGATGTTTCTCCTTGAATTACGTAGAACAATTCTCGAGAAATTTTGTTCGCATTGGAATGAATATGGCATAAATTTAACACAGTTGAAGATGTAGACATATGGTGGGGGCCATTATGCATCTATATGTTTAATAATAATTATTTGTAGTACGAGTAGTAAGAGTGCGCTACTTCAATTTTATTTTATTTCAAGTGTACAAATCGCTTAAGTAATACGTTACATTAAGGTCAGTAACAAGTGCTGTCAGGCGAAAGTGCTTTGTTTACTTTGTTGCAATGACTGTTTTTTTCTGAACATTTTAGCATACCCTCACTTTTAGCACCGATGCTAAATATTGAAATTTTAGCACACGGTGCATGACCTAAAAATAAGCAGTTTTAGTATTGTGTGTCAAAAAAATTAGTTTTTGGCATAAATGTTATGATAACCTTTCTCTTCGCATCTTGTGAATTAAAGGGCGAATGGAGGAATCGGTATAATAATACCCAGAATCTCTTGTTGCGATCTATTTTCCACTCTTGAATTTTGTGTCTATAATTCCTTAACTTGAAATATAGTAATTTGATGAAGAAATGACATGATTAAAGTGTGGATACACTTCTAGTTGAATATTATGTGTTTGCATTTTCAATGGGATGTGCCGATATTGTAGTTCCAGTTTATTTCTTCCTTATACTTAAATTAGGGTCAAGAATTTCAATCCGTGTGTTTTCTGTTATGACCCCAGCTTGCCAAAGACTTTCCTAATGAGGCGATGGTACGTACATAGGGTAACTGCAAAACCGAAAACATGATTTCCTTATCGCTTTTCCCGCGTGTGGTAATGACACCTGTAAAACGCTTACCAAAATGAGTGGATCATGAACGCAGTAAAGCAGATGTGCATCTTCGATCACCGAGATCTCAGATGTTTCTGGCGGTTCGCGCATCTCGGTGGCAGAGGCGAACGAGCGCCCTGACGAGAGCAGAGAGATGCATTGGGAGGGAAACAGGCCAGGGAGAGGCGCGAAAGCTGCTCTCCGCACGCGAGCCACCCTGCCCCGGCCCTCCCGTGCCGCCCCGCCCTTCCGTCCCCCCACGCCACTGCCCGCACGCTTCACCCGCCCCGCCCACCTCCATACGCCCCCGCACGTTCCCGCAAACTCCCGCCCACCTGTCTCCGCCCACTTGGCCTGCTTCACCTCCCCCTGCCCCCTCGTGTCCCGCCTTGACCTGCCCCGCCCTGCCCTGCCCCGCCCCCTCTCACACCGTCCCGCCTCCACGCCGTGCCGTGCCGCGCAGCGCCGCGCTGCGCCGCAGCCCTGAACTTGCCGCTCCGAAGGCTGCGGTCGTGAACTTGGGCGTGGGTTCCGTGCGGCGGTTGACCTGACCTATCGGCCAGCGCGAGGTTCCGTCCAACAAGCAAAGGGGCGGAATGGAGTTGTTAGCTGCATCTCCTGCAGCGATGTGCCTTCGCGCATTACGAGAACAGCAGAGATTTCTCTCCGAAGTGAGGAACGCCAATACACCAGAGATCCACTTCATTTTAGTTGTTTGTAGAAATAATGGGCGTTGCGCAGATACCTCATCAGATTCCTTTTACGAAAAATTAATGATCGTAAAACTATTCCAGAATCAATTTGTTTGAAATAACATGTTCCTACTTTATACTCTCATTTCACCTAGCTTGTTGGTGTATTTAAGTTATTTCCTTTTCCCATTTCATCTGAAGATTATAAAGCAGCGTAACATAGTTTTTGTCGGAAAGAAACTTTACATCTGTATTGTTGATTTTTAATTTCTGAATGTTTTCGAAACACCGATTTCATCTTTCTAGATAATTTTCTTTGAAAAAAAAGTTTTATGACTCGCAATAAACAATGTAAAGAAGTTTTCTTTAGCTTTTGCTCCCGGGTTGTGCATTATCAGTGTATTAAGTACCTTGCTCATTCCGAGATATAATAGCAATTTCTTCCATCCACTTAAACTCGCTTTCGTGACAACCTCCGTTGCTTCTTTTGGCTATCAGATATAATTACATGTGAGTGAACTATGTATTTTGATGTCATTATAGTTTGTAAAATGTTGGTCAGACTTCTGTACTTCATCACTACGTTTCTTAGCGTTTTTGGTATTTTGTTTCTAAACATCTCTGAATGACTTAATTAAATTAAAATATTGTATTTTAATGGCCACAACTGAGTATTACACATTAAAATAAGAAAATTAAATTATTTCGGAGGTTTGTAAAATTGTGAACATTTTTTCTACGACAATGAGAGGGAGGAAACTTTTCTATGTTATTTCGTGCTCGTATTCCTTTCTCCAGCAATTGGCAACTGTTACAAGGCTGATTCCGAGAAGTGTTTGCAAACAGAGACGCAGTTGTTCCAAATTACAACGCACAGAAGAGCGGAGATTAGGCGATGCGTGTTGCTAGGAATGTCTGTAGGGCAGACGAGTGATGCACAGAGCGAGGCCGGTCCTGGGAGGAGCCGGGGGTGAGGTGGGGAGTGCGGCGAGTGCAACACGTGGAGGTGGCGCGCGGGAGCGCGGGGCGTGAGGGCCGGAGCCGAGCGTGGCGGCGTGAGGCGCGGCGCGGCGCGGCGCGGAGCGGGCGGAGCCTCCGAGCAGCTCGCGCGCTTCGCCGCGCACCGGATTTATGCGCGCAATAACCGCGTGCCCTCCGAGCGCCTTGCCTCTCCACCTTCTCCTCTGCCCCGCCCCCGCCCCCGCCGCAGCCAACGCTGCCACCGCGCTCGCCGCCGTCCATCAGCCGGCGGGCGCCGATCCCGCAGCCTCCCGCTGGTAGCTCCTTCCTCCTCCGACTCCACCAGCCCCTCTGCCCAGGCTCGGCCCCAGCTCGGCCCCGGCTCCCGCGTGCGGGAAAGCTACTACCGGGTGTGTTTCGTGGAATCCTCTTATGTGTGTACGGCTTTCCCGCCTCGCCGCGCGCTATATATAAATATAGCGAAGGCAAATACGCGGAACGGAACGAAAGGTAAATTACTGCTTTGTGAGTGGCGGTTCTCTGCTCGTTTGGTCGTGTCTGAAAGCCACTTGATTTGCCCTGTGTTTCCCACAATAGGCCTCCGATTTGTTTTAAAAAAAAGTAACTTTTTATTTCATTGAACATACTGTTTAAAACGGCGTTTCGCAAATCTTGATATGCGCTTTTTTTGTCATTTTATAGTTCTCTCGTGTTGGCTAAAAGGGCATTGTGGGGCTATTAGTCAGGGTTAAATGCTGGGAAGCCGTGGAGCTACGTTCACCAACAATTTGAACGCAAATTGGGATAAAAATCGCCGCGGGCGGGCCACTCTTGACTGAGCCGGGGTATTTCGGACAATCTGTAGCGCCAACAGCGAGAGACGCAGCGGCGGCGGCGGCCGTGGCGCGTTCCCGGTGACTAGGGCGCGAAACTGACACTAATACCTTTCATTAACAGCTAAAAACCCGCGCCGCTCCCCTGTCGCAGTCCTGTCGCTGTCGGCCTCACGCGAACTCGCTGCTGCTTCCCTGATGGTCTCGCCGCTGAATTTAGGTCTACGGCCCTTCCGCCGTCCGGCGTCCCCTGGCAGGCGCTGTCACCGCCCTCTTACCGCTGTTGTGTGACATTTGCTCAGTAATTCATCGAGCAATGTTGTCTCCTTCGTTGCTAACGTTCCTAATTCACACACATTAAAAAAAATTATAAAACCTGGATTTATTCTCAATTTGTTAACGAGTTATATTTTTAAATTGTGAGCAGGGTTTTCCGTTTTATATCTTTCTATATTAAAACATGAATTCGTATTTTTCTTTAATATATTTACAGTGTGTGTTGCAAGTTAATCCGAACGTTACGGAAAGTAGGCTGCTCATTTTGATAAATACGTAATTCGTTATAAATTTTCCTCGAAAAAGGTCGAGGGAGAGAATATTGAGGCTATACGAGTGTTAAACAGACTGATGACTCAGCATCGGTAGGAGTATCGATATTTTATTTCATATGAGGTGAGTTTCGAATTTAATTACTTTGAATACACGTGAAATGTGGATATAAAAATGATAATTTTATTTTGAAAAGAAAAATTGTAAATTCCCAACATATTGTGTTCTGTAATCGCCCCCAATCGCACTCTCGTCACATTGGCAGTCCTTGGCCACTGCGCCCCGCAGAAGCAACACACATCGGCCCCTCTATTGCTCTCGCGTGTATCTCTCCTACATACTCCGCCTGCCCCTCGACCGGCGCCGGCCGCTCCGCCCTTTGTTGCCTCTGCTGCCCCTCCCCCTCCCCCACCCCCACCGACTTCCGCCCTTTCCACTTACGCGCGCGCGCGCGCGCTGGGCGTCGACGGGCGGGCGAAGCAGCGCTTTCCGCTCGCGCCGCCCCGCCCCGCCCCCTTGTCCTCTCCGCCGAGCTGCCCTGACGCCGCCTAATCACTTTAAGCGTTTTAACATCAACAGCGGCGCCGCGCGGCCAAGTTGGGAGTTTACTTTGGCGGCCGTCGCTGTCCGGCGGGGACGACGCTTGGGGGTGGTGAGCCAGGCAGTGGGGACGGCGGGTGGTGGCGTGGGAGGATAAGAGGAGAGGAGTACAGACAGAGGAGTTGAAAGGAAATGGTGGAAGGGGTGGTCGAGGCAGCGGGGACGGAGTAGGGGATGGCAGGACCCGATGCAGCGAAGGCAGAAGGGGTGGGGATGGAGACGGAAGCGGTGAGGGTGGAGATGAAAGCGACGGGGTCGGAGTGACCGAGGGCGGTGGAAAGTCGGCGAGAGCGGAGACATCGGAAGTGGGCGGGTTAGTAGGCGCTGGCGAATGCTGGGCTGGGCCGGGAATGGAGGCTGAATGGGGAAGGGGCGGAGACGGAGCGGTAGCAGAGGCTTGGACGGCGTGCAGAATATGGGGACACGGGGCTGGGATGGGGAAGGAGGCTGAGCTGAGGGGAGCGGGTGCTTGAAGAGTGGTGCTTCCACAGGCAAAGGCAGGAGGGGATGGCTGCGGCGGGAGACCCTCTCTCGCCGCGAGGTCGCTGGAGGCTGCGCTGTCAATCGCCCAGAGGCCTCCACGGACCAGCGAATCTCCACGCGGCCTCGGGTGGGCGGCAGGTGCGATCCAGTAGACAGCTCCATCGCCGGCGAACCTCGCCTCATCCGCACGCCGCACACCAATTTCACTCTTCTTTTTTTTACAGCCACCCCCTCCACGACACTACCATCTCTACGATCTTTCGCTCATTCCGTTGTTTTCGTGTCATTGCCTGCTGTCGTTTACTTCCGCTCCCTCATGTCACCTGCCAGCTATTGCTACTTCTACCGCTTCTTCCGGCACTGCGGCCGTCTTGTCTCTGAGTCTTTCAGCTTTCTCCACTTCCTGTCGCCCACTTCCCTTTGTCACCTGTTGTCGCAGCTTTCCCCGTATTCTGCCTGATCTACTTTCATTATTCCCTTTCAACAACCTGTCGCCTCTTACATATGTCAGTAGAATTTGATGTCAGTCTCTTCTCATCACACTTCAGATCTCTTCTCATCAACTTCATATTACTTACATACATCTTTCGCTTTTGATATTTACTTCTATTAACGCAAACACTCCTCTGTACGATTAGAGTGTCTTCTACCTTTAATCCTTGATCGGGGTAAGCTAAATCTATCCAATAGCCATTGCCGCTCCTTCCACAAACGTCTACTTCCACCTCCATACTCCTTAAACATACATGCCCCCGTTCACACACAACCCATCGCCATCATCCTTCTCCTCCATCTCGACACCGCACTACCATCATCCTCGCCTGGCACATCTGCTACCCGCATTACATCCTCTGTGTACAGTGTGGAGCTCGAGCGCCGAGCAGTACATGCCAGCCTGCCCAGTCATTGCTTCGCCCCCCACCGCACCCAAACACCCCGACCTCTGCACACCCGACGCCGCGCGGCGCCGTCGATGCTCCGGCTGCACTTCCACCGCCGCCATCACCTCCGCCGCCGCCGCCGCTGCCGCCGCCGCCGCCGCCGCGGCTGACGTTCGCCGGTTTAATTAAAGAGCGAGGGCCGGCTGCCGGTGGCTCCACCGCCGCCGCGGAAGAAGGAGAAAGATTAAATTTTCGCGCCGCGTCCCGCCCGGCCGTGACGTCCGTCGCTAATCGGACCGCGCGCGCAGCCGCCGCCGCCGCCGCCGCCGCCTACGCCGCCGCCGCCTGTCGCCGTCTGTCGCCGCCTGTCCGGGCGCCGCTTTCATTAGCGCGAGGTCGCACCGGCCACCGCAGAAGCGAGTGGGAGGAGTAAAGTGGAGGGTGGGCGTTTGGGGGGGGTGTTGATGCCAAGTGGTGGGAACGGTAGGTGTACGGGTAAGGGGGGGGGGGCGATGTCGATTCGGTTGAGGGGAAGTGAAGGAGGAGTGGGGTGTTGAGGTGGGGTGGAGGACAGATGGGAAGGAGGGTAGGTTTGAGAGGGGAAGGGGTGGTCGATTCGGGTGGGGGGTGGGAGAGTTGAGGGACGAGGTGTGGGGTACGAAAGGGTTGGTGGCAGAGGCGTGGAACGGCCAGAGCTGGACAGAGACAATGACGATTCGACTCTAAAGACAAGGTTGGGGTTGAGAATATAGTGCGAGAGCTGAGCAGCAACAGCGCGGGGAAGTGGTAGTGGGTGAGGTGTCGAAATGAGAAAGAGAAGACAATTCGGGTGAGGGTGGAAGTGGGAATGAGGGAAGTGGTGGTGAGTGGAGCAGGTGTGTGGGGAGGACTGACTCGCCCAGTGAGCCTTGGGACCTCTGCATGCTCGCCTGAACGCGCCCCCCTCGGGGGGCAGAGCGGAGAGGTGCGCACGGGGAACACTGCAGTATCGCGAATCTGGCTATTCGTGTGTGGACAATATTCATGCAGAAGTACGGACTAATATGGAAATTCTTCCTCTGAAGTTTGTATGTTGCCCAACAGTTTTTCTCTCGTTTTATCAGGGAAACAGTTTGGGTATTTTTTACTGTGGCACTATATTTATCTATCTTGATTTAATAAAACTCTAAAGTTAACCTAAAATAAAATCGTTATTTAAAATTTGTATTCAGAAACATTTCACTGGGTCATATGGAGTTCTGGCTCAGCGTTCACAACATTCTAGATTCAATCAATTGCACAAAATGGATTATTTCTTTCTCTAACTCAAAGTTTTTTTAATAATGTATTTCTGTATGTAAAACTGTATTTCAAAATGTTTGATTGTTTACAAGCATTACAGAATATACCACGAAAATAATTTAAAGATTTGTTTTATTGTTGTAACGATGCACACTGTATCTCAATTATCCATCGACATTCGTCTAGTGCTAAAAGATAGAATGTCTTCATGTGTTTTAAAACGTTTCTGTTACATTATTGCATGCTATGCAACTTGTCTCACCGACTGCCATGTCGTAATTGATCTTCATTGATTTCCTACATTAGTATTTTTTCGAAAAATGTGTAAATTTTTCTCCATCTTTGACACTGACTTCATAGGAAATGAGTGATTTATACTTGATTGGATGAATGAGGATCATGGAAACGTAAAATAAGTATTAATGTAGTGCTAAAAATCAACATCACAATGTTGCAATGAGAACTTGGGGAGACAACTGGATCCTCAAATTCTGATGCGCCCGCGTTCATCTACCTGAAGTCCCACAGAATCAAAGCAGTCCCTATCGCAAAAGCCTACCCAGTGTGCCACGAGTGCTCTGCCTCTGTGCTGCGCCCTGATTTCTATGCCGGGCGCGCGGTTGACCTCGCCTTCGGGCGGGCTGTCGCGGCCAATCCAACCCACTGGCCGCGCCGACGGCCCGTCGGTCCACAGCGCCGCTGTCAGCCCCACTGGGCCGGAATCGACTTCATCAGGCGCGGCCTGCGCCACTCCTCCTCCACTCACTCTCTCCCCGCCACATACGCTTCCCGCTACGTCCTCGCCCCCACATCCCCTACCCGCCTCTTCTCAACTCCGCTGCATCCCCGTCTGGCCATATCCCCGCCTCCCCAGGAGCACGCTCCGTCCCCTCCCCGCTGCGTCCCTTCGCCGCTCCGTCCCTTCGCCGCTCCGTCCCTTCGCCGCTCCGTCCCTTCGCCGCTCCGTCCCTTCGCCGCTCCGTCCCTTCGCCGCTCCGTCCCTTCGCCGCTCCGTCCCTTCGCCGCTCCGTCCCTTCGCCGCTCCGTCCCTTCGCCGCTCCGTCCCTTCGCCGCTCCGTCCCTTCGCCTCTCCGTCCCTTCGCCTCTCCGTCCCTTCGCCGCTCCGTCCCTTCGCCGCTCCGTCCTTCCTCCCCCATCGCATTCCGGCCCCGCCACATCCCAGTTTCTTTCTTCAGCCTCCAACCGTGCTGAGTCCTTCCGCCCAATCTCTATCCGCTTCTAGGGCTGCCCGCTCTGCTTCATCCCCATTCCTCCCTGGGCTTTCCGCTACATGCAGTCTCTATCTTTCCCGCGTGCTCTCCGTCTCGACCTTCTCCATCCATTTCCATCCCTCGCACCTTTCACTTCCATTCCGTCTGTGTTGCCCTGTCCTTGCGACCCTCCATCTCCGCGCCATTCCTCCCCGTATGGCTGTGCCGAATCCCGGTCCCATGTCGCCCCGCCAGCGTGCTGCAGTCGCCGCCGCCGTCATCTCCCACGCTCTTGACACGGGCGGCGCGTACGTCGGAGATGATCTCGCGCTCCACCGCTGCCGGCCTCGTTCAATTCGTCTCTCGCCCGTGCCTCTTTAGGCCGCACAGCCTGATGACAGCTCCTGCGTCGATATGCCCCTCCTGGCTGCCTCCGAGAGGCATTTCTCTATAGCGCCTCCGTAATGCAGTCGAGAGCACGTATGTTAAGTCGTGACATTAAGCAATTTTTTATAAATTATTCTTTCATTATCACACTTTTCAATATCGTTCTCATTATTTTCATCGCTTTTCCACATTATTATTTAGACTGTTTTCTGCATCTTCGATCTGCACCTAATTTACATTCCCGGGCCATTCTTTACTTTTTCCGTACTTTTTAACATTATCTGTGGTTCACGACTCTTTCGAACTTCTCAATACACTTTTCATTGATGTTTTATGTGTCAAAAAACGTACAATTTTTCATTGACCTCTTCTGTCTTGCCTGTTAGTGACTCCATTCTTTGATTTTACAGTCGTTCACAATTCAATTAAATTCATTAAGTGTCTCTACTATTTATCTCTTGTGGGGAATGTAGATTGTTCATCCTGTTTTCTTCACATTATCTATAAACTTCCAAAAATTGTTCAGAAATTACAATTTCGGATCATGGCGAACACGAGACCGAACCTGGACGGATGCTATCCACAGCTAAAACAATCGAAACTAAGCATTTTAAATTCCACAGTCCCTGCTCACTTCATTCAATCTATTCCGAATTCGACACCTTCATCGTGAGGTTTCCGATTCGTTGGGAGGAAATCCTTGTCGTCTCTTCCACTGACCACTTCGATGGTCGCCGCCTTCCCATCTTAACTGCCGCCACCCACTCCTCCATCCTCCGTCCCCCTCCGTCCATTCCCCATCCCTCTCCCTCCCTCGTCCCTACCCAGTCCCCCCTCCCCCATCACCTTCTACGTCCCCTCCCCAGTCTCTTCCCCCGTCTCACTCCTACGTCCCCTTCTTCGTCCCCATCCCCGGCCCTTGCCTCCTACCCCGGCCCGTTCCGCGGCTCGTTCCCCGGCCCATACCCGCCGCTTATTCCCCCAACCTCGTAACCCAACCCCGCCTCGCCCATCCCTTTCCCCGGCCACGAACCTTGATCCCTGGCCGCATCCGCCAGACTCCACCTACTTTCATCCACCGTCGTGCCAGCCGTCTACGTAGCTCTCTTCCCTCCGGAAATTCAGCGGATTTGCGCCTTTGGTTTTTGCGGCGCACCGCGGATGACCCGACCTCGTTGGCGCCTCGCCCTGCGAATTCGGGGCCAGAGGGTTTTGCAGGAAGGCCAGGCGGCCCCGCGGCCTGTGTTTCGACCGGTAGCTTTGGCTCTGGCTTTTGCTGCAGATAGGAACGAGAACAGTGTTGGAGCAGTTCTGCTGGACATTGCGAAGGCTGTGCGATGCGAGTGACTTAGAACGAGATCTGCAGATGGACCTTCATGTTGGATGTCGGAGGTTCGACTATGACCAACGAGAAGGGAACGCTTTGGTCATCTGGATACCACAGGGGCAACATAGTCTACGAGCAACGTTATTCTTATTTATAAGCAAATTATTAAGCAGGAACACGTCCCAACAGGACCAGTACAAAATGTGGAAGATGCGGTGCCACACTATTCCATTGGAAAATGTTGCCATCGCTAAAGCGTGATTGTGGTGCTGTACGGTAGATTATGAATCATGCTATTTTCGAGATCTAAAAATTGAACAATGAATGGGTAGATAAATTTAGAATGGTACAGTTGGTATTCTTCTCTGCTCCATCTCTTTGTGTATCTTGTGCAATTTAATTTTTGTATTGCTTCAATTTATTACTCAGAATTATATTTTGTTTACTAATTACTCATCACTATTTTTAATGTAGTCTAGACTAATACTTTACTTTTTGATCTCGTTTTCGATGGTTTAATCACAGCTAAGTACTTTGACAATATATAAATAAATAAACACATATATGGATTACGTACTTTCTTTGTAGTATAAGGCTGTTTTAATGATACTTTTATCTATTTTTACGAAACAGTAATGCAGATATTACTGAAACAGTTCAATGATCCATAAAAGGATTCATGATTCAGATGACAATTATGAAAGTGACAAATGAGCACTGTTGTAAATGAAAGAGATGAGTCCTTCACAAATTGTATTTGCGACGGGCGAAAATAAAATTAGAAGAATTTCGAACTATGCATGTGCGTGCACGAATCTAATCTGAAAAGATATACGAGGCTTAGCTGGTTTTCATTAGTGCATAAACTGTAAATATTTACTTTGTCCTATTTTTGAAATCTCTATTGCCAACTTCCAACAAAAATATATTATTTAATAGTGTAAATTGTTAACGAATTTTTTGAAAAAATGTGAAGGGAGAGATGTGAATTGACTCTTGAATGTTTGAATTGATATTTCTTGCAATAATTAATATGAAATTAGAAATGAAGAGATCTTTGGATTATGATGACAGTTCAAAGAGCTTTCTATTCACTTAAGCAACACATTGAAAGCAAATAGAAATCTAAAGAATTCACTAAGCACTAATTAACCATTGGTAATTGCATAGGCGTTCATTCCAGAGTACGATGTCCAGATATTAAACGAATAAAACAGCGGTTGATTGCAGAATAACAACATGTTTGAAAGATATACTTTTATTTAATTTGGCAAAAACCTCTCTCACAATCATTAAGAGCTTGCCTAGAGGTGTTTAATTCGAATATTAGGCTTCCACGTCCATTGAAGATTAAAGACCTTTCCAACTGGGACGCCGAAGTTTTGCAAAGAATTATTAGACATCAATTATCCGAATGAAATTACGGACTACACTCCTCCGAGAAACAGTATTTTAATAATTCTAATTAGGTCCTATATATTTTAATAATTTTTCAGCAGGATTTTAATAACTTCGAAAGAGCTACATTATAAGTAACTTTCATATAATTTCAAAATAAACACACAAAACAAATTAAGATACAAAAATAGGATGATAATGATAAGCAGGTTGAAAGAATGAGATAAATAATTACCACGTAATTCGACATCCCAACAAAGGCAAAGTAATTTAATAAAAGTAAATCTAAGAAATATTAATTAATATACGCAAAACCAATGTAATAAATACATTTTTAGTTTCACAAATTTCTTCCTTTTTTATTTTCGAATGTAGACCTAATACTACAAAACGTACATAAAAAATCTAAACAAAATCTCCCGCTCTAAACCAAGTACATAATTTCCTTGGCACGATTTATCGTCTGGGCCCCCAGTGCTCATGGACTTCACTTCGATAAATACAGATCTATCTTATAACTTTGTATCTTGCCTCAGCCCAAAATGAACGAGCGAGGAAATGCGATTCCTTTCCCGAGCACCACTCCAACGAGACAGCACGAGATCCCCAGCGCCGGCCCCTACGCCTAACGACGGGGCGTGGCAGCTCGCGGACACGGGCAGGCGACGACCCGGTCACCGGCCGCAGCCGGGCCACCGCGAGGCCACCGGGAGGGGGCGAACGGGTCGTAAAAAAGGAGTCGGCCGCGTGGGAACCGACTGGGGGTAAGAGGGGGCGGGCGCTGGCAGAACAAACAGCGGAGGCAGAGTAATGACAGCCCTCCCTCCCTCCCCTTATCCCCACCCCCCTGCGGCGCGCTCTTCTCTTCCCCGTCGGCTCGCGCACCTTCTTATTCCAATTTCATAAAAGCCCGCCGCCGACGCCGCCACCGCGGCGGGGGCGTGCGGGAAGGGGCACAGCGCTGCTACTCGCCCTCGAATCGATTCTCCCCGCCGTAATATCCCAATATGCGGTCCCCCGCCGCCGCCGCCGCCGCCGCCACTGCTGCTTAGCATAGTCCAATAAAAGACGGCGACGCCCCGGGCCCCCGTATAAATTAGCCGGGGATGGCTTCATAAGGCAGAGGCGCGCCGCTCGGCGGATGGAGCGCGACCTGCTCGCCCCCGCGTCGCCCCCCACCCTCCCCCGCCCCGCTCACTCAGTCCCTTTGCTTCCATTCCTCACGCGCTCGCTCACCTGCTCTCGCCTTTGGCAGTGGCAATCATTCCACTCGAATATCTTTTTGTCGCTCTTTCTTGTGCGAACCATATTCCCGCTTCTCACCGTGCATATAGTATTTTCTTTTTTCCTTTACCTCCTTTTTCATCTTTAACCGTGCTACCACAAAGAGCATCTGTTTGCTGCTGCCAAGTTCCTCTTTTCTGTTTTAGATTTCATCCTTTCACCTGCTCTGATCTTCTCTTGCACGCCACTCCTCTATCCCCAATTTCAGCCTCTGTTATTCTGTCTTATTCTCAGAACTCGGTCGTTGTCTCAGCCTGTCTTGAACCTCGCCTTCACTTACGCTTCGCTCCTCAGTCCTGACTCTTCTCAATATTGTCTCCTTCCAATCTTTCCTCTGCATTTTCTGTTTTTTTAACTCCCAGTGTTTTTATTTTCACTGCTTCACAATATCAATTCACAGTATTCCCTCTCTATGTACCTGTCCCTTGCCTATATTTCTCTGTCCTTTCCTCACGTTCTTGTGTCCCTTAATTTTCCTTGGTTCGTTATTTTCTCTCCATTTACATACATTGCTCCCCGCATCCAAACCTCACCTGCGCTGTGTGTGTATCGCCATCGGAATTTTATCCCTCGCGCCCCGCAACTACCCCAACGCGCCCTCTCCAACGGATGGATTTGCAATGTTGGTTTGTAAGGAGGGTTTCCTCGCTGGCAGAGGGGCGCTTCTCCTCCAGATATCCTTACCTGACAGAACCCTTCACATTCCATTAGGAGCCCTTGGCGGTACACCCGTCTGCCGTGATAGCAGCTACCTTTGGCTGCCGGCAGATGTGTTTGACTCATAACGTGAAGATATCTCAAGAATCAGTAGAATTCAAGGGGATATTATATTAAAATGACTAGCAGTCTTTTGTCAGTGGGGATTACGTCATCAAGCGTCTTTGATCTCGTAGTGTAGTTTTGTGGTCCTGAAGTGTGAAAAATATTCTTCAATATTTTGTAATATTTGATTAATGCGAAGATTGAAAACGTTACATTAGTTCGTTGTTCAAAGGTTGCCAAGATATTTACCGAAAGTAAGTGATCTGGAAGGGATGTACGTGTATATTGTAAAAATCTCTCGTTAAGTTTTATTCTACATTACCATCACTTGCAGGTTCATATTACAGACACACTATTTTAATTTGTAAACTAAACTTTCTCACGGCTGTGATTTCACCATTACTCTTTCTTGGCCTTATTAATTACTATCATTTTGTACTATTACAATATTGATTTTACTATATTTTCATCCATCCAACTTTCATCACTCTTTATTTTATAGCAATAAACCACTTCCTGTAGAGTTTAATAACTTCTTCTCCGCCTATTTTATCATCTTAAATACATTTATCGCCATCATCAACATCTTAATCTCTTCTTAACCACCATCCAAACTCCAAAGCAACATCCACCACCTTGGCCTCGTCACTTCAACTCTTTCACTCATCCTGTACTTCAGTACTGAAACATCTCTTCCTTCTTTCCTCCTAAATTTCAACAACTGCTTCCATCCCCTCTCACTCTTCCTCCCCGGTTCCTTCTTTTTTTCTCTTTCATGCGTATTATTTCAGTTAATACCCCGTTTCAGAGTTTGTCCCACCCTCACTTTACAACATTCATCGTCACCAACACAAGCATCTTATTCCACGTCAATGATAGCGCCATATCTATTCCTCCTGTAATGTCCTTTATTGAAACATCACCGTAACTTCCTTTATTTCGCCAACCTTCCTTCATCCCATCCGCCCTTTGGCGGATCCATTCACTGCGAAGTGTTCTTTCAGTGCCTGCATTCCGTTTCGGTATCTCTCCAGCGCGTGCTCCTTCGCTCCCCGGCGCCGCTGAGCCCCGGGGCTCGAGCGCGCGGCAGCGGCTGCTCGTCAACCCGCGGGCGGGAGGGGGGGGGCGTCGCGCGGATTCCGCTAACAGCTCCGTACAAGCGCCCCCACCCCCACCCCCCTCCCCACCCGGCGAGCCACATTGTGCGGCTGTGCCGCGCAGCCACCCACCGCCGCAACGTTTCCTGGAATGCTGGATCGCCTTCGCCCCGAACCTCGCTCCTCCCCGCTCTCTGCATCCTCTTCCCCGCTCTCCGTGGCTGGCTTCTAGCGTGACGGTCCCCGCACCGTGCGCCCCAAAGCACGCTGCTCGCACCCTTTCCCCGCTCCCCGTGCTATGCTCGCAGTATAACGCTCTTTGCGCCACGCTCCTCACATCACACTCCTCGCGGCCCGCACCCTTTTTATCTCTCTCCGCACCACGCTCCCTACACCACGCTCCCCGCATCACGATCTCCTTGCACTACGTTCGCCCCATCTGCCTCCAACGGGCCAGTGATGAAGCCAGAATTTTCTCTCCGATGGGGTTCGACGAGCGAGCATTCAACACGCAACTAATCATTTCATGTATCAAATATGTCATAATCATTCACGTACCTTTTTGTGAAACCTTGTCTTTTCTGGATCATTTCATGTAATTTGCAACAGAATTCCGAACATTTTCCTGCAAAACAAAATATTATGCTCAACCGCAGTACTTTTATGAAAGAGTCGTTATGAATACTCCAAGGCTTAATAAAAGTAGTTTGAGAGTACTTTTAAGCAGAGTCTTACTTCATTTCTCCTTCGTTTGGGACAGACTTTTCATTAACATGCCATGAAAAGGTTAAGTACTAGTAATGTAATGTTCGCTCTAAGCGAAAAAGGAGTCTATTCTAAGAGAGAGAAAAGATCGAATATTTCAATATATTATTTCAAGAAAATGAAATAATGTGGTTCTACTGTTTACAGCAGGTCTTCCGAAAGTAATTTACAAGGGCAGGGTAAGCAAAGAAATCGAGCATCTTTTACGGTTTCATTCCATTTTGAAATAACTAGGAAAAGCATTTTCATTAAAATACATATTTTTACACATTCAATATGCCTGCATTAAATATTTTTTTTAGAGTTTGCAAGGTATTGTGAATGTATTAAAACCATTTTTATTTTAACGTTTTTACACAATTTACATATTACAACATATTTCTTATATATTTCATTGTTAGTTTTCAATATTATTTCAAGACGAAACGTAACATTACGCTGTCGGATGCCAGTTAGTTTCAGGAATAGTCTTCCCATTAAAGCCGAACATTCGCTATGAGTTATCAAACGTACTCCAAACCTGGTTCTCGGAACGTGGGGGGTCTCGGGATGTGATGAATCCGAATACTCTTTGGAGTATGCTGCAATCAATACGTGGTAATGGTTTTCAACATATTTAATTAGTTTACAAACGACTGTTAGCTACGAATCGACTTTAAGGTCTTATCGTGACGTGTGTGTCGAATTTTTGAAAATGCGTGAGTAAAGCAATTTTAAACTCTGTTATACATTTGGCTTTTGCATTATTTATATTTTTCCTTACGTATTTTTGAAAACCTAAATACAAAATATCATGGACACGTTTTGCTTCGTTCCGTTCCTTAGAAATTACACTGAGTTCAGGAACCTCTTAGTTATTGCTACCTCCCTTCCAGTCATCTCATCCCATTCCGTCACCCCTCGTTTGACACTAGACTCAACGTAAGCCGAGGCATGTCCTTCCGTTCGGAGCGGCACCCAGCTGTGCGATCACACCACGTCCTTTCGCGCCGCCGTCTTTCGACACCTTCCCGCCGGCAGCGCTCCGCTCCACCTCTCTCCTGCCGTCACGGCGGCGCCGCGACACCGCCCACCGGCGGAAATGAGATTGCCCGCGGCGCGGCGCGACCCGACGCGGCGCCGTACGGCACGGTGTGGAGCGGCGTCGCGGCGCCCGACGCCACGTCCGTCGTGCAGTCTCGGGCGCGGCGCGTGGAAGCTTGACTGCGATGCCGGCGGCATCCGTTGGGCGTGCCCGCGCGTTCGCGGGGCGGCCTCGAGCCATTCGCAGCCCTCTGCGATCCGACTGACGCGGAAAATGTGCATAAATCCACGATCCGACGCCTGCTTGGCTCCTGGCTGCGCCGAAACCTTTCGTGTTGGCAGTGTGACGGGAAATAAAAACAGACGATTAGGAATGGTATGTTATAATTGCTCCTTTTTAGATGTAATTGTACTCGACGCCTCTGTGTCTTCGTTTTCGGGAAAACTTCATGAAATTATGTGAGTATGAAAATGACTGTATTATTTCTACTGCCTTTTAAAGTTACGTAAGAGAACGCAACTTACGCTGAATTCTTGGAAATTTTTCGAAGTTTTGTTCTGGATTTGTTTTCAGAATTATATTCATATTCTTTTGAATAACGCAAAGAATTTATCCTACCGAAGCATATGCTATACTTCATCAGAATTCGACGATTTGGAGGCTTAAAAATAAAATTAAAGAACTTCAGAAACAATCTACTATCCGCGACGGTATTTCTTCAACGGTGTATACTGCTCGCACCCCAAAAGAGCTAGTCCAGATTGTTACTTTCCTCACTTCAATTTCTTTGCCCTTTCATCTTCTTTCCCACAATCTCGAACTCCAGATCCCACCCCCCTTCTGCCTCCTTGCTCTACCTCCGCTTTCATCGCCGCCGCCACGCACCATCGCCACAACGCAAATTGTTTTAGGTACTCTTCTCGCCGCGAGGAGCGGGTTTGTCTCTCCTCATTTCCTGGGCCACTATTTCATTTTCCGGAGGAAGAGCAAAGTGCCCGCGGCCAGACGTCTAACTTCCGTCCATTGTAACGAAATAAATTGATTTCTGTTTCTTCCCCCGCTGAAAGAAATGGACTTCCTCCTGTGAGGGGGAGGGGGGGTCTTCGTGAACTTGAGGCGGGAGGAGGGAGACATAGGCGAGAATTATGTTCTGATCGATAAGATACATGTTGACAAATTGTGAGACTACGGACTTGCATGTCGAACGGCCGTTATTCGATATGCTGTCACCCGGTTGGAAAGAGTCGTTTATAGGAGAACATTCCTGAAGCGACAGAACACCGAAAAATGGATGCAACAATTCAAGCTTCATTCTTTTCCAATGGTGCCTTTGACATTTTTGCCTGACCGTATTTCATCTTGTAGATTGAGCTGCATATGGATGGGAACGCGCAACAGAAGAATTATCGCCCACTTTTCTCTCGTTTGAACTCTCGCAACGTGTCGTTATACGCGAATCTGTTACCAGAGGCAGACGTGAAATGAATAGTGCTTGAACGTAAACACGCGAGGGTCACACTTAACACACGCAACAGCTCACACTCACTAACACACATACACACTCCATTTTTTACGCCATAAATTATAGGAGATCATGTTCATTGTTGAGACTGGATGCGTGTTATTAATTCAGTTGACCTCGAAGAGTTATGTCTTCATTCGATTTTGAACTTTCTGGAGTATGAGATACTCGTTTGCTTTTTTCCTATGAACATCCACAATATTTATTGTCAACGTTATTGATGATAGACTAATTGTCAGTAATAGATTTGCTTTCATTCATTAATTTTATGTTTTTAAGTACGCAAAAACGTTGAAATTATGTTGCAAGTTGCAATCACCCGCTAATTGCGTTTTCCCCCATAATGTAATGTACATTTTTAAAATGTCCTTTGCGAATGAATTAGGTATACTAAAACTATTACATATTTTTTATTGTTCTACGATTTTATAAAGAATGTTCAGTAATTGGCAGAATGAGCCTATTCCCACTTAAACGTAAACCGTTGCGAAAATTACTTGGTCGGAATGCTTTCGGTTGAGCGTTTATCAATTAGCAGTCACTTATAAATTTTTCCAAACGTAGTTTTAAGTTGTAATATAAATCAATAAGAGGAATCGATTGTATACATTCCTCTATATATTTAAATAATAGAGGTATTCAGAATTATTTTTGTACAACGAATTTTTTTATAAAGCGCACTTACACTTTTGCATTTCATGGGTTTACGCCAAGAGGGCAACAGAGTTGTAGTAAGATTTGTGGAATGCTGAAAACAGTTGTTGAATTGAAGCGAAGGAAACGTGAGCACTCGCACAGATCTTACACCTAGTAGTTTTAGAAACCAACGGGACATATTTAACCAACAAACAAAAGTACTAGGAAGAAAAGAGACACATTACCTTGTTTACTACACAGCAAGCAACTGTACAATATTCATCGCATACCACAAATGTGTTTACATGGCTTTGCATAATTCGAACCACTCTTAACGGGAACTGAACTTTGAATACCCGTCTTGGCGGGCACGCTAGAAGTTGCCGCTAGAAGTAACGAGGTTGATTCCTCCTTTCTGTAACTGCACATCGAGGAAAAGATAACGAGAAGAATTTATGTGACAAACAAGTGTATAAATGATGTTTCGAAGATAAGGCGGACAGTTAGGTTTAACGTCACAAGGCGACTACCAGAATGTGTAAGAGAATGACAATGGCGTGAGAGAGGTGTTACTGATACCGCGGAGATGAAACGGAAAGGCACGAGGGAGCAGGAACAGCTTCAGAGCGACGGCCGAGATGACAGGCAATGAAGGAACATGAGGAGCCCCAGGCAGGAGGCGGGAAGGTGTAGGGTGTGTGACTGCGTGGTGACAAGCAGACGCCGCGTAGTTGATGAGACGCCGACAGAAGCGGGACGCGACGGTGTGACGGCGATGAGACCTGAGGTGAGGCACCGGGCGACAGGCGAAGGCGACGGGATGCCGACAGACGATGGGATTGGCAGACGCCCGAAAGTGGCGACGAGGAGCCACTCGCCTACCGCAAAGGCGACGGTTTCGGACGGGGAATGACTGGCTATCGACGAACGTCTGGGTTATGGGATTAGATGAATCGGAGGCGTGTGGGTGTTGAGTAGAGGTGACGGGTAGAGGAGGTGGGTTGCGAGAACAACTGTGACTAGAGTTCTAGAGTGCGACGATGTATCAGTAATGATCGCTTGTGTGAGTGTTGGGGGATAGTGAGGCCTGGCGACTGTGAGGCGCGGCGAAAGTGATGGCTTGTGTCTGTGAGGCGCGGCGACTGTGATGGCTTGTGTCTGTGAGGCGCGGCGACTGGCGTCTGTGGCCGTGGGCCCTGACCTCAGAATTCGGGCGTGGCGCCGACGCCGACGCCGACGCCGGCGGTGGAGAAGAAGAAGCGGTCGTGGGGTCGTCAGCGGGGGCTTTGGTCTTTTCCCCTCCCGAAGAGCGCGCGCGGTGCGGCGCCGTTGCGCATTGGTATGCGCTGCGTGGCGGTGGCGGCGGCGGCGGGAGAGGGGAGTTGCGGCGGCGCTCGCCCCGAGGCGCTTGCCGCCCCCGCTCATTACCCGCGGAAGCACCTTTGACAACTGCATACGCAACGATATTTGATCAGCGGGCGCCGCTTGATCTCCCCGTGCCGACTGCGCCTCTCCCGCTCTTCGCACCCGCCCCCCTCCCCCCCGGCGCCCACGCAGAGCCACTTACCGCGGGAGGCCGCAACTCACGCACTCTTGCGAGGGCCAACCCGGTGAAGCCACGGGGTCCGGTAAAGGCTCTGATGGCTCTCGATTGCCAATGATAGGGATCAACAAATATTTATCCAAATATTGAAAGGCATTAGTAAGTAAAAAAAATGTCGCATTTGAAGGTTGTTGATTTTTTAGTAAATATTACAGAAGTACTTTCTGGGCTATGGGTGTAACCTAGGAATGAATCTATCAGGTAGTTCATTGTTGTGTAAAGTTTTCTGAGAGAATTCGACGTTCTGTGCATTTATGGCGTTCAGGGAGATGTCATTGCATGACAGATTTTTTGGCCCTTTCGGCAGGGAGAAAGTGTATGCGATGTAGCTTAATGAGCTCCAGAGAATATTACTTTTATCTATATATGTTATTATTTAACTTTGAAAAGTTTCCTTACACGTTGTACGATTCTGTAGCCATCGCATTTTGCACCCTTACATCCAATGAGTATTCATTGCAAAATTAGTGTACTGAAATTGCATGCCCCGTTGTACTGGAAAATTAAATGGGTTATCTGAGCACATGACCTTAAGATAATCTAATATCAACTCGTTATACCCTCCATCTTTTGTTGAGTTGACAACAGACGCACACTGTATATTTTGATGTCGAAACATTTACGCTTAAATTGGCGTTGTGAAATTCAAACGCTTTGACACGGTGTGTCGATGAGAGAAACCTACATATTAACGAGTTTACACAACATTAAATTTAATAATTAATTTATATTTTATGCCTCGTATAATTTGTTATTTCAATTTTTATTGGATTTCTGGCAATGTCATTCTCAATAATAGTAGATTGAACGTTTAGATTTGTAATTTTGGTATGTGAAAAACCAAGTAACCACCAATTTCAATATGTGTAAAAAATGTACTCATACATGTTATTAATGTTGTTAATGTTAAAAAGGTTTAGGAAAAATAGGAGCCAAATTAATTTTCTTCATTACCGTCTCGTGAAGTGAATTTGTTTCAGTAAATAAAAAATGTACGTGGTGTAAATGACAAAAGGCGAAATGAGTTCACGCTACTAGCTCCAGGAGATTGCTTTTTTTATTCGCTCCCTTATCCCAATTCTTTTTTGTTTTGTTTTCAAATTATTTATGAAATAGGATTTGCGTTATCATTATTTCAAATAGTCATTTATTATTATTATTATTATTATTATTATTATTATTATTATTATTATTATTATTATTATTATTATTGTTGTTGTTGTTGTTGTTGTTGTTATTTTGTATGTAAATGTAATTGCTAATCCAATATTTCAAATTAATAAACCAATTGAATTGAAAAATCCAGTTTCTATTTCAAAATAGATTGTCCTATTAACAAGTTATCCCTACTTTTACCCTAACTTAACGGCAGACTCAACGCTATCCGTTGGCATTGGGGAGTTACGTCCCACCCCTACGGCTCCCCCCCCCGGCCCTCAATGGTGGGGCTAACGCTCCCCGCGGCACCCCGCGCCAACTGACTCACTCGGCTTTCTCTTGTTTCAGGTAAGTCGAGCGGCCTTCGTGCGACCGTGGCGGCGGCGGCGGGGGCAACGGCGGGGGCGGGCTCGCTTGCTCTCTGGCGCCGTGCCACACCGCTCCCGCCCGCCACCCGTTTGTCTTCTGGCCGGGCGGACTGTGTGCCCATCCCACCCGCTCGCCCCCCCCCCCCCGTGTGCGTGAGTATGCGCGAGTGTGCGTGTCTGACGGCGCTCCCTCCAGGGAGTTCCTAACTCGCGGTAATGCACTCCGGCGTACGTGTGCATAAAGGCGCGGCACCCTTCTTCGGATTAGCGCTTCTTGTTCGAATGCAAATGCTCCGCGGAAGAGCTGAGGTTGGGATGTTTGTAGTACTTTGACGGGGAAGGTCCCTCTTTTCTCCGCTGCAATTTAATTTTCGTATTTGAAGTTCTCGTTTTCCGAGTGGGCCGTAGCGACTTGGGGAAATGCCCGGGAGGTGGTGTTTTATTAAAGTAAGCGAAGAAACAGATAATGAACTTTGGAAAGTTCTTTCTCGGCTCTGGGTTTCTGGAAGCATTCAAATATAGTTTTGTACAAACAATAAATGCGATTAGAATGCTAGAAAGGAGCTTCCTATATACCTGCAAGTAGTTGCTGTAATTAAGTTATTTGCTGCATATGGGATTGGCATGTGGAAGTACGTTTCCGTTTGTTAAATAGAAGTTTTTATTTCAAGTGTCTGCTATTCCTTTTCCACGTTATTAAAGCAAAAAAATAAATAATGTTTTAATAGTAACTTGTACGACTTAATTTGCGAAACTTTTGCTAATTTATTTTGTAAATGAGATCTATTCGAACTGACGAATTTTGAAAGAAATGCCCAATTGCAACTTCTTATAATAGGTAATTTGTTTACTTTAATGGAATACATTTTTGTAAATGACATATAATTGTGATTAAATAAGTGCTTTATATTATGGAAATATGATTTTACTTGATCGTTTACTACAGATTTAGTTTTCCATTTCGCAGACCACTTACTCTTGATATACAAGTATATTAGCATTAATTCGTTGATGTTGGCTACTATAGAACATTTTGACCGTTGCGAAAAGGGCATCAATTAGTAAGCTAATCGTATGAATGAGTTTCAAAATCTATGATACCCAGCTGATTAAAAATGCTTATATTGTATGTTTCTATGAAATATTTAACGAAGAGCGATTGAAAATGCTTTTGATAAAACATTGAGTTTTATTGTTTTTAATCTTGAAGTTTGTATTATCTCAAGACGAAACGAACGAGAGCCAATAATTTTAAAGAAAATATAAAACTATATAGTAATGCATCACTACTTTCCCTTGACAATTTACTCTAGAAAGTCAAAGAACAGGTTTGTCACATTTCAAACATAACTACCAGCAGCGTGCTGCAACCAATTACTACAATTGCGGCTGTCATATTGCAGACTTTATGCTCCCTCGGGGAGTGGTTGTGTGGTCGGCGATACATCTCAGATTCGTTCCCCTTGGGACATCCCATGCTATAAAGTACACATTACGTTCAGAAGGAGTCTCGGGGAATGCATTTACGCCGGTAGTGCATTGAATATACCACTCCGGCGGCAGTCGATTACAGTAATCGACAGCGCGCGAGGCTGCTGCGGCCGTACGCGCGGAAGCTGCGCCCTGCGACGAGCGGGGCACGGCGTGGGTGCGATGGGGGTCTGCGCGGGCAAAAGACGAGGAGGGAAGCTTCACTCAATTATTTCGTAAACATGGAATTCATTTACACTTCGATAAGATACATATTATTTAATTGACTGAAACTGGGTACACGATTTAACAAAGTATCATGTATGGAAATGTGATGAATAAACAATTTTCCAGTAAAGATCTTTCGGTTCTACTGGAACAAGATAGTTTTTTTTTCTTGAGTTATATTATATTTTTTATATGACATTATTGCCTACATTCATTACTTTGAAAACAATATGGCTCACTTTTAAAATGGGAGATAACAGTATAGCAGTGGAAGATTTTCATTTCTGTATTCATCTTAATTTCTCTATCACTTATTTCTTTCTTTATTGAGAATGAATTATTTTCGCAAACACTCAAAGAATCACAGATGATGCGTGCACATAAACTAATTGTGCACATTCCTTTTTGGTTCTCAGACAATAATTTGTAAATTAATGCACTTTATATGCAAACGAACACTTGAATGCGAACATGTCAGCACCGATATTATACTATGTACTCGTGTTCAAATTATGAAACATAAGTTTTTTATTAAGTGCGTCTTGCCACATATGTGAACATCATTCCCTACATTTGATATCCCAATATGTTTACTCTATTCGCTCGGAATAGAGTGTACGTATGAGTTTATGACGGATCTTTGCGCGCGAGGAGCGCGGAGAGGGCGCTGTGTGTGGCGCGGTCGCTTGGGAGCTAGAGCGGGGCCCGGTTTGCCCGCCGCGGGGCTCGATCGCGGAGTCGATGCCCGCGGGGCCCCCAAGCACCGTTAGGCGGGGGAGGCGCGGGGCGGGGCGGGGCGGGCGGGGGCGGACCGGTCCGCTGAGTCCGCGCTTGCATTACGCTCTGCGTCAGTCCACTTCGCTGGGGTAGCCCGTTTTGCAGGGCCCACAGCTGACGTATTGCCCCGACGAATGAGGTTTTTCGTACTGAGAGAGTTGATGTATCTATAGAATGATGCCGATAATGACTTTTTTTAATAGAAATAATCGTGGAAGAGATCTTTCAATCAGTAAAATCTTAAGTTACAATTAGAATACCGATTAAAAGACTGCTTGAATTTTATTCTCCCAAGCCCAATTTATCAACTGAAACCTGTGAAATATGTTACGATAAAGAAATTTGTAAACGCGTCAACAGAAAGCCACGTTGTTTATAAATATAGATGTCTTTAATAGATAGCACTAATTTTTTCGGAATCGCGCTGGATCAGTCGTGTAGGTTTTGGTTTTTTTACTTGAAAAAATTGAAAATCACGTAATAAACGAACACACATTATGTAAATCTTTTTCGGACTGAGACTGTATTAAAGTTCAATGACTGCTCCTGTTTACTTCCAAGGCCGATTTTTAAGATCACTTATGAACTATGCACATTGTTTTTCGACGTTAGTGCACACAAGGTACCCAACATATTAGTACAAACATTGTTGTTAAAAGTTATAAAATACTGAGGATCGTAATTTTATAATACAAAAACAATTTCAAATCAATTTTATTTTCAAAATTGGACGATTGAATTTCCATCGTCCTTTGAAGTCCTCAAAATTGGTGTGCACAAGTTAATATAAAGATGGATACTGAATGTCATTGATATGCATTGAAGACTAACCTTTAGAAGAACCGTTTGCAAATAATTTGTTTATTTGAATTTATTTTGTTGTTGGAATGAACCAAATGAAAAAGAGGGAAAGGTTCCAAATAATGTATTGAGAAAGCAGATTTTTGCAACAACTTCCAGGTGGTATACGCCAAATCATCGTTGAAGAGTTTTGAGTGAATGTACAACTTCATCCTTCCAAAAGTGCTGGATATTGTAGGTTTGAAGGCGTTCTGCGAAACTTATGCGTATCATACAATATAATGTTCAGTTGATGGATTCTGATTGTTGGTGATAGTTATGACGATGATGTTAATACTTTATATTGTTTAATGCTGTTGTTAGCGTTTAATAAAAATAATAGATTGTATTTGCAGACAACTGTAAAATCTTTTATTGCCTCCAACTTCAAAGATATTTTCTACCACCCTCAGCTGCCTATTCGTCACCACCACCAACTCTCTTCTTGCAATCGGTATTCCTTCCACCGGGTCCAGTGCCGCAACTGCGGTTTCTCCGTTTTTGCGCGTGCTTGCGTCTCGTCCGCTGCCCGCCGCTGGCGCCGCCACCGAGCGCAGCCAGGGCCTGGCCGGCCTCGCCTCAAGGGCCGGCGCAGGTGTGCGGAACGCGTGCTCGGCTGTGACGCAGAGAAAACGCGGGTTCGAGCCTCGACAGGGACTTTCTCTCAGGTCGACGTTTCCGCACCTCGGGGTCGACACCCGGCACAGGAGTTGTCACAGTGAAAGATATATTGTCCTTACTTTTTTCGCGAGTTGGATTGGAACATGTGTGAAGAAAGCGGAATTGTTTCGTTCCCTTTCGATACCTTTCTATGAGAAGTGGATGCCATAAGGTACAGTCATGTCGATTGTGTATTTGTATAAGAAAATGCAGTTCTATTTTAATCTGGAAAAAATATAAAATTAATGCTCGTTGGGTTAAACTATTTCGAATTTTGTAAAATGAAACCGTTTTTCAGTGTGTTTTGACTCCTGTGTTGAACCAAATATACGGTTGCGCACGGTTTACAACACTCACAACATTTATACAAAAAATAGAGATGTTTCGAAATCCAATTATATTTTGAGTCACCTGTTATAAACGATACCTTTATTAATGTTTATAATATTTAATTCACTTTAGCTAAAGTAAAACTATTAACCTTGATCAGTCTCCTAATAAAAGTAAATAAAACCCGCGTGTTCTAATAATTCATGGCCGACTATCAATATCAATCTGTCACTTTTCGCAGGAGAAATGGTCAAATCCAAACGAACACTAAAGCATGTTGGATTTTTTACGAAGTGAAGCGACGATACATATTTGTATCATAATCTTACCGACAAATCATATTTCAATACTCGATTGTTTCTCCAATATAATTTTGTAATAAGATGTCTTACGATCTTACGATATTTATTTCTTAAATTCGTTTCTTCTGTAAAGTATTTGCTACAATACATTTTTGGGAGAATATTCAGGGCATTTTATACCTACAATTTGGATATTAACACTTGCTTACAAATACATTTCTGGAAACAGGACTAAACCTTTTTAAATAATATGAAAGATTTAATCACTGTACAGTATTTTAAGACATTTGACAATGTTTCCTAATATGAATCAATATTGACTTCCGTCGCCTAGGGAAAATAAAATGCTACCTCCTCGATTGGTACAACAAAGTATCGAATACGAATTCCTATTAAATAAAGTGGATAGAGATTTTGGTTTTTAACTTCCTTTTCTCTCTAATATTGCCAGAAGGTTCGGTTGCGTCGGCAAATTGGATTACTTGCAACTGTCACAGGCACATGTGCGCTTCAAAAACTCCATACTCAATTTCCCCGAGATTGTGGGGAAAGAAGAATGTACTGAACATAGCTTCTCTCTTGAACGACTCTCCATGAAAATCAAAAATATAGTGAAATGGAAGCACGTGTCAAGAACACTGCAAACATTGAATATAGTAATTTGTTTCAGTTGGTTGCACTTTTAAAAACTTGTCAATTTTGCTTTGAAAGCGAAATTTAATGAAGTAAATACAGAAGTATAGGAGTAATCCATGGAGTACGTTTCCGATTTTTTGACATCCTATTTGCCCCCCCTTTTTTCAGCTTCTACCTATCACATTTAAATATTTAGATGTAAGTGAATGATTATTTTGATGGCAATAAAGATATTCCTTTACATCTATTCTCTCAAGCGAAAGGATAAGTTCCGATAGCTCCATGTGTCATTTAGGGCTGCAAACAATCATTCTGGAACATAATATTTATTAGACGTATGGAAATTATTTCCTCGTTAAGTAAGTTTTAACAATAGAGGAATTGGAAAATTAATTATATATTGGTTGTAATGTTTCAAAAATGTAAAGGACGTAACTGCAGCTTTCACCCAACTGCAGTCATGAGGCCTCCAATAATAGAAATCTGACTTCGAAACAGAGCTCTATCTCCCTTAGTCTTTATTTTTGAATTTCCAAACCTCATAGAGTTCATGGATAACGTCCAATCTGCTTGTAATATGTAAAATTTTGTTTGTCAAATCTGTCACGATCATGCACGACTAACGACTGAAGCCTTACCTCAACACAAAACCTCGCACACCGCTTAGATAAATTTCTGGTCGCGGCGCGTGGTTGAAACGGCGTGACCGACCGACTTATATGGCTCGGCATCAGATAATGTCTCTGACTGGGAGGTCCGAAGGTTCGAGTTCCGACAATGGCTGGATTCTCGACACTAGCTACATAACTAGGTCGAGTTTAGTGGATGTCTGGTAGAGAATTCTTGCGGCCGGCTGCTCTGATTTGGTGGGTGGGTGGGTGGTTTGGTGGGTGGTTTTCCTCTATTTGTGGTTCAACACCTAGCGAATGCCGGAGCAGTACCCTAACAAACGGGCCACGGACCGCGCGCAATCTTTCTTTTCCATTCCTAATCATACCCTCACTCATTTCTTACACTTCCTGTCAAACCATCGCACTTTTCGGCAGACCACTCGGGAGCTTCGAGAATATCCCTGCTGGGTCGGTGCCCCGCTGGTGGGAGATACCTGTTTGAGGAAAACCCCGCAAGCTGACGGGTAGGTCGGCGCCGGATCTTCCCATGGAGCGGGGAAAGTCTGGCCGCCTTTCGCCATCCGGGGAAACGCGGGTCGGAGGCTCCTACCCTCCCCAGCAACCGGCCCCGCCGCTCACCCGGTGCTCACCCGTCCGCTCGCCGCGCCGCGCCGCGCCGGCCTGAACAATGCGCGTCCGGGCGGGCGGCGGCGCGTGTGACCCCGAGGCGGCCGCGGGTCACCGTCCCAGCACTCTGGCGCGCCGGCCCCGCGACACCACCCCGGGAAGCGGCCACGCTTTCTCCACACGCGCGCCGCCCCGCCCCACCCCCGCCTCGCCGCGCCCGGTGCGGGAACCGGTACTCGCAGATTCATGCGAGCACGTGGGAGATGCGCCTAGGCCAAGCGCTGGCTGGCCTTGTTCCTTGCTCGGGGGATGATGTTTGTCGGTCAGTGAAGGGAATCGGCCTACAAGTTACAGAGAATGACTAGGAAGTTAAAATATCCCCTTCGCTAAAATATAATTAATTCTTCGTAATGACATTGTCATATGTTCATTGTTATGAAAGGTGGTGTAATTTGTCAGTTACCAATGTTTATTAATTTTAAATTCAAAATATTAAAGAAAAATTAAAATTAATAAGAACATCACTTACTTTTTTAGATGAAAACGGATCGAATTCTCGCAAGGTTATATTTAATCTTATAAATCTGTCTACAGCAGTTGAACGTGTTCTATCATGCAAGTGTGTCGTGAATCGAATCGTTGACTACGTACCATGCTGTGCGCAAAATATAGTTTATAAAAAGAGGATTGATAACATCAGGCCTGGTTCTCGAGGTAATGAATCGTGTAGAATTTAAGTTACAAGAAATAGAAACAAAATAGATCAGAATTACATATGCGATTTGTTTCATTATATTTCCCTTCTGATCTCTTTCATTCCCTTTTATTTTGCTGATTTCTTTCTTGTAATGCTTATTCTTTCCTAATAATATTTTATAACTCTTCAATGTATCTTAACAGTTTCATTTTGCTTTTTAATCCTATAAATCGTTTTAGTCAAGTTGTTTTCTTCTTTTTTTTGCTACTAAACTTGAAAGTTCACGTCATAGCTTCTACATTCACTTTATGTTTATTTAGATACGGACAAACTGCTACGCCGTTCAAAAGTGACTTACTTTTCCTTTTTTAATTAAAATTGAGAAGCTAGATGCAAATATATAAAATCTGCAAACTCTGAAAATTTTTCGAGATCTGAGTTTTTGAGAGTAGATCGCCTTTAGGTTAGTCTGACAATTATATGGGTTATTTATATTATAGTACCTAACTCAAAATAATTAAAGTGATCGCAGTATGATTTTGACAGATTCTATCTGAGAAAAAAGTTTCATTCAGCTTAATTAATCTATTATTTTTCTGCTCTCGCGTCCAGACTAAATAAATGATTGGATAGCGCAATGACGACATATGGTTATATTTTTGCCTAGATTAAAATGTTGTGCAATTTAAAACGCGGTTCTATACCTGTTATCTTGTTTCAATAAATAGAAACATTTTTACTTTGATGTGCACTTCATCTAAAAAAGCTATTAATTCTTTTGAGTTTGTGGCAGGGAATTGACACATTTTTTAAATGTAATATTTATTCACTAATGCACGTGCAGATACATACGCATAAAGTATAGTGTTTCATGTTTTTATAACTATGAAACTATTTATAAGTATTGAATATGTGTGACAATGTGTGTGTGTGTATGACGTTAAATAATTTACAATGCTATCTCTTCATGCCATTATCTCGCCTTCTGCGTTAGTAATGATATTTTTTTAAAATTAATGCACTACTGATATCATGAGAACTCTTCTGAATGTGGCAAAATATTAGTACAGAGATTTGTTTCCATTCGTTCAGTTAAATTTGTTACCGTAAAACATTTTAAAATTATACAAATTCTTTTTTCGGGTACGAAAACTTTAAAATGCTCTTACTTCTGCGTCGTCTTATGTGTCACATTGATGCTCTTATTTAATATTTATTTCGTCACACAAGTTGTTAATATGTTGTAGTACAATCGTAAATAATGTAACGAATTGATGTATTAGTGTTTTTATTGTTCTACCAAACGCGTGAGACACTCTCGCAGATTGTCTTTAGTCACGTAAATCTGTGCCCGCGGCCGCCTGCTCCACTTTCCCAAAATGGAGTACGTAGTGACGCTCGTCGGCGGAGTCCGTGGGGCATGGTTTTCTTCGCAAGGATAAACCGCCTCGCCGAAGAGGATCCCTTTGCCGAGAGGGATTGGTGGGCCGGCGACGGCGGTGCGAGGCCCAGCGGGGGCGTGCCTGTCGGGCGGTGATCCGGGCGTCGCCGTGACCCCGACAGACCCTTGGGGGGGGGGGGGAGGCAGCATCGTGCGGCGAGGAGAGAGGATGCGGTTGTATGGATCGCCATGCGAGGGTGGGCGGCAGGTGACTGAAGGCAGACATGAAAACAGGTACGGAGAACTAGAGGAGGCAGTGAATGATGAACGTGAATGCCACAAGAGATGGTGATGCGCCGAGAAAATTTAAGAGATAACAGATGAAGACGAAACTGATGAAGAAATGTACGAGTAGAGGATAAAAAGGATTCGGGTCGATGAGCGTCTGCTGAATACTTTCACAATGCATGAGACTGGTGCCGGAGAGAAACGGAGGGAAAGTAATGGGAAGTACAAAGAGGATTTTTCGGAGCAATGCGGAACGGAATGGAAGGAAGAAGAATGCAAAAGTAGTGGCGAATGCAGATAAATTTCGAGTGACAAAAATGGAGCGACGCGAAGCGGAGATAGTGTGCCGGTGACGGCAAGCATTGAGGGACGAGAACCGTGGGATACCATGCCTCGAAAGGGAGACTGGATTCCACAGGGAGGTGTGGGAACGTACAGTCTGCAGGTGTCGACGAAGAAAGGCGACGGGGCCGCACTCCGCCGGGCGGCGGCGCGCACGAGCGTGGGCGGGCGTGGGCGTGGGCGTTAGCGCTGGGCGGGGCGGGGCGCGGCGGGGCGGGGCGGTGACGGAGGCAGCCGACGAGTGAGCGCGCTATCTGATGGAGCGCTCATTAACATTGATGAGGGGAGCGCGCGTTGCGTATCCGCGCATCAGCAAATATCCGCGGGATTGCGCCCCTTTGAGCGCAGATTGCGCGCGGCTGTTTTCGGAGCGCCCCCCCCCCCCGGCGCCTCCCCCGCCGGGTGGACGCTGCTCTTCAGGTGCGCGCCGTGCTCCAGTGATAAGCCGACGGCGAAGCGGTGAATTATGAAGGAGGTGCGTCGTCGGAAAAGTACCGGCTCTGTCTCGGGATTTCTGCTGCGGCGCCAGAATGGAACTAGGTCATAATGGAGGTGGGCGAGACACCATATCGCTCAACGCATTCGTTTTTGGCCTACGAGGTTTGATGAAGTTGTGTGTAATAATGTATTGGAATTGTGTGGTGATTTCTGGATAAAGGGTTCGGTTGGTACAGTTTTATTTAGATTTTTGGAGAGGAGAGGGCTTTCGTGATTCGTATCGAGATGTTTTCTATTTATACCAAATTCGAGCTTTAACTCGAGGCACTTTATGCTTCTATAATTGTAATGAATGGTTTAATTCCAGTTTACGTTATGTTGAGTTTAGTTAGGAAACGTGTGTTAAGTTTAGGAGCAGAAAAAGCGTGTGGAAATCTGGAAAAAGAAAAAGGGGCTGTAAAGAGCTGTCATCTACAAACGTTGAAGGCGAGAATACATTATGAATATTTCAACAAGAAAAGTGAACCAGGAAACAAGGTGACATTCAATTAACCATAACAATAATTTCAAGTTGAAAACAGTAGAAACAGTAGAAACGTTCTTCCGAATAACCGCTCGCTCAACTAGTTTTCTTGTTGTTTTTTTTCTTTTTGCAGTCAATTCAGTGGGATTGTCAAAGACTGATTCCGGTTTGCAGTTTCATTTTCCAACTCTATTCGTCCCGTATATCCCCTCGTACATAACCTAAATATCCGACCCCGTCCGGCTGTTGTACAGAGTGCGATGTACTTCCTGTACGTTGCTGGGATTGCGGATTGTCCTAATTATAAAATATCGCTTGTTCATAGGGATTCTAATGACGATTCAGTAGCTCCCCTGTGTCCAGCCTGTCCCTGCGCGACTGTGGGACCCGTCTCGCGCGAGGCGCATCCAAAGGCGGAGGCGAGAGATGCCGCGTTAAATTATAAAGCACGTAGCCTTAGCGCTGAGGCTGCCGCTTCTCCGGAGAAGTCGGCGGAGAGGCGTGGCTTCCAGACCTTACGGCCGCGGCTGGCCGCAGATAACGGGTTCTCCGGTAACTGGCGGGCTGAGATGCCACGGGAACAGTATTTACACTATGCGACGGAGCCCGTAATGACGTGCCTGGCCGGGAGACGTATGAGGATTTTTCCTTGTGACGATAAATTGTTAGGAAGGCGAGGCAATTGATGACTCAACACGACGCGTGCGCTCATCAGACTTCATGACCTGTTGGATGCATACTGAAGCTTTCTCGGAAAGAATTCTTGAACGTTTGGTGTAAACTCAGTACGGGAGAACTGCAGGTGTTTGTCACTGTCCAACAACATGCGTTAAATAATGAACTGCGTAGAATTGCAACTATAATAACATGAATCATCATTTAAATAAGAAATAAGTTAAAATCAGAAAGTTGGATTCACGTCTGCGAGAATAGTAGTGAAATCTTCAGTATAATTTATTAAGTTCTGATTTTCATATGTAGGTAATTAAACAGAAACAAATATTAATTACGAATCTGGACTACCCACTGTAGTATATTGTTCCAAAACAATATTCATTTAATTGAAAACTATAAGAAAATAATATCAAATATGATGTAATTTCCATTGACGAATTTTCCCGTTTCATTCTCCACCTTTAGTGTAACTTTATTTAACAAGAAAACACGAAAGAGGAGTCCACGCACTCTAACAAGAAAACACGAAAGAGCAATCCATAATTTTTATATATTTTCTTGAAGTAATAATTACGGAAATGGTAAAAAAAAAGAAGAAAACATGAACTTCTTCCACAAAAATACTTTATGCAATAAAATTGGTTTCTTGAAAGTAATTTTAAAGTTTGGTTTTCTGCTCACCTATGAACGAAGAAGTGCAATTGATCTTTCAATAACCATGATCGATGTCAGATTACATATGCTTCAGTACAATGTGTGCAAAGTCTCTCACAAAATGTAAAGAATCGAAAGAAAAAAAAGAGTACTAACTTAAAACGCTTTTTATAATTTTTATTACTATGAGTATGTTCTGTGAATATCTCTCCAGCAAAGACTAAGTACTTCAGTTTATTCTGATGAAACATTCCCATATAATGGATAATTTTATCACAAAAGTATCAGCAGATTTTTATTTAAGAAGACTTTTGTGTGTTAGATTTTTTGCGCAGTATAAAAGCCAATTTTTGCTTAAGCGAGCATTGGAAAAAATTACACTGTGCGCACAATTCGTTCATTAAACAATTTCTGAATACATTGACCAAGAATTCACAGACGCAAAGAAATTTGTATGGAACCTTCCTGGTGATCTGAAGAAGGTTTAGGGTTGGAAGTACAGCAAACCGAGCCTGTCCTAATGTGGAAGTAAGCGACGGCGCGCGGGCTGCAGCGTTACGCCGTGCGCCGCATGAGCGCAGCCTGAAGGCCGCGCCGGGCGCCGGTCCTCGCGCGGAGGCGAACGAGGGCTCTCGGGCCCTCTGAGCACGCGGCGCCCCGCAAGACCCGTTTCAATTACGGCGTTTTCCCGCGGAGCGGGGGGCGCGGCCCCGGAGAAGCACCTAACAGCCGCGAGGGCCCTCCCCGCCATGCGGCGACCTGCTCGGGTGACAGGCCGGGGTGGAATCGGGGACGGGGCAACAAGCGACAGGACCACAAGCGACAGCGCCACAAGCGACAGCGCCACAAGCGACAGGGCCACAAGCGACGGGACCGCAGGCGACGGGGCCGCAGGCGACGGGGCCGCAGGCGACGGGACCGCAGGCGACGGGACCGCAGGCGACGGGACCGCAGGCGACGGGACCGCAGGCGACGGGACCGCAGGCGACGGGACCGCAGGCGACGGGACCGCAGGCGACGGGACCGCAGGCGACGGGACCGCAGGCGACGGGACCGCAGGCGACGGGACCGCAGGCGACGGGACCGCAGGCGACGGGACCGCAGGCGACGGGACCGCAGGCGAAGGGACGGCAGGCGACGGGACCGCAGGCGACGGGACGGCAGGCGACGGGACGGCAGGCGACGGGACCGCAGGCGACGGGACCGCAGGCGACGGGACCGCAGGCGACGGGACCGCAGGCGACGGGACCGCAGGCGACGGGACCGCAGGCGACGGAGCCGCAGGCGACGGGACGGCAGGCGACGGGACGGCAGGCGACGGGACCGCAGGCGACGGGACCGCAGGCGACGGGACCGCAGGCGACGGGACCGCAGGCGACGGGACCGCAGGCGACGGGGCCACAGACGACGGGGGGGCATAACCGACGGGGCCGCAGGCAGCGGGGACGTAGGGGATGTGCCACTGTTGACGGGGCCGCAAGCGTTTGGGTCACAAGCGAAGGGGCCACAGACGGCGGAGACCTAGGGAAATGGACTAAAGATTGCAGGGTCACAGGCAACGGGCCGTACCATGCGGGGCTACACGCAGGTGCAACGGCTGACGGGGCAACGAGCGATGGTGCAAATGTGAATTCTCGATGGTGTGGCGATGGTGAATGCATGGTTTCGAGATACGAGTAATATTCATAATGCTGGGGTCTTATTAAACTACAGAATATAACAAATGCGCAAATATTTTAATTTAATGTAAAAAGTGCAATAGAGAGAAGCTTAATAGCTATGTTCCATTGCACCGGCGAAGAAGAAAATATTTTTTCGGCGAACATTTAAATATAGCAACATTCACTGCGGGGCTGCTCAGTCTGAAGCCGAGCCCTTGGGAGGGAAGCGACGGGGACACTCCCCCTCCCCCGCCCACACGGACGAGCACAAGGGGCGCGGCCGCGCTCATGCGCTGGCGTCCCGGATGCAGACGCGAAGCACCCTCTGGGCGCGCCGGGCTCTTCGGCGCCGCAGGTAATTAGCGGCTCTCGTGCCTGCTCTCGGCGGGGCGCGTCCGAGGACCGCGGCCCGCCCTGGCCCGGCCCGGCACGACACGGCCCCGCGCGCTGAAGCCGGGACTCCGGCACGGCGCCGCGCCGCCTCGAGAGCGCTCGGCTCCGCCCTGCTCCGCGCCGCGCCTCGGCCGCGCGCCCGCGGGCCCCTGCCGCACCGCGCCGCGCCGCGCCACTCGGCGTCAGACCGCTGTTGTCTGCGACGAGGGGCAAGCGAGAGGACCGCGCGCTCTCAGCTCGACAGTTCTGCTAGTGGGGTTTGCGAACGGACGAGGATAAGCGTGAGGATCGTTAATGATGCAGTAAAACGTCACGTTGTTCTTGGCACGCTCCAGAAAAACTAATAATACAATAATTAGTAAAAGCATTTATCGGTAATTGATCACCACAGTGAAATCTTCATGATTCAATCTTCACTTGGTAGAATTCCTCGTATACTGCAATATTTCATTCTTTTTTAACCTTCTCATAAACTTGATGTCTGGTAACTGAAATCTCGAATGGAGATATTTGATGACTACCTTTTTTATTTTCACCTTCGGTTCAGATATATAAGTAGGGGGCCATAAATACTGTAATAATGCTTGGAATTTGTAATGATTAGGCACTGACAACTGTCATTGAGTGCCTTAACGTAGGATTTCTCTAACATGATTGATGTCCACAACAATTGCAATTAACTAATGAAATATTAATACTTTAATATGGTTACATTGTTTTCTTGAAAAGTGTAAATTATATTCAAAGAATGTTGAATTAAAAAAGTAACCAGCTGGCGATCTGTGAAACGTAATTATTTCGAAGAACATCGCTTTTAAAATCTCTTTATTTTCCGAGACTAATTTTCTTGGCGTTTCATTTGCTCATTTTCAGATTACAAATGTTCGTTTCAGTCTCTGAGCAGCCATTTTTCTCCTGTACTTCATTACCGGACGTTCCCATCAGGGAGCTTGTCTTTTCCAATTGTCCTTTTACAGACGCCGCGTGTGAGAAAATGCGCTGTTAATTCACTTTAAAGAAGAGAGAGGGGGAAAAAAGGAAATGAATGTCGCTCGCGAGACGAGGGTAATTCCGAGAGAATCTAGCTGCGCGGCGCAGTTACCAGCAAAGGACGACCCAGCGCCCGCCTGTGCCGCGAAGTGCGATGCAGGTAGATACCGCGGCACCCTACGCCTTTACTCTCCCCGCCCCGCCCATCTCGCCCCGGCCGCGTACCGCCCCGCCCCTCCCTCGGCCGCGTCCCGCCCCGCCCCTCCCCGCTCCTCTCCGCCCCTTCCCGCCTTTCCGTCCCTCTCTGCCCCGCTTCACCGCGGCACGTCCCACCCCGCCGCGGCCCGCCGCCCCGCTCCGACGCCGCCTCCGCCCCGGAAGACGCAGGGGCGGGGTAATGCAGTCGACGTGAGATGAAATTGATTCCCGGCCCTCGGCCGAGCCGGGGGGAGGGGCGCGATCGGTGCGGGGCGATGCAGGGCGATGCGGGGCGATGCGAGGCGATGCGGGGGCGGCGCCGGCGAGACGCGAGGGCGGGAATCGCGGTAATTTTTCACGATATTGGACCGACGGCGATGGCGACAGCGGGGCGCGGGTGGAGACGGCGCGGTGGCGAGGGCGGAGGGCGGGAGACGGACGATGCGGACGCCTGGGCGGAGCGGCATGGTGTTTGGCGGGGGCGACGAGGACTGTGGCTGGTGGTTGAGGATGAAGGAGAAACGGTGCGTAGAAAATGGGCTCGCTGGAGGTGTAGGGAGTGTAGATGGGTTTTTGTGGATGCGAAGGCAGTGGGCTGATCTGAGAGAGAATGATGGACGACTTGTGCGAGTGAAATCGGCGAATCGAAGACATGGCAATAGAAGAAACGGCCTTAAGCACGTTGGAAGTTGGTGAAATTAAAGTGAGTTGGACGTTAAGTGACTGCAATGGAAGGGGATATGTCCAAAATCGATTTAATTTCTAGGCAAGTTTCAAGAATAGACATGAGAGAGAGATTATACATAGTTATGGAGTCAATGTTAGAGAAATAAGAATATTAATAGGCACAAATGAATGGAGATAGATGCTTAGATCGTGTAGGCAAATGTAGAAAAATGGAGTAGCAAGGGATTGAAGAGATGACACTATTGTTTTTGGGACACATTGAAATTGGGAACAAAAAAAAAATAGGAAAGTGACTTGGACAGCATTGATTCAATTGGTTTAAAGGCGCAAACGGGAAAATAATTTTTTTAGGAAGAAATATTGAATACAAATACAGTAAAAGCAACGTCATCACCAACGAAAAACACGCAAGAAGCATTTAAATGATTTTTTATTAAGAGAAGGATGGAAAGAGTAAAATGCGGAAAGACGAGACGAAATTCTCGAGAAGTAAAGGATAACGATATAACCAGAAAAAGATGAAAATACCTTTTCCTTCAGCGAATCGGGCCTATAGGTAAACGAGTGGCAAGAAGAATGGCGCCCGCAGAGGGACTGGAAAGACACAGGAGGGGCCGCACCAGGAAGACGGCGATGGCGGGGGCCGGTGGCGGGGGTGGCTGCGGCAGAGGCAGTGCGAGGGCGTGGGGGACGGGCAGGAGGGCCCGCGTCCTAACGACATGCCTGCGGGACAAAGAGTTGTGAGGCGTTCCGTCTCGCACTCAAATCTCTTGAATCCCAAACACCCGATTCGCTCGCCCTGCACTCGCTCGCTCGCGCGCCGGGAGCTATTCGTCGCCCGCCCGCCCGCCCGCCGCACAATTCAGAGCCCTAATATTTTCACTTCGCGCGGGCACGTGAGCGGAGCGCATAACGGCGGATCCTTTCTCTATTACGCCGCCGCAAGATGAAATGCGGAGCCGTCGAATGTACAGTGGGAAGGGACACGTGCAAATTGCTTTGTCCTGTCAGGCGGCGGGCTCCTGTTCTGCGGGTTTTATGGGAAGGTACGAACGAGTTCATTTGTTTAAACACCGGGAGTAAAAAGCGGAGTGCTGCTGGTATAATTATGTTTATTTTAGTGAAGCTGTGGGTGGTTTGAGAATTTCGTGATGCAATCTCGAATTTGCTTTATAATTTCGCAACTTTATTCGCGTGTTATTCCGTTTTCTTCGTGTGTTAGTCGCCGATGAATTCCATGCTTCGTCATTTAAAGTTGAGAATTCTTTCAAAAGTAAATTATACAGTGCGAAAAAAGGGTTTTTTATTAAAGAGGCAGTTCTTCCAGAGTTATTGGTTTGGGCTTGATCCTCAATCACCGAAGTAGACCTAATCGTAGTAATTTGAAATGCGTGTCCTTATCGAGTAGGCATTTTCTTGGCTATCTGGGTCACGCCGCTGTTAGGGCTGGGGGTGCCTCCTGCTGGGAGTTGTTCGGCGGCACTCGCAGCCGCTGTTGCTGGCGATGCGCTCCTGCGGATGAGCGGCGGACTTCGTTACCGGCGGACTGGCTCCCGTGCCCGACGAAGCGGCCGCCGCTGCCGTTGTCCTCGCGCTGCGCCCAGGTCCCGCGCTTTCCGCCCAGCAGACCCTGTCACCCACGTGGTCCAAGCTCGCCACCGCGCCGATCGCCACAGGCCCGTGGGGCTCGCAGTATGGCATCAGTTTTCCTGTTCTCCGCCTCTTATCGTCTGTCTGCGCGTTTGCTCCCGCTTTCCACGTGCCCTCCGCGCGCTTTCTGCGTGTTCCCTTCTGTCTGTCGCTTATTTCATTTCTGGCTTCCCTTCTTCCATTCCAACCGTCTAGGCTTCGCATGTTTCCTTCCACGCTTCGCCTCTTTCCTGTCACCCTTCGGATGCGTTTTGCCCATAACCTGACCTTATGTCCTCCACTTTGCATATTGTTTGTCCTTCGATTGTCCTGCTAGTGTCTTTTTTATACTCTCCGTCAGTTCTTCTACTTTCCATTTCCAACCACCGCTACTCTTCCTGGCGTCCTCTCCTGTCTTCTTCTGATTTGAATTCTTTTTCTCCCTTCCTTCCCTTGACCTTCGCTTCCCTTCCTCTTTTTTGTATCACCTTCCTGTCCCTATTATTTTTTACCTTTGCTTCTGCTGCCTTCCTGCAATTTTATTACCCTCTTTCTGGGTTGCACCTATCCTCCGTCTGTCTTGTATTACTTCTAACTTCTAACAACTGAATCTTCTGCCTATCACCTTTATCTACACGCCTTACATAGTATATTCTCCACCTTTCATTCTCTCTTCCTCCGTCCGCTCACGAAAGACGTCCTTCTCTTCGCCATCTATCCTTTTACGTATCTCCCGTCCGTTCTAATCTTCCTTACCCCAACGTCTCGGCCGTCCTTCGCCCCCGCTTCTGTCTCGTCGGTTCGTCTGCACTCGTCCACTGCCCGTCGCTTCCTCCCCGCCTTCCACCCGCCTCCCCTCCCGCTGCTCCAGCGCATTCATCAGCGAGCGAGCGAGCGAGCACGCACCGCACCGCACCGCGCCGCGGGGACACGGCCAGGGGACGAAGCGCGGCCGCCAACGCAGCGCGCCGCTCACGGCCGGGCGGACGGGCGCTTGGCGCGGCCAATAAAGTGCGATGAAATGTGGTTCCGCAGGGAATAAAACGAAGGATTTCTCATTAAGTACTTCGTTGCTGCTGTAACCGCCAACGATCAAGATTGGCAATGTTACGAAAAATAAACTCGGTTTGTTAGTTATTTTTCTGAATCTTTCGGTTTTATCTGTTGGTTTATATGACTGAATATACAAAAAATTCGTTTATTTAATTAGATTCTCTTTTAGCAATTCCCACAAGTTACCTTTCTAGCCAGGTTTTGTATAAGAGCAGTACTACAAAGGACACTCAAATTGCACTGCCAAATGAGTTTTATCAATTGAAAATCTTTTAAATAATTCTTGAATTTTGAAGTATGGTCACATTTTTTAATGTCATAGTAATTATTTGGAATTGGTATCATACTTTCCGCTGCTAAATTATAATCTAAAAATATAATGCATTTGTCATGAAATCGGTTTAAATTGAAAAACGTAGTATTCCTGAAATGGAATGCTTATTCGGCAATATCGATGTAATAATATTCATCCAGAATGCAAACGTTTGTTCATACGATATGCACTTAAAGTTGTGCCTGCGATAACAGAACCATCGTTTCGGAACTCGAAATTTGTTTGCCCTCCCATTCCTTCGTCAAATATCCCTCTCTGACCGCGATGGGCTGCATGTGGACAGCGGGTGGTTGCGGATAATCGAGTGGGCGGGCGCCGCATATGTGCGTGTCCCATGCGGGGCACGCGCCGCATTCTGGCCTTCATTGCAATCATCATCATCATGGTCGCGATCATCATCAACGCAGCGGTCGGGGAGGCCCGCGCGCCCTGGCTCCCCGCCCCTGGCCGGCCGTCCCGCGAGGCCATACATCGTGGCTGACGGCGCCGCACGCGTTCCACCCCCACCCCACCCCCCGGCCATCCCGGTGCCGCCGAGCCTTCTTCTCGATTCCCATCACCCGCTCACTATCATACCACCGTGCCTTACATTATTTTCCATTCACCACGCCGTTACGTTCCACACTCCCCTACTTTCCCCACAGTACTTCCTCTCCACCTCCACTCCAATACCCCTCCTTCCTCACTTTATCTTTCCCTCCCCAGCCCACACTCTTATATTCCCTATACCTAACCTTCACTATTCCATAGTGGCAGTCGCTGTTAATGTTGGGGATACAGACGTCATTCAACATTTTAGCGCATGCGCCGTGGAATTTATTTTCATCTCTCTCACGTATAGATTTATCGCATTTTAAAAATCCGAGTGCGGAGCTTATCTCAGTTCGCAGGGAGGAACATTTTCTCTCTAACTCTGCGCCCGTGTGTGTATCAAAGTGTTGGCTAGTTAGTGGGTGGGCACGGGTGTGATGAAAGCTATTTCATGGTCAAAAGGTGCCTAGCTGATGATACCCTGAAGCGTATGGGGCAATTGTTCTCAAGGAGCATGAACTGTCACGGATACCGAACGCGCGCCGACACTATGTTGACAGGAGGAGGGAATGAAGGGGCTTATTTTTCCGTAATTCAGCTAATATTATAAAAGCATCTTGGTCTTCTTACAGTTAGAGTTCGTGTTGCAGCTGCAGTGGCTTCATCTGCCATTCTTTGCAGCAACCATCACCCCCGTTTTGGCACTCGCCTCGTCCCAACCAAACGGTCCCTGCGAACTCTCTTCTCCGCCTGGGCCGGTCTCTCCGCGGGAGCCGACGCCCCGCCCCCAGCCGCACTTCGCCTCGGGCCGCGTCGCTATCTTCGCCCACCCACCCGTGGGCGGTGGCGGCGGCGCTGGGGTGCGGCGGACGCCGCCGCGGCGCTCTCCTGGCGCTCGTAAATTCTCGCGGAGGCGCCTTCTTAAAAAGGCTCTCCTTTTCTCGACGGCGGCGGCGGTGGCGGCGCAAGATGCCGCAGGGGAGGTGGGGTGGGAGAGGGGAAAGAGGAGGAGGAGAAGCTTCCTGGAAGCGAATTAGGGTATCGAAGCCGCCTCCGGACAAATTTACTGAGTTGGCGCAGCGGCTTTTGAGCAGGACGTCGAGCAAGATCACTGCCGATAGCTGACGCGAGCGAACGCCTTATTTTTTAAGGAACTGAGACGTAGTGGCTGTGACATGCAAATTATTTTCGAAAATCTGAGAAGTTTTTTCCCCGCTTTTCTGATACAAATCAAATGCCAATAAACGTAAAAGTCGGAATAAAAATGTCTATTGTCAATAATATTACGTGAATGTTATTCCCGTACAGGTTTTTGATATTTTACCTTAATTTGAAAAAGGGAAAGAATTTTAGAATTATCTGTCATTTGGGAAATCGTTTGAACAATAATGGGAGACAAATACGAGACTATTGAAATGTTAATTAGTTGGTTCATCGTAGATTTAATACTTAATAAACTTTTTTTAAGAGTTATAATATAGACAATGGATTGATGTCTACAAGGCAATAATTCAGTTTTTATGTTGATTGGCAAATGAAACGAAGGAAAATGTCGCACATGAATTATGTAAAAAGAAGGAGAAGGTTCGTTGAAGTGAATCCGGTTTCACATTCTAATTCCTAAAGGTAAATTAAGACATCATTCAATCTCTTCCGAGATCGATTTACAACCACTACAGGGTGGCCGTGGGATTGATGGTTTCCGCCAACTGACAGTGGTTTGGCGAATACTTGATGCGCGCACATTCGTCTCAAGACACTACGTTGAGTTGTCGCGTCTGCTAAAAGGTTTCGTAATCGCGAACGTGTTTGACATTGAGTCCCTCCTTCCACTTCTTCGCGGTTTGGGTGTCTGCAGTCATGGTGACGGGACTAATGAGACGATACAATCGACACTACATCTTCTTTCTGATGTCATTGGGCGGGTGGAGAAACCCATTGACGTTGTCAGCGTGTGCTCATTCTCTCTGAATGACTTTTAATTCAAATGTGTTCTGGTTGTTACGTCGATGGCAGGATGTCGATTTTATTTTTTACTGGTTTCTGCCTACACTTTTACTGTCATGATGACATCAGTTCATGTTGTAATTCTTTTTTATTTCAAATAAAAAAAAAGTTCACCGCTTTGTCATCTGCCTCCAGTGTTAGAAATACAATTATTGATTCCACAATTGTATTATTTAATGTGCGTGATCTTCGCTGTACGGGTGACGCCGCGTATGGCCTGGCATGCTGGTGCCTGGTATCCTGGCATACCAGCCCTGAGCAAGACCACGACCAGATGATCGAAACGTCGGCAACACAGCCTTCAGCGCGGCATCACCCGGACAGCCAAGATCATGTACATGAGCCTGGCCGCGGAAGCCTACGACTGTATTATCTAATGCTTATTGTTTAGAACTGAATATTAAACTACCTTGTAATACAGTTTATTTTTCCAGCAATTATCGTTACATTATGTTTCAAAATAATTTAGTTAATATTTTCCTAATTTCCATGATTTTTGCAAATAATTTTTAATAATGACATTATCCATTGTTTCCGAATAATTACTTCTCACTTAAATAATTTCTCAGTGCATTTCATTTTAAACGCTTTTACTCTACCTAGCAGGAGGCAAAGGTTTACTTCATTACAAGTAGGATCCCATGATGAATAATTGACAAAACATTGCGGCAACTGGACGGAAAGCACGCTATCAATGAAATTTATGCAGATCTTCTGACGGGAACATGAGTATCCTTACGTAGAATGTAGACTATAATGCAAGGAAGGTAGAGCGATGTAAGGTAAAGAAGGAATGTTCGAAAGACATGGGCGGTGGGTGATCCAGTTCACTGTACACCACGATTTCTAACGCCCCGATGCTAATATAAGAAAGAAAAAACAACATACAATTTATTTTTTGTGCTACATTGCATCTACCGATAGATGACGTAATTACTATAATTTCAGGAAAATCAACGTACGAATTTAATCCAAATTATAGTAAAAATGAGTACAGAGCAACCTTGACGACTGGTAGTAGATAAAATCGCCCGCGCAAGCAGGCGCGTGACAAATGTAAGCGCGAACCACGGCGGGTTTGGGCTTGGGCCGGTGCTGCATGCCTCGCCCCACGTGCGGACAATCTGCTTTCTCCTGGAGTGTCCTCGGCCGGCGCGGGTTGCGCGAGCGCAATTGGCGAAAGCGCGCGGCTGCGGCTACTGGCTGCGTCGGCGATATCGGAACGGCCTTGCGCCACGCCGAGCGTTTACGCGCGCTGTAATTTAGTAGTTTTCAGGAGTGAATTATCGCCCATAAGACTATCATTGACACAAACGAAAGTTTGCTCTGGAGCGCGGCGCGAGCGGAGCCGAGGGGAGTTTCAGTGCGAGAGATACAATTTAGTGCGAATGGCGCGATAACTACGGTAATTGGTTGGGTTTTATGACGTTATCGCCCTCTAGGAAACAATGTAGCGTTTTATCCGACAGCTTCCGAAGTGATTATCTCATGTCTGTGCCAAGTCCTGTTAATGTTAATTTATTGATGGTTGAGGCAAAAATACGGAGTTTTCTCTATGGGTGTAAAACGTGCGTGATGCAGCTGAGAGTCAGAAATCCAAAATAAATGACGCCAGGTACGAAACAATTTAACAAACGGATATTTGCATCAAGCTGTACTATGAGCTGTCCAATGAGGGTTTCCGCAACATTCTCGATCGTTTACCTCTAATTTCAGTGGCCGAACGTCGAACCAGTTTCTTGCTTATTAGTTAGTAAGTAATAGTAACCTATTAGTTGGGAACAAGATAACTTCCTCCGTGGTTCCCTTCCCCGGCATGCACCACAAGCCCGGCTCCCCATTTCTTGCATCCAGCTGCCCCGCACCCAAGTTCAGCCACCTGCTTATCGGGAGCCGGTTTAGTCCGCGGCGGCGCGGCCTGTGAATCTGTGAGTGCTCAGAAACGGAAGGCGAGAACGTATTTCGATTCTCTCTGAATCGATTCAATTACGAGTTGTTAGAATCCAGTCGTAACAGTCGCATGCGCGTACTCTTCAACATTTCCCTGAAATTCAACCGATGTCGTTTTATTGGTCGTTCCTACGTGCGAGGGTCGGTTAGAGTGGCTCGTATGAACCGCGTTTGCAACTCGATAGTCGGATTTTCATGCAGTATGGAATATGATTTCCCGTTATTTCTTGCGCGTTAAAAGAGGTCTCGGAGTGCTTCGTAGCGGCTCGCGTGAAAACTGTTCCGTGAAGTTATTGTAATCCTCTACCTATCAGAGTGACATTACCGCCCAAGGTTTTATGGGCTTGACTTTATAACACTTTTTAGTGCTCCTTTGCGACGAGTAGGTTTGAAGATTGAAGGCCAGGAGATGACGAGGCGAATAGTGGCGGTTTATGCAAAGCACTGTAAACGTCAGGTTCCTAAAACAAGGTTCCGATAATTTTCGCTGATGTGGAAAATTTCGTTTCCTGAAAATTCTCCTTGCTGATTCTCCTTGTTTCACATACTTGTAAGCATTCATGACAATACTAATTATTTCTTAATGTGGTATGTGTAAAAATATGCGTGTAGTTAAACGTTTCACGCTTCCATTACATTGAGAAGTAATAAAACTGTTATATATGCATCTTATTGCACTAAAGAATTTTGTAATTTCGTGACCCACAGGTAATAATTCTTATGACTTTTTTTTATTTTTAATGCGTGTATATTCATTTCTTTATAAATACATTATTATCTTCCTTCGGGGTCAAGGTTTGGCAGCAGGATAGAAAAGCTAGCAAGAGAGAGAAAGAGAGATGGTGGAAGGGAGAGAGAGAGTAAGAGGGAAAGTAGGAAAATATTGAGAGAAAAAATAGAGACATTGTGACGATAAAAAATGGAGCATTTCATTCTCTCAAACACTTCCTGCTTTGTTGGTGGCCGCTTACCCCGACAGTGTTGGCTAATAAGGGTTACTCTCGCTCTACTGATGATCTTGTGTCAGTACATAAACTAGCTGTATGCCTCACCACTTTCTCTGCTAATTGTTACATCGATGCTTCAAGGTGGGTGTAACCTATGCTAATTGGAGATTGGATACAGTTTAAGTTCTCTCAATTCTTTGCGTGTTTAAAATGTTGTTAACAGGTCATAAGTACCACAAAGTGGGATATAAAATCATGTATTTGGTAAGGTCTATGTTATAAAAATATTCAGATAGGATTTGTATTATAAAAATATTCAGAATTTGTACGTACCACGCACTACAAAAATTATAGTTGCTATTTCCTAATACTGCTCTTAAGAATCAAGAGTTTTTACAATATTATGTGCATCTAGAAACGTTTTCCTCGAGAATTTCAGAGTTCTTATTTCATGTATTTATTTCTAAGTTTTGTTATATCATGTTTTCAAACTTAAGAAATCGCAAACATTTTTAATTTTATTAGAAGTTAAAAACATTTCTGTGAATGAATTATCGGCAAAACTGGAAGATTTTCCACGTAATTTGCTTTCCGTTTGTCTTATATACATTGTCATACCATCTAGAAATGCGGTATTTCTTTTTATATTATTCTTCATTCCTGGCAGAAAATTTACTACTTCTGTAATACTTTAAGGTGAGTTGAGTTTGCAATTTGTAATTTGCAAAAATGTTCTTGCAAATTTTCTCAATTTTTCGGTTCACTAATAGTATAATTGAAATATGACTTTAATAATATAGTAGAAGATTATAAAATGGCGGCATGTGCGGTGTAAAGAAATGCATAATTCTCTCTATCCAGTGGATTCTACTTACGCGCGGCCCCTTCGCGGGCCCCCTCACGGGACCCCGGCGCCGGGGGGGGGGGGAGGGGGCGGCGCCGCGGCGCACGAGCCCCACGCCTGCGGACAGGTTTCTCGGGTTCATCCTCTGCTCACACAATCGCGTGCTTCGCCTTGCCTCGTCCCGCCTCGGCGGAAGCGCGGACAAGCGCGCGGTCGTTGTCTCGTTATCGATGGAGGACTTCCCGTCCGCGCGCGCCGCCAGCGCCGGCCGGCGGCGGCAGCAAAGGGAGGGGAGTGGGGCGGCGCGCGGAGATGGCAGTTACCGCGGGGGAGGGGAGGGTAACCGCTTTACTGCCTCTATGCTATTAATTAGCCAGCGGTCGCCCCAGGACGGGACACGGTGCCGCGGGCGACGTCGCCGGCACGACCCGTGCTGTTGATGCCATTGCCAGGCCGTGGCATTGCCATTACTAGGCCGTGGCATTGCCATTACTACCCGCATCGTATTGCAAAAAAGTCTGGGTGGGAAAATGTGAGAATGATGAGGATTGCTACTGGTTTTGCGAATGTTTCAAGTTTGATTTTGACAAGAAGGTAGAACATTAGTGCTCTTAATCTTGCAGAAAACAATTGTTTTGCGTAACAACACTGAAATCTCCAAAACCTCTTGCTGTATTTAATAACTCGAAAATCGATATGTCAAAATATTTTTTAATTGATTCTATAATTGATTCCAAAGATCAAATGTTAATTAAATAAGCCAATATTTTTGCAGTGAGAAGTAATGAATACGTGAATAGTTGTTTTCTATTTTAATTTGTTGATAAATGGCCATTACTTTAATAAATAATTACTCCTACATTCCATAACATGCAATGGAAAGCGATTAACTAGGACTTGTGATATTAGGAAGATCTTTTTAAAAGAGTGAAGAAAGGGTATAGGGAGGAAGGAGAGGAGATAGTATAAATTAAATGAATTACTTCCGGGGCAAGAAATGTTGCAGAATGTTTCTACTTTACAAAATAAGATCTCATACATTTCGAGCACGTTATCTAAAGTGAATTGAAAAAGAAACATTTATTGGAGAACAGATGATTACTAGAAATAAGTTTGAGAGATAACATTTCATGTTTTGTCTGGAAAGTGATTCATATTGAAAAGGAAATTTATTTGAAAAGCGAGCAAGTCTCGGAACTGAAATGTTATTGTCACGTGTTATGGAAAGAAATCTGCCGTAAATCACACTGATATGTCACCATAAAACGCATAAAAACAATGCCTACGTGATTGGAGTTGGTCACAATTACAGTATCTTGTTACGCGCGTTCTGTAATTCCAATTTTTGAACAAATAGCTTTTGTTTGGATTTTATTATTTACATTGGGCACTTCTGTGTACTGACGCCTGCAGCAATTCTCGAAAATGACATAGTGCCACCTTTCAATTACAGTGAATAGCCATCGGCCATAAAAATGAAAATGAGGTGTCGCCCGTCGGTCAGCGTTAAAATTGGGCAATTCGCCCTGCAATAAAGCCGTCATGCTGTTGTTGGACAGCTGGCTGGGTATAGGCCACCTGTTACTAATACCTGCGCACATCTCTAGCATCGATTGTGTTGAAATGCATACGAAAAACATTTAGGAAGGGCCTTATTTACGAAGAATGCGCTTGCATAATGACGTGTTTGCATAGTGATAATTTCTAGGTAGTCTTTCAGTGTTTGAAATAATAACATATATTTCTCTCTGTGCCTGCAGAATGAACAGGCTTTCGTTGAACTTGTTTGTATCTCTCCTCTTAGGAGGCGAAAACTTCATCCAATATCTTATCATGAATATGTATCGAGATATATAGGTTAGATGATAAAGATCAGTCTTGGTGTTAAAAGTAAATGTAAAATAAAAAGTTTCGTCAATTACCCGTAAATTATCATTGAATTTTTGTAATTTTATTTATTCACTGCTTTTGAATTTGATTATGGGGGACCGCATGTTTCTTTTCGGTGTCGTTTATTATCATTTGATTTGTGTGATAGATTGATATAGTGTAATATTTCATCATGTTTATTTAGTGTGAGGAATACAAAATAAGTGAAAATTGAAGATTTACTTGTTTGGCAAATACCTTAACTTTTGTTTGTAAAGAAAATAAAACGATAAAATATGCCTTTACTCTAGACTTTCGTCTTCTGCTGTAAATAAAAGAATCAAATTTCAACAAGTAAATAGTATTTATGAACAAAATTGTGATTTTCATACACATTTACATAATATTCATTACAAGTATACGTATGCAAATATATTTGTAGGTTGTATCACATTTTTGTCTACGCTTTTTATCAAAACGTTTTGTCGCCTTTTCGCCGACAATCGATCTGCGCAGGAGGAAAAGGGGTTCAAATATGAAGGGAAGTTATATGTTTTACCTTGTGACTATAGCGTCGACATGACAATGGAAGGTCGCGAAGTATTCTATTGCCTGTTGCCTGTAATGCCAAAACATGTCCATCTATTTGCGATACATACCTGTCCTAACATCTGCAGTACTGTCAGAGTCCTTGGAGTGCAGGACCATATGGAAGCCGGGGATCGACTCAATACTAGAACATTAGGGCGTGTGAGGATTGTAGAAGGAAGGAAAGAAGTATCACGAGCAGTTCGTGGTTAGTTCCTTAAGGTAGTGGTACCGCTTGGCATACGACAGAGGGAACTTAAGAAGAGTGTGATGAAATCCGCCGCCTCTAGAATTACGGTCCAGACAGTGGATGACCTCGATCCCGTTACTTAGCTGAGCTCCAATATCCGCTAACACCATGACTCGAAGCTAGGACATTTGGGTATACGAAGATTTTTTTCGAACTCGCACTTGAAAATAAAACAAGATTTAAAAAATGAATTTCTAATTTTTACCGAATCTAGCGATAATAACGGATCAAATGAGACATTTCGTAGTCGCGTAGATACTATGGTTTTTACACAATTTAAATGCAGTACCGAAAAATGTATAAATTAATTGTTATTTGTATTTAAGAATTTTCTTCACGTTTGTTATACACATTTCACGGTGGCCAACACTGATTCAACTACATAGTTACATTGTTCTAATCTCCAGAGCTGTACAGAATTTTACTAAATCATGAGCTGAATTATAGAAATGACGAACCTTGATTTGACAGCAGTGAAATATATTCTACATCGAAAGATATTGTAGTTGTATAGGTCTGTCAGTTTTTCCTACCACAAAAGTAAAACTTTCGTAGAAATTCGTATTGTTTCCGAAATCCCAGATTGATAGTGAACGGAATTAGCAGTTGAGGTGCTCTGGTTGAGTGTATAAGACGCTTTACCAAACCAAAGGCAGATAATTATTTTCTTATTGAAAATTTCTGAGAAAAACTATAGTCGGCCAACGTAAATGGTAGAAGGCTGTAAAATAAGAATATTTGTCCGTCAAAAATTGAGAAGCGATAGTACCGTGGACTTATTGTTTAGTGTCTCTTTGGGGCACGTAATGAAGAATGGTTTTTAGAGTGAATAACACGCCTTTGTCACGCGAGTAAACAGCGTTGGCGAGCGAGCCAATTCGCCCAGACAACAGGTCGAGGGAGCATAAAAGTTTTAGAAACCGCCGGTGGACGTTATATGAAGGGAGCGTGTTCCGCCGCGCGTTTTACGGCAGCTGCGCAGCGCTCGGGACGAGACGAGACGAGACGAGACGACGCGAGGCGAGAGGAGAGGAGAGGAGAGAGAACAAACTTGGGAGAAGAAGCGGGCGGGGCGGAGCGACCAGAGGGCAATCCACGCTCCGCTCCGCCCGAGGAGGACGCGCGAGGAAGAGGGTGCGGAGAAGGAGGAGGGGAAGAGAGGGATGGGTGAGGTCGGAGGGTGAGAGCACGAGGATCTCGCGGTGGGCGGAAGTGGCTAGTCGGAGATTCCGTGGAAGAACTTCGCGAGTGCCTGATGAAGAGCGCGGGGATTGGGTAGAAATCGGGTGGCGAGTTGGCGATGTGGAAACGAACAAGGGGTGCGCTACTTTAGAAAGCGGACTGGATATTGTACGTGTGTGAAGGAAAGTTAAGAGGAAAAAAAAAGAGTGAAGAAAAGAGGACCAATAGAAGGTGGGAAAATCAAAGAGATGTAAATGAATATTTCAGAGAAAAAGACCGACATGTGAGAGGAAGAAAAGAATGGAGAAGGAACAGAGATATGGGAGAGGGAAAGGTAAAGTTGTGAAAAAAATATATAATGAAAAAGTGAAAATAAATTCAACGCAAATAAGAGTATAGAAATGCGACAAGACAAGATACAGAGCCAGGACCAAGAACTGCTTTACTTCCAAACGAGGAGTTTTGCAGAAAGTATGGATGGACAAATAAGCGAGCATGAATAGGTAAGGAAATATTATCGGGGAAGCCAGGCCGGAGAAGGAGGACATCGACAGCGTATCGGGTTGGCCGGGAGGGTGGTAGAGTCGGTCGCGGGGAGGGGGCGTGGTAGCCCGGAATTTGCCGCCATTGTGCCCTCCCGCCTCCTCCTCCCCCAGCGGCGAAGCTCTGGCACGCGCCACCGCCCTCGCCCTCGCCCCCGCCCCCGCCGCCGCTCTCGCCGTCGCCGCCGCGGAAGTATGCCAAGTATCACCTCACGGCCGCGTGTGTGGGGCGCCGCGGCTCAGAGGACTTTAAGTTTGTGCCTTGAAAGGATGGTCAAAGTTGAGTATTCGTGAGGAAACTTGTTATAGAAATTGAATTACGCATTTTTCCAACCCGATGCGTCTCGGGATCTGGAGTATTTAGTTGGGATTTATGTGACAGTGTTGGGATGAACTTCTTGGATAGTTTGCAGTTTCCAAAGAGGTTCAAAATATATTTTGCAAGTAATATGGTTTTCGTTTGCTTTCGTTTACATGGTAAGGTCTATTGTTGAGCGTTAGAATGATTTTCCTTAAACAATTCTGGATTCGAAGTTGGTTTGAGTGTACGTAATTTCTTTATATATCTCTGGCTACTATGTGTTTGATTTGCAGTAGTGCCTTTTTTTTTTTTTTTTTTTTTTTTTTTTGATGAATGAAGTTTTGACAGAATCTTTCCTTGTACTTTCTTGTTCGTAGCATATCAACGAAACTCTGGACCTTTGATGAACTCATGTGTTTATGATGTAATGTAGTGTCAAGAAGGATGGGAGGACAATGGATATTTTTCAGTTAAATTTTCGAAAGGAAAATAAATTATCTACGAGTATTTAATTTTACGACGTTTCTTTTTTTGAGAAACTACTTTTTACTGAGAAGTGGTTCAACACCCGCAACTAAAGAGAATTAATTAGTTACACGAATTAGAACTCGAAACTAGATAACTCTATAATGTAATTAAAGTAAGTTTGAGAATGTACAGTGTTTCGTTTCTAATAGAAAATTATTGCATCACCGCTTTCTCCTGGACTAGATGAACAAATATTTCTTATCATTTTGCTAAGATATACTTCGTTTCTGGACAACACTTTCCTGATGTCTCTTTAATTAGGTGAAGATGGTGGTGGCTAATATAAATCTAGCTATGAGAATAGTTCAAAGTACAGCGGAAGAAAAATTCCACTTTTTTTACAAACTACGACAAATGTAAATTTGTGAATTGAAGGGCTTGGGTGCGTATTACGACAGCTGTGTATCGCGCGCGGCCGTGCTCTCGCGACCGACCCCGCCAACTTGTCGCCAGAACTACTGTGCACTTGTTTGCAAATGACTTCACGTATCTTCATTAGTGCTTCAAGTCTTGGCAGTATCCATAGGATTCCGGTGAAAAACAGGCTACGATGAGATTGAAAAATTACAAATAAAAAAATAAAACCTACGCAAATCTATACTTCTGAAGCCAAAACCGAAAATGATATATTAATGGTAATATTATGAGGATCATTCTGATGTGCTTTTTTTCACCTTAAATGACTCTCCTTGTGTAACATTCTTAATCACCTAGAGCTAATGAGCCAACTTGCGCTGGTGAATGTTGTTAAACCGCTGTCTCTCACAAACAAGCAGCGATCTCTTAACTACTTACTTTTTGCCTGCATTTAGTGGACTATAATTTTAGTTCTGTTCTGCAGCTAAGTAGGTAAAATATTATATAATATCCATCGTTGCTTAGATTGTGGATTTGGCATATATCTCGACACATACGCTTCAATTTTTTCGAACGACATCAGTGTATAGGAACATCCATATTTATTTTATTCAATAACAACGTTGTTCGTTCATTTATTCTACTCCTGATACAAAAAAGTGTAAAGCTGATAATCTCATGGAGTCTCGCTCCATTAGGCTTCATAGGAGTCTTGCCCTTCCGTTTGCTCTTGCATGCATCTGCCATGCAAATGCTGCGCTAGTTTCCCCGAGCCTCTCTCGTTGCCGAGGAAGAGTTGGGCGAAGGTGGAGGGAATGAAGGGGAAGCATTTGCGACTGTGATTTCGCGCTTCGCCTATTCTGAATTCGCATGCAGCAACGCGCGTGCTCTTTCTGACAGTCTGTGCCTCCTCTCTTGATTATTCTGACGCAGCTCCTTTTCCGCGTCTATCCTCGTTTTTGTAGTAATAGTAGTTCATCGGTTTGTCTTTTCATTCCGTTCGAAGCTCTTTTCCTTATTTCTGACTGTCACCTGTATAATATTACTTAAATTTTTCCTCCTTGTTTTATTTCCGTTTATCTTCTGCATTCTTTAGCTCTCTTCTACAAAATCTGTTCGACACCGTTGCTCCCTAAGATCCTCAAGATTCTTCAAATGAAAGTTTTATTAGCATGAATCAGAAAGAAAAAAATCATTGGGTTAAAATCATTTGTTCTGTAACACTTGTGTTTAGTCTGTAGTTTCGTTATTTTCATCTTAATATATATTTTATATTTATAGATTCTTGCATTTTCTTCGTTCAGTCTCCTGAGATTCATGTGTTCACATTCCTTTGTAAGTGTTATTGCATATGCCCCACTTCTTAAAAAACTTGTTTGCAACGAGCTTATTACACCATATATTTCATTAACTGTAATTTGTGTTCGATGACCATTTTGCCTTAATCCTTTTTTAATAACTGTGACAAATCTGACCAATTTTCATTCCTACCTCACAACAAAATGTGGTTAAAAGTTTGTTAGTTTTGGGTGCAATATATTGCGTTACCGATTTTGGGATACCGACCGGAGAGCGTTAGAGAATGAGTGCAATAATGTACGTTGGTGAGCATATCTTATTACCATATTTCTTTTCTAAGTAACTATTAATTTCTTAAGTCACATCCCAATACCATTCCGATTCCTGAAGAACTCTCGAGTACAAGTATTTAGTAACATACGTATAACAATTTTCGGCCCGTATGCGTATATGTATTTTTAGTTTTTGAGGTATAGAAAAGCCATATGCATGTGAGCATTTTCTATACTTGTATTTTATCGTACGTGTTTACTCTCACTCCAGGTATTGAACCTCAAACACTTCGTGCCTTCACCGCACGTCCAGCATTTAATCATTCACACGTCAGTAACAACCACCGCCTCCACCTCCTTTTCTACCCCCACCTCCCTTCTCTTCACCTACCTCTGTCCCGTCTCCCCTCTCCTCGCACACCCAACCATGACCCATCCGCCCTCTTTCACTAAACTCGCTTCACTGTCCAACCAACATCAACCCGTCTCCATCCTCAACAAACAGCAGGGCCACCTACAACGCTCCTTCCAATCCCCTCCCCACCCGCTCGTCACTGACTTGTCCCACCTCTTCTGCCCCGTCCCGTCGCTTCTTTCCGTCCCAGAACTCCTGATCCGTCTCGACCCTCTTGCCTCATCCCACAATCTTCTGTATCATCCCTCTCCAACTAACCCGACCCACCCTGTTCCGCCCCGGACTTCACCCGGCGCTTCACCGAGCGACTAGCACCAGCGCCACCCGCAATCCGGCTTCTATTCCCCGTCCGCTCTCTGCCTTCCTCGCGCCGTGTACTGTCGCGCGCGCGTCCTCCCGTTTCGCCGCCGCGCGCCGAGCACGTCCGCCGGGCCGCGTCGCGCCGCGCCGCCGTCACGGCTTGCGCCCGTGGCGCGCCGGCGACAGCGCTGCCTTAGCGACGCGATTATATGCAAATTTCGCCGCGCGCCGCCGCCTCCGCCTCCGCGCGCGCAGCAGACTTCGCCCGCGACGCTCGCGAGCTGCAGTCGCGGATGAGGTCGCCGCCAGCGCCCTCCGCGCCACTTCCGCCGCAATCCCACTTTGAGGCGGAATGTTTCCGCCCTCTCGCCTCGCGCGATTTCTCCCCGCGGCGCCCGAGATCGGCCTTGGGGTACGCCTTAATTGGGCGTGGTCGGAACTCCTTGCACTTGAATCGCATTCCGTAGTTGCGGTGGGATGCAAGATACGTTATGTCTTCAGATGTGTGCATTCTCCGTTGTTGGTTGCCATGCTCAAAGGAAGGTATTTTCTTAATAATAATTCTAAATATTTGATTTGACCTAGTTGAACATGCTTGTGTACAACCCAAATCCTCATTTCTCTCCGCCAAAAATGTATCAAGGTATTGTATGTCATTATATTCTTTTGTCGAGACGCAGATTGTAAAATACAGATCTCATTTCAATTCATTTAAATTTGTAGAAAAAAGTTATGTTTTAAACTTTAATAATAAAATGAAATAGTGTGTAGTGGTCATAAATATTAAAATGTTTATTAAATGCTCCGATGTAGTAAACATATCTTGACTGACATATCCAATGTTTTCGCTGTGTTTTTGTTTTTGAGGAGACATTTTCATTCTTTTAGTTTTTTGTTTCATTGCACTTTATTTCCCGTTCTGCTCCTTTCACGAGAAGTAAAGTTATAGTTTGTTTAATAAACCTTTCTTTCTTTGTTTCTTTTCCCCTTTGGAGGCCGACTTCGCGCCGCCTGCTGCAGGTGCTATTGCAGTCAGTGCTGTCACCACCTCTAAGCTGCTGGTTCGTGCGTCCATTTCCTCCCCTCCCCAGTAATAGCTACTTTTTTCACCAATGTCGGAACCGCTGTTGCCTTTGCAACGGAGCTTGTGCACTTTCTCTGTGCGTTTTCAATTTAAATCTTTCTCTGTGCAGAACGTTCCATCCATTCAACTTCTTCGAGATTTTCTATTGTGTTCACCTTTAAAAAATATTGGATAGATGTGAGTTGTGTTTGTATGTTTGACATTACTACATCTAACATTGAAGCTAAAAACTGATATATACTTGCGTGGGGCACCAGATTTCCTATGGTGTTACTTATTTCTTCTTCTCAATTTTCTTGCCCGGATTCGTCTAGTTTATTTTCTTGGAGAGATGACAAATTGTTACATTTGTAAAACTGTAACACGTTTTGTATAATCTGATATTGCATATTAAGATCTCGCAATTGGTAGTGCAAGACATTTTCGATGATAAACAACTAATTTTACGTTATCTTCTTTTCATTTTTGTAGTTTGGTATATAGTTCCGCGAGAGCCTCAGTCATTTTCAGAGATTGTCTAGTAAAGCGTCGTGGTTGGAAGATGTTTATGAGAAAGCCACGTTTACGAAAACACGCCCAGAGGTTCCTTTAATATTCAAAGTATTATTCATATATTATTCCGTACTACATCTGTTCTCCAGATACTGGGCTTTCCTTTCTTCGAGCTTAGGGTGGTGCTCGCCAACTTCCGAGAGCACTATCATTTTTAACTTTCCGCTGTAAAGGCCGAATAAATCACTAAAACTTTCAGAGTAAAAGAGAGTAAGATATATCCACATACGTTCACGGGGGCTGTGCATTAGCAGGAGACCCCGAGAATGTGGTACGCCCTACTCTCCCTGCGCCCGAAACCCGCGTGCATGAATCATCGCCGGTGCGGCGTTGCCTAAGTTGTGGTTTTTTTCTCGGCAATAAAAGTGACGTTGCTCAGATCTCTCTGTATGATTGATTGCTGCTCCATTCACGGTGGCTGGTTATTGAGTGAATTAAACATCTCAACTTGGGATATTGCAGAATCTGAAAGGTTAATTCTCGCGCGCATGAAATGAAGATATTACCGAGCGGATTTGTGATCCACTTCGAAAATATTGATACGAAATTATGATTATTTTACCCTTGAGGGATTTGATGATTTTATGAGCAACTGAATCCGCAAATTTCCGAAGTTAAATTATTTATGAGGCATACTTTATTGAGGTAGCAGATACAGGAGTTGATTTCAAATTATCTCTGAATAGTTAATTAATACAACGTATTCTTAAGTAGCATATACATTAAAACTTATACGCGTAAAAATACTCTTGTTCACAGAACTGAACAATTTTGTATAGCCATGACTGTCCTATGTCCTATCTTTTGCAGATATATTTTCTCAAACATAAAAAAACAGCATTTTAACAAACTGGTTCCGGCGCTATCACAGGTCCAAATTTACACAGCGTTTAAGCAAGTTCTGTCGCATGTACGCGATACAAATGAAAAAAAAAAGTCGTTTGCGAGTACAAGACGCGAAAGTAGGGCAAACAGTGCGCGCGAGGGCAGAAAAAGCGCCGTAAGGTGGAGTTGCGGGAGGGAGGACGGCGGCCATGCAAATGCACAGACAGAGCGGAGCCCCTCGCGGACGCCAGCGGCGGGGATCTGGCGCCTCATTGCAGCAGCGACGGCACCGCGCGCAGTGCCAGAAAGCGCGGACGCGGCCAAAAGAAGCATCTAACAGATATCGTCCCGTTCTGCAAGAATGTTGCAGGAACAAGGGGGGCGACCCGTAGTTTAGTGGCCGGAATGGTTGCTGTTCCTCCGTGGGATTGGGGTTCAAATCCCGATCGATCCATGTGCAAGTGTGTGGTTCGCTTAGCTAATAAATAAATTAGTATAGTAATTGTCACCACACTCTCATCATTTTGGATGCGTTTACGCTCGGAAATATGTTCCGCAGACTAAAGAATACTAAGTCGTGACCTTATTGAGAAACTACTGTATTTTAATAACTTAATTTGTTCAAAGAATTGTTACCCCGAACGGGATTCGAATCCGGGTCTCCTGGAGACCAGGAGACCAGGGTTTGAATCCCAGTCGGGGTGACAATCTTTGAACAACTTTTATTATAAAGAAATATGCTATCCACTGACGGGTTTGCAACCAGATGTCAAGAAATATCTCTTGAAAGTTAGTATCTCAAATGCAAAGTTACTTGTATTAAAAAATGTATTTCTGATTATGGATCATCCTATATTAAGACCAGTCTAGTCGACGCTTCGCACCGACGACCGCTGCAAGCCGCGTCTCCAAGGAGCAGTACGTCAATTGACTAGGACTCCATGTGATGCAGTACAGTGCCGTCGTTTTTCTCATCCCAATACAAAGAATGTCAAACCAGTTTCTATTTTATTGTGCAAATTAAGAACATTGAGTTTAAAGAATGACAAAAATTAATCGTGTACTTGTAAGAAAATTGTAAACAACTGTAACGCATTTTCTTAGGACATAACGACTTGCCAGTTGCTCTCAAGAACAGATCTCTCTTAAAAAAACTAGCTCGTTACTCGACGGTTTGTCAAAAAATATCGCAAAGATTTTTTTATCCAAAGCTACGATACTTTCTTGAACTGTATACGGGACGAAGAGAATTGGCCTATTACGTTTTGGATCGATGTATGGATTCCTCTGCATCTAGTCGGAAATTACCTAAAGGTTTCGGAATAGCCTGGGCAATCACGACCGAGAGCTGCTGCCAGGATATAAACTATTTTTACAATTGAACGCTCTAGAAATGTCATTTAAGTTTTAGACTGTCTCTTTCTCACCTTGATATAAAATTTCGACGTTTTTCATCCCTATAAGTCTTTCCGTTATTTATTGCTTCGGTACCAATTTAGTCGAAAACAATTTGGTCTTTAAATGCACGTTAAATACATTTTTATTTTCATGAACATTATGGGCGTAATACGAATCAGACGAACTTGAACGCCATTAAAGCAGTGATAATTTCGCAACTTTAATTCCAAGAAAGAATCCCTATACCGAAAAAATATTTCTGAAACGGAGGTGTGACTTAGCAATTGTAATATGGACGTGATCTCTGAAGATTGTGTAAATACTTGATAATTTAGAGAATGATGAGTCAATAATCCACCGTAGTTCGATGTAGAGGTTTGCGCCAATCAGGATTGCCGAATTGTCTGACTCTGCTGACCTCGGTCTGAAGGGTCGCGGGTTCGAGGCCCGCCGGGGGCATAGTTGTTTGTCCCGGTTTCATTATATTTTTTTATGTGTGATGTCGGGGAAGATCTTGAGTCTGCTGACCATATACAAAGGAGCCCACAAATGTGTCTAGTGTAAATGTTAATGTGTCACCATGAGAGCCATAGTGGATACCCAGCGCGGGTAGTCAAAATCGACATCCCCTGAAGCTGGAAATAACCGCAGGAAGAAGAAGAAGTTAAATATAGAGTTTTGCCCATCTGGACTGTGGTTGCCGTCGCACAGTGTAGTGACGGCGGGGTGGGCGGCGGTGGGCGGGCCCACGACGCCTGGCGAAATGGAGCCCGAGCTCTCTGAATCTGGAGACGAGAGTCGGGCGGCGCGCGGCGGATGCCAATTAGAGGGCTCTCTCGGAGGGGCGGGGCGGGGCAGGGAGGAGGAGGAGGAGGAGGAGGGGCGAAGCGGAACGGGTCGTGCCGGGGCGGGGGCGGGGGCGGGGGCGGTGGACTGGAGGTTCGCCGAGGACGGAACAGGGCGAGCTCTTCGGTTCCTGGAGGAATCTAGCACGCTTCCGTGCCCCCCGACGCGCCTCTGGGGGCGAGCGGAGTCAAATGGAGCGAATTCCTGCAAAGGACGTCGAGAAGCTCCTCGCAATGGTCGGGGATGATTACGACTCGTGTTTCTTTTTCCTGGAAACAAGAGAGCGCTAACCCGTTCCTGTTACTGTGCTCTAACCTGCAGAACGCTAATACGCTCGGGGAACAATTCTTTGGTTCAGTGATTGGGCAGTCTCTTGTTTTGGTAATTAAAAAAAGCGTAATTTCATTTGGTATCTACCTTCTCTCAAGATAATTACAAGTTTTGTGAACGCTAAATTATTTATTTCCTTATTCATTAGTCATTTAAAAAAATCATTCGTACTATACTATGTTCAGATTAACAAAATTATTACAAAGTAAATATTTACTAATGTAACAATTCACAAGTGCATGCAAGCCATTCGTTCTTTTAGCGTAGTACTGATGCTTTGCGAGTTTATGCATCAGTATCGTCATGAAGGGAAAGGTGAATCCTAATTTTATCCTGAAAGAAAATAGTGCTTTAACTTAATAACAAATTAATTCACTTGGTTTTAACCATCTGATGTGTTTTACGTTTACATGGACGGTAACATTTTTAGTAAATAATTCACTTTTATCAAAATGTATCAAATATATCACAATATATCTAAAACAAAATATATGGCAGTGGGAGACAATGTTCAGAACCTGTTAACCTGTAGTGGCATAATTAAATGAGTAAAGGTTTGTGTTAAAGGTGTAACTGTCAGGATGTTACTTTAATAAGTGATGGTTGTGATAGCAAACATGATCTAATTATAACAAAAAGAGTTAATCAAGTTATAAGGTACATCCATTGACGTGGAATTAAAGCATAAAAATAAACACAAAAAATTACACTATGAAACAATTGTTGAAAGCCTTTTCACATTTGGAGTTGAGTTATGGACTATTAATGCCTGGGATAGAGGTAGGATCCAAGGAACAGAAATGGAATATTGGGGGCAGTGTTGTCAGATTACAAGAAAAAAAAGAATAAAAATCAAAGAATAATAGAAATAATGAAACTTGGAAAATACACCTTAGAACTAAGCTATTTTATGGTATGGACATTTAACAAAGTTGGACAGTGAGCGACTGCCAAAGATTATGAGGAAATACCATCTTGAAGAAAGAAGATATAGAAGACGTAAGATCAATTATGGCAGCGAGAGATTTAGACTCTGATGCCTGGGAAGACCGAAAGGAGTAGAGATTAGGCAGCGAAAATCGGCGGCAACTGTACAATCTCGCTTTTTTACTATTAGTTCACTTATTAACACTCTTGCAGTAATGTTGTTCCTTTAATGCACATTTGATAAGACGATATTGCAGTGGACAATCACATCTTTTGCCCTAAATATCGCCGTGGCATTGACATAAAATCACGGACAAGTTCTGTGTGATACACCCAGGAGAAATCAAGTAACATCGTAAATATTTAACATTAAAAAACATAAGTTATTTCACCGCTGTCTACGGATTTCTGTCACCATAACCCTCTTCCTTTCTCTCCCAGGTCCAATTATTACTACGTAACAGGGCTGTGGAAGAGCCTGCATCCCGCCGCCGCCAGTACCGCCTGCGTATTCCGATAGCCACTCGCTTCAACTTCAGACGCCGGCCCGGCCCGCCCCGCGGCGACGCGGCGCGCTCGCGAACCTCTCCGCCGCCGCCGCTCCTGCTTTGTTTTGTTCGCGGCCGCGCCGCCGGAAGTTGCTTCGCGCTCGGGGCAGTTCCACCGAGCAGCCCAACTATTGTTTGCATCCAACATTATGGCGCTTTCCGCTCATGTATAAGTGAATAGCAATAAATCCGCTCGTTGAAGGTCACGTCTTTTTTGTTGGATTCATAACGTTAGTTGCTTTCTGATATATGAATAACGAATTCTTCTAACGTGTTTCACACGTGTATTTCTTGCGTTCTAGTCGCCGCGCAGACGTGTTTCAAAAGTTTTCGCCCATATTAGCTTGTCACGTTCTTGTTGGCGCTGGTCGTTTGTTCCTGGGAATAACTTCTCCCCGGCAGTGCCACTTTTAATAGCTTCCAACACAGACTCAACCTCGGCGTCTATCTTCATTGTATGAAAAGACATTATCCGTACATGTGGAATGTAGCATGGAACAACTCGACGGAGGCGGAAATGCCAAAGAAGGGAACAACAAAGGGGAGAGACGGAGAAGGCTGTCCTCGTAACCGCAACGTAGGACGTGCGGGCTGTTCGGAACGGCCAAGGAAGCTTTGGTGTTTGCCACGGTTTTGGTGGCGATGGTGGTGAAGGCGTCGGTAAAGGCGGCAGTGTGGTGGAGGCAACGGCGGCGGCGGCGGCGGCGGCATCGACGTCCGTGGCGGCGATAGCAGTGCTAGTGGCAATGGTAGCGGCGACGGTTGCGTCTAGAGATGGTGACGGTGGGGGTGATGGGGGGGGAGGGGCAACGAAAACAGGGTGATGTAGGCGGAAACGGCGGCAGGTCGCGTTCGAGTTGCCATGGCGACGTGTTATGACGGCGACGGCGGCGAATTTGTGGGTTCCGCCGGCGGCGAGGCGCACCTGTGTTTCTGGGCGTGGCGTCGTTGCACATACATTCGGCGCTGCTAGCAGACGACGCCCTCCCTCGCCCGCTCGCCCTCTGCGCCTTCCTGCAGCACCGACCCTGTCCTCGCTTGCGACCCTACCGCCCTCGTACCAACTACATGCCACGCGGTCTCACGGCTTCGATTGTCAGGTCTGCTGCTTTACACGACCGTCTTATTTCATGCGCGTTTCCTTTCTCAGCGTTTTTTTTATATTTATTTCGTCTTTATTTCAATGATGAACATAAGTATCCATGAATATCACAGCCACTTTGATTGTTAGGCATAAATCACTGACTATACGCTATTTATCAATTCATGGCAATGAACATCACAATTTCGATTATCATTACGCAATCCAGCGTACTGCCATAAATCCCGCAATTGCTTCTGAAAATTCCACTACCTTAGTTCATTTTTGTATTAGACCCATTATTGTATTCCATCACTACAAAACGAGCCAAAAGAGAACAACTTCTTCACCTGCAATGACTACATCGCGTGGGAAACATTTCATCGTATCCAACTTACCACAATCTTGTGACTACTTCGATATTGAACACTATCGACTTTTCTGTTCCTTCCTTCTCACCGTCACAGAATCTTGTTTATTTGGCGTTCTCATGCACATATTCCAGCTTCCTTCGGGCCATCGGCTCCTCTCCCACACTGTGGAGCCCGATGCTTGCTATGTGCGACAGCTTCCACCACCATTTTTGCCACCGTCCTCCACCGCTGCCTTCTGCGCCGCTACCCTCTCCTCCTCCTCGTTCGTCGTCTCATCCGCACCCGCCGCCGCCGCCGCCGCCGCCACCACCTCCTCCTCCGCAGTCGCCGCCGCCTCCTCCCTGCCTTCTTCTCCTCTCGGTTTCTTATCCTCCATTCCCGCCTTATTCCGCTCCTCCACCGCCGCCTTTTTTTCCCTCCTCTATCGCCGTCTCATATTTCGCAGCCTTCGATTCTGCTTCCGGCTCTTCCACTTCCTCTTCATCCTCCTCCTCGTCCGCGTCCGCGTTCTCGTCCTCCTTCTCCGCCACCGCCGCAGTCTTTGCTGCCTCCGCCTCTGTCCCCACTGCCATCTCTGCACCAGACTCTGCTGCTACTGTTCCTGCCACCACCGCTGCCGCTGTCTCCGCAACCTCCGTCTACACCGCGTAAGCCTCTCTCGCCCCTGTCGGCTGTGTCGCCCCCGCCGCCGCCGCCGCCGCCGCCGCCGCCGAGGGCGCCGTGCCGCGCGCGGCGCGTCGCCCCGGGGTCGCATCCGTCCTGATTAGCTCGGGCGCAGCCTAACTGTTTCCGCTTGCGGCGCCGCCGCGGGGTGTACAGCGGCCGGCCGCACCGTCCACGCAGCCCGCAGCCACCCACCCACCCGCCTGCGGCCCCCGGCACCCCGCAGCTGCGTTGCCTCTCTCCCGTACACTCCGCCGTTCCATTCCCAGAGAAACGTCACCATATCTGCAAACAAGGAGCGTTCGATGAATATTTTTGCTCGGCACATTCTGTTGCTCTTCCTGCACCTCTATGCACTCGGTGCCCTAATCCCTCTATTCGCTGTCATTCTTACTCCGAATCTTCATTTACTTTTTTTTTACTTCCATTCTTCCCATCTCTCTCTCTCTCTCTCTCTCTCTCTCTCTGTCTTTATATATATATATATATATATATATATATATATATATATATATATATATAATCTCTAACTCTCTAATCTCTTTTTCTCCCTATCATCTCTATCTCTCTTTCGAACCCATTTATTCATCTCTTGGGTCACCCGGGTCTTGACTCGGTACTCTATTTACCCTACCCCATCGTTTGCTGCAGGCTTTCTTTGCATCATCGGGCCTTTCGTTTCTGGGGCCCCCTCCTGCTCATTCGTCCGTGGTGTGCCTCCCTAGGACGGCCGCCTCCTCCGTCGCCGCACGGCCCGCGAAATAAAGCGAGTGCGTTCGCGCGACGTGTTTATTCCGCTCGTAAATCGCGGCCGCCGAGGAGGGCGACGGGGGCGACGGAGGGGGAGGGTAGGAGGGCGGGGTTGCGGGAAAGGTGCGTCGCTGCTGCGTCAGTAGAAGATACTGTACTCCAGGCGGCGCGATGGCTGATGCTTAACGCAGGAACTCTGCTTACGACGAGACAAGGTCGAGATTTGCTATTGTAGGTGAAGTCTCGTGAGGCTGTATTTCCAACATTACCTCACGGTCAATTTCTTGTCGACAGATCAGTACGGCTTTGGGTGTCAAATTCATCCTTTTAACTTTTGTTAAAATGTGCATTAAAGGGGTATACATTTTACTAGGTGCTAAATGAATTTAGAGATGGTGTGTTCCAATCAAGTCATTTGTACACTATTCAAATGTGATGTTAGCTGTATTTACTCCCAACATCTAAAATGTAATAGAGTTCTGATATCTTTACACGATCGATTATCACATGTAGAATTTCTCGTAGATTCGAAATACTTCAATATGTACAGTTATTTTTTATTACCCCCTCCATACATGCATTTTCAGTGCCGTTTGTCAAAGACCTGAGAGTAATGGAAAATCAGTCAAAATCTTAATATTGATATTTGTTGAATGCGAATCATATCTATGCATTTTGGTTGCATATTGTCGTAAAACATGTGGATGAAGAAAAATATAAAGTTATGAACATTTTTGTACGTCATCAACCCCTTCTAGGTTCGAGAAATTTGCCTTGCAAATATCATAAGTTTGGAAAGCATTTGAATTTTAGGGATGCATCAGAGTTACGCTGTAGGAAAACCATATTCCTGGCTAGAAAATTTTACGTCATTCGATTTACGGCTCCTTTAGAGCGCATGCGACTTATCGGTCTCATCTCCAGAGAACACGGCCAATAAAGGAAAGATGCGACCGGAATACAGCTGTATTTCGCCGATGCCTAATAAAAAACGTTGTACTAAAACATGCCATGCTATCTGTGTACTTAGTTTCAGATAGGATTTTATGAGCTCCCCGTGTTGTTTTGAAAAGCTGCTTACTTGATGAATTAGGACGAAGAAAACTTGGCGCATTTGTTTCTTAACGGGTTTCGAGTTCCTGCTTATTTTTAAACCCCACTCCCAAATAGCTCTTCTGGCGCCGGGCTGTTATTTTGGTCCCTGAAAGGGGGCGTTCCAGAGCTCCGCCTGCTGTCAGAGATGTTCGGAAGCGGGCAGTCAGAAGGGTCCAGGTTTGGAACTCGCGTGTCAGTTGGACATCGCGTTTACGTCTGGAAGAACAAAGGCCTGGCACGGATGCGAATGGGTTAAAGAACGAATTGCTATATGCTTTGACTTTTCACTTCCGTTTTTTTTCGAATAATTGAATTTACAATTTCGAATTATTGTTTTAGTATATGCATACTCATAGGTCACATGGATTAAATTTCCGCCTGGATGTGAAAAATAGAATAAAATATTGATTCGTTTTAAAATCTATTCCAGAAATGCTTATAAAACAATAATTAGTTTGAATTATTTATTTAAAAGTGAATAAAGCTTTATTGTGAGACCCAGCGACAAGACACGGGAGCCAGTGTGAAACCAAACATAATGGAGGATGTAGTGCGTACGTTAACATTAAATATTTCTAAGTGTTTATGAAGAAACAAAAAGATTTATTGCGTGCGATTAACTTGCCAATAACATCAATTGTCAATTTTATTTTACATATTTTTCTAGTTTTCCTTCCCATTTATGACAATCTATGGAGACAACGGCTAAACCTCGTGTAGTATTTGGTTCAATAGCAGTGTGCTTTAATATAACGAAATTGATGCCCATAACTCGCTCCCATAGTCGTGAAAACAGGGTTTTAGAAGGCTAGATAGCAGCGTTTTCGAGTGTATAAGATGGTAACGTGCGTTGCAGGTTGCATATATCTGCGAAATTCTCAGTTTTTTCGGCTTAAATCTGCTTGATGGACGTCTCGGGAGTGAAGCGAGAGATCATTCGCTGGCCAGCGGAAATGAAATCGTAAAACCTGCGTAAGAATAGTACTTTTGTTTCCATTATTTTGTTAAAGTTTCCGGAGTGAACAGATAGTTTTTGTAAGACTGAATACGGTTTGAAAAGGTTAGTTATAAAATTGACAGTTATGTGGTAAACATTGTTGTTGTTGCAAATATGGATCCCGTTTCTATCTCTTTCCGCCATGATCCTCATATTCAGCCATGGATTCATTACCCGCAAAAATGGTGCAAATTATGTAATGCTCTTTTGATGTGCAACTGTTTTCAATTTAAATTCTTCATTTCTTTTAACTTCTTAATTAAGCAATCATGTATACTTTGAGGCAATTCTATTCTCATTCCGATTAGCCAGCGGATTAACCTATTTTTTACCTTGCTCTACTGTGTTCATTGCCAGTTTCTTAGTCCGATAGAGCAGATACACGTTTCTTTTTCTGCGTTGAAGTCTCTTCTTTTTGGAAAAGAACAGCCGACGGTTCCATCTGTCGTTCTCGTAAAGCACGCGAAATAATCCTATCAGGATCATACGATAGTGTTTTGTAGACAACATCGACGGCCTCGAATTTTAGAGCTGGCTGGATGGCCTTGGTCTCGCCCCCCGAAAGCGATATCGATTCGATTCAAAAACCTACAACTTCTTCCTCCCCTGACTCATATTTGCATTGGTTTCGCGTACCACCACATTTTACTCCGCCGCCCGGTTCCGCTTATATCCGCGCGGCAGCCGCCGTCGCCTCGTTCACAGTTCCCGGGGCCGTCGTCGCTTCCTATTTCTCCTCCTCCTCCGCTCCCCCCCTCCCCCACCCTCGCGCGCCGCTGCCGCAGCCGAGACGTGCTCCGACGCCGCCGGGCCGACTTTCCGCTGTTTGATTGGTTCCGCGGGTGGGAGACGCCCGGAACTTCCGCCGCCGTCGCTGCCGCCCTCGCCGCCTCCGTCGATCTTTCCGGAAGTTTTCACTGCCGCCGCCGCCGCCGCCACGGTGATGCGTGAGTAAGGCGGGGCAGCGTGAGCGAGGAATAGCCGGCGACGGCAATGGGCAATGGGGAGCGGGGAGACGGTGCGGAGCGGGAACTGTTGGCGGTGGAGCCAAAGTGTGGAGACGGGGGCGGAATGACTGTAGCGAGGATGGGGCGGAGGCCGGGTGGCAGGGGTGGTGAGGGCGGGGAGGGGTTTGATGCGGGGGTGGGGCCGTGGGCAAAGGAAGCGGGGAGGGAGTGGCCAGGGAGGAGGTGGCGGGGAAAGGAACGAGGGTGGAGCGAGGAAGAGCGGGGAGTTAAGTCCCGAGTGAGCATGAGGAGACAAAGGGCGTCGATGGCTGGGATTACGAGATTCCGAAACTTCCTACGCCACTTACGTATAATTATTTAGCTTTTACCGGATCGTTTCGGGGATGCGCTCGGATAACATGCGTTACTTTGCCTCTCGGAAAGTCAATCCTCCGGAATCTCTCGACTAAAACGCCTAGGAAAACCGGTAAATCGATTACACCTGTAAACAGGATTATAAGATGAATATTTACTGCTTTAGGTGTTCATGTTTTTAAGGGAGAGTATTTTCAGTAATAATCGTGTGTTCAAAAATATTTTTGTTGCAAATATTTGCAATTACTCTTTACGCCAGCAATGAAGCATAGAATTCGAGGATATGCGTTACTTAATGTTTTCTCCTATATTATAGAATAGATATCAGGTCCATTTACTGTATGGATCTGATATAACGATTGACAAATATGACTGTTCTGCGTGAAGAACTAATCCATAAGTTGAATTTGGAAGTATTTTCCCTCAGTTACGTAGCATTGAATTCAGCTCAATGATTCTATTGTACTACCAAACGAGAATTTGGCTGTAAGTTGTTGTTGGTAGTGCAGAATAATATGTATAAGTAGCATTCCGAACAGAAGGAAATATTTCTCGGACCGACTTAATTTATGACAAAGCTAACTGAAGCACGAAGAAGTAATAGTTTAAAATAATAATACCGCTAGAATCCTCATTGCCACTTGTAATACCCTTGTCAAACAATAAAACAAACCTTTGCCTTCAGAACCTTTTGTTTCTTTCTCGTCGACCTTACACTTCCTGTCTGTACTATTGTCCCTCTGAAGGTTCGTATTAGAACTGTCCTAACAGCAGACTGTTGAGTCATCACGGACCTTTATTGTTGCATCGGGCAGGGCAGGGCGGGGCGGAGCGGGTAGTGGAAGCCCCGCCTGGAAGGCGTCGGGGGGCGGGGCGACAGGTGCGTAGCGCCGCGACGGATGCTCGGAAGTGGCGTCGGCGTCGGAACGCCCAGCTAGCGCCGCGACGCGACGCCCACCGCCGCGTCGTCCGCTTTTATTAGGGCGTCCTTAATGCGCTTTTTACGCTCTCGTGGTTGGGCGCGGGAGGCGGCGCGGCAGACGCCCTTATTACTGTTATTGCCGCCTACTGCTGTTGGCTTTTGCGACGGAGGGCGTCCGTTCGGCTTTGCGACCTGTGTCCGAGATGTGCGATTTTCTCGCTCTCTTCAGTATCACGAATGGAAACCTTCGCTACTCGCACAATACATACCCGTTGCATGTGTTTAGTACGAATGAAAGTTGTCTTTTAAGAGTTGTTAGGCTTTAAACAGCTTTTATAATTATTTAATTGTACATATGAATTATAGTGTTTTGTACATTCCATTCTGAGGATACCTTTTTCCTCTTTTATCCTCTTTACAAAATGTTTTTAAAATCATCTGGCGTTATATTTGACCACATCAGTTGAAACATTCTATCACATAAATTATTCAATATCTTCTTCTCCAAGCGGCTCGTTAGACATATTCTATGATCAACAATTGGAATAATTTGCGCAGGTATAATATACATTTATATACGTATATAAAGTGAATCCCATATGCTGATCTCCATGAATTTCAATCATACTTTTATCCACTTTTACTTCAGTTTTTTGTTACACGGTTTTGCCGTTAGATTTACATTATTATTATTTCCTTCATGCAACTGCTACACTTCTCAATTTGTCGTCACTAGTTGTTCTTTCGTCACCAGTGTGAAATCGCCTTACCTCTTCTAGTTAGCTGCTCCATTAATTTTATCACCGCGCTGTTCTCTCTTTCACCCTTTCCCGCTTCACCTTCGTCGTGTATCTTTACCTTGTCCTGATTCGCAGTCCATTCTCTCTTATCGCGAAGGCCCACCGCAAGTCTCCTTTCATTGTCTGCGGCACCTCGGAAGGGCGGGGCCATCTGAGCCGCCGCCTCACACACTTCCCGTCGCCCAACACACGGCCTTACTCGTCCCGCTTCCTGGACAGCTGCCAATGCCACCGCAGCCGCTACAACACGTCGCCAGCGCCACCCTCGTAAACACAACCTTGATTGCCACGTTCACCCACCTCCTTCTCTCGTCTTCACTTTTTTTCCTTTTTCGTCTTTTCTTGTCACATGCATATTTATGACTTCTCGTAATCTTTGTCAACAAGAGTATATCTTTATTCTCAGCACACACCGTTTCCTGCAGCATATTCATGTTGTGACATCTTCTCACAAACGAATTATCATTATTAATTTAATTTATTTGATTGTTTAGTCAAAATAAGTTTTGTGTCCCCGATAATGACATTTATTGCAGAAATTCTCAATAATTACTGTTTTCTATTTTATTATAAGTGCATTTTAAGAGTAAACGACATCATAATTTTGCACGTGAACACATTTATTTCGTGGTAGGCATTTAAACGTACTCCTTCTGCAAATCATTGTCGTTTAATCCGATAGTGTTTTCAATAATCAATTATCAAATTCAATAATCAATAATCAATAATCATCTTCCCAGTTAATTCTTCGTGTCGGGTACTACCAACAAGATAGGCTTCCAGCATTGCACAGCAGTGCCAGTTGGACAATAACCTTTTGAAGCTTCAGGTGGCCGTAGAGATGAGCGGCCCCAACGTTGCCTCCAGCTTCCGCCCGATCATTGTGTAATCCAGCTGGAACATGCTGCACGTATCCGGCGACGGATATTCTTCGCTATTTGTGAGTGATGTCACGCTTTATAGACGCGGAAAAGGCGGGAGGCTGCTTTGGGATGATCACAATGGCGTGTGAAACAAAATAGCGTCCTTGCGGGTGGAATTCTTACAAGTGATCAATTAAAGATGAAACAAAGGGCAAATATGGAAAGTGAATTTCAATTGAAGTTTACTACCTAAACAACACAACAAAATTGTATACAAACTCTGTTCAAGAAATTGTTAATTTATTTTCAATTAATGAGGGCAAATGTACTACTTCGAGAAGAGAAATGGAAGTTAACAATGCCATCCTACATAATTTCTGCAAATAAAAAAGAACTTCATCTTCAAAGATACATTAAAGTGAATCGCACCGAATCGCTTATTTACGAAAACTAGTAAAGACGTTAAACGTAAAAATAGTAAGGACGTTGTGTTTACATTGCGTATTCAAATTGGGAAGTGCAACTGCACAAAGGTGTTCTTGTTTAAAAAAAAAACTTGTCTTGCCGCCTGTGCGTTTGTCAACCGTCTATCAGGGGTGCCTAGTTGTGTAGCTGCCTGCTTCCACGCCGTCCATCGCTGAGTTTAAATCCCGGTTCATCCACGAGGAATTTGTGGTGGAAAAAATGAGTTCGCTGCAGGTTATATTGAGGGTCTCCAGTTTTCCCTGCCTCCATTCCCTTTGCTCCATCATTATTCATATAATAGTTTCATAATCACCTACGCATCAAAATCATTCATCCGTTCTAGGTATGATAGTAAGGCTTAGGCATTGGTATATCAACTTTTTACCGATATTGTAATTACTTCGCATAGTATACGTGCAATAGGTACATATAATATATTCTTCGGCATTAAAAAAAAACAACCATTTTTTACGAATCATATACATGTGTATTAAAACATTTGTGCATTTGCAGTAATGAAATGCTCTCATGAGTATTCTTGAATCCTTCGTTTCCCATTATGAAACAAGACTGGGGCTAAGCGCCAAAATCCAGCGGCGAAATGCCTCCATTCATGTTCGGAGGCGCTTCTCTCGCGAGGAGGCGACGGCGCCCGCGCCCGCGTGTGGCCTTTGCCGGAGTCCTCTCCCTCCCTCCCTCCCTCCCTCTCCCTCCATCCCCCTCTCCCTCCCTCCCCCTCCTCCTCTCCCTCCCGCCCGCCCGCCCGCCCGGACGCCCGCACGCCCGCCCGCACGGCGTGGTGCGCGGCGCCCGACGGTGAGACCAGCGGCTCGAGCCCCGGCTCGACCGACCGGTCTGACTGGCTTTTTCTCGTGCTCCGACCGCCCGTCACCACCAGCTACCACCCACCGCCTCCGCGGCTCCCGCCGCCTCCTTTCGTTCCCCCATTGTCGTCGACTCGCCGTTGCCTCTCCGCTCGTTTCTCGCTGTTCCCTTCGCATTGCCGTTTTATCATAGTCTCCTCACTGCCGCTTTCTTTGCCCTCCCCTTTCCCGTCACTTTCGACCACCCCTTTATCGTCTCGTTACCGCTTCATTGTCGTCGCTATTTCCAAGCATTACCATCTCCTTGCCACCCCTGCCTTATCGCCATGACCTTGCCAACTTGTCACAGCCTGGCTGCTTCCTTGCCATTAACTTACCACATTCTCGTCCCCTTGTTATCGTGGCGCATTCCTGATGTCTCGGACCGTACCGTCCATCCTCTTATCCGCCTCTCTCTAACCTTTTCCTGCGTCTCGGGCCTCACCGTCTTTCTCCCTCACTATTGTCACAGCGCTGTCTCTCACTTATCCGTCATCTCACTGGCAGGATCGCAACCTACTCTCGCTCTTAGCCCGCCCATTACCAGCTTTGCCGATTTATCCTCGCCTCTCATACTATTTCTAAACACCTTCAGCAAAATGACAACTCCCCCTACACGCTTGCCCGTCTTCATCTCCGCCACCGTTACCACTTGCCACCAATTAAATATCCATGACTGGTGTACTCACTTGCATTGTTATCATTAACGCGAGAAATCTTTTATCACCATTGCACCTGTCGGAAACCCAACAATCTTCTCACCATCGTTACGCTCTTTGTCACAGCATCTACCTCCCCTGCCATTTTACGCCTCTTGTGTGGCGACTGTGTGTGGTAATTCCGCCGCCGTTGCCCCCGCTCGCGCCAAGCCAGTGCCTTACTTGGGGTCCTGCCGTCACCCGTTGTCAGCTCTGTGCGCCGTAGGACGTCGCGTGTCGACATGCGTTTAAATGCTCTGTGCGGCTGCTATGGGCAGGCCGCTGCTCGGTGGCTATATAAGCTCAGAATCTGGAAGAGAAATGAATTGAGTTTTATAAAAAGACTTTTGTTGGATGGTTGTTTACAGGCAGTGTGTATCGTGCTGTTTCTGGAGATTCTTATAAAGGAAGTGTGCTTTGTATTTGTTTACTATTGACAGAATCAAACATCTCTCATGTAGTAAAATAGTTGTACCTTTCATTTCAAAATAACTCCTCAAGGAGTTATGATTTTGGACCAATCATGGAGTATTGGTTTCGTTTGGCCCTTGAGTTACTTAATTTTAATTATGCTGGGCGATGCAGAATTATTTTTTGAAGTGAAAAAATGTTTGTCTTTATTTTACCTTCTTTTTCCATTCTCTCCAATTTGCTTCTTTCCTGAGCATTATGTATCAGTTCATATTGTTGATCATTCAAAAGACCTGTGGTTATAACATTGTAAATGTGATTCATTGGTAGAGTACATTCAAGGCAATAATTGACACGAATAGAGATATGACCATTGAGACTGCATTTGACACAATAAAGCATTCTCAACTCTCCAATAATTAACAAAGCCGAAAACTTCGTTATCAAGGTGTATGCTAAATTTCTAATTGCACTGTTTATTGCACTTTGCTAGAAGCAGTTTGTGTGATTACATGAATAATTTTGATATTTTAGATCTGCATTGAATTACATAAGTTATATTATCCGTTTTTAAAGAATAAAGTCAAGAATAAAATTTTAAAAAATCTAAATATTGAGGATGGTTGGGGTTCCCTCAGTGTCAAAAGAATATGGAGGGGATAGAAAGATAGAAATAGAAAGATAGATGATAGAAATATTTAAAAAATGTTCTCTAAATTTTAAATTTCCTATTAAAATATACTCTATACAAAACGCTTATTTTTTAAGTTAATTTTTAATTTAAATCGGGATGATGGATTCGAAATGGAAATTTCACAACAACAGAAGAGTGTTTGTAAGTATTGCTGGATGTTCCAAAGGATAAGGGGGATTAAATTTAAAAACCTACATATTGCGAACGTATTTCGTAAATGGTGTACTAGAAATAAACTAGGAACACCTCAGACATTTATACATGTGATGCATGCGGGTTTCGTTTTGAGAGTTGACTGACAGCACCTGCTGAGAACTTTGCTCACGCAGCAGAACGAAGAGTCAAAGGCCAAACACGATTCCCCCGTCCTGCGGTTACTTGAAAGCGCGCGGCCACGTCAGCGCTGCGACCGCAACGGTGAGGCTTCCGTTACGACTTAATGCGCCTCAATCGCAGCGAAACTACTTCTTCCAGCTGGCAACCACCGCTTTGCGGAGCATTGTCCCATGTGAGAGTGTCAGCGAGTGGGAGCCCGAAGCATATGATTAGGAAGACCGCAAGCTTTCTTTCCAAATTCCTTCGTACCCACCCCCACGCGCGACTTTGTTTTTTCTTCCACGACTTCGCAATTACGTGACCTCCAAGTGCAACGCTCTTTGAAAGCAAGCGACGGCGGAGAAAGAGAAGAGATCGAGTCCGCAACACGCGGCTTTGAACTCCTCGAAAAAACCATCGTTCGCGAACGAAACCGCGCCACTTCTGTGGGCGAAATGCTGACAAGCAAGCGCGCCCGCTTTGTAGCAACTTACACCTCTGCGCTCTCCGCCCGTTGCCGCGCTTCGAACTTGTTTTGGAAATATCAAGGATTTTCTATCGCCGCGCCGCGCGGGGAACGTTCCGGGCGACGGCTGCGAGCCCCGGCCGCGGCGCTGCCGGGCGAGGCACCGAGGCAAGGAGCTGCGGAAACGAGGCTCCGCGTCGCGCTCGCAATAACGCGGGACTGCTGCACGCGCGGCATATTGACTCGTGAATTCGCAAGGCTCTGCACACAGTGCGAGGCACTCGACCTTCTCGAGGCAGAAACTTTCTTTTTATTCTTGGGCCCAGCGCATTAAACGTTCGGTTGAGCAGGTGTCTTATCGATGTTACTGATGTGAGCAGTAATTTGTAAGTATATCGTGCGGATTTGTTTACATGAGTAGCGCATGAGTTCACGCTCTTAGAAGGGTGAATTGGACATAAAATACAAATTTTTAGAATTTACAAAAATATTAATGAGATGATGGGCATATGTATTCCGTGAAGTTAATTGCATGTGACATTTTGGTACTTTGACTTTCGAGTACATTGTTGTTTTGTTGGTTTTTAGGAATTAGTCTCAAATTTGAAATAGGATAATGCATAATTTTAAGACTAAATTTTTCAGATACATTTTTTGTTGAATAATCGGAAGATGTAGTGTTCCCTCATCACGAAATCATGGCAAACTGCCCGAGATGGAGAAACAATACGCCATAGTTATTGCAAAAATTGACTGGAAAACATTGTAATATTATCAGTTCATTAGAAACTGTCCTGTTACGAATAGAATTCGCAGTACCTTATCATGGTTGAAACAGAACCGGAAAAACCCAACGTGAGCCCCTGTAGCTCCGCAAAAACGCTCACTGTGCGCGTTCGGGACATGGCGCGGCGCGGCGCGGCGCGGCTCGGCGTCTGGCGCGGAGTGGCGCGCACCCTATTTGTTTTTATGCTCCCAAAGCGGTTCATTTAGCGCAAATGGGTCCGCGGAGGGCAGGAGCAACGTATAATAGTTCATTTGGGCAGTGGCGCCGGGCACCGCGGCCCGCAGAGCGCCGGGACGCCAGGGCCGTTGCCCGCATGGAAATATGCGCGGCCGCGGCGCCGTCCCGGCCAATGGAAGAATTGGGATTAATTACGCCGAATGAGCTCGGAGGTTATCGCGCTGGCTGAAGCGGGCGCCAGCGCGCGCGTGCGGTGGGTGGAGTGCGGAATGGGCGGGCGCGCCGCGTCGAGCCGGGTGGGCCCGCGGATCCATGGGCAGACGGGTGGGCGGGCGGAGTGTCTGGTTGGCGGATCCAAGCATCTCTTGGAAAGTAACGCATGGATGGTCCGGAGAAACACGGAGGTTTCATTTTGCCGAATGGCAATAATAAATAATAATAATAATAATAATAATAATAATAATAATAATAATAATAATAATTACACCTCTTTATCATTATTCCTCTCACGTCAAACACAATTTCCTATTAGGCGAGTACATACAACTTTTAATCCTTTTAGTCAACGTCTTAGTGTTAATTTTTTTTTGTTGTTTACTTTTGTTCGTTTCCCCCCTAAAAAGTTTTGATATGACATTGAATTTGATTGTACTCCAATAACGTTTTTTTGTTCAGAATATTGCGCAAAATTGGTTTATTTCAATTCATGTTTACGAATTGAAACGATGCAGGTTGCCGGTTTTGTAATGTAATAATAAGAGGAATTCGTAGTATCTTTATTTTGTTCTACGTCCATTTTAAACATCTCAGGGAAACTGTGTTTTAATTTAGATAGTGGGTAAAAGTAGTAGTAATTGTCGTAATTCATTATCTTGTGATAATATTCTATGAATTGTACTGAAATGTCTGCTGCTGTTTAACACGTGCAAGTTATTCTCAAGCTATTCTGAGAAGATCTTAATGGGTTAATCGAAGAAGTCAACTGAGTCTCGTGCAGTGGTGTGTTGACTCTGCCAGAGGCGAGTCCCTTGGATCTTCAGACGCCGGCGTTCTCTTTATAATTGATGGAGGCAGTCTCGGATCTGAGCGGCAAATCATTCTCATTTTTTAAAACAAGAATTGGTCATTCAAGCGGGAATGTTTCAAGTAATTGAAGATAAATGTTATAAAATAACGTATTATTGATCAACAATACGTTAGCTTTGTCAGAAAGCGACTTAATGCACGGGAGGTTCTACACATTTAGATGTTAAAATCTTGCACAGATAATAAAGATTGAAAGGAAATCATTATAGAGAAATTCAATTCTGGCATATTATGTTGCTCACATTGTAAAAGTTGATCGGACTGAAGTGGTATTGATAGAAAGACATGCTTGGGAGACTGTCTTTACTGTGTATACATCAGTATTTACTGTCTTAGTGTTTAAAAGGACAAGACAGCTCAGCAGTGGAGGGGTTTTGTCTAAAGTGCAGTGAATCTATAAATAATCTGGAGAATAAAAGTCTGTAATTTAAGAGCAATAAACTTAACAGCAATTTTAGTAATTTCATCCGTCATCTCATATTATGCTTCTCAATTTTAAAAAATAATTAAATTACAAACACACGACAAATACGGAATTGGGTGATCCGACGGGAAATGCAACATTGGATATGAAGTCTTGCGGCATTTTATCCTTTTCTTGACAACTCTTGCAGTGCTGCTGCAACAGATAAACCGCCAGGACAGATCACACATTCCCTCCAATTTTCATTTAGTAGCTAGTTTTTCGGTAGATCCGATATGCAAATATAGTTGCAAGATGGTGAACAGAATGTTACGCTGTGAAATAGATAAAGCACATGTTAGGTGATCGGTCCACTTCAGCTGATACACGCAGGTAGCTCAGCAATGAATCTCATAGGTCGTCGTAATACACTTGAATAATGTTGTGTAAAAGTAACTGTTACATTTTGGAAAACAACTGAAAGGTATAAAAAACTACTGTGGAGCGTAAGAAAGTAAACAATATTGTAATCCATATTGCAAGAATCCATACACAGGTTTATTGTCCGGATTATTTTTCTGAGTTCCATCTGATATGAATCAAGACAAACCCACAACTTCGCATCATCACTCGCATCGTTATGTTGCCGATTGAGATCATGTCTCGCTTATGAGTGAATCAAGAAGTGGGAATTTGAATAGCATTCTGCCAATAAACTAATGACAACCGACTGATAATTAAAAATTGACGAGCAAGTCACCGACACTGTACCATGTCATTATTTACAATTGTTCCTCAAATGTCAATCCTCTCTCCAAATATCTAAAGAAAGATGACGGTTTTATTCTATTTAGAAGGAACCATCGGCCAGGAGTACAAGTGTGACCGTGAGTATTCGTATGCTACTGCTGGAGAGGGAATAACACCACAGTCCTACATCAAATTTAAGACCTCAGATAAAAGATGTAGGAGGAAAGCTGACGCACGTGCATCTCGCAACGTACGTTACGCTGCAACACACTTTTCTATCGTGCAAAATCTCGAAATACCACGTTTTAGGTTCCTAAAACTGGGTTTGTTTCCTATACACAAGGCCTCATTTCACGTTCTATTGCGTGCAAGTATATTGAGGGCACTTCCTTCGCATTGTTCACCTTTTACATATTTTTCACAGCATATATATATATATATATATATATATATATATATATATATATATATATATATATATATATATATATATATATAGGTGATGTCTCCACTTCTCCACGTGATGTCTCTGCATGTTTTTTTCTCCCCTCCTTGCCTCTGGGACTCTTTCCGCCACGGTGGCTTCCTTAAATACTCGTTTCAACACTGCGACTGGTACCGCTGACGACGCCCGATCTGTCACCGCTTTCGTGGCCGTTGTGGTGTATGTCTTACGCGGCGCGGAGGCGAGGTTCCGACGCGGCTGACGATTTGATCTTGTCTGTCGCCACATTGTTTTCTACTTCTCCGACGCTCAAAATATCAAACTTGCCTTCTCCATCGCGCCGACGGATAGTTAGGATACAAGATTTAGGAGATGTATTTAGAGGGTGGGCATTTGGTGTGGGCTAGTTTCACATTTAGAAAAAGTCTATAGATAATATTTGAGGAAACAATCATACGAGATAAAAAAACAAAACAAAGATGGTCATATTTTGGTTCATCTGAGTGCCATTGTACCTTTTTTCATGGTTATGCACAAATACATCATATTCTTAGTTCAAGCGAGAGAGAAAATTATGTCGAAATCATATTTTGTTGCACTGTGCTATGGAGACTTTCTAAGAAAGGATTGAAGGGATCGCCCAAAAAATTGAGAGATGGAAAAGAGTCATTCATTAAAATAATTTGCTGACCAAAAAGATTGCAGAGTTTTCTGCTACTCGATGAAAACACTTTGAGTTATTTTAATTGTTATTGCTCGGGAGTCGTGACTTCCGAACGAGTACGTCCTAACGACTCTCGGAAAGCGTATGAATTTCACAGTTTAACGCACCGTGTAGTGAATTGTACAGCCGAAGCGCCTGAATCGGCGGATGCTAAAATACCTAACGGCTCCTTCTTTCACCTCACCTGATAATACGGCTGCCGCCCGCTAGTTGGCAGCTACTTGCAACGGGCCGCGCTCTTTCGACCGCCGGCGCCACTTTAAGTCTTAATGGGCCGCGAGGCCGTGCGCCCCACGTCCTGCCTCCCGCCCTGCGCCACCTCCCTCCTGGCCCACCACCCCGCCCCGCCCCTCCCCGCCTCGGGTCGCCCGCCCGCGCACGGAATACGCGTAATTACGGAGGTCTCGTTAGCCAGGCGGCCGACTCGCGGGACCGCAGGGGCGGGCCCCGTCTGCCGGCAGGCGAGCCGATGGCGAGGCAGGCGGCCGCGCCGCGAGTGGGGGCAGTGAGGGCAGGAATGTGCCAGTGAATGTGCCAGTTCTGATAATGGAAGTTGTTTGGGATGCCGGAGATTGATATAGTGATGGTCGGTATTATTATTATTATTATTATTATTATTATTATTATTATTATTATTATTATTATTATTATTATTATTATTATTATTTTATTATTATTTTATTATTATTATTATTTTATTATTATTATTATTTTATTATTATTATTATTATTTTATTATTATTATTATTATTTTATTATTATTATTGTTATTGTGCTTTTGTTGTCGTTGAGGTTAAGATATGTTATCGTTGAAAGTTGGGATTGGGGGTTGATAGTATCGAATGATGGTTCAGATTGAATGGTAGAGTAAATAGAGGCGATTAACGCTTCTGACACTAGTTTAAGGAGGACAATGTAAATTGAGAATGAACGATCAATATATATATATATATATATATATATATATATATATATATATATATATATATATATATACAGGGTGGTCGTTTTAACTTGAGACAAGTGAATATCTCGAGAAATATGCATCCTACGAAAAAAGTGTTCGAGATAAAAAGTTAATATTATCGTGGGGGACATCAGTCAGTGCTAAAAGTAGCCACCCCCCGCCCCCCCTTTGGGGGGGTCGGGGGGGTCACTTTCATATCTTAAATGGGAACCCCCATTTTTTATTGCAGATTTAGATTCCTCATAAAAAAAGAAGTAACTTTTATTTGGGACATTTTTTCCAAATTATTGATAGATGGCGCTGTAATCGCAGCAAATGCCATGAGTTACCGATTCTGTTGGAAGATGTACCACTTGCAATACGACAGAACATGTGGTTTCAACATGATGGTTGTCCGGCACATTACGCCGCAATAGCCCGAGAAGTATTAAATCGCGAATTCAGTGGTCGTTGGATCGGTAGAGGGGGTCCAGTAAATTGGCCTCCTAGATCACCAGATCTTACGTCGCCGGATTTTTTTCTGTGGGGTTACCTTAAAGACAAAGTGTATGCAGAAGTACCTACAACTCGACAAAACATGATAGAACGTATCAGAAATGCTTGCTTAAAAATTACACCGGATATGCTTTCGAGTTGTGTAGCTGCATTTGAAGCTCGAATTAATAAATGTATCGAAATGGAAGGCGGACATTTTGAGCATTTGTTGTGAACTACAAAAGAGGCAAGGGGCTTCCCGAAGTTAAGCACCCCAATGGTGAGAGGCAAGGGGACTCACCTTAAACCAGCACCCCGATGGTGAGAGGCAAGGGGACTCACCTAAAACAAGCACCCCGATGGGAACAGTAACTACTACGTCCACGTCGTTGTTCCTGGGTAACGCTAAAAGTAGTTAAGAGCTTTGAATAACATAACAGGTTATTATTTGTTTGTTTTGCAAAAGCGAAATCTAATAATTTCCAATTTTTCGTATTCCAGTCTATTTTTTGTTATTACAACGCCATCTATCAACAATTCGAGAAAATATCCTTAATAAAAGTTACTTCTTTTTTCATGAGGAATACAAGTCTGCATTAAAAAATGGGGGTTCCCATTTAAGATTCCAAAGTTGCCCGCCGCTCCACCCCCAGGGAGTGGAGGTGGGGGGTCATGTTTTGAGTCATACGATAAGTTTTTGAAAAATATTAAACACATGTTTTGCAGTTTTTCGATCCAATGTGAATTTCGCAAGATATGAGACCGTTTCCTTCATTTTTCTAGGGAATCGGGATAAATAGTTTTTTCCGATTTTAGCGCCATCTATTAATAATTTGGAAAAAATGTCCCAAATTAAAGTTACTTCTTTTTTTATGAGGAATCTAAATCCGCAATAAAAAATGGGGGTTCCCATTTAAGATATGAAAGTGACCCCCCCGACCCCCCCAAAGGGGGGGCGGGGGGTGGCTACTTTTAGCACTGACTGATGTCCCCCACGATAATATTAACTTTTTATCTCGAACACTTTTTTCGTAGGATGCATATTTCTCGAGATATTCACTTGTCTCAAGTTAAAACGACCACCCTGTATATCTGTAGCAATTACGAGCGTAATAGTGATTCTAGTAGTGACTTTATTGCGAAAATCAGCGTTAATTAATTTCCAGTAAACAAAGATTTTTCACAAAAACTGTCCATTATATCAAAGATGTCCTGTGTAAATGCTCCGAAATTTTATTATTTTTGGTACTATTATGTACTATTGCGACGCGATAATTTCGTGAATATGTGAGCTTGCCACCCTTGCAGACTATGGTAATATCCGTGTGAAATGTGCGTTTTATCGATTCCTTGTAACCTGACGTATAATCTTAGTGAATGTAAATGTCGCACTTCCTTGTACGGCATGTACTTCCGAATTAACGTGTGATGTAATTACACGTTTATGGGATAAGTAGTAGGTAAGGTGGCACTTCGATACTTCGATGCTGCGATGCAAGCTAATGTTTCATAATGGTAAGTGACATAATGGATTCCATACTCTTGATAACACTATTTGAATATAAGTGTTTAAGATGTACGATGGATGTAATTATATGATTAAGTGCTTTATTCAGTACTAACGGCCTGAATGGGGGAATGGGAATGAACCACCGGCTTGCGACTTAAACATTTAGTAAGAACTGAAATCATCGATCTGTTGACTTCATAAAATTCGAAGTTTTTTTTATTGATTACATGCAGTTACATTAAATCATCATAACAATATAGATCGTGAGTTTTAAAGTAATAAATTATAAAGTTTGTAAGTTTTGCACTTCACATTTTCAGTTGAATGATTGTCGCCTTTGTAAAACATTGTAAAACGGCAGCGAGCAGATGTTGTTTGCGACACGGTGGTATGGCCTGAATGTGTCAGGACGGGCAAGCCAGTTTCTCAGCCGCTGGGCCGGTCAGTCTGCATAGTATTGCACCCCAGAACGCTGCGAAACAGTGGCGTGTTTGTTGCCTCCGGCGCTCGAAAGTTTAGCGTGCGGCAGCCCAGCCTACGCTTCCGCCTGTGGCACCGCCCTTCCACGCCCCGACGTCGCCACCCCTCCCGATACATCCCGCCGTCGCCGCGCCAACACATCCTCGTTTCCGCCACCCCTCCACACTCCCGTCTCCGTCTCTCTTCTATTTGCTCGCATCCGCCTCCTCTCCGCAGTCAACCCTGTCTCCCTTCCATACGCTCGTCTACGACTCCTGGATGCACTCGTCTCTGCTTCCCCTGCATACGTCCCTTCACACCTCCCTTCTACACCCCATCCCTTCACACCTCCGTCTCCTCCCTTCTACACCCCCGCCCCACCTCCCCTCTAGACCCTCGTCCGACCCCCTCTCCACAACATCGTTCCTGCCTCTTCACACCCCCACCCTCCCCTCCCCATACCCTCTTTCTGCTCTCTCCTTCTCCACACTTCTTACCCCGCCCTTTACTTTGAATCCGCTTCAGTGTCACCTCTCTGTCCCCGCATCTTTCGTGGCCGCACTTCCGCTCCCGCCACCTTCTGTGTCTCCCAGCTCATGCAGCCTCCCCCGATGGGGCCCTGCCCCGTTCCCGTCCCCGCTTCCGCTCGCCGGCTGGTCGTTCGATCTTGCGCCAGTGAACCGCGTCTGACACCGCGCGGCGCGGATATTGCCAGCGCTACCTAGAGAGAAGGCCCTGCGGCCCAGCGATCTGCGCGTCATACACAGAGGAGAGCATGCCATTTCCTAACAGTTCTCAAAAAAATCTTCGAAAGTCTGTCATCTAAATTTTTTCGGGAATGAAGATATTTTATTTGCTTTCTTCAAATAAAAAATATTGTCGAACAAATATTGTGATTATTCGTTTCCGTAAACTATGTCATTTAAACATTATATTATTTCTCAAAATGCCATGAGAAATTTGTGCTTAAATGGGCTTGACATAAAACAATCTCTCTTAACAGAGATTTCGAGTCTCCGTGTGCAGTTAACGGCTACATTTTTACACTAATCACATTTTTCTGATGTACATACATTACTGGTTTCTGACAACTTTGAAGCCCTACTCACAAGCATAACAATACACACAAGTGTTTCGTACCAAATCTAATGTAAGTATCATTACTTAGTGACTGAAGCGAAGAGAATATCATAGAAGCGAGTAGAATACGATAGCGTTCCGTTTTCTTCCTTCTTTACAGCTCAATCCTTGCCAAGTCACTTTCTCCATTTCAAAAAGTCAACTCAAATTTGTGCCCTCCCATTCACTACAAACGAAACCCTTTTCTCTACGTGAATGCGTTGAGCGCTTGCATGGCAGCGTGCCGAAAGCGCGGACAGCAGCGATGGCAGACTCGGTAACGGTGTATGTGATGCGGGGTGCGACAACGGCCATACTAGAAAACTGCAGCGTCAGGAACGAAAACACGTTGGTGACGCGTTGATGCGAACAGATGTGAACTTCTCGGTGGCGATGGTGATGGTGGCGATGGTGATGGCGATGGTGATGGTGGCGATGGTGATGGCAGCGGTGGTGATGGCGGTGACGGTGATGGCGGCGATGGTGATGGCGGCGACGGTAATGGCGGCGATGGTGATGGCGGCGATGGTGATGGCGGTGATGGTGGCGATGGTGATGGTGGCGATGGTGATGGTGGCGACGGTGATGGCGGCGACGGTGATGGCGACGGTGATGGCTGCGACGGTGATGGCGGCGATGGTGATGGCGGCGGCAGTGATGGCGGCGACGACGACTTTGGGACTGACTACTATGGTGGTGGTTACAGTTGCGTTATGGGGAGCTCTTGCATCACAGCGTGCAGAAAGTCGTCGATGTCGATGTGGATGTCGATGATGGTGGCGTCGGCGGGGGGGGGGAGTTGATGGTGTTGGTGATGATGACGTCTGCGGAGGCATCGTGGCGGCGATGGTTGCGGCGACGGTGGCGTTGGCAATGCAGGGGGGTGGTTGGGGTCGCCGGTTGCGGCAGGGCGCTGACGACGGAATACGAGGCGAACGGGTCGCCGGCAGCGGTGGCAGCGGTGGCAGAGGTGGCACCTCGACCGCCACCAGGTGCGTTGGACGCGGCGCGAACGCGGGGCGTGCGCGCGGCGCGGCGCAGCGGGGCGGTAGAGCGTGCCGGTGGATAAATTAAATCCCGTCATTGGAAACGAATTTATTGAAAGTAATTTGTCATTACGGGCATGAAAAATACCTGCGAATGCGCGATCGATCTTCGTTAGCTTGCGCGTTGCCCCGCGCGTTTATCGCTCGCTTCCCGTTTATCGCCCTGGGACGCCCGCAGGTGACGCCGCAGCCTCCCTCCGCCCCCACTCCGTCCCGTACGGGGGTAGACGGACAGGCTGCGCGGGCGAACACCGACTGAATCCCGCGGTGAACGTTTCCTAAGCCGTTTACCTACATCCCCAAAAAGACATACCCTGACTGCATCCTGTGTAGCCAACTACATTCAATTCAATCAATGCCTTCTTTTCCGTGGCGAGGCTCAGGCCGTTAGATCTGCTCTACACCCTGACCACGGAAAATACACTATGTGTCCTTCACCGTCTAGCAGAGGAGGTGGTTTTACTCGGGTGTCGAAACTGGCGAGGTTTTAATTTTCCTCAGAGGCTTCTTTTAAGCTTGAGGCTGTTTTACATGCTGCAAATCTACAACATGGGACAACCGGCTTTACTTCCCCTCCGAAGGAAGGTATTCGATGCATTCATACTTATAATATGGATTGATTTCTTTTACCGTTTACCACGGTAGTGTGGTTTTAATTCATCCCGCTAGTGTATAAATTAATAAAGTATTTGAATCGGTATTAGTGAATTATTTGGACTAATGAATTTTTTAGCTATCTCTTTTAAATGGCTAGAATCCGGGAATGTCTTCTTTGGCTTTCGACATTCGTAGTGCACGTTTCAAGAGATTTTAGAACTGCTCAAGCTTAACGTAAGAAATTGGAGAAATATATTGTGTTTGCTATGCGACTTCTTGATGGTATTTTTCAATATTTATACTTACTTTAATTTGTTTTAATCACTAAGAACATTTACTAGCCATCTTTTTATTGTTCATAATGAGTATTTTCCGAAGATATTGTATTCTTTGATAGAGAAACCGTGTACTCCAAATCATTTTCACATTATTGTTATTGAAGTCTTACTCCCGTGTACAGGAGTAAAAATGGAAGTATTTAACATTGTATTGTGCATTAAATTTAGTGTGAATGTAAATGGAAACGTGCTGCCATCCGCAGTCAGCATGTAATTCCGTCCATGAGTGCACGAGCTGTATATAGCGTTGATTGTGTTTACCTGTTTTGTTTCGCTTCTTCTCATGGGAATCGGAGTGTTTCGCTTTCGAGTACTGCTCAGAAACATAGGATGGAAGTAAACATTCTACCGGCGTAATCTACTGCACATCTCACAATTTTCACACTCTAAAGAGTTTCGTTTCCGTAAGAATTCGTCGTATATTGTTTTAAAATCCGTTCATGTGTCAGAAAACACGCGTGTGTGGAAAACACACGTCATGTTTTGTTGTGATATGCGTTCGTTTGCCGCCTTTCTTTTCATCGTTCACGCGTGAGAGCGCTTATTTTGCGTGCGTGGGAGTGCGTAAAAGCTTGCGTGTGCATTACATTTAGAGCAGCGAGGGCCGCGTTCGTGCATTAGATGAAGAGGCTGCAGTGCAAAACCCTCAGCTAGCTCCCACGGTTTGGGGAGGAAGGGAGCAGAATGGAAGCAGAAAAACTTGATCACATTTCGGAGTACGAAATTTCATGTGCAAGAGGCGCAATGTGGGAGCGGAATATGAAGATACGCAATACAAAAGCTGCATTTACAGAGACTGATAACCTGATAGTACCAGTGTGATGACAGCCCGTTGGTTTGCGGTCAGTCCTCTAGTTTTTCATCTCGTATACAGTTTGCTGAAGTCCTAGTTTCTCCATGTGGACATTACGGTGCATAGGGCGAGTTTGCAGAATGATGTGTCGGGGTTCTTCTGTTTCTCTTGTTTTTCATTTTAGTTCTTTTACTGATCATTATTCGACCGAAAATTATAGTGGTTATTCTATATTTGCACAGAGAATAAATTAAAACTGTGGAGGAAAGTGTGAGCTTTTACGTTCATATCCTAGCAGTAGACAATATTTTCTTCTGGTGCTCTGATACCCTCCTCAAGGTCTTAATTAATATATTAATTGGTGTTACTCCGAGGAATGGTGTTAGGTTGCAAATATGGAAGTGTTGTAGGTACAGTGATGAATACGGTGATAATAATGTGAGGTTGGACCTAAAAAACATATTCGCTGGGCTATTTCACGTGGCTCGTTGCCCAGGGACCGCCGATATCTCAACGCGATTTGTTCAACTCCCGTCTGCTCCCATGAGTGGACTGGGGTCGTAGCAGTGCGCTGTCCACGCGTGCATTTTTGACAGTTGGCGTTTCTCTCTTTTTTTCTCTTTTTTTTTTGCGCGCGTTCTTTACATTGTCCGGACAAATGGATGCGTGCCCCGCATGTAGTAGATTCCGCTCTATTTCTGGTGCGTGAAGTTTGCCGTTGAGTATCTAGTCCGTTTGACGAGTGACGCCTTTTTTTTGTCAAGCGTTGGCGTAATTTCGCGTTCCTCTTTTTATCCAATGGTATCTGTTTGCTCGCTTTTAGGGTGGGTTGTTGCCTCATGTTGATATTTTGTCAGCATTGTTCATTCCATTTCTTTAGTTTCTTTCATATTTATATTTGGTTTCACCACGTAGTACTATTTTGTTCTGTGGCATGTTCTTCTTTATTTAACCACGAGCCCGTATAATGTTCTCAAAGTCTTGGTATTTACATTTCTTTTTTCCTACAGTTCACGTTTTGTAGTAGGGTGGTACATTTTTTAGTACTTGTTTAAGCTATCTCCATGTTTACCTTTTCAAAGTTTTATTTCCATTTTTAGATATTAAAGGAGTAAGATAACTTTACATGCATTGCAAAGTTCTGAGTTCAATACTACGTTTTTGTACGCATTTTGCTAAAGAATACCCATTTAAAGTTTGCTAACTCTCGTGCATTGTAGTCAGCTGAGGCGAAAATGTGGTGTGCGTAATCAAAGCTTGTGAGCTTAAATTTGAGGCTGATAATGTGATGTTTTTCTGTAATTGTGGCTTGTGAAACAAAGAGCAAACCATACCTTATAATACTTTTTATTTCACTCATAATTGTTTGGGGGGAAAAAGTACTCTGATACTAGGTCACATACGATCGCTGATATGTCACAATAAAAAGAGTCTCTCTCAAATTTCCCGATAAGCAACAACTTATCCTTTACGTAAGAATACGTAAGAAAGACAGCCCTTGGAGACTCGCCTTTAGTGTCGCTGTCCAGTTCCGCGTTCTGAGTGACGTTAAGCTGTTTTGGTCGCACTTCTTGCCCGACATTCTTTTTGATAGCGTTTAGTTCCCTTTTTGTTCTGCCTTTTACCTCTCTCTATGCCGCTTGCTACGTTTTGAAAGTTCTGAAGTATGTTGTTTAGTTACAGAGCGCCTTTAGAACTTTAACTTCTTTGAGCGGCAAGTTTCAGATTGACGTCTGGACCAAGTTGGAAAAGGTGCGCCACGACCAAACTGCGTGTGTCTTTTCTGGCCCGAGATTACGTTGGAAACTGTAACACCGGGAAAAGTTACGGCATAAAATGTGTAGTATTTTAATCTCGTTGCCAACTTTTATGTCTCTCTTTAGAATACCGAGAAATTCACGAGATGTTTCCCAGAAATGCAGTTACGTGTTCATATAATAACCGGGTTCCTCATTTTCGCCTCCCTGCTCTTTTTATTATGTTCGTTTTGGTGTCTTTCTGGAAGTGTGAAAAACAGGTAACAGTAACTGTGCAAAGGGGGCTTCACAAAATGTGATTTAAGTGCAAGAGATAAAACTAAAGGCGCAGAGTGAGTTTTTAACTTTGAAACAAATACGATTATTTGGTGTTCATCCAAGATGCACTATTATGCATCATCCGAATTGTATGTTACACGAGCTACATGAATAAATTTTGAGCTATGAAATTATTATTATTTATATTATTATTATTTATATTATTATTATTATTTATATTATTATTATTATTATTTATATTATTATTATTATTATTTATATTATTATTATTATTATTTATATTATTATTATTATTATTTATATTATTATTATTTAATTGTAAGTGTTAATGAAAGTGAAGCATCTGAAACAGAAATGCTAGTAATCTACATAAAACACATGCTTTTGATGATATGACAATGGGACTAGTAAAGAATCGGAAACAAAGATTGATGCATATGTAACACATTACATATGATTATGCATATGTAATAAAAATATATTGTTTTAAGTTTTTAGTAAGTTAAAACTAACAATTCGTTGTTTAGTAATGGGTAATTTCTTAGTCTTTTGTCGAAATTGAGGGAGAACGTGCCAAATAACCATCATCATCATCATCATCATCATCATCATCATCATCATATTTTCATCATATCATAACGCACTTGATAGGCTTATAAGGTCAGTGGAGAAAAGATTTGAAAACGTCGTGAGTAGTTTGTTTTTCTCTCAAAGTCCATTTTTAATTAAACATCCTTCATAGACAGGTTCATAAAATCTGGATTTCAACGAATTTTTTTTTACAGAACGGGTTACCGAGTCGAAACGAAAAGAACCTCGCAAGCCTATAGACAGCGTGTAAAGACAGCCAGGGAGGCCGCATATTCCGGCGGAAGAGGCATCTCATTTCGGGGCGTGTATACTCTTCATAACGAACGAGAGGCGCGGACGGCAGGGTACGTCAGCGTTAAAAAAGGGACGCCGTCGCCGCTACAACGTCTGACAAAAGGGCCACGTGTCCGCGGCGGAGGCCCGCTGTCAAAAATTAGCCTCCCCCGCGCGCCGGCGGGCGAGCAGGAGGGCGGGCGGGAGGGCGGGCTCTTGAGCGAGCGTTCGCCCCGGCGCGACGGCGGGCGACGGGGCGAGGAGCGCGGGGGCCCAGGAGCACCACTCGCCCGCGCGCCCGCGCGCCCGCCGAGGCGCTTTAAAGCTCTGCGGCGGCGGCGGCGGAGGAGGCGGCGCCCCACCTTGCGCTGATTGTGCGGCTGAATGTGAGGGGAAAGAGGGAAGGCGGGGCGGTCTGGAAGGAGCCTGTGAACTCACCAATTCAGCCAATGAGCGAGTTTACCAGCACTAAAGTTTGGCATCGTCGTCAATACGTACGTAGATCACGGGTTATTGTGACACATTTGCACGTGTTATTGAAGATGCTTGGCTGCCTCGTGATTGATTTATTGATTAATTTACTATCCTTGTTCAACAAGATTTGTCTTTCAAGGTGTTTAAGGATACATAATTTACATAACATTTTTGAACTATATTTCTATGTACATGAACACTATGAGAATCATTATGTTTGAAACTAGGCTGCTTCGTGAAAAGTTGTTTTATAACACTGGAAGCGAGTATGGGGTAAAGACTAATTTGTAATTTACTTGGGGGTTTTGCATAAATATATTTGAATGGCGTGCTAATGCAGAGGTAGATGGCATCGTTGTCCCTTTTTCTTCAATTAAAAAAACTTCAAACTCAACGCCTCACCTCACTTACGCCATAGGGTCGAACTATACGTCACGTCTGGTCCTAATGTCACTTTCCTACTTTTGTTCCATATTTATTTCCGTATTTCGCCTGTTTTTGTGACCTTTCTTGCCCTTACTTGCTCTATAATTCTTGGACACATGAATTTCCTTGAAGTAGTAGTTCTATTTTCTGTTTTACATCTCAATGTAAATTGAAAACAAAATGAGAAAACTTCTTCGTGCCATTTGTAATTACTTTTGACTTGCATTATTGAATTTCGTGTTTGTATGTTTTAATCGTTCTTTGTATAACTTCTTGCTAAGTCTTCAAATTTTCTTCCACTGACTTTCATGTCATCTTATTCATTATCTTTAATCCTTATTTTATCTACTTTACCAAGAACATTTACTTGCATTCCTGTTTTCATTTACATACCCTATGAAACCTTTCCTGCATCTTTTTTTATTTTTTCATCTCATCTCAAACCTACACACTTCTCATATTTTCTTCATCACTATCTCTAATAGCCTCCCATTTTCCGCAATGTACCCTCGAACTACTCCCAGCGTACAGTGACCTTCGTACGTGCACGTTTATTCGTACGTACTCACCTTCAGCCTCATTACCGAAATACCTTCGTTCTGTGGCCATTTCTGCAGTACTTTCGCTGCGGAGAAGTCCTTTCCACAGTCGATGGCGGGTCGGCCGAGAGAACACCATCGACGCGACGTAAGAGGACCGCAGGGGCGGGAATTGGGTCCGCCTTCACGCGGACTCTCCTGACGTATGTAGTGCCTGAGTCGCCACCGCCACCGCCATCGCCGCGAACGCCCGCCTCACTACCCGCGAGAAAAAGTCGATACGGCCCACGTGCGCCGCGGCTCGCTCACGCCACCGCCGCCGCCGCCGCCGCGCCCTCGCCCTCGCCCTCTCCCGCGCCACCATCACCGCATCAGCCGCGAGTCGCACCCGCGTTCGCACAAACGCCCGCCACCCTTCAAAGCATTTTCGCGTTTTTATTCCCCCCGGTCGGCACTTTATTCATACAGCTGAAAACCAATATTACGTGCGCAGCAGGAGTAATGCGATCATTAAATAAATAAATAAACCAATCAATAAACATAAAGTGGGCGCAGGGGACAGGATATCGCGCGCCCGGGATGACTCCGGGGGCGCGGCGTGGGATATGTGGCGCGTGGCGGTGGGCGATGGGCGAGGGAGGGCGCGTGAGGTCGGGGGCGTGCGTCGCGCGGCGCCGCCGGCCGTGTCTTATCAATTATGCGCGCGCTGCCGGCGGCCGCGCGATTGAACACTGGAGCGCTGCATTGCATGCTGCAGGGGAGAGCGCTGGAGGGCGTGTTGGTGTGGGTGTTGAGGTGGGTGTGGGTGTTAAGGTGGGTGTGGGCGTTGAGGTGGGTGTGGGCGTTGAGGTGGGTGTAGGTCTGGGTGTTTGGGCGGGAGTGGGTAAGGAATTGCGCGGGCATAGATACATGTGCGCTCACAGCGTTCGGGTGGTTGGTGCTGGTTGGCTCTTTCCTTGCTTACAGCTGCTCTTACAGAGCTAGCCCTCGCCCAGGCGCTTTGATTCTCTCGTTCATACCTTTTACTTCTCTCTCGATCTCCTCTCACTCTCGTCGTTCTGTCTCTCTCTATTTCCTTATCTTTCTTTCTTTCTACCCTCTCTCTCTACCTTCTCTTGCATTTTCCTTCTTTTTCTCTTTTTCTTTTCACCGTCTCCTTGCAGTTCTCTCTCTCCCCCTCCCCCCCCTCTATCTCTCCGCACCTCTATCAATTCTCGATTCTGGTAGAATTCACTCGTGTTTTCAGAGCGCGTTGTTCTCTGATGTTTAAACTCTACCCTTTTGAATCTTCCCATCAGTTCCCTGTATCCTTCTTATCTTCCTCTTCCTCCTTTCTACTCATTTCCGCAGTCGCTACATTTTCCCCGTATTGCATTGCTGGTCTCTTACACTATCGACTTCATTATCCCTGTGCTGTTAAATTATTTCATATCATAATTTTAATTTTGATCCTCAGTTTTGCTACAATCCTGATCAAAGTTCTGGTTTACCTCCCCTCTACGAGGATTCACCTCTGTTGATTTTCGTCCGTTCTGACAACGTTGACGTCCGCCGGCATTGGTTCTCTTCGCTGACTCTCTCCCCTTACCGCCAGTGAGCGCAGGTCTGCTTTCGATCCTCCGGAGCCCCTCCACCTCTCCCGCCGGAGGCCGTGTCACGTCGCGCGCACGAGCCATTGTCCCTGCGCGTGTATCATTTGCTCTCGCCGGCGCTCGTGCGGTGGACACGGCTTCGGGCGAGGCGCGGCCGCGAGGAAGCGCTGCTATGGGGGCGAGGCAGCGAAGGAACTCGTGACGAAGGCGCAAATAAGAGAAGTCAGGGGAAAGGGAAAGAAAAAAAAAATCGGCAGAGGAAAAAATTGGTGGTAAGACATAATGGAAATTTGAATAAGTTTTCGAGATAGATGTTCTCACTATGCTTCTTGTGGTTAATATTTTAAAAAAGTTAGGTAGGTTATGACACGGGTACGAGGACTATTTCACGAATGAGAATACGTAAAATTAGAAAATGAATCGTAATGTCAGTAAAAAGATAATAAGGCTAATTATTAAAATGAACACAAACTATCAAGGGAACTTTCAGTTGTGTTATACTAAGCACAAATCCACGCTGTGTCAATAACAGTGATAAAATAGCTTGGATTGAACGTCTGATTAATCGAAACGGATGGAATACTTTATAGAATAATTGGTAGATTGTTCAAAGTGAAATAATCACAAAGGGCTTGTGGGAATAGACGGACGTTAATGTCACAGTGTTAATTTTTTCCCGACCAAAGTCTGTATTGACGTTTCGCAACGACGAATTTATTTAATGAAGTGAATCAAACGGTAAAATATCACACTATTACACAAGGAGTTACGGGCCTAGATGTTTGGTACGGATTGTGAAGCTTGCAAACAAGATACAGACGTGTTTGTAGACTCTTTTTAAATCTTGGAAAGCGGATTTATCTTTAAATTGAAATCCCATTCCCGTACACCCTGCTAGGAGGCAGAAGGGCACCCCTAGATAGTTTGGTATCGATCGTGAACCCTCCCAACCTTCCTATAGAGAGGTGGATGTGAGCTAATTTGAAAGCTGGGAGAAGTGGTCTCATTTCTTCACTGAATATCCATCTTGGTGGCGTTTTTAGTTTTATTTCAGTACAATAGAAGATTAACCAATAGACATTAACTATCAAGAAGAGGTTCTGTTCCATTGCACACACCATATTTTTTGCAACTTGTCCCACTAGCAAAGCAAGATTTTGTTAAGAAAGGTCCCACGACAATGAAGGTTTTATTATAATGCAATAGGAGAGATAACGAAATAAATAATAATAAATTTGTTCAAACTGCAATTGGATATAATCCGGTGACAGATAATTATGTAAATATGATAATATATCTAACAAGCAAATTATACTATAATAATAATAATAATAATAATAATAATAATAATAATAATAATAATACGATAATCATTATAGTAACAATAGTAACAACTATAAGAGTTACTACAACAGCAAAGTAATAATAATAATAATTTTTATATTATTATTATTATTATTATTATTATTATTATAATTGGCTGATTCACATAACATTGAATTACCTTAGGAAAAAGAAACTTCTATAATCTAACTCTTCACTGAATGTTTGTTCAATTTAGACCACACTGCACTGGCACTGCACTGCACTTCGCTTCACTTCACTATGACCCTTAAATCACTTCCTTCATTATTTTTCTGCTCAACTCTGTACATCTCATTTCACAATATATCGCTTATGCTTTGCTCTATACCTACTATTCTTAGTGACGCCCCTCATTAACTTAGTAATACCCTAAATTAATTTCCTAAACTGTTCAATGCTTCGAGGAAAGGGTTCAAAGATTTTTGTAGGCAATCTATTCCATTATTTTATCGTTCGATTTGTGAAACAAAAATTTCCCAACATCTGCCCTCTGCGATCTTAATTTTGTTTTGTGCCTGCGATCCCCCCTACTAATGTATGTAGGAATCCTTCCTGCTGATTGATCCGCTGATTAATTTATTTTCAGTTTGAATGTCCGTTATAAACTTTATACATAGCGCGGAGCCTTGCTACTGATCGCCTGTTTTCGGGTGAATCCCATCCTGCCATTTTCTTTTCCCTGAAAGTAAATTTAGCTGGCTTACGCTGAATCCTTTCCAAATTTTTACACTGCATAATTTTGTACAAGATTGACATTTAGACATTATCTCTACCAGAAGAGGTTCTGTTCCACAGCACACACTGCATTTTTACAACTTGTCCCACGAGCAAGGCACTCGTTGGCAAGAACGTGTAGAAACCCGGCCACACGAGCATTCCAGAGCGGCGAGTGAGTGGGGTGGGGGCGGGGGCGTGTGGCTGCAGCGCCCGTGCGCTGCCCGTCGCAACGAGGGCCGACGCGCGGCGCGCCGCTCGTTCCGCCTCGACGAGTCGCACAGCTGGGGCTAATTTTTGCTTTATGTCTAGTTTACAAGTAACGCGGGCACGGTCGCCGCTGCGGACTCTGGAAGCAAGAGAGCGTTGTTCAAACGATACTGTTGACGGTGAATGTGTGTTGGGCAGTGTGTTGTGCTGTGGTAAAAAAAAATATAGGTTTGTTTTTCCAGGGGGAAAAATAGAAGTTTACACATGCACCTGCTGTCGATATAGATGCGGGTATTTTGCGTCGGTAAATGAGGTGGGACTGTAAATAATATTTTTTCCTGGGAATAAAAAATCGTGTATGTTTTGCCAATATATGCGACTACAATATTTGTTGTAAAGTTTTGTTCCATGCATTTCATCAATTCATATTTATTATGACATTCGTTGGTAAATGGTAAAATTAGATTTTCACTGAAGCATCGTCAAAAAGTTGGTTGCAGAACTAGGATTAAAGGTGCGAGAAATTTGCATTATTTCTGCATTTTTATGACGAATATGAATTTGATTTTTATTAATGATATGCATTTTCACTTCAATCGATTATTAGTTTCCTGATTGTTTTCTAAATATGATTTTGTAGTAAAGTAAGAAATTGTTTATTTTTAAAATTATTTCTGTGACGTTTCTGCTCTTTGGTTTCGATTCAAACTTTTTGTAGTTTGTAAAATTTTGAAAATATTTATATTTTACTAATAAAGTAATTTATTTTTAGACTGTAAAAATGTATTCCATGGAAAAGGTTCCATTCATTTATTAGTTACCGTTTTTCGATTGGTTTGAGAATTTACTCCAGTAGAATAACTTAATGAATTGAAGTTTTGTCTTACAATATTGAATGATATATAATCACAAGATGAAAACACTCGTGTCTTGTGCGGGATTGGAACTCACAAACCTTCCTTCCGTCTCCCAAACTTGTAGGACACAGGTGGGCAATCTTTTCCTTACAAAATGTTTTTATACCAATAGCCTGTAAAGATTAATCATCTTTTTAGGACGGCTAATTAACGGTGTCCCCCAAGGCCGGGCCTATTTTAATTTCCACGCTTGGGGGTAAGAGAGAGATGTGGGAACATGACGTATTCCCTTCACAGTTACTAGCTAACTCCGCCTGCCTGAGATTTTCTTCGTCACACAGAAGATTAAAATATAAAATAATAAATTTTGCTCTTCGCTTACAAATGTGTATACGCGCATAAATTTGTACTTCTGGTTCATGATTATAAACTATGATAGTGATAATAATGATAACTATGATGATAATGATAATTATAAATTTATTATTATTATTATTATTATTATTATTATTATTATTATTATTATTATTTACAGGCGAGTCTTGAACGGTCGTCTGCTTATCCACGCATAAAATGTTGAAAACAAGATAATACAAATGAGCAGTACATTATTATTGGCGATTCGTTTTAAATAAATTGTAAAACCCCAATTTCGAAAACAAGAAGAGAGAAAAGTATTCCGATAAAACGATGATCCTATCATTTCTGTAAGAGACACAACGGGAGCGTATTAATCGGTCAAATGTTCGATTACCGGTTTATCGACAGGGAACGGATCACCAATTATCAGCCGATTAATCCCTACGCCCCTGGTTCAAATTGAGTCATGTCACTGGTGAACGTAATTAATTATCCGCGGAAATCGTTCCAATTATTTTTCATCAAAAAAGTTCTTGTATTGAACGTGATGAAATCAATGGGAATAGTGATAACCGAAGAGCGCGTCTCAAATCCCTCTGGCTTGTGATGCACGCTGGAGCTGTAAAGAGTTGCACTGTGTATTCAACATTTACGCAACGTATGCCACTGGCTGGTATTATCTGTGGACATACTCCGCACACAATGGCAGGGACAAGCCCATAGGCCGGACCTCTGCGAGCTCGGCCGCTCAATTCTACTCCGGGCTGTGTCAATTCCATTCTGCGCGCTCCAACTACGAAGCTTCCTTCAGCAGCTCACAGCCCCGCAGCGAGAATAACGAGCAGAAATACTCGTTTCATATTAGTATGTGCACGGTACACAAAAGGGGCTTGATTTAAGAGGATTTGGTGGTTACGCATTACATGAATAGCTTGGAGTCGCGAAAATTGGTAGTAGAAGAGCACACGCTAAAAATGTTTTATACGGTTTCAAAGGTACAGATATAGTTGTAATGTAGTTCTGTATTGTAACTACAATATAATTTCTGACAAATATACACTCTTCAGAAAAAAAGTTGTATTCTCTTATTTTTTAACTTAGTTATGGGATGATGCTTCTTCGTCTACCAACCAAATTCGTGTATTACTAATATATAACCTCATGTAGACCTAATAAAAAAGAGGTACAAGCGTTTAGCTCTCTTTAATTAACGAAACTTCTCTTCTCTTTTAACACTAATTTAAAAATATTTGGTGTGATCATTGGCTTGTTAGGTAGATTAAATAGGTAGTGCTATTATCTCATGGTGATCTGACTACTTGACACCATCCTTCGTCACTTTACTGTCCCGGAGTACAAACAACACTTAATTCTCAGCTCAGACCTCTCAATCCCACATCGTCGTTTCTTACACCACTCAACTTCGTCACATCGAGACTACCCAAGTTGCTAGCTCCTTTACTCCTCCGCCAGATACAAGTTTCTCTTTCCCCTTAATGCCCTCTTCAGATTCCCGCTACTTTCCAAGCACTGTTAACGGGACTTGTGTTTCCCGAACAGTTAATTTGCGAGCCGTACGTGGTCTGCATAATTATTCACGGTGACACTCTTCATCTCCTCTTCATCTCCTCTTCGTCTCCTCTTCGTCTCCTCTTCGTCTCCTCTTCGTCTCCTCTTCGTCTCCTCTTCGTCTCCTCTTCGTCTCCTCTTCGTCTCCTCTTCGTCTCATCTTCGTCTCATCTTCGTCTCCTCTTCGTCTCCTCTTCGTCTCATCTTCGTCTCCTCTTCGTCTCCTCGTCGTCTCCTCGTCGTCTCCTCGTCGTCTCCTCGTCGTCTCCTCGTCGTCTCGTCGTCGTCTCGTCGTCGTCTCGTCGTCGTCTCGTCGTCGTCTCGTCGTCGTCTCGTCGTCGTCTCGTCGTCGTCTCGTCGTCGCCTCGTCGTCGCCTCGTCGTCGCCTCGTCGTCGCTCTTTATTGAAATCATTGAATTCGTGTCGTATTTTTTGAAAAGTCTTGATTATTATAGTTATATCGTCTGTCTATCTCCTCTAAATGGAATCTGGAGGTTAAAGTGAGTCACCTCGGGCAAAAAAATCAGTACATAAAAATTGGTTAATGTCATGTAAGCGACTAGTTGAAACTATTCTTATATTGCAATGAAGTCTTTGAATATTGGTACTTTAGGCTAGTATTTACGCCCCGCCTGCTTTCTTTACTTTATTCTTAATTTTCTCCACCGATCGCCTCTTTCTGCCGTTCATTACTCTTCGTCTCTTACTACTCTTTCTAACAATTTCTTTATAGCTATTTATTATATGGCTATCTTTATTTATTAAATCACACTGCTCCGATTTGCTATTAACCATTAACTCAGCGGCTATCTACCCTCTCACCATATCTCTCCGCTCTCCTGTTCACTCTCCAAACTCCACTACACCCCGATGCGGTCTGTCGTTCTCCGCTGCTTCTGTCCCCTCCCCTCCCCGCCCCGCCCCACTCCACACCGCCCCGCCCCCTACCGCTCCTCACCGCCTCGCACTTGAATGGGGCTTTCTACGCCGCGTTCTGCGCGCGCGCCAACGTTTCTTGCGGAGCCCGCGGCGGCGGCGGCTGCAGCAACAGCAGCAGCGTCGGAGGCGGCGGCGAGGCTCGGGGGCGGAGACAGTTTTTGGCTGCAGCGACAGGCGTCTGAATGATTCACGAGCGGCGCGGGTGACGCCTAGGGCGAGGGCGCGAGCAAGGGCGAGGGCGGTGTCGCACGGCCTCCTGCCAGGAGCGCGCGAACCGCCCCGTGCCGCCCGTGCCGCCCGTGCCTCGCCCCTCCTGCCCCGCGCCGCCAGACAATGCGGTGCGTATCTCCCGGTTATAATTTCATGCGGCGCCGCTGCGAGATAGCGTCCGGAATTTAGTGCGGTCTTGGGACGGGCCGGTCACCGAGACAGGTTAAATATTCAGCGGCGGGATATGACGCAGCGCCCCGCGCCCCGCGCCCCTCGCCCCCCGCCCCCCGCCGCGACCCCCCGCGCGCGACATAAAACAGGCGTTTAGCCCACCTCCGAGCGGGCAGGGCTACTCGTTCTTCCGCGCCATTGCTTCTGCACTTGCCTCCCGTCTTTTCTTCCACAACGTGAACTCTGTTTTAACTGGGTTGTGGGTTTCTTTCGCTTGTCTCTTCCTTTGGCCTCTTACCGAAGGCTTTTCTTGCCCTCCTCGTTGTGACATTTTGTTTTGCTGCCGCGTTTTTTCCCAGTTGGTTTCCTTTGGTATTTTGGGGTTCGGACTAACATGTCTGTATCCTGTGACAACTATCTTCTTTCATTTTTAATTTGTCAACATGTTCTTCATTGATACCTCTATCGGTTCTGACACGATGCTTTGTTTCGTATATTCTATAACTTTTATCTGGCTTGGGTCTTAAATGTAGTTTGGTCTTCAGATTCCATTGCAGTTAAAGAAAGTAAAAGTACAAACATCTACAGAGTCAGATATCCTAATTAATTAAAGACTTTGACGTTTTATACAAAAATATAACGTACATTTTTACTGATCGCATTTGTCATATAGAGATTCACCAGACTTTCACAATATTATTCCCGAGACGTAACAGCGTGTTACGTTTGGTCTTTCCCCGTTGTTTGCTACTCCAGATTTTACCTCTCCGAAAGTTGGGTCTCCCCAAATTAACTTCACCCTCTATGGTTTCACCACATCTCGCGTGTCGTCTCTCGAACTAATCTTTGCTAACATCCTCGTGCACCCTACGTTTTGCGTCCTCAGCTTGCACGAAGACTACGTCGTACAGCAGCGCCCTCGTGCAGACTTCGCTTCCCTATCTCGTGTCTCGTTGCCTCTCCATGCATGAGCCCTCCCGGCGGCGCCGACATCATTTCCGGCTCCATTGCCACCACCTTGTACCCCTCCCTATTGCCCATTTCTCCACCTGTTTCTTCTCGACGACTCTCTCCCTTCTTACGTTGCTTTCTCGTTTTCTCTTCTTGTCCTCTCTTTCTTGTCACATTTACATCTCTCAACTCACAATTTCTTCTCTCTTCCTCGCATTCTCTATATTTCCTCAGTTCTTCCTCATTTACTCTCTTCAACCCTCCCTCTCTCCTCCTCCTTCTCCTCCTCCTTCTCCTCCTCCTCCTCCACCTTGCAGCAACAGCTGGTGCCACGCGGATGCGTTGGAGCGCGCCGCCGCCGCCGCACTGGATCGCTTCGGCGGCGGCGGCGGCGACGGCGGCGACGGCAGTGTCGGCAGCGCCGGCGACGCGAGGGCGGTGAATAACGCAGGCAGGCGATTTTCAATTACGCCGGAGGCGGCGGGCGTGCGAGCGCCTATGTGTGGCAGGCGCGGCGCGGCGCGGCGGTGGGGGCGGGGTGCAGCCGATGGCACGGGGTTACGCTGCAGGCGAACACGTGGGAACAGAAGGGGGCGGCTATAGCGGAGGCAGCGACAGGGAAAGAGTTGGAATACGACGTGAGCGCCGAACTCTCCCAATTTTTTTGTTCTAGACGGTGAAGGTGCGTTCTTTCTCACAACTGGCTTTGAACCGTCCAAGGGATTGCTTATGTAACCGCACGTGTCATAAAATAGTTTCTTTTTAATGAATAATCTTTAAAATGCATATTTTATTCATTATTGTACTGCAGATAGCAATGAAGATAGTAAATAATGTAACTTGTTTATAGTTAGAGTGGAATACTTCGAATAATGGAAAAGTTTGGGAATCATTATTGCATCACTATCCAAGAGCATTTTTACTAACTACGTTTTCAGTATTGAAAGTTCTCGGATATCTAAGAAAGTTAGGTAGCAAAGAACTGTGAATTGAACCTATATTATATTTATGTAAGGTGTTTTCTAAAACTAATCCATTGCGGAACCATCACATAATTATCTTCTTAGTACCTATACACATTACCTTGTTTTGTTGACGAAGGGTATAGGTGTTGTGGTGCGTTATCGTTGGCATCTTTCATGAAATAATTGTAAAGGTTGTCATTGCCAACAAAAGTATTTAATGTAATAGCAGCTTTCGATGGCTTAGCCATCATCATCAGTTGTCTGATACAAGTAGAAAAACCAAAACATTAGTACGTGAATACAACAAGATTATGATAAAGGTTACAAATAATTTACAAATTTTTTTTTTGGAAATAAATTTAACATTCAAGAAACAGGAAGAAAGAAAAAAAAAGTGGGGGGGTTAAGTCATTAATACTAAAGAAAGCAAATGAAATAGAAATAGGAAACGTAAATTTTTTTTTTAAACAGAGAAACAGAAATGTAAGTTGAGCCACTTCTTACCTGCTGGATGGAAGCCCAAAACGACTACGCTGGGTCGGGCGAGGCGAGGGGCTTAAGTACCCGGGGGGTGGAGGAGGGCAATGGCCTGGGTGCGGTGCGCATCGCTGTGCCGCCCCCGGCGGGGTGCGGTGGTGGGAGTGCGGTGGGAGTGGTGTCTAATAGTAATTTTAGTAAAGGAGAAGGACTATGGTTGATGTTTTCATTCAATAAGTTATTATTTAAATGGATATGTAGGTTTTCTAAAGTTAATCTTGTGTGGTAGTGGTTTTCTATTTCTAGTATACGAATGTCTGTGTGTGGATTGAATGTATGGCCTGTCTGGAGTAAATGATTGGCAAAGTGAGATTTACCGGTGTTGTGTTTCCAAGCATGTATGTGTTCCTTGATTCTGGTGTTGAAAGTTCTGCCTGTTTGACCAATATATTTTGTTGACCAATATATTTTTGACCAATATATTTTTATATATTATTCTCTAAATTGCCACGACTGCGTAGCCAAATATATTGGTCAAACAGGCAGAACTTTCAACACCAGAATCAAGGAACACATACATGCTTGGAAACACAACACCGGTAAATCTCACTTTGCCAATCATTTACTCCAGACAGGCCATACATTCAATCCACACACAGACATTCGTATACTAGAAATAGAAAACCACTACCACACAAGATTAACTTTAGAAAACCTACATATCCATTTAAATAATAACTTATTGAATGAAAACATCAACCATAGTCCTTCTCCTTTACTAAAATTACTATTAGACACCACTCCCACCGCACTCCCACCACCGCACCCCGCCGGGGGCGGCACAGCGATGCGCACCGCACCCAGGCCATTGCCCTCCTCCACCCCCCGGGTACTTAAGCCCCTCGCCTCGCCCGACCCAGCGTAGTCGTTTTGGGCTTCCATCCAGCAGGTAAGAAGTGGCTCAACTTACATTTCTGTTTCTCTGTTTAAAAAAAAATTTACGTTTCCTATTTCTATTTCATTTGCTTTCTTTAGTATTAATGACTTAACCCCCCCCACTTTTTTTTTCTTTCTTCCTGTTTCTTGAATGTTAAATTTATTTCCAAAAAAATTTGTAAATTATTTGTAACCTTTATCATAATCTTGTTGTATTCACGTACTAATGTTTTGGTTTTTCTACTTGTATCAGACAACTGATGATGATGGCTAAGCCATCGAAAGCTGCTATTACATTAAATACTTTTGTTGGCAATGACAACCTTTACAATTATTTCATGACGAAGGGTAGACAATACATTTTATACTTACGCACATTAGGTGTGAATTGACAGAACGTCTTTTGGAATTATTTAGCTTCAAAATTTGTATCACATATTTTGCTATTCTATTTCGACGACCCGCTCTTCTCTCCGAGACACGGTGGCAAAAGTAATTAACACAAAATTTAAAAAAAAATGCTTTTTTTCCTTCATCGATTCATGACAAAATTAAATTTAATGCCGTCTCATACAATTGATAAGCATATAAGAAGAGGTGATAGAATAATAATCACAGAATTAAATAATTATCTCCCTCGGAGATCTGGAGAGGCTCGCACTGTGCGGCATGTTCTCTAGCAGATGCGGCCGCGGGCTACGAGGCGGCGTCGGAAGCAAGAGCGGTGGGGGGGGGGACGGTGACGCTGAGAGGCAGAGCGGAAGAGTGGAGAGAGGCCGGAAGTGCATCCCCCTTTTCCTCTCTCGCTCGCTCCGGCGCCGCGCCGCACCGCGCCACGCCCTCCGCGCAGCGCACGGGACACTGCGTCAAATAACCCTGTTATTTTTATTTATTGCGTCCTCGGGCTCGCGGAAGATAAATGCAAGGCGGCGCGGCCCCCCGGCGTCGGGATATACACTTACCAGTTACGAAAATGATATTGTGGTGTCGTGAAATGATTAAAATTTCTATGAAATTGTTTCGTGTGTCGACTGACGGCGCTTTAATGCTTGTCAGGTTTAAGATCTATGGTTCTTCCTGCTTCATTTTCTTAGCATGTCATCTTTCAATTCATCATTATTTATCTATGGGGCTTTAACCGTAAAATGACACAACGCGCAGAGATATGCTGAACAACATCGCCTTGTTTTGATAGAATAAAACAAGTGGATTTTTTAAATTTTTAACACTAAATTAATTACCTGTTGACAGCAATTCTTTACTCCATACATATTCCCAAATAAATGTAGTTTAATAAATAAAGAGCATCTAGACTATAAAGTAAGCAAAAATATCATGAAAAAGTAAATCACGTTTTTGTTGTTCATCATGCTCCAATAAATACGAGTAATTTAAATGCATGAATCGTTTAACAATAATCACGTTACTATTTCTTTACCGATTCATTCATTATGTGAACAAAACTAGGAATGTATTATCATTTGCAATAATCACTCTGCAGTGCTCCTATTACATTATTGTATAGTAAATAAAGTGGAATTAGGCGCTCTTAAATCGGAAGGGGATAGAAAAATCACGAGATATTATTTCGAAAAGCCAGGGTTCACATTATGAAATATGTGTTAAAATAATGTGAATAAACAAATCAGGCCTTCAAGGAATTCCAGTTCTTTCAATTCTAGTTAAGAAGGTTTCTGTGTATTTTAATCTTCATGATAGCTTCATGCTCCCCCTGTCATATTACGTAATCGAGAAAGCCGCGTGTCAGGTGCGTTTCATATATTCTCGCCACAAGTGCCCGTAAAACCGGCGCGACGCCTGCAAACTGCCTCGTTGGCGCGCTTTCGCACCTCGTAGGTGCAGCGCGGTATGCAAGAGTCATCCACACGAGAGCGCTCGCTTTGTGCTAAGTTCAAACAGCATACTTGCTGCGACGGGGGCGGCGGTGAGGCTCCGCTGACGACGCGCTGACGACCTCAGCCGGGGCGGTGACGATGTCGGCAGCCTCGGCGGCGGCGGCTGGCGGCGACGCGGGGCAGATAGCTGGCCCAGAGGATTTAGTGGAGGCGGCGGCTCACTGGAGACTTTGTGAATGCAGCTGGCCGAAACAGTCGGTCTGAAAGAATCACATCAGGGAATGGTGGATGTAATGTAACTTGTAGAGCGGAGAATACAGGCGACAATCTAAAAAAAAAAATCGAATTACCTTCCAGGCTGGACTGCTGTGGTCTAGAAGAAATCCTATTTACCGACGTTTCGTCTGCATCTACGGAGACAACCTCAGTGGCGAAGTGGTCGTAGAGAAAAGGTCCTTGCAGACAGCTCGCTGGAAATAGGATTTCCCCTAAATCGCGACCGTCCAGCCTGGAAGGTAACTCGATTTGTGAATTCAGCCGTGAAAGCCTGCATTGCTTTATTAATCTCAAAACGATACGGCGGAAAATACATCAGTAGTAAACGAGACGACGCCGGTGAGGAAAGTAATGACAAAGAGCGAAAAAAATGACAAAATGACGGCACTCGTTACTGAGCACGGAGGGTGTTAGTGGGTACAGAATATATCTATGAGGTTTACTGGTCGTGGTGAAAGGTCGATGGTGGAGTTATTAAGGTGGATGTCTGGTAAACATGCGACAGTGCCGAAGGTAGCATTACTGGCGGGAACAACGAACACTTTACTTGTGCAGATATGATGTATACTGCAAATACAACAACACAATTGTGGAGCTGAGTCGGCGACTGAAGCAGCTTGCGGTGACGACAGCAGTGAAGGAAGGGAAGATCCAGATAGTGATGACAGAAATGACGAGGCGAAGACCATGTCTACATCAATGGCGTTGATTGCGGCGGCGGAGGAGGGCGTAGTGGTAGTAATAGCAGCAAAGGCGGCTGCGATAGCAACGACAGGAGCACTAATCCTAGCGATTACCGTTGCCACGTCTAAGCAAGCGGCGCGGCGGCTTCTGCTGCTGAATTATTGGCGCAAGGCAGACGCGCGCTCATTATAGCGCACGCCCTGCCGCAGGGGCGGCCCGCCCCGACCCCTTTCTAACCCCCTCTGAGCCCAACCACTCCGTCTCGCTCTGTGCACACTCTTCCCTCGTTTACTCTATTTCATAGGTTACCGTGCAGGTGTTGTTCTCAGGTTCCCTTCCATGCGGATGTTGTTGCTTCAACTAGTTCATCGTATTTTCTTCTGAAATCCTTTAGTTTGTGTCAAAGTGCTGGTGTAGTTTTTGCCAACTTCATCAGCGAATTTTGTTCAGAAAATTATTTTTTAAATATTGTACTTAAAATAGTTTGTTAGGTCTGTCTAGTATTCACAACTTTCTTATTGAAATATATCCTCCTTCAGCTCAGCTACGGAGAGCCCTATAAGCCTCTCCAAAGAGCAGGCGTAATCGTTGACTTTTTTCTGTTGTTAGACCTGCGTGTCCCTACTTACTACAGTGTGAGCTGTAGAACACAGGAACGCCAGATGTCAACTGTGCAAAACTTGTCTTATTCATTCCTCCGAATAGATTCCTGCTACTGATGTAACGATCCGTTTCCAATCAATTGAGGTTTTTGTCGGTTGATAAAGTACTTTGGTAGTGTCGGGTTTTAGATTTTTCTTCCTCTTTATTCAACAACATCGTTTGCCACGTAATAACGTCATTATTTCTTTACCAATTTATTTATTATGTGCAAACATCTAAGAATGTTGGACTCCTTCCCTAGTTCTCCAGATTCGTTGTTTGGAGTAGCTGCTCATACTCAAGGTTCAAGGGGAGGTGTTTCAGATTTCCCATTTTCCGTGCACCTTATTCACATCACAGATTGCCTAATTTCAATTTCTTTACCCTTTCATGAGGCTCAAGCCCCTAAGAATGAAGGGCTCCTTCCCCAGTCGTCCAGGTTCCCTTCGTCGGCCAGCTGCCCACCCTCAAGGCACGGCCCAGTGGGCAGCGGGCGAGCGCAGGCGGTCGATGGCGGCGTGTGAGGCAGCCCGCGCGCCGCGTCGCGACGCGATGGGTCGGTCGATAGCTGGGCACGGCGCCCGACGCCTAAATCGGTGGTAGACGTAAAGGTTAAGGCGGAGACATTCTGGGTAATGCGCCCCCGTGAAATGTCTCTGGGTCCTCGGCGCGCAGAGGGGGGCGGGGGAAGGTGGGGAGACGGGGCACCGCCGCCGCCGCCAATGGCCCCACTTAGCGTTTTAGTAGCCGCGTTGGGGCCCGTCCATTCACGTGCGATTCCTGGCGGCGGTGCTGCGCGTAATTTTTAAGCAGAAGGGAAGGAACTGAACCGTTGGTGTCGTAATGTACCCTAATGTAAATGCACAAGAAATTTGATGCAGAGTTCTTTAATTGATCTGTTTTATTACTGGTTAATATACTGCAAAATATTATGTCGTTATATATCCATGACATTTATTCGTGTGTAATATCCTGTTCGATTTTCGTTGAGTAACGGACAGTAATAGTTTAACAACGGACCGTGAACACGTCGCCGAAATGACAGCAGAAACTCAGACTGTAAGGACGTGTAAATATAATTATTTCCTACAGGTATTCCTTTTTTTGCTGTACACGTTGTAGTATTCCTTTAAAGAAAATTACATCCTTTTAATTCAACAGCTAAGCAATTCCATTTAAAAAAAGTCTTACCTGGCAAAGTGCAATATGTTTATCTGCGTTTATATTAAAAGATGTATTTCTTCATTCAGGTTTCAGTAAAAAGTGTGGTAAACAAATTGTAGTGTTCAAACACTTGTGAGGTCCCAATTAGCAAGCATTCGGCCACACGTGAACAGCGTGTTAGAAGTTGGTTTTAAGTGGTCAATTGCTTGTGTTTTTGTATCAAGTGTATTTCTGTGTAGGTATCTCACGCAATATATAAATGCTGTATATTGTCCTCCATTTTTCGCATCATGACCTCTGCAAATATCTGCAGAACACAGGATAGTTACACTCATCCGGAAAGCAATCGTAAACTCAAGCCGTTTGAAAATGTCCAACCCAGAAAAACACACATTCTATTTGTGCGCCCATCGAGCGGCGTTGCCTTTTTATCTCTCGCAAAAAGTTACGAAAGCGTAAGCGAAAGGAAATTGGAGGTCGGACAGGAGCAGCATCTAGCGCCACGAACAACAAAACCCGCAAGAGACTGGTACTAATAAGAACAGCAATGACCTGCAGGCGACGGCGCCGGCAGATGCAGCGTCCAGGTCTCTCCGCACAGTGGACCGAACCGACTCGGCACAAAAAGTGCGCGCAGGTTGCTTTCTATATTTATCAAGCAAGTTTTTCCACCGATAAAACCTTATTTGAGAACAGAAAAATTATGGTTACTTTTATGTGTTGTTTTCAAGGTTTCTCTACACTTCCAACAGTATATTTTCATGGCAGGTTCGACGGGAAAATATTTATTTAATTAATATTTAATTTTTGTTCACAAAATGATCATTCTGGAAAGTTAGATTGCTTTCTGTAACTTGTGATTTTTTTTGTAAGATATCATGAAGAAATACAGTATTTCTCTTTTCCGCATTTGATTTTCTTTATATACCCACTCCATGATCTCATAAACAATTGCCGCACTTAAATATTTATTAGAGTCGCGCATAATTAACAGTTAAAAATATTAATTTATTATATAATATCTTCGAATTTGGGGTCAGTTTTTACAAAGAACGTTACTCTGTACGATACGCTACTACGCAACATCCATTGATTACTAGTGTACCCATTGATTTTTTTCGTGTTGCTATGTCCGCCTCTGACCTATTTGGAGAGTGTGTACACCGCTGACAAAGTAAGAGGAGCGCTGGCGAGACACAGAAGCGCCCTGCGCGGCCGGCGTCAGCTGCTCGGCGCCATCGATTGGCCCCTGGGCGGGGCCGAAGGAGGAGGCGGAGGTGCATGACCGAGCCTGCTGCAAAGCCCTTTCCTAGCGTTCAGTCGCCTGACCTTGCAAATACTCGCGCGTTTATACCGGAGGAATGAAGGAGATGCGACCTCATCAGGCAATAGCAGTAGAGGTACATGGCAATTGGTATCAGGTGCAGGATGTTAAAGACCTTATCGGTGGGTATGGACGAGGTTGAGATATTGTATCAATGACAGAAATGGGAGTAATGAGTCATGAGAAATTAGTTTTAAGAATTGGATCGGTAATAAAGCTTGTCTAGTACGTTTCCGCTTACTGTTTATTCTCTTCCGAGATTTCGAGGAATCATTGCTTAGGAGGTTGTCAAGTGTTACATCCATTTGGATCTCTTTTCCGTCTCTCCTCCTGCCGGCTGCGACTGGCTATTGGCGCGGGTGGCAGTGGCATTCACCATGGTTCCCTGACTTACAACAAATTGGCCCAAGGGACCGTATTTTCGGTAAATAGTTTCTGACTGGCGTAGCCCCGGATTTCTTCGCGCTAACCGGTATTTAGTTAATGGAAGCACTACTACGTAGGGATGTGACTTCGATGTCGATGTTTTTGTAGAAACATCGATGTGTTAACCACGATGTTTTTTGAAATACTTGTTTTGTAATCGATGTTTTTTTTCTCTTCTGATGTTTTGTTTCTGAATGAAAAATTCCGATTATACTGTGGAAGTCACAATATGAAATAACTGATGGTAACACTATTAGTTCATGTGTTAGAACCATAGGGACGCTATTTGTAGTACCTTCATCGACAAAACTTCCTCCCCCGAGTATGCCTCCATGCCGTTGTATTCCCTTCTTCATATTAATTCTGCTCATTGAGATGTGAATAACAAAAAATGCGTTGTGGGGTATCTCTTCTTGCTGTACCCTTATTGCGCGAATTGATAAACATGAACTCTCGAATTAAATTTTAATGCACACAAATTTAATGTTATAGGTTACTAAAGCAGACTAAAACATCGATATGGAAAAACATCGGTGGGTTTTGTAAATGTATTTTTAACATTGATGTTTTAATTTTGAACATCGATTATTACCAGCATCTATGTTTTGTTATCGACGTCGCATCTCTACTACCAGGAAGCGCTCCGCTGCACCATAGGACCGTGCGGACCTTCATCTGGAGTCGCCAGGCCTTCACCTGCTAAGAGAACTTGTACTGCATTGGGAAAAACTTAAGAGGATTCGAATCGCCGAGAAGTAGAACAGAGCGCGATGAAACCTAAACCAAAGCTTAAAACGGGGACGGACCTCTTTTGGATCGAGGTGTGAGGTAGAACGGTAGGCGTCTATGGTCTTCACGGACGGCTGTGATATCACGCAGGCGCTGCGTGTGCTGGCGATTACAGACGCGACGAACAGTACCATTACACCACAACTACTTTTTAATGCCACTTAAAGACATATTCTGTATATTAATGGGATATATTTTCTGTTCTGGACTTGTTTCGCACAACTATCTCGTAAAATAAGTCGAGACGTATCTCCAACGTCTCGTTTTAATTGCTGTAATACGTTTTTATCTAAATTTTACAAGAGTGTTCATAGATCTGCTCAAAATAAATACCATGAATTCAGCTTGTTTCAACTTTTTTTGCCTGTGACGTCTATGACTAGTCAACTATCACCCCCCTTTTTCTTCCATGTTTTTTAGAATTATATTTATCTTTGCCTCTGTCTCTTGATGCTGCTGTGACATTCTAATTTCATGATCATTCTTTACCCTGATTTCCCCTCTATCTTTTCCATTGTCAGTCCATCCCTTCCCTTATTTTCATTCGATTGCAGTCGCTAACAGTATCTTTTCGCTTTGCCCTTTGGTTAGCATTAGTTTTCTTAACAAGGCGTGCTTCTCTACTCATTCTCTTGCATGTCTCTCTGTCGCCGTCATTGTCTGGTCTCGTCAGAGCCAGTCGCAGTCGCCCGCGGGTGCCTGGGCGACCGAAACGAGCCAGCGCCGTGATTCGGCACCTGCGGACGAGAACAAAAGACCTGGACGTCATGGCTGTGCGCGTGTGTAGCAGTAGGGGCTGTGCCTATGTGTAGGGGTAAAATTCGGGGTATGGATGGCGGGTACAGTAGCAGAAGATCGCTATGGCTGTATTGTTGACAGGTTCAACGGCGGTGGACGAAACGCTGAGGGCGGCGGTGGAGTAGACGTTAAGATGGCGATGGCGGAGATGTTGGCAGCGACCGTAATAGCGAGGATTTTGATACGGTAGAGTCGTTGACGGTGTAGGCAAAGGTGTGGTGAGGGTGATGGCTATGGCGGCGAAGCGGGGGAGACGGTTGGCAGTCACTAGCCGCCGGACGTCGATATCTCGCGAGCGAGTTAAAGGGACGCTGCTGCTGTTGCGGTCCTTTCTGTCGCTGGTCCTACGGTGGCACGTGACAGGTGAAGGACCTCGGCGGGGAGCGACTGCAGGGGGAGTAAAAGATTATAGTTAATGGAATTCAAATAATATATTGAATAATTATGTAGAATTCTTGGAGCTTTGCATTGTTTACAGAGTAAAAGTAATTAGTGTGAGATGAATTATTTTGCTCGCTTCAGAAATGAATCGGTTTATTTCATTTGAGCATAGGATGAAAATACAATACTGGTATTCACTTCTATGTCTTCGCAGTATATCATTTAATTATTAGACGTACAAGAATAGAATTAATGGGCGAAAATAATATTATGAAATAAAGTCTCGAGAGGCATAATATTTTATTTTGCTAAGTTTTCATCATTTGATTATTGCTAACAAATGTTCAACTATCCATGAGACGTGTTAACAGATGTTCCTGGTAACACAAACAAAACTTTGAAGATAAATCATAGAGACCTCAGAAAAGAGAAATTTTGATATGTATATTTTACTCTTTTGCATTTCTTCATTCTAATTACATTAACTAATTTATCACCAAAAACAGAAATATGGGACATGTTTATCGTCCAAAATAATTAAAGTAGGTAAATAAGAAGGCATACTAAATTAAAATAAATGACGCTAATGAGGGAGCCAAGTAAGTGAAAATCTTTCCTCAAAGATTGATTCGTTATTCAACTACTAATTAAACTGCCATAAAGACATCGTTTGTTGAACCCTTCCTTGCTATGTGTGACACATTTAGAGTCATCTCATTCAAATTATTCGGAAAGTATTATCACAGAGTTCCATAAAAATACCGAAAAATTGAGGGAAATAGAAAATAACGAAAAGTTCAAGGAAAGAACCAATATTATTGATTTTTAGAGTTTAATTTCCTTCTTTGCTTCTACTTTGGATAGTTTTCTTCGAGAGCTCTTTGCCGAAGAAGCCTTTGTTTTTCTCGGGAACTTCAAATTAATCGAGAATTCAATCACTGAAGACGATTGAGGAGACTGGTATCTCTGTTCGAAAGGTCGTACTCTGGTCTTTTCATTACATGCAAGATTTGCTGCTCTTCGAAAAATTGCTTCCGCATGCGCTGCGCGAAGGTGAAGTATTGCCTAGGGAAGAATGCAAATGAAGGTTCTCGGCAGGGATGGCATGAAAAAGTTTGTAACAAGCATTATATATGCTTCCTTCTGTATCGACTTCTACGTGAAAAACCTTCGGGACATAGTTGAAAATCCAACAGTAGACGAGCCCCGTTTTTAATTACGTGAGTAGGTGTATTGATGATAGAAATATTGAAATAATTGAAACCTAAATCAATCCACATAATAAAATTATTGTAATAAAAGTTGTAATAAAGTATTCATGTTATTTGATGCGAAGGATTCGAGTGAGGCGGCCTGAAACAGCATTTATCGTTCCCAGAACATGGTTTTGAACAGTTAATTCTGAATTCAAAAAGGATCAAGTTTTAATGTTTCCGCGCAACTGTTTATTGCTTTCCATCATGTTTACGTTGATTTGAATTTAAAATCAGATGAAAATAATGATTTAGCATTTCTACAATAGCCTCATAAATAACGAATCAGAATACATGTTCATCTCCTTTAAAGGAAAAACACTGCCACCCATGCTCCCTTCATTACTGAACACATCAAAGGTGATTTTTGTTATAAAAGGTATTAGATAAGTTAACGTTGACGCGCGCGAAGGGTGTACTACATGCAGAAATAGGTTTTATATCGATGGATGTACTGCTTAATTGTTTAATCTAAGAAGAGTTTGGCGGTCCTTTAATTTAAACAAATTTTTCTGTGTGATTTGAAGCAATATCTTACTTCAGATGATATATCTGTTGTTCTTGATATACCTTTTCTTTCTTCCTCTCTCTCTCTCTCTCTCTCTCTCTCTCTCTCTCTCTCTCATTTTATATATATATATATATATATATATATATATATATATATAATATGTGTATTATGATTTAGTACCTGCGCTAATGACATTATTTTTTTTTCTTTCAGGTACGTACCATATCTGCTGACAAACTTCATTCTTCTTCTTGTTCGTTGTTTGTCCGATGCAGGTAGGTTTTGATAAATAATATTAATAAAATCTTTTGCTTTACAATATTTCAAAGAAATTTTTGTGCAGTTGCGTACCTATCATATGTGTCGTTTAAGGGAAGATCTACTAAATTATTCACTAGAAATGCAATTCAATTTAAACCACTTCATTACACAACCTTCTTTATTAATTGAGTTTTCACAAAATTTAATGTCCGAAATTTGAATTGTCAGGTCTTTTTATAACAAAACTAGCGTTACCGTTTTTTATCAATATTTTTTAAAAAATCATGAGATCCAATGTCATATAGTGGTCATCTTCACAACATAGCAATTCCCAACAGCTTAGACGCAATCTTTTCTTATTTTAAACAATTAACAATTTGGTTATTCATTTTCTTTTTTGGAATTTTCCCGACCGACTCTTGACCGACGTGTTTGCATCGTGATAGAAGACTATCGCATTGGTGAAATTTGGTGTTTCACAATAAATATAATTATCCACTTGCACAATTTTTGTAAATAATTCTAAATTGGTGTTTGGTCACGAAAATAAATAACGAACATTTGAGTTGCTCGTCAAGAATTGAGATTGTTACAAGACTGTGAAGGGCCAAACACCCACATGGGTCATAAGACGAGATAAGAGCGTTGGTGTTAGAGCTTATTGAGTACTCAATCCAGACTTTGATATTTGTGTACATAAATTGTAAATATTAAAAATTCCTTCCGGGCTGGATAATCGTGGTCTATCGGACATTCTGTACCCAAACGTTTCGTCTGCTACTGCTGAAGATATTTTCAGTGGCGAATGAATACACGCAGTTGCCCTTGAGCTTCGCTGGGGAACTGGTGATTATCAGCTGCAACGTTTGGGCACAGGCTTTCCAATGGACTACGGTTGTCCAGCTTGGAAGGTATTTTTAATAGTACTCGTATATCCAGCCGTGAAAGCCTCCATTGTTTTATAAACTGTAATGTTATGAAAACAAAAACGAGGATCTGTCTACCCAGCAGAACTAGTTAGAAACTGAGATGGTTTTAATATTACGTTACAGAAAGTTATTTCGTTCTTTTTTGTCAACATTTTTTTATACATGTGTATAAAATTGTATTTTTTTCTTTTTGTGTTAAAAAACAGATTTCCAGAGGTTGATTGCACATTAGCTACCTTTGCTTAAAAGGCTGGGGCTTAGAAGTAGAAATTCAGCACTAAATGCAGACGCTTAGCTGCCGTGTGTCGCAAGGAAGGTTAGAAGCGGCGGGAAATGGCGTGGTGATGGAGGGGGGAGAAGGGGATGGGGCAGCCGGGAGGGGCCCCGGACCCGCTTCACCGCGACCTCTGCCTCCACCTCCGCCGCCGCCACCAACGGTCGAACCCGGCACCGGCGGAGCGTGACGCGGCGGCCGGTCGCGCGCGCTCGTGCGTTTTTTGGAGGCAGGATTGAATCCGGCTGCCCCCCCCCCATCCGCCCGCCCGCCTGCCTTCCCAGGAGGGCGCCAAAAAAATTCAATTACCGACGACCCTATTGACAGACGCTCAGGTGGCAGAATTTAATTTTCGGTTGTAACGCGTCGTCATCTCGTGCAGAACCGCCCTTCCGTTGGCCTCGTCGCCATCCTCGCCACACGCAGCAGAGTTTTCCTTTGCTTACGATTCCCGCCCACGTTTTTTTCCTATAATCTCATTGGCCCTACCCACCCTCTCATTGGAGCCTACAGTATTCTCCTTATCCCGACGCCCCAATCGGCCATGTTACCTCAGTTGCATTCCATGTTCTCGTCCTCAGGACTGACCCGCCTCGTCGTCCCGGCTTCTCCTCCTCCTTTCGTCCCGTCGCGACGCGTCGCCGAGTTGTCCAGTGTCGTGATCCCGTTGCTCCGTCGCCCGTTCGTCTCTCCGTTTCGTCTTCGCGGAGCCATTTTCCGTCCATTACCACCGCAAGGGTCTCCCATTGAATGGCCGGCGCCTCCTTCCTTCCCCAGAGGCAAATACGTGGGACGTTGGAGGTCGAGTGACGGCCCGATTCCTCGCGAGGAGCAGATAGCGCGGAGGAGCAGGTGCAGCTGAGGCGCTCCGAGGGGAGATGCGAATGATAAGAGGAGATTGAACGTTTGGGGCGTATCGAGAGAGGTAGAGGTGTTGGCGACAAAAGATTTTCAGGTTGCGGGTAAGGGGAAGGAAACTGAATTGAATGGAAATTGCTTTTAAAATTGTAATTTCTAACACATTCAGTCTTTCTTCTCGAATCAACTTAATGAGCGTTCTTCAGAACACACCGAAAATCATGTGGCCTGTTCTAGAACATTTCTGCTTGTTTGTCTCGAAATTTCTAATGACTGGGTGAAAGCATTCTGAAAGCATTTTACGTTATGCGAAATGAATATGAGACGCACAATTTTTAGTAGAAGTTACTGAATAGTGTGGATGTAGAAAGAACTCTTTTCGTTCTTTGTCGAAATACTTCCCACTTCAGAAGCACGTTTAACATGCATAATCGTAGGCTTAAATGTTTCATTTTCAATGGTAAGGTGCTTTAAAGAATTAATCTTAACCTGATTTGAAAGTACTTGACATGATTAGCAAGTGAACAGTAATCAGAATAATGTTATAGGACTGTGACGCGAGATAAATTCGCTTAACCCTGAAATGGAGAGAGGCTTCGCTGGCAAAAATGCGTGGAAGCTAGGGGATGGAGACGGAAGCAAGGATCCGCTTGGGGAAGAGGGGATCGTGGCACCACCTGTGCAACACCTGCTGGAAGCCTGTCGGAAGCAGTAGAGCGCAATGGAGGCTTGTGTGTGTGTGTGTGTGCATGCGTCTGTGTGCATGCGTCTGTGTATGCTGGAATAAACGCAAAAAAGAAGCGATTCCGGGTAGTAATGAAAAAGGGTAGTCTTATGAAAAAGCGAACTCTATGTACTCGCTAGAAAAATCGGTAGGTGATTTCATTGATGAAACAGACGATTTTGGAACGATTAAATGAAGAATAATAAAAGGTCTGTTTCCTACAAGAACGGACAAAGCTTGAGAAAATTAGCAAAAGGAATATTTGCGTCGAGAAAAGAAGGCTGAAGAAAGATTCGAACGTCAGTCCTTGGAAACACTGGTTTCTGAAGGACCTTCAAAGGGCAGACGGAATATTATCCAGGGAAGCGAAGGGGAAAAAATAGCCATTAAAAGAAAAAAAGGACAGTAGTCGGGCGACCACGACGAAAAAGTGCAGTTGGTCGCGACAGCTGGAGGTGGCGATTGGCGGTGGAAACGTTGGTCGCGGATACTGTGACGGAGAACAGATAGAGGTTAAACCCCTATCAAGGTAGAGCACGAGGACAATAATTCAACGGTGGCAGATTGAAGCCATAACTGCGTCACTGCCCGAAACATTAGCGATGAAATTAATACTGATGCCACTTCATGATAACTAGGATTAACATAATATTGGCAGTATCGGGTAGTGATGGTAATGATTACAATAGTGATGGAAGTGATTCGACGAGGACAGTAACCAATGGTCATGGCGGTGATGCACATATTGATTGGAGCAACGTCGGTGGTAATGTTAGAAATGGCGATAAAAATATGGGAATTCGAATTCTCTAAAAAGAAGCGATTGCAGTGTCGGTTACAGAATTCACGGACATTCCGGAACAAATGACATGAAATAAATGCGCGCTGGTATGCCACTGATGAAAAATGAAATGAGAGAAAATCTACTGCATGTGTGAAACTGAAATTGTTGATATCTGAATTCGATTCTAATCACGCTACTTTTCTTTTCTGAGGATGCAAAGAGAAGCGAACACACTATTAAAGATACGTGCATATGCTAAAGGCCAAACAACAAACGAAGCGGAACGAACGGTCGCCGTGCCTAAGATTTAGTGCCTTCGACAAGCTTGGAAGAGAACGACACTTCGACGAAACAAGTTTACAGGACATGTCTAAAGGGAGATAGGTTTTCTAAAGCGAGGCGAAAGGAGGACTTCGGCTGATTTGTATATCTAGTCCCTGATGAAGGAAATCAAATCAACAAATGAAAACACTAATCATACAAAGGGAGGCATAGTTACAGCTATTCGTAGTGTTCACTAAATGAATTGAGGTATATACGGCAATAAAAGCAACGACGCAAATCGATAAGACAATAATTATTACTGAACTGCATCAAAAAGAAAAGAAAAGAAACTTTCTGCGCATGCGCTACAATTTTGTTTGACGGCCCTGTTCTCTCCATAATCATTGGTTCCCGCCTGTAAACCCCTCTGTAGCCTATGTCGTAAACCTATGCGTATGATGCTGTTGGTAAACATGGCCTTTATAGATATTAGAAGTCTGAATAATATAGGGCATCAAAGACAACGAAGGTAGTGCAGTGTCTTGTGTGGAGCACTTAAGACACACACAGCTGCTTTCATGAAAGTGAATTTTGAAGTTAAGGATTAAATGTATAGTACGGTTTATTTAGTCGTGCACTTGACGTAAATCAGCTGTTCACTATTTCATCCAATCGGGCGCTTATACGTCGCTATGGGGACGTTCAAGCTCCCGTTTGAATGAAATAGTGAACAGCTGATTTACGTCAAGTGCACGACTAATTACATCCTAGTATAGTGTGGCGTCATACGGGTGTAATCGAACACAGACGAGAGTGGTTTGTAAAACAGTAGATTTATTAACAATCTAGACCGTAGTCTCAATTCAACAACTACCCTGCTCACAATAAACTAAATAAATAGACCCACTGCAAGGAGAGAGAATTTAAGAACGGCTACCACACCGCAACATACCACCGATGTTCCCTGTATGAAGCCGCTCTATTTTGAGACTATCTACGCATCTCGCAAGTCACAACAATGAATTACCGGCCCCTCGGCCTAGTGCACCTACACGCACAGACACGCGCTTCACCTGTCGCCGACGCCGCTAGAACAAGAAGACTGGGGCATTGTTCTCCTGGCCTTATATAGGCCATTTTGGTTCTACCCGCCGCCCCCATTGCCTCCACCCCAAAGCCGCTCTGGGCCCGCTACGTCCACGGAAAGTCCTAGTGCGTCATCACTCCGCCCTTTGTTTAATATCCAGCGGTGCTCGCCGTTTTCCACGTGGTTGTCTGTTTTGAGCGTGGCATGACGCTACAATAGTATACCTTCGATTCGTCTTCTCAATGCTCGAACTTTGTGTTGTGATAGAAATTGACTCATCTCTCCATACCCACGAGTGCTCCTTGTATTTTTGTTCCCGAACTAATGTTGAGCTATTTTTTGCGATTTAGTTTCTGGACCCATATTACCCTTACGATGACGATTCCGGCAGCGGCTGCGGCGGCGCAGGAAGGGACGGCAGCGGCGTAGCGCGGGCGAGTGCCGCGGGCTGCGGGGCGAGCGTGGCGCGGCGGTGTGCCGTGTGTGCGTGCGGCGGAGACACGGCCGCTGCACCCGTGCGTGTCGACGCCTCCTCCGCCCCGCTCGCCGCCGCTAAACAAACACCGTAAACGGCCCCGTAAAACCATAAACCGCGCCGCCTCCGCCGCCGCCGCTGCTGTCGGGTTCCGCCGCGCCGGCCGTCGCGCTGTCATCGCTCGCGCCGCTGCCGACGCGCTGACAGACGACAGTCTCCGTCGCTGGCTCTGCCCCGAGAAGCTGAAATAAATTTCGCTGCTTTCCGGTAATGGGTTTTCATGTTTAAACGCCACAATTTACTTAAATAATAGCTTTTCAGCACATCTACATTAATTGTGCACTTATTTCCTAAATAAATTAAAAGTTGTTTTCGCAACTATTCACATTAGGTGGCTGCAACCGTACTTAGAGCGCTTTTCTCTTGTTTCCCGCTTCTCAGGTATCAGGATGGTTCAAGTTATCTGATATGCCATAGTTCGGTTTGTTTGATCTTGAATTTTGTCTGCTGTCAATAGTGGCATATAATCTTACTTTCCAACTGTTGGTACTATTATCGTTTTCTTTCAGAAAATAATATTTGTGAAATTTAATTTTATATTTTTGTAATGTTTATGAATGGATACAATAGATATGTGATATTAGTATTACTCTTCACGTCGCTGGATTTTTTTTCTGTCTATGATTTTACGCTAATTAGTGACATGATAAGAGTCAACAATAAAACTCATGTTGTTGGGGACAATAACAGATTTCACTTTGAATGCGCTGTGCTTGCGAATGCGAATGCTTCTAGAAAATTGGAAACTGATGATATTGTAACTTCATTACTTGTAAGATAGGCATGGAGCGTGTGTAAAATTTGTCAAAATGAGATGAGAATAAGTGGGTTACAAAAGTTACATCAAGGCATTGGAATTCGTCCAATTGATTCAAGTTGTCCAAATTAACCAATGTTGACTTCGTTCACCTACAAACTTAGCTATCAAGTTCACATCAAAGCGAGAAGAGCATCCCCCCCCTACTACTGGATCTCGCCACTTGAAACGTGGCCAAGTCAACTCCACGGTCTTCTCACGAACCTCCCAAGTGTTTCCGTAATTGGCGGAGTCGGCGCCCCCCGCCCCCCGGCCGCCACCGCCGCGGCGGCAGTGGACGCCGGCACGCGGCTGCTGACCGTCCGCGGAGGCCGCCGCGACCGGAAGCGCCCCGGCGCCGCCGGCCGCTTCTCGCTTCCGGTCGCGCGGCGTCGGGCGAGGGGGTTCGTTTCCGGGCGGAGGCTGCTGCGAGCCCTCGGACCGCCCGCCCCGGCGGAGCAGCAACCCAGGCGTTGATCGAGGCGCGAAGTTCGGGTTGGCAACGGAGGGAAGGGATGCCGGAGTAGGAGGAGGGGGAAAAAAGCGCGAAGGAAGACTACGATTGTTAAGGGACGGGATTGAAAAGTCCCTGAAGTGCTTGGAAGTTTTGCTGGCTTCTCCGGGTGCGAAAACATTGGCGTCCTACGCGCGTACATTTAGAAACGTCAGATTTGTGCTCGTGTTTACGCTGTCTGAGAAATGGGAGTCGAACGACATTCAGGAAAATTTCATATTAAAGACATATTAAATTGGATCTAAAGCCAAATACTTAAATCTATAGAAATGACCAAATCTTTAAACCTGACAACTCATTGGGTCTTCAATGTTTACAAGGCAGTGTTACCCAACACATAATGTGTGGGTGAAATCTAATTTCAGAATTGCTGTTAAACTAATCGATCAATTTGCTTGTGTGAGGCTTTTGTGTGCAAACCAACAGTTGAACTAGTAGGGTAAAACATTGATAATGTAACATTCTCAAATTTTACACAACAGAAACATCGGGGAAATCGATCTAAGTTTATTGATATAGAGATTACTCGTAATTATTATTTATTGCGTACTAATTTTTCAAATTTATATAAAAATGAGAATTTGAAGTCAAACAGCAATTTTGAAAATGTTCCTGTACAAAACTGAGAATTCCCACGCTGGCTTCTGAGGAAAATGGAAAGTACAAAGGCCTGATCCGGAGTGAAAGGGCGATCTGCGGTGGAGGTAGCGCCCGCTATGGGAGGCCCGCAGCGGAGCGGGGTGGTGGGCGGTGGGCGGCGGGAGGCGCGGCGCGCGCAACGTGTCGGCCGAGGGCGGCGCCGGCGGGCGTGCTCCGCATCGGCATTCGCCCCCGCGCTGTGGGCCTAGTTTCGTCCGATGCCGGAGTCGAAGCTTCGCCTCGCCTCTTGTATCGAATAGGGGAGAAATTATGAAATACGTTGATATTCATTACAAGACTTTCGTGAAAGAAAATAAGCTTCAAAAAATAGTTGCTCCTTAGGTTTCTTTGGCACTCAAGTCTCGAACGATCAGAGAGTAGAAACAATCACTGAAGTTGTGTGAATCAGTGGAGTCTTTCTTGTAATGCTGGTTAATCGACTGTATCAGTTGTATGTTCTAAAATAATTTCAATTAAACGTTGACCTTTCGACGTTGGTATGTGCCAAAATCACGAAGAGTTTAATGCTGTAGTTAAAATAATTTTTTAATACTGGCACATAGACGTTTTTTAACTTGCTTATGCTTTTTCGAAAATCTCTAATAACATGAAAGACGTATTTGTTTAAAATTTCGCGCGTGGATACATTTTGGAAGAAATCTTGTGTAATTTACTCGTGTACAAGATTTGTGTTTGCTCTTTTGAGAAAGGACGAGGTAAAAAGCAATTCTCCAATTTAAGTTGTATTTATGTCGTTGTAAAACATGTAAATAATTCTTTAATGCAGAAATCAAGATCTGATGTTATTTAGCCATGACTGATTGTAGAAGCAAACATACTATTGTAGTACCTACAAGTACTATTGTATTGCTATAAGTCAATAACTAATTTGATGAAACTTGAAATCTTTGAAATTGCTCCAATCACTTGGAGCAATTTTGACCCTATTTTGGTGGGAGGCGACCTACTGCCTTCGGGCGAGAGCACGGGAGCTCCGCCGGCGGGGAGGCCGCTTCCTCCTTAGCTCCCGCCTCTGCCTCCGCGGCCGCAGCGCCGTGCCCAGATCGCGCGATACCAAGTCGATGGCGGCTGCGATGCGGCGCCTCTGCGGCGCTCTCGCTCACCTCGTGCTCATCGCCTCGCTTCGCCTGCCCGTCCGCTTGTCCGCCCGCCCGCTTGCCCGCCCGCCCGCCCGCCCGCTTGCCCGCCCGCCCGCCCGCCCGCCCGCCCGCTTGCCCGCCCGCCCGCTTGCCCGCCCGCTTGCCCGCCCGCTTGCCAGCCCGCCCGCTTGCCCGCCCGCTTGCCAGCCCGCCCGCTTGCCCGCCCGCTTGCCAGCCCGCCCGCTTGCCAGCCCGCCCGCCCGCTTGCCAGCCCGCCCGCCCGCTTGCCAGCCCGCCCGCTTGCCAGCCCGCTTGCTCGCCCGCTTGCTCGCCCGCTTGCTCGCCCGCTTGCTCGCCCGCTTGCTCGCCCGCTTGCTCGCCCGCCCGCCTGCTCGCCCGCCCGCCTGCTCGCCCGCCCGCCTGCTCGCCCGCCCGCTTGCTCGCCCGCCCGCTTGCTCGCCCGCCCGCTTGCTCGTCCGCCCGCTTGCTCGCCCGCCCGCTTGCTCGTTCGCCCGCCCGCCCGTCCGCCCTCTCTTATCCCTCATGTTCACTCTCCATTCTTTCGCCTTTTTATCCACCCATGTCTATCACATACCATCCCTATCCAACCCCACACATCTCTATCCATCCTATTCCGACTGATTTATTCTCATCTCCATCCAACCTTCAATACCCGCCAAAAATAGCCCACCCATTTGTTCCTACCCATATCCGCACCTGGATTTCTCAGAAGCCATGTGGCGTGGCTGTACCAGATCTACCGCTCACCCACTTTCGTTCCCGCGTTCCATTGCAGACCGCTCCATTTGGCTCTGTCGCATGCTCCTCCTTCACTTCTTCCCATACTTTTTTGACAATTTCAACCAATATTCTTACATCTTATTCCACCCGTTCTTATCTGCCCGCACCTAACGTTCCTACCTCCCTCTCGCTCTCTCTTTCTCTCTCTCGTGTCCTGAGTCGCAACTCTGCTTTCCGTTCCTTTCTCCTGTTCTGTGTTCTCCCTCACTCTCGTTCATCTCCGTTGCCTTTCTTTCATCCTTGTCCACCAAAGCCGCAACTCTCGTCGTGGACTTCTCTCGCACAGACTGCCCATCCCCCGAGCTCCCTCCCCGCTCTCCGTCCCGCCTCCTTCCCCACGTCCCTAGCCCGCTCGCTCGCCCGACGCGTCTTAACGAAGTCTTCAAAACGGCCGACCTCTCTCTCCTCGGAACGTGCGGGAAATTGAAAGTATGCTCCCAGCGGAAAGTGCTGCTATTGGTGTGTCGTAATCGTAAAGTGTGCTATACAGGAAAGAGAAGTCCTGAAAAAAGTTATAGAACCCGCCTTCTTTCCGATTGTGGAGGAAGATAAAGAGAAAATGAAGGGGAAGGGTTAAATAATGAGAGGTTACCGGAAATCACAAGAAGGCGAGTATTACGTGAGAAGGAGAGTAATAACATTTTTCATTTATTATAGTTAGCACGATTGTGTATTTGCAATGTATTTAGTGCATGAAATACTAAAATTGGAATGGGGGCAGAAAAATGCGTGCATAGACAAAATATTTCTATCTTGTTTTATATTAGTAGAACCAATGTTCAGGAAATGATTGGGATAGATTTTGTATGAAACATTTTGAATTGTGTGAATTTTATTAAATAGCAATATGCAGTGTGTATAGAATTTATGGAAAGATATTACAATTCCCTAGGACGATTTTGTCCCCTAGTCTGTATCATTTACGAAATAAACAACTATGCAAAGAAACTAAACTCAACCGAACCCATTAAAAAGCATACGTATCATAATATAATACATAACATAATACTTTGTAAGTCGCTAATTTTTGTTTTAGATTTAACAAGATGCTTTTGTTATAATTTTTTCATTCATATTATCTAAACTATTCAATTTTCTCTGGAGCATTTATCAGTAACACGTACCCTTCTGATGAGAGAAGTTATCTTTTTTGTATTTTGCTTTCATTTAAAAAATCAATTTGGGTGCTAATCGAATTTAATTTGCAATCATAGAAGTCGCTGACCGAGTACAGAAACAAAGGGCATACTGGTTTTCATTTTTCACCCATTCAATTTTTGCCATTAGTTACATCTTGTTGACAATATTCCTACATTTCCTTTTATGTTTTTCCATGTTTCTACTCCACCATGCCATTCTGGGATACCTAGATCTCATTAAATTCGAGGATGCTGACTTATTCAATTATAACTATTGAAAAGAATAAGTTTAGTTCTCTTCCTCCGAAATTGTGTATTTACCAACATTTACCAGCATTCATCAAGAGAATAATGCTGCCGTATGCTTCCTTAATGTTTTCTTAAACATTTTCAGTTTGGTTCTTGCCTATTTAAAACATTGCATTTTAAAAGTGTTTATCTGTTTAATTAGCGAGTTTAATGAAGACCGATAACTACAACGCGCTCAGTTTATGTTGAAACCAATTTAGAGGAGCAACAACGAAGGTGTACCGCAGTCAGGAACAAGTACAAGGATGCGCAGCCGAACCTCCGTCCGTGCGTCCGCGTGATGGTGAGGAGGGAGGCGCAGCGGCGGAGGGAAGGGCAGCCACCCCGAAGCGGCTGCGCCAGGTGGGGCGGCGGGGAACTCCGCAGCCGGGCGGGAGCTGCGCGTCGTGGGAGGCGGCTCGGCGGCGGGGAGGGCAGCGCGGCGGGGGCGGGACGGGGGTGGGCGAGGCGAGGCGGCTCGGCGGGGGCTTCGAGAGCTCGCGGAGTCGCCTCGGGCCGATAGGTACTAATTATCCCAATAAAGCGCTGGCCGGACGCCTGTAAAGCTAATGGAGCGTGCACTCCTTAACTGCGCACGGCCGCCGCCGCCACCGTTGGCCGTGAACCGATGCGGGCGAGCGTGAGGCTCTGCCAGCGGGTATCTGGCTTCTTCGCGCTCTCCTCACCGCACTTCTCTAGCTGCTCCTCTGGCACGACCCCGTTACTCCTCCAGAATTCGCCTCTCTCACCTCCCCATCCCTGCATCCTCTTTCTGCTGATATTCCCCTACATCTTCCTATAGTAACATTGCACCAAGCTCTGTATTTTGTCTTCCTGTTGCTCCTTGCGTTCGCACCGTGCGGATGATCCCTGGACTCGCACCGTCCATCACCTTCCCTACCGTGCCTTTTACATGGTTCTAGAACGATCAATTGTTTTTACCATTCGTGTTATTGTAGAATGATGCATCTCGCTCTTTTTCTATCCCCTTCCCATGTTCTTTTTCAAGTATCCTTTAGTTGTATTAAGTCTCTTTTGCATATAATATTATCTTCCCATGTACTTTTTTTAATAGTCATAGCAACTCATACGATTAATAATTATCATATTAATTCACGATCACCAAACAATTCTCTTTTTTCCAGAGCTTTGGAAACATTTTTGCCTTCAGTATCATATGTCACAGATGAAATTCCATTACATTGAAGAACACCATTTATTCTTGATAGTCGTCATGTTCTAGGTGAATGTGTGGCTTGAGTCATTTCTTTTCTTATCCCTTAAAGCGTCTTTTTGTTCCGTTCCCTTGAAATCCAAGAATACTCTCTATATGTTCTTAAGCTTACATCTTCCTTGGATTCCCATCTTCTGGATTTATCATGTTGGATGATCTCAGACTACACTTCTGATTCTGCAGAAATCCGCTAGAGTGCACTAGAGAGAATTCAAGGAAGTTCGTGTGGTACAGTGGTTTTAGTGCTCTCTGGACCGGAGTTCTAAAACACTTAGGTATCGTTAAGTGTTCTCTCAGGATATGCCGTCCCTTGAAAATGTGTAGAATGACTTCTGCTTTAAGAACTTATCTTTGAACTGGCACATTCAGAAACACTCCCAGGGCTCTTTCGTGAGACTTGCGTTGTAGCATAAAACTGAATTGTGATATTGGGATAAAGATGTAACTAATAGGTGAATATCTGCTTTATTTCTTTGCATGAGACTATTTTTTCTGTGTACGTGATTCTAAAATAAATCGCAAAGGTTTTTATTATATTTGGGATTGTTCTTCAAACTAATGTAAATATTTCCACGATCTCATTTCATTACATTCCAAAACAGCCATGGATTGCCTTTGTTTCTGGAAAATATTTTGTATAAGCATTGAGTCTCACGTTCATCGTTTGGCCAACGTCCATGCCCAAGAACGTGTTCCATTGGTTTCGAAGAGAACACGGGGGAAATCCCAGTCTCTATCAAATTTCTCAATCGTTTCATCGAACCCGGTGCTCCAGCGAAAGCGCTCCGAATGCGCATCCGGTACGCTTTGTTATCTATTAGCACACGCTCCGCACCCATTGTGTCCACGCGAGGCGCGCCGCCTCCCAGCGGCGGCGGCGGCGGCGGCGGCGACTGCCGGCGACGCCTCCGCAGCGCAGCGGCGCCAGCCAAGCGGAGCGAGTGGCTGCGCGCTCTCAAACGGTGCGGCGGCGGCGGAGGCAGATACAGCGATAAAGAGGATCGACGCCGTGATTTTTTACGCTAAACACGCGCTAAAGCCGGGCTTTGAGCCGAACGAATGGCGCCCGGAATATTCCCGATCGCAGATTTCGGCGCGGGGCGGCGCGGCGCGCCGTGGCGGCGCCGGCGGTGCCGGGCGGAACGTTTAAATCTGTTCCGGCAAATAAGGAAATTGCCCGAGCCGCCGTGCCCGCTACGCTCCCTATCGGCTTCGGCGTGATGTATCGAGCGCTCGCCGAAAATTAAATATACGCACTTTGGAAGTAAACGCTTAAATTAATTTTATTTTCGCTCCCCGTTATGCCACCGAGTCCCCTCAGCGGCGAGGAGAGGGAGGGAGAATTGCGAGCGGCGGTCGTAATCCTCCAGGAGGTGGGCGCGTTGCGGATCTGGGGACAAAGTTGAGGCACAGCAGGGCATCAACTAATGTCATTGCAGTGCTTCTGACCGGGAGGTCCTTGGCTCGAGTCCCGACGGTGGCAAGATTTTCGAGACTGCTTTATCAGGTTCTGTCTGGAGGAGAATTCTAGTGGCCGGTTACTCTGATAGGTAGTTTTCTATGGTTTCTCCTATCAACATCTAGCGAATGCCGGAGTTAGACCCTAACAAGCCTCGGATCGCGCGCGGTCTCTTCCTCGTTCTATCGTGACCCCTTACACACACTTACACTAACATCCACTACACTATCACACATGCCGAGAGACCGGTAGGGAGCTTTGAGCTTGTTCCGCCTTACAGCGGTGCCAGCTGGTGGGAGATACCTGATTATGGAAAACCCCGCTAGCCGACGGTAGGTCGCCACCGGAATTCACCATCCTGCGGGGGAAGATCAGGCTACCTACCGAGCCAACGAAATGCACTACACTTACGGGACGATTGACCATAAAATAGCAACTTTCGATGGCTTACGATGGCTTTAATAAATAATATTGTTGGCAATGACGACTCATAATTATTTCATTGGAAATGCCAACGAAAACTCACCACAATACCAACACCGCCATTCTGCAATCTTTATGAGTTTTCATTAATATATTTTCAGACTTTTGTGTTTAGAAACGGTTACTGTTCAGTTCTAGATCAAAGCCATCCACTCACAAAACAAGAGGCAACTAAAGATCCTAATGCACTTTTACCTCGAAGACACAGCTGAATGTTTTGAGATGTGCTGCTTCACAAGTTGGGGCATTGGAATTCTATCTCCCCTCACTTCCGCCTTTCCCCCCGCATCCGATCTTCTCTTTCTTTCCAGCTGATCTCCCGATGCTCCTTCGGCGGTCACTTCCAACTCACGTCCTGGCCAGCGGGGTCCTCGATCGGCGCCTCCCCGCTCCGCCCCGCCCCTACCCAACCCCACTTCACACCGCCCCAACCCACGTAACTCCGACCTTCTTCACCCCACTTCGCTCCGCTCAGCGTCGCCCAACCCCACTTCTCCCCAACCGGGCTCCGCCTGCATCGTCCTGCTTCGTCCCGTCCGCCTTGATCCGTCTCGGACGTGCTCCGCCCGCTCCACTCCTGCCCACTCCGCTTCGTTCGGTCCTGCCCACCTCGCCCCGGCCCGCCTCCCCTGCCTCGTCGTCGCCGCGCCGCCCCTTCCGGTCCGCCCACGCGGCAATTACTGGCGGGCGTCCCGGCCACCCGGGGCCCTTCCGGCCTATTACCCCTCCGAAAGCACGCGCGGGAGCGGGCGCGGGAGCGGGCGCGGGCGCGGCTTTGCCACCGCAGGTGCCGGCGTTTTTAACCTCCCGCGCCTTCCAGCACAGCACGGTGGTCCTTCCAGAACAGCACGGTGGTCCGTGCGAATAGCAAAACATTCCTTACCTCACGCTACACGCGGCTGTTACGAGAAAAAAAACATAAATCAGATATAGCATGTTTTGTGGAAAATTTCTATTAATTTGTGATGAAATAGCCCACTTTTCAACTGCTCTCTCTGAGTGATGAGAGTTGGTTTTTGTACTGAATGTGTATTCTATATGTTGATTTATACTAATATGAATGGAATCTTTGACAATGCGCAAAAAAGGGCTCTGAAAATATAATAAAACATTTCCAGAATCTGTATTACTAATTTTCAATATGCACAGAATTTGAAAGAAAACTATGCAGCCTCTGGCCATGTGAGAGGTGTCTATCGTTTGGTTAGATACAAAGGAACTAGGGAAAAATACCGAAACAATGAAAGAGTTTCGATTTTGGCCGAAGAAAGTCATTCTGGCTATTCGCGCGTTGCGTGAATCAGCAATGTTTTTATATCCTTGGTCTATAAAGAACTGTTGTTATATGTATCTGCACATAGTATTGTATTGCAGTATTCGTCAAGACTGTTTTTGATAAAATATCTAATTTGTTGCAGAATTATACGAGAGTATTTTATTTGTTGTTTCTGAGTAGTGTGCGTACTAATTCTGTATGGATTTCTCGAACAGAAATTTTCTGCTTCAGGTCTCTTCAGTTATTTGTGGAAATCTGTAACTACTTTACTTGCAGCTTACCGCCATTTCTTGTATGTTGATACCCAGCATTTTAACAGTATTGTTTTGTGAAAATTCATATTTTGCCGTTTCATTTACTCTTGTAAATATTTTGTGAGTTAAAATAGTTATTTGTTAATTACTCACACAAAATCAGAAAAGAAATGAAATGTGCACCGACTGAAGTTTCGGCCCACTGTGCATCGCGAGAGGAAGAGAAAACTTGAGGCACGTGCTAGCATCACCTCCGTGCGGATGCATTGGGGAACGCTGCCAGTGTTTCTTCCATCTCGGACAGAGCCGTTGCTGATGGTGTGTTTTCCGAAGGGTTTTAATTGTATTTTATTTCGGATAATACATACAGAATCTAATTGAATTTGGTGGGAACTAGTTCATGTTTGTTGAATTAAAGATACAACCGGCATGTGCTGTGTTTTATTTTAATTAAAGCTTTTAAAATCACGTTTTAGTTTGTGAAAGATTTAAAGGAGAACAATTCGCATCGACTGTCTTTTCATGAATATTCCTATTTGTAACTAGAGTATATTTTGTTTGTTTCTTTATTTTTAATATAATGTCGCGTTCACATATTGAAAAGCTATTGTCTCTAAAATAAACTCTCTAATACGCGTGTGGTTCATGTGTCGCAGAATGTAGAATTACTTATGAATAAACATTCATATTTTCTCTCTCTCCATCAATGGTTAAATAACATTTTGAACCTCTCAGCATTTTTCTTGTCCTAATATGATTTGAAACTTCTTGTGCTATATAGTGGTGAAGAAGGAAAATGTCAAATTATTTCATTCTAATTATATACAGCTAATTTATATGGTTGCAATAAAAGTTTTGTGGAATTTTGGTTTTGTTTAACAGGAAAAATAAATAATGTATCCACAATACTAACATGTAATGTTGTACTGCAATGTGTTTTCCAAAGGTTTCTGCGATGTTCAATATTTTCAGTGGCTACTTACTAGTATAGGTCACATTAAGCAGATAAAATTTCATTATAAATGTGTACCAAAGTAACGTGAATAATTTTATTAAACGTACAACATGCACAAAAGTCTACATCAAAACCAAAGCGGTGTGTTTCTGCGCCAGTTGATGAATTGGAGTAGATCCTGAATAAGAGAAATGGCAGAACAACGATTTCGTATCGGAGATTAACTCTAAATGCAATTTCAAATTATATTACTAATTCAGCTGAAACGTTAAGTGAAACTTTTTATTAAATAATTTTGCCATGAAATATTTTTCGCAGAAACGCCTCTACGGGCGCGCACAACACATGGTTATGTAAATGCCCGTGCATGCACGCATTCGGGTTCTAATTGCGTGATAATGGTGCCATTTGCACTGTCGCGCTGGTAAATCCGTTATATGTAAATGTTAGACAAACCACCTCCCCAGTCCTACATGATTAATGGAGACGAGCGAAATGGGCGCCCGCGTTCCATCCATTAAAACACACTCAGGAGCGATAAAACATTCATTCCTCCGGAACCCACCTCGGCGAGGCGGTGGCCACCGTTTACACGGCCCCAGAAATCAGTCAATTACCAGTCCGTTGCCTAAACCAAACAATGTAAATGAAAATATCGATTGAAAAAGCAGGCAGTTTGGATGTTTAAGTTGTCGGACGTGGGTGGTACAGAACACGAGAAAACGAACCGACCTGTAGGACAAATAGTTTGTGTAGAACATGGTTGGAAAAGTGAATTTGCAGGGTTGCTAAACGAAATGCAACTAAAAAGCGGAAAGTGTACAAATAATGATTGGTAATATTTCTGGTACGAGGAATGTGTTCAATTTTATATCAAGGAATTTGTACTAAAATACTCCTTTCTTCAAATCATGTTAAATATTACACATTTCGTTTCTATGGCCGACGGCTCGTAAAAGTAAACAGTATAAAAAAACTTTTGATAGAACTCAGCTACTGAACAGTACATGAAACACACATTATGAATAGAATATTTATTCACCTAGGACCAACACAGGTGGAAGCCAATTGTACATTTTCAGTGTGGTTAGTATAGCTGTTAAAATTTTTGTGGAAACGACCATTTCAGGTGTTTACCTCTTTAATGCTGTGTGACTTTAAGATGGCTTCATATCGGCTTATGTTTATTCTCCTCCTTTCATTACACTCCAAATGACGATTCGAAAATCGATTATATGTATTTAAGTGACCCATTACCATCGAGAACATTTATTTTTGTTTCATTTTACCCTCCGGTATTTAAATGCTATCGATTTGATGTTGGTTTTGGTACAGAGAAGAGATGAATTGGTTGCAGTTCAGGAATTAAACCTTCGAACACATTTAATAAATAAATTTAAAAAACCTCTTAGAATGTGAGGTACACACACATACGGTTGATGATATGATTGATAAATATTCACTATTAATATCAAGAACAATTCATGAAGAGACGGGAGGAATGAGGGCTGGACACGTGGATCATCGGCGAAGCGTCATGTCCGGGTCCAGCGTGTGCGTTGAGGGGACTATTGCAACGGAGGCGGTGCGGGCGTGCTCTGGAACATGGGAACGCGCAACGCGCCAGCAGCGGTCGTGGCGGTGACGCTGGCGGTGGCGCTGGCGGTGGCGAGGGTGCTGGGCGAGGGGTGCGGGCCGGGCGGCGGCGCGGGGCTCTGCGGAGCCCGTGATTGCGCGCCACCGCGCCCGTTCGCCTGCCACGCGCCCCCTGCCGAACGCCCGTCCGCTCCGGTTTTACGCAGCACGTAATGAGAACTCCCGCGCCTGCGCCCGACCCGCTCGACCCGCCCGACCCGCCCGACCCGCCCGACCCGCCCGACCCGCCCGACCCGCATTCTTGCCACTCGTGGCCCGGCCCCCTGGACATTCTCGGCTCTCCTCTCCTCTCCTCTCCTCTCCTCCTTCCCTTCATTTTCTGCTCCCCTCTTCTATTTCCTTTTTCCTTCTTCACCTCAGCTTTCTCATCCTCGCTTATCGCTTCTCCCTCCTCTTCTTTCACCTTTCGTTGTCTCTCTCATTCACCACCTCTTTTCTCTCCTCCTTCACTTTTCTTTCTCCTCACACTCTACCACCTCCTACTCCATCTCATTCTTCTTCTTCGTCTCTTTCTTTTCCTCACCTCTCTTTCTGCCATTTGTACTCCTTTCCTTTTACTTTACTTTTTACTTGCCCACCTATTTTTCCATCTTTACTACTCTTCCGTCAATTTTTATTTACCCCTTATTTTCCTTTTCCTGTATGTGCTTATACGTATTTGAATTTTTTTTCTATTTTCCCCCTCTCTTTTTTTCGTCCACTTTGCAATCCGCTTCTGTCGCGTCAGTCGACGTCTCGCTATCCTCGTCTCTCCTGTTCCAGTTATTTATACTCTTCCGCAATCTTGATAAACATCACTAGTCAGTGTTATAACGCAGATATACCGTTTCTCTTGGTTAGAGTTCCGGTTGGTTATAACCACTGCGCTGTACCGTTTAATCATTTCGTCACCGTCTGCCCCAGCGCCAACTTTCCTGCCGTTACGCTTCGTGCTACCGTCCTTCTGACTTGTAAGCGCGCAATATATCTCCGTATTGTTCTACGACCTTGTCCCCTGCTTTATTGCTCTTCTGCGAAATCACTTTTCCCTCGAAAGCTGTGCTGCAAACATTACGACGTCCACCTGCGTTTTGTTTTTATCTCGCGTCTCTTTAATCCGTTTTTATAATCTTCTTCACAAAGCGAAGAGTTAACGGTTTAATATTTATATCAATATTTTTTGTACCTTCATGAACTGTCTTGCACGGTTCATGCAAGAACATAATTTTACACTTTGTGATGCATTAGGACAACGAAGATATGAGGAACACTTACCAACTCTAAAAATGTTTTCCCCCTACGTATTTAATGTACTCTCATATTTAACCTTGGAATCAAATGCATAAAACGGGTACAAGATTAATCGATTAAATCCATTAAAGCATATTATATTTGGAAAAAAATATTTCGATATTAATTAGCAGTATTTCTTAATTAACTATAAATAATAAATTAACTCATCGTATGGTTCTTCGCTTCTAAGATAGAAGCGTGTACGTAAAACATGAAAAATGAAACCGCTCATTTAGCATGTAACGACCTGCCAGTGAATTTTATCCAGGGCCTTCTGAATCCGCGTCTCGTCAGCCGGGCGTAAGAACCACATCCAACATACTTGAAGGATGTTGAACCGCGCTCCTCCGCGAGGCTTAAACGCCAAAGGTTTTATTGTGGTCCGCCGCCTTTTGTTCTCAGGCGGGCGGCGTGCATATAAGGGCGCGCGCTCGCGGGCTTTATACGCCCTTTAGGCCGGGCACACAGGTCGCGGCGGCGCGGCGGCCGCCCCGGGCGACGCCCTTTTGTGAACTCGCGCCTCGCAACGCCCCCTCGCCCTCCCCCTCCCCCTTCATCCCCCCACCCTTTTTCGTTTCACCGCCCGCAAGGATGCGGCGTTCGCTCGGCAAGGTATGAATTTGCTGGGAGTACCGGTAACTTTTCGGCAGGTTGAACTTGGGGTGTCTGGAACAGAGAATTAAAAAGTTCAGGTAAATGGGAGTAATTTGAAATTGGTTATGAAAGGTACATATTAAGTTTATTTGTGTTTCCGATTTTCGTGATATTCTATTAACAGTTAGTAAGTATAGAGAACATCACGAAACAACAGGGACGAAGATCTTCCAAGTTAGAAGAGGAAGAGCTCTTTTGCGTTGTTAGCATTGCCCTATGCATTTTATTCTTTTGATTTATTAATCCAAATGTCCTTTTCTACGCTCAATTATAAAAAAATACAAAAAATATAATTCGTTTTAAAATGTATTCTCGCTTTCTTAAATTAAGATAAATATTTGAATTCAATTGAATGGTTCAATAATCATTTTATTATATTTCAATTAAAATTCGTAATTGGAAGAATAAGGAAATACAAGGTGGTTCAAATATGACCGGGACTGATTTTTTTTCAAATACCCCGACATACGCATTAACTGTGCCGCCTGGAGAGAATCTAGCCACAACCCCCCACCTCCCTCCTTTGCAGGTTAGAACCTGTTCAGTCGCGTCTGGGTCTTGCTAGAACGATGAGTGAACAAAAGGTGCCGCGGTGCGTGGAACAACGTATTATCATCAAATTTCTCGTTGGAGAAAACGTTCAACCGTCGGAAATTTTGCAGAGACTCAAAAAACAGTACAGGCAAGAGTGCCTCTCACGGACCCGTGTGTTTGAATGGTGTAAGTGTTTCAGAGAGGGACGAGAGCGCGTTTAGAATGAACCTCATAATCGTCGGCCGCGAACATCCATAACCCCAACAAACATTGATCGTGTTAATGCGGTTATTTGTGAGAACAGGCGCATCACTATCAAAGAAGTTGCATCAGTAATTGGCATCAGTGTGGGTAGTGTAGAAGACATGATAAAAAAACACCTAAAATATAGAAAAGTGAATGCTAGGTGGGTTCCACGCACTTTGACGGACGAGAACAAATTGATGCGCATGCAAGCTGCCAGTGTTCTTCTAATGCGGTTTGAAAAGGAGATGCATTTTTGAAGTCCATTGTAACCACTGATGAAACGTGGGTTCACTATTTTATTCCTGAGTCCCAGCAGGCATCACGTGAATGGCGACACGCCTCTTCTCCAAAACCCAAGAGAGCGCGGAAGATCCGTTCGGCGGGAAAAGTGATGGCAACATTTTTTTGGGACTGGATGGGTGTTATCCATGTAGACTTTCTTACAGAAGCTAACACCATCAATGCAGCTTATTATTCAGCACTTTTGGAAACAGAAATCAAAGAAAAGATCCGATCCAAAGGGAAGAGAGGTGGGAAACGGGTAGCATTCCTTCAAGACAATGCACGGCCTCATACTGCTAAAACAACCATGGCAACCATCAGCAAATTGAAGTGGGACCTTCTACCACATCCGCCGTACAGTCCAGATTTGGCCCCAAGTGATTTTTACCTTTTTGGACAGCTTAAATCACATTTGCAAGGCATGCGATTTGCGGATAATGACGCAGTCATCCACAGTGTTCGGGAGTGGATATGCCGACAACCAAAAGACTTTTATGAAAAGGGCATTAGGATGCTCCCAGGACGTTGGAAAAAATGTATAGAATCTGGAGGGGAGTACTTTGAAGAATGACATGTACAAATAATTTTTTGCTAATAAAGTATTTCGTAAAAAAAATCAGTCCCGGTCATATTTGAACCACCTTGTATTATATTGTGGTATTTGGGGTCTCTTTAATGCGATTACCCCCGTTGAACATTGTTCGCAGTTTTTTTACACTATTACTGTGGCATCGTCATGAATTATGTGTTCCGTTCACGTCAGTAACTTATTCCATCGGTTTTGAGATTTTTCCTCTTCTTTCAATTTCCAGAAAAGTTGTAAGAAAAAAAATCAGTACGTAGAGATTCCCAAAAATAGTTAGGGATATAGATTACTTTCTTCGCGGAAACGTGTTTATTGATTTTTTCTTACTTTTGTTTGAAATGCATGCATATATTGTTTTGAATAATTTTGATTTACTTTCAAAATATTTTCTATTTTTTTCTTAATGACTGCACAAAACAAAATCTAAAACTCTCAAATGATTGCATAGCTGGAATGAATGACTAAATGAAAGTTGAGACAAATGAGATTGAACCAAGTTAGTGAATCGAATGTGTACTTACGTAATAAATGTCTGCGATGCTACATCAAACTGAATACATGTTTGCGCCGTTTATCATTAACTGGCAGTATGCAGAAATTCTTTGGACAATGATTTTAATTTTTTAATAATAATAATAATAATAATAATAATAATAATAACAATAATTTTATTTTTATTTGCCCGCGTTAAGCCCGCGTAAATGAACAGTTTACAGATGAGTTAGACGTAGAATGTTTGTACTCGCCTTGGTTTGCTTCCTCTTTACGATCTTTTGCTGTTTCTTCGAGAGGCCCTTCCCTCCGCGCCGGCCATCTTCCTTCCGGCCGCCCCCTCGCCACCTCGCGCTCTCGCGGCAGCGCGCGCACGCGTCCGCGCGCCCGCCTCACGTTTCCGACGATTTCGAGCCCGGCGGACTTTTGAAACTCTATCCACTGCACGTAGAGCAGTGTATATAGAGCTTTCCTTCCTACAACTTTTTATTATCCCCTTAAAAGATTTTTATTTGGGGTCGCGGGGGCTTCTCGGCGGCACGCACGTGGGCGGAGCCCCTTGGTGGCGGCGGAGGCGGCCAGGGACGGCGAGGCGGGGAAGGGACAGGGAGGGCGGCGAGGGCAGGCGTAGCCCGGGGCGGGCGAGGGGCCGACCAGGAAGATCAAAGGCCCGGCCCGGCGGCGGAGGAGGTGGCGACGATGGTGATGCGGGGGGGGTGAAGTAGGTGTGTGTGGGTGACGGAATTTGGCGGGGAAATGTGAGGGCGGAGGAGATGGTGACGTCTGTAGTGGTTTCGAAGGTGGTGATGGGTGTGGGTTGGAAGTCGAAGAAGTGGAAAGGTTGTGGGAGGTATGGAGACAAAATGGGATACCTTGCTGAAAGAGGGTTGCTCTGTAATCTAGAGGGCGAGGTGGCAGTGTGGCTGGAGGCGCGGTGGCTTGGTGACTTGGTGGTTCAGTGGTTGGACTTTTGAATGGCTGAGCTAGTTCACTAAGTGGGTAGACAGCATTTAAGGAATTGGGGGTGAGGGTAGGATGTTGAGGTGACTGGGTGGCATAGTTTGGGCACTGGGTATCTCGACAATTGGATTCACGGGTGGCAGGAAGGCACGTTGTTAGTGAGACCACGGATGCTGAGGTGATTGGACGATTCGAGGGAGTAATCGGTGGATCTGCTGAGCGTTTCCACGCCTGCCGTTTTGGGCGGTCTTCGAGGTGTGACTGGTTGGCGGGTCGGGAGTGTGCGAAGGCGGAAGTGGCGGGGTGAAGGACAAGAGCAGAGCAGAGTCGTGGAGGGTGCGCCGGGTGGGCGAGAGGGTCCGCTGCCCTGCAGGCGGACCTTGTTTCTACGCAGGGGACGTCGCGGCGCCAGCGAACGCTTCGCCGCCCTTGGCCCCCGCCCGGCAAGCCCTAAACGGCCACTCCACGGCCCCCGCCCCCTCAGCCCCTCCCACCCTCCCTCGCCCGTCTCCTCCGCCGCTGCGCCTTAGCTCTCTAAGAGGCTCGTCACGCGTGGATTAACTCTTGTCAGTTTGCTTAATTGTCGTGATCAAGTTGAGGCAGTGTCAATGAAACCCTCATTAACTAAAATTATTACAGGGCTGACTTAACAGTAATCTTAGCTACAGAATAAGATTTATGAATATCTAGTATATAATCTGGGTCAAAAATGAATGCTATATGCAGTGGCTTTTATTCTAACATGAAAGCCTGGTTCATCATCAAATATTTGCTGCAAATCATCCGCTTTCTGAATAAAATTGATAATATTTTCTTTTTCTTCTGTCCGAAAGAACAACGTTGCTATAAACTTTTCATTTTCTCCTCTGTATATCTCACACAAGCGAACAATTATATTCAAAGGAATTAAAAAATTGACACGAAAATGTGATCACCTTTCCAAAACTTTTATTTTAAACAAACGACGAATCAATGCAACGAAACTCGTTGTCGTCGCAAAATCACCTTCAGTGTCTATCTCTTGATAAATATTTTGTAAAATAAAATAAAAAATTCACTTGGTCTGTCGCATATAAAATATTGAAAGATGGCTTGATATAACGTCACAATGGGACTCGTATCGTTTTCGCACCTCTTGGCCTACCCCCGTGATGCAAAAGCGAAACCCGTTCTATTATATTATTCCAATCAAACTTGTTCAATTAATTACCTTAATAGTTTTAATTAATGTAATAGTGAAACATTTTTGTCTCTTATCGGTTGTTAAAATATGTCGATTGCACCGTTTTCTAATAAGGCGAGGATACGCTGTTTGGGAGGTGTACACGGAGAAGGCTCAGTGCGGCGCGTGCGAGGAGAGTTGCGGGCGGCGCGTGGGTGGAAATGGGGGGGGGGGCGGAGGGAGGGGGGCGTCGCGTGGGGCGCGCGCCGACGGGCGGACAGCCGTAATTTGGAGGCGACCGTTTCCGTGTCGGGCGCTCCGCGGGGCGTCGGCGGGGCGGGACGGGAGGGGAGGGGCGGGGACGGAGGAGAGGGCGCGCGAGGCGGACGAAGAGGCGCTTCACGCCCGCGCCGCCCTCGCATCCATCACGCGCCGCCCCGCGCGCCTCTGAGCTGGCCAAGGGCGCCGCTTCTGAGCACAGCTTGCAGCGGACGCTAGTGCTGTTCGTTGACCAACGTTTTCGCCTACCATTGCTTGGTTACGCGATTTCGCCGTATTATTTATTATTATTTATTATTATTTATTATTATTATTATTTATTATTATTATTATTATTATTATTATTATTATTTATTAGTATTAACATTATTAGTACTATTATCATCATCATCATCATCATCATCCATCATCATCATGATCATGTGGGGGTTCGGCAGCACGGAGCTTTGGAAGATAATTAATTATTCATGAAATGTATATACAGACTGGTTATGACAACTCTTTATTCGTCTTCATTTTCTCCTTTTACTCCTCCCTTTATTATTAATCACCTTTTCTTTTTCCTCCTTGTAGTTCGGTATTAATGAGACCTAAGAGTTGCGGGGATCATTGAAATACTTAAGCGGGCAATTTATAAATGAAATTCCCATTAAGTAGAAAACAATTGACAGACGACATCAATTCGCTGTGCTGATCTAAAATTGACTGTTTTGTGATTTATTTGTTTTTGCGGTATTTGTTCTTTCGGTAAATTCTACCGTAATTCGACTAGTCAACAATGCACTACTAGCCATGTTCTACAGTGTTGTCACAGGAGACGCATTGATTCGATTTTTTTCGTAGCAAGTTTTTCGTTATTTAAAATGCAAGGAATTTTAATTTTTGTGTTTTGTTGCCAGTATATTATTATTATTATTATTATTATTATTATTATTATTATATTATTATTATTATTATTATTATTATTATTATTATTATTATTATTATTATTATTATTATTATTAACCAATTGTCACAGTGAATCTATCAAATTGAACTTTTGAACACTTTGTTATATGTTTAATGTTAAAACGAAATTATATGATTTAATGCTAAACCATTTTAATTAGAAAGAAAGGGTTCATTGAAATTCATAAAATTACTAATCTGTAATGACCAAGCTCACCACGTTTTGCGAAATGGAGGAGATATAAAGGTGATTGTTTCTTAAAATTGTAAAATCATTGAAGAGAGTGGTTAATCGTGAGCAAATATTACAAAGTTGAGGTGCCGAAGGAGAGAACTCTTGTCCGTGATCTCACGTCCCCCCGTTCATCCACTCGATGCTGCCGGCCCTCTCCCGGCGCGTCGCCTCACCCAGCTCGCTCCCCGCCCTAATGTGATTGATTCGCGTAATAACGTCGCGACGTTCGCGTGAGCAGGACTACATCCGGCCATTCCCACAGGCGACCCACTAGTTCCCCCTCCACACTTCTTTCCAGTGCTGTCGCCTCCATGTCCCACCGCTTTGTCTACCCTCTTCCATTGCCATGTCACCTTTACGTTATTTCTTTTTTCCAACCTCCTCCTTTACCGTATCACCTCGCCGTTACTGTCTCACCCACTCAAAACATCTCGGTTACTACCGTGCTCTCGTCATCCTCGTCGCTACTTCTCTCCACCATACCTTCCTGATCATGTCTACTCGTTCTTCATTGTCAGATTTATCTACGTTCAATTGGCCAATCGTATTCCGGACGTTTTGAAATCAGTCTTTATTTTCTATCTCTTTTTTGCAAATTTCTCGTGATATTAATTTTCCATTCGCCTCGCATAATTTCCTTACGTCTTACATTCTCCTTTTCACAGTTTTCTTTCAAAATTCTTCCCATTGACTGACTCTCGTACATTTCACTTTCATTCTGCATCCTCCCCTCATACCTTAAGTCTCCAAACTCCGCTGACTTCAACTGTGTGTGTCCATTGTGGTCTGCTTTACTTACTTTCTTCCCTCCCTCTCGGGAACCGCCGGTTCTCTCCGCCCCTTTCACTCGCCACCACCCGCGGGCTCCCCTGTTGTCAGTGTCATCGGGGAGTGGCCGGCGATTTCTTCCCAGGGCAGCAGGTGGCGTGATACTGGGGCGCGTGACAGAAGGGCGGCCTACGCGGAAAGGAGAAATAAATTCCTCTAATGTGAGGTTCTCAGGTGATGTTTAAGGAAAATTATTTTTCAATGCTCTGGGCTGAAGGGGATGGCAAGGAAATCGTTTCCGTTCGTTGTATGTGTTTTCAAGAAACAGTGGTAAGAGGATAAAGAAGAATGTTGGACGGTGTGATGAAACATTTGACTACGCGCGTCAAGTCGTTTTCAGCTAGGGTTATAACGGTTGCATGTTAAAGTTTATTTATTTTCTAGAATTATGTGAAAAGTTATGTCTTTAGATCCTGATAAGCGTAACTCGTTTTCGGAAGCAACTTATGTTTGCGACTTCTTTTGTGACACTAACAAGAAAATACATCAGCGATAGTAGAGTTTGGTGGATTATCTGTACATTCAAATCGACTATATGCTTTAGAAAATTCGCTAATAAAGTCAAACTCAATGATACTTTACATTGAATAATGGTATATTTTCCATCTCATTCAAAATTATGACGGAATTGACAAGTAATTTTCTTTTTGTGCGTTTATTATATGTGAATATTTAAAAAAATAACTAAAGGAAGACTGGGTATTTTTCAACCAGTGGAAAGCGCTGCTCTTTAGCAAATATCACAGTCTCTTTCTCGCTACGCGGGCCATAAATTGCGCACCAGGTGACTAAGAGGAGTCGGAAGACGCACGGCGAAGCGACGTGAACAATTCACGGCGCGCGGAAGGCGTATGGTTTAATCTTTGAAACGGCTATGATGGCGCGGAAGAGTCGCTCGTTTGGGCTCCTTTTCCAAGTCATTCGCCCCCCTCCCCCTTCACGGTCCTGTGTTCCTGCCCTCCCTTCCGCACCCGCTCACGCGCGCGCGCGCGCATGCAGCGACGTTGTCGACTTGAAAGGGCGGAAATGAAAATTCGACGGCTGCTTCCGCCGGCTCGCGCGCCGGCCGCCCCCTCACGGCCCCCTCCGCTGCCGCGCCGCCGCCACCACTGCTCTCATACGCGATCCTGGACGCTCACGTGGAATATTTGCTGTTCTTATTCGGGAATTATACTGAATGACATCTCTCTATTTTTTTAATACATCCGTATTAAATAGGCATTGTGTTCCGGAATGATTTCCGTATTGTCTACGAAATTAGCTATGTTGCTATTAATTCTACTATGTGTCTGCTATGTAGCTACCGATTTACCACTTGTGTACTTCTCTTTTCTACCACTATTTTTATTGTCTGGGAATTATAAAGTGGACTACACCGGGACTAATTTTCCTTGTTCACTTTTTTCTGTGTTGTCGCGAAGTGTATAATGAGCAAATTAGGGCAAATGGGTGGACAAAGTCGTTCTGAAAATCTCAAGAATATCAAAATACAATCGTTTTCAAGACACTGTCAGAGTATGAGCGTTTTAAAAATAATCTGTCGAGAATCGGAAGCAGATATAGTTTAATAATTTATTATTTAAATTTGAAATTTTTGAAGGCGAAAGGTTTGAAGGCGTGAGGTGATATGTTGCACAAATGAGCAATTGTAGGGCTTGATCTGATGAGATAAGTGATTTGAGGAGCGAGCGCGTCATGCTCTGTTCTGGGAGTTCATTTTAATTCAATTTGCGTCCGCCGGCGGCGCCAGTCGCGTGCGGCGCGTCAGTCAAACGGCGCGACGCCCGAATGCGCCCCATCCATCACGTGACGCGCAGGCCGACGGGTGGGGGGAAGGAAGGAGGGAGGGAGGGAGGCGAGTGGCGCTTAGGAGGTGCTGGTGAAGCGACCAGAAACGATCCGGAACGAAGGGAGGGAAGACGGGAGGGAGAGCGAGAACGGGGACGTATGGGTCTAATGGTACGAGTGGAGGGGTTTGAAAAAGACGGGAATAAAAATAATGTTGGTTACTGGGAGTTACGTGGTTTCCAAGTCGGGATGGAGAGAAAGAAAATTTGACGGAGACGAAGTAAACATGCCTACTAGGAAAATAGGAGTTCATTAGAATACTAGTAACGAAAGGTTAGGCATACGTTCGAAAATTGAAATATTGTGCGGATTCTCGCATCAATAACTTTATAGTAGTCCAGTCTAGAATAGTACCTTGAATCTAAATTAAACGATTCATTAACCGTGTTTAAAGGCTTGTTGCTTGTAACTAAGTTTGAAATGGTTCCACCACCCAACTCAGTGACCATGTTTTTGTTATTTAAGGTCGTATCTAGATCATTAGCGAGCACTATTGGTTTAAATGTAATGGGTAATTGTGAACTAAATGGCTTGATATGGTGGTGTTCGAGATTAAAAGGGTGAACACAAACAAACCATGCCCGAGGCGGGACTCGAACCTGCGATCCTTTGGCCAGAGACCGCTACGAATTTACTTCCTTGGTGATCTCGGCCACCGGATTGACACCATGTTTGTTTCCGCCACTAGGACTTTTCTAATGAGGGGCTTTCTTTTGATGCGGTAATCTATTTAGGGGCGGGGAATGTTCTCACATGAAAGCGTTGTCGTGACGAGTTTACAACTAGCCGTTCCAACATATCTCGGAGAACAAAGGTGCCAGTCATTGTAGATCTTGTTGTTCTTACCAGTTCCTGTAGTGGCGAAGCAATATTGACCTGTCGTTGAGGTCCCTTGTTCCTGGCACAAAAAAGCTGTGAAGGGGGCGTGGCGGCGCGCGCGACAGAGCCGTGCGGTGCAACACCGTCGCCGGACGCGCGAGCGAACGAACGAGCGAGCTCCTCGTGAAATATGAAGGCGCGCGCCGTTATTTATCGGGTGCGTGGAAATTGAAGCCGCCGGCTTTATCGCCGCCCTTGGCGGAGGCGTGGGCGCGGGGGCGGATCGCGGGGTCATTAGCGAGACCATAAAAGCGTGCGCCCGGGCCGCTCGATGCGTACGCGGCGCAGCCGCCCCCGCGCCTCGCACGCGCAGGCACGGAGCGCGCACGTGCGCAGGCACCTCTCACGACGCCCGCCCGCCCTCCCGCCCAACGGGGCGCCCGCCCTCTCGCCCAACGGGCCGCCCGTCCTCTCGCCCAACGGGCCGCCCGTCCTCTCGCCCAACGGGCCGCCCGTCCTCTCGCCCAACGGGCCGCCCGTCCTCTCGCCCAACGGGCCGCCCGTCCTCTCGCCCAACGGGCCGCCCGTCCTCTCGCCCAACGGGCCGCCCGTCCTCTCGCCCAACGGGCCGCCCGTCCTCTCGCCCAACGGGCCGCCCGTCCTCTCGCCCAACGGGCCGCCCGTCCTCTCGCCCAACGGGCCGCCCGTCCTCTCGTCCAACGGGCCGCCCGCGCCGCCCGCCCAACGTGCCAGCCCGCCCAACGGTCCAGCCCACCCTACCGACTGCCCGCCCTACTTAGCGGCCATGCCCGCTCTACCCAGCGGCCCTGCCCGCCCGTCACGCAGCACTGCAGTTATATTTTACTTTGCCTCCCGCCGATAAGCCTTGCGCCTGCTCCGCCCATGTGTCCACAGTGAACTCATCGGATTTGCCGAGTCCGACCTTTAACGAAACCGGTCGCTGAAGGCTGTTCTTGTAAAGTGAAGATTGTTCCAGCGATTTGCAGAGAAGAAATGCGGACGCGGAAAATAAAATGAAAAGCGAAACGATTCAATCGCTTCCGTTCCTGAGAGTTCATTCAAAATAAATCTGGCACTTGGACATTCTCGGTTAAAGTAGCACTTGTCTTATTCACTCTTCTTTCTGGATATCTTTTCTGTTTTTTCTTCTTGCTTCCCAAGTATCCTTCACTGTCACTTAACATTTCCATTTTTACTTTCCCGTATACGTACGTATATACAGAGTAAAATACGTAGTGTAGGGAAAGTTATGTAGTGCTTCGGAAAAGTGATTTCGAGATTTCAACGGAAATAGCCGTTTTGGGGTCCCCTGATACAGAAAAAGGTTTTTTTTTCAAAACGCCTGTCTGCCCGTCTGTTCGTCTATATATGAACAACACTAGCGCCTAAACTATGTGTAGAATTTTTTTCCAAATTGAAGAAACATCTGGCCTATGTCAAAGCTATGTGATTTTGAAAATAATTTTTAGCTTTGGGGGGGTACTTTACATGAAGCTCAAAAACGGCTGCAAATTTTTTCTCTAAAGTTTCGTTAGGGATTGTGCTAAATGTACTCTATGAGATTAACGCCATATTGCTGTATTCTTTTGTGTTTTTCCAAAAATTTAATTTTTTTACTTGTCTCTCGCGTCGTTAATATTTACATTAAAGGCGATTTCTTTACATTTATTATATTTATGAGTACATGTGCTTTAAATAATGTCATATAAAGGTTCTCGAAAACTCAACAGTTTTCTGGCATTACTAGCTCTTTCTCTCATCTGTTCCTCCAAAAATTTATCACATTTCAATTTTTTTCGTATATTAATATTGAAAGAGCATTTTGTAAATGGGTTTGCGGATTGAAGCTAAGTTATAATTAAATACGCATGTGTGTAAATATTCTTTAACTATTCGCCTAATGTACACTTCTAAAGCCCATTTTATTTATTGTAAGATTTAGCCACAATGTTCATTACTATTTATTAGACGACTACGGACACATTTTCGGTACATTCATTTCTAATAAGGTAGTCGATTGATCATACCCGAAAGTGATCGAAATTGTGTAAACTGGTTGCCCTCATTATCGAGCGTGAATTAAGTGATGCATGTTCTCTACGTCGTCGTGTTTCGCTGCTCTTTAGTTGGATGATTGAAACAACCTGGCTTAAAGTCTACACTTCATTAATTTTGTTTCAATAAACGCACTCTTGTTCGATAAAAGGGCCTAATAATGTCTTGGAAATTAATTTATGACGATGTTGTCATTAGACCTGTCATTTCTTTAGTGCAGCCATTAACTATGAGCATGGTCATATAACATTTTTCTCATGCTACTCCATGCACACATTTTTTAAACAAATCTTCCGAAAGATACATCGTTTGAACTCTCTCTTTTTTGCTATGTGGTTTTTGAAATAGATCAGTTTCATTAATCAGCATAATCACCATTTGTTTATTTTCATTTTACTTTGATTCCTCTTTTTAAATTTGGAAGTATTAAAGAGTTTACCATAAATGCAGAGTATATATGTTATGAATCTGGTTAATTTACGAACTAGTCGGTTAATGTTTACATTTCATATATATAGGGGCTATCGCTCCTCTAGAATACTTCTCGCAAAATGTGGGCTGTTCCAAATAAAGCAATTCCTTCTTGCACTTGCCAGTCTTTTGAAAAACCTGGCAACTTAGCCAAGTTTTTAGACAAATGTTTCGGAAATATTTATATTATCATAATTTTTTATTGTTAAAACTATTATTGTTATTGCTATTATTGTTATTGTTGTTGTTATTATTATTATTGAGGTGAATTACAAATATCTTTGTCATAGTGTAAAGAAACAATTTATGGATAATAGAACGATTCATTATCACACCGCACATCTGGAGTAGCTACTCATTTGCAAGTGGAGTGTCCGTCGCCAATTCTTTCTTTTAGTCGCCGGAGAAAATCGTGAAGTAGGTGAGCGTGCTCGTGTCCGCCGGCGGTTTCTTTTCCGGGCGACCCGTCTTCCCTATCACCCTCATTCCACCCACCTTAACTCTCTCCCCCCCCAGCAGGCCCCTTTTGCCGTGTAGACTCCACTGTTTTACGGTGACTGCGGTCTTATGTTTGTGAGAGGAATACTTCCTGTAAGGAGATCAGGGTAAAAGTATATTATAATATATAACATGCCGTGAATTCTATTCAAATTTTCCATTATAAAGCTATGTTTTCAATGTATTAAAATCTTTGTTTTGATTTAACAAAAACAATCATCTAACTTGTATAGGAGATATGATCCACAACTATATTTATAAACATTTTTCGAAATGTGCCAAGACCAACTTGTCTTTCCAGTTGTCCAACTTATCCTTTCCCGAACTGCACGATTAATTCGAAAGCATGTGATAAATCCACATTTATCTTTCATTTAAAACTACTTCAGCGAGACAATTTGGCCTTATGCTGGAAAGCTAAATATTTAATAAATATCTGCTTCTATTTCATTGAAGAAATGCCAATTATTTGTAAATAGCTTTTATTCTCAAGTGTGATTAAATTGTACATGTAATACATCATTATACTCGAATAATACACAAAAAGAAAATATAGTGCATAGTACATCTGGTTTACAGAGCATTAACTACAATAATTACAATGCTCCCAAAAATTGAACGAAATCTACGCAGCCTCTAAAAAAAATCTGTGGTTCCATTAGATATCGGGACACTTGGCAAAAATTCAAAACACAATGAAAAATTATTTTCGAAATTGACTGGACAAATAAAATATTTTATTAAGATATTCCACTGATTTTGATATAACGCGTTCCAACTGGATTCATGTACTCAGTGCGTCTCTCCTGATGTCGGTACTACAGCAAGACCTTGAGGCAAGACTCCAGCTAATTAACTATTATCATGTTGCGTTATATGACAAAACATTTTTTAATTATTGGTGTGTGAAGAACTGTCGTACTGCACATGTATTGTACTAGTTTTTGAAGTATTCGTGAAGATTGTTTTATGTTAAAATATTTCATTAATTAAAATATTAATTAATGGGAGTATTGCATTTCTTGTTCTTGAGCAGTGTGCGTGTTACTGCTTGAAAAAAACATTTTTTGTGATTTTGTTCTGGTGTATTTTCGCTGCTGCTGGCCGCTAGCATTACATACTTTGTAACCTAAAAGTAATAGAAATAGCATTTAGAATTAGAGGACGGTACACGAAGATTTATAAAGCTTGTTCACGATAAATCTCTGCGTCCTCGGCAGCGGAAAATGTAGAAGAAAATAGACACTTGAAGCAGGTTAATTCCCTTCATGTCGGTCGTATGTTTTTCGAAGCAGTTTCATAAAAATTTCCATTTATATGGTATCTCTGTGTAGGATCACTCCGCTATAAAGTTTACACCCCTTTTATCTCTCTTTCAGATAAACTCCGCCGGAAATATGATGGTAAATAATCTGTGTGTATATTTCGTTGAATATTTTCTCTGTGCGTCGGCAGTAACGTTTCGTCTCCGCCATGCACAGAGCACACTGCCAGGCTGATGCAGTGCTCTTAGTTGTTTTGAGCATCTTTTGATGTGGGTTTCCAGGCGTTGCCCGCAACGCACGCATGTAGTGCGGATGGCCGCTTTGAAGCCTGCAGGGGCTGTCATCCACTGTTGGGTTCTGGAAATGCAAACACTATACTTCGATTTAAACGTACGATCTTTTGACGTAAATAGACGGTGTCATACAATCGAAAGTTTGGGTGACAGTGGTGACGTTTAAGCACCCGATTGGATGACACCGTTTCAGTTGATCAAACGTCAACACTAAATAAATCCAAGTATATTATTGGCGTTATGTTGTGCGCACTTGTTTTAATGCATTGCGAAGTATGTAGTACTCGTATAATTTGTACAAAGTACTACTTTTCCATAGATGGACATGGATGAGTAAATTTTGTATATTAATGCTGAAGCTATATTTATTTAATATTGTAGAATTCTGAACATTTTCACTCATACGTACATCTCGTAACAGAATGATAACAAATCAGTTTCGTTGTATAATATTTCTTTTACTGTGAAATTAGAGTTTACACGTAGTGAATGAATTTAATTTTTTAGTAACGTGCTAACAACGAAATAAGGATTCTCATGTTCGTCGTACATCATACCATATTCCTCGTGCATCTGTAGACTTTTTGGACTCATTCAATTCATTTAGAGTAGTACTTCTGTACTTTTTTGATAATTTTGTGTTAAAATAAACCCAATCCATTAACTGTTAACTTGCTTTTACCGTTATGTTTATTACAACGGTAGAAATACTTTGAAATTCTTGTTTCAAATTAATTTCTGACATGCCACTTTTTGTCTGATGCCTATTGCCCGGATTTGGATAAAATTTCATTAATTTAATGCTGATATAGGTTTTTAAAGATATTTATTTAATTAAGTTTCAGATGACCACGATGACGACTACGTTCTCAGTAGCAAAAAAATCGAGGGAGGCAAGCGGCATACTTCAACTGTAATATATTTTTGCTAAATCTTGTCGCTAAAAAATCCTCATTCTCCATTTTTCTTCTCAATCCTTCACTATTCTTGTGGCCCTTGAACAGTATTGCCTGGCTTATGGTTGTGCTTTTTCTTCCAGCGTTTTTGATTCCATTTTCAGTATTTTCTATTTGCAACTTTACTCGATTCTTCACCGTGCTCGCTTTCCTTCTCTTCCTCCTTCCCCCTTTCGTTCGTTCTTCTTCCCACGTCCTCTCTTTTAGGCAGCGCGTCTGCGCCGCGCGTTCGCGTAGGCGATCGTAATCTCGGGAAAATTGCGTGATACGCGCGCGCGATGCCTAATACAGGGGCGGCGCGTATCCCGCGCGCGGAAGCAATTTCCCATTATCAAGGAGGGGATTAGCGAGCGAGTTGGAAATTATTTTCGCTCTAACTTTTCATAAAATCCATTTACCGCACGCGGTCTTTCCTTTGGCGCGCCCGCGCAGACGCCGCGCCGCGCAGGGGCCGGGGCCGGGGCCGGGGCCGGCGCCGCGGGCGTCGGCCGTCGGAGCTGCGGCGAGGGCAAAGGGCGCGCGCGCTGCTGAGCAGGGCGAAGAGGGTTGCCGACGAGCAGTCCCTTAGACGAGCTTCGCTCGGTCAACATTCGTCAAGACTTCATCGCAGTAGCAGGTGCGCCTCGCGGCGTGTGTATCTGGACGTTGCCTTTTGCGAGTTTTCGTTCTCCGGTGCGCTGAAATGCTGGACCGTTTCGTTGCTGTGAGGGTATTTTTTTTAGATTCTTTGGTACCTTGTTCCTTTCATTTCACTACCACTCCTTCCTAGTCTTTATCACTTGCCTCATTCGCTGCAAATTCATAATGGAACATACGAAAACTGGGGTGAAACATTCGGCATCGCTTCTTTTATAATTAAATATAAAATAATCTTAGTTAATGTGATACCTTATTTGCCTTTTCACACAAATGAATGGGGTCTTTATGTATATAATATATCGTCGTAAACTTGTACTTTTTCTCGGCGTGGCTTGGCGTTGCCGAATTTGGTTGTGCGTACGTGCACGAACATGGTAAATTTGGATGAATAACTGCCAATTTATGTCTTCACGAGTGGACTCAGATGATCCTAATGTGCAAATGCTGTCTGGTTTGCGTTGGACGTCATTGTTCGTATATTGTAATAAATCGTGTTGTATTTTTACTTTTTGCTTTTCGTAATAGTACAAATGCCACGTTTCACATTTTTCTAACAATTGGTTTTCCAATGTATTTCGCGAAATTTATAAATTGAGTTAATTAAAAAGTGCAAGTTTTAGAAAAATTAATTCTTTAATTGACAAAGATGCACGATGCCATCAAAGCATGATTCCTGTCAATCACATGAAATCAAATTGCACTGTCAAAATTAATGTAGTTATTTTAGAATGGAAACGTCTAACAGTGTATACTGCATGTTTTTGCAACTTATGATCGATATGTCCTCTTCAACTCACTCTCTTCTTCTGTAATGTTTCGCATACAATCCTGCCTTTTATATGCATTATACACATAAGTTTGCAATGTCTATAAAAAGGCAAATACGATGTAGTACTTTAACAAACGTTGTCAGTTATTTATGCGTTTTCAACTATTGCTCTTTTATTCGACGCTCCTCTCTTCATAAGAAGCTTTTACTTTTGTATCCATCCCATTCATTATTGGTGGATTTTGCTGCGTTATCCCGGCGCCACGTCTTTGTACGTAGTACCATTTATTTCAAGCCTAATGGATCCACAGACGGGGAACAAGACGGCTGTGCTGTGCCAGCAGGGGTGGAGTTATTCCAAAGTTAAATTAAACAGCATATTCCATCTCCAAGCAGATCTCCCGGACGGCGCCTGCTTGTGGTATTTCTGGACGGCGTTTTCCGGCCTGGCCAGTCAGAGGAGGCAGGTGAAGGGCTGGCGGATACGTCTTCTAGGAAGGACGTTGAGGCAGCCACCCTCGGATGGGTGCTTTCTAAAATTATTCTGACTGCTTGGGGACGCCGGATAACATCGTCGAGGGCATTGAACCAACTACTGAATGGATGACGTAATGGAGAAGGAACTGAATGAATCTGAATGGAGTGAAAGTTTTTTTTTTATTTTTTATTTTTTATTTTTTACATTTTGTTCTCACGATTTCCCATTCTTTGAGTTTCTGTTTCATTTCTTTGTAGAAAAATAACAACTGAATCAAATATTCCATGCGCATATTGTTACCTCACTTGTATAGAATTCAGCAATTGTGGGAAATGATGCGGAATGACTATACAAATTGCAGTTGAAATATTTTTATTACATTTTATTGAGGGCCCAAAATGTGGTTTATTCACGATAAATTTCTTCTCAAAGCATAATTTTTTGTCCTGTTCAGATCAATAAAATTTCTACTATATAAAATTCCAGTCTTATTATACAAGCACGAAAACTTCTTTGCAGTAAGGTTATATTGTACTAAAAAATCAGAGAAGAGGATGTATTCCCACAAAACTGTTGTGTTCCCACAATATATTCAACCCTAGTTTGTCAGAGAACACTTTGATTTCGACAAAAGGGTTAACAGATATTTGCTGTGTATATATCATTCAATAAACAATACAATCGCAACTCTTCATTCCAGTTACAAAATTATACAAAAAAATAAAACTTCGGTGTTACAAGTGTAAAATTAGTCTTTGGTCCACTCAGCAATGAATTCTTTACCATACATCCTTCAGATTGGAGGATATCGTAGATGTATCTGTAAGAAGTCGATCGTCGGTTCACGTTGCTCAGGTGGAATTAGCGCTGCTTTTTTCCAGGCTTGACGCCTGCATTCAATGTTCGTTTCCCTGCGTCGCGTCTTTGGTCGCTGTCACCTCCTTCACCGGCGCCTGCGGCCCGCGAGCGTTCCTGGAAGGCGGCGCGGCGCCACCTCACAGCTGCAAGGAGCGCGCGCCGCCACGCCGCCTTTCTGTCGGCGCGGCGCGACCGGGCGGGGCGGGATGGAGTGGGTGGTGAGGGGAAGGGAGGGGAGGGGCGGGGCGGCGTGCTGAGGCGAAGCGTGGAGGGCGGGTGGCGCTTCCGGTCGCGCCGCGAGAGTCGGGACCCCTCGCGTGCGCGCGCGCTCCTGCTGCCTGTCACCGGCCGCCGACGCGCGCCGCGTCGAGCACATCCGCCCGGCCCCAGCCCAACCCACTCCGCTCCGTTATGTGCCACCCGTTCCGTCCCTCCTCGTACCGCCTCGTCCCGCCTCGTCCCGTCTAGTCCCGCTTCGTACCGCCTCGTCCCGCCTCATCAACCTTGTCATACCTCGTCTCGCCTCGTCGTGTCTCGTCCAACCTTGTACCGTATGTCCAGCCCGTCTCAGTCCGTCCATTTCTCGCTCCATCTCTCTCAATCCGTCCTTTCCTGTCTCGCCCCTTTAAGCTCTACCCATCCCCCCCTCATTCCAACCCGCCCCTCTTGCCCTGCTAGGCTCGACTCGTACCAACCCTCTCACCCCTTTTCGCTCCTGTCCACCCCCTTTTAACCCCTTCCTTTCCCGCCCCTACTCGCTCTGTTCTGCCTCGAGAGAAGGCGAGTGAGATGGGTCTGAGAAAACGTACAGGAGTTAATTGGAGATTACTAAGATTCTGGCAAATATATTTCTAAATTTGCCCAAATTATCATTTTGTGTTCATGAACAACACATTCTCAACGTCGAACGCAAATCTTAGGCAAATATATAAAAAGATATGATAATATCAATAAAAATAGTAATAATAATATTTTTATAGAAAAGGTAAATTTTTCATGTTTTTGTTAAAGAGAATCTGTATTCTATTAATAATTTGAATAATTTTTTCCAGAGTCGTTTATTGGAAAGTTGTCGATTTGTGGATTGGAAACATGTAATACCGGATGATATCTCTCGCATTTCGAAGTATATTATGTGCTAGAAAAATCTCCCTTCTGCGCGTATAATGTGCAAGTTTATTAATCATTCAAATATTCCATCTCAAATATTAGACTTTGCTTAGTAGTTATGAAGAATAGAGTGGTATACATTTACCTATAAGAAATGGCTTGATGGATTATGCGGACGGACGGAATGGCAAACATTCTGGGAAGCGTTGACGTACGCGTTGAGAGTATAGCGGGGGGTGGTTCGGGACGAGGTGGGGACGGGTGAAATAGCGACAAACTAGAGCCGTGACATGCGGACTGGTTGATTGATTGGAGATACAAGGCATGCCAAGTGCTAAAGTCATTAGTCTTGTAAGTATTATGCATGTTTATTATCGCGGAGGTGGTGGTGATCTCCCGTTGAAGAGCGAGATTCAGCGCCGGCTTACACATTTACTAGGTTTTTTCTCCCAACCAGGCATCTCCGCCTGTGGGGACTGGCTCTACGCTCCGGTCATGTGTGGTAGTGTAGTATGTGTACGTATGAATGTAAGGGGTGATAACAAGGAAGAGAAAGGAAAAATCGCGCGCGGTTCCTTGTCTGTTTCTTACGGTTCTACTTCTGCATTCGCCTGGTATTGATCATAGAAACCACAGAAAACTGCCTATTAGCCGCAAGATTTCTCCTCTAGACAGCGGCTGAATTCGTCCTAGCTATGTAACTGGGTCGAAAATCTTGCCACCGTCGAGACTCGAAATCTAAGACCTCCCGGTCAGAGCCACGGAAGTGACATCAATTGATGCCCTGAGCCACATACCTTGAGCGAAACGGGGCGCTCGGTGTGGAAAGCTACAGGACGTGACATACGGTGCGAGAGAGAGGTAGGGAGGGGTTTGTGACGGGGCGGGGCGGGGCGGGGCGCGGCGCGTCTTCGAAGGAAGCCGAGGGGAGCGGAGCAGTCGGCGGAATTAAAGCGTGTAATATAGACTGCTTCCTCCGCCCGCCTGCAGGACGGCTGCGTCATGGGGCACGATGTCCCCAACGTGCATCTGCTGCATAAGGGAACACTCCACCGTGACGACGTTTTCCGCTTTGTGAGTTTACTAAAGGAGCTCTTAGAGAACTTCTGGCTCTTGATAGGACTTGATCTATTTTCCTCCTTTTTTCGTACAAGTTCGGATGGAAAAGTTTGAGTTCTATAACCACTTCTTCGAATAATTTATCATTAAGTAGTTTTGATAAAAAAGTCTTTGGTTTATGGGTTGGTTGAACGGAAAAATTCTATTAAGTTTTATACTTTAGTCGCATTAAAACTTGTTTTAGTTATGGAAACGTTCAACATGTGATTACTGGCTTTTGTATAATCGCAACATCAAAGAAAGCAAAGAAGCTTCATTTTCTTTGGTTACCCTGTAACAGTATTTTCTAAAATAATGAGGAGGGAGCATGCGTATGAGATTTTGTACACGTGGAGTCCCAAATATTTTTTATTTTCTTTTTTGAAAAAAGAGAATTCTAAATTTTAAAATACACATAAAACGCATTTATAAAATATTTTATAAAATAAAAGATTTTATATTATACTGTATGCACACAATAAAAGAAAATTGGTGATTTTGAAAATATTAATGTCTTTAAATAATAATAAAATTTGCGATTCATTCATAAAAGCAATGTAACTCCTGCTTCAAGTGGAGCAAGAATTTGATTTTTCTGAAGAACATATTGAACGCTAGTCATTTCGAAACCTACTCGTTCTTTAAGGGAGTTCACGCATGAGATTGAATCGTCAAATTTATTTGAAAGCCGTGTTCCGTTTACATTGGTTATTTTATGAGCACAGAAATACTCCAGTTAAAAGGCACTGTTGAAAGGCTATTTCATGTGTCAGGAACTGAGACGATTTGTAATAGAAAGCTACAGATTTCTTGCCCCGGCCGGGAATCGAACTTGCTATCGCTTCACAGAAAGCTCGGGCATATATAAAGAGGTTTTAATTTGCATTCAGACAGCACGAAGCAATAGTCCAATAAATAAGATGGAAATGTTATTGTTTAGAAATGATGCGTGACCCAGCGCATCGCATTAAAAAACTATTTTAACTTTGCGCGAGAAATTCCCCGAGAACTTTCTCCGCCGTCGTCTCTTTCGCATTTGCCCAGTTCCAAAGGCCGCTTTGCCTTTCTTTCACCTTCAACCTGCAATTTATTGAACGCGGCGCGCGGGGACGTTTGCTCTCGCGAGAGCGGGCTCGTACGTCGAGGGCCGCGCGAGTCGCGGTTAAATTCCCATCAATCTCCCGAAGAAGTGCGTCCGCACTCGCTTTGAGCGGCGGCGCGGCGCGGCGCGGGGCGGGGCGGGGCGGGGCGGGGCGGGGGAGGGGCGGGGAGGCGGAGCGGGGTCGGGCGAGCGGAGCGGGGCGAGGTGGAGCTGGGCGGGGCGGGGCGGCGTTCGCATCGGACACCACGCGACAAGCGCCATTTCGTCGAGAGAAATGGGCGTTAAGATGGAGATAAATTCGGCTCTGCCGAGAGCCGGGTGCTTTTGCTCTGAGTTGCGTGCGGGGGCCTGCGCTAAAAGCCACGGGCAGGGGAGGTTTTGCCGCCCCGTGCCATTTCGCGGCAGAATTTGCCGCTTTAACGTATTCCTGAACGAGTTTCGAATCAACATATCGCGATTTTTTTTCAGCTTTAACGTCCTTTCGCAAGTGATGTTTCCGGGAATCGCGTCAATTTTTTTGCTGCATGGGAGTGGTGTGCATAATAAGTTTTGATGAATAGTGTGCTATTTTGGAGATTTACTTGTATCGAATGTGTGCTATAGAGTAAATCATCATATTCCTACCTTTTTGTGAAAGTCAATAAGTGTGGTGACCTGTAGAAACAACTTCATTCGAATTTCAAGATAATGTAAATATGCTAAAAATGTCCATTAATAGGTTTCATTATATTGATAATATCGTGTGGGATGTATATTGGGGATAAGAATAGGGATTAAGTTTTTCAGGACCTAATGTACACCATTGTCGAATTGTAGATACCGACTGAGATAATTCAAGACAATAAATATTGCTTCTGCAATGTCTTTGATCGAGAGGTCGTGGGTATAAATCCCGATTGTGGCGGATATTCGACACTAATTGGATCTAATTCATCCTCTGTCTGGGGGAGTACCCCTTAGTCCGGCTGTTTTGATCGATAGCATTCTGTAGAATCTCTGATCGATAACAGATAACAAATGTTGAAGCAGTGCTCTAAAACGGTACAAGAACCTCGCGCGATATTTTCTTCGTCATTCTTATTCCATCTCTCCCCTTACACTCTTAACTGCAGTAAACTTCTACTCGTGTAGGGAGATCAGTCGGAGATGCTCTGCAGGAATACATTTTTCGTCCTTGGCCAGTAGGCCCTTAGCATACGGGTAGGTACATTGGTTGTGTATTTGCAGTTCTTGATTATATATTTGATTCTGTGAATTATTAAATTAACAATTAAAAACGCTACATCTGGTAAATCTTTGGAATTGATATTTAACACATTGTCGAGTGTGTTTCCATTGTGGCAGTTTGTGCTAATGGTAAACCCCGCAAGCCAAAGTGTAGATTCGCGCCGGATCACGCGTTCTAGCGAGAGAGGTACACTGTCACCTCCTGGGATGCAACATCCACTGCGCATAAGGGAAGAATGGCCATAGCAGTTGATGTGTGCGTAAACAGGAAATAATCAATCAAACGAATTATACACAATCGTTGTGTTTAGATACGTAACGACTTGAATCCAGGACATTTTTGGTTTCCAAAGATTTAAATGAGATTTCTTTCGAAAAGAAGTGAAGTGAAAATATTTGCAAAAATCAACCCTCTTTTCTATACCCTTCGGAATTATTTGTAATGTGGGTAATTTGCTTTTCTCTTAGGCACTCTGATATACAAGGTTAGAAATTTATTTTAAAATGAAATAATGTTCATCCCTGGTCGTTAACTTGCAAGGCGAAACTCGTGCACCGCCTCTCAGCGGGAGACCTTCTAAATAAAGACACCCCCGTCTCTGAACGTCGTCTGCTCACACACATACGCGACCGTCACTTTTTCAGTGGGATAGGATGAAATAGTATAAATAGTAATAATAGAAGACAATACAGGGTTTTGAAAAACCTCTGTGGAGAAGAAACTGCAAAAACCTTCTAGCAGTGCTGATGCTACATATTTGATACTATTCATCACCGGAGACTCGGATCCTTCAGTTTCACGGTAGAGTTCGCGTGGAATTCGTGTATGCTGTGTACACGAGCAGCTATACGAAACCACCTGTCCGAGGGAGCGTCCGCAATGAACCATCCTGACGGGCGGACACAAGATAAAACAGCGTCTCCTGCACAAACTGCTCGCCTGCCTCTCTCCCACCCGTGCGTGCGGACGTTATGCCAGCGCCAGCATGGGTCACGTCGGGGGCCGAATACAAAAAGGGAAAGGGAACGTTATGATTTAACGACAGGATTAACCATTTTTCTCCCTATGTGGGCAATTCATACTTCAAATTTGGAATCTATATTCCTATTTCCGAATATTTTAATTTGGTGAAAATTGCTTAAGCTCCTTGTTCTGTTTTTCTTTGGACGCACATCTAAACATGGCGTGCACCTGAAAAGAGAACTTTCGCCCCCAACCGACCTTACTCTTCAGCGGATAGCCTTGTAGTCTATGAACTAGAACAGACTCTTTCAACTGGATTCAGGCGATAAATTTTCAATTGGTTCCTAGCTTATGAAATAGCGGAGGCGTTTTGAGGTATTATTAGAAGAAGAAAGGAACTTGTGAAAATTACAGAACAACAATGTTTAGAACATCAAATTTACTAGCTGATGTTTTAATTTTTGAAAAATAAAGTATTCTCTCCGTAGAACACAGAAAACAGTATCGCGCACAATGATCATTTTGCAATGGACCGTACAACAGCTGAAAGCTATGACATAAAACTCGCTTCTTGCCGGCACATGAGATACTCGCCTACCACCGTGCCCCATGTAAAAAAAAAAGATGATGTAGGCGTTTAAAAAATTAACTTTAGAAGAGTGTTGTGAAAATATGGCGTCCGCTGGTGTCTAAAACGTCGAATTCGGTATATTTTAATTATAGAATAATTAAAACATTACGAATTATATTTTCCCCAACAAATACAGGCACCAATGTGGCGCTCACCTGCATGGGGATCCTTCCGGAACGAACCGTCCTGACGCGTCAGCGGAGAGCTACGAGATAAAACAGCTCCCGCCACTCCCCTGGCCGCGTCGAGAGCGTTACGCGCGCGCCGCGCTGGCGTACGTCACGTCAGTGCACACACACACACACACACGCGCGCGCGGGCGGGCGGCGCGAACACGGCGTGTACGCGCGAGGCGGCACGGCACGCGGCGTGGCGTGGCGTGGCGCGACGCGGCGCGGCGGCGTAGCCGACTGTTTAATTATTAGCGCGCGTCCCCAGTGGCGCCCGCGATATGGCGGCGCGTGGCGAGGGCGAGGCGCGGGGTCCGTTTCGCAGTGCGACGACCGCCACCTGCGGGGGGTGGGTGGGTGGCGGCGGCGGCGGCGGCGGAGGAGAGACAGGTGAAGAGGGAGAGTTGAGGGTGGCGGTTGAGAGGAATGCGTGGGCGTGCGGGGCGGTGGAGCACCCTCGTGCGATGATAGCGATCCGCGCGGGAGTGGTGGTGGGGGTGGTGATGATGAGATGGAAATGAAAATGTGTGGGGTGCATGAATGATGGTGAGAGCGATGCTTGATGTGGATAACAGAGTTACAGAGAGGGAGAAGTGCAGGGATGAGTTGCGTGGGGATGGGAAAACGGTGGAAGGTGATGCGAAGTGTGGATGGAGGTTGGAGAGAGATCAGTGTGAGGCACGTATGTGATGGAGTCAAAAAAGAGGCACGTATATGATGGAGTTGACAATACACAAGAAGTAGTGGTACCTTCCGATGCGACACGGATGAATCGTAGTGATATGATGGTTTTTGAGTGCTCAGTCAAATCATTACTTTGGGGGTGATGAAATATTGAAGTTATGGTGTCTATGCTTGTGAAATGAGCCGCAATGGGGAATAATACACTGAGTTAACGGTGCTAGAGTAGGTGACTGATGGAAAGCCTACAAAGACGCAGTAAATCCCTGTAGGGAAACTGCAAAAGGTGGAGGGTAGGAAAACGTTCAAAAGAACAGTTGAAGGAGGAGTATGGAGTGAATGACGATGGTGGAATAAAAACGAAGAGAGTGGCATTCGTGACGACACTGCAGGAGAGTAGAACTACCACGAAGAACACGAACGTACTACCTAAAAAAATAATTTCGCGCACGAAGTACCTGCATTATTCTGAACTGCTCATAAAAAATTGAACACGGAGCAGACACGGAGAGGACGAATTCTGTCCCAGGTCATAGCGGGAACGGCAGTGCGCAGAGAAGAAGACAACAGCTAGGAGGAAGTCCGAAAGAGGAAGACAATTGCAGGAACAGCCGCGGCAGTGGCGGTCTAGTCGCGGGCAGCGGCGCGGCGCTTGGGTGGCCGGGTGTGTTGGCGAGTTTTGCTGGAGTGGAAGGGCTGTCGGCGGTGGTGGCAAGTGCACTTCGTCGCTCCGCACCTGTGGGGGTGGCATCGGGGGCGGGTGGGGCTGGGATGCGAAGGGGGCGGGGCGGGGCGGGGCGGGGCGGGGCTCTGTGGAGCAGAGCGCGGCGGGGCGGCCGGCACCCCGACAGACAACCGCCGCGCCCCGCTCAGTCCATTTGCAAGTCGATGAGTTTATTACGAAAATATCACGCGCTTCTCGCGTGTGCGCGCACTCCGCTGCCGTCGCTCCGTCTCCGCCGCCCCGCCCACGCCCGCGCTTCGTCCCCGCCCTCATCCGTGCCCGTGGGTATAGCCGTAGCTGCATGTTCGCGTCACTACTATATCATGGTTTCGCGGAGTTTCTTCCTGGTTCATTCTTGTAATATCCTTATTAACGTCATTTTGCATGTTTAGGCTTGCTCATGAATCTGATTTGTCATCGAATTTGAAAAGTGTGTTTAACCAGTCGTTTGAGTATGTATACTACGCGTTCATTAGAATGTACATTATATTCGTGGTACCTAAATTTCCTCATCCACATCAAGTTTACAATATTTGGTGCCATTTCCTACGTTATCATTTCCGTACATTATCGGCTTACGAGCATTCGTAATCTACTGGCACATGTATGTCGAGGTTGCTCGAAGTACCTACGCCACCGAAGCAGAACGACTGAGTTATGAACTTTACGACTTTAACTTTTTTATTATGAAGCGCGCTCTATGTATGATAAATATTCGGCATGTACGTGCGTTGGGTAGTTCAATAACTTCAATAAGAGTAGAAACTCACTCGGTTCATTACCGTACAATTTATTGTAGGCACTAGGTAATATTAAAAAGAATTCTCTGGAGTGTCTTGAATGTTTCATAGAATAACAATGTTTCTGAAAAAATTCGATTTGATATTTTCTCATTCTTAAACTGTTATATGGTTTCCCATTTTACATGACACTTTTTCGTCGTAGTTATGACACCTATGACATTTCTCTTGTGTGCATTACAAAAAAAAAAGATTGCGAAATGAAGGCCGACTAATCATAGACTTTATTATATTTGTCGATTTTGTACTCGAGGATATGGAAAAATCCGACGAATTTTGCTCGTTCAGTTTCCATAGTGGTTGTAGTTCTCATTGGGGTTGTCGTTCTGATTGGGGTTGTCGTTCTGATTGGGGTTGTCGTTCTGATTGGTGTTGTCGTTCTGATTGGGGTTGTCGTTCTGATTGAGGTTGTCGTTCTGATTGAGGTTGTCGTTCTGATTGAGGTTGTTGTTCTGATTGAGGTTGTTGTTCTGATTGGGGTTGTTGTTCTGATTGGGGTTGTTGTTCTGATTGGGGTTGTTGTTCTGATTGGGGTTGTTGTTCTGATTGGGGTTGTTGTTCTGATTGGGGTTGTTGTTCTGATTGGGGTTGTTGTTCTGATTGGGGTTGTTGTTCTGATTGGGGTTGTTGTTCTGATTGGGGTTGTTGTTCTGATTGGGGTTGTTGTTCTGATTGGGGTTGTTGTTCTGATTGGGGTTGTTGTTCTGATTGGGGTTCTCGTTCTGATTGGGGTTCTCGTTCTGATGTGGTCGTAGTCGTGGTATTGTAGCCTTTTATTACGAGTTGTCCGTGGACGTTGTCCTAGTTAATGCTGCAACAATGTTTGTTTCCTTCGACCCATCGGTGCATCCCTGAAGTGTGCGAACCTGTGACACATTCCATAGTACACCTCGGCCAGCATTCCACCCAGCTTACCCAGCTTCGACCCACTTCCTCTTCTCAACCCGCCCCGCCCCCTCCGTTCTTTCCACCCCTCCCTCGCCATACCTTCTCCGCCTACACACCCGGCTCCTTTCCGCGGCTGCCTAACCCGCCCACTTCCCTCCACCCCCACCAACTCCGTGCCACTCCGCTTGCGCGCGAACGCTGCCGCCAATTTGCGCTGCATTAAAAGGTAAAGCCCATTCCGCGTGCCGAGCCCCAAAAATAGCGACGGCGTTGGTGGCTGTAATTCAGTATTTAGTTCAATTCTCGGGCGCGCGGCGGGTAACCGAGATCGGAATATTCATGCCTCGTTACACCGACCGGCGTGGGCGGGCGGGCGGGCGGACGAGTGCGTGCTGGACCGAAACCGTTGTGGTCTGGCGAGGTATCGAACCGAAGATGCGTTGCCTTTGCGAAGCGTTGCTCATTATAGTGGGGAGAACAATTGTGATCTTGACGGTGATCTGAATGTATGAGTCAGCAAACACGATATTTCAGGGTTGTACGCGGCGAACTGTTTATTTGTGGATTCAGTGCTCAATAAAGTTCATATAAGAAACCTAGAACTTAAGATCACAAAGAAATGTATCTTTCTGTTCTCCTGATTGAGCAGATATTTATGTGATAAATCTATACTCGTTATCGTTGCACAGTTACGTCAATTATTATTGACAATAGTTGTAATGAGTGTATTACTTTTGAGGGGGATTTGAGTAACACCTACCCATATAGTACGAAGTTTGTATTTGAAATATTTGCTATTTGGAATTTCGATTCCGAACTTTTTTTCGGATTCCTTTTACAATAATATCCATAATTTAATCTACTTCCAACTCTTCTCACCGTCGATTAAGTACGTTTCTTTATTTAATGTGCGCTTTTAATCTCTCTAATAATCAATTTACATTATCAAATTGAATTCGATGATTGAAGATGAAGTAAGTGCCATTTTTACATGCATATTGATGGTGAAGCACATTGGTGACGTTGATGGTCATTATTAGAGAAATCCGCATCGAGTGTCTTAACATTTTTCCTTGCTATTTTTGTGTTTTGTTTACCCAGTGACTATTCTGGACAACATAAGAGTCGCTCTATAAATTCCTTGTTGTATTGGTTATATGACAATAACAAACCCATTCATTAATGTACTGCCAAATTTTCCGTCAATCACGCCACATGGACAGCCCATCGTTAATTCAAGCACAGAATATATGTTTAAAGGAGAAACAATCCCTTTCGCTTGCTAAAACACTTGCTTTCAAGTAAAAAGCTAATTTCGCCTCCCGTAAATCACGCCCGGGCTCGAAGCAAGGAAGGCGTGTCCGGGCACCTGCTTGACGGCATCGCAGGCAGCTGTGATTCGCGGCGGCGGCGTGTGCGGGGCGGGGCGGGGGCGTGCGCAGCGGCCGGAAAATTAAAACCGCCGACGCGGCCGCTAGCGCTCCGTCGCGAGGGGCGGCGCGGCGGCGGACGAGGGTCCGACGCGGTTTTTAAATAACAGCGGCGTTGGCGGCGGAGGCGGCGGCAGCGTGTCGGGGGCGGGGCAAATGTATGCGGCGGGCGCCCGGATGTCCGGGACGCTCTCTGGGCTGCTCTCCCCCGCCGCGCCGCGGCCGTCATGCCGCCTCCGTCACCCTCGCGGTTCGCCCCCGCGCCCGCCGCCCCTCACGGTCGCGTTGCCCTTCTGCCCTTTGCGTTCGCTACCCTCGCCGTGTTTACTGCGGCTGTTGCTATCGCCGAGATCACCGCCCCGTCAGACTTGGTCGCTCCTTTTCGCAATGCGTTCCTCGCAGTTTTGCGCTTTTTTCGTTCTCAATAGTCCTTGATAGTTGCGGTGAGGGATTTTTTTTTATTGTTCGTGTGCATTTTTTTTTTTTTGCTGCTACCTATTTCATTATTCTTCTCATGTGTTTCATCTTTCAAATCTTTATGTCTATCTCTCATTTTTTACAATGTCTTTCCTCCTCTCCCAATCTATTTCATCCTTTTGATACCACAAACCACCCATTCTTATTGAAGTTAAAAAAATACTTTATTTATCTTAATTCCACAACTTGCTTCGTTGCTATCGCCGAGATCATCGCCCCGGCCAGACTTCGCCGCTCTCTTTGGGCGTGCGCTTTCTCGCAGTTTTACATTTTTTTGTTCTACACCAGAGCTTGGTAGTTGCTGTAGTGAGGGATTTCTATATTGTTCGTATGTATCTTTTTTGCTGTTTCCTACTTCATTATTCTTCTTGCAAATTTCGCCTTCGCATTCTTTCCTTTTTTGCCCCTAATTTCGTTCTTTACGTCTGCCTATCATACTGAGAAAACTCCTTTTCACTCTCACAATCTATGTCATAATTCTGATACCATGTACATGCATTCTCATTGAACTGCTTTTGCATACTTTCCTTAATTCTCTTAATTCCACAACTTGCTTCGTCCTTACTGATTATTCTTCTTTCTCTGAATGTCGGCCCTCTCCTGCATCTGCCGTTTCTTCTCTCCTCTCTCTTCTCTGAAGCCGTCTACCAGCAGCGTTCCCGCATCACGATCCCGGTGCTGCCGCGGTCTCTCTCGCCGCCGCATCGCTAACATCCTCGCCGGCGGGCACGCGAAACGCAGTGGTCGACCGAGCGCGCACACCGTCAGTCAACCTCCGCCCTCTGACGCCGCCCTCGCCCCGCCCTCGCCCCGCCCTCGCCACGCCCTCGCCACGCTCTCGCCCCGCCTCACTCTCGCCCTAGCCCCGCCCTCGCCTCGCCTCGTCCCGCCCACGCCCTCGCCCTCACCCCGCCCCCGCCCCTGCCCTCGCCTCGCCCCGCCCCCACCCCTGCCCTCGCCACGCCCCACCCGCCCATGCCGCCGCCGGCACCCGGAGCCGGCGAGCCGTCCGCCGCGCGCGCTTCCTGTTGACGGGCCGCCATACCGGAAAATATTTTCTTTTAGTAGACTTTTATTTTATCGCTGCGATTTATGTAGCGGGCGGAGGGGCCGTTGCAGCGGCCTCCGGAACCAATAAAGAGTGGAAACTTTATTTATAGAGCGTGTTCGACACTTTCCCCATTATATTGTCAATGCACTTTTGTTACGTGCGCTGAAACCAGGATTACGCCTCCGGGAGGCTCTCGACGGCGGGGGTGCGGGGCGAGCCCGGGCGGGGCGGGGCGGGGCGGGGCGGGGGTGGAGAGATCTCTTCGCTTCTCGGCGCTCGCTTCGCGAACTCCGCGCTCTCTTCTTGTTTCCTCTCTCCGCCCCCGGCTGCTCTTCTGTTCTGTTCTGTACATAAAGCTCAGTCTCTGTTTCCCCGCTGTGTGTTTCGAAAACGCGCAAAAACCATCCAGTTCCATTCACCGCAACCTTGGTATTAGTTTCATATACGGGACTGGAAAATAGATTAAAAACCAGGAACGTACAAACAGTAAATCGCATTAGAGTTGTGATGAGATTTGCGTCGGCTTTCATCGTTGGATGAACGCGTAACTTGTGGACACGAAACTTAAATTCGATAAATAAACGTCGTTCGTATGAAGTTTGTGAAGCAGTTGCGGAGGCGATAACAGGCCACGAGAAGTAAACACGTTGAAGACTAATGTCACGTTTCTGGAAAGAAACTTCTGCAACGGCGGGGATAAGGTTGCCCCAAAAAATAAAACGATGGGGAAGCAAAAGGAAGTGCAGTCTCGCCTGCAAACGAAGAAACAGAATTTATACTGCAACTTATCTTGTGTTTCGTGTTTTGTTCGTCTTGAATTTTGAAGTGGATTTCGGATAGTTACTCTATCTTGTGGAGTATACTATCTGAATGTTCAATAAATTGTTGCAATGTAAATCATTTTCGCTTTAATGGCTGCACTAGTTACACACAGTTTAATTCTAAAAATTACGATTTTAAGGGGTCGATAAACATGTAAAACATTGGTGTAATTGACACGAAAGCTCAAAGTTTCAGGAAGTAAACGAATGATAAATTCTTGTAACTTCTGAATATTTTTTTGTACACTTCCATTTTCAGCATCGTTAAATGAGTCTCCGGTTTATTTATTTGTTAACTTCTATTACAAAAATGTTTATGATCATCAAAATCCACATTGCTGCAAAGAAAAAGAGAAGGTTAAAGTCGTTCGTCGCTGTACGTCCCACTAAACTTAATTAACGTCACTCGCCAGACTGCCTGTCTTTCACGATCTCCCCAACTGTTTTTCAGCGCAACTTAAGCTGAACAATTGAGATTAATGAGGAAGAGATAAATGTCGGACAATTCTAAAGTTCCTCACTACTTTATCGAATCAAACAGTCTCCCCCCCCCCCACTTCCTCCGGTCCGCCAAAGCAGCTTCTTTTTTGTAGATTTCAAACCCTTTGGCAGCTTTTTCGAGTTGAGCAATGCGACGGCAAGGTTCCGGAGGGAGCAGTTACGAGCTAACGTTACGACGAGTTTCGAGAACTCTTCGGAGATCCACTTGAAGGGCCTGAATAAGCTCAATTCACAGCAGAGGATGCACGGTGAGCCACATGTCTTTTCCCGGGGCAGGGCTGACGCGCCGCATAGAACGGCGGGAAAATATTTTTATTTTATTTTTTATTTTTTCACCCTTGTGCGCTTTATTGCCTCGATGCAGATTGCTAGGGCACACGTTCGCCCACCCCAGTCACCCGCGCCGCCTCTCGCCATCTCACCCTCTGCGTGGTGTCCGTCCGCCGCCCCGTGTCGCGCTCCGCGTGCTGTTTTGACGCCGGGCTGATATTTCAATTGCGGGTGTCGAGGACACGCCGCCGAGGGGTGTCGGGGCGGATGGAGGGCTGACAGGGAGGGCGAAGCGCTGTGCGGTGCGGTCGCGACTGGGAGTTAGCACGAGAGCAGCCAATGGGCGAAGACGGCATTGGCATATGGGGATCACATTGTCAGAGGAAGGCGGCGACCAGGGTTGTCTGAAGGGTGATGACGTAGTGTTGTTGTGGAAGCTGATACATCGATGTGTTCGGTTGTGAAGGTGTCAATTGCACTGATCTAGCTTGCCAGTAGTCACTTTTGACACCAGGGGTGGATTTTTGTGGCTGACATAGGCGATAGCAACAAATAAAGAATTTTAATGAGGACGTTGCAGCCGAAAAAGGGCGAGGAAAGTGCTTCTGAAGCCAAGGCCAAGTGTGAAGTCGTTTACTGAAGTGTTTTTCATTTTTGAGAATTTGTAGGTGTAAGTGAATATGGTATTTTTGCATTACTACCTGATTTAGTAAATTAAAATGGTGCTAAAGTTCAGGCATACATTTCCTTATTGTATCATTTCAAGTACATATGTTGATTTAGAAAATGAAATTGTAGAAATGAAAATCACGCGCCTGGAAAATATTTGTACTGAATAGCACAAAATGCCTGTGTTATAAAAAATAACAAAAGGTAACATTTCGGTATTATATATATCGTTAACTAATTCGAGACGGTACGTTTCTTCATTTTCGTAGCAAACGTCTTTATTGTACTAATTCTGAAACCGGTGCTGCGGTGTCATCTCCACGCAAAGCTCTCCCAGCGAGATAGTCCGGAGATTGCGTGCACGCCGTGGAAGCGACAGGTGTGGGACAACCCGCGGGGGCTTCCCGCTAGGGGGCATGGCGTTGGAGGGTTGGGCAGGGGGGCACCAGGGGGGCGCGACCCCGCCTCAACGCGCCCCAGGGGGTGGCACCGAGCCTAGGGGGTTTCCCAATTCGCCCCACCCTCCCACATACAAACACACCCCACCACCATCATACGTACTCCATACGCGCACAGGACACACGGCGGAAGCACTGCTCACAGTGCGAGGGGTTAAACGCCTGTTTGATAGATGTGATTGAATATATTGTGAAGTGATTGGGTTTGGCATCTCTCCATTGTGCAAACCGACCGTGGTATTGGCCAACGTTCGGGGAGCATGTTTGCAAATTCTGAGGTTTGAATCTCCAGTTGGCGTGTTCGACAGCCATTTGCGGTTTCCCTTCATTCGTTGTCAGTTATCTGCGAACGTAAATCTGCGTTTGCTTTCACATACCGTTTCGTTGATTACAGATTTAATACATTATCTGAAAACGTTTTGAAGGTTTGTGTGTTGTCCATGAAGATGGCACGTTCGACCAAAATGCGTGCAAAAACTAAAAGGAGATGCAGTTAGTTAATTATTGTAAATGAGTTTTGAATTACTTCAAAGCACACATTTCAGTATTTAAATCATGCAAGACTTTTGTCAGATATCCCCAATGTATTTTAATATAATACGTACGTAAGAAAAGTTTCAGTAACTTCTCGAAATTGTGACATTATTCATTTCTAACATGAATGAAAGAAAATGCTCAAACAAAATAGGTTTCTACAATAAGTTTGGCAACAACAATTATCCCATTCTAATTCCCCATTATCCGAGTCAGAGTATACTACATCTTTGACATCGCTGGCGTATAATGTAGTACGAATGTTTTAGGTGTCGACATGCAAATCTTTATTTATGTATAATGATTAATAAGACTAGATTAGTTGTGCTGGGCTGCATCAGTCCAACAACATGAAATTCTGGTGGCATTTGCCATCACATCCGCCGACACAACCGATTCACGGCGTTACCAAGAGACCTCTCCAACTTATGCACGTTGATGACAGGACATTAATTAATTACGTGACATAATTATTCTAAAGGATGGATATTAAGCACAGACTAAGGGCACACTAGAGAGAAGCTGATTTATGTAGTACGCTGAAGATATTCATAACGCTGGAAGGTAGGTCTTCCAGATAGATACATCAGAGACATTTTACTTAATTTATCAACGATCAGTAATGTAGAATAATTTGTTTGAGTGAATATCTGACATCAGAACTAAATATAAAATATTTTCAAACACAACGTAGTTCGTGTCACTGTAAATATTAGTTAGTAAACACAATGGGATCAAAAATATGAAAACACGTGGCAATTGAAAACCTCTATGATAGAGCAACTGGGCGTAGAAATCCGGTTTTGTTTGCCGGCTGGAGCAATCAATTCCTTAAAGTGTCAAACGTTATTTATTTCAATCATTTCTGCTAAGTAGCTACGAGGTTGCAACAAGTTGCGAGGTAGTTGGCTATTGGAAACGAGGAACATATTCCCATCTAGTTGTTAAAAATTAAATGTAAACTAAATGATAGCCTACGTAAATTTCATGAGTTTCTTACCTTTCGATCAATTAAACTGAAGTAATACGACTTACTCTATCAGTGTGAGCAGTTGTATAGTGCAACGAATTAAATAAAAATAAAAACATTATTCTTGTAACATCTTTTTTATTACCTGTCCATGAAGTACGCCATTTGCTAAATAATTTCATCCCACTCGCCGCTCATACTTTAAATGACGTAAGAAGAGTTGTTAAGTTAATAATTAAAATGTAGCATTTTGAGAATCAGTGGTGCAATATTTTAGAGTAACAGACCTGTTTATTCCGTACATGCTCTCCGTAGGTGCCTGCTCATCCCAGAGAACGCCCAAAATCCCCGCGGAAGAGGCGCGCCGCTGCGCTGTTCTCCTCATCGCGTTTCAATAATGGCAATTGTCTGGCGCCGTGAATTGTCCCCAATTTCCTTATCGGGGCCGGCATCCCTGCCAATTAGCAGTCGCCTGGTGGCGACCCCGACCGGGCGGGGGCGGTAAATCCAGCGCGGGCACAATATCCTCCCTGCGCCACCGCCGACGAATCAGTCACTGCCCCTCCCACTCGCGCGCCCCCGGCCCCGTGCGCGGGCGTATTGTCTACCCCTTCTCCCATCCCCCCCTCTGCGACACAGCGCAGACTTCATGTGCGCCGCTTGCGTTGGCCTCACGGTGGATTGGAAACCCGGCGTGGAGAGGGCCCTGTAAGTCGAAATGCGGAAAAACGGGATGTAAAGTAATAAGAAGTGACCTGGAAATTCAGAAGGCTTTCACATTTGGGCCGTATTCTATAAAATATTTTTAAATTCGATGTATTAAATAATCATAATTTTCGCTTCATACCCACATTGCTAGTGAACTTTAGTAAACAAAAAGCAAGATTGCATATTATCTCGTCTAAGTGGTATATTCTTGCAACGTAACTCCGTGTATTTATCGCGTGTGCTAATTTTGTTTTTGTTTTTAACGATTCATCTGTACACCTCCACAGTACATTTAACTTATTCGCAAGGGTACCAGAGGTGATCTCTTTGAAGTTGGCCAATTACAGCAGAAGGGTGTGTTACACTGATGCATGGTAGGGCTAGTCAATACACCACGCGGCTATCCGGGACCTATTATAACGGCTCGAGCCGTCGGTCGGGGGCCATGGAGAGCCTCCGAGGACAGACGGCGGAGGACGAGGATGGGGGAGAGGGTGGGAGGACGGGTGCGGATCGCGCGCGGACACGCGTCGCCATTAATTTTTCATCCGGGCTAAATCGCACGCACCGAAACAAGGGGGAGTAACGAGGCGGTTGTCGGCTCCTCAATCAAGTTACCCGCGCATCGCTGCTGCTGCTGCCGCCGCCGCCGCCGCCGCCGCCGCCGCCGCCGCCGCCGCTGCGGCCCAACGCGCCCTGCACCGGGCAGCACACTGGCCCCCAGCGGCCACAATGAACGCCTAGCAGTGAAATTGAATATTTCTAGTTTTCAGATATGCAGTATTGATTATGAAAAGACGACGGCCCACCCCTTTGTGTAGCGGTCATACTGCTTTATTTCCACCGCTGGGGCCGGGCCATCGCATCCTCTCGACGCATCCAAGTGGAGCGTGTGATGGGCGACACAGCTTCGGGGCAGGTTCTTTCAGGAGGTCCCCTTTTCCCCTGAATTTCCTTAATCCATTGCTCCTGAACCTAAATCGTTGTTTCATTAAAGAAGCCGAATGTTGAAGCCAGGATGAATTTAGGAGTGTCAGAGAATAATTGAGAAAATGGGTCTATTGTTAAGCTATTAAGAAAAATATAGCTTTTTTGGCAACAAAATGAAGAGAGATCATGAATACGTACTGTGAGTGGCATGTTAAAATATAAATGTGTAAAGTAATACAAATGTCTTAGGAATGTTTCGTAGTAAAATGTTTTACTCGGCGTACGGTAAATCATTATTTCCACGAAGAATGGTTAGAAGATGAAAGAAGTTACACAAACACGAAGAAAGAAATAGACAACCTCTTTTTGAGTAAGGGATCTTTAACATATATATCCATAAAAATCTCGCAATTTAATTGTTGCATGAGTGTCTACAGAGCTGTAAAGAAAATATAACTTTAAATAGTTACGCACATTCAAGTATAGAGGTGAGGATTAGGTTGATTATAGCTTCATCTTACAAAACATGAATTGATGAATGTTATATGAAGCTATAATAACATAGTGTTATTTCTGGTGGTAGGCATTACTCTTCAGTTAATAAAATGATTGAATACAGACAATGAATTCTGACTTTTAAACTTTCACAGTAAAAGCTACTTTGAAAAGTAACACTCATATTTCAAAAATGTTAAAATATGAGAAATTACTTAAACTGTTTAAATTTTAGTTGCACAACACATTCATATTTTCTATTTGTACTACATGGAATATCGCCTTTCTTTTGTATCATTTGGATGTTATTTCGGCCCTTCGGGGGTTGTTGGGCAACTGCCTCGCGATCGGGACAGGAGAGTGTGCAGCAGAGGAGAATGGGGCGAGTGGAGAATCTGATGGTGGAAGGGGAAGTCATGTCGAGGGCTTGTGTACAGCGCTGTGGATTTGGTGGATGACGTGGATGGAGCATCCTATATGGTATGCTCCCATGGGAAGAGGGAATGAAGTCAGATAAATAGGTGGGTTTAAGATGGGATAGAGGAAATTAGATGGTTAGGGATTGGATGTGTGGCCGTGCGCTGATAATACATAACAGAAGGGAGAGGCTTATTGAAGGCGGACAATCAATGATTAGGATACGTGTTACGTATTACAGTACATCATGTGATTTACGATTTTCAAGGTTACACTTGACATAGTTTAGTGTCGAGTTTCGGATTCGTGTGATTCGTTGAAACATTTGTATAACTAAACATTGAAAAGGACACCCTCACCAATAAATGATTCTAAAACAAAAGAGACTGAACATTGTGTAAGCTGAAAGAGTTAGTAACAATGAAATATTTTTTTTATTAAGTGGGAAGAGGAGAGTGTCCCATTCCTTAAAGATGATGCCGCATAAGAAAAAGTAGGTGTCTTTATTATTGCCTAAATAAATGGGGATATGGTCGTGAATCAACTTAGCATATACTCATGTACTCATATAGCATGTACAAAAGTGCGAATCTTAAATTTAGCTTCTAATATTGGTAATGACTCCACACATGATATTATTTTTAAGTTAAGGGGTTCATTTTTAAGAGATTTAATCGGATACACACATTTAATACAAACTGTTCTACAATGTCATACATGTTGAGGGAAGATTTAATGAATATAATTCTTTTAACGGAAACATTCCGACGTTCCTATTTTGTCCCAGAATTTAAAAATGGAACAATGCTACAGTTATTTTGTATACCTTTTCACAGAACGAGTTTTACCTTGCTTTTCTTGTATCTAAGCGAGGAAAGCAAATAAACTTATGCTTTAAAAAACGCTGACTGTGAGTATAATATAAGGACCGTTTAGTTTTACTTGGTTCACTAATAATTTTCATTCCCACCAACCTCCCCTTCACTGCACCCAACAAATGCATTCGCCCAAACCGCACCTCGCAAAGCGGCACGAGACCTTGACTCCATATGTAAGGCCCCACGGCGCGAAGTGGGCGGGGCAGAGCGGGGCTTTTGGTGGCGAGACGGGGTGGGGCGATACGAGGCGAGGCGTTAGTGGAACGGCGTGCGTGAAAGTGCGAGATGGGCGTGGTGGTGCGGAGTGAAGAGAGAAGGGGCGGGACGGGGCAGAGGGAGTGGCACGCAAGGCTCCGCTAGTCTTGCGAGCGTGGCGGGACGGAGCGGGACGGGCCGGGGCGGGACGGGGCGGGACGGGGCGGGACGGGGCGGGCCGGGGCGGGCCGGGGCGGGCCGGGGCGGGCCGGGGCGGGCCGGGGCGGGCCGGGGCGGGCCGGGGCGGGCCGGGGCGGGCCGGGGCGGGCCGGGGCGGGCCGGGGCGGGCCGGGACGGGCCGGGGCGGGACGGGACGGGACGAGGGACGGGACGGGACGGGACGGGGCGTGGGACGGGGCGGTGGAGTGAAGCGTAAGAGCGAAAGCAGAAGGGTTGGTGCTGGCGAAGCGCTGGCTGCGCTCGGGGGCGCCGCGGGACAAAGGAAGGGCTCTGTGAAGCCGTCTGCCGCGCGTCTGGCCGCTCATACGCAAGTTGGCGCTCCCGTTCCTCTGCGTCTGTCTGTCTGTCTGCCGGGCGGTCGGCACGAGTGCCCATGCAGCCTCTGTGCCACGCGTGCGATCCCGTGCGTTGGCCCGTGTGATGGCTCGCGCGCGGCTGCGTGCTGTGAGCCGCCGCCCACTCGCTTCCTCGATGTGTGCGTTGAGTTGATGTGCGATCGGGTTTACTCGCGAGTCGCGAATGGCCTCCATTGTGAATGAAAGGGAATATTCATTATTTATATCAATTTTTATACTAAGTAATTAGCCTCATTATAGTGCACTGCAAATATGACTTCGTTATGTAATTTATGATCAACAATATATAGCTATCAACAACAATACATTATTTAAAAAAAAAAACGATAATTTAGCAGTTGAACATTGATATTAATGAAATTCTTTAATTCGTATTGAACTATCCAACGATCCATATTAAAATTCATGACTTCTTAAAAAGGCAGTTTTCTTACCTGTTCTTAAACTGTTTTCTATCTTGCGCATATACAGTCTGATAAATCGTTTCTTTACATTCGGGCCTGGAACATCTCAGAAGTAATTGGTAACGTAGGGTTCTCTTGTTTAAAGTGGTATAAGATATCACTGGTGTTTCAGGCGTACGTGTCTGAGGTTAAGATTTCTGTAAAAGTGGTTATCTAATAATCAAACTCATTGCTGCAGCGTATGATTAGTTTCATTCAACACTTTTCCTAATTCCTCTGTAATCGTGGCAATTTGTGGTGTTTGGAGATATTATTCTGAATTGTTGTTAAATGCCGAATTTCATTTGGTAAATTTAAACACGTTCGTCATTAGCAATCTAAAATTAGTAGAGTATTAGTAGGTGTAGTATTCTACACCTTTCTTTGCTGCTGAACTGTCCGTGCTGCGTCCTCAGCTGCGGATGGCCATTGCGTTTCGTGCTTTTCCACCTCCTCCTCCTATCCCCCAATCGCCCACATCAATTGTTATGCGTTTCCCCGACCTTTTTTGTTTAAATCTTTTCTCCCGCATTTACCGCTCATTGCTCTCGGCGCGACGATGACGACATTCGACCAGCTCATCTCCCGTTCCCGAACGAGCGTCCGGAATCGGTTCGGAGCTCGACCGGCCGACGGACCGAGCTGACAGGCGAGCGGGGGGCGGGCGGACGTTTGAGCCAAAGCCTCTGCAATTACCGCGGCGCGCACGCGTTTGAACCACTCGCCTCTTTCTGATTTTTTTTTTTTTTGAAAAAAAAAAATTCATTGACCTCTCGGCCATTCTTTCTGCCTGTGCGCGCCTGCCGCCTCTGATTGCGAGAGAGCCAGTGAGCACTGTTTGAGTAGAGCGCTCCGCTTTGTGGTGCCTGGCCGCGATGCCCCGCTGCCTCGCGCCCCGCCCCTCGCCCCGCCCCCCCCGCCCCCGCCCGTGATTTTTCCGGAGGGAGAGGCGCGCTCGCATGCGGCCAGTTGGAGTGGCGCTGGAGAGAAGGCCGCGGCTGCGGCGAGCGCCCGCTGCGTGAGTTCGCCTGCACTGAATGGAGTGTTTGGAGGGAATAGGGCAAAATAAGAGACCGAAGCAATACAACAGTACTGTTTTAGAGGAGGTGATGAAGCGTGTTGGTGATGATTTTCTGTAATATTTAAAAGCACTACTCATTTGCGATTTCATTAATTTCTCTGCCCTAAAAAGGAAATTAATGGATATGCTAGCTATTGTTTTTTATTGTAGTTATAAGCTATTGTTCCATGCATATATTTTTTTAAAATTAAAACTGAAATTATGAACGCTTCAAATCGACAAAGCAGAAGCAATTGTGTTCATTTGGGTTTAAAATTGAGGTTCTCACATATGACGTTTTTTGGTATCATAGTCGATGTTACCATAATATTACAAATACATTTTTATATAATATTTTATTCATAAAACGATATTTGCGCCCGAAGCTCGATAGTTTTGTATAACCAACGTCAATATTTTATGTTAACGAATATAACTATCTGCGTATACAACGTGCTATGAGCTTCTTTACTAAATCACACCAGACTGCTCGCTTGCAAAAAATAATCCTCGTGTACTAAATAAAAACAATAGCCACGACGTAACTTGTTCCAGCGTAATATGGAGCGTGACACGCTATCTCCCGCTTGGATGAAGCACAGATGTTGCTGTTTTTATGACTTTAAATAAAAGCTGTAACTTAAAAATGGAAGAGACTTGAAAACATAACCTTAGTACAGTTTTATAAACTAATTATGTTGGAATTGTGTTCCTTTTTAATTCTGTTCTATACTATCAGTTTGTTTTAGAAAGGAAAGTTTTAATGAAACTTTCGAAAATATTGCTTCTGTTAATAAATTACAAGTGTAAAAGAAAGAAAACAAATATCTACATGACACTGATTTCAGATTCCATTTTATCTACTGAATAACATGTAAATTACGATAAAGTATAGGGAAGTTTGAAAAACTCAGTGAGATTTGCAGATAAAAACAATTTTTGTTGCTCTTTGCCTTTCTGGAGGACGATTGCACATACATCATTAGTCAAGGTTTTCGTTTTTTTTATATACTTTCTTCATCTTTTTCATGTAATTCAAAGTGATTGTGAGACATGTAACAAGTTGGACTTAACGCATTGACAGCGCCAAACTCACAAAGCGGATAATATTTGTTTCTTCCTGACTTTTTTTTACCGATTTTGCACATATTTACCTCCTTTCCTTCTTTCCAAGCTTTAGATCATTCTATCTATACCATTTTTAGATGCACAAAAAGAATATATAGGATTATAGAATAGATTATAGAATAGGATTATAGAAAGAATATATAGGATATATAGGACGTATTTACAGTGTCAAGTAGTATACAGTGCCTGTAATATAGCATTGTTATTAGAAAAGAGAGAAAAGATGAAACAGAGATTTAATTTTGACACGCCTATTTATTCTATTAAATCCTGAATATCGAACATGAATGTTCACATTTATTCTTCTTAAAAGAGTCTGTGGCGTGCAAAAGTATGAACTTCGTCCACATTTTGTTTGTAATTTACTTGTTTCAAATATAATTCCGTGTGTGAAATGGGGCTCGGGATTTGAAACACAATCGAATTATTCGTGTCGGACGTAGCTTTGAATACACACATTCAACGCATTTTTTTCGCGGCCAGCGGTACTTATGTGGGCTTTCGGTGCCTCTTTATCCCGCGTAATAAAAAGACAATTGCGGGGTAGAGGGCGGGGAGGGGAGGGGGCGGGGACCCGGCCGGCGTCCGCTGCGGAGCGCGCTCTGGCGCGCAGGTACGCACGGCGGGGCCACGGACTCCTTTTTCCGCCGCCCTCAACAGGTGCGGCTTTAGCGTTTAATTAAGTCGCGTGAGGACCGTCGCTGCCGCCGCCACGGCCGTGTCCCATGAACGCAGGTGTAGGGGACGGCGTTATTTTCAAGAATGGAAAAGAGAGGATGTGTTTTATTACCATTAAAGCTCTTAATTATTAGAAAGTGGAATGTTGAGAATTGTCCGCTTACACGTAAGTACTTCCAAGGAACTTTCAAATTCCAGTTAATTTGGCGTTGTAAGATGGCAACAACGTACTATCTTGTTGCAGGGCACTGTAAATGTGATGTGAAAGGTTCGATGATATTTTTATATACATACGCGTGGAAGGTCGGTGGAAACTATGATAATACCCCGTCTTTTGAATAGTCCGTCAATAAGCGCCGTCCTTTCATTTCACGCATGTGGAAATTTTATAGGGATGAACTGGAGTCATTGAAACGAGTAGCTCACGTTCAAGTATATGGTTGATAAAATCTAGAATATTAGAATTAAAAAAAGTATTCAATGTGAAAAAAATGGATTCGATTCGGAGGATTTAGAAAACGGTATATTCGGCAATGAGTTTTGAATCTAGTTTTAAATCTCTCAATTTTTATTTCATGGATTTTACACGATTTAGTTTTTTTTGGAGGTGCCCGCAATATAATCCTTATTTCGCTCGATCTGCGGTTCTAAATACCTTTTTTGCTACGAGTGGAGGATTAACATTTAATTAACACGCTCTCGCCGCCGCGCTGCCGATGGAAACGGATTTGGGATGTTCGGCGCCCTGCGCGCACGCGTGTCATTACAGGGGCGCGGTCCTAGGAGTTTTAGGGAGGATGGGCAGAAAGCGGTTGACTTCAGGAAAAAAGAGTGCGAAATGCAGACGATCAAACGGAAGTAGGCTTCTGTAGGAATTTAAGATGACATTTCAGATCAGAAACTTCAAGCTAGACCCAAAAATTAAATGTATATACGGACAATTTTGAACTGCAATAGTTTTTTACGTTTCTTTTTCTTCGATCACTTTACTGAATTAATTTTGTATTCAATTGACTTTTTCTCTTCAGATTAAATATTAATTTCGTCTGACACTTTATTTTTCATAGTTGCACTGGGCACAGTGCACAATGGTTCAAAATGTCATATCACAAGCATTTCTTTTACTGCTTTTCAAACATTTCAGTGGGCGTAATATACTCACTGAATGTGAACGTACAAAAAATAAAAACAAATTGTGGAAGACACAAATCCCAATTTCTCCATATCGTTTTCCGTTTTTTTGTTGTTGCGAGGTGTGTGAATGTTACCCATGAGAACATTACTCTTAAACTTCCAGAATGTTTAAAAATCTGTCTTCATTTTCCGTGAAGTTTTCCGGTCTTTTTCCAATTTTTTGATGTAATCGTAAACTATACTTCAACGTAACTCGTTGCTATACGTCAACTGCAGTCCTCCTAATTAGTAGGCAAGGACCTTGGCACCAAGGATACTGAGGCGTCGGTTTACCGATGTTGTTTTAATATTTTTTCAAAGATGAAAACTTTCCAATAAGTGGGTGATAACCTAGCTTTCTTATATCATTCGTAATCTTTTAAAAAATTAAAAATTAAAAAAAGTGTTTTAAATTTTATGTATTAACAGAAAGGATATTTTTTTGAAGTTACTACGTTATAGTTTTCATGTTTACGTTAATGCCTAAAGACTGCATTTTGCAAATCGCGTAGTACTAATACTCAAATTACATTGGTAATTCGAGTTTTAAAGAACTTAGCCGTTCGCGCGATAGTTTGGCATGTTGCGCGATGTAGTGTGAAGCAGAAGCGAAAAGTAACAAATCCGGCCTTTCTTAGCGCTTGTCTCTGCTGGGGTGGTGCCCCACTGGTGGGAGACACCTGCTAAGGGAAAATCCCCTTAAGCCGACGTAGGTCAGCGCCGGGTCACGCCAGCCAGCAGGGGAAGATCACCACCACCATCTAACCTGATTAAAAAATGCACTATACTTACGGGACTATTGACAACTGTTGACGCGTCCGAAATCAGCTACAAATCAATCTAATCCGTCTTTCAATCAGTAAGCAATCATGCTTGTCTTTGCGAATTGCGTGTGCATATGCTAGAAATGCGAGAGTCAGCTTTCTTGACTGGGAATGCCACGATCTCTCATCTGCCCGAAGGGGCCCGCTGCTGGTAGTTTCTAGCTTGTAGACAATTTTACTATCGCCCTTCACCTGTCAAAAGCTGCTTTCTTGCGATTAAAAAAATCATTAAATGTAAATGTACTTTTATGTTGAGTGTGCGGTTTTTGTGTGCGTGAGTGTGGGATGCGCGGCTGCCGTAGGCGCCAGCTGCCGTAGGCGCCCACGCTCCCGGCGCGGATTTCCCGCTGAGTCGCTGCTGCGCCGGCAGAGCGCGAGAGAGACGTCGCAGCGTCGCGTCGCGTCGCGTCGCCGAGCGCGGTTTTTTGGAGGCGGCGTCGCGTCGCCCCGCCGCCGCCGCCGCCGCAGCTCTCTCGACGTCTGCCCGAGGACTTGACGCCGCCGCTTTTGTCCGCGCGGCGATATGAAGTGACACCACGTGACGCGGGCGAGGCGACGGCGCGCGGTGCGAAGGAGCTTCTTTGCCGCAGGGAAATCTTAAGGTGGTGTGCGCTTTGTATCTTGTTTTGTAGGGGAAGGTGTGCAAAAAGGGTCGGATAGGGACAACTGTAGAGGTATGTTTTGAAATGAAATGGAAGTTATGCTTCGATTTATTTAGAGCTGCGTTTGAAGTAAATCAGCTGTTGGCTGTTCATCCAATCGGGAGATGGAACGTCTCCGTATGCAGCGACATATAAGCTCCCAATTAGATGAAACCGTCAACAGATGATTTACTTCAAACGCACCTCTGAATAAATCCAATAATAATGGCGTTGTCTGAACTTTTTTTCGTGCTTCGTGATTTCTTTGAGCTGATATAGCACAATTATAGCATATTGGTTGAAGTACCTGAGATTGCCCGGGGTATTTATTTACCACAATCTTCTATTAGAGAGAGAGAGAGAGAGAGAGAGAGAGAAAGAAACGAATTCGACATAGGGAGTTTAATGAAAGAAATATTTACATATCTGATCCATCTCGCTCCGCCATGTCCTCCCCGACCTCATAGTGCCCGAACGGTTCCGTCCCACCAAATCCTCCCCCATCTCTGTTCACCGCCGTTCCCTTCCCTTCTCCGTTCTCATCCACCTCGCCTTGCGTTTCTTCACCCGCCACCGATCATGTCCCTACCCAGACCACTGCTTCGCTACCCTAAAATACATTGCAGGTTGCTTGCAACAGACGGTTTTCAAAAATATAGTGGGCAACATTGTGAATCGTGAACATATCAATGTTTTTCTATTCTTTTAAAGGCAATAAGGCAAATTGTGGTTGAAATTTGTGCTTTCGTTTCCGAGTTGTACAGAAAAAAGCGTCAACATCCATTTTTATAAATTAAGATGTAAATGACAGTAGTCAACAATTTGTGAATCATCACAATTATTCATTTCCCCAGAGAATTGTTACATCTTGAGTGGAGTCGTTTATTTAGATGTTAAAGAAATTATTTGACTCTACAATTGGATGTCTTGAAAACTACCTTGATGACATTTTTACTAGTAAAATGTACTATTTATTAAACATTTCTTTACTTAGCCCCAAATAGTGACTTTGAAATGTAATGTTTCTTGCGCTCCGACGATTTGAAGATATTGATGTATGTTTTGTGATTAGTTTTATAATTGTTAATAAAGTTATATCGTCACGGGACTTTTTTCACTTGATTCTGTTTTGAAGAGTCGTTGATGTTTAATTACCAACTTTGAATACTGTGGTTCTTTGAAAATGTTCTCAATTTGTATGATATAACATGCTTTACTTCTTTGTTTTAGCAAAATGAAACAATCGAATTCAATCAAAGATCTTTCCGTGGTGCTTCATAGAATGCATGTAAGTCAAAATAATAATGTATTGTTGAAATTGTTTACCATTTTAAATGGCAACTTTTAGTGTATATGCCCTGTACATCCCCCCTGCTCATAAAGTTCGAAACAGTAATGCAATATTCAGAGAGGTGCTCCAATGCATCACGAAGAGGACTTGTCAATTTCAAACAAAAATTAAGAGATTTGTGCGGTTTAATATTGGGTTGGAATCCGATGATAATTAATTTTTGGGAAAATTTTATTTGACTTCAAATTCAATGATCAGTAGTATTAATAAAGCTGTCAATTAACGTAGTGTGATATGTTGGGATGTTACTAATTGTATCGAACTAATTATATCGTATGAAATGCGATGTTGTCACTAGAAAGCAAAGAGATCATTCCCATTCGATCAGCTTTTTTGGTGAAAAATTCAAAACCAGCGAATTATTGAAGATTTGTGCACAAAAAATCCGCACTTTCCCCGCAAATGAACGCATTGCTGGTCCGAAATATGATCTGGACCTGAAATAAACCTTCGTGTCTGCTCCACATTCCCTTGACACGTCGAGAGACCAGACCGCGTAATGGAGCCCGTCCATTTGGGCCTTTTAAGCCGCAGAGTAATGACCCGCCCGTTGGTAACGCGTGAACTGGGCCACTCGCCCGCACCTCCGCCCGCGCCCCCTGACTCCGCTCGCTGCCACTGCTCTCGGCTCACTCGCTCACTCGCTCAATCACCCACTCTATTGCCTGTGCGTTCTCTTTCACCAAACCTTAGGCTTATTGTCTTTCTCACCGTCAGGTTTCCGGCTCTCATTTGCCGCTTTCTTTCTTTCTTTTCGGCGATCGTCTTTCCACTTTAACGCCCACTTACACGTCGTCTTGAACACCCACTAGCGTTCACCCGTTCGATTGTTCACCCATTGGCTCGCTCACTCGCCCACACGTTCGCCGATATGCTCGCTCAAACGCTCGCATACAAGCTCGCCTATGTTCGCCTACTTGCACGCTTATATTTGCTTACACGCTCGCTCACTCGCTTGCCTAGTGACAATCAACTTTATTACCGAGAATCGATTACCCAGATTAATTTTTGCTTGATGGCACTTTCACAGAAATTTGAATGGTAACTTCAATTTACTCTTCGCTAATAACATAGATATGATTGAAACTTATGCTTAACCTTTTTTACTTAATTTTTGAAATGAACTTTTGAATTCCTCTCCCCTCTTGGATGGGAACTCGTTGCCACAATATCGCCGGGGCTGCCTCGACGCGCGACTTCGCCAGTGGCCTCCGAGTGCGAGTCGGGGCGGGAGCGAAGACCTGGAGGGGGAGGGTGGGGTGGGGGGTGGGGGGGCTCGCAAGAACGGGCAGCCGCAGGTGGCGGCGCGCAAAAACGTCGCAGAGGACGTCGGCGCCACACGCACGCGAACGCCTTCGCCCGACCGGCAAGAACAAGTTGGAATGGACCGGAATTCCAGGATGGGCATTGATTCACAGCGGTGTTTCTTGCGGAAGGAACATTGAAGGCTGCTCTCTCTTTGCCTTGCCGCTTTACTTGTTCATTGATTATTGTGGTGACGTGTTAAATGTCATATTAACTACCAAGATACCAAATGAAATTGAGTGTTTTGGTTCAGGGTACTTGATCTGAAGCGCAAAGTAAGATAAGAAGTACTAAAGAATGCATATTTTCTTATTAGATTAAAAAACTATTTGTTACTAGAAGTACTGGGATTGGTAAAGTTAGCTATTAGAAATGCAACCGAAAAGGCAAAGAGTCGATAGTTTTAAAAATTGATGTGCTTGAAAGTGGAAAACAAGAATGATTTAAGTGATTCAAGAAACGGTGATTTTGGTAAAGGGAGGCAATACGTTCTTTGGTATGTAATTTAGAAAAATAACTAGTGAACAGTACGAGTGGTGAAGAACTAATAATTTTCGTGAGAATATAATGAATTCAATGCAACGCGTCTTTTGCAATGTACATTTTACGTGGCTACTGAGTTTCGCAATTGTAGAGTAATTCTTGAGTTTAGGTAAATTATTATAAGTCAAAATCCTCAGTATTCCTGTTTCAGGAATTTTTCTAACAAGTGTATGTAAGCTACGAATACTTCAACAGATGCACGTTTTCAGAAGACAAATTTATTTATTATTATTTATTTGTGTTTCTAGATTTTACTTCAGGCTCATAATGTGCAAAATTTAGATAAAGGTTGAGAATCGCTGCTTTCTGGGGCCAAGCCTTGTGCGGTTTACCGGGCTCCGCTGGTAACTCATATCACAAACACGGAAGTTGAGAGGGCGTGCCGATCTGGGAAAGCTTGTAATCGAATGCAGGGCAGGTGTTTCAGTGTTGTGTTGTGGTAGAACTTGGTCCGCGAACATGCTGCCAGCGTTGCTTTCCGGATAACACACAAAACCGCATAAAATGAACGTATAATCAATTTATGATCTTCTGTAGCCTGTGAGAGCATTCCTTTGTCATCAGTAATGTGTTGGTGCTTTGTTTTCTGGGTTAACTATTCCGCATTATTCTTCATGAACATTTTTAACGAACAAAAAAGGTCAATTAAAAGCTTGAAATTATCGTTTGTTTTTCTTAAGGATAATTTTACAATATTATTATTGATTAATTATAATATTATTGAATTGTAGTCATCATCAAATTATTCTCATTTCAAGGAAACTATTATTATTATTATTATTATTATTATTATTATTATTATTATTATTATTATATAAAGGAAACAATCAAACTACATAAAAGTCTGAAACTATATTGGATTTTTGTTTGTGCCGAACGATTGAAATGTAAAGAATTTTAATAATGACGCAAGAAGTCTAAACAAGTGTCATTCTCCTAATTTCCTAACGAAACAATTTTTAATTTCCGTAATAATGTCGAAAGTTTTTCGTGAAATATTTCATGTATTTTTACATGATGTTGAAAATTTAGATGTCGTAGTGAATGAATGGGAATTAAATGTTTTTATTTGCATCCAGTTATCCGATGGTGTTTTCTTCTTCTTGGTGATTTACGTAAGCTTAAATTAGCAAAGAGTGTATTAATTCGCTAATAATGCAACTATCAGCCCTTCAGAAGGATTAAAATAGAACAAGATCAATCCTGGTTACACTGAATATAGTACATGTCAAGAAAGCACTACTACTTTGACATGCTTCCCTACTCCTGTCTACCACAGAATTCGCTATTCCTGGAAACAGGGCATGGAAGTCCATTCTGGTCCCTGCCAGAACAGCGATCTCGGTCAAGACATTAAGGAAATGGAATTATTACCCAACTTCTAATTCAGGTACGCGTGCACTGAAATCGTATCGCCCCAGTTTCACAATTCACTTTCCTATTTCCGTAGTTTCATTACGTTTATACGATAACTTATAGAGTACTCTCCCTCTAGTATTATCTGTTAAAAATGAAATTAAATCTGGCAATAGATTTTACTTTTTGCTCTGATTTGTTTAAGGAGAAGTAACATTTCTGTTTTGTTATATTAAATTCCTATATACTAAACTTTCTACACTACTGTTGAAAATCCTCACTTATTCCGTTGACTCTGAAACCCCTTTCGATGAAAAATCATAAAACTATTCAATCATTTCTTTTGAAAACGCTGTAAAACAATTTTCACGCGATTTCTATTCCAGCATGTGAACAAGAGCCTTTATGCAGAAAGAACACGAGTGAAAATTCACATGCATACAGAATACGCTTCCAACAGAAATGAAAAAAACGGCCCTTAAATCGGAATGTAGGCACAAATCTGTTCAGCGGGATTCGAATTACCAGCCCCGGAGAGCTTCGCGAACCGTGGAAATGAACGCCCTGCCTTTGCCCGCCTTTCTGCGAAGCGCGCTTAAAACCGACGCTAGGGGGCCATCGGCGCCGGCTAGGCGGAGAAACTCCCACTGCCCACGTTCCTCCATATCCCGCCTTTCCCCTCTCCCGTGGACAGCGCCCTTCAGGACCATACCACTGCTCGCGCCCCTACTTTCATTCCATGCTCCCCTGCGCAACAGCCTTAGCCGCCTCTGGGCGTTAACCCTAACAACCGCCCGCGTCCTCACACGCCCACGTCCCTAACGACCCCACGGCCCCGTCCCTCCGTGCTTCATCTCCACCAACTCCCCTACGTCCCCTCTCCCTCTCCCTCCCCCATTCCTCTCCCCAATCCATACCCCTTAGGCTAGTTTGCTTCGCACACTATCCCTTCCTCAAAGCCCCATGCCCCTCAACTCCCCGCTCGCTCATTCTCCTTTCGTCGCCCCTTTCTCAATTCTTCTGGCCCTTCGTCATCGTCCATGTAGACCGACGTACTTCCACTCCCACGTACCTCCCCATCCACATACCTCTGCACCCTCGTACCCGCACACCTACACCCATACCCCTCTCATCACCCTTAGGCCTCTAAGACTTCCGCGCCAACCGTTCCCCAGTGCTCCACGCTTCGGGCGTTTTGAGCTTTTCACTCTGCCTGTCTCTCCCATTTGTCACGATTGCCTCACTGAATGTAATCGACTATATAGTTTTCTAACTTCCAAGGGCTTTTCCGCCCCACGTTCTTGCTGTTTGTTTTTTCTCGTGTGTCTGAATATGACTCCTTTCAAATCCCTTAGACTTCCCTTAGACTCCTTTCAAATCCAGCTCTTCATTGATTTTCTCACGATTCACTATCCCCGTGTTCTGCGACCTTCTATTACACAACTAAAAATGTTTTGCATTCGTCTTTTCTGTCTATCACTTTTTCTGATAGTTCATTGATGGTTTTGCCACCATTGCTTTCTTTCTTACACCTATTACATTTGTGGCCTTCACTGTTATTGTGCTTCCTACATTTGTCACTCTTCGCTTCAATCAATATTAACAATATTTAAATTGTCTTATGAATGCATTTTGTTATATTTCCTGCATTAACCTGCGAGTGCCGCAGCAAAAGAAAAGAGTACTCTCGAACGGGAATGGCGAAAGAAGCAGATTCCATGCCCGCCTGCCTCCTGACCGAACTCTTACCTTGGCCTCGCCACTTAACACTGGACAATTCGCCTAAGTACATTCGCGGTTCTCCTGTGGATTGTGAGTAATGAGCTACCTAGGAGAGAGTGAGCTCTGCAAAATGAGATGCCTATAAAGCAGGTACTTGTGCAAAGCAGAAGCACCAGCAGCCAGGTCTAGAGCGCACGGCGGACTGAAGCGGTGGGTTGGGAGGAGAGGAAGGGGGCGGGGAGCAAGTGGCGGGGAGGCGGAGCAGCGCCGTCGGCACTTTTTGCCTCGTCTCGCGCCGCGCCGCGCCGCGCCGTACCGCGCCGCGCGCGCTTGCAGCAAACGAGATTCTGAAGTTCTCGAGCTTAATGCAGAAGCAGCAGGAGCAGCGGCGGCGGTTGCGACGACGGCTAGAGCAAGCGGAAGGGAAAGAGGTGACTGGAGACGGGCCACGCGGGCGGAGGCGTTGAGGGGGGGAAGGAGCTGTACGTATCCACCCAAAAACCAGATAAGACTTGCAAATAGTCGCCGTTAGGCGCCGGCGGATGTTTTAATGTAACGGCGCGGTAGAGAACGCCCGCCGCTGAGCTGGCGCCGGCGCAGGAGCGAAGGCGAGGAGCCTGCGGAAGGACGTCGCACCGGGGGGCATGTGGGGACGGTGGGAGCTGTGGATTAGGCGGAGGAAGAACGTGGAATCTACGTATACAGTAGCAGCCTTCCCCAGGCCTTTGAAGACAGCTGGAAGGCGCTGGATTCTCTTGCTGGCCGAAAGTAATGAGGCGAGTCCTGGAAGATGGTTGCACTGTGAGGCGTGTGGAGACAAAGAGTCAGTAGATTAGGCAGAGTTTCTTGAGAGCTTGGAATCTGTTACATCGTAGGAGCATCTGAGTGTTTTGTAGAAAGCTGGACAATATTTGATTCTTCTACAACATTAAGTTAATGAGGCCACAAGACTTACGTAGACACAAATTAAAATCTGGAATTTGCGTAAGGCAGTGGATCTGAATAATTTGGACTGCTAAAAATCCTAAAAAAGATTTTTAAAATTTGACTCCTTGCAATAGATTGAATAGTAACACTAAATGTATGCAAGTGGGTTGAGCAATATATTAAGCCGAAATTCTCGATTATTTATAACTAGCTGACTGCGGCGTTGCCGACACTTTAATACGTTTTAAAAATACGAGTATTTTAAAATGTTTAAACTTTTCTACACAAGTTCTAAATAAAAAAAAAAACTTTAAGCATGCAGTTGTCTGGTGTCGTTTATACGTACTCGGTTACGAGAATAACAGAACCAGACCATGATATTCGGGAAATAATAACTGAGTGATATTAAACGGAATACAAGATCTCGTAAAGACCTAACGAAAACTGGTTTTCAACCACGTCAAATATCAGAGAAGAGCAGGAATTTCAACTCGTTAACTGTGAAAAGATTCTTTGGTGACCGTATTTTCGATTGCTCCAGAGTAAATGAGTTGAGGAAATCTTTAGTATGAATGGATCGGCTAATGCCTCCTCTAATGTAAAGCATAGGTCGGGCAAATGTTATCACGGAGAAGTGATGAGGCGAGAAGCGGCACTCCGGCTTTGTGTTGCGGTGGCGGGCTTTACCGCACGGGCGACCGACTACAAAAACCTCTTTTCAATTGTCGGAGGCAAAAAGTTGCTGTTTATAAACATCATCTGCTCGAAACACCTGTGATGACTTATCTGCGTTCCGTCGTGTTCTGTGACATGTTAATTGCTTCAGTTCTTGTTTTCATTTGGGTAATAATGTAGTTCCATGGCAGATGTTTGAGCAGTGCTGTTGTCGATTTTTGTGTCGAATCGTTTTCTTTATCGGTCTATTCATTACAGTCATCACTTCATTACAATCAACATTAGAGCAAGAACGATAACGATGTAATTACTGCGTTTCACTCGTATTTCTTACTGAAAGCACGTGAATATGGCTCATGCTGTTCACGGGCTGTACTCGTTTCATTTCTTGTCGCAGAAGATGATGAACTCGTTATTACATTTTTGTTACGCGTTTTGTCTCACAATTTCGTGATTAATGACGTCATTCCCATTTTCAACTTCTTTCAGAAACATTACACACTTTTGACAGCTCATGAAATATAATTCTGTTATTTCTTTTTCATCGTTCGGCTAAGGAATACACAATTTGAAATAAAATTTATATGAAATTGAACTTGTCCAATATATTGTGGTAGAGTATGAATGAATGTTATTGACAACCATTATCATTATTTGCATTATAATTAACAAAGTAACTCCGCTGATCCTAATTCAAAACTTTCATTTTTTCAGGTGAGTCTTCTTTCTGCTGCTTGAAGGGTATTTATGGATGGTCAACTGCATTGACGGTGAGTTTGTTTAGCTCCTGTAGCTTTCTTCCTCAAACGATCTCAATTCCTCAATGTCGGATCTTCAAGTCACGAAGTATTAAAATGCGGATTATGTTCCTTTGCTGAAAACTTCCATAAGACTCTGATCTATAGAGTAAACATCAGAACGCCCAAGGGACATTGGGTCGGGCGTGGCGTCCAGCATTCGTGGAAATGCCTATCGCAGATGAAGCTTTGGCCAGCCCTGGCGCGAGCCGTCTGTAGGAGGGCGCCCGTGGCCATGCGCAGCAGCAGCTGCAGGCTCCGCGGGCGGAATTAGTGTTGCAAATTAGTGTTGCGCGGGGCGAACGCGAACGGAGCTTGTGTTGATTAATTAGCTGTAAAAAGCCGTGCTAATGTTATTACTCGTTTCGCCCGCGCGGGCGCCGCTACCGTCGTCGTCGCCTCCGTCGCCTCCGCCGCCTCCGCCGCCTCCGCCGCCTCCGCCGCCGCCGCCGCCGCCGCCGCCGCCGGCGCCGGCGCCACCACCACCTTTTCCTCGCGGATTTCACTAATTGACCCGTTTTGTCTGTCGCCGAAGAAGACTATGCCTCTGTTTCTGATTTCCATCCGAGGTGGAGGGAGCTGGAGGAGGAACCGAAAGTAATTTGTGTTTACTTCATGGAGCTTCACTTTTATTGTGTACAGTTTAAGCCCGCCTGTTTTGTTTTTGAGTGGCGCGTGAATGTGAACAAAATCTGGTAATTCGCGAGTGTACGTGAATTATTTGGTAATGTTTTACAAATCGTTTAATTTAAGTGTTATCGTAATGCTAAATATTCATTAGATAACTCATTGTTTAGCATACAAAATACGCCACGTAACTGCTATCATTATGGATATTTTTAGAAATAATAATATTAGTAGTCGAAGGATTAAAGGCTCCTATTTCTGATTTTTGAAAGAAACGCTTAACATTTGTTTCAAATGTTTTTGTTTATTTTTTTAATTTATTTTCCTGCCTGTTCGGCATAGTATGCCTTTCAGGGGTTTTAATTTACAGTTTATTATTACAGAATTTTTTGGCCTTTCGGCTGACAGTATATGAGGAGGACCACACGGCTACCTCGTCAACAAAGTCTGCAGAGCAGTAATTCAAAAGAAATTTATTTATTTATTTTAATTAATGTATTTATTTAATTTTCAGCAGCGGAATTAATTAATGGGAGGGGATGGAAATTATTCTAATTTAAGGTGGTTTAAGAGAGTCTTTGGGGTATCGAGAGATAATGCGGGTTGGGATGGAGGCATTTTTGCCTAGATCAAATATTTGTGCACTTGTACACGACGGAAGAAGGGTGAAAAATCTGTTACTCATCCGTTGAATGTATTCGCTAATGGAAGGAATGTTTAGCTCTCTGTGAATTTGCATATTTGGATTAAACCAAGGGGCTTGCACGGCTTTTCTTAGATACTTGTTTTGAATGATTTGTAGTTTCTTTAGATGTGTGTTTGCTATATTGTTCCAAATTTGACAGGCGTATGTTAATGAGGGACGTATTATCGTTTTAAAGATTGATAATGCGCAGTCCAGACTAAGCGATGACTTGTTGTTAATTATGGGGTAAAGTTTGTTCATTTTTGCGTAGGTTTTGTTCGTTATTTCTTGAATGTGGTTTTTCCAAGTTAATTTGTGATCCAGTAATACACCCAGATATTTTACGGGCGTTTCATTATTAAGCCAAGGAATTGCAGTATTATTAATTTTGATTTGTAGTGGTTTATGTATTTTTCTTAGTGAGAATATTTTAGGCTGTGATTTGGTAGGGTTTATGGCAATTCTCCATTTCAATGTCCATTCGACAAATTCATTTAAGTCCGACTGGAGATCTTTGCAAGCGTTGGTAATGTTTGAATTTGCATTAAATAATACTGTATCATCTGCATAAAGTGCTATTTCTGAGTAAGTCATTTGTGGATAGTCAGCTATATATATGTTGAACAATAAGGGAGAAAGTGGGGAACCTTGCGGCACGCCGGCTTTGATGATATGTGCTCTTGATTTATTGTTGTTTATACTAACTTTGAAATCTCTCTCTGACAGAAAGCTTTTAATGATGTTTTGGAGGTAATCGGGGGTTCCCAAGGTTTGCAACTTGTAAAGTAGCCCATGATGCCACACTTTATCAAAGGCATGTGCGATGTCTAGAAAAATTGCAGCTGTGTACATTCGGTTGTGAAATGCTTCAGCAATGTACTCTGTTACTCTTAATAGTTGATCACTTGTGGAGTGGTTTGGACGGAATCCGAACTGCGTATTTGGAAGTGCATTGGTTTCGGTGAAAAATTTGAATAGTCGGGATTTTATAAGTTTTTCAAACATTTTGGCAAAGGTCGGTAACAAACTAATTGGTCTATAGCTAAGAGGATCTTGTGGATTTTTGTTCGGCTTGCATACTGGTGTTATAATGGCAGTTTTCCAGGTCTTTGGATAATATCCTAATCTTAAACAAGCGTTATAGAGAGCTGTTAATGCTGCAATTGCATTGCGAGGTAATTCTTTCATCATTTTATTATTTAATAAATCATGTCCTGCTGATTTTCTCGGTTTTAAAGCCTTGATTATTTGATATGTCTCAGACGGGGCTATAAATTTAGTTTTTGTTGGGACGGAATATCGCGGTATTGACAAGTTTGTTTCCACTTTTAATTGGAAATCAAAGTCGGTTACCGGGTTATTTGTAAATATTTTCTCAAAATTTTCCGCTAAAGTTTCAGCTTTTTCGAAATCCGTCGTTGCTAGTCCTGAGTTAGAGGATAACTGCGGGATGAAAGATTTTTCCTTTGTAATCATTTTAATTGTATTCCACATTGTCCTGGAGTTTGGCGGGATGCTGCCTAAAAAATGTTGGAAATGTGTACACCTCACTTTATGTACAATAGTTCTTGTTTAATTTTTACCGATATGCTGTTTAATTTTTGTGTCACTATCTTATTGCGTGAATATTGCCACAATCTACGATGGTTATGTTTTTCTTTAATTAAATTTAGAAGTGGTTTAGGAAGCGGAATATAATTTTTGGTGAAATTCCTAACTTTAGTAGATGACCTTTTAATAGCATTTTTAATAATGTTTTCGAGAGAGTTGATACAACTGTCTATATCAGATGATGTTTTGAGATTCTTAGGATACTGACATTCGTTTATTAGAATGTTTCTATACATGTCCCAATTTACTTTACCCTCTATAATTTTTTCGTTTTGATAAGTCTGAAGTTCAGCTTTGAAAGAAATTATTACTGGATTGTGGTCTGAGTCTAATTCTGGTTTTACATTTTGGTAAATCGGAATGTTTAAATTTTGTGTAATAAGTATATCTAGAATATCAGGAACTACATTTGGGTTATAAGGGTAGTATGTGGGCTCTGGAGGAGCTAGTATATTAAGATTTCTTTGCAATGCGAATTTATGAAGAAGTTTTCCATTATATGAAGTAGAATTGCAGTTCCAAATTTGGTTTTTACAATTCAGGTCTCCTGCTAATATTATTTGTGACCTGCCATCAAACAATGCTTTCAAGAAACTTGACGGAAACTTTTTGTTGGGAGGTTTACGTATATGCAGCAATCAAGGTTATGTTGGGAGAGATCAGTTCGATTTTGATAATAATTGTTTCTATTTCATTTGAGGATGGGGGTTGTATCAGTGTATGTTTAATTTTTCTATTAATGAGAATTGCTACCCTCACATGAGGCTATATGAGAAATTCGATCATTGCGGTATGCTAAATATTTTGGGATCGAAAATTTTTCTACCGGTTTAAGTGTGTTTCTGAAATACACGCAACATCTATGTCGTGGACTTGTAGAAAGTATCTTAGTTCGTTCTCTTGGCGCTTTACGCCATTTGCATTCCAGTTGAGAATTTTGAAGTTTTCTATTTTATTTTGAGCCATTGATATGAACAGAAATAAGTTTTTGAACCATTTGTTGCAACTGAGGAATGATTGCAGAAAGAATATTATTTATAATTGTTTGGATTAGGTTTTCGTTTATTACGTTCATATTTTGGAGGACTGGGGGAGAATTCCTGTTATCTGGCCTAGGCGGCTGGCTAGTGCGATAAGCAAAAGAATGCAAGGGCGTTGAATTAAGCGGCAGAGGAGGAAACTCTTGAGGGGCATAGTGATAAGGTTGCGTGTTTTGGTTTAGTTGGCGATTTGAGAACTGCCTATTTGGCAGGTTGTAAGCTGAAAATTTATGATTAGCCTGATTCATATTATGTTTTTTAACTGCTTCTTTGTAAGCTTTGCAGCCTTTGTAGTTAGCCGTGTGCTCCCCGTTCCAGTTAACACACTTTGGTACATTATTATGTTTAGGTTTGTCACATTTCGAGTAATGATGGCTTTCTAAGCATCTCACACATCTAGGTCGCCTTCCGCAATTTGCCTGTGAATGACCGAAAGTCTGACAATTTTTGCACATTATTGGAGTTTTAGACTTTACGCGAATTTGAACTCTGACAATGCTATATATAAACTGATTTATTTTTAAAATTGCTTTGTTATTTTCATTATCAGTTAGATCGACCGCAACGGTAGTTAACGGTTTACATTCTCTTCCGAACAGTCTAACAACTTTTAAAACTTCAAAGTTTTTCGAAAGTTCATTAAATATTTCCTCTTCTGAATAGGTAATTGGCAGATCTTTTATGACAACTGAAAAAGTTTTTTGGGTAGGATCCCTATATGTGTGATGCTCGATTTTCTCTTTTCACAGAATTTTCGATATTCTCTATAGTCCTCTATTGAGTTGAATTTAATTTTTATAGTGTCTTTTTCTAATTTAGTAGAAAAATTGTTTTTTGTAATACCTTTTAGTTCTCTGATAAATAGGGGATAATCGAGTACTTTATGGACATAAAAGGGGGGTATTTTAATGATGGATTCTTCACTTTCTTCCCTTTCGTTTGGCGAATTTTCTTCGGTCATATTTTGAAGACCTTGGTACCTATTTTTGACGGGCACGTTATACAATATTCTTTTAGAAGCATTGTTTTCATCTGGTAAATCTACGTGCATGCGTTTTAGATTTTTACTGTTTTCATTAAAACCACTGGTTGACTGTTGAATAACTGTTTGTTGCGGGGCAACACCATACCTGTTATAATAAGCATCTTTAGTGCTTACTGACTGAAGGTTGGTCAGAGTCCCTTCCGCCTCTCCATCCAGCTGCAGGACGGGCGGTTGTGATGTGTTGAACTGTTCCAAGGGTTGAATATTTTCCATTTGTGGTGGAAATGGAAGCACATCTCCATTCATTGCTGTGAACTGATCTGGTGTGCCACCATTTAAAACGTGGGCTGCTGACACCAATTGACCCCCAAAAGCGGGGGCACTTGTTGCGAACATACAGCTTTCGCTGCACCACTACACTTTCACTGAATATCACAATATTTCGTTATTAGCAATAAACAATTCTATTGCACAAAAACAACCACTGTTAGAAATATGGGGAGCCGCTGGTAGCGGCGCCCGTTTGTACTTGCACTAAACACGAGTTTGAGCGTAACACCGAAGCACAGCGATAAGCGGAGCGATGCGATGCTTACTCCACGACGTCTAGAGCGAGACTGAGAGATATCTGGTTTGTTCAAATGTTTGGATAAATGCAAGTGTGTATTGATTTGAATGCGTCTCTGTTCAATTTAATTTTCTGTAATGGTCTCAGCGTGTACATCAATATAGGTTGATCGAATGGCCACGGACATTTGTTCCAGACTGTTGAGTAATGCGACTAACTCCCGTTTAAACATTGAATTCGAATTAACCTATTAACAGTATTATTATAACTTATATCAGTCGTATAGTTTCGCTTCCATTTCAAAATTAATTATCTGTTGTTTGGATTTTGTCTGCTTGATTTTCATGCCTTTTAAATGCTTAAAGAAACATATTTATGTGATGATTAAACATATTTTAGATATTCAATCATTCTATAACTATAAGTAAATAGGAAACAAAAACATGGGTAAGGTAAAGGTTCTCTTAAGGTTCATCCATAGGACGCAAAGAGATTAACATAAGTGTATTTATTTACACTCGCATAACAATTAAGTGGGGAGGGAGCGCGTGGTACCTCACCGAAAAGCTATGAAACATCTCCACCTGGTGCCGCGGAAGTACCGCACTGGCGTTTTTGATAACAACTGAATTTGTGGACGCGTGAGTATTGCAGGCGTCTGCATTTGCTCGCTTTCTGTCGTTAGCTATCTCACAAACTCAACCGCGTTTTACTTGTTAGTCGCGTTTGCTATGTGTTGTATCGGGATGGTGAGACGCTCGCCCCCGACCCATTTTGTTTCATGCGCTGATGCTACGCAGTGACCTCTGAGTATGCAGCTCTACATTTGGACTTCCTTAGTGTACAAATAATGCAATCTCACGACTTCATTAGGAAACGTGTTTATAGTTGCGTAACGTTTTACGCAGCTACTAACATTGATCAGTTCTGTTTAATTCTTCTTAACTTGCTGTGTGTACATAGTTTCAGTTAATTGTTTCTAAGTCCAATGTCGCCCTAGCACTCTTTCAAAGTAGTATTGTAATTGTAAAGTTCTTATGTAGAAGGCCTATATTTTGTAATATACATCTCATGAGTTTTCCTGCACCACTTTGTTCGTTGTTTTTTTTTTTTTTTTTTGGCATATGTAATGTTTTAAATTAATTTTTGTACAATGTTCTCCGCAATAAATGCAATGCCAACGATCTGAGCACCTACACTTTCACTCTGAAATTGAAATGCAAATAAAATTTGTCTAATTAATTGTTCTTATTTACCATTTCAAATACACTGTTTGATAGAGCTGCCCTCACGAACCTAGATACGTCATTTGAATGATGTTTCAATTTGTTTCTATCGCTTTCTGATTTTGTGTAGTGGCAGCACTTAATATCAACAATTATTTTATTTTTGATGAGTAATTTGTTCATTTGTTCAGCCTTTCTTTACCAACTTCCTAATTCACATACAATTCTAGTGTCTGCTCTGTACGTCACTTTGTATTTTCTTTCTTTTTTCCCGCACCCCGCCGCGGTCCCCAGCTGAATTGTTGGCAGCTACCTGACGGGTTGGTTCTCCAGCACATTTCCGTCTCTTGCGCTCGGAGCGGAGCTGCAGCCAATCGACGGCCAGTCGCTGGGTGCGCCCGAGCTCGCGTTCGCGTAATTGGCCTGCAGGGCGATGCAGGTGGCTCCCCCAGCCGCCCATGTGCTCCGGAGAGATGGATTGTATGACGCGGAACGCGGGCTAACGTGACGTACGAATGGAGCGCCCTCAAAATTCAATCGAGTGGCATCGAAATTAAATAATGTTGAGGAAAGAGAGAAAAACAATTGCAGGCCACTTTAACGTGCAAAACTATTACCACGTTTCTTTGTGTTAGGACACGAACAAATTTTAGTTAATGCAAAAATCTTGTTTTTTTATTGATATAATTGTGAATGTTTTTGATGAGGAAATTGTTTTTGTTTCACTCTTTTTAACTTAGTTTTATTCCTCATTCTCGGTAGAAGAGTAATATCACTGCACAAATTTAAACAACTTAAATTTATTCAAAAGGGTTCAAATCACTGATGATTCTTTTCTAAATTTTGTAAGAAATTAATAGCATTAGATCCTTCATACAATATTGCCTTTCGGAAAATCTTAAGTAAAAACACGTTTGAGGAAAAAAAGTATGGATGTATGTAAATTTAATCGTAAGTGAACAGAATTGGATTATTTAGGAAACCATTATATACTTTTCTTAATTGACAATAAATTTCTCGGTGGTTCAGTTCTGTGAATCGTATAACGGTCAGAGAAACAATCTAAATTGCGTGCGTACCTTGCAGTAAACAGAGGGATTGGTTTAATTACTGTAGAAATCTCCGAATAGCGGGATCGAGGGACAGGGACTCGGATTTACACAGGGCCCTCGCGAGGGGGCGGGGCGGCGGCGGGGCAGGGGCAAGGGCGGGGCGCCCGCGAGCAACGTGGCAATTTCCAGCGTCGCCGTGCGTCTTTTGTCGATTTACGTACGGGCCGCCGCCGCGGCCGCGCTTCGTTCGTCTTTTGTTCGATCCCGCGGGTCAGCGGTGTTAAAAATTAACTGCCGCAAGTTCCGGAACTCCGCCTTCTCTCTCTTTCCGCTGTTCTCTGCCCTTCCTCCTCCTACCTCTCCACCACTTGCTCGATCTTTTCTACGGCCTCGCGTTTTTCTTTGGTTCTCCTACTCAAGCTGTATTTACCTTCTCCTTCTTCACTGCCTAGTCTCTCTCTACTTTCAGGGCCTCTTCTTCCTATCGACCATTTTCACTTCTCACCATCCTCTTCTACCATTTCTCCCGGCCAGCCTTGCTCTTTCCTGCCACATTTTCCCCACGTACAGGTACCGTTCTCCAAATCCCATTCAACCCTTACATCCCGTCTCCCAATCAATCCATCCATCCATCCCTCGCTGCCTCTGTATATCTCTGCCGCCACTCGCCTCCCCCTCCCCTTTTCCCCATCGCCGTCTACTATTTGCCCCTCCCAGCACCGTTTCTCTCCTTTAACGACCCACCCCGCAGACGTCCTTTCTTCACTGCCCTCCTACGATAACCTCTCCCCCCGCTGCCGCCGCCTCACTCACCACGATCACCACCGTCCTCTCCTCGGCGCGGCCTCCTCTGCGCAAACATTCTGCAAAGTCGTAGTCTCGGTCCCTGGGGGTTGTTAAGAAATGTTTGGACTGCATCTCGTGTTTGAACTTAATTAAATATTACACCATCGACAATGGAAATTAAAAATAGTTTAGGAGTCGCGCGCGCTGTGCTGTTTAATCAAAGCCGTTTAATATTGGAATGTAGATTTTCGCCGAGCGCCGCGCTGCGCTGTGCCGGCCCGGGGTTGCGGCGAGCGAATGTCGCCTGGGGCCATTGCGAGCTTTGCAACGCGGAGCGGAGCGAACCAGCAGCGCCGCTGGAGTTGGTGGAAGCGGTGGCGACTGCGGTGGCGGTGGCGGCGGCTGCATGCCATGGGAATCGGTGTGGATGTGGAACGGCGCGGAGGGGAAAGGAGGGTAGGGCGGGAGGGTAGCTGCGACCCGCGATTAGTCCTGAGTTCACTCTTCCGCGTAACGCAGACCTCAATAGCGCTGCTGCCGGCGGGTTAGGAGTAATACGGCTGGCGATCGCTCTGTTGTGAGGCGTCACGCTCCTGTGACCGCACTTGCTCATTCTTGCTCACTCTCCGAACCCGGGCTGCCTCTGGGTGTGAATCGCGGTTTCTCTATCTCAGAGAAGTGACATTCTCTCCGCGTTTCTCTCTCATTTTATCGAAAGAGCTTTTTGCGTTAATCACCAGACGTACATTTCAGCACAGGTTTCTAAAAACAATGCTTGTGGCTTGTGAATTTTCTGTTTGGCATCCCTTCACATGACATTCTGAAAGTTAGAAGAATTGAACATGTAGTAAATGTGCACCTTCGAGAGTTTAATTCATTATTTTTATTTCAATGGGTTTAAAGGTGAGATTATTAAATTCTGAGCAAAGAATAATCGCATGTATCCCCTTAGAAAATTTTCGATGCCCTCTTGTGTCCATTTCTATGATATACAAGACTAGAAAGACCATTCTTGAAAACAGTATGGACATTGAACCTTCCTCACATTCAAATTAAAAATCTTGAAGTATCGTATTTTTTCCGTACGTCTTCCAGAAGCTGGGTTCGTGGTGAGGAACCCGCGCATCCCCTGTTTCTCCCCTCAAACGCTCTGGATCCACTCGTTCCCTCGCCTCATCCTATTCGCCCTCCCCTCCCCTCCCTCCCCTCCCTCTCCCTCCGCGGCCCTCTAACAAGCGCCGCGAGCCCGAAGAGGGCGTGCGTGTGTGATTGAAGTTGTGGCTCGTAAGTGAAATTTAAACTCGTGCCGAGGACAGGCTCCGTGGGGAGGCGATTGAGGCGAGAGCGCTGGAGTTGGGGTTGGGGCGGCGAGAACAGAGCCCCAAGGGGGCAGGGGCTCTCCGCCGTCGCTTCGACCCCGCCCACGCTGCCTCCCTCGCCGCCCTTGCGCGTGCGTCTCGTCAAAATCCTACCGCCTCGTTTTTGTGCGAAGTTGTCAACGAACAACTTCTGGATTGGAGGCTGGGAATATTAACGAATACGTGTCCTCGTATGTGTGTGTCTGTGTTAGATATTTGTCTTTCAAATATTGTTCATATGCGAGACATTTGAAGAGATTGAAGTTTATAAATATAATTGATTCTTCAAAACTGTTTTGATGCGATAAAGGTAACAGATTGAATATTGATAAGGTTATATGACGTGGTATTTAGTAATCAGTTATTGTTATTACTTTCTCGAATACTATCACTTCATCTCTATGTTTAATTATTTGTTTTTACTATTAATTGAAGAACATTTAAAGTAAGTTTCCTTTCCACGTAAATTTATACTTTCTATTTTTGTAAAATTTAGCCATATTATTTTTAATTTCAAAATTTTATTTCATTGATTTCATGTAATCATATTTCAGTATCTTTGCGAAAATCTAAAATATATTATTTTTTCTTTTTGCCATTCCTATTTCCTTTTTTAAATAAAAGTATTCAGAATCATTTACATTAATATCCTTTTTCTCATCAGGGCGTGATTTGATGTGTGAACTGTTTCCTGCTAACTCAAAATTGGTGCTAGAAATAACTTTCATACATCTGTAAAGCTGTTGACACACATTAACACCTGGAAAACATGAAACGTATTTTGTTTGTGAGGGAAATTTGAAATTACAAACAGCTGCACACAAAGTAAACACTATGTAATCAATCCCTTCATAAAGCAAAACCTGCCTAAATCCACCCTCGCGTCTTCGTTTTTACGTTTCGTGGACGCGCACCGGTTCCTATTAGTCCAGCTGCTCTCTTCACGGGTTAATGCGCTGTTGTCGTGTTCCCACCGCCACCCCCGGCCCTGATCTCGCGCGCGTTCTCCTGTTGTCCTAGTCGGAGCTCATCAGCGGCACCCGGCGTGGCGACACCTGCTTCCTGCCACCCACATCGCGCTCTTCGGCGATGACCATTCACGTGCCCACGGGGCCAGCCAGCCCAGTTCTTTCGGCGTTACTGGCTCTTTCGTTGGCCCACGCTTGAAGTTTTTGTAGGCACAGAGTCCTTCTCATTTCCTCTCCTTGCTAATGGATTTTTTTGTGGGTGCAGGTCTTTCACCCTTGTTCCTCATCGTATGACTCGTATCATCTTTGAGTTTCTTTGTTTAAAATTTTAGAATTTATTATTTCATTTATTACTTCTCTTTCAGCTGCCTGCATACCTCATATTTTTCCATGTACCGCTTTCGTGTGTGTTCCTTGTGCGATGTATACCGCTTTCCAGCCTTCCTAACTGATAATTAATTTTTAACGAAAGGAAAGGTAATTTTTAAATGTGTTTTTATTTGTTTTGAAATGTAAGAATTAGAGGCATAGTCTTGCTAAAATCACCAATAAACAAATATTTTTCTTTTAAAATCTCATTTGTTTGCGATGTATACCGCTTTCCAGCCTTCCTAACTGATAATTAATTTTTAACGAAAGGAAAGGTAATTTTTAAATGTGTTTTTATTTGTTTTGAAATGTAAGAATTAGAGGCATAGTCTTGCTAAAATCACCAATAAACAAATATTTTTCTTTTAAAATCTCATTTGTTTAAATATTCGCTCGTAAGACGTTGGGTCTAAACGCCATTCTCTCTTTCAAAATACCTTGCTTGCACGAACGTGTTTGCACATGAGAGGTGAACTCGGTTGCAAGAATATTTGCTTCGTTTGTTACACTGATGTGTAGTACGTCCTGTCGGAACGGCGTGCGCTGCCCTCAGGCTCACGGTGTCCGTTCATGCGAGCCGGAATTCCGAAAGCGTTGCCGTGCTTCTCACGCCATCGCCATCACCGTCAAATCACGCCCTGAAATTCGCCAAACCACCAGTCCCCGTTACATGAGCACTCTAACACCATCATCGCCTCCAACACGACTGCTGGCGTTATCACAAGAGATATTATCACCACCGTCTTTATCATCACCGCCGTTATCATCACCATCACCATCATCACCACCACCACCAGCCCCACCGCCGCCGCCGCCTTTGTCACCACCAATGACATGAACATAATCACGAATATTACCAGCATATTCTACTTTAATCACCCTATCTACCACAACTACCAAAATCACCACCACCGACAGCAGCATTTTACAACCACAACACCACTCTACCACCACCACCACCACTGACATCATCCTACTAATGAACACAATCATTTTAACCACAGCGTCTGCCGTTGCTTTTGGTACCTTTCCCCCTCTAATTTTTTTATGTTGGTGAGTGGTTGTGGCATAGAGATACTTGCTATTCTTGCACCTCAACACGATATATACATATTACAGTCCATAGCCTCCATTCCGCCTCTCGCCAGCACCCCATACACAGTCGCCTCCGGCGCCGCTACCTCCCCACCACTGTCACCATGACACCGTAGCCGCCATTACTTCCAATGGCAACATCAACACAGCCAACACATCACCGGCCGGCTGCTTTGATCGGTAGTTTTCCGTGGTTTCTCTGATCAGCAATAGACGAATATGGGAGCAGTACTCTAAGAAACGGGCCACGGACCGCGCGTGATCTTTCCTTCCGCTTAGATGTTATCTCATCGCCCCCTTACTTACACATTCTTGGATCCTCCACACTTCCACACTTGCCGGGAGACCACTTGGAGGTTGGAGCTTGTCCCCGATGGGGCGGTGCCTCGCTGCCAGGAGATGCCTGGTAGATTTGCGGGGATTTCCCCAACGGATAGTTCGGCATCGGATCTCGAATCGTAGTCCGGCACCGGAAGTGATCACAGCCATCTCACACAATAAAAACATGCGCTACACTTACGGGACTAATGATCTTAGCAGATGACGCGCCTGGATACCAATGAATCAAGTCACTACGAGTAGCACTCACCTCAATGACCACAATCTACCTCCATCAAAACTGCCCGCCTATGACAACAATACCGCCTCTCACTGCCACGTTCACTACTTCCGTTGTTGTTCGTTGCATGGCGTCGCGTCTCCTTCCGACTCGCGTGGCCCGTCCGACTCGCTAGCTGGCGTCAACGTTTCCCCTTGGGCGGCCGGGCGACGCAACGCGGGCCGGCGAGGGGGCGGGGCCGCCGCGGCGGTCGCCTTTGCCAGCGGCGCTCCCCGATTGCATACCGGCCCTTGCGTGTCTCTCCGCCAAGGATGCGGCTGCCCCACTCCGCAAGCCCCACCCTGCCACACCCGCCCCGCCCCGCCCCGCCCCGCCTCGCCACGTCCCGCCCCGCCCGACCTCGGTCCGTCCCGCCCGGTTCCGCCCCGCCTCGCCCTACCCCGTCCCTATCACACCCGTCCCCCTTTACTTTACTTCGGTCCCTCCCGGCCCGACCCGCGCGCACCGTTAGTCAACTTGCCCTGCGGCCACCGCCATTTTATTGTCTGTCGGAGGAGAGAAGTCCTTTTTTTGAGCCGGCGGTGCGTGAGTTGTGAAACGCTGCGCATAATGCTGCTCATTCCGCGCGTGACGTTTTTCCCCCGCAGCCGGGGGCGGCGGGAACTCGTTTGGAACATTCTGGCGGCTTTGTGGAAGAAAATGTACTTATTAACAGCCTCTCTTTTTGTCAGGGTCTCGCGGCCGGAATGTGAGCTTGAGAATTTAACGATTTTGTGAGGCTGTCGTTAAATTATTGCCTATCAGAACATTTAAAATGGCTGTTTTTTGAAAACCTCGATATAATTTTGGAATAACGCAGTTTTGTATGATGCATCATAAGGGTTTTTTTATAAACCTAAGTGTTACATTAATAGTTTTCCAATATTTGCCTAAATATAATAGTTTTATTGAAAGTATCTTTTTCAAGAGAGTTCATAGATGCTCACTGATTGAACGTTCACCTTTACGTATTGCTGTGAAAGTCAGTCACAGCAAAGCTATAATTCATCTCAAGGGTTGGTATACATTCCGTTAATTTAGAGTGATAAACGTCTCCGAAAGATTCCATCACTTCACTCAAGCCACCATAAGGAAGGGCATAGTCGTTTCTTATTTTTTAAGATTTTATTTAGCTTGATATCAAGATTTAGTAAGTTTATCATCTCCTTCAATGTCTATATTCATAATTTTCGGGCACTATCGACATTTTTCTGGAGCGTCAATATCTCTGACGTCGCTTATGTTACATCGACTTTATGTCGCTTCCCGCGACAAGCTGCCTCTCGCTCATGTCTTTAGTGCCACTCACACATCTCACAGCGAATTACGTGGCTGTCCGCTGTATTTCTGCGATCATTCCGATAACGCACGATAGCATTTACGAGTCTCTTTATTTTTTAGGAGAGTTTTCGGAGTTAAATTTGTTACATTACCACTCTTCTACTCATACAGTACCTTTTCATATCATCCTTACCGTTAAGAAAGTTGTCTGGATTTTCGCGGTATTATCGACGTGCCAGATACGTGCCTCCCCTCATTATAGTCTCGCCGCTTCATTATATGCGAACTCCATTCTTTGCCCCCCGTTCTACTTATCTTGAAAATGTTGACCGTCTTCTTAGCTTTTTTCTTTCTTGTAAGCCCTATGCACGACTTAATTTCATCATTTTACTCAATTAGATCGTGCTTCTGGCGTCCTCTGATTCCTCATATTCAACCATGCATTGCCTTCTCATTATTGCACCACCACCATCCTCCCATCCATTCTACATTTCGCTCACTTCATGTCCATAATTTCGTCAAAACTCAGTCCAGTTTTCCAACTTACATTGTTTTCAGCGTCGAGCCTTACTAGCACTATATCATCAGTTTCACTGAGAATTGCATTTCTTTACTTCTTTCTTTCCTATGCTTAATGGCTTTCAAACCTTCAATTTATTCATTCAATTGTCGCATCGCCATTGGCATATCGTTGCTCAACCACCGTTCGGCCATCCCGATCTTGACTCCATTTGACATCATTTCCCACCTTTAGAGGCATTACTGACTCCCCAAATCACCCCACCTACCTGTTCGCTTCCTACTGCCCTATAACGTATGTCTCACCGCCACTGCACCGTCCCGGGTTTGTATCGCGCTCATATCGCACCGTTCCGTCTCCAGCTGCCTGACAAGTCTACTTCCTCTACCACTCCGAAGCCCCATCACCAGAGAGAGCATCAACTTCACGCCCCGACGCCACTCCGCCACGGCGCCGCTCCTTATGCGGTAGAGCTGCGGCGGCGGCCGTGCGCTCAATTAGGGTTTTACGCCACTGCCCCGCCCCGCCCCGCCCCGCCCCGCTCACGCCGCCGCCCGCGGAGCGATAGCGCGCGAAAGCAGGGAAACGTAAAAACGCGGCGGCGCGGGATCGCTCCCGCCCCACCCTATCGCCGTGCGGCATCTGCGCCTCCGCCACCGCCCGGCAAGGCCGCCACTCGCGTCGCGCTATCCGCGGATCTCCGCCTGCCGCTCTCGGCTGTTGAGTGTTTTTTCCGGTCGCCTTTTATGACGCTGACCGCGTCTTTCGCTAATTCGCTGTTTCGCTGTGGTGTTACTCTCTCGATTCGAGAAGACTTTTCCGTAAATGTCATTTTAGTGAGGAAATGAGAGTATTATAGGCAAACATTTCAATCAAACAAGACAGAAGAATAACAAAATTGTTTCTGCTTTCAGCATATTTCTCATATCACAGTTAATCATACTATGGATTTCACATAGCTGCAGGGTCCCGAAATTGGTGCAAAACTAGTTTGCATTACTATTTATATGATTACTATGCGTGAAATAGAGCTCTTAATTGAGTTCTAGAAACGCTGTTTCGGTTAATGATGTACATGTATTTACTTTTTTTATTATAACATTATAAAATGTTTCTCTGCAGCAAATTGAAATGGTATACAGATAATTTCTATTAGCTTAATCACAACGAAAATGACTCGATACATATCTTCATTGAGAGTAATGTAGATTGTTATTTAACACGCGCACAGCGATGGGGAGAGCTCATTCCCTCCCCCGACACCGATGGCAATGAGACAAATGCACAATTATGCATGCTTTTGCTGTAAATGAAATCTTACTTAAGAGTAATCAGGTTTGACCATTAAACCGTACTTTGGAAACTGTTTCAAGCGTCGCAGACGCCACTCTATACTCTCTTACGTATTACAATATTTTTTCAATACTAGTAATATTCACCATCTGACTTGTGTAGGATATAAATAACTCTAAATTTACACATTTTCATTTAGCGAAAAGCAATCTTCTTTGTAAGAAAAATCATGTCGGCTGCTCCCCTCAAACACACGCGCTCATGCACGAAAAGCCTGTTTACGCCACAACAAATGAAAGTGAATCCACTCCGAGATTGTTTCACCCCTCGTGGGCAGTATCCCGCCGCTTGTGCCTACGGCTTGTGCTGCTTCTGCAATCCCTGCTGGTCGGGGCGGGGCGCTGGAGGCGTCGCCCTGGCCGCTGAACGCCCCCGCAGAGGGCGCGAGAGAAGTTTCCCGCCTGCGCGGCGTTTACGGCGCGGGAACGGCCTCTTCAGCAGCGCTCGCGACGCAGCCCTTTCGCACGCGGGCCCTCCGCCCCTCCGCCCTGCGCGCCACCGGCACCGGCACCTCCAGCTCCTAGCCGCCCCCGCCTCCACTTCTCCCGATTCCCTCACCACCACCCCACACGCATCTCTTTCCCTCCCTCCCTCCCTCTCTCTCTTTTCTCGTCCGCTCTCTCTTTTCTCGTCCGCTCTCTCTTTTCTCGTCCGCTCTCCCTTTTCTCGTCCGCTCTCTCTTTTCTCGTCCGCTCTCTCTTTTCTCGTCCGCTCTCTCTTTTCTCGTCCGCTCTCTCTTTTCTCGTCCGCTCTCTCTTTTCTCGTCCGCTCTCTCTTTTCTCGTCCGCTCTCTCTTTTCTCGTCCGCTCTCTCTTTTCTCTCACCCTCTCTTTTCTCTCACCCTCTCTTTTCTCGTCCGCTCTCTCTTTTCTCGTCCGCTCTCTCTTTTCTCGTCCGCTCTCTCTTTTCTCGTCCGCTCTCTCTTTTCTCTCACCCTCTCTCTTTTCTCTCACCCTCTCTCTTTTCTCTCACCCTTTCTCTTCTCTTTCTCTCTCTGCTCTGTGCTATTCATCAGATCCATAGCGACCAATTGAACGAATATAGACCATTGATCATGTGCCTATTCTTTTTCTTCTGTTTTCTTTTTCATAAAAAAATTATCTTCCCTCTCTTCATACAGGTATATCACTTTATAGTAATTCCCCTCCCTTTTTCGATTATTAATGCCTCCTGCGAATTAAGCATTCCTATTTCCCGACTTCTCTTACTTAATGGTCTCCATTTTTATTTAATATTTTGTCTTCTTCTTTTCTGCTCCTTCGGTGTGTATTCCTTTCAGTCTTTCACATTTTCCTCGACAGCATTTATGACATATTTTCCTTCATTACAATTATCGCTTCTCTCTTCCTCTGTCATTTCCTTTGTTCTCCATCTCTTGCACTTTACTCAGTTCTCTTTCTCTGTTATTTCTTCGTTTTTTTTTCTGTATTTTTCTTTCTCTTCCCTATTGATCTCGCCTTCTCGACTTCCATGCTCTTTTCCCCCGTGCGCGGCGTTCGCGCCCTCGCTCCTCGGCCAGGCGTCGATGCGGGCAGGGTTCGTCGTCCGCACGCACTCCGGCCGCCGCGAGGTTTATTGTTCGCGGTCCATTTCGAAAGCTCTTCGGGCGAGAGCGCTGAGGTGGCGGGCCGCCATCTTTCTCAGCGGCGCCAGGGAAGGGTGCCTCTGCCCTCCCCTCCCGCATCCCCCGCCAGCATCCCCCCCGCCGCCCCGCCCATCCTTCGGGCGGCGAAAGCACGCACACAAATTGCGGCTGAGCGGACTCCACCACTGCCAATTCTAGCGTCGCTCCCGATGACGCCTCTGCCCTCCACTTCTAACCACTGCACACCAACTTTCGCCTCCTACTTCTGTCATTCACATTCGTTCTTAAGTCCGGTTTTGTCCTGCCTTCTTTATTCATTGCTATTTTTTTTCCTTATAAACCTAAACGCTTTTAGTGTTTCTTCTGAACCCAATACTACCTGATTTCGATTCTCTGAAATATTTTCAATTGAACAATTTAATTTACCTAATTATCAGAAGCATCAAACTAACGTTCATGCCCACGACTTAAAGAAAAAAGCAATTAATTCTGATTTACTTGCTGTACTTTCGTAGGCCAGCTTACTTGTAGTTCTGTACTTACAGCACAATAGTGTTTACTTACAGAAAACGTGAGAAGGTAAGAATGCAAGTTTTAGAAAGGCAAATGTCTTCGTAACAAAAATTATTTTCCCAAATCATGTACATAGTTTTTTCAAAAACTGAAAAACAGTCGCATATAAAAGGAATCAGTCATAACCAATATTGACATTCCACCGCACAGGAACATTTGATTAAATTTAGAAAGATTTTCTCCAAACATCGAAAACATTCTGAAAGGGCAGAATCAATGCTTTAAAAATATTAATCCAAAAAACAAAAATCGAAAATGTTGACCCAATTATCTTACAAGGTTCCCATTGAGATCACCTCGTCGTACTGTATCCTATACTACCTGTACCTGTGTCATGATTCCATTAAATGAGTTCAACCGCCTAGAGTGCATTTTGAGTAGGGATTAAATAATCTATTAATACCCAATCGGCGATTTTCTTCATTAGATTAATATTCATTGGTTAATCGTTCCGAATTAATCGAACAATCTTATATAAACGATAAAATTTTCTCATATTTTAAATAATTCATGAAATCGTTAATTTTTAATTTGTAAATTAATTAATCGGTTAGTAGATTTTTAAATTTTAATTAAATAATAGTTTTTTGGAAGCACGATACGATTCAATTAATAATATTTGTCCATTCTTTATTGAAATAATATTCATTCCACACACCTACTCATGAGACAAACTACTGTAACTCAGTTTAAAATGAAAATGGTTGAAGAACTTCTAGCAACAATAACATCAATTTTAATCTAACGATGTATATGGTTAAGGACGAATCTGGGAAAACCGGTAATTCTGTCTCTTTCATATTTCATACTGAACATGATACCATCACTAAAATAATAGAACATACATAATATCATTTTATTTTATTAGTTTTACTAACACGAAATTAATCGCGTATGTTTGTCTCTATAGTGTTTTGCAGTTGGAGAGAGACCAACAGACGAGAAATTCTGTTGGTAAAGTTCAAAAGTAGAGATGTTCTTTCACAATTTGCTCGTGAAGAAAATTATTATTTGAATTAAAATAGTTAAACGGAAAAATAAATCGATGTGTTCTTTAATCGATGTAAAATAAAAGATTACAATTTTTCGATTAATATTTTAAAATAACAGATTGTTGTACTAAGAGCAATTAAATCGCACATCCCTACTTTTGAGCCTCGTGAATGCATGCGACGATAACGTAGAGCTGAGCAGACGACGCCGAGCTACTGTACGCGGGCGATGACTAGGGCTGCGAGGGTTTTGTGTTCTCATTGTCCGCGATTCGTGGTATGTGCATGGAACCGGCTTGTTCAAACGACGCATTTGTCACTCGATATCTCGTTTGGAGCTTGCAGATTCGGTTGAAAACGTCGCACTTGTGTTGTTTGAGCTCGCGCTTCTCAGGAGCTATCTGTTGCGGTTCCAGGAATTCTATTGATAGCATGTACCCTTGCGCCATGTATACCAGGAATCTTCATTTTCCCAGAAACCTTGATAATGAAGCCAATATTGTGCCGTGGAAGCAAATGCTAAACATACAAGAGGAAACGAGACATTGTAAAGGCGTATGCCTTACAACTGTTTTAGTTACAAAAAGAAGTTTGTATTGAAACGAAAATTAGGTTTTTATAATTCATTTTTATTTGATCATAATGTCCTTTATTACTAGTATTTCAATCATTCACGCACATCCTTAGAAAATATTCATCTGCCGTTCCCCCAATCACTTGAATAAATAATAGTGGCGATAAGCACTTCACAGTCAGCATCTGAATGCCATGTCTGATAGAAATTATCCACTGCTTCTGAAAGATACAAATTCAGTATCTTCGCTGTTGATCTGTTCACAGTCCCGCCCAGAATATTTCCGTTCTATTGGTCAAGGCTACTATAATCGTAAACGAAACTTCACCGCAATTTCTACTACCACTTCCAATGCCACCTACCCGCAGATTCATCATTATCGGAGTATCCCGCGTTTAAGTTTCTAAACCACCGTCATTACCTATACTTCGACAAATGTATTTTTCTAAAGGACCCTTCCTGAGTATTGTTAGTTGTTAGTTTTTATAGTTCCAAGCATTCTAAATATGTGTTGAGATGTAAGTTCAAAATAGTTATTTATATATGAGTGACCTACAACTCTTGAAATACTCGATTTTGTCAAATAAGTATAAAACGTATTTTTTTAAAAGATTTGTAAAAAATACCCCTAATTTTGTCAGTCCCACAATTCTGACATTCAACAGTACCGGCCAAGTGTCGGTTACTGAGACGACGCCTTCTCTCCGTACCCTTTGCTCCCCGCCACGCCAACACGCCCACCCCATAGCCCAGCCGCAAGCCCGGGCTGCAGCTCTCCCGAGCGCGCGCTGGGAGTTCGGTCGTTGTTTTATGAGCACCCCGTCGGTAATTTGCAGCGCCGAACTTGCTCCCAGCCCCCGCAATCCCGTGCTCCGTAACAGCCCTGCCGCCTAGCTATCTCGCCCTTCTTCCGCGCCCACTCCCCCCCACCCCCGCGCACGCCTCGGCCCACGCTCCTGGCGCCTCCGCCCTGGCGCGCACACGCTGTGCTTAATTCACTCTACATGTGGAGCTTCGGCTCCGGTACTGTGTCTTCGTCAGATCCCCAGAAGGGGGAGTTTCAGGAGAAACAACCAAGCAATCGAAAATAAATGCGGCCCAAACATAAGTGGAGTAAGTATCGATAATCATGCATAAAAAGTTGAATTATTTTAGTCAAGAGAATTTCTCTCAATGAGAGCGAAGGCTTCTAGGGCCTGAGTCAGTTGGTGCTTGGCTGTCCGTAAGGCGCTATGCCGCGTCCTAGGCACAGATGTCAACGTTTCGATCGCTATTCTACGACCTTCGACGGCATTTCGTCCTGAGGAAGGTCGCAGAATAGTGGCCGAAACGTTGGCACCTGTGCCTAGGACGCGACGTCTCCCGGACAGTCAAGCAGCATATATATTTCTCCCATTGTTATGAATTTTTTTTCTTATTTTTGGACTTCTAATGTAGATTTCAGAATACTAACCGGAACAATACAAGCAGTGGAATGTAGGCTGTTATAAGATTTTATATGAGGAAATTCAAGGGATGGTTTACATTTTCTTTGCCTATGAAATTGGGGTGTATGTAATTCGTATCTTCTTTTATTCTTTGTGTTAGTGACGGTGGCTGGAGCAATTTCTCAGCTGATAGCACTGCGTATGTATTTTGTAGTCTTATTCCCACTTGTGTTGTTGGTATTACGATTTTTGAAATTGCTTCTCTCTGAATACATAACTTCTTTTTCATCGAAGGTATTACACGCAATTGGTGTGTCGTACAAGATTTGTGTGTCTTGGGTGTTGTGGGTTAATTTTATTCAATACATTTATGAGCGATTTTCGCCACCGAAATTTGGGAGATCTCCAGGTAGCTCTCTAAACTAATCATTCCCTTGTATTATCGTTACTAATATTTATGTTCTGTGGGAACTAGAACTTTGTTGATTCTCGTGCCATCACATTTTCATAAAGTGAACTCAAGATCTCGTCGAAATCACCTACGATGTATAACTCTCGTAAAAAATAATTTGATTACTGTATTTTTTTAAGAATATTCACTCACGAATTCGTCTTTCATTTCACTATTTCAAGTGAAAATTAGACATACATGATGTCACAAAGTAAGTTTCGTGCATATATTTACTGATTATCAAATTTAAACTTACAAATCTTGCCAGTTCTTCGATAATTTTTATTAATATTCCATTTTGTTTCAAAGAATGAAAGTGAGTCTTGACCATATTACACCTGGTATTTTTTGGTTCACGACATTCATAGTTGTATAAAAATAGGCACTTTTACTTTGTTGTAAAAATGTCTTAAAGTTCGTGGTCGTCATCCATATCTAAACAACAAAATTGGAGTTTTAGAGTTCATGTACAGTGTCAGTAAATAATCTTTTAACATTCGTGAATTGACCTTTCATTCACTTCAGTTTCCGTCAAGTTTGCTCTTACAACTGATTGACGACACTCATTCTAGGATTTTATGGTTGTTCAACACGAATATTTATATTCTCATTATTCGGGATATATTACTTGATATCTGGAATTTCTCATGAATTTCAGTCGTTCTCTCTTTATGATATTATTTACTGTTATGCCGCATCCATGCCCATCTTAATGGGGAATCAGACGAATGTCGGAAGTACACCCACATCAGTCGTCGAAAGCAAGAGACATCTGCGCGTGCAAAGCCTACCACGATCGTCGGAGAAGAACGGAACGAACAGCGAACAGGATTCCCACTCAACCTACTTCTTTTTTATTTACAACCTCTTACTCGCACCCATTTCCCGCGTATTACCTAACAGTTCATCCTCTTCGCACACCGCCGCTCCGAGTCATTTCGGAAGCCCTTCTTCCCTCGTCGCGCTCCTTAACTTACGCACCCGCGCCCGCCCTCCATCATCCACGACGGCGACGGCGCCCTCATGCGGTTCACAGCCCGCGGTGTCGCGTGCTTTCGCGACCTCCCCTCCCCCTCCAGCCCCGCCCCGCCCCGCCCCTCCCCTCCCCGCTCGAGCTTGATGGCGAATAAACGGATGCTACGAACGAAGCGCAGCGCGGGGAGCAACGTCCCGCCAGTTCCGCGGGCGCGACAACGGCGCCGTAAAGAGGCAGAGCGGGGAGGGGAGTGGGAGCAAATGGGGAGGGGGAGGGGAGGGGTGCCGGAGCGGTCCGCGAAGAGGCCGTGAACAACTAACAGTTTGTCGGAGGGAATAATGGCCGGAGGCGCCGGCGGAGAGCGGGCGGCTGAAGAACGCCCCCCCCCCCCCTCCCCGAGAAACGGAGATGCCACGCGAGTGCCACCGAAGGATCCGTCGCTGCCGACGAAGGGCAAAACATCTTCCAGAGGGCGGTTGCGGATGATTTGGTCTCTCCTCGGTCGGTGCGGAACACAGGGAGGAATTGGTACATGAAATACTGGTGAAGTCCTAGTTTCGAGGGTAACAAATTGGGACAAATGAAATGTGTGTTTCAGTTCAATTTAAAAAAAAAACACACACACACTTTGTTGTTGTTTTTCGCGCTGAACTTTTTAATTTGAAATTTGAATCAGTGAAACATTTTACCACATTACATTCTGTTCTAAACATATTGAAGGACGGGTCTTCAAAGGGTGTATAGGGCAGTGTGGTTTCGGACTTTCAGGAGGCCCAGATAATGTTTTATTTATTATCTTCAATATATGGCCAGCCCCTTAGGCCGTACAGATAGTATTTACATTTTCTTCGGAAGTAACCCTTGGGGTAAGATTTCCGCATTGCGCTAGTAAATATTTAGATTTGTGGTAAATGTTTTCATTTATGGTTTACATCTATTTTATTGCTAAGTAACGGAAGTTTTGAAAGGGGACGTGAGAGATAACCGAAAAAGTCAAGTAGGTGTAGGAACGTCTCGCTCTTAATTAAAATTTGGGTTCGAGGGGGAGAAATGAAGATGAGAAAAGAAATTAATAATATGCTCACTTAAAATATTTATATGGAAGTCTGCATGTAGTGTATAGATGTAGTGTAGTGTATGGAAGTCTGTCTGTTGCGAGAATATCATGGTGCACCTACCGCTAATTTACGATATCTGTTTTGCAGAACTGGAAGTTTTGATAATGATGTTCTTGATGCTCCTCTCCACACCGGGCAAGGCATGTGGGAGGTCTGCTCAGAGTATTCCAAAAAGTATTTTGAAGGGAGTTTAAACAGGGGAGTGGCTCTGTGTTAAAGTTGATTATATTGTTTTAAAGACGACGTCCAAAAGAACTATCTTTATTGAAATGTCGACGTATTAATTGAATGACTATTGAATGACTATATTATTGAATGACTTCCTTTAGTTATACGTAAGCTAGTTGCAAATTCTGTATCCTGCAGAATGCCGGTAATTTTTTTCCTCAAAATTGTTCTTATTCTTTAATTTGGGAAAAGTATTGAAATTAAACTCGATTCTTCTTGCCAGTTGTTTCCTGGCAAAATGGAAGTAAAATAAATAAAATATGTGATAATTATTGAGAATATATAGAACGAAGTGGCATTATATCTGATAAAAATAATAAATGACATTTTATGTCTTTTTTGAAAAAGAAAAAAAAAAGATTCTTCAAACTTTTAAGTTTTCAGTTTTGGACAGATGAGGCTAATATATGTAAACGATTGTTCATAGGCCTTTTAAACTTCTTTCATTGATCGAAAGTGACTTATTTGACCGCTTACTGATTTCTGTAACCAAAATAGCGAGTGGTCTTGTGCCTTTAATCATCTAGTGAAATTTCACATGCAACGTGAACCGTTTCAGTCGTCTGTTAACATCATGTAATGCGCAGTTTGAAAATGCTTATGCAATAGAAAATTTAAATTCATTAACTATTAATGTTCATATCATAATAAATTTGCATTAATGCTTATTATTTACAACCAGAATATAATCAATGAAGACAATATTCTGCAAGCATTGAATTTGTTTACCTGCAATAAATACTTCACCGTATGCTAACATGTATTGCAATATCAGTACTTACATGAATTTCTCTGATTACTTTGTAGACGTATATAATTACGCCTACAACCCCTTGGCTTGAAGAAACATTATATGTATTGATGTCAGCAGTGAATGACTGTGCACTTGTGAAGGTCAAGGCAAATTGCAATGTCTGTCACATTCAAGTGGCAACTGGAACTTGAAAGCGGAACTAAGTGATCTCCAGAACACAACTTCTCCGATAATTGCCCGGCTGGCGTGGCCCATGCGTGCATGCCTGCATAACAGGTGGCAGTTTCATTCCCGTGTGCCTGGAAAGCTCCTTTGGAGTGAGGACCTTGACGGCGCCGCCATTACGAACAATGTAGTTAATTCCGTGAGTGAGCAAAGGGCGGCCCTGTGTGTTCACACGCAGTACCGCCTTCCGAGCCGTTGCCCCCCTCCTTTTGTCGTAAGCGACCGCCGGTGAGCGCGTGTGGGTCAATGGTGTGTGTGTGTGTGTGTGTGTGTGTGTGTGTGTGTGTGAAGAGAGGAAGGTGCGGAGTCACTGGCCACTTACAGGACTGTAGGTGTCGGGTTGAGATCGAACAGGCGGTGGTGGTGACGGGTAAAAAGTGAAAGCTGTATTGTCTAATACGACGGAGGCGGCTGTAGCTGTTGCGACGGTAGTGGCAGTGGACACTTTGGTAGTTGTGGTAGTGGTGAGAAGTGGTTGGAGGGAGGTGATGGGGTGGTAACGGCGTTGGTGACCACGGGGGAGGTGGCTCTGCGGTACAGTGTGTGTTCGTAGCTGAGGCAAAGATAAAGCCGGTGGGGGAGTGTCTAGGCGATGGCGTTGGCGGCAACGGCAGGGCCGGCAAAGGGAAACGGCTGGAGGCGGCGATGGTAGACGGCGTGGGTGGAAGCAACAAGGCAGCGGCGGCAGAAGCGGCGAATGGCCCGGTAGCGCGGGTAATGGCGCCGAAACAATCGCCGGCGCCAGTGGCCGGAGCGCTGCAGGGGGTGGGGGTGAGGCTCACATCGACGGCCTGGCCGTGGCCGCGCGGGGCACGTGGAGTGGGGGCCTAATTAACCTGCCCGGGGCGGTCGATCTGGGCCTCTCGTTGCGCCCACCAGAGGCCTACTGGGACCCGCAATGCTCTCTCGTTCAGTGTTGCGAAACCTCGCTCTTTCGAGGATTTCATCTCTGACTCGCTCTGTTATGACCTTAAACGGGATGCTAATAACAAAACTCCACAAAATTGAAGTTCACTGTTTTATATTTTCGACTTTTGTGCTTACTCTCCTAAGTTATGATGTAGGGAGAATAGCAATTATCTTAATTTCCTTCTTTACGGTCTTTCTTCCTTAGTCAGGTCATTTGCTATCTGCGGAAGTTTATTCTATTTAAAAAGTTAGCAACAAATACACTTATCTATTAAAAAAAACTGTCACATGTTACTTACGTATGGTGTTATAGGACGTATGTAGTACTCGTTTAGTTTACTTTCTTCCAAATTTTTCAAACAGATGATTACTATATTTGCAAACCTCTTATTTTTTCCTGAATTTTCTACTTCCTGAATTTGATCGTGAATTCTCACTTATAAAATCTGTCTTGCTCTGTGTCTTTATTTGACCCTGATCTTCCAGAACGGGTCTGTTGTCATCTTCCCTCTACCCGCGGCACGCAGTAATTGTATGCACGCACAGTGGGTTTGCGGTCGGTCGTGAAGCGGAGGATAATTTAAAATGGATGACGTGTGGAGAGTCAATATTAGTCCGCAGAGCTCTTGATCTAACAGGTGGGAGGCCGCGGCGGCGTGGGCTCTGTGCGGGTCGCAGCTGGCGACGGATCCGGCGCAACACAAATACGGGCGCGCGTGCACGCGGCGGACGGGCGGTCCTCTGCGCTGGGGCCGAAGGGAAGGGGTTGGGGTTGGCCGCGCGTTCATTGACAAGGATCCCGTCCATACGCGATACGCTATGAAAATATGGTTTTCTACCATTTAAAATAAATCTCCGACACGCGCACAAAACGTGAGACATTGTACGTTTTCTAAGTATCCGTACTCTTATCTTCATCTTGTTCAATTATCATTCTCAATCAGTATCCAATTATGTGGTGAAGATGGGTGAAAGTTTGGAGCTACTTTGTAAAAAAGAAATGTTTTTATAAGTAGTAAATTTATTTTAACGTATTTTGCCTTCCTATGCAATAATATGCTTTTCTTTGGGGAAAGACCTCTTAGAATATGGCTGAGGTATGATCGTCTTGCCCTGCCTCCGGTTTCATTCAATAAAGATGTCTTAATGAGGAGCCAAATGCTGAGCAGAAATGTAGATGTCCAAAAAGGCTAAAGATCTAATCGTGTAAAGACATTTATACATTAAAAGGGCAAACTACGAATATAGGTCAATAAGTATGTGTACTTCCGTTCTAATAGTTTGTACAGCCTTGTGCACCGACCAGCCTGAGGGTAATATTGTTCACTTTGGTTATGGTTAATTTCAGAGTATTGTCCGCGCAACATTTACGTGGCTGCACCACTCAATTTGCACAAAAAACGAAGTGACTTTCGTAATCCGTTTGTTTTGTTATGCGAATATGTACCGAATGATGAAATTCTTAGAATACTTTCAGCTCAACATGGATGTAATGTTTTCCCCTAGCGGAGAGATTCTGTGAATTGAACCATTCGAAATCAATCAAACAAGCATGTAGGTTGAGAAACGAGAAAGATGTCCATCCTCATCTATTTCTCATCCCAATGTTGAGTAAATCTGTGACCTGATTCTGAATAAATGATGAGCGAGTATTGATGAAGAGCCAAACCATAAAACTTTAGTCATATTCTGTTTATGCCACGTTTTAGTCATGTTCTGCGTATGAGAACGCCGAAATAGATTGTCAAAACACATTATTTTTTGCAAGAACGAGCATCCACGAACTATTTGCAGATAAGTTATGAGGCCGAAAATTTGCCTAAAGACACGTAAGCATGGAATACATGGCTACCTGTGCAATGGAAAATCCATTTTTTTTTGTTCGTGCTACGATGGACCTAGTACATCGAAGAGAATGGCGTGTCTGCTGAAAAATGGTGTCATTGTACATTTTGCACTGTTATTATAATGAGTTATAAATATTGAGTGAAGATACTTACTGATTTAGCCTCGTAATTGAGTTGGTGGATGAAATGGATAAACGCATTAGCAATCGAACTAACAAACATTCGAAAGAGCGAGAGGCCTGCAACGGGAGACTTCGTTTGGAGATAAGCGAGGGAATGAACTAGGTTAGAAAGGAGGGAGAGGAACAAAAAAAAGCCGAAGCCGAAGGCGAAACGAAATAGTATAGACGGATAACAAAAATTGGAAAGATCTGCGCGCAACAGAGCGTTAGAACAGATGAGCAGCAGTAGGAGTGGCGTTCCGCATGGTTGTCATGCAGGACCAATAGTGACCCCGCGCGAACGCCGTGCAGCTGCGCTCCTCTTTTTGCCCGATGCGCGCCGACAATTATCGCCACTGACCGGCGGCATTTTGGACTAGATTTGGAAAATCACGCCCTAATTGGTGGACTGTTCCGCTATGTTTACGAGCATTAATTCCTCAGCACATGCCACTCATGACCCTTCGCGGCGTAACGCAGTTTGCGCACTGCGAATGATTTGTTTGCTTTGTGGAATGAAGAGAAACTAAAGTAGAGGTGGAAATATAATTATGGGAGGAATATGAAATAAGCAGTAAGTATTTCCTAAGGAATATCTAAAAATTAAAATTATTTCCATTATTAATTGGTGGCATGATGATTGTAAAATATTAAACAACGAAGTAATTAATAGATAATTATATTTTGGATATTTTTAATTTAATTGCGTAATTACCTAATTTGTCGTGACATTCTCAAATCCAATTTATTAATATATTAATTAATTAGGTAATGCGAATATTTTTAAATTTCAGAACGTTTATCAAAATAGCGCGACAGAACGATGTGTTTGTTGGCACTGTAATATTTTTACTCTACAAACGGTAGCTTCCTCACGAGTTAGCCATTTTATATAATTGATAACGTGAGAAACACCCAGGAATGATTTGACTTGGCACGAATACTGTTGTAAGTCACGTTATCTCGGTCACGAACTGTCAGGAAAGCACGAGAAGCGTCAGACCAGGGAAGATCCAGCGGAACGTATTCCTTACATACTTGGGTGAAGAGAGGGTAAGTGGGCTTCCCCTAACGTGAAGCACGCGTGTGTCTGTCGGCTTGTTTATCTGTGGCTTCTGCTTCGCAGCCTCCCCTCCGGGCAGCGGCTTTTAATTTAAGGCGACCGCCACTCCGAGGGCGGGACAACGACGAGGCCCCGGCGCCTGGCGAGTGTCAGCGGCCGCCACGCGCTATCGCGTCCGCCCCCGCGCCGCCCCCGCGCCGCCCCCGCGCCGCCCCCGCGCCGCCCCCGTGCCGCCCCCGCGCCGCCCCCGCGCCGCCCCCAGCGCCGCCACACGTTCCCTTGCCGCCGGCGCCGGAAGTTTTTAAAGCCGCCCCTTCCCCGGGAGGGTCGCGTGCCCGCGTGCGGGATAGCTATGGGGCGGAGAGGGGGCGCGCCGTAGCCCCTGCGGCGCGGGCGTCCACGGCCGGAGCGATGGCGGTGACAATACGCGGACGAATATGATGGGCGCGGAGGAAACAGACCAAGAGGCGGCAGCTTTGTGTAGCGCACATCGGGCCCCACAATCAGCGAACCACGAGTAGGAGTGCAGGGAGAAAGAAAGGTGGGATGAAGGGAGACAAGTACCAGGGAGACGCATGCGGTAATGCCTGTATCATTGTAGGGAGAAACCATTGAAAATGAGAGGAATGAAGACGTGTACAAAACAAGCACTGTTGTAGAGAAACACCCTTCAGACAAGAGTTTTAGGTAGAAATGCTATTTTTAAAAATTCAAAGAACCTTTGGAGTAATGAGATTACAGAAAGTTAAGGAGATATTTGTACGATACGTAATTTTTTTAAGTTTAAAAAGGGTGAGTACTGAAAACGAAGTTAATTAAAATAAAGAGTAAAAAAATGGTCTGAAGTAGATTTTGCAGGGGGGGGAGGAGAAAGGGAAATAGCACTGGAGGCGGAGAGAAAATGAGAAAGGCAGTAAGACAATTAGAAAATAAAGATACTGATTACAAGTTTGAATGATAATCGTTACTTAAATTTGAAATTACAATTAGCAGTACCTCAAAAAATAATTAGTTGTTATCAGACGAACCCACGTCGTAGTTTCATTGTTCAACAATAATTCCGTAACAAGAGGAAGAACACAAAAGAACTACTGTAAGAAAGGGCGGGTAGAAGCCGTAACGAGTGTTGCAGGAGAGATAGAGGCAATTGCAAGCAGCAGTCGCGCTGCAAAGGCTGCGTTTGTCGTGGCGCCGGGGAAACGCATTAACAAACGTTTCGCAAATTGTCCCCGTGGCCCCTTGGTTTGCTCTGTGTGCCGCCCCCTGCTGTGTTGTGTGCACGCTCACACGCGCCGCGCCGGGGGAAAGACACCGCGGCCGCCAACCGCAGACGCACCTCCACCCGCTGCCATTGTCACCGCCGCCCCTGCCCTCGCCACCTCCTTTATGGCTGCCATAACGCCATCGCCGCCACCGACGCACAGCAGATGACATCTCCACCTCCACCCCAACCACCATCACTACCAACTCCGCCATCACCACCTCTACCACCATCACTACCGCTACCATCGTCATTACCGCTACCACCATCACTAGTGCGACCACCATCACTACCGCTACCACCATCACTAGTGCGACCACCATCACTACCGCAACCACCATCACTAGTGCTACCAACATTGACGCCGCCGCTACCACCACATCTACCAAAATCCCACCATCACCACCACCGCTGCTGTCGCGTGTTTCACCGCTTCCATCACTACCTTCGCTTCCATATTTATTGCCGATTTCAGTACCACTGTCATGATTGCCGTTGACTTCACCTTTGCCATCGCCGTCGCCACAGCCGTCATGTCGTCCGGCGTGTCGTTCACCATTGGCTTGCCGCGTACAAGCTCTTCCGGAAACTTCGCCGCCAACATTTACCATTATCTCAACAAGTCCATTTCCTTACTTCCACATCCAATTCCCTCTCGACAGTTACAACTTCCTTTCCCGCGACCACCACATCCATCTAGGAGCGCGTGCGCAGCCTCTGCCTGTGTAGCATCTGCTGCCTCCGCCAGCCCGTAGCTCCCGCTCCCCTGCTCCCTCACAAGCGGACCCCTCTGTCGCGGTGCCTTCAGTGACATTCGTTTGTGCTCGCGCCCGGTAATTGCCAGGAGCCCCGCAGATGCGCTTTTGTGCTGTGCCGTCAAAGAACGAGGCGCGCCGGGAAGCGAAGCCCCGACCGTCGGAGTGCAGAGGCCGTCACGCGCTGATCGAGCGAGGAGCTCCTCAGAGATCGAGACGTCGTCGGGACGGGCGCCGGGTCGGGCCGGGCCGGGCCGCGCCGCGCCGCGAGGCAGATGTGTAGGCGGAACGGGTTGCTGCAGATTCGGGGCGGGTGGACGGGGTCGCAGCTGTGATGGATGGGGGAAGTTTAGACGTAGAGCACGCTACACGCGGCGAGCGGGGTGGAGGCGAGAGGGTGAAAGGCGAGGCTGCGACTGGCGGACAGGGCCGTGCCCGGCCAAGGGAAGTGAGGCATGGTGGAGTAGGCAGGGCGTTCAGACAGCAAGAGAGCCAATGGCGGACAAATAACGGAAAAAAATATCAAAGAAATCTGGGAAAAGAGGTGATATCGGTTAGGCATGTAAGGCTAGAGAAAAGAACGGTCAGGGAGACGGGAGTTGAGGAAATATGATTAGGTAGAGGTGACGGGAAAAGGAAAAGGACAAGGACAAGGATGGAGGGAACGCTAGAAAAGATGGATATTTGGAGTGGCTCGGAAAAATGCAAATCTAAGGTTGTCGGAACGTAAACTCACGGGTGAGTGGGAAATATGGAATGTTCGTTGACGTGAGAAGTCTTAAATATGGTAGAAGGTCCAAATACGTAGTTGATTCAAAGAGAAATGAGGAGAGATGGAGAGCTCTCGCATGTCGTGTGTGTTGAATCGAAGAGGACGAAGTTAAGGTGAGGATCTGAAAGGCGAGAAGGAAAGGATATGGCAACTGCGAAACAGGAGCTCTAGAGCTGAGAAGGAAGACCTGGGCGCGCATAAACGCGAGGATATTTCGACAGAGTGGAAGGTAGAGGAGGTGTATTAGAGTGAAGCTGTTCAAAATGATTCGGGCCACGGACCGCCGCACAGGAGCAGAAAGTAGTACGCTATGTGCCCGGGCGAAATAGGGCAGAGTTCGCCTGCCCTCGCGACGCAGACGTCTGGCGGTAACAGGGCGAGATATTGCACCGCCCGAAGCCTGATACAAGAGTACGCAGTAAGCAGTCTGGAGCGAGAGAGACCGCATCAACGGCAGTGACGGGTCGCCGACTCGGCTCGACGGGACTCGGCCTGGCGCCCCGGTGGAGCCGCGGCGCCACAGAAGGGACCAGGGCGGGGGCGGACGGCTTCTCGCCCACGAGTTCGATTCCCGATGCGATGGCGTGTCCGCGGGCTTCGGGTGTCCGTCAGGCGGGGAGTGGCCGGGCCAGGCGGGGCCGGGTGGCGTGAAAGCGGTGGCGGCCGCCGGGCGTTGGGCGTTGGGCGTCGGGCGTCGTTTGACCTTTGTCCGCCCCCAGTCGCCTCGGCCTCCTCCGCAGTGCTCGGTTCCCTTCTGTGAGAAGTCTCGTTGTGAGCGGCCGAACGGCCGTCACGTGCCATAGGCAGGGTATTGCCCGGCGTCCCTGGACGCTCTAGTAGTGCGGCGTCCGAGTTGCAGTTGCGAGGAAGGGATAGGCTGGCTGTTTCACAAAGCATTTGAAAGTAATCATGTTACTAAAAATACACCGGTTGCATATTCTTAAAATAAAAAGATAATGTTTGTTTTTTTGTTTGATTAAAAGTACAATTTTATGCGCATTTGTATGCAATGTGACTACAAACGACGTGTTTGTAGTATTATTGAACTGTCATTTAATAGGTTTTAGACATTAAAGACGATGTATCACTTTAAAAATTATAATTATTATTCTGAAAGTTGTGCATTTGCAATGAATGTGTGAAATTAGATAATTAAATGCAAAGATCTATTAACTTTCAATTTCTCTTTATCTACATTAAATATTTTACATTTTAAAATTTGGAATGGTATGGAAATATCTAACTTTTCACAATACAAATCTCGTATTATTTTTCATTCGAACAACGTTTCTGGCATTACCATTTAGATGGTATGCAAGATAGCCTATTACTGAATGTAAGCATTGATTCCGATCCGCTCTCTTCCCAAAAGATTGGCCGCGACGCGATCCCGCCGGCGCCGCCCCATCGTCATCACTCAGTTTGCAGAAGCCCAATTTATCCCGGTTACGTTTCATCTATCGGTTTTCTCGTCTGGGGTCGCAGTCGTTCGAGGAGACGAACTCCGTGATGGGTCTCGATAAAACGAACCCTGTTTCGCAGACGGTGGTTTCGTGCTGATGCGATGTGCGGTCGGGGGAGATTCGAGGACTGCTCTCGCGAGCGTTATCGCGAGCGGGCTTCTCAGTTACATTTGCAGATCTTGCGAAACTTTGGCTACCGTCTTTGCGAAATGTGATGTGGTAAAAACGAATTTATTTGTCTACTTGCTATTTGCGGAGTGCAAAAAACAAAGCGCATCCATTTATTCCATGCGTCGCTACAAAGAATAAACACAGACACAGAAATGCATTGCATTCGTAGTTTCTCTGAGTGCTTTCCTCATATTTTTCTCTATCGTTCTCGGCAACTCGCGGTTGAACTCTCAAATTCACGTTTGAAAGATGTTTTTGTAGAATATAATTGCTTTCATGAAGACAAAAGCTTTTTGATAAGTAATCTTGGAAAGAAAAGAGTTCTTTCTTGCTGGATGGCTCTCTCTGTAGTGCTCAAATTTCAGGAATCACAATCAACACATTCTATCGGAATCAATCACTTTGACGTGGAGATTGAACTAGCGCGACTATATAAAAAGATGTTGGTCATTCGTGTTTTAATGTTTGCCGTGGATATGGATTTAAATCTCCAATTTCCAACTGATATTTAAGTTCAATTTATATCGTCGAAGACAATATTCAAGTATATCTTGTGTTTCTATAGTTTTCATTCAGTGAAGTCAACCTCGACCTCAGGATATATATCAGGATTAATGTTGTAATTTAAGTTACATATCATTTAATTTCAAAATTACCATTAGGTGACCGAAGACGATTAGCTCCTCTGAACAAACTAGCAGTCCATTTCCCATGTAATATTCTAAATTTTTTTGCTTCCTCGTTCACTTTGCATCCCATCTTCCCAGTAGCCTCCCAACCGCCTGCCCGTTTGAGCTTGGTCCTCGCCACGGCGCCCTACCTCTATTACGCTTTCCTCGACCCGACCGACGTCGCCGGGAGCCCCCGCCCCCGCACTGTGCGGCGCCGCCCCTCGCTCTCTTTCTGAGGAAGACGCTCCGACGGCGGCGACGGCGGGGGCGGTGGGGGCGGCGCAGGGCGGGAGCCCCGGCAAAGGTGCGCCGCCGCCGCCGCCGCCGCGACGTCTCTGTGGGGCACGCCACGGAGATCGGAAATTCAGTGGGCGGGGCGGGGCAGGGCGGGGCGGCGGTGTCTGCGCTGCGGTGGGCCCTCGCCCACCTCTGCCCGCGTTCGCCCACGCCCCCGCCGCTCGCTCGTATGTATGAGGAGGCGCGCCACGCCGCGCCGCGCCGCCAGCAGGTAGCTGCTGCTCGCTGCGGCTGTGCCCCTCCCACGTCGCCTCAGAATTGAATTGGGCCCCGACGGCGCCGCCGCCGCCGCTCAGGCTGATGGAGCTGAGTGCAACGCCGCCCCTCGCCGTCGCGACGCTCGCACTCCCGTCGCCGCCACTGGCGCCGTCGCCGCCGCTCCCTCCGACAAGACCTGCATGATCGCTGCCGTTCCGTCCGGGCCATCTGCGTGTTTGATCAACTCCGCTCTGCACTGACCGGCTTAAAACAGCTTCGTTTCCTTCTATCCTTCTCCTCCTTTTCCTCTTCCTCCTCCGCTCTCCCCCTCTCTCTCTCTCTCTCTCTCTCTCTCTGACTACTCTCTTTCTCGAACCGTTTTGTTTCTCTCTTGTTACCACTCCATTCCTTTGTGACATCGCTTTATGTTTGCTTTGCAATCCATAATACACACTTTCCTTTTGCGTAACCTAACGTTCTATTTATTTACTTCTTGTTCTATCTCCCTGCTCTCATTGCATCCTTTTCTTGTTTCCCTTTTCGTTGTGACAGGCATTTGTTTGTCTCGTCCTCAAAAATAATTGAACTTGTTTCAATTATTATAATATATTTTCTCGTTCGGTTACTTTTTCTGTATTCTTTAATGTTATGTTTTCTTAATTCACCTTCTTTATGTTAGTCATGTGTATTGAATTAATGTATTGACTATATCCCACAAAATTTACCGAAAATCAGCCTTATATTTAACTTTGAAAAATTTATAATTCTTCTGATCGTCATTTGGGAAACTTGTTTGCTTTTCCGCTTTTGCCCTTCCAACTTCATTTCACTTCATTTGTTCTTTATTAAAATTACTGTCGTGTCTTCCTGAGTGGTCGTCATTCTGTTTATCTCTTCTCCATCTTCCTTTTCCGAGCCCTCGTCTGCAGGACTAGGCTGCGCGCGTCTTCGCCTGAGATCTGGCTGCTGCACATCTCTCGAGCACTTTGTCGCTGCCGTTGCCCTCGTCGTTCAAAGCTCGACTTCTGACGGTTCTCCCACCCCTGATGCTCCTGCAGCTGCCGCAGTCTCGCAGGCGTTTCGTCTGGCGGTCGCGTCGACTCTCCTCGCGCCGGCGGTCCCCGCCGCCACCCGACTCACGGCCCCATTCCCGACCTCCACCCTGTTCCTGCCCTTCGGCCCGCCCCCGTCCTACTCCTGACTCGTCCCCGATCTCTCTTCCTGTCCTGCGACACCCGTCCCCGCAACCACCCCCAACCCCAACTCCCGGTCCCCATTCCCCGTCTCCGTTTCCTGCCTTCCACCCTCACTCTCTCCATCCTCCCACCCCGGCCTCTACCTCTATTCCCTGCCTCCGCCTTACCGACCCCCCGACCCTCGATCTCGCCGCAACTTTTCGCCCGAGTCACTACGTCTTCTTTCAGGGGATTCGCCACCCGCGCTTTCTGTGGGAATCGAACCGAGGATGCAGATCTTGGCGGTTGTCGCCGGAACTTCGCGGCGTCAGACTTTCGGAACTTGAGGTTATCAGTCAATCCTCCTCCGCCAGCGCAGCGGATTTTCAATCTCGGCTCGCGGCGCCGCCGCCTGATCCACGGCGCCCACGACGCCGATCGCGCGCTTCTTTTGCTCTGGGTGCACGCGCGCCCTCGTTCTCGCACGCGACAGCTCGAATGTCTCAGAGATCGCTGTTTCTTCTGAAATTGTTATGTATAATGTCATTGAATGATTAGTGGTGGGGGAAAGGTATTTATACTCTGTGGAAAATACATTTTAGATGGGTCACACAACCACTATCAGCGGGTAATATCAATCCTACCTCTTTATATATGGACGTTTTATCATGATGTAGTGTTTTGTGAAACGGTGATGCACCACAATACTTACAATATCACGCAAAAGTCAAGAAATTATATCAATAATATCTCGTACGTATTGGCTTCTCTGCTGTATTGACTTCGTAACACCCTTCAATATATTTTCTTCCTGAATATCCATTTCATAAATATACAAATAAGAATTTCAATAACTCCCGGGAATTTTGCATTACAGATGTCAGATTGAGTTATTGTAGGTCAATCTTGGCTTGTAACTGCGAGATACTCAGCAATAAATCGTTTATACAAGAACAAATTGCGAAGTTAAAGCTCATAAAAATACGTGCAAGTAATTGACTTCAAATTGTTACTTGTAACTAATAATAAATGTTCCTTAGCACAATGAAGCAATTTAGGGAAGTTATGATACTGATAACAGGGAAATACGGCTGTTTCCGCTGCGGCACAATAATATTCTTTTGCAATTCCAAGAAGAAAACGGGCGTATTTGGCCAGCGGCAGCTGGTGTTTCCGTTCCATTGCCGGAAAAATGGTGAAAGCCGGAAGCCGCGAGGGGGGGGGGGGCGGACACGACAGGGCGAATCAATGGGGAAGAAGGTTACCAAGATGAGAAACGTATAGAGGAAACGAAGAAAAAACTTGGTCGAATGATTTGATTGCAAATTGGGTGAAGGAAAGGCTTTTAAAAATTACCGTGAATGCATGGAAAATCGAGTGGGCAGGTGAGTAAGTAAATATGGAAATAGGCAAGTAAAAATGTCGTCTATGGATAGGAATTCGAAAATGAGTGTGTGAAATAGGATCATCTGTGGGTGTCAAGTGTGAACCTGAAGCGGGTATGACAACCAAGTCTGTCCATGTTCAATGAACAAGGTCAGTAAGGTAGGTAGGGGAGTAGGGTTGGAAAGATAGGTTGGAAGGGCGGGTAGGGTAGGAGTGGTTTGGAAGGTTGTGCGGGGTAGATGGAGTCTGTAGATTGGAGGACGTATGGTTAGAGAAGTGAGTAAAGGGATAGAGGAGTGGTTGGGGGATTGGGGAGTATGTGAATGAGGGTGTGGGAGGATGAGACTTTGAATGAGGCAAACTTGTGCTAATAAATTAGAAAGTTTGGAATTAGAGAAGGAAGTGGCTTGCGATAGCGAAGATGCGAGCTGGCAACTGTCAGGGCGCTAGATGCAAGTGTTCGCCACTGTTCAGCTAAAGTGAACAGCTGAACCGGAGGAGGAGCCGGTAGGGAATGCGTAACCGACGATAGCAGCAAGTGGCTGAGTGAACCGCAAGTAAGTAGGCCGACGAGCGCGCATGGACCCAGTACCCTACGTGGACCTCACGAGAAGGCAGCAGGTGGAAGCCAGGCGCCGGGTCTCATCCGGGCGGCGGAAGGCGCCGCGACGCTTCCAGGGGCACGCGGGGACGCCGCCCCAGCTACTAAGCTATGTGCCCGGGTAGGTAGCTGTAAATCTTGCGCGCCGAGGGGCCAGCCGGGCTGAGGCGGGGGTGGAGGGACGAGTCGACTCGTGCAAACAGACAGTAAAGTTTTACAGCGGGCGGGGTGCGGGGGCGGGGTTGTGGCAGACGGTGGCACGGGTGGGAGCGGGGGCGGGGCGAGGAGAGGTCTGCATATGCTGCCTTCTGCTCCCTTGCATCTTCAGGGTGTCGGTGCCGCAGTTAAGTTGTTAAGGCGAGAATTCATCTCAGGAGATGTAAGTTACGGGCTTAGCATTGATGCGCAAGGCGACCTATCATAACTTGTAGTTGCTCCTCTACTAATTAAAAGATTTGGTTAATAACTAGACTTGAATGTATTTCTTTATCGAGAAGATGTAGAGAATTACTTAAGTGATGATGTGTGTATAATATTAGCTCTCGTTAGAAAGTTCTTTAAACTTATTTATATTCAAGTAAGGGAGCTTCAGCCAGAAGCTCTATTCAATGACTTAATCATTAGTTTGAAATTCTCCGTGATGTAATTATTGGTTACTTTTTGTCTATCGTAAACTTGTTTTATATGACTTCATCCCCTAACCGCTTGTCTAGCGAAGCGTCTAAACACAAAACAAGAGATAAGGATATTCAAAAAAAGTGTACACGGAGGGGTTGATTTTCGCGTCAGAGAACCCTGAGTCTACAAGACCGGGCACTATGCAGGACTGCGTCAAAAACTCTCTGCCCCCTCCCAGCAAGTTCGTCTTTGAAACCATCACTCGAGACGACTATCTCTGGCTGAGGGAAGTAAGCCAGAACGCAAGGCCAGAAATATTTCACCAGGAGTCAACAGTGTCACGTTTTGCTAGAAGGATTCAGAGGTGCAGGGAAATATGTCATCATTTTAATGTTACAAATTATTATGCCAAATTAGAATAAAGAAATAACTGTTTTGAAGTCAGTTGAACACTCATACGACTCCAGCGCCTTGCAGGAGCTCACGCGATTATTGACCGAGCCCAGCGCTGAGATCCCCCTCCTCTCCTCTGCAAACAACAGCTAGTCTGGGGTACGCAGAGGAATCCTGCCCGTCCCAACCCACCACCCACGACATCACACCCGCCATTGCCATCACCCAAGCTTAACCTGCCTCACTCACCCTAAGTAGGGAAGAAGTATTATCATCCGAACATGCGAGATCCCGCTTAGATTCTGAGTATGTTGACCTAAACACTTCCTTTGCGCCTCTGCACTGATTTCCGAAACAACTTTATACGCATGTGCAACCAATTCGTCTATTAGGGAATGCGGGCATAAAGGTAACAGAGGAGTGTTTTATCCACTTAACTTCCGCATTGTCGCGAATGAGGCCTAATTCACGTGGGCCTACGGCTGGATGGGCGGGCGCGTTTCGCTCTTCTGCTGCCGCCTCGGGGCGACTGGCAGGCGGCGATGATCGCGACCCGCCAGATTTGCGTGCATTTGCATGCTGCATCCGGCACGATAACGCGACCGCCATTTGTCCACTGAATGGGAAAATGGCGCGCAGTCGTGTTCGCACGATTTGCCTTCGCTTCGGTTCTGCTTGGTGTGAACGCCGCTTCTCTCTTGCCTCTGCCAACATTCCCTTGCTGAACGCGTTGCACGGGCGATGCCTCACGTCGCGGGGGAGTCTGCGTCTTAAAGGTAAGCCTGCAGGGAGAGGTAATTCATTCTGGTTTTGCCGTTTAGACAATTTTGAAGGGGTTTGTTGTCTTCATGTGTCCATCAAAATTATTTCAATATTCTTATTGAAATGCTGTTGTGCATTTCTATTTTACAGTAGAATACTGAAATTCTCAAATATATTTTGCCCCCAAAGTGTTGCTTTTATCCAGACAAAATGTATTCATTACCTAACCATAATTTTACCCGACAACGTATAATCATATAATTCAAGATATTTGGTATGTGAATGAGATATTTACTTCAACTACAAGAATCACTGAAGTAATTTAATATAATTTGCAATAAAAAGGGAGGAGTACCTTACGCGATAAATGTTATTCGAATGGGACTAATGGAACTTTAGGCACTTGAAAATAGTAGCGGAAACAACACTAGATGGTGGAGATGTACAAGAATGTTCTATAAAGTTGGCGATCTGCGAGAAACAAAATATAACAGTGTCTGACAGGTTGGAAAAAGCCCTGGAGCACAGAGCGAACACATCGCGATCACACCTCGACTGCGTGAAGATTATAAAATAAATCTCAAAGCCCTTTACTGTGTCGCTTCTGGGAAATATTCATTTGCTCATCTGTTCGTTGACAGAAACTCCCGAGAGCGTTTTTCTTTAACTTTTATTCCCAACATATCCATCTCCACCTTCCTCCTACTCTGTTTTATGTTTTGTCTCTTCCTCTGCCTTCGCTGTTATCTATTCCTTCTACGCTGCATATATGGAACATCAATATTCTCTCTACTTTTGTCATCTTGCCACTAATATATTTCCAGAAATACGTTGCTCATTATATCTCATTCTGTCGTGTTCATTCATCCGTTTGACCCTCGTGTCTTATTGTTGCTTTGTCATATTCCCATCCCTGCCGCCATCTTCGTGCCTAGTCTCCTCTTGCCGCTCTCATTTGCATCCAGCCTCGTTCGCACCCCTGCCTCCATCCTCCGATGCTTCCGCCCACTTCGATTGCACAGTTCTGCATTTCCGCCACTTCCACCTTCAACTTTCCCCCGCGGTGTTCCTTGCGCTCGACTATCTCATTTTCACCCTTCCTTCCCCCTCGCCGCATCTGCATACCTCTCCACCCTCCCGCCGTTTCTTCGGCTCCGTTCGCTACATCTTCCGTTCCGCCACCTTGCTACCTACTTCCCCCCGGTCGCCGCAGCCTCCGAGCCCATCGCCCCTCATGCGCCCGGCGCGGCGCCGGCAACCCGTTCGCCCCAGGCCCCTCGCGCCCCTACCTGCGTTCGCTGATGAGCGCACTCGGCTAATTGTGTTAGCGAGGGGGCGGGGCCGCGAGGATGCGGGCCGCCCGCCGCCGCCGCCGGAAGTCGTCGTCTCGCCGCCGAGAGCCCTTGAAGGGCGCGCGCGAGGCGGTCGCGGAGGCGGTGGGCGGGGAGGGAAGGGTGGCGAGTTCGCGAGACGGCGCGGCGGCGGCGGCACGGGGGTGATGCGGGACGACGGGCGAGCTGGCTGGCGCGTGCGCGCGGGGCGGGCGCATAAGGAAAATAAATAGATTCTGAAGGAGCGCGCGCGGCCCTCCCGCCGCCGAGAGGGAACGGGTTAAGTTCTTAATGAAACCCTTTGTTACCCGCTCGGCGCGGAGGGAAAGGCGCGCGCCCGCGCGGCGGGGGCGGGGGTGGGGCGGGGACGACGCGGGATTTATCTGCCGCCGCCCGCCGGCCCCGAGGTCTAAATCAAGCCGCCCCCGCTGCCGCCGCCGCCGGCGGCGCGCACCCGCGATGCGCTCTGTCAGGCGCCGGCTGCGACGCGCCGCCCGCCGCCCGCCGCCCGCCGCCCGCCTCCCCCCTCCGTGCCCTTCCGCCGCCCCCGCCGGCGGCGTGCACCGTCCGCGCTGCCGCTTCGGATTCTGAAGTCCCCGCCGCGCTTGTCGCTCCCGCTGCACGCGCAGTCACTCACCTTGCACGGCCCGCGCGGTCGCTGTTCTTCTGGATTTCGCCCGCATCTGCCACTGCCGTCAGTTCTTTTCGGATTCTGCTGTCAGGGTTCGGGCTTATCCTGTCTTACGTTGCTTCTGCTCCCCCTAACGAACTTGTCCGCTGGAAACGTCTGACACTTTTTGCGTTGGATTCTTACGTCCTCGAGGTGAATATTTTGTTCTGTGATTTCTCAGATATCTCTGAAAGGTTTATATTCCACTACCACTACACATATTATACACACTTCTACCACTCCAAACACAAGACTTTGGGGTCGACGTAACTATTAAGATAAAAAAAATTTATATATTTTAACCCGTCGTTCTTATCATGGTCATTTTGATGAGTGTATTTCATTATTACGGGCTGGCACTATTTTAATTCTTCGGCCGGACACGTCTGTCCTTCAGCGATGTTGCTGTGTATTATTATGTTCACGTCATTATTTCATATTTTTGTCGCTATTCGTTGTTTTGCAGTGGGTGAAAATGATGAAAGAAATGTAGCAGTTATTCAGCAGTTAGTTCATGAATGCATTTAAAGTATCGACTGGCATATGTGAAATCTAGTTATCTTTAATTTCAGTTAAGAGCTCCATGAATAACTGTACTAATTACAATTGCTTTGGTTTGCAAACTTGTTCGAATGAATACTCAGCCTTCTTTCTTCCGGGCAATTGGAAGCCGTTGCTGAGAGACAGAGCTGCATGGCGTCGGGCGCTCGTGAGCCCGTTGCAGTGGTGGCGACGCGCTTTGCGAGCGGAGTAGTCCTCGCTTACAGCCGGGCGAGGCAGCGAGGGCGAGGGTGAGGGCAGAGGAGGGGAACGTCGAGCGCTCTCGTCGCGAGCGGAGTCTGGAGGGCTGCGAGGCGCGCGGCGAGCGCTGCGGATGGGGGCGTCTCGGGGCGGCTCGAGCGGGGGTCGCCAGCAGGGGCTTGTTTTGCGCCTGCGATTGCGGAAGGAGCGTCTAGTACTTACGTATTTTATACTCCAGTGAATGAGCGGATGACTTGAAGTTTATATGATATAGGATATAAACATTTCTTGTCGGAGTGTATTTATTTGAACTAATCGGCTACCCTCAACAAATAGACAACTCACCTTATTTATTGGTCAATGCACTCAAACTGTTGTATTGCTGAAGAGCAGACAACTTGACTTTGTTTATTATTCAATGTCGCATCAACATCCAGGTTATTAGCGACCGCTATTGGATCTAACGTTATGGTTACTGTGAAGATAACGTGGTGATGATATGGTATGGTGATGATAGGGGGGTCACTCGAACCCGCGATCTTTCGGTCCGAGATCGCTGCGGCACTACTGCCTCAACGATCTCGGCCATCCGGATTGACTTGACTTATCCCAATATACACAATTATACACAAAGGCAGACAATGAACAGGAGAATCCAGCAAAATAATTATCTTGTTTTCGACAAAAAGGTGACTTATCATATTTAACGAGAACGATGATGTATTCGTAGTTAAAAAATGCCAAAAAATACAGTAAGGCAATTTGCATAATTTAACAAGTTTGTTTCTCATTTGAATAGCTTATTTCCAACGCGACGTATCTCGCAAAGCCGACGGTGATAATCATAACATAATTATTGCGTATACAATAAATATTATTTCACTGACTCATTACTGTTTTGTAATGATGGCTTTTGTGGAAAATGTAAATTTAAGTATTCAATTCTTCACTTTACCCAACTTGCGAGATTTGGAAATAAGCTTCCAGCGAAAATAACAAAAATTGAAAGAATAAAAATATTTCACTAGTATTGCAGTTCTCATAGTTTTAGGTACTCTCACTTTTAATAGTATAGTTACTTTATAGAAGGTTGTCTCCGTTTTTTGTACGTGTTACATAATTTGGATGAAAACGAAACATTGCACTCTAACACCCCAATCTGTAATTTTGCTGCAACAACGCTCCAAGCTATGCCTCACCTGGATATTGAATGGAGGTCTGTGCCATTGGTTTATTTGACTTTGAAATGCGTGTTTTGAGAATTCGCGAATAGAAGTGTCGATAGAATAAACGCAATGCCCCGAGGAAAAATAAACAGTTTGACACGGACTGCAATATAGCAGAGCTTTGCATGTACGTTTTTGGAACGGTTTCGAGGAATGGTCAATACGTTCGTTATTTCTCTCGTATTTCACTTCTCTTCTGACGTTAAGTCTCAGGGCAAGGAAAACAATTAATTGTCATCGATCGTTAAAGTACACAGAAATGAAGCCGGGATTCCAAGGAAAATGTTTCTTGGAAGAAATATAAACCTATTCCGCTTTACTTGTCATTTTTAATCCGTTCTTCATCTTACAAAGGGCTGTGATATATTGCAGAGATTATTTGAAGAGCAATTCTCTTGCAAAGTACGCAAAAATACATTTGACGTAACTCAAAAGTACATATGGTGTTAGAGAAGTTAGTTCCAGTTGCCTATATGAAAAATGTTCGTTGATTTACTGTACAAAAGATTTGTAGAATGTCACGTATGATTTATAAACCGGTTTGTATACAGATGTATTGTAATAATGAAAAAAATCCAAGTTCGATCGCGATATTTCTTTTACATTTACGTCGCTTTCGTGGAATTGTTTACGCGAACCTGTACTTGCGTGTTACTCTGGTGCTACAGCTGCCATTTCCGGTGCGTCGCACGCCAGTTGGCGGAGGTGGAACGTAAGAGTCTTTACACAAGATGTCACTTCCATCACTGCCCCTTTTCCCTCCCGCGCTGTATCCTCTACGCCCTGGGCCTCGTCCCTCTCTATAATCTCACTCCGCCCCCCCCCCCCCCGCAGCGTCCCTAACTCCCGCGTCGATTTCACCACTCGCATCGTCTCCCACCACGCCTCCCCATTTTCCTGCCATGGCATCCGCGTCTTCCCTCAACCCCACCCGCATCGCGTACTCCGAGCAGTCCTCGCCACCTTCGCGTCCTCACTGTTGCAGACATTTCCAGCGACTTAACGACTAACACCCCTCTCATTTCTTCGCTACCTCTACCGATTTAATGTATCTCAACCCTTGCGCACCTTATCCGATCTTAAAGAACCTACAACTGTCACTGTCCACCTCCCCAATTCCTACAAATGCCACCTCTCTTCCCGCCACCCCTATGCGATCGCCTTCCTTACCAGAGGTTTCACTACCGGACCCTCATTACCCCGCTTCCCCTTCCCTTCCCTGCTTTTCTTGACCTTCTTTATGATATTCGCAGTCGAGTTCACGTCTTCCACTGTGTACTCCGCCCCCTCCCATCATGTCTTCCTCAGTCCTCACCACGCTCGCTGCTCCCGCCGCAGCTCACACTCTATTGCAGCTCGCTTCTTTGCCACCTCCATCCTCCTTGCTGGAGGCTCTCCTTGGAGTTTTCAACGCCCCCACCTCTCCCCCTGCATCCGCCACTGCCACCACTCTCCGTCCCCGGTCCCACCGCCTTTGCTGGCGCCGCCGCCGCCGACCCTTCCGCGCGACATCCTGCGAAGCCGTTTATTACAATAATTGCGCTCTTATTGTCATTTGAAACTGTCATAATTGCTGTCACGTTTAATTGCTGTAGCTACGGTTGCGTCGGGCTATGTTAATGTGTGTCTCGGTTTTCCTGTTGGAGGAGAGGCGACATGCAACCTGCAGCGCATGCCGCCAGGTTTCGTTTGCGGAGGAATTTTTTAATGGAGTATGATGGGGAACGGAAGAACTTTTTGTGAGTTTCGTTTCAATGCATGCATCTTGGTGCACATGCGTAATTGTATTTCTTTTGGTTGGACATTTCTCGCCGAAGGATACCATAAAAAAACGTGCACTTGGGTTTTCTCCGTAAATGTGAGTGGTTTCTTGAGATTTGAAACAACGGAAAAACAATCTAAGGTATCTGAGGATGAGTGAATATTCTCTGTAGAGGAGCACAATGGAAGCGACCAAGCCGTAGAAACGAAGGTTCTGATGCACGTCGGGTGATGAATCAGTCTAGATCGCGCGATCCAGGGTAGAAAGCAATATCACAATGCGCGACGTCACGGAGAACAGTTCAGTGACTTTTCTCATCTCTGAAACGCTCTGAAGTACTTTCCTTTGTGGTGTATCATCACAGTCACCATACCCTTCAATAGTGCGTCCAAACACGCATACTTCCTTCTGTATCGTCAAATACGGCGGTTTGGTGGATTCATCCCGTGCATGCATTTTTCTATTCAATGAATACAAAGCTCCCGTAGCCGGCCTCGATAGCCGAGGTCTTTCAGGCTGAAGGACCGCATCTGCCTCGGCTAGAAGGGTCCTGGGTTCGAATCTCGTGTTGGCCATTGATGTTTGGGTGCGTGTGTGTTGCCTTTACCTGTTCTCACTACAGTGCCCTTAAAAAAAGTTCCGTAAATTCATTAGATTGCATCTCATTCTATTGATCGACACTCTAATCTCTAAATATGTAGTTCGATAGTTTGTGAGCTGTACTTTATTATAAGAACTAGTATGTCATACGTAACAAGATATTTATATATTTGATTATGTTGAAAACCCATCCAACCTTATCGCTCCAAGTGACAGTTGAATTGTGTTTAGTTTCCACTCAAAATAGCAAACCGTTTGATTTTTTGAAAACTTTATTTTTATCAGTGATCTATAATAGTAGAATTTTTTTCAAAATTGTTCCCCAGGAGAATTCTCCTCAACAGCGTTAGACCATTTATGAAAAATGCTTTATTTTCACACTAGAACCCAAATTTTTGAAGTATTTGTTCTAGCAATTTAAGTGTTACAATTTACGGTACGTGTAGAATAAGACGAGTATTAAATCGTGATTTTCGTTTGACGACCATCATCTGTTGAACTCTTCCTCCTCTGTCGCTGGACAGCCACATTCTTCGTGCGCCACCGCCCCTCTCAGCGAACCCTTCCGGCTCGCCCACGTCCTGCGCGCCCTCAGCTGCCCTCGACGCGTCAAAGAGCGTCCCTCCGCCACTTTCATCCCGGCGGCTGCGGCCCTTTTTAATAAATCAGACGGCGGAGGCGGAGGCGAGGCGAGGCGGGGCGAGGCGCTGGGGCGCGTGCGGATCGTTTAGTCGCGAGACGGCGGTGGAGCAGGGGGCGTGGCCGGGCGGGGCGGGATGGGGGCGGGGGCGGCCGAGGCGAAGCAGGATCATTTAGCCGACGAGCGGGGCGGGCCGAGTGGCGGGCGCGGAAAAGCCAGACCTAAGCGCCGGCGGCGTCCGCCCTCCTCGTCGGCCTCCGGATCCATTGCCACCGCCCGCGACTCCGCCCTCGGCGCTCTCTGGATTCTCCGCCGCTGCTTCTCCGGGTTCCGCTGCTACTGCGAGTTACGGAGCCAATCTGACTTGCGCGTCCTTGCTCCGCGAGATACATATCTGCGCAACCCATTTTATGGCGATGCTTTGATTACGTAAGCTACTAGGATCACGGTAGTCGACCCGACGTTGAGAGATTACTTATGTTTGCCCCACACGTCGCCGCCTCTGTATGCCACTCCTACACGAACATATATTCAGCTTCATCTCGCTTACTTTGTATCTCCACACCGTCTCGCTTGCTGATGCATCTCACTTATCACAATCCAGTCGTCGCACCAATCTCCTTACCCTCAGACCAAGTGGCTTCAAGAATTACTCTTTTCACACCTGTTCCTCACAAGCGTTCGTTCGTTCTCGAATTTTTTTATCAATTCACCCTCTACTCCTCTTTACCCCTTCAACACCTCTCAAATTTTTACACCCCAATTTGCAACCTCGACACACAATTTTCTTCCTTATCAACTCTTCTTTACTGTTTATGCACCGTGGGAATTTCTTTTTCCACTCTATTCGATTCCAACATTTGATTCGCTTCTTCAACAGCACTCCCGTTGCCCGAGTTGGCCGCATGTGTCGCCATATTCTCCACCATCACCACCGTCTCGCCACCTCCCTTCCACTCCCCCGCCGCCGCCCATCCTTCATCGCCTCCTCGTCCCCCGCCGCCGTCACCGACCGCCCCGACCGCCGCGCCGCAGCCCCGTCCGGCCACCGCCGCGCCGCCCGCCCGCCCGCGGAAAATTGATAAGATCGCATGGCGCTCACGTCGGGCGCTGATCCCGGCCCCGCGCCGCGCCGCCCGGCTAAGCCCGGACATTAATTTACAGCGGCGGCCTGGATCAGCCCGCGCGCCGCGCCGCCGCCGCCGCCGCCGCCGCCGCCGCCGCCGCCGCCGGTGCGGGACCCTCCGCTCCGCAGTGCGCAAACGAGCCCGACGCCGCGGACCGAAACCCATGTGGCGACGTGAGGTTTCAACTGATGCTCTTCCGGAATGATGCGTGACTTTTGTTATGCGCGGATCGCGTGTTTTATTGAGTCGGAGAAACATGTTTGTGTGTCTGGGGTGGGGTGGGGGGAAGTCATTGCAGGTGCTTAAGTGACATGAGTACAACTACAATGTCCACCGTTCAACTATGTGAAATCCATGAAAGAAGTCGTATTTTTTGATGTTGTAATGTTGCATGGCTACTTGTCAGTGAAATGCGTTCACAATCACTTGTCGCAGAAACATAACGAAGCGATGAGAAAGCAGTGTGTAGAACACACGTTCGCTCCAACCCATTGGAAATTTTCACTATACGCAGTTCATTCATGAATTTGGAATCCTTGAATTATGTGCTGATAGCGTATTTAATTATGGCAGTAAAATTTATTTACTCGCGTTGTCTACTATCAGCTTGAAAATTCATTCCGTGTGTATCGTTTTCCAATAACAAGTTCCATTTTTCTTTTAGACCATTTTACTGCTACTATCATGCGAGTAAACAAAAGTTGAGTAAAAGTCAATTTAGTATCTACATTTCGTCAATAAGTACGTAAAAGTCGAGATGAACCTTTCCCCGATATGAATGGACAATTAAACTTGTGCAATGCATTAGCACTGTATTACCAGATAATTAAAATTTCTTCAACTGCATAGCAGTGAAACCAATATACTGAAAAAATGAATGTACAGGTTTAATGCTTTTGGATTAAACCTGTACATGGATTTTTGGTTATTAATCGTTGAGGGATTGAGTTGGTATTAGAGGGTAAGGTGTGATTTTACATTGCCTTTCACGCCACTGTCTTGTGCAAGCATGCGGCATTGGATGCCGCCTCCCCAGTAGTTATCAATAACCGCCGCCACATCATCCGCCGGTGAGGATGTAAAACTCCAATTAGTCGAGCTAAAAGGGGAAGCGTTTGATTCTGATATGCGTACATTCGGATGATTGAATAAAGCTCGCAAATTAAGCAAACAAGATGTCGGACAAAAAAATTCTTAAATCACGAAATTAAATTTAACAACCATAACGTAAAGAAACCTAGAAATACTGTAAAATTTTATTTAAAAAAGAGGCAATAAATTAAAATGGGAACGAAGGTTGAAATAAATATTCTTCTCCCAAAATCAGTTTGCCTAATGGAAAGCTCGTATAATTTGTGTTCCGATAATTCCAAAACTCCTGTAGACGAATCCGCCAAGCAATTTCTCCCTCGCAGACGTCCGGTGGCCCGCACTGTGCGCGCGTGCTGATGACGCAGCAGCCACCGCCACCACCGCTGCGGTGCGGCGCGGTGCGGAGCGTCGCCAGCCGCGCCCTCGGCCGCGCACTCGCCGCGCCGCCGCCCGCCGCTTTATCACGCGCGCGCATCGGCCCTCGAGCCTCCGCAGCCGCCCTCCGCGAGCCTCTTGCCGCCGCGCTGCGCCGCGCCGAGGGGATCCGGCCACGTGTCTCGGAGGCGCCCGCCCCCCGCCCCCGCATCCGCGCCCGTCCCACCCCGCCCCCGCCACCGCCCCACACCCGCACTCCGCCGCGGGGTTATTTTCGTCCCGGGCGCTAAACCGGAAATGCACCTGTAACGGAGACCGCGCTTTAACGACCACGGGGCGTTTTAGCAGGGTTTGAGGGATGTCGGGCCCCTTCGTTACAGGGGCGTTGGGCTTTAACGTATGAAGAGAGATTTAATGTTTTATTCTTCAGCTCCAAATTATGCGGCAAACATGTTAATTTAGGTTCCGAGGAAATGGGTAGAAAGTAGAATTGGAGTCATTAGAATCCAGGAGGGTTAAAAGAATGTTAGATATTGTGAATTATATACAGTATTTGGTGGTTATCCACCGCGAAAAGAAATCTCTGGCCGATTCGGTACACCCACGTAATGTGATACAGGGGATCACATGCACAAAAAACAGTTCAGGGTTCAGAAAACAGATTTTGGAAAATTTTCAATACTATCAGAACTATTATGGACTGGAGTAAGATGCCTGTGAGTCTTTGTATCCTTTCTTCTATGTGTTCAAATATTCAAAAATAAATTATTTAATAATAGTACATTTTATTAAACAATAGCCTGGCTTATGCAGTTTTTATTGTCAGTATTATTTTCTTTGGTTATCATTATATACGCAATTTAATTATTACTAATGTCGTGCTCATGCTGAAGGATTGTGTCGTGTAGGGAAGTGAAATATAAAACGAGAAAGAAGTAAAGGGTATATAGTGTCGTGATATATAGCGTTGTGTAGAGTAATTAGAAAATCACGTTAATGCGTTAAAATATTTGTATACGGTAGCCTCACAGTTTTGTGCTTAGTATTTTATTATAGTTGTTATTCTTATTGGAATTTCTTTTGTGGTAACTCTTGTGTGTTGATATTATTGTTCAATAAAGTAACACAAAATTGTTGTTCAATAAATTAACGCAAGTAATAATGCAGTCCGATAGGCAAACTCAATATTATAGTCTAAGTTCTTTCAATATGGTGATTTCTATCGAGTTGTAGTGTGGCATGACCAGCATCACGCTCAGTATTTTACCGCTGTAATTTCTTTCTCGACGTGTTATGGCTTCATCAGCAGCTCCTGCATTAAAATGTGTTATGCAGATTTGCGGTGAGTTCTTACCGATAATAGTGTGAGTTACGCTGGAATGGCATGCCATTGATAAAATTTTCGGTATTTAGGCCACCACATTGATCGCGGTGTACATTTAGTGCAGCGAACTTGAGAGGGGGTCTTTGAATGTACTAGTCACGCTAACCTTTTTTGCTACGTAGTATATCAGCATCTTTATTGAGGAACGTCTCTATTGACGTCTCTCTTGAAAATGAATAATTAGTTCTTAACTGTAAAGTAGAGGAAGTTAATACAATAAAACGGTTTTTTGTTATTGAAAATGTCACTGTTCGTCACAATAATGTAGCTTTCTGTAGAATGAAAACGATATACTGATATTGATTTGTCTTCTAGTGTGTCTTTACTGAAATGAATGAATGAAATCACAATGTCATTGTTTACTGATATACGAAATATAAATAACGGAAGAAAGGCGTGATATCACAAACTAGTACTACTAATTCATGCAAGATATATTTATTTAAAATCTTTTTAAATTAACACCATCATTAAAATAGATCATTCTGTACGCAAAATAATTCATAAGGTGTTTTCACATTTGGTTTTAGAGGTATTACGCATTACATTTCAAAATTTAAATCGATCATAATTTTTGGGAATGTAGGTTTCTTAACTGATAAATATGGTCAGATATTTGCCGAATTACTAAATATATTTATCATTTTTCTAATATAGCCTATTGCTAAATACAGATTTTTAGGTTTTTATCAACGGGGTAACCACTTTTCTTTTGTATCCAAACGTAGTCCTGCTGAGAATTTTAATTCATGAAAGTATAAGCTTTCTCGTATATCCCCTCGAATAAACCTACAGAGGTATCTAGTCGGTTCCAGACGCGATTCCTCGTATATTTGTACGTATATTTAGGATAACGAATTCGTGTGCCCTGGTTAAGTATTAGTGCTATTATGAAGATACACGCGCCCATCCTTCCATTAATCACCTCGTGCCGCTGACTGTCCACGACCCCACCCTCTGCCCCGCGTCGCTCCTGTCTGTGGGCACCGGCGCGCGACGAGTGGCGGCGACAGAGGTTGCTCGGGGACCCGCCCCCACTCCAGACGACAACCTCCCCCTTTGCTGGCAGTAGCCATGGCACGGCGTCCCGCTGCTTTGTCATTCTATGGCTTCTCTACCAATCCACCATATCTACACCTTCGCGCCGCTCCGCCATATCGCTCCCGCGCAACCTAGTCACCTCGGTACTTCTCCATCTCGTTACTCCAATTCGTTACATCGCCACCTCGGCAGTTCGTCCTTTTCTCGTCGCTGTCTCGTCTCTGCGGTGTCTCGTCTCTGCGGTGTCTCGTCTCTGCGGTGTCTCGTCTCTGCGGTGTCTCGTCTCTGCGGTGTCTCGTCTCTGCGGTGTCTCGTCTCTGCGGTGTCTCGTCTCTGCGGTGTCTCGTCTCTGCGGTGTCTCGTCTCTGCGGTGTCTCGTCTCTGCGGTGTCTCGTCTCTGCGGTGTCTCGTCTCTGCGGTGTCTCGTCTCTGCGGTGTCGCGTCTCTGCGGTGTCGCGTCTCTGCGGTGTCGCGTCTCTGCGGTGTCGCGTCTCTGCGGTGTCTCGTCTCTGCGGTGTCTCGTCTCTGCGGTGTCTCGTCTCTGCGGTGTCTCGTCTCTGCGGTGTCGCGTCTCTGCGGCGTCTCGTCTGTGCGGCGTCTCGTCTCTGCGGTGTCTCGTCCAGACGTTCCTCCGAAACATGTTTCTGTTATCTCTTCGATTTTGTCACTGTGTCGCTGCTCCGATCCTACCGTCTCGTCTGTCTGATAATTTAACTTCTCAATGGTACGATATGAACGATCCATTCCCAACATCACTCCCACGCGCGCACTCGCACACACTAAAGTAAATATTAGCAAGCCCGCATCCCCTTTGCTGAACATGACCCTTGCTATCCCTTCATCCCCTCTATTACACATGCAACATACTGCATCCGCCTAACAGCCCAAACATCCATTCAGCCAGTAATATCGTGGTGCAACACTCATGCATGGAGACGCACACGTTCTCAGTTGTGAATCCGGTCGGAACGTCTCAGCTGATTCACACATCACGTCCCTTTCAGACCGCACTGGATCTCCTCTTCTGTATTGCTTATTCACATGCTCTGTGCATTCCTCACCATTTGGCCCTGTGCATCTTAACGATCCAGCACTTTATCTCGTTCGCCGCGCGCACACCGTCTAAGCCAGACACAATGGAATTCAACCGTCCCTTTCCAAAAAAACCGACTGCCAAGCGAACCTCACACCGCGCACTTCGAACCATCAGCCGTTCTATCTTTTCTACCGTCCCCCTCCGCTTCCCGGACCGCAACGCCTCGCTTTTTTCGTCTTTATCTCCGTTTCCGCGCTCCTCCGCCCCACCGGCTGTCCGCTGGCGCTGTCCGAAGCGCCTGCCGGGTGGGGGGGGGGAAGGGGGGCGTGTCGCAGGAGGTCAGCGATGCGGTCTGCTTCGACCCCGCCCCCCTCCGCTCGCGCTCCGCCGCGGCCAGCGTTGCAGCAGCAGCAGCTTCAGCAGCACGCCGTTCCGCGTCGCCGCTCAGCGGAGCCTCCGACCGCAGCGCCGGACGGCCGGACCACTCCACCCCCCCCACACACACACGCTCGCGCGCGCCGGCGCACCTCTGTTTGCTCTGTAGCAATCCCCTCGTCACACCTCGCCACGCCCATCCCGAAAGACAGCCGCTCTGCTTCCTCACACACCTGCACCATGCGTGCCAGTAGATCGCTCTTAAAGGTTGGTCCCTCAAGTTACTAACTGTTGTGTCATAAAAATGCACACACATCATTTTGGTCGATGCAAAGCTCTCTCCGGTATACATTTGCACATTCTTATTTGCTACATAGGACCACTTGCAACGTAGGAAGGAATATATTTTTTATCTACATGGACACCAATAGAAAACTGGATTTCAATAATATCACCGTTTTTCCTTAAGTTTATTGGAAGTTTGCACTGCTTCTGCAGCTCACTCAACTTAATCGTAATCACTTTGAGTTTTAATCATTTTCGAAAATGTGCCCTGTTAATGGTTCGAAGTTTTCAAAAGACCTCTTAGATGTTTATATTCGTTGATAATGCCTTCTAAAGTAGTAACAGTTGATTCACTGTAAGTAATCCCCATGCTAAACTTTTCTAATTTCGTAGGCCAAGAGCCTTGAAATTAATATATGGCTAGAGCGCAGGTGTTGGGAATTTGACAGTGATAACTGGTGAGGAGAGAAAAGGGTGGTGGCAGACCCACAAGGGTAGTAAGCACTTGTGGCGATGGAGGCGGTAGAATAAGGCGCAGTAGTCGCTGTGACCACTGTCGTTGGTAGTGATGGCCGTGCAAATGTATGGGCATGTCTCGTTTTGAGTGAAAACAGGGTTTGGGGGCTTTTTGTATCTTACATGACAACATAAATATTCCGATTATATAAAAGATAACACATTTAGTGCAATAGCTAATTAATCTTTGAATTAATTTGAAATATAAATTAGTGTTTACAAGTGATGACCTTCGTAGTTTAAAAGGGACCTTAAAATTTAAAAAAATGTTTATATGTATTTTATTTTCAATGATATTTAACTATAACTGAATTGATCGAGTCATCATTTACATTTATATTTCATATTTACGTACTTGAACATTTCATATTTGTGGAAATTAATTTCTCCCTTACAATTTTCACTTGTGTTCGTCGAGGATATGTACGCGTGTGGGGCGGAAGCCCCTTACGAAAGCGAGAGCGCGGGTGTGGAAGGTATCGGGGCGGGGGCGAGGTCGCGGGGGAGGGGGGTGGGGGTGGGGCGCCGGTGGCGTTTCCAGTCCGCGGCGCGTGACGCGGCCGTCGGGCCAGAGCGTGGCCGGCGGACCGGCTCGGTGCCGCACCGCGCTCGAGGGCGCGCCGGGGGGAGGGCTGCATGAAGGCAGCGACGGAGGTGGCGGCGGCGGCGGCGGACGCGCTCGCGGAAAGGTGAGATTCGTTCTGCTGCCCGCCGGACGGCGAGGGCGGCCCCAAATGTAGTGATCCCACCGATCGCTGCCTTGTTGTTCCAGATATCAATTTTGTCTTAGTTATAATGGAATAAAAAAAGAATAGGTGCGTTTTAAGAGACACTTTGGAATATGGAAAAAGCAGTATCTAGTGATTTAAAAATGCATGCGAATACTCATAATCAGTATCTCTTCGTATGTAACTTCTATGTGCTGATCTTCGCTATTCATTATAATTAAGAACGTTCAGTATATTAACCCTTTAATGAGCCTTACATCTGAAGAACTTCTCTCAACATTACTTGTCGTCTAGAGAGAGTTATAAGTTAGATACAAGACATAACATAAAGATTTTAAAATAAAACTTTTAATTACTTTTTATTCAAACAATATATAATTTAAAAGAAATAAAATGTGAAGGAACAATGCATCTGAACATTGCAACGGGGAAGTGCGGAACGGACGATGAAATCGAGTGGGTTGAATGTCGGACAGCAAACATGTTAGCCATAATTGAGGAGCAAAATTTATAGTCTTTCACATAGACCAGAAGCTCTAAGTGTTAACGTAATGACTTGTCATAAAAGTAGTTCTGGTTTTTGGATTACATTTTACTAAAAGTTCATGAGTTCGGATACTGAGACATCAAACTTGTAACTGAAGATAATTGAAAATTGTTTGTAGTAATATGAAGAATGGTGAATTGGGTATAGAATAAATGTCACCGGATAGGTGAAAGAATTCTCTAATCGTGAATTCAATATGCATCACGAATTTCACATAAATAAAAAATGAAAGTCGATAGTCACATAGTAGGAATGCGAACATTCGAAATTGAAAATATTGATATATCCACATATGCTCGCTGCTAGCTGTCAAAAACATTTATCCTGCAGTGAACATTTGTCTTGAACAGTCTCCTGTCTCGTGCAGAGCATAAGCAGACGCCCCTGAACTGTAGTCGAATGCCCAACAGCGAGATCCGGCGCGAGCTGTGCAGGGCGTATATTTAGCACAGCGATAGCGACTCGGGCACTCAGAATGCTCAGATAAGGGCCCACTAATGGGTCTCTCTTTCTCTCAAGCCACCTCCACCAGCGCCATGCACGACCCATGGCCATTGCTTCGCCGTTCCCCGACCAGCCATGTTTCTTTTTACTTTATCTTCGGCTGCCTTCGTCATCAGTTCGTCACACATTTTGCCACGTCTGTCTTCCAACGCAATCGTAGCCCTCTGTCGCCCTCGTCGTCCCTGTCGCTTCAGCCACTATGCCCCCTCCGTCGTCCTTCTCACCGTCGCCCCTGTCGTCCTTGTCGTCACCGTCACCCCCCGTCGCCCCCCGTCGCCCTCGTTGCACCCGCCGCCCCCGTCGCCCCCGTCGTCACCGTCGCCTCCATCGTCCCCGTCACCCCCCCCGTCACCCCCCCCGTCGCCATCCCTTCGCCCCCCGTCGCCACCCCTTCGCCCCCCGTCGCACCACGTCGCCCACCGTCGCCCCCGTCGCCCCCGTCGGCCCCAACGCCCCCATCGCCCCCATCGCCCCCGTTGTCCCCGTTGTTCCCGTTGTTCCCGTTGTCCCCGTTGTCCCCGTTGTTCCCGTTGCCCCCGTTGTCCCCGTTGTCCCCGTTGCCCCCGTGGCTCTTCATGTTTTCATTACTCGCTGCGCTCCTTTGCTTTCGTCGCTACTTCCATCACGTAACACTTACCTTCATTATAAACGTAACTCCCGTTACCTCATCATCCAGATCTTTCTTTCTCATAGTAACATTTGCTGTCGGAAAAAAACACAACCATCCGCGGCCACCTCCTTCGTGACACACTGTCATTGACCCTAAGAAAGGAACCTGGTATTCTATTAACCACTATCATCAATATGACTGACACAATCTGAGCAACGGATACACTAATGCTACTACGTGTTCGCACGGTCTGTCGCAACTGCCAGTACTACTACACTTGTCCCCACCGTTGCCATTTATCTTTGAGCGAACTCTCGCATCGCTGCCAGCACCTGCGATGACCTCTCCACCTGTGACGCCATCGGGCCCCCTTCGTCACCGTCCCCGCCTCGCGTGCCCCGCTGCCCGCCTGCGCCGCGCCCGAAGAAGAGTAATTGCCCCCGCCGAGTGCGACACTACATCACGCCTTTGACACTCACTCGCTCGGAACTGGGGCAGGCGCTGCAGCCGCGAGCCGGAGAAAAGTGTTTTATATTGCTGATTTTTTGATCGTGCACATGCGCCTTAATTGCTTTCGACGTAATGTCGATGTGGATTCCATATATTATAACCCAAATAAGGAAAATGTAGTTTTTAAAGTATGTCTGTTCTGTAGTTAATACTTTCGATATCAGGGACTTACAGTGATTTCATGCACATTTGTTTCAAAAAGATTAATGATTTTCATGCAAGTTTAAAAAAAATGTGCCAAATCAAATTTTCCAAAAATGCCTTCACAAGATATTCTCAAAAATTTCTCCAATTAACTTTTTTGCTTTTTTACACCTTTGCACCATTGCACACAGCACAATGCATTGAATCACAGAGCACAAACTCAAATTGTAATAAAACGTTTACTGTATATTTTTTAAAATTACATCTCTACATTTTCATCGAGATTATTTCGCATCATTAATTTTTATTTCACATACGTCTACGTATTTTAAATATTTCAAATGACATCTAATGATATTTTTCAAATCTGCGCCTGTTTTTAGTGATACGAAATAATTGCGTTTTCAGAAACACTCGAACGTTTTTCTTTATAATTTCCGTTTACTAGAAAATTTATATCGTGTGATATTTCAGGCAGGTTGAGGAGTACTTTGTACACAATAACTTAAATATTCGAAATTTTCGATAATTCTATAATTTTCAGTGTAACTTTTATTTGACTCGGCCATTCAAATAATGCGAGAAAGTCGTTGGTATATCGTACCACCTTAGCTTCTTTACTCTAGGATAGATGGAGTGGTATCGTTAAAATATATCTCTCAGATGCAGATATGATATCCGTTGTCTCGGAGCATTAAACCATTGAGCTGCAACAGTGTTTCAGGTTTTCATATGTTTCGTTTAGACTGTCACCTAAAGTACGAACCACGCATTTAATAAAATAGGGTCGCGTTAACAAATGGTCACTATAAATGTGTTTTGTAGTGACACCACGTTTACGTATACATTATTTGTAAATTATTTTGTTTGTAGTGGCACCACCTGCACGTATACATTATACATTACATATCTGTGTACATTGTTTGTTGATCGACTACGTTTATAGCGTAATGCATGAACTGTGCATTTTATTGTTTCAAATAACAAATTGCTATTGCAACTATGTGTCTGCGATAGTTCTCATTTCTCCGTTCCAGAAAAATTGAGAAATAATAAACACGCAAATGGTGTTCATAGCTAAGAACAAATTACCTGATATTGCAGATGTCATGAGCTGCTCCTTCAAAGAACCAATGAGTTGTCGGAAAACGCATTTGAATCGTTCGCACGCACAATGGCCCTTCCGAGAACGTGGCTCCAGGCGTCTGTCGAGTGGAGTAATTACGCTTAGCGCGGCGCGGCGCGGCGTCGGCGTCGCTTGTCCTGCGTTTGAACTCTCGCGCGGAAGGAAGGCACTCCGCCTTCTTTCATCGATTCTCTTTTCTCATTCTCCTGCCACGCGAGGCCGTTGGCTCCTCCCCTTCGTTCTGCCCGCACGTCATGTCTTTCGCAGGCTTTGGCACTTTTGTTCGTTCGGCATTCAGTGGGACGTTTTCTCCAATGCACGTTTTTGTGTCAATATCGTTACTGCTCCTGTCCCGCATTTTTCTGACGGTCCATAACACTCCTTTCCAAGTCCATGAATTTCACTTATCCCTGTTAACTTAATTTTCTATATTATATTTTCAAATATACAATTTATCAAAATGAGGTTCTACTGTTTTTTTTATAATCACTGCCACTTGTATTGTATTTCTCTCCCTTCCTGTCTGACACATTCCTCCAACTTAATTCTTGCTGTTAATCTCTCTATTATCTTTTATCTCGCATTTCCCCGCATCTCTGATGTGCATCTACAACTCTATTGCAATCCGTCTTTTTCCTCCACTGCCGTGACTCCTCATTCTTACCTTCATCACCGACTTGCACGTTACCACATCTTCCCCTTTATCTCACGTTCCGTCTCCATACTCAGCATTCCCTATTCTTCGCACCGACACCCCACCCATCACCGTCTCCGACCCTTCCACATTCGCCATGCCTCGCTGTCCCTCCTCCGTCCTCGGCCCCCGGGCGCTGGGCGCGGGAGATAAGGACGCCGCCGCCGCCTCGCGAGGACCGGAAAAAAGGAACCGCGCGGGGGCGCAAGGGAACAAGGCCGCTCGGAACAGAATGCGTTTAGCGCGCTCACCCGTCTTCCCCTTCATAATGGCGGTGACTTGACGCTTCAGTAATTGCGCTGTATGAGTGCGGCACGGCGCTGCGTCCCCCACACGCCGCTGCCGCCGCCGGCAGGGGGGGGGGGGGAGGGGGGAGAGGTGAGGTGGCGGCGCTTCGCCCTCGAGGTCGGCGCTCCTTTGAAGACGCGCCGAGCTTTTTTTCTTACTGAAAGGAACGCATTACGTCTTAATAATATTTAAAAGCCGCGGAAGACACGATGTGATGGGACAGCGGGCGCGCGCCCCGGTTGCTAAATTGGCGCTCGCGAACGGGCTCTGGAAGCCGGAACTCCTCCGGGCAGGCGGGGTGGGTAGGGTGGGAGACTCCCCGACAGGGATGCGAGAATGCGCGTGGCGGGGGGGAGGCGTGGCACGTGCGTCTTTTAATGAGGCGGCTGCTTCCGAGAGCCTCTTTTTTTCCGTATCCGTGAACAGAACTGGCGAAGAGGGATGCATATTCCCTCCGCTTCCGGAAATTGTCTCTGATCCTTACACAAATGTATTTATTTAATGGGCATTCTTTATGGCTTGGCCCGGTTCACTTGGATGCCGTTTGTTCACTTGCGTAGACTGCTTTTCGTATTCATGGTGCAATTTCTTCGTCAGAGAGCGGTATCTTCTACTTGCATCTGTGACGAAAATAAAATTGCAGTACAGCGAAGTCATCTCAAGTCGAAGAAACTGTTACCCAAAACTCCAAAGTTGCTTTCTTTCTAAATAAAGAAGGCCGTCCTCTCCGAATCTTCGCGGAAATCCAACGAGTTGCCTTTGTCGGGTAAGAGGCGCGTTGCGAAGAATCAGTCCGCCTACAAAGGACACCTTTCCATCGCCGCCGACGCGTTCGCTAATGCACTCTTCTGCTTCTTCGTCCTCGGTGGCGGCGGCAACGCGCGAACCTCATTTGCGTCTCCATTGAAAGGCCGCGCTGCCTCCGGCGACAAACAGTGCCCGCGCCGCCCGCGCCACCCTCGCCGCCCTCACCGCCGATTCCCGCAGTATTTCAACTGTTTCTGGCCTTCTCCTGGGTCTCAGGCCGTCTCCTGCCTACTCCTGGGTCTCAGACCGTCTCCTGCCTACTCCTGGGTCTCAGACCGTCTCCTGCCTACTCCTGGGTCTCAGACCGTCTCCTGCCTACTCCTGGGTCTCAGACCGTCTCCTGCCTACTCCTGGGTCTCAGACCGTCTCCTGCCTACTCCTGGGTCTCAGACCGTCTCCTGCCTACTCCTGGGTCTCAGACCGTCTCCTGCCTACTCCTGGGTCTCAGACCGTCTCCTGCCTACTCCTGGGTCTCAGACCGTCTCCTGCCTACTCCTGGGTCTCAGACCGTCTCGTGCCTACCCCAGGGTCTCTATGGTTTTATTTGCCTACTGCCACTGTACGCTGTCCTCGTACGTTTTCTCGCCACCTTCCAGTGCCGACTATCTTTCGTTCTCCTCTTCCGCATCCTGCTGTCTCACTTCTTAACCTACCCCGCCGGCTTTTGCTACCCTTGTGTCTTCTGAGTGGCTCATTTATCATTATCCACATGCCGCCTGTGTGTTAGCAGATACTTTCATTTAATCCATTATGTATTACAGAATATTACGTTGAGTAGTCGTCAATAAGTACTATAATGAAATAATAGAAAAGTTTAAATAAAACAAAGTTAAAATAATAAAACAATAATAGTAATTGAGTAATAAAGCAAATAACGTACACACTCCCCCTTCCGCTGTACCGAGATGATCTCTGCTCTATAATCACTGCCGCGGTTTGCCTGTTGTCTTCGCCATCTCCAGTAATTTTTCTTAAGGGTTTAGCCTCTTTGCTTAACGACGGCGTTTCCTACCGTAGCACACGCCTATCCTTGCCGTTGCTTTTCCACTTCTCCGCAGTTGTTCGTCTCCTGCAATCTTTTATCGTCTTTCCCAGAATTATAACTACGAGCGATCTTGACTAGTAGCAAATTGGCGATTCCTTATAGAAATTGAATTCTTCAAAACCTATTTTTGTTAACTTCGTTCAATTCGTTATTAATTGTAATATTTTAAATTACATGAATAGTTTTCAACTGTATTATACTCGTATTTAATCCGACTGTTTTTATAACATTATCGAGGAAATTTAATTTAACATGTATTGCGTACCAATGAAATTTAGAACAGTATAGAGTTTTATGGGGTTGATTAAACCTTTCTCGCAGCAGAAATATAAGGGGCGACTGAAGTTAACATATACCTATTCAACAAATTTTCTCCTTAAAAGTTGTACAGTAGCTATCAGTAATATTGTTGGACGATATAGCCCTCACAATCTTTAACCTATCTCTGACCATATTCGCCCTTTTTCGATTACATGGATTGCCTGCCCTTCCTCAGTTACATTACGGATTACAAGTACGTATATAATGTATTCCAGTTTCACTCAGATACAAAGTTGAGTTTCCTATTTTAACACACGTTGCATTTCCCTCATTTCAGATCTTAGGTGGACATTCTTTATCGAAGATACTTTTGTGAAAACTTAAAAACCGTCATTCATACGTCTCATCTATTTAATGCCTACGTGAACCATTATACAGTATATGTATGGCGCGTCATCTCTACGCGATTTTTTCAACCCTCATAGCCTACATGTATCATTTTCTGTTTTCAACGTTCCTGATATTCCATCACACGTGAACAAAGTTAACGTCTTTTCCACCAAATACTTGCATTATTCTCTTCACCCCCTTGAAGAGACTGAACGACACCAACCAAGCTGTGCCCCTGTCTGTCTCGCAACGAGGCGCCATCGCAGCTGCTTCTTTCTCGGTAGGCGGTCGGACGGAGCAGGTACAGTGGCCGAATACAATATTTATGCGCATACTATCTAAGTAATATAAATTTGGAATAATGGCATCACGTTTTTTTTGTATTTCAATCTTTACTATCGGAATGTTGTCAGACAATTATGGCAATTATTAGAAGAGACATAGCTTCATTCAATTTTTTTTGTCTCCGTTACATATATCTGAGTACATAACTTTTTATATTTGTGGAATGGTGTTTATATCCCGTTATTTTCATGCATAAACTGTGAACATTATCTGTTGAAATAAAGTTTCTAGTATTTTTTATTACACGTCTAAATCGTTGTGCACGCTTTATGACATAACTCATCAACTAGCTATCACATGCTAATCAAGTCATAAAACTCTGCTGAGATGTTCGACCCACATATACCATTAATTTACAAAATCTTGACGATGTTATAATTTTAAAGTCTTCTCTTTTGCTTTGTTTCTCCGATCAATATTAGACGATCGTCAGAACAGTACCATAACAAACGGTCCACGCGATATATTCTTCCTCTTCCTTGTACTATCTTCTCCCCTTGCACATACTTACACTTACAAGCATTACACTACCAAACATGTGGGGATATCAGTTTGGGATGTCGGTTTCTTAGTGATGTCCCGGATGGGGCGGCACCCCGCTCGGGGAGATACCTTCAGAGGTATATCCCCTGCAAGTACATTGGTATGTTGGAGCCCAACCTCACCATCCAGCGGGGGAGGGGAACCGCGGCCTTCCGCGATAAAACATTCACTACACGAACGAATATAATGACTGTAGCAGTTGGCGTGCGCTGCAGCAACCATCAGCCAATCAATGCACACGTAAGCTTCCGCGGCTCGATTCCATAAATTATTGGCTATCCGGGAGACGGCGCGTCGTTGGCTGAGAGGCCGACGTTAACACCGGTTAGTATATAACACCGGGCGCGCAGCGCCGCAGTGTCACTGCCGTGAGGAAGCCTGCGACATGTCAGGTGAAACGTCGGCCTCTCAGCCCACGACGCGGCGTCTCCCGGATAGCCAAGAATTTAACCAACCAATCACGCCTCGTTGCGAGCTCATAGCGCTGGCCCCGGAATACGGCCGCGAAGGCCGGCCATCACGCCCACTGAGGGCGCAGCGCGCGGCGCGCGGCGCGTCCCTCGACCGCGATAGCTCGCGCGCACGCCACGGCCGGATATCGGTGGCGCATTATCACATATTTATTCCATTACGGCGCCGATAGCCGCCCGCGCCGGCGCAGCGGGAAGGAAGCGCGTGCGCGGCGGAACGGAGCCCGGGAGGCCGGGGGGGGGGGGCACGGAATGGAAAGTACGCGGGGGGAAGCAACTACAACAAGAAGTTGATGGAGAAGATGTGGAAGTTAAAAAGAAAAATAGCGAGTGAAATGCGGGACAGAAAAGAGGTTTTTTGTTGCAGGTATGGAGAAGTCGCTCTGGGAAAACACGCCGAACACAATGCCCGGTGAACTAACGATAAAACTTTGAGGAGAAGAAGTGGTAAAATAAAGATGAAGGGCGAGGCCATTTGAAAAAAAGGCAGTGATCGGTAATGAGTTTAGTGCATGACAAAAATAGGAGCTAGAAAATGGTCAGGGAAAAAGTTAAGGCTAGAGAGAATCGAAGCCCTGAGGAAAATCACCAAGCGGAAGAAGAATGCAACAAAGTATTGTGAGGGAGAGAGCCAGCGAAGCGAAGACGGGGAAGGAATAGCGAGGAAGCGCAGCCAAGGAAAAGGGTAGGCGGCGCGGGCGGACGCGGGCGGTTCACCTGCAGACGCCCGTAAATCAGGAGGCAGACGTGAATACGCGGCCAGATAACTCTCCGCTGCCGCCGCCCTGCCCGCCGGCGCCGGCCCGGTATAAATTAAAACACGCGGCGGCGGCGGCAGGCGGAGCGTCTTATCGCCGGCGCGCCGCGGCGCAGCGCCGTCCGCGCGCCGTCCACGGCCGCTGCGAGCTCCGCGGCCGACCACTCCCTCACCCTCCTACGCCCGTCCGCCCCCGCCCCCCCCCCCGCCTCGCCTCCCGACCCCTCCTCCGAGCTCGCCCACCCTCCCCCACACTACCCGCCCCCGTCACCCGTCCGCCCTCGCCCGTCCCCGACCGCCCCCGCCCGCCCCAGCCCGCGCTCCGCCCTCGCCCCTGTCCCTGCCTCTGCTCCGCCCGCGCCGTCCCGCCGCGCCGAGGCGTCGCTATCGCGCCCGGCCGGCCGCCTGCCGCAGCCGCCTACAACGTCCAACTTCTCCTGCGTCGCCTTGGCCGATAAATCACCGTTCGCGAGAGGCGCAAAGGCCGGCGGGGGAGGACGGGAGGGGGCCGACACTGCAGGGCCGGAGGTGAAGGGCGGCGGCTCGAGTTTGGGTAGGATTGCGGAGGAGGAAGGGGTAGTGGTGAAGGCGGAGTTCGAGAGGTGGGGACACCGGAGTTGGAGTCGGCTGAACGGAAGGACGAGGGGATTTCGAAGGTTGGTTGGAAATGTGTGAAGAGCGGAGGTACGTGCCAGTCGGGGCAAACGATGGTTCGTTGGCCGGCAAATGGACGTTGGATAACATTAAGCTGTAGAATTAAGAAAGAAGCATTTGAAATTTCGAAGAAAAGAGAGAAAAAGCAGAAGTAGTAATAAAAGAAAAAAAAAATGGGTAGAGAACTAAAAGGTTTTGGATAATTTACGAGGTGACATTTAATACGTTGCTGAGTACTGGTCATGCAAAACTGATGGACGAATTAAGTGTGTTGGCTTGTACTTGGTGCGCAAATAATTGGGAGAGATGTAGATAAGATATTCTTACGGAAAGAATAAACGTTTTCGGGTATATTTCTGGAGGAACAGTGATACTGTCATGCGTTCGTCAGACTTGATATTTTTCTTCCTCCCTACAGAGTAGAGAGCTATGTAATCCTACGCGAAAAATACGGCAAATTTTCGGTAGAAAATATCTGATTACAGGGCCTTGGCAAGAAAAAAGTGGATAAATTCAGTTGATAAATTTAGAAAAAAGTCCTCTTCCGCATGGTGTAGCCAGAATCCCTGCTTGTGGTTCCTTGATACCGAATGACGGCAAAATATCTGTCCGTTCGTCCGTCCGTCCATATATCTGTCCGTCTGTCTGTCTATGAGCAACGCTAGCTTTCTGCCGATTCTCTCCAAAATTTAATGCCACAATCGACCTGGCTGATATCGCGTCCCCTCGAATTTGAAAACTATATTTGAAATTTGGTTACTTGAAGACCCTGGAATATATTCAACATTTTAAAAAAATGGCTCCATCTTTTTCATATAATTTGGTTGTTGGATAGTGTGAATGATGTTTGAGAGAATGCTGAAGGTCTCATGTTCGTTAAAAAACCTGATATTTCGAAAATCACAAACGTTTTCTCGCAGTCTTCTTAGAACTAAAATATAAAAGATTGAGATTTTTCCCTTAATAAAATCTGTTCCTTAAAGTTGGATTTTGAAATAAGATAATGTGTAATTTTTCGAAAACTTGAGTATTTTTCTGCGTAATGTTGCGTGAAAATACGTGGGAGAAAGTACATGTTGTTTTAGCACCACTAGTGTAAATAATAGCACCACTGTGTTTCTCCTGATTTATTAGGTTTGTAATTGAATGTCAAATTGGTCATGTCTCTTATTTAATCATTACTTAATTTTTTACTACTGCAAGATTTTCTGTAGGATTCATTCTGTTGGTACTTCAACAACGTATTCTTTTAAAAAATGAGAGATTTATTACTTAAAACTAAAATTCTTATAAGTGGATGTAAGGCACGGAAGTTTTAACTTCTTTATTAAAATTTCGATGACGTATAAGAAAAAGTAGTAGTGTGTTATAAAAAATAGTTTTTATAATATTGAAAGGTATCAATAAATTTAATGTACTCGTTTCCAATAATTGTTCATGAGAAAAAAATAAATAGAACTTCCACAATACATCAACTTCAGGAAAAAGAATATGACTTTACTGCAACAGCCCTCTTGGGACGGTTTCATCCTGGTTTTACTTAAGTTGGTACTCCCTTAACTGAATTGCCAAAGTTTCAGCCATGCATCGTGAGCGTCAGAGAGTTGAGAATGTTTCCCATTCACTGGAATTGAAAGAGTTGATATTGCAGACATTCATTTACATTGCTGGTACACTGTTTTACTACAACATTGTAGAATTGAACGTTATCCTACAGAATCAGTCTTCTACACGACAATATACCTCATGCGATGAACAACCCCGGGATCTCTCTCCAATCTGACACTCAGGGGTCCCCACGCTGTTTCCTGTGGAGATAAAGAAAAGGGGCTGGGCGTCAATCTCAACGCGCTTGGCGGCGCAGGGAACCGTTTGTCGTTTGCTTGCAATTCTTAAGGGCAAAGCGCCCTCCGTAGCGATTCTGCTCCCTCGAATCTTTCGTTTCCTGTTCCGGAGTAAGCAATCGATTGCGACAGGACATCGCCCGGAAGTCTTCGCTTGGGCGGAGCCTTGCAGATGGGCTTGAGACGAGAGCGATGTATCTCAGCTTCGCGACCTTATTCGTTTTGTCCTTCTTTTCCGTCCTCTTGAGGTGAGGTTTTGATGCAGTCTTTTCTGTTGTTCGCAGCTGTTCGCGAAGTGGAAATTTCATATCCGCTGTCGTAATCCGCTAATGTTTTATTAATGTTTAGAAAAGGATAAGCGAATAGAAAAGCATGTATCTTCAAGTTACGAGCTTGTGAAACTTCACCGAAGATACTGCTTAAGTGTTTTGTTTCGCAATATTCTACTTGTACAAACATCAGTGTTCTCATGTACGGGTTTTGAATATCGTGAATGATCCAAGATGCGATTTGTTCGCTTTTCTTCGGAATTTTAGAGTGCTCAAGTTGCAACTACACATTTTATCGCGGTACTTCAAAAACTTTGTTAAGCTATATTTGCCGTGCTTATGACAGACGACTCTCGATACCATCACCAGTAATATCATTATATTTCGCCTTTTTGTTCTTCTTTCCTCGGCCAACTTGTTTCGACTTAAGGCGCCATTTCGTAGCTGTAACTTTATTGGGCTCTTCCCGGGAAGTTTCTATTAAGCTTGCCTGGCGAAAATGCCAAAAACTCGCGGAAGGAAAATCGAAACTTTCAGCGTATCTAGTAGACGATTACAATTATTGTCCGAAGTTGTGCTCTTGCTTCGTTACTTTTCTACATTTTTTCTCTCTTTTGTGTGTTGCAGGTAAGTGTACGGGACGCACGCAGCGGGAGAGGCCGCCGAGGGAGCGAGCAGCGGAGATAGCGGGCGAGTCGCCGGTAAGCGGAGCGCTCGAGAGAGAAAGAACAACTTCGCCTCGGCGCAAACTTCTCGCCCACCTCCGACTATTGCGCTCATTCTTATTAACTTCATCTTTTCTCTCGTTATTTTGTGCGAAAGTTGCCGCGCGATGCCCGAGCCGAACCGAGCGGGTGGTAACGGCGGCGACGCCATAGTGGTGATGGCGGTGGAAGGAGTAAATCCCTGGTTATGTTTGTGCCGAGAAAGTGGGAAGGATACGGGAAGTCCAAAAATGTGGAGACAGGGTGGGAAAATGCTTCGAAGCGACTGGTAACTACAAAGTGAAAGTGTGATTTTGGAAAGACTATGAAACTTTTTGGAAATTTCCATTTTTCCCCTTTTACATAGTTCTTCAGAACAAATTGAAACATTCAAGGGTTTTTTTGACTTTTTGCTTTTCTTGGATTCTCAACTGTTGAGCGTGTAAACGTTTATATTTAGATTGACATTTTGACTTTTTTCATTTACAGTTGAATGTATTTTACTGAAGTGAGAAGAAAGTAGAAAGATGAATACGTAAGACAGCGTTTTATGAACTATTAACTCTAAAATTATAAATAAAACAACTTTCAGCACTTAAATTTATTTTTTTCAAATTTTTATGATGTTCGATTTATTATTCAGTGAACAGGATGTCTTTTTAGAATTACAGCAAATACAATTCTTTTGGAATATGCCTTACCATTGGTTGTTTTAAAAAAATTGTAACCTGAATAAATTCAATACGAACGGAGAAAGGAAAGCGAGAAACGTAGTGCTTGTGTTTAGGTGAATGCACCGTCCGGGTCTAGGAACGTAAAAGCCCCAGAGAAAGAAACCGCAGCTGTTTGACGCCTGGGTGTGATGCGCAAGACCTCGAGTGAAGCCAGAGCCGTAGAGGCTGTAACTAAAGTTAGTGCCACTGTACGAGAGCAGAGGTGATATTTGCCGTGTAGAAGTCAAGAGCATAAAACTCAAGGCGAAAGTGATTACGATGGCGGTGAGGATTCTGTTTGTTGTGATAGTGGTGATAATCGATTGGTTACAGCGGGAGGATGTAGGTGGCGGCAATACCGTAGCGACTGGAATGTAGAATAACTGCGGCGATACGAAGATATGTGAAGTAACAGTTCTGTTACGGGGAAGATGAATTCGATTATGTAGTTCGATGCCTGTATTCGCAGAGTCAAACATCAAAACATAAAGCGAATAATGAAGTTGAGAAGATACGCAAAGAGTCGAAATTCTGAGATAATTATTGAGAAGATAATTCTGATGAAGGCATTTAATGGGATGGAAAAGAAAGACATGACATTACGAAATTCGAAGGGGGGCAGAAATGAAAAAATGAATATAGATTATAAAATATCCCGGATTATATTACTGATTATTTTTACGATATTTCTCCCATTGCGGTAGGGATATTTTACACAATTTTAAAAACGTAACATAGGGGTCAGCTCTAGTAATGGTATAGGATACGTCAACAAGTGCACAATGACAGAAGGAGAACAGAAAGGAGATAGAAGCGGTGAGAATGGGATATAACACTGATATCAGTGTGCCAGCTGCTGTTCTTACCGTGATAGAAGCTGGAGTCGCAAGAAGAAAAGGAAGAATAAGAAGAGAAGAGTACCGGAGAAGCAGGTGAGGGCGTTATGTGTCATCGGCGGTGGAGGCTGGGGGTGCGGGAGGGTCGGCTGCGGCTGTGGCTGCGCCCATCGTGGACGCGTTGGGGTGCCGGTCGTACCGCTGGAAGCCCGATCCAATCTAAACTTGCTGGCGCCGTCGCGGGCTGGATTTGCGGGCGCCTCTCCCGGGCGCTCCGTCACCCCACGCTTCCTCGCCCCGTCCCGCCCCGCGCCTTTTATTTACCTCTCCCCGCCCCTCCTCGCCCTCGCTCCGCGCCCCGCGAGGAGTCGTTTTCTACCGACGTGCGCCGCCAGAGACGCTTCCGTCGTCGACGACCACGTCACTCGCCCCTTTTACTCTCCCCGATTTCCAAGACGGCCGAGTAAGTCTGCTTCCTTGGAATGGTTTACTAGCGCTGACTAAGTACTCCTGAGCTGCAGCATTATTCTCTGCAAAATTTGCTTTCTGTACAATTTCGTTGTCTGTATAGAAATAGAATAAAATTATCTTTGTTTCAGGCTTTGGTTTGTGTTATCAAGAACCAATAAATACTTCTTTCGTTTTGTAACATTTTGTGTTATACAGTTCTGGGTAAAATTTATATTCTTTTTATGACTACTTTAGCGCTACTAACATGCGGGCGAGTATGGGAATCAAAAGGCGTCTGCTGGCACTGGGAGACCATGTGGTGGTGTATTCAAAAATTCGCAACAATACATTCCATTGAGGGGTCCGTTATTGGGAACGCCTGGAGAGTCCAAGCAACAGCAATGACGACCACGACAGAAACTGCAACTTTAACGAATACAATTTTGAATATCGAAATTACGTAGTTTTATGATACTTGAGATACAATATTATCAATCCATGAATTACGAGTACTTACTGACACCAAATTTTATTTTAAACAATATCGTGTATTGGGTATAAAAGACTTAGCTATAAAAGTGTGCTAAAACAAACTGGGGCGTCCACATTACCTGAAAGTTCGGAAAAGATGTAGTGTAATGTAACAAAATATATTTCACTTCCATTTCGTTGTCCACATATATAAATTTTAACAAAATATTTTCTTTCGTCATTTTACTCCAAGAATGATACGTCTGTTTACCTGGGTAAAATGCTGGTCTTTTGCAGTTCCTTTTGTTTTTCGATGTCCATATTGCTACTGCCACTTTAGCAGCGCCGCCGTCGTCCCTCGCATGCGTTCCCATGCCTGCTGGGCGCGTCTGCGTGAGCCCGCCCCGTTGCGCCTCGTATCCCCTGCATCGCGTCGCATTTTTAAAACTCGCGGCGCCGTTTCCTGTCGCATGGAGCGCGCGTTCGTAGATTTTGATTAGCCGTTTAGCATTTCACGCTTTTTAGGTTTTGTTTATGTCGTAAATAACGTGATTAGGTGCGATACCGCTCGCGCCCAGTGTTATGCCGGTGTTCAGAGGGAAAAGTGGTGTGTTCTGGTGCTAATGCTAGTTGAGGGGCGACCTGACGCGTGCTGCCTGCTGAGCGTTTTATGTATTTGCCCTGGGAATTGAATGTGATATGCACGACTTGTTCGATGTGGTCTATTCCTGTTTACTACGACGTGTTTTTTGGTTTATTGTTTTAGAGCGCTTGTATATTTTGTAGTGAAAGCGTTTGCCGAGTTCGGTTTAGACTTCGTTTTATATAAACTTGTATAATTCGTACCGTTATGACATGTAATGCACTTAAAGCAATGTTTTCTGGGTAAAAGAATGTTCACGAAGAAATTATTTGTCATCGGTTTTCTTTGTTTCTTCATGAATGATTGATATTAGAACTTTACATGGTGAAGGTTCTCATCAAAGTGCAACTAAAATCTCAGTGGTTAGAAATATGGTCCTCTTTTTCCTTAAGAAAAAGATAGATTTTAGAAGTTTCTTTTTATTGTGCAACGCTGTAACAAATTCATAATTTTATTTCCTTTTCGAATATTTGCAATAGATTGCTGCCAAGTAAAGTCTAATTTAGTTCGTGTTCAAATAGTTCTTATTTAGTATATAGAATAACATAACATACATTCGCGTTTATGTTCTACCAATCAGACGTAGTGACAGAAAAGGAAACAATATTAGCGACCCTTGCTGCGGACATTGTTATTGGACAGCTTTCTTTGCATGCATGCAGGTCAATTGGGCGCTTGTTTCGTCCGGGGTGATTTGGATGGTGAATATACGACATCCTGTAAGCCGAAAGCCACACAGAGCTACATGAAGCTGTCCAATGAACAAACGTGTTGTCACGTGTTTCATAGTCGACTGGCTCCTTTGTAATGATGTGGCAACGAGGAACAATATTATTACATTGTTTTTTGTATTGAACGGCGAGTTCATTGTTGTCTCATCAGCTGGCGACTACCCAACTAGCACAGCGAATGAGCGACATCAATGAATATGTGTGTTACAATGAACATTATTGACGAATGCGTCCTCGGTCACAGTGATTTTTCTATTTTTTATGGCAGTATACAATTCTACATTTCAACTCAGCAGTCAAACGCTCCTTGAATAGCATGTGATTAACTTGTGGTTTATTTAATTGGACATTCAATAAAATACATTTGAAATTGTGATGTAAAGATTAGTTTCAAATGAAGGAATATTTTCTTAGCCAAAGTAACAGTTTGTATTATATGGTTTCTGTACAGTATAAAGAAAGTGTATTTTGCGTAAGGAAACGTAATTTCGAAGGAATAATGACAGAAAATAAACGTAATTAGTGTTGAAAATAAGCATTATTTGCTATTCTGTTAAGGGAAATAATTTTGAAATATATAGATTGAAACGTGAGAATGTGCAGTGTTTTATATTCTATTTTTAAATATTTAACCCTTCAATCGCTTCTAGGAAAATCATCGGATTTCTGGTTTTTGAAAATTTCAGCTTACAACCATATCATCCCTGCATATATAATAATATTCTTTCTTGGCTTTTTGGCAGTTAATTTACCTAAATTAGTATATGAAAAAGGAAGTTATCCTCAAAACAGTCTAAATGAATTATGGTAAATGGCATTTTATTTCGAAATCCTTATTTAAATATTCAAATAATTTTCTCTCAGATTCTTGCTATTATGTTTTCGATTATTTTCTGCAACATATGATTCCATTGTTTCCAGTCATTTCTATCTCCAAATACTGTAATTTCGGATTTTCGCCCGTTTATTTTCTCATTATATTTTGTACTAGAAAATTGGATAATACCAGTTAAGTTCATTAACAGAATAAGATAAATAAAATAAGATAGTTTTATTGAAATGCTGATAAACTGAATAAACAGTGGGACCCTTACAAAATTCTGATTAATACATTGTTACTCATACCGGTTGGAGGAAATAAGAAATTCAATCATGTTAACCATAGGCTCAAAAAGAGCATTTTGACAGTTATTGCTTCAAATCGTTCCTTTCTATGTTTTTTTTTTAAATCTGAACGCATGTTTTGCAACATACGTCATCGCCCAACCAACGCTAATGGCCGCTACTTGGATCTCTCCTGCCTCTCCGCTCGGCGCCCGCCCGCTGCAGCAAGTGCCGGCTGCCCGCGCGGTCCATCCCATTTAAACTCGACGCCGCGCCGCCGCCGCCGCCGCGTCCCACGGCGATCTAATTTAAAGTTACGCCGCCGCAGCCTCCACCGCTGCCGCTGGATTTACCGGCACTGCCCGGTCAATAGGCGGCGGACGGCAGCGCAGGTGCGTCTTGGACCGCCCCCGCCCCCGCCCACGCTCAGGCCGCCGCCTCCGCCCAACGGCTTCCTCTACGCACTGGGTCTCTTCCGCGAACCTCTCCTTTCCCATCCGAGTTTCCTCGCGGATCCAGCGTATCTTCTGTTTTCATCGCACTAGCAACGTCCTAACCCTTCGCCCACTTCTCAACATAATCGTGCGCCGCCATCTTCTGCGTTGCTTAACCTGCTATGACCTTACAACTATACATCCTTTCATCATGACCTTCTCCCACTTTTTTTCAGTACTCTCTTTGGAACAATCACCTTGCTTCCTCAACACCCTTCGACCAACCAACCGCTTCTTCGGATTTCTTTCCCACATTCTCCCTTATCCAAAACGCTCCTTCTCTTCCCTTGCCACCCCAAATCCTGTATTTCCATAGCCCTTTATCTCACCCAACATCTTCATTGCTTCGATATTGTTGTTTTTGGCGCTCATTCTATCCCACTAACCTTTCCCTCTCTCTAATAGTGCAATTTTCGAATGTTCTCCCTATTTCCGCCAGGCAACCTATTTTGTGCCCCGCAGGCCTCTTTCCGCACCATCTCCTTCCTCTCTAAGTCTCCGCATCTTCATCTGGGTCTCGCCTCCCACAACCTCCGCGAGCGAGGTCGTTGTCGTTCCCGCCGCTTCCGCCACCGCCGCCGCACCCACATCGCCCTCCACCGCCCCCGCTCTCCCACACTAATTGAGTCTGCGTGAGCGATCGCCGCGCCGCGCCGCCGCAGTCGCCGGTAAAGTCTTTACGAAGCCGCACACGCGAAGCGCCGCCTCCGAGCGCCGTTAGTGGGGGCCGCGCGCCGCTGCCGTTGCCGCTGCTTGGCCCGGCTGTATAGGGGTTAAGGGAACTGCATACAGATGGCTGCATTGGGGAAATGTTTGTGTTTATAAACGACGTGGCTGCGGAGGAAAGAGGCTCTCCGTGCAAAAAAGCACGGTCGTACGTTTCTAAAATAATGTCACTGAATACGGCTAACGAGCTTTCCGATTAGTTCTGAAAAGTATTCATAACGGCGGATGTTTAAAAAAATAAACTTATACCCCATTTCTTGCTCGCTGTATCCAAAGTTTGGAACTGGGCGAAAAAGATAAAAATGAGGGCAAATCAGGTCTAAACTGTTCATAACGGGGAATCGAAGGGAGAAAGAAAATTGAAGTATCTGTGTGGATCTATAACGGATTAATTAACAAACATGTTGTACTTCATTACTTCTCATGGAATCTCTTTAGCGGAACAACAAAAGTAATTACATTTGACGGTTTGAAACTAGCTTTGTAGGAAATGTGGTAACGAGATTTAAGTTAGGCGGATTGTACAAAATGGCAATGACCCATAAAAATTCATTGTGTGGACAATTCATTCGAAAACTGAAGTAATTAGGGCACGCTATAAAGAATTTAACTTTGGCATTGAGTGTTTGAGACTAGTAGAGTGAGATAGTAAAATTCAAATGGAAAAGAGAAAGGATATGATTACTTTTGGGGGCAAAAAATCTATATTTTGTTAATACAGCGTTATTTATGGATCTATTACTGCATAATATTCGGATCGAGGAAGCCCTCATTAACTTGCAATACGCTTTCGTCTCTCTGGCCGAGCGGAATTTTGCAGCGGGGTATGTGCGTGCAGGCAGCCGGAATCACATTCGGTGAAATGGACATGAATCTGATAAAATTATCACCGTGCACCGAATGCATTGGACGCCGCGTTTCCTCTGCTGTTGCTTTTTCCGGGAATTCAGGGAGTCAGAGATCGCTGTGTTAATGAATTTAACGTTGCGGGTCGGCGAATAATAGTAAAGTTATAACCTTATTTTCGTAAATCTCATATAAATTATGGAACTGTTTTCTTTTCTTCAGAATTTTTTGTTTTATATTATTTAATCTCCTCAGGCCTGCTTTCCATGTTTGATAATAATTATTATTCTTATAATAATATATTTGTTGCATGAAGACACTTTTTTTAAAATTGGCTCGAAGGGTACGTGCATACGGGGAGGTTTTTCTACTACTGGATTTAAAAACCTTACGAGAATTTTGGCAAAAAGTAATTTATGTGAAAATGAGTTAAAATATCAGGGTATTAAATGGTTTTTTACCTTTCATTATTCGCGCCACATTTTAATGGAAATGAGATACGAATAAGTACACTAGTACACTACTAGGTTTCGCATGGTCTCTGTAGTAAATAGCTAATAAGTTAAATTCCTTCTGGTTGCTGAGAAATAGGAGCATATAGACACGTTTGGGGAAATGGGGCATATACCAATATAATACAAATTTCATAATGTCATAAATTCTCATCAGATAAGTCTGTTTATTTACTCTTCAACAATCAATGATTTTATAATATTGATTGACAAAAAATAAGTGGAGTTGCATTTTTTCACCCAAAACTTACTGTATTTGCTGGCGTATGAAACGCACTGGTGTAGCAGACGCATCGCTTTTATGGAGAAATGTCAGCACCGTATGTGTTACATTGGTACTAAGCCGTTATTTTAATCAAGAGACTGAAGTTAAGAGTCCTTGTGCGGACGAGGCGAAATTCAGTTTAACTTATTAGACCACCCGCTTGTCTTTGTATCATGACTACGCCCCTTTTGGTTGGGAGAGCTGGGAAGCTGCTGGCCAGCGACCGCAGTTGGTCGTTGCCAGTGGCAACCGGCTCCCTCAGCCACCGCCGGACGCTGACAAAGGAACCGCTCTTAGCGCACCCTGATAATTTAATGCACAAACAGATAAACGCGAGCGTTACACCGTTTCGGCAATGATTCAGGAACGCGAGCCGTCTAAATCAGATCTTAGGTAATAACGGCATTGTCTTAGCAGAGTGATATTAATCCGATTATCTAACGGCTCTCGAAATGGAATGTCCAATGATAATGATATACATTAAAGTGAAATTAAGCAGTTAATGTCAGTAAAGTTGAGATATGGCTACAGACCCTGTTCGTTCCGCTCATGTTTGCTAGTACTAGCAATACGTCAAAGTTCATTTACGAATACGCTTAGAGGAGTGGCGAAAGGAATGCTAAAATATTCCTAGAAAATATGTATCCTGTATGATGTGAATGAGCACCATAATGCTCACGAAACTTATCTCTTCTTTTTTATCTCCTGGTGTAGTGTGTATAGGATATTTTTTGACGGTAACAACAGTTGCTGATGTTTGGTGGAGGCGACCTACAACGCGATAAGACACCGTATTTAAATAATCTCGATTTTAACTTTTAGGAAAAACGTTCATCATCAAGGACCACGTTTTTTTACAGGTTCGTCACTGTTAACCCAGATAAGTTTGTTTCAAGTACTCCTGGAAAACATCAATGTTTGGCGATAAATTCAGTCTACGATGAATGTCATTAGTTGATAAGTGAGAGAACTCTAAGGTTGTGGTACATTTTCTTCCATATTTTTGTGTATATATGAATTATTCGGAGATAAATCAATATACATTATCGCTCATTATGGACATAATAATGTGAACTTTTTTAATATCGATAAAAATCGTCATTATCGTAGACTTTCTTTGTAAAAACGTTCCTTTGCTTATAGTTACAAAAACAAGTAACTTTTTGTAGAAGAATGTGGTTGCTTATACTTGTAAATTGGAAATTAATGCTAAGTAAAAAGGACAATTCTGCGTGTCGTCAGTCATGGGTTTTTGGACGTACGTACATTCAAACAATTCTGCGATTCTTTACTCAGAACTTAGTTCAAATTTTCAGACTGCGTTATATCTATCAAAAGGAGGAAATAGTTTTGGAGCAGAGAGAAAAAGAAAATCAGAGGACAAATGAGGGAGGAGACTCTGATATAGAAAGAAGATGGCATATGCGACAGAAATGGAGAGAAGAGCGGGAAGTAAATGTACTATTAAACATTGACGGCACGAATTTACGCGTATTTAGTTATGAACTGCCCCGATCAGTGTGTTGTTTTTTTGATATGTAAGGCTTGCGAAAAAACCATCCGCTTCTCACAGTGAGATGAATGCATTACTGGGATTCAGGATAGTCCGCTAGGCACCAGATTCATGGAGTTACTGGAGACACTTCAGTTATAACTGGTTTCGAGCAAAGTGCAATTCGTAAATTTTACCTGCTTATACGTAAACGTACCTCTTACCCAATAACCCAATAAAATAATGCGCGTTTATTTGTGTGTGTGTTTGCTCGGTACGTATGAATCTGTAAATGATTCATTGCACGTACACTTTCGGGATATAGGATTGATCCAGAACAGAATATAAAAATTGTTCTCGATAGTCGTCAAATCTTCGCAAAAGTACTTTTGAAATCCGTTCGTTGAATGTCTCTGCTTCTTCCGCCTTGGACGGTTGTGAGCGGCTTAAGCGCCCTGCGGGTGGCCGGCCAAGCACTGCACAGCCAGCTGACTTATTTTTCCTCGCGCCACTCCATTCCTTCCCGCCCCGCCCTGTCCTCCGCCAACCTCCGGTTCCCTACCCTGGCCTCCGCCATGCCCCTCCCCTCCCAACCCCTCCTCGTCACATCGCGTCTCGCCACTCATCTGCTCTCCCCGTGACCCGCCGTGCCCCGTCCCGCTACGCTCTACGCCGCGCCGTCCCCGGGGCTTAAGGACTGCCAATGTCACTTAGGGCGAGCGGCGCGGCGTCCGCGGTGCGGGCGCTGCGGGTTCCTGCGACTGCGGACCCGTGGCGGTGAGGGCGAAGCCGGGCGGAGAGGGGGCGGTGGGGGGAGTGGAGGGGAGGAACGGCCCGTAACTCAGCGGCCGCAGCGCCGTGCGCCGCATACCAAACGGCCGCTCCGCGCCGCGCGAACGGCCACGACTGCGGCCGAGCGGGGGCGGGGGGCGGGCGGCCGAGCGGGGGCGGAGCGGTGCGGGGAGGGGCGGGGCGCTATGGGAGATGCGTAGGTGGAGGCGCATGAAGACGGTCGTTTACTAAAACACTGGTGGGTAATAGAAGGGTCGATATCTGCAGAAGAATGCCGGACAATATTGTTACGGGAAATCCTTGATTTGATTGCCGGCGAGGCTGGGCGATGTTTTCTAAGAGGCGAATATATTTAAAACTGATTCGTATGAGTTTGTTGAGGAACATAATATTCTAGTGGTATTTGAGGGAGAGAAATGGCGGTAAAGATCTAATTAAATATGTTGAATATATTCTTGGCTATGCTTTGCTGAATTAAAACATTGGCATAATGACCATATCTTCGCGAATTGAATATTTTCCCAATAAAAAGGCACAATTTGAAAAGGAATACTCTGTGTGCAACTCTTTAAATACACTCACCACGAACATCGCGAGCGCGAGATCAGAATGTGAACTGGGGGTGATACGCTCTTGACTGTTATCGTATTCTTGACCCTAAACTAATTATGTCTGAAGTTAATAGTAATTAAAGAAATTGCATGTCCATGATGTTCGTATGACATCTCTTTCTCAATTTGAAATGGAGCATTCTGCTGCCTCTGATGCTTGGGAATTCAAAAGTAGGATGCGAGATGTTACGACGAGAGTATTTTCCAGTTTTGTGTACATTAGAAAGTTTCTAAGAGAGAACGAATAGTAAAGGAACCAATTCGAACGTGCGAGCTGCAGTGTACTGAGCGGATGGCGCTTGGAGCGTAGGGCGGGGAGCGGCGGGCGAGCGCGTGTCTGTAGCCGCTCTGGAACAGGACGTAATCGCGCTGACGATCTCGCTAGGTTGAACTACTCGCCACCCCTCTCGACAATTCCTCCCCCTTCCCCTCTACACCTCCCCCCCCCCGCCGGACGTCGTTGGCGCCGGAGATTTATACGAGCCAAGTGGCACCGGGCAGGGCGAGAGGAAGGAGCTGCGAGTTGACGCGCGCTCTCGCTGCCGGGACAGGCGACCAGCGAACGGCGACGGGCGGGAGCTGTCGGCTGCCCCTCCCCTCCCCACCCCTCCCCTTCTCGTCCGCCGGAGGAAGCGCGCCGGCAAATGGCTTCCGAGGGCGCCGGAAGGGGATTCACATTCACGCCGGGTATCTGATAGAGCACCGACCGCGCTCAACACTGGTTCACTTTTTTAAAGTAGGACAGGTTGAGCTCGTTGATTCCGACGCTTGTGCAGCTTTTCTCATGCACGTTGTGGATTATTCTTTCTAACAACTCTAAATGATTTATAGAATATTTATTAAGCATTAGTAACATCTGATATTGACTCAACAACCTTGTTATATGATACACCATTTTCATTTTTGGCCGAATTATAACAGGAAAATTTTATATGGGTCTGTAGTAACACAAAAGAATAAAGAGAGTTAGCAGTTAATAATGAAATAATATTCGTATAAAACGATGCACTAGATCATGGTTTTCGTTGTAAATTACCAAATTAATACAAGGTTTTGCGGTTCTGTAACATTGATATTATTGTGTATGTTGGAATATTAATTAATATACGACGTGTAAACTACGTTGACTTTCACAAACCATGCATATTGTTCCGGGCATTAGCCGAGAAGAAAACTGGATTATATAGTTTTGCAAATTCCGCACAATGACCGCAACGAGCAGCGAACATTTCCTTTCAAAAGGCAAACAACTGCACTTCCACTTACCTCTTTCCGCTGTGCAGGCTAGCGCTCACACAGCAAATGCTCAACTGTTAACTTCCGAGTACATTCTCCGCTTCGTCCCCCCGCGCATTCACAGAGCCCATTTTCTTTCTCGTGTACTTCACAAGGGCTTTAGGTCCGGAAATGGCTTCTATAAAGTAATCTCGCGCGAGCTGCACAGTATCTTCCCGCCGCTCGCTCATTTGCCCGCCGCCACTGCAGTCGGCTGCCCCGAGCCGCTCTCCACGGTCGGTCCCTCCACCTCTCCCTTCCCGTTCCCGCGAGTATTTCCCCCGCCCTCCCCGCCCCTCCTCCCCGTCCCCGTCGGCGACACGTCCCCGCGACTGCCACTTGCGCGCGGGGGAGCGCTATCTCCGGATCTCGCCTCGTAATCGAGAGTTCTGAGTGCGGCGCCGCACCACGCGCAAAAAATGCACACTGCGCTCCCTGCGGTGGCTGCGCCCCTACAGCATAGGCAGACCCGTTGTACTATAGCGTTCTGCGGGTTTGCATACGCCGCCCCGCTAATTCGTGAAGTTTTGCTCGGTGGAAGCTGTTGTCATTCAAGATGTTTCAGATAGACGAGACAAAATAGGACGAAACATTTTAAAGATTACCAGCAATTTTTCTGTTCTGTAACATGTATGTATAACTGTCGCTGGTATCACGTGTAACATTTAAAGGGGGGAGTTAACGGTTTATGTCTATATGCTTATAAATAAATATACTACAAGTTGTTATAAGTTATTTTGTATTTTGCTCACAATCGATTTAGAAACATTGCATTGGGTGATTACGCCAAGAAGCGCTTTGCTCCTTTAAGCTGCGGGGGACTGAACAAACGTCCTACACAGTTGTGCTAAATTACAACATCTCCCGTCGCGTTGAAGTCTCCTCTTCACTCGGGACACGCGCAGCTCGGAAGAAATCTACTCGCTGCGAGCAAACTCGTCTCCTCCGAAGCCAAAAACTTGCACGGCGGCGGGTCTCCTTCGCGCGGTGGCAGAGGTTGCGGAAGTGAGGAGGAGGGACATAAGGGGGGGCGGGGCTGGGCGGGACTGGGGGCGCTCTGCGCTGGGTCGTTGCCGCGTAGTGTTGATTCAGGAGACGTCGAGGCCCTCGGCAAACAGACTCCGCGTCCGCGCGCTGCGTTGCCGCAAGGGCGTGGGTGGGACGGGGACGGGGCGGGGCGGGGGAGGGGGTGGAGGCGGCCGCGGAGGCTGAGCGCGCTGTGTCAACGCCGCACGTCCCCGACCCCGCCCCTCGCCCAACCTCGCATCCTTCAATCACTGCTTCCGCTCTCACGAGTCGCATTCCCCCACCGTCGCCTTTCTCTGCAGCAGATTGCCCGTCGCGCAGGTCGCACTACAGCGGCTGCCCGAAATCTTCGTCCAACTACGGCCAATATCAGCCTCTCACGTGACCGATATTTGCCGTACGTCTACTCCCTTTTCATTGTACTACACACTCCTACTTAACATATTACGCTGCCTACGCACTACATCGATATCTTTCATCAATCTACCTCGTCGTCGGTCACCCTTGATCTTCACCACATCTCCACATCACCTTCACATAAATTCTCCAGTCTTGTCACAGATGCCTTTATAGTTGGCTATTTACGGATAACTTTCTGCAATACTAATCGATCCAAACTCATGCTTTCTATGCCTTATGTATTTATTCAGTTTGAAGTAGGTGTTCAACTTCGTAATTTTCACGAATCCTCATTCAATATATATGTCTCACTATGCTGTAGCTTCGCTTTTCAATCCCCTATTCCCTCTCCCAATAGATCTTATCGTAGCCGCGGTTTCGGGGGCTCCCCTCTCATCGACCAACCAGCCGGGGAGAGGAGGCTTAGAGCGTCTGCTGATGTCATTGCAGTGCCTCTGACCGTGAGGTTCTGGGGTTCGAGTCCCGACTGTGGCAGGTGCTTGTCAGCTAGGTAGAGTTCTGTCGATTTCTGAAGGAGAATTCTAGTGACCGGTTGCTGTGATCGGTAGTTTTCCGTGATATTTGCGATCAACTCCAAGCGAATACCAGAGCAGTACGATAATAACGGGCCACGGACCACATTCCGCGAGTGAACTTTCCTTCCTCTTCCTTGTCCTCCACTTACCCCCTTACACCTACACTAATATGCACTACACTGCCACAAATGCTGCGAGATCGGTCAGGTGCTTATAGCTTGTCCCGACTGGAGTCCCTGCTGATGGGAGATACCTGGTTGGAAAATTTCCTAGCCGACGGTAGTTCGGCTCCAGAACTCGCCATCCAATGCAGGAAGATCACCGCCACTCTCAGAGGGGGGAAACATGCACTAAACTTAGGGGACTAATGACATTAGCTGTGGACGCGCCCGGAATCACTAACAATCAATCGAACGCCCAACCAGCATATTTGACACATCACCTCTTCAGGCTGCAGCTCCTCCTCCTGATGGCAGTAAATTTTTCGCAATCTTTCGCTTTAACATTTCTTTCTTCTACAACTCATTCCTTCCATTACATCCTCGTCTGCATTGACTTCTACGTAGTCACTCCGTTCCATCTCTCCCCTTCCCAATTCGTCAATCTACGCCACCACACCTACAGCTCCCCCTCCTTTAGCCCTCTGTCCCGACGCCGCCTCGCTGCGTGATTGGGTGTCGCGGCAGAGGTTTCCGCCCCGTCGACCGCCGCGAATTTGTTTTCTCTCCGAGACGAGGAAGCAGTGGCGACGGCGACGAAAACGACGAACACGAGAACGGCGGTTGCAGCGCCGGGATGGGGGGAAGGGGAAGGGCGTCGGCGGGGTCGTGGGCGGCGAGAGCCGAAGACGGCGGAGTTCCGGCGAAGTCGAGGGCGGCGTCAAAAGGAAACAAATCCCTGCGGTGGTGTTCGACGAGACGTATGCGTGTTCACGTGCGCAACGCTGGTGACCGGACTGTGGGCGCCGCTACGTGACTTCGCAGTCCGCAGCGTGATTGGAGATGTTTGGCGCGATACGGTAATTGCTTCGCGATACGTGACACGTCGACATGCGTGCTCGGGGAAGCGTCGTGTGTGCAATGTGATTTTAATGGTGTGAGGGCACATTAATCCTAACTGTAAGCGCTCTCTACTATATTATTAAATTGTCGGTACTTACAGAACCGACGTATTACAGGCGATAATTGATAACTCTCAAAAAATCTGGAATCTAGATATTATTTACGTGAAAACTGGTATTTATCGCCATTTTTATTTGCGCTAACACAACATGCAACCTACTTTGGCATTAATGTTCTTTGTGGCAGATTTAAATTCAAAAGATGAGTGGATATGCAAACATGAATACAAGAATTGAAAGTTATGCTAGTAACAAAAATAAATAGAAATTAATACTGGGATGTTTATGAGAAATGTATTTTATTTTCTGAATGTTGTTTCAAACTTTTCTTAAGGATGTGAACTACTAGTAAAATAGATATGTACTCCCTGTATCGTTAGTGAACATTATTTGTAAGCTGATTTGGAGAGTTTTATGTAAATTCTTTCACTAACTTTACAAACTTTCTTTCACTACCAAAAGCGTTCAAACATTCTATAAAGATCGACTAGTTAGAGAATTTTTTACCCATGCGATTTTTCAACGCTGATCACATTTGTTTTATCGCCTAGACACCCCCTTGTTTGTAGTTCAACCTGACTTTAAGTTGATTAGGCTCGAAAGTTGATGTATATACTAATATTAATTAACTATTAAACCATTATTGATGTCATATGAATACATCTATTTCATTCGTGAAATATTTATCTTGCTAATCATTCGTATTTTGGCCAATTGCAGATATGCTTTTATTGGTAAATTAAAAAGCACTTACGCTATTAAATTTGATAAACAAATTCAAAACGAAAATTCATATGCGAAATCAATTGCTGTTATTGTAGTCTAGCTTTTAGTAATTACACCGATTTAGTAGCATCTTTGACAGTTACATTGTGATAAAATCCAAGATTGTAGTATTTGATTTATATTATTTCAACCTCTTACAAATTTATTAGCCAAAAATATTTGAAATATCTTTACTAACTTATTGAATTTCTTATTTTTGTAAATGTTTTATTTGTTATTTCTCTCTGAATGGAAATTATACTTTGATTGACTTCTTTAAATTTCTTTAAATTTGATTGCCCTTTACAGAAAGCCTTCTGATAATAGGTTTCAGCGTCTCTCCAACAAATCTTCTGTCTGCATTTTTGTTCCATACCATTTCTTTGTGTCAACGCCGCACGAAGAAGTATTTTTCACGGAAGTGAAGGCTACTCGAAAACCAACACCACTCGAGAACGAGAGAGCATTTGAGTTACATTATTCAACTCCGTACACAGATCTCGGTTACCCTCGCGCTGTCGGCGTCGAAGATCCTATCTCCGGCAGTCCCCCCGCTCATTTTAATTTCCGTTCTTCCCCCAGCGCGGCCCGACTGACGGAGTCATAAGTGATGCTAACAAGTGCAGCAACTCCGCCGGCGCTGCCTCTTCCCCGCCCTCCATGAATACGCGGCAGTCGGCGCGTCCCCGTCAGTGCTGTCGTGCTTCGGCGCCTCTGTGGCGGGTCTGCTGCGCATCAAGCGGATTATGCGCGGTGCCCGCGGACACGCGGAGCGCGGCGTGCGGGAGTTCCTGGTTGCCTCATGCGTTACTCATGAGCGCCGCTCGCGCCCTTCCGCCCGCACGGCGATGAGAAGACGGCCGCTAGCGGCGCGACGGTGCTGCCGCGAGCCGCAGCTCTGGATTCCCGCTCGCGTTTAGCATCGGTTTGTGTGTTTTGCCAGTCGGGTGGAGTGATTGTTAGCGCGAGAGAGGTGTTGGTCGAAATTATTTTTAGCTTCTACCTCGCTGTCGAATCAATCTTCAGTTATTTCGACATTCACGTATTCACATATACGTATTCACAATGTTTGGGGGAAATATTAATACGGATACATATTATTTCATTGATTGGCTTTTAAAATTCACTTTGCTTACTTTGTGTGCCCTGTTTGTGCAACTTCAACTAAATTCAGATATTATGATTTTAATCTTTAGATATGCAAGTAGGGAAGCTTCTTTCTTAATTTCATTTTCTTCAAATAAGTAAGAAGTTAAAACACATATTTGTAATCAACGGATGTATGTTAAAATGAAATAGATGTGTCTGTATTTTGCAGTTTTTCATTAATATTCTGCTTCAAATACAAGACCGATGTTGACTGACATGGAAAACATGATTTCGTACTTCTCTTGATCGTCGATATTATGAGTCAGGAGACAGTCTCTTGTAAGAAACTATTTTAATGACGATAAAGGACTTAATTTGGCAGGATGAAATGCGGTATAACGTGCTCTTGAGATTATTTTGTTTCTTTTCTCACCTTAGCTATGCAAAGATGATATTTATTGATATTCTCAAGGCATAGACTGGACGTCGTTACCTTGTATCGTTGGCTGCTTAACCAAAGTGTCAAATAGGATATATTTATGGTCAGAAAAAGAGTACAAACATATTTCAACTACAAAACTTTTCAAGAACAAACTTTTTCTAACCAGCCCATGACACCGACAACCGACAGCAACTTCACATGGTGTTCGGTCTAAGTGACCTCTGCAGCCCCCTGGAGAAGACGCGGCCTCTGCGAGTTAAGGGATACAGACTCGCGCGCTCTCTTCCCCCTTCTGGGTGTGTTCATTGGAAAGTGGGAGGGGAGCGCGGGTGCGGGAAGTAGTTGCGTGCCCCACCGCGAATATTCATCACGAAGCGCCTCGCGAGGCCCGCCTCTTGGGCCCCCAGATCCCCTAGATGCGGCCTCGACCCGCGCGGTCGCCGTCGACTCCGCCAACTTCTCGGCCGCAGCCCCCGCCCCCGCCACCTCGCGATTCCTCGCGCCCTTTTCTTTTGATTCTCTCTTCTCGTTGTCTGTTTTTGTTATTTCTGCATTTTAATGGTATTCCGTTCCATCTTTACTTCTTCCACATCAACCCTCTAATTTCATTTAATTTTCTCTTCTCTCATATTTAACATCTACTTTTCTTCACGCAGTCGTTTGGCGCTTTGTGTATCCTCCTCTTCTCTCTCACTCGTTCCTTATTATTTTCTTTTTCTTTCTCTTCCACTTTTTATTGCTCTTCGTTTCCAAGTCTCCTTTCCTTTTTTCTTTCTTCTTGGGTACTTTCTTTTTAACTTCTTTCAAACTTCCCGATAGACCAAGTATGCACCATTCTGATTCATGCTGAAGCTTCAAAGAGCGCAACGTATGCACATCCCCGACAGCCGGATATCATCATGCGTCTCAGAATTGTGGGTGGAGATGGGTTTACGACGATGGATGCCACATAAGATAGTGAAGACCGAAGAGAGTGGTATTGGAGTTGAAAGGGTTCTCAGAGCAGGCAAAGAAGATGAAGGTGTTACTAGGAAAAGAAAGAGGAAGAAAAGGAGGAGAATAAGGGAAAACAGTTATATTAAATAAATGGTTGTCGTACTGAAGTGGGGAGAAGAGGAATAGAGAAGGAGAAAGGAGTGAAGAGGATAGGGAAAGTGTATTAGAAGACGGTGTAGGGAGAAAAGAAAGAACAGGGCAATAATAACAATACGACACAGTGGCGACGACTGAATCACAGTGATTCTCCGCGTCGATGACCATAGAACATTGGGTCAAGCGGAGGTCAGCGGCGGACGCTTAGTGAAGGCGGTGTCCGAGGCGTCTGGGCGGGCAAGGGGCAGAGGCAGTTGGCGTCGGGTGGCGTGCGGGGGTTCAGGGAGGCAGCGCCGGCTGCTCCGACGCGCCGAGTTCAAAGGGGGCGGGGCCGTCGGCTGCGATGGATGGAGTGGCGGCGCGGCGCGAAATAAACTTTCCGCCCAAGGAGGAGGCGGAGGCAGCGGGGGCGGGCGGAGGGCGGTGACACGCGGTTCAGAGGCGTCCCCTGCGCCAACTTAAGGCAGTTCGCGATTCGAGGAGCATGCCTAAACGCTCTGGGTTGCAACTTCCCGGAGTGTAATAGCATAATCCCTTCTGCAATTTGAATACTCTGTGTAGAAAACATTCTAATTTACTATTAATAGTGGCGCCCTGGGAAAGTGCAAGTTTGATCGCTTAAGTAGTTACAGAACGTGTATTTTCCATTAATCGTAGGTTTCCCATTTGATACCGTGCTCCTTCAAAATTGATGCAATATACTTTAATTTTCTAGCATTGTTGAACTTTTTTATTTTTTATGATGACATGTCTCTTTTCTAAACGATGTGTTAACAATATTTTTAACTTTATTAGGAAGGTAGTTTCGCATAATGAAAGCAAGATGCAGTAAGACATTGAAATTCATACTTTATTAGACTTGTCTATTAGAAAATGTTAATTGGAAAGTAAAATTGGATATTTAAAAAAAACTGTTACTTAAGCATCAATGAAAGTCTTATCAAAGTTCATATGGAATAAAAATTACTTTCGAAAATATATAATACACAATATTATTAAAAAGGTTTATTTCCTTTTCACAAACAATGTTAACTCTTTCCGAGAGCACATTCCTAGTTTCAGTAGCCGCTTTCGCTGTGAAAAATAATGCTGTAACATAATGCCTATGCTCTCTGACGCATCGACTCCACATCCTTTGCACCCGGTATCGGCAGAACCACCCCTACAACACTCTTCGCTGCATATGCAAACTAATATTTGGACCCGCGTGTTTTCTCACATTTGACTCGTAACTCTGGCCCGTATAGGCCGTTTAATCCGAGCTCACACGCGAGAAGAGAATCCAGAACGACCGCGCGGCACGAGAAGCGTGGCACGCCACGAGCCCCGCCACGCGTCGCGCGCCGCTCGATCTGCGTGCGTGGCGGACGCGTTTTTGTCTTCGGCCGAGCACTTCTTATCGCGGCGGTCGCACTAAGTGCCAAGTGAACTTTGTTCGTCAATTGAGGAATTAAGTTATGAAGTAGTGAGTGCGGAACACAAACATTTTCATTTGCTTGCAGTAATTTCTGAATGTTTATATGGAGGAGGAAAATGACGCATTTCTGTTACTGGCTAACAAGTTGTTGAAATATATTACGGTGTAATACATGTTATTTGGTTCAAGGTTTTAAAACGTTTCCTTTGAAGTTTATGGTGGAGCGTTTTTACGGGTTTTCAGGATTAATTTAGTGTGTTTTGTTAGGTTCATTTTATAAGGTTTTGGTCGGCCATGGAGAATAATCTGAAAACATACTTCTCTAATACAGGAAAAATTAAGAAATTTCAGTTTAGTAAATAAAAGGATGTTTATTGGAATTATTACCCCATTGTAAATTCAATTGCAAATATCACTACGTTTTCAATATGTATTTGAATTATTTCAAATTCTGAGATGTGTTTTCGCAAAAAAATTTATGGAATTCATATTGAGTTACAATTTCCCATGTGGTCGAAACACTTCACGAATTACATTTTTCCATGAAGCTACAAACTGTATTGGTAGGTACCAAAATCATATATCATATTATTAATCATCCTACAATACGTTCCACAGAAAGAACCATATTTCTTTAGTTTTTTCTTTTAATAAATGCTTGTCTCCGTATATTCGGAGCTCAGCATCCCGCGGCGCGCCCTTTTATGCCCCCCAATATACAGCGCGGCGCTGCGGCGGCGCAACAAAACATATTTGTAAAATGTCTTGATCCGGGGGGCGCGGCGGCGCGTATTACAGAGGGAGCGGAGCGGTTTGCGAGCGCCGGGCGCCGTTCGGTGCCGAGTTGAGGCCTGCGGCGGGCTGTAAGGCGCGCGATATGCGGGGCCGCCCTCGCGTACGGGGCTTAGCTCCCCGCCCCTCCCCTCCCCGCCCCGCCTTGCCCCGCCCCGCATTGCACCGCTCCGGCCCGGAGCTAAATTAGAGAACGCCCACCCCACGCCTCCCCGTGGTCATGAAAGCGCCACTGTGCTACCGTCGCCGTCGACGCCACTGTGGTCTGGATTGGTGGCGGAATGGCCAATAATAGCATACGCATTGGAGTGAATTTGAAATTTAATTTATACACTTTAGGGTGCTAATTTAGAGTCTGTGGTCTGCATTGGTAGAATTGTGACCACTCGTTTGAATGCATTTTAAATTTTATTGTTTGTGTTTATTATTTAAACCTATTGTTTGTGTCAGAAAATTCGATGCTAAGATTAGTCAGACCCGAAAACGTTTCAAAGAATAAGATCATAAGAAAACGATCGCAGGCTTCCAAAAATACAAGCGATCACGAGCATCACATAAGAGGTCAAATGTAATGCGTGGTAAGGTGTAGTAGTGAATATAATCGTTTAATTATTAATTATCAAAAATACATTTTGATAATGTTTTAAGATCTTACGTTGATAAAATATTTTTTGTCTCATCTGGTTCAATAAATACGATGTATAAATGTTTAAGACCATTCCATTTCCTTAATTTAGTAAAAAATGTGGGTAATTGCTGAAAAACTACTTTAAAAGGTATTAAGTCATTTTCGACGCTGTATGCAAAAAAGAAATTTGATAATATATAATTTATATTAGCTATATAATACTAAAACAAGGTTTTATACTTTTCTGTCATAAGCTTTTATTTGGCAGTTTGAATGGAAAAATGGAATCTGATATAATTGGACTGATTAATTACCAGACTCCCAAATTATATTTGTTAGAAAAAATTGAAATTACCTTTGTCGACCACTAAACCCCAAACGAAGACCACAGTGCACTGTTACCACCGTAGCTGCCACCGACGTCGTGCAAGAGCATGCCCCAAAGCCCCGTCATATCCTTCCTTACGGAGGTCTTGTCGCCACTGCCGCACCACGCCTTCCTTTCTCATTGCCGCAACCGCCCTCCCTAGGTACTTCGCGCAGGCGACGCACCCACCACCTTTCCCTAGGAGCGGAAGTTTTATCGCTATCCCCACCGCTGCCACTTTCAATTATGGTGATAACCTTACTTCTTTGTAGCAGATCTTGACGCTATCGCTGCCACAGTTTTCGATTGCGCTTTTTTTCAGGACTCCTTTTCAGGACTCTTTATACCATCATGGGATCATCATCTCACTGCCTACAGAATTTATTGACATGAACATGAACACAACAGCTAAGTCTCTTTCTTAGCATTGCATGTATCACCGCTCCTGTAATCACGATCGCTGTTTTCTATCCACCATATTATTATCATTTTTACTGAGACTTGTGCGGTACCAACATATTTACCCAACGTGCTTACGCTGTTGCCAAATACCATAACCGCTGACACAGACCTAACCATCGAGTCTGTGCCAGGTTCACCGCTCTTACCCTTGCCACGAACCCGTCTGAGGTGCCAGCTACGCCTCGGATTACGAGGGGGAGGGGGAAGGGGAGCATATTTTGCTGTGCTTGCCTCCGCTGTTATTTCTCCCCGAGAATACGGTTATGTTTGACAGGCGCCACCGGGTCAAAATTGCACAGTTTCCTCCGCAGTAGGGTGCAAGCAGTATGGCGCATGGGGTGAAATGTTGCAAGAGATTTCAAGGCAGTAAAAATGTAGTTGTCATGAAGTATTGACGGAATATTAATTTTTACGAGTTCGCGCCTACATACTGCGAAATCTCGGAAGTCTTTAGTAGGAACTAAAGTATTCAAGAATATCATCCGCAATGCATTGGATGATATAAGTCAAGAATGTAATGTTGTAATGGCCATACAAAAATATTGTTGTATCACATATAGGTGTTGTGGTGTGTTATCGTTGGCATTTTTCATGAAATAATTATAGACGTTGTCATTGCCAACAATAGGGAACCTATTGTTGGCAATGACAACGTCTATAATTATTTGTTGTATCACGTCTAAAGCATGAGAGTTTCAAGGAGAAAATTAACGCATATATGTAATATCGAACATCCAAGAAATAACTCCTTTACGAGTATAATTCGGTATGATTTCATAATTCTAGAGACATACTCATTAATACATGTAATACTATTATGCATTTGCTCTTTTTATGCTCTTCGAATTATTCACAGAGCGGTTTAATTTCTTGGACGTAAAGAGTGGTTTTCCAGATCCGAAACAACGTGTCACATGGCTACTAGTAAATGTATCGACATTATTTTTTTTAAATGGTTAATAATAGAGAAAAAATCTATGTTATGTCCATTTATTGTAACGTATTAGCCAGCGTGCCTCGTGGCATCTATTTGGGGACGCTTGGTAAGGGATTAGTAAGAGGAAACTCCTCGCCACAGGAAGGATAGAAGGGTTTTTCCGTAAAGCAAGAACGCGGAAACGGGAGACACAAAGCTTTGGAGTCTTCCGGTCTTTAGAAACCCTTAATTGTTAGCATTAGAACAGCGGTGGGGGGTGGCGTGACGTAGTAGGTCACGTGGGCCTCGACCATATAACGGAGTGTACAGAGCTAGTGGGTGGGTTCTGGAGACAGTGGGAGAACCTCGTGCATGTGCACAAAACTTGGCGCCACGACGGTGCATATGCGGGCCAGGCTCGCGAGGCAAGTCACGAGTTGACAAACCTGTGGAGGACTTTGTGTCCTTGGGTGACTGCGGTCACGTGGGAGCGATGCTGTGTGCGTGCTCCGAAGTGAGGAGTGATTGAGTACCACAATTCACGTCGATTCTCAAGCGGGTAAGGTCGCTCCTGCGATCAAGGCAAACCATCAGTTGGTACGCCAGTACGGACTTTGTGTCCCAGTGAGACATCCGGTCACGGAAGCTAGGCTTTGTGCGCGCTTCAGAAGTAGGAGTGGCGTATGCCACAAATCGAACCGATCATCAATCGGGTTTGGATCGCTCCCGCGATCAGGGGATAGTAGGTCTATCAGAGCTAGGGTGTAAGAAGGAAATTAATTGTAAATATTTGTTGTATTTTCTTTGTACATAAATATATTTGTTATATGAAAGCTCAGTGTCTGTGTTCGCTGTGAGTATCCATGACGTCACATTATCAACGCACAAACGAAAGGGCAGGAAGGGTGGCGGGCGCCGCTTCTGGAGCGGGCACGCTGAGGCGGCTGCTCAGAGGGCAAAGCGGGTCGTCAGGAGGAAGGGGGCGTGACGTGGAGGCGGAGCGGGGGCGACTGTGGAGCCAGCAGCGGCGACGGCTCGCGCCCTTGGGAGCCGCGCCGCCCCCGGAATATAGAACGCGCGCTAAACTGCGCTGCCCTCCGCGGGAGATTGAATTCCGGACCCGCCCTCTCCACCCCTCCGCTCCTATGCCCCAGGAACATCGTAGCGCGCACGCCTCACCTCGCATCTCCCTGCTTCGACGCGTCTCGCTTCGACCCACGTCGACCCGCCTCGTTTCGCCTCGTCTCGCCTCGTCTCGCCTCGTCTCGCCTCGTCTCGCCTCGTTTCGCCTCGTCTCGCCTCGTTTCGTCTCGTTTCGCCTCGTTTCGCCTCGTCTCGCCTCGTCTCGCCTCGTCTCGCCTCACCTCGTCTCGCCGCGCCTCACCTCACCTCATCTCGCCTCCTCTCACCTCGCCTCCCCTCACCTCGTCTCGTCTCTCCTCGCCTCGTTTCCCCTCGCTTCGCCTCGCTTCCCCTCGCTTTTCCTCGCTTTGCCTCGTCTCGCCTCGTCTCACCTCGTCTCGCCTCGCTTCTCCTCGCATCGTCTCATTACGCTTTCTTTTGCCCCAGTTCACTCCGCCTTGCCCGGCTCCGCCATTACTTTCCCAACGTGCTCCGCTTCGGCACTCTTCCTTCTCGTCCTGCTTTGCCCCCACTGAGTCTCGCTTCGCCCCGCCTCGTCACTTCTCCCACATTCCACGCTCATTCCCGTGCAGCTTCCCACCCCCTTGCCTGCTGCTCCTCTCTCCGGCGGTGGCAGCGGCGGCGACGCCGCCCGACCCGGCCCCGGCCCCGACCTGCTCGACCCACGCCCGGCCCGCAGCGCCGCGCGACCCCGACCAAGGCACTGCGGCAGCGGCCTCGAGCTACCCTAGGGCGACTCTGATTCTTCCCATTAGGCCCATTACCCGATCTAAGGACAGGGTTGGGAACACATTGGGGAAGGATGGATGGCGTATGATATGCGGCATGATTTTTGATGCATTGGATGAAGGGAACCACGCAAAAGACAAACCACAGCAGTCGGTTTTCAGAGACAAGAGATTTGTCTTGAATCACTTTCCTGTCTGCATGGCCGCCATGAATGCACCTATTAATGCAACTAATCGGTAACCAATACAGTTGATTAGTTTTATTTAGCAAACACGTCTTATTTACACTATTTAATGCTGAAAGTTTTTTCGTTTTGCGAAATATCTAACGTGAATTCTCGGGAGCTATAAGGCCCTTAAAAATTCGCTGGTCATGTTGCGAAACACATCCTTGTATGTTTGAACATAAAATCTTTCATATTTTTTGAATACTAAATTAAACGATAGTGGATCTGTTGTTTAGAAAGTCTGGTCACCTAAACTGGATGCGCATTTGTTCCACATCAGTGAAAAACGACGAGAAATTTGAACAGGCGTCATGAATACCAATGTCGAAAGTTAGAACTATTCATGTCAGAGGAAGACATTTCACCCACTGTTGTATTGTTTGTGTGTGCGTGATGATAAAAAGAAATACTTCTCTCTCGTCGATTCTCATATTAAATGTGAAGAAAACAAGGGCAGCCTGGAAGGCGTCTCCAGGGAAGCGGAAAAGTCACGAAGCAGGAGAGTAGTATGCCAAAGCACCAGCAGCTACGAGACGGGCGGGTGGGGGCAGGAGGCAGAGGCGGCGGAGGAGGGAATGGAAGCGGGGTGCTGAGGCGGGGTGCTGAGGCGGGGTGCTGAGGCGGGGTGCTGAGGCGGGGTGCTGAGGCGGGGTGCTGAGGCGGGGTGCTGAGGCGGGGTGCGGAGGCGGGGTGCGGAGGCGGGGTGCGGAGGCGGGGTGCGGAGGCGGGGTGCGGAGGCGGGGTGCGGAGGCGGGGTGCGGAGGCGGGGTGCGGAGGCGGGGTGCGGAGGCGGGGTGCGGAGGCGGGGTGCGGAGGCGGGGTGCGGAGGCGGGGTGCGGAGGCGGGGTGCGGAGGCGGGGTGCGGAGGCGGGGTGCGGAGGCGGGGTGCGGAGGCGGGGGTCAGAGACGGTTTGCTCAGCGACAGTCTGACGCGGACCCGGGCAAGCGAAGGCATCTGTTTTTGCGCGGAGTCCGATCGAAAGGAAACATTCCGACGCAGGAGACCCCCCCCCCCCCCCCCACCGGACGAGCGCCTCGTTCTTGCTCTGAGGCGGCTGCGGACGACCCGCCTCGACCGCCTCGACCTTCGGGCAGCTGCCGGTTTTCGCCTCGCACCTCCAAGATACGCTGCGACCCCTTCTGCACTGCTTCCTCTGGCCAGCAGCTCCAAACTTTTTGTGTCTCCTGCCTCGCGCACATGTCTTACTCTCTTACCCAGCACAACCTTTCTTGCTACCGTCTTGCTCACTCACTCAGTCTTTTCTCTTATTGTTTCTAGTCCTTCCGTGGTCGAATCCTCTTCATTCTAATCGCTAATCCGCCCGTCGTTTCATCAAGCTTTTCTTTTACCTGCCTTACTTTTTGCTCGCCTCAGAAGCCGCTTCGCCCTTCAACCATTCTATTAATCGTCGATTTCCTCTTGTACCATTCACTCAACTACCTGCGTCTTTTTTCACTCTTTTCCCATTACACCCACACTCACTGCACGTGCTCTTATCTTCCTTATCATCTACTTATTAGTTTGCTCTATCACCTTCTGTTCTTTCCACTTATTCGACTATACGTTCTCGCGTAACCGCTTCTTCCCCGTCCTCGCCTTCCTCACCCAGTTTTCTCTTTCTTAAGCGTCTGCCCTTCACTAAATCTTCCAAGCCGCCCACATTCAGGCTGCCTCGTCCGCGTGCCATTGCCCTCGCAGGCCTGCCGCCGCGCCGCCCCCGCGCCGCCCCCGCCCTGCTCTTTCCCTCCAGCAGCCCTGCGCCGCAGATAGGGCACGCGCGCCGCGGTATTTACCCGCCCGTTGTTCCGCGCCGTTTCTTATTTCGCGTTCCTACTGCGTCCCGCCCTGTTCCGTCCCGGGCCCGCCCGCCTCCGCTCCGCTCTCCTCCCGGCCTCGTCCCGCCCCGCGCGGCGCCGCCGCCGCAGCGACGTCTTTATGACAATTTCCTTAACCCTCCATTCCAACTTTTCCAATTTAGTGCACCTCGCCTACACCGCTGCCACGCCCCTCGCCGCGCCTTCCCTCTTCCGCGCGGCCCCGCCCCCTCCAGCCCGCGACTTATCTCGTCGCCGACACCTCGCGCCTTATCACGCTCTCTCTCTCTCGCTCCCGCCCCGCATGCCGCCCCCCGCCGCGCCGCCGCCGCCGACTCCGCCGCCGTTCGCGTGTCTCGCGGCAGTATTTTATTTTAATTGTGGTTTTTTACGGGCCTTCGGCCGGGATGTATTTTTTAAGGCCGCGGACGTGACGGGCGGGCGGCGCGCGCCGGCGGACGACGGTGCCGCGACGCCCTTCATTTGTTTCGCCAGGCGCGCGCCGCCACCGCCGTCACCGCTGCCGTCACCCGCGCCGTCGCCGCCTGTTCAACCGTTGCCACCGCCCACGTCCGTCTGCGCCTTCGCACCCGTTGGCGCCGCTGTTGCTTTCATCGCCTCCGATTCTGCAAACTCGCAACTTCACTACATCACCTCATTCCACCACCCTTTTGCAGCAGACGTGCTATCGCACATCTCCACTATTTTGATGCCACGATAGCAGGATTCTTGTTGTACCCTGACCTAAATATATGGAACTTCGTAACCACACGACCTGTTATTTCGTTATGACGGCGAGTACATAAATACGACTCCCTACCATTAACCTTCTAAACCATATGAGTGTTCTCTAATTTATCTATAGTAAATGATAAGAAAAAATAAAGGTAGTCGCTAGATGGCGAATGATAGATGGATTGAATGGAATAATGGTAAATGCATTGAACTGTAACCGCAGCAGTTGCCTTACATATTGTCTGCTAACCACTCTTGACTTTTAGACGGACTTCTCTACTTTTATGATTACCGGTTATTTATTCCCCTGCAGCACCATTGCCACCTCTACCACTTTCTCGCTCACTACCTTTTTGATAACTCGTTCTCGAGCCCAGCGTTCGCTTCCCTGCCGTCGCCGCCTCCGTCGACCCCGTCGCGCCGCCGACGTGGGGCGGCCGCCCGTCTTAGGGGAAAGGGGTGAAGCGAGGGTTTTGTCTCGACGCGGAGAGTGCCTGGCTGGATGGCGGGGCCGCGAAGACGACAGCGGCGACAGAGGAGGCGGGAAGCGAGATAAGACGTCTTAACTGGCGATTGCAGATAGCGCCGTCGCCGCGCGTCCTGCTCTCGCGTTACAAAGGGAGCGCTCCGCCCCGGCGCTGGCCGAATGGATGGCTCGCGGGCCTACGCCGCCGCTAGATCTCTCTCTCCCCTCCTACCCCCTCCCCCTCCCCCTCCCTCCCACCGGTAACAAAGAGCGCCGCAGTCGCGCTATTAAAGGGATCATTACGTTGTAACGGAAAATTTCGTCCCGCGTGGCCGAGCACGTAGCGAAGTTCATTCTGCGCCTCGGAAAGCGAGCGGGCCGGAGGAGAGGTGGTGGGGGTAGGGTGGAATTGCGGAGGTGTCTTCCGCCCGGCGATGTGCGCGTCGAGGCCAATTGCTGCGGGGCGTCGCGTCGAGCGCCTGCGGATGAATGCTGCTCTGCATTCGGAAGGGAAGACGCCTGCAAATGAGGGTGTGAGTCAATGTGGACGTCTTCAACACATCTTCTATTTCTTTTTCGGCTTTCCCTATTCTTATTACATGTTGCTAGCGGCAGGTTTAGCGAGAATTGAGTATTAAACGGTTTTTCCTGGCAATCATGCAGTCATGATGGAATGCAGAAATGAATGCCTATTTATGATTTTGTGAGATACGAACTCAATCTCTAAGCACAGGGATGATGTCATTGCAATCCAAGACGAAGTAAGTTTGCGTCACTGCACCTTTGAAAGTATATATTTTTTTAATTATTAAAAAATCATTTCCCCCTACGCTTCCTTCATCGTTCCTATTATCTGATCTTGTACCACTTAATGCGCTTATCAGAGCATTGTTTCTAAAGATTGATCACTATGGCGATATAATGAAAGATGTAATTATTCTTCAATTCTTCTTCTTTATGAATATTTTTTAAAAATTATTACATTGTTTCCCTGCAACACGCCTAAAACGTAGAGGTAAATCAATGCTACCTGAATCATGTAAATACAGTTAGATATATGTTTCTAACGTAAAAGCAAGTATTGTTTAATTATGTACAGTTTTGAAAAGGTTCTATTGTCCCAGATAAACGCATTACACCGACCTTTTCATCCCGCTGACGCCCCAAAAGTACACAGAAGAAATGCAAGTTCTCGTTACTCCGCGTTCCGGGCCTTGTTCTAGAACTATTGCCCCACGAGGCCAGTTCCCCGTTAGTTGGGTTTGGTAGTGGACGTAAGAGCACTTGCACGTGCCCTCGCGCACGTGTTACCGCGCGGGAGGATGCGGCCGTCTAACGGCCCCGGCCGAGCGTCTGAGAGGAGGGATCTCGTCGAGTGGTGAGATCTGTCGGCGGTCAGCGCGCGCGACGCCCTGGCTTGTCAGGGCGGCCCCGCCGCCCTCGGCTTCCCCGTCCTTGCCACCTCCCGCCGCAACACTTAATTGGCGATGGCCACAGTGCTGCGTCAGCGTCCCGACGACGACGACGACGACGACGAAACGGGACGACGCGGCGCGGCGCGGAGCGACAGCTTGAGCACTGCGGTCTGCCAGGGAACCGTCTCTGCCGACGGCGCAGACGTAACCCACGTGCAGCTTCAGTTGGCCCGTTTTTGTTGTCGCAGACAGTTTCGAACGCTACTTGTCGATCTGAATTAGATGCCTTAAATTCTTGTAATTCATTCTACTCTTCTTCTTTTTCATTTTTTATTTTTCTTCTTCTACTTCGTCTTCTACTTCTACTTCTTCGTCTTCTACTTCTACTTCTTCGTCTTCTGCTTCTACTTCTTCGTCTTCTGCTTCTACTTCTTCGTCTTCTGCTTCTACTTCTTCGTCTTCTGCTTCTACTTCTTCGTCTTCTGCTTCTACTTCTTCGTCTTCTGCTTCTACTTCTTCGTCTTCTGCTTCTACTTCTTCGTCTTCTGCTTCTACTTCTTCGTCTTCTGCTTCTACTTCTTTTTCATTTATTATTTTCCCTTTTCTACTTCTACTTCTTCTGCTTCTACTTCTTCGTTTTCTGCTTCTACTTCTTCGTCTTCTGCTTCTACTTCTTCGTCTTCTGCTTCTACTTCTTCGTCTTCTACTTCTTCGTCTTCTGCTTCTTCTTCGTCTTCTGCTTCTTCTTCTTCGTCTTCTGCTTCTTCTTCTTCTTCTTCTTCTTCTTCTTCTTATTATTATTATTATTATTATTATTATAACACCGTCATCACGTTTTTCACACTTTTACTTGTGCTATAGTATTAACTTCTTTTAAAGTATTATCCATTTTAACTTTAAGTACGGCAACCTATTTAGGCCCTCCGTGGCTCGTTGGTTAGAGTGCTCGCTTTGCACGACGCAACGAGAGGTTCGATTCCCGGTCTGAGCAAAAATTAATTGTGCACGTTCCTTGCAATGTCCCAGAATCTGTTGCTGAGGGACGATGAGAGGGCTCACTTCTGAGGTTGAGAATACCAGAAATACAGCGTGGGAATGGGTATGTACTAACCACACGTACCCCTTATAACCCATGGCCACAAGGCCGGGACGCTGCTGCTAGGCCTTAGCTCGTAAAGAGCTGTTGTGCCAAAGTACATAATACGCGAATGTTGACACTTACAGTACTGTTTATTTTACAGATTGTACGTATATTTAACAATTTTGAATCAAAGCCGAACACAGCTCTTTTTTTTAGATAATATATTGAAATATACACAGTGTTTACATCTTTAACAATTGTGTATTGCACTTACATTTATAAACAATTTATCGTGTGCATTACAATCGCATTTATGTATAAATTGTCGCGCAATACGTTAGCTTTTTAATGGTAGGAGGAAATGAAAAAGTGAGTGTAAGTGGAACCACACGCAACTCATTAGATAAATCTTGGCGTGCGTGCATAAGCAGACGGGTTAGCTTACACGAAAACGTCCCTCTGCGACAGTCGTATTTCAAAGCAAGAGGAGTGCTATTGGGTGTATTAAAAACTTGCCCTGCTATTAAAAAACGCAACCCGCCGCTCTCTTCCTTGCTTCAGGGAGCGCTCGTCCTCTTGCCTTGCGATTATTTGAAAGATCCTAGAGGCGCTTGCCGGGTCCCGTCGCCGCCGCCCGTGGTGCGTCGTCCCAATTTGCGTCGCGAAGGACAGACATCCTGCCAAATGCCGCCCATCCCTGCCGCGCCCCCCTCTGTCACAGCATCCCGGTTTCCATCCCCGCCACCCCGTCCCCTCCTCCCCGCCCCCGCCACGCCAAACCCCGCCGCTCCCTATTCCAGCCGCCCATCATCGCTGCGTCTCATTCCTGCCTCACATCTCTACCGCCCCATACTAGCTTCCCCATCCCCGCCTCCACCACACCCACCTCCCCATCCTAGCCGCCCTATTCCCGCCACCACCACAATCCCCGCGGCCCTCATTCCTGCAGTTCCCATCTCCGCAACCCACATTCCCCCAGCCCCCATCCTTGCAGCCTCATTCCCCTTCCCCCATCCCCCCTGCCCCCATCTGTGCCCCAATGCCCACCCGTCATCCACGCTCCCCAACACCGTTGCTGCTCCCGGCGCCGTGTCCACCGCGGGCTGCTGCCTGTGCGCCGCCTCCGTTTAGTCAGCCTCTTTCCGACCCCGTCCCGGTACGTCTTCCCACGCCTGTACTTCCTTTGCGCGCTCCCTACCCTTGCCCTCGCACAGTGCCACAAAGCAAGAGTCTTGTACCAACACTAGCCCTCAGCCGAACGAAATATTTTCATGAACTTGCGTAGTATAAGCGATTCCTGAAGCATTGATCAGACGTCTCGCTTTTCGCCTCCGGTTCGCCGCCGCTCGCGTTTCGCTTCAAATCTCGGTCGATCCATGTGTTGTTTGTGGTGGTCAGAGAGAGCTCGCAGTAGCATTTCTGCGAGTTTCTCCATTTTCACATGCTTCTCCTAGCACCATTACTCCATTTATTTTATATCATATCATAACCACTAATCCAGTAGATCATTTACCTTTGATACGTGCGAAATGGCAAGGGTCTGAGGATCGTAATAAAGAATAAAAATATTACGATTTACTGGACAAATAACTCTTACACGGCTTGCCCTAAATTATGACGTACATTGGCAATTCTGCAGGCCGGGAAGAGTAGAGGTTCTGGATTTTAGAAATATTTTCAAATCTGTCTTGCAAATATAAATTCACAACTTCTTACGGCCAAATATTTTGGAAATACTATTACAGTCATTAATTGCGACATATTCAGTCACTTTTTAAGTGATCCATTAATAGCATAAATACATTTTCTCTAAGAAAAATATTTAATTGAAATTATATTGTAAACTCGTTTTTACATATGAATGGTTGAAAACGAGAACCGTAAGAGTGACATTTTATAAATTCAGAGGAATCTGTTTATTTAAGTCAATATTACTGTAAATTCATGGTGCTTTGTTTCATCATAAAAAACACGGCATTTCAATTTCATTAAAAGCACGAAACAACGTTGCCACTGAAATATAACCTACGTTTTTCTCAGAATTTATAAAATGTCGCTTATTCCGTTCAGGTTTTCATCCATTCATTTATAGTAATTTGAATTAGTAAAGTTAATTTTTTTGTGTTGTTTAATTGTAGTAATTAACAGAAGTAAACAACAATTTACCCTGTTATACGTTTGCTTTAGTTACAATAGCTACCGTGGTTAATGTGAATAATATTGATTTTACCGTGGTAAGGAAGAATTTATGAGCTTTAAACTATTTAGAGTACGAATTTAATAATTTATTTCAATGAGAAAAGTACCATACAACTTGCAAGTGCCGCACAAGCTGCTTATTAAATAATAAGAATTTCTAAATCGAATTGCTTCCTTCAGGAATAAAATATCATTCCCATTTATATACACCTATGATGTGCGATACACTTACGATGCCGCGATACCGGTTATATACACTTACAATGCCGCGTATTGATATTGAAAAATGGGTATCTTCACATCAAAAATGGGAACTTAACGGTGGAAGTGCACATAAAAAATGGCATCTTCGTCCACTGTGCGCCGGCCGAGGCGGCGCGGCGCTGCGCGGCAGAGGCGCGGCGGCAGCCCGCCTTTTTATCAGGCTCCTTTTTGTGCCCGCCCCGGTCGTTTATTTTTCTCATCTTCTTTTCAATATCCGATTTCACGGCGGCGGTGGAGGCGGCGACCGAGCGGCGCGGGGGCGGGGCGGCGCGGACGGAGGCGGGGGCGGCGCGGGGCGCTGAGCTGTCACCCTGCAGGTAGCGCGGGAAATTGTTTCTGAGGCGGCGTTGGCGGCGGGCGAAGACCGCCCTTTTGCCGGCGTTCCCGCCGCCGCCGTGTCCGTCGCGCCCCAACGCGTCGAAAAAGGGCGGAATTAGACTGCGGTGGCGGGGACGGGGGTGGCTGCGCGAAACCGCCGCGCCGTTGAACGCGGCAACGTAGGTCGGGTCGAGAGCGGGCGCCGCTTCGCGGAAAGGCCGTCCGCTGTCACGGTGGCGATGAGGACATTTGAAGTGAGGTGAAGTGGGGACGGCTGAGGTGAGGTGGGGACGGCTGAGGTGAGGTGGGGACGGCTGAGGTGATTGCAGGAAAGTTGAGATAAGACGTTGGCAGGTTGTGGTGGATGAATAGTAACCGATAAGTAGCTGTTAGTTCCGCGGAAAAGGCTTCAAGGTTCAGTAGGATGGTAATTTGGGTGGGTGTTTGAGCGTGGTGTAATGGTCCGGTGAATGAAAATGCGAAAGCGATATTGCCGTGAACCTCAACATTGTAGTCTTACCATCCTTATATTTGAATTTTATTATCACGTAACAAATACAAACTTAAAAATATTCCGGTATTAAAAAAATCATCATTTCGGGTTTGGTTTTAACCCTAAATTCTCCACCTGAATTGTTAACCTACAACCAAAACCCGGAAATAGAGTGTTACTTAATTCAGGTGCACGAACTTCAGATTTTTGCTCTGAACGGGAAAACATATTCTGTAGCGAATCATTTCGTCCGCATTTGCTAGTTAAGAACTTTGTATAACGCATGTCGATACTTTCGAGAGTTCGACAATATTTTGACATAATTTCCACATAATTTTTTTAATCAGTTAATACTAGATTGTCGTAGGTATTGTTTCGCTTAAATGATGTTTAATGCATTGGTGCACGTGACGTGTAGGATCCAAAGGGTGCAGTGCCAGCGAGTGGAGGCGGAGGCGGGCGAGCTCCTCAAAGAGGTCGTAACGCGTCCGCCGCCGCGGAAGCAGTCTCCGCCCGAGGAAGCGCCGGACAGGAGGGCGGCAACGCCTCGCGCCGCGTCGGGGGCAGGAAATTGGTTGTGGGTGCCCGCGGCTCTGCCCGTCCCTGCCCCGTCCCTGCTCCGTCCCCGCCGCCACGCCCCACTCAGTCACACGCTCTCCTTGCTCTTGCGCTAACGCGTCTTGGCCCAGTGGCACCAAGCGTTTGTTCTTTCTTTGGTGAGGTCGAAGAGTGAATAATCATCTTATGTTGGTGAAAATAAAAGGCTAAGAAGTACATTTCTTTATGATTATTTTTCATCTGCGAGCAAATGATAAAAAAATCAATCATCGTTTGAATGTATTTCGTGAATTTGTCACCAATAAAAGCAAAATTGCTCTTTTTACATTATTATTATTATTATTATTATTATTATTATTATGTTTATTTTTGGAATTAATCATGAGTTAAAACGTTGGATTCATTTCACGGAAATAAACTATAAATAATCACAATGGTGGTGTTTCCACCATTCTTTGTTAGAATGGTAAGTTAATTATGTTTGGTGCAATTATCGTCACGGGTTTCGAGTAATACAGAGGCGCCGAATTATGGATGCTCTCAGTGAAATTGCGTATTGCCGTTTGACTCAAATGAAACATGAAGTGTGATATCACTATCTCTTACACAGAGTTCTAAAGAGCCGAGGCATCATTGATTGCACTCCACATACCCCTCCCTTCTCGCCTTATTGTCTGGTGCTCACTACTACAATCGCAGATCGTTGGGGAGCGAGTGAAACTTACTCTCCTAATCTGAGAATACAGGAAATGGAGTTCTGCTTACTCAGTACTGACTTTCTCTTGGATGATTCTGTAACTCTTCCCAAGCTCTTCTCATTTCCAGTTATACTTCATTGCATCAATTGCACTCGATTTCTATTACTTCATCATCGTCATTTCACGAAATATCGAGCGTTGCCTTATAACAGGTGCAAAACGCGTAATGGCGCGATTCAGGAACATTCATTTTCGCTCCACTCGCCTTATCCGTAAAATTAAATGTATGACGTGTGTGTCTAAGTCACCCGACCTTCATTACGTCTTCACGTTCGCGTTCCATGCTCATGACGATGCATCTAAGGTTCGTGCCGACGTAGTAAGAGGAGCGTAATGAGGAAGCGCGGGCGCAGTAAAGCATCGGTTGACGCGAGAGCGCATCGATTAAAACCCCGGAAGTGCCGGAAGAGTTATGCGGCGGGGGCGCGGATGGCGCGCCGTAAACGCTGGGAACCGACGCCGGCGAAAGCAGCGGGCGGCGGCGAAGGCGGCAGAAGCGGGCGCGAGGGCGGGCGCTCTCTGAGCGGCCCTGTGATGCACAGTGGTCCAAGCATCAGACACAAATATACTGAAATGCGATTGAAGGCTTTTGTCTTGGTTTTGAATTGTGTCATTTACAATCATGTTTTGAACGTTATTGTATAAATGAATAGTAGTTGTTTTCTGTACATGCCATTTTCTCAATCGGTTTATGTTTTATCAATCGGTATCAAAATCGGTATAATCGGCATCAAAATCAATATCTGAGTTCAGTCACATATTATCCCAGATTACCAAGTTTCTGTTTAAGTTGTCGCAATCATCGTATCTCTATAAGAGATTCGGTATGAGTGCGATCATTGTAACATTTAGTTCACTAAATAGTTAAATATTATTAAATGTATGTTCGTTAATGTAGCTACCGTCTCATAAAAATATTTAAGGAAATTAACATTTCTGCGTAAAAAAAGTGGTTAGGATAAAAACATTGTTACAGCCCATTATTTCTAAAGAACATAAAAAGTCAAAATTTGACAGATGAATTTCGCTCAAGTCTTGTATTATTAAATAATCTCATTATCCATACTAACTTAATTTCATTGTATTCATTGTTTGTTTTGCTTTAATGCATTAAAAATAATTTCGATGCGGTACTTTATATGTGTTAGTGAATAATTACCTCAAAATTTTAAATACGTCTCTGTGTAATTTTAGAGAAATAAAACATCATTTAAAAATTGTATTAAAACAGAAAAAAAACGTAAGTAGTATCAAATTGGAAATTAAGTCTACTATTAAAAAATAGAACCGAATTGCAAATTGGGATGTGGTTCCCGGTGACTATTCATCTCGGCCCACTGTTGGGTGAGTGGAGTGCAGATGGCGGTGGCGATGGGTCTCCTGGCGAGCGGCGCTCGTGACGACGCTATCGCGCGAATCGGCGGCCATCCGCTCCGCTCCGCTCTGCCGCTCCGCTCCGCGTTCGCCCTCTGCCCTCGGCGCGTCTTGCGGAGAGAGAGAAAGCGCGGCCCGGCGCGGGGCGGGGCGGTGGACGTGACTCACAAATAGAGGTTGGCGGTGGTGATGGGCTGACGAAGTGGGCAAAGACGTTCAGGTCCCCGAAAGAAGGTGCGTAATGTGCGGTGATTTAAGTGGGGGACGATGTGACTTACTTGGCAGATGCTTAATTCTTCCGCATGTGGGATTTAAAATATCAATTATGTATTTTGAATCCAAATTTCAATGTGAAATATATTTTCGCTGGCCTCTTTAAATTGGGAATTAAAAATATCTGAGAGCTTTTGAAAGACGACTCGGTTTAACCCGTTGACAAAACTCTTGATCGACTCTGTCAACACCTCCCTATAAATTCTTTCAATGAATTCGCCAACTCTATGGAAGTCTCAACCTTACTAGTTGGAGAGCCAGTAGAGAGCAATATATAAATAAATAAAAAATAAAAATTAAACAATAAATAATCAAATACATAAATAAATAAAAATTACAAAATAACGTAAATAAATAAATACAAGTTGAAATAACTAGAATATTCTAGCCATAGAATCTAGGAATCATAATTCGTTCAAATCGCAGTAATTGTGTTCGTCGCTAAATGATCCACATGCTGAAAAAACCCTCTGTGGAATTAGTAACTAATCCCGTTCATACCGAGTGAATTTCGAACACAATGGGATCGCGACAAATTTTCGCGACGCAATTTTCCCCCGTTTCCCGTCGTGGCCATTTTCCACCCTTGAGTCCTTCGCCGTTCATTTCACAAATCATCTCATTCCCATTTCCTGAGAGGGGTGGAACTTCATCCGAGGTGCCAATCCCCGGCGTGGTGGTGCCCACGGTCGAGCGCTGCCATCTGCAAGGGGGCGAAGGGGCGTGGCGGGGAGGGGCAGGGCGGGGTGCGGTTGGGTGGGGTGGGATGGGGCGGGGCAGGGAGGATCGGGGCGAAACGCGGCCACGGGCGGGCGGGGTTGCGGTCGACGCCCGCGGAACGGCGCAGCGCCGCGCTCCACAATGAGAAGTTGTCCCAGATCGAGAGATTTCTGGAGTACCAAGACGACTCCGCAATATCCGAGATGTAGAAACAAAGTAGAGTAAATGCATTCACTCTAAAGATATGAGGGAATAGAAGCGACGTGATGATTAAAGTTGTTTTGTAGATATGCTGTATGGACAGTAGTTGTCGCAAAAAGTTTTACGTTTTTGGGATGAACCCTTTACACTACGTTCAGATGGTCCATCTTCGGACATGGTAGTTGATCTAGCCTATCCTCATGTAATTGTTGTTGATGACTTTTTTTATGGTGTTTCTCACTTCCTTTGCCTAACCGTTTCTACAACTTTGTTCCAAATTCAATATAGACTCTTCTTTTAACGTATTGCAATATGTTAACCTTTACGTATCACCACATTTTTCTTTATTGTGTAGTTACCAATTCGGAGGAAGTGTATTGTCTACTAACTGAAATTCCCATAACTAGAAGTTTTGGGTTTTTGAAATGCGCCTTTTAGGCTTCGGGTGCATGGAGGTACGGCGGCGCCGGGCTTCCTGCAGGAGTGGGCGGAGCGGCCAGCGGGCAGGGCGGGCAGGGCGGGCAGCCCTTGCGCTCAAGAGCCGGTCCAAGTTCTGCGAGGCCAAGAGGCGCCGGAAGTGGCGCAGACGGCCCGCCGGAAGCCCGGAAGGCTCTGGGCGGAAGGCGAAGAGCCCTCGTGGCCGCCAGCGTAATGAGAAGCGCGAAGGGCTCCTGCAGGGCGCTCGGCGGAGCCCTTGGGGGTTTGGTGTCCAGCAGATGTTGTTTCAAATTTGAATGGAATGTCTAGATTGCTGTCTTCCCTTACAGTCAACAAGAAAGTATATTTTCTCAAGACGTGAACATACATCTAGGTGCTATTGAGAAGCATTCACTAAATTGCATACGTATCTCGTTTCATAAAGTTTCACATTGCATTCATTTCTGTTGTGTTTTTTCTCCTTTTGCTTGTTTATCCTTACATTTGTGATTTAGTTGTGTAGTTGAAGCTGTCGAACAATGGCACAAAGTATTGATAAAATGCGAGATATTTTCTACACTACCGGCAGCGCATAAGCGACTCTGACAGTTCTCACGGCTCGTGCTGTGGTACATGTGACCTGCTCTAAAGCATCAGCTTGCGAGGATTTGTTTACGTTCTTACAGCCAGGGCTCAGCGTTGCCGTTCATCTCACTCGCACGAAGTCGCGGAGGCGATAGGGTTTGGCTTTTGTTATGTTATGAGCACGATAACAAGATGACATAGTCTGTCTATAAGTGTTAATGATTTGAGAATTTTTTTTTGTGGTGAAGGTGGTACGATGTGCGTAATAATGTATGGCAACTGCGCTTTGAACTGACAGAGTCGCTTATACGCTACCGGTACTGTAGAGAATTAATGGTGAATACAAATAAATATCCATGATTGTATAGAATAAAAGGTAGGAGAATTGTAAGAAAGTTTTTCACTATGCAAATGCTTTTTATCTTTTACAAGAGTTTAAGTGGAAATGTCAATGAATTCGAACTCCCGAACCCATAATTTGGGTTCATATTTAATATGACAACCATGCGCGCCGAAGTGACGCACCGCAGCGACCTTTTCAGCCGTGCGTTGAACGTTTCCTAAACTCACTACTGCCCGCCCCCCCCCCCCCCCCCCCAACGTGAACGCACTCGTGCCACGCGCGTGAGGCGAGGAAGCGTTCGCGCGCACTGAATGCCTCGCGACAGCGTTGTGTGCGTGCGCGGGGGCCGCGCGGGGCCGGCCGGCTGCCCACCCGGCGACAGCCTCCCACCGCCAGCGGCCCCGCACAGTGGCCCGAAGCGAAAAGCTACTACCTATTTCGACAGGCGAAAATATGGAAGGTGACACATGCTCAGATGAAAATGAAAGAACGTAAAATGAGTAGGCTCCTTTCCCGCAATTTTCAGTTTCTTTCAAGTTGCAACGTTTCTTTGAAGGGACAGAAAAATCCTAATAACATTTACTGATATATACTTTTAACATTCAATTTCTGAGTGACGTGTAGTACGAAAGATTCAATTCTTTCCGTTGCCACCTAGTGCGTAATTTCATGAAGCGATGTATTTTTTTGCCGATTTCTTGTTACCTTTTTGTGATCAAATCTGAAAGTGACTTGAGGATTCGATTTGGATAATTTGTAATTAACAGCCAAGTGAACGCTTCGATCGTTGATTATTTCACACTTTATTATCTACAAGATAGTAAGCATTTTTAATTAACAAGTTTTACGCGAGTTTGTATTTTTTAGATTTCATTTTTTGTATAATGAATATATCAGTGGCTTTTTACAATAATATTTGTGCATCAAAAATATTTCCTTCCCGGTCCAGGTAGCCGAGATCACTAAGGCAGTAGTGTCGTAGCGATCTCGGACCGAAGTGTCGTGGGTTCGAGTGCCGCCTCGGGCATGGTTCTATTGTGTTCGTCGTTTCACACCCCTATCATCATCATATCGTTTCATACTCATAGTTATTCCGTTACACGCAAAAGTTGTCGCTAATGACCTAGTAGTTGATGCGACCTTAAATAACAAAATAAAATCCTTGTCGAGTTGCGATAAATATCACTATCAAATTAGATAATTGAAATTATTACAAATGTACTTGTAATGTACAAATGTACTGTAAATGAAATGGTGTTACAAATGTATCTTTTTTAATTCATCACTTATTGCAGCACTAATTTTCGTCTTATTGCATTTAAATAATCCCTTTGCTAAATAAGCGTTAATATAATAATAATATTATAATATAATAATAATAATAATAATAATAATAATAATAATAATAATAATAATAATAATAATAATAATAATAATAATAATAATAATATGATTCGGGAGTTCATAGTTTCGTATACAGTACGAACGATGGTTTCCATAGAAGAGGTTTATTTCGAATGAATGTCGGGAATTCAATATGCACTTAGCAACAAAAGGAACATTAGACGGGCTGTCTTGAGTCAGCCTCCCACCCCGCACAGTGGACCAATGCGACTCCCAAAGCGAATTGAATTTGCCGAATTCTTGAAAATAAAGAGAATTTTCTGTAAATCGGAATTCTTTCGCTTTCGGAAAAATAAATTATAAAGGTAATAGTAAAGTTAATTTTGACCTCCCACAAAACTTTTCTTACCATTGTTCAAGAATGCGCAATACGGAAACGGGGCAAATGCTTGCAATACTGACATGCCATTGAGACTTTAAAAAAGACTGTAGATGTTGTTTGTCACAGAACGTACTTCTTTCAAGAATGCTTTTTGTGTTCGGTATTATTTTTGTCTCGTGTTGATAGCAGCAAAACTCCAACAAAACCTACCCTTCCCAGGAAACGAATCCATGGTGATGATGCATGGTGATGAAAACCTGGGAGATTGCAATAACTTTCCTGGTGCATTTTATAGCGTGCGGTTTAAGAAAAGGAGAAATATTTTTGACCAACATTTTATGCTCTGTTCGTACGATACAATTTTCTTTTTTATTCGTCCCATACGCATCAGCATCGTTTCGTCCTTTGCAGCATTTGAGCACCTGTTAACTTCCTTGTTTTTAGACTGCGTAGAGTTTCTGCTTAAATCCTCCTACACTTCCTGGCTCAGGTTTTCATGTGAACCCCACCGCTCATATAACGTCGAGACAATGCCTTTTGCCCTGTTGTTGACAACCTCTCTTTCACTGTTAGTACGTGTGTTATTATCTCATGCTCGAGTTATGGTCCTCTTTATGTCCACTTTTGTCTCAACCACCAAATTTTATTTCGTTTAAACTGTGTTCTCTCTCACAAGCCCTTTTTACGGGGCGTCATTATGTCTTGTCGACTTCTGCGGCCGCCTCGTCAACGCTCGAAGACGTAATTTCTTGCCTCCGTGGTTTCGTGAAATTCGTGTTTGTCTCTCGAAAGGATAATACGTGTTTAATGATCAAGCGAAAGGTTTCGTACCATTTTGTCTTAATGTATTGTAAACTGCATTACTAATGAAGATTTATAAAAACAGTTGTCATTTCGACTAATACTTTTCTGAAAGAAATTTGTCGGTTTCATTAGAAGTAGAATAGATTTGTCGAGTTTACAATTTCGGGAGCGAAGCACGCGCGGTATTGTATTCTGCAGCTGCGTAGTAAAGTTACATTTTATGTTTCTCCATTACTATGGTCTGCCCAAGTGGTACCTTAGCTCCTTCCTCTCCTCTCTACTTTCTTTCTCTCTCTCTCAGGTTTCGTCTCTCTCCTTTATTCGTTTGCGGTATGCTGTAATCTTCCGTGAAAACTTGATTGTTTACTGTTGCTGCTCAGATTAAAAGTAATTTTCAATATCTTTGCTCCTCGCATTTACACGAATTTTCAACAAAAACAGTTCTTTCAAAGTTTACGATGTTTTTGTGGTATGCGCGTTCTTTTCCAAAGTTAGAAGGGAAGTCGTTATCCAAGTTTCATAAGATACTCTTTTTAATGTAATTCAAAAGATGTTTAACCGTAATTGTATTGAATGATCTTTACGAAACAAAATTACGTCTTGTAACTCTTGTAATTCTTTTTATCAGTTCTACCGTGCTCATATTGGGACTTTAGCTGGTTACATGTTGAAATTTGCTCCTCCTACAATCTCGCATGCCTGCGTCTGTCCGCCATTCTTTACCTGGGTTTGCGTGCTTGATACATTCGCGTGCCCCGCGCCTCCTTAGCTTCCTAGTATCTCTGCTGCTCTCTCAGATGAACTATCATGAACACTGGATGTTACATGTGTGCAAAACTCTCATTTCGTTACACAGAAACAGAATGCGAAGTAGGTCTACCATCTTCTTGCTCGACTGAGCAAGAAATAGTCAATACCTTTTTTATTTTTGCCTGTTATGAATGTAAGATTTATGTAGCCCAGGATCATGTGCATAATAGATTTCAAGTGAAAAAAAGTTTTTTTAAATTATATCTAGCAACTCATAATTGGAGGGAGAAATTCGTCCAACTTCCGTACATATATTATGCTCTTTTCTTGTACAGGTTCACGCTCGTTGCAATGCCTTCTGTCTCTCCTACTTACACCATATTAAATCATTACATTTCTCCGCTTGGCCTGCGTCTTCTCAATTTCCTATATTGCGATAATGGATCCGAAAATATGGGAACGACAAATGTAAACAAATATTATTTCAAAACCATATTCGATTTTTTATTATGCGTTTTAGGCTAAAAAACGTCAACTCTAATATTTTGCAACGGACTACGACGAATCAGTACCAGGGTGCTGGTGGCTACACATGAAGGGCGGTAGACGCTCTAAATGGAGTAGGAAAGTTGTCCCGTTCTGTTCTCTTCAACAATTTCCGTACGTTGACTTCATTAAGGAAGCCTGGTGAAGGAGGTAACGGGAATACGAAGACAAAAATAGCAACCTAAAGACGTATTTTGCATTTCGTATTAACTTGTACACACTCTGGATAATTCTGAAAATCTGGAAATATTGCAGGGTAGGAGAGTAACTGCCCCTTCTCGAAGTAGTGTTGTTTATGATCACATTTAACCCAAACTTTCACGTATGACCTTTAAATCAACCTGTGTTGTCTCTGGGATGAAGAACGAGGATAAGCGACGCCTATGAACATATTAAATTCCTTCACAAAATTTAATTTCTTCACTGAAAATTAGTTATGATTCTTTCAGCAGTCTTCACTACAGTATATCCTTATAATATACGATAGAAGCATATGCCTCTGAAAATAGTATACCGTCTATCGGGTTTCCTGCAAGGGAAATTTCCTTTCCATTATCCCTAACAATAACGCTCGCCCGGGCTACGATTGAAGCCCAACCGACTTGAAAACTATCTGACAACAACATGCTTGGAATGAAATGCTCGGAAGGTAATTGGATGAAAATGGCAACGTGTAAACTGAAGCTACTTATATTCCCGCCACACTTAAACACACAAGAGGTTCTGCGCTAGCAAAAATGAGATGGCTGGGCTACACGTAAGACCGCGCGAGTACTCTAGGATTAAATTTAACTCTCCCACCGCCGTCGGGTACAGAGTAGGCGTTCCCCTCATTTAGCGCTCCTTCCGACACCGACCAATCTTCGCGCACGCGTCTTTAATTTTTGTTTCGTTGGCCTGCGTGTTTAATTGGTGGGCGCCCGCGCGCGCCCCGCGGGCCGCAGGGCGTGCCTCCGCGGCGCGGCGCGACGCGAACGAATCGCTTCCTCCGGGCACCGGATGCGGAAATGCGGCGCGTGCGCGACCGCTGCCCCTCGCCCTGCCGCGGAGGGCGCCCTGTCCTGTCCCGTCCCGTCCCGACGCCGCTATCTCCCCCGCCGTGGCCGCTCTCGCAGCCGCTATCGCACACTCCATCGCTGGCCTCGGGGCACGCCTCTCGCGGCGGCTTTTGTCACCTGCGCGTTCGCGCTGCCGCTGCGCTCTTGTCTCGCTTCTCGTCTCGTTTCTCTCTTTGAGGCCGTGATTCCTTTCGTTCTTTTCGCCCGCTGTTTTCTTTCTGTTTGAACTTTACCATATCTGTTTCAATGAATGTGTAATATATTTTATTATTTTTTCTTTCTTTCATGATCAGTTGGTTTGGATGCGTTTTCTGTCCCAGCTGTTCGACGTTTAGGTCGGCGACGGATCTCTCACTCATTCTGAGGAAGAACCCTGCCTCCGCCCGTGATAAAAAATGCACCACACTTGTAGGAATAATAACCATAGCATTTTACGCTCCGAAAACACGAAATAATCAATATACCATCGTTTATTGTTGATTTTATTTTTCAGTTTCTCATTAGTCCTGAAATAATTTCATTTTATGTAAGCATTCACGTAGTGATACAAACAGTTTTACCCCATTTATTATAAATCCTGTTCTTTATTCTATATTTCGCCGCTGCAATCTAAATGCAAACTTAGAAAAATAAAATATTTCTTACACATGAGTAACATGTTAATTTGTACGGCACTGGAGAGCATTTACTACATTCTTCGCACAATTACGGTAAAAAGTAAGTATTGTTTTTAGCGGCAGTTAAGCTCGTGTGCACAACTCAACCGTTTATTGCTGTCAGAATGTGGTCTTGCATTTAGGTATCTTTTCTACAGTAAAGACAATTATGTCCCTTCGGCAAAGTAAGTTGTCAATTTATTTTACACCAGCAGGAGAAATGTAGGGAATCAGTTCTCATCCTACTTTTCCATCCCGTGCTGTACATCGTGTTGTTTCATTAGTGCTTCTCTTGCAGCCTCGCTTCCAACGTTTCTTTTCAATATTCAGTCTTTCTTTCCAGTTTAGTGAGTTTCCTTAATTTCTTTTTTCTTTTAGCTCTGTAATATCACATGTCGATCACGTACTCTGTCCTCTTTTTAATTTGTTTTGTTCTCTGACACACCATCAATTTCTTCTAGTTTTACCTGTGTCTACGATTAGTTTCTTCGATATTAGTTTCTATGATTACTGTTGCAATCCCATCCTTCCGTCTGTACTTTTCTTTCTACCTTTTTCCCCTTTTCTCCTTTTCGCTCCTTTATTTCGACTTCATCGCAAACCTTCCCATCTGCAACTTCCCATGTTTCCTCCTCCTCTTCTTGCATTGTCGCCGCCGCCGTACCTGCGGAGGCCTTGTCCGTCGCTGCGCGGGCGGCTGAGTCAGCGGGCGATGGGCGGCGGATAGCGCCGCCTGCGCCTCCGATGATTCACTGGCGCGGCGCGGCGACGCGCGTGCGGCCGCGGATAAGGCGGCCGGGCACGGCACAATCCCATCGCCGAGGGGACAGGCGCTGGCCTCGCACGCCGCACCGGGGGAAGACCCGCCTCGCCCGGCCCGGCCTCGCCTCGCCTCGCCGCCGAGTCGGGCTGCTCGCTAATGAATGCACCGCGCGCCGCCCCGCCCCGCCCGTGTGTGTGAGCTACATGGAAAGGTACACGGCGCAGTCGTTCGTACTCTGGGCCTTGCACGCCGAAGACAAGGAAAGGACGTGGAAGAATTTAAATTGCCCGGTCCGTTGGGACAGCATTTCTTATTAATCTCTTTTCTTTCCCAGGCCTCTATTTAGGTCCGATTACCGAACCTCTTTGTTCTTCTTAGGTTGACAAATAATGCGTTACCTTTAGTACACTTGATATTCGATGTATTTACGCGTTTGTTTTCGAGGAATACTGTATAATACAGGACTTTTTGAGTAAACATTGATTCTTTAAATTAAAGACTATTTCGGGACCTCTTTGTCAAAATAAAGCATTAGATACAATCAAATAAGATTACACCGCAAGACGTGAAAGAATTACACTTATTTTTCTTTATCCGCCATTCCTGGAGTAAGTTTGGGCTCACATCAAAATTGAATAACTACTGATTTGATTAAGTAGCGTTTGTTGAAAGATTTTTCATTCAGATACTCTCCTCGTTACATACATTAGCATTTATGAATGTTGAGAATCTTCGTCTTAAATCAAGCAAGTATTGTTTAACATGGAAACGGCGCTCCCGGACACCTGTCCGGGACGGCCCGTCGCGTGCAGCCCGTTTCTCGTCTGTTCAATTTGCGTCCGCAAACACTCGCTAAGCGCGCGCGGAGCGTTACGTGCGCGGGTTTCGCAAAGGCAGCTGGAGCGGCGAGGTGCGCAAGTTCTTCGCTCGTTTCGTTCCTCTGCAACTTGCGCACTTTGTCTCTGCTCGCGTCGCGGCGTCTAACGCCAGTGGCCCCGCTTGTTCCGCGCTGCCTCCGCGCTCTCCTTCCTGCAGCGTTCCCCGGGCGCGATTCCATGTTTTTCTTCCAGTACCTGGCGGTGGTGTGAAATCTGTATTCTTTCTGCACTGACCATCAAAGGCTTCCCCTTTCACTACAGTCTTCACGTATCAGACTACTGACCCGTCCTGTGTAATCCTATTCAACATTGCCTGCGATTCAACTTTGTCTTGTTCAATTCTGTCCATCCTATTCAACCCTATCTGTCCTATTCAAACACTGTCATATTCAAAACATAACCAAGTCTGTTCTATTCAAACCCCAACCCTGATCGTCATATTCAAACCCTAATCCTGTCTACCTTATTCAAACAATATCTGTTCGATTCAATTTGCAATTTCTGTCCGCCGTATCCTTCATTCATTCCTGTAGTGACCGTCGTGTTAAACCTGCTCCACCTTCCTTTGAATCTACACATTCTATCCAGATTGTCAGTCCAGTACATGAATTGTCAAAATATTTAGCGACCACCGAACATTTTTCTTCATTTGATATCAGCGCCTTTCGCGGAGCATGCATATATCACCCAAACGACCTCTGTTCCTTGCTTTGGTCGCCACCCGCGTTTTGCCACCTCCAGCAGGCTCGTTGCTGCCGCGGACACCTCTGCACGCGCGGACCGCGCCTGGCATTCGCCGCTCCCTCTGTCGCGCCGCACCTCGCCGTGCTCTCACCTTTCTGCGTGCCCGTGGAGGCCGCGCCCTAATTAGCCCGAATTCCCCGCCGCCGCCCGCCCGCACCGGACCGCGCCGCACAGGGCGTTCCACGACACTGCACTCCGCGCATTGTGCCTGCGACGCTGCGCGACAGAGGGTGCGGCCCTGCGGCGGTGACGGTCAAATATTTATTGACTAATGAAAAACATTTTTAGGTTGCAACTAGTAAAAGTGGCTCTTTCAAGGCATGCAGAGCATGCTAAAAGCTCAATTTTTTGCACTACTGCTAAAAGTGGGACAATGCTCAAATGTTCTGATAAAACTTTGAAAGCAACAAAGAAAACAAAATACGTTCATGTGACCTAATCAGATAATATTGATCTTAATGTAACAGTACATAATTATGTAATTCGTGTTCTTAATGGCTTAAGTAATTCGCAAAATAAAATGGCACTTTTACCCCTTGTATCATAACTATTTCTTTTACCCGGGCAAATGTGCGGTAGTATATTCATTTGTTTCTTTTTAATTCTGTTCTTATTGTTTATTCTTAATGCTTGTAATAATGTAGTATTCCATAGTATTAATTTTGCATATCTACAAGCAAATACTAAAGTTGCAATTATGCAGGTGTACTGTTTATTACTTTCTGTAATTCAAAATTCTTATTACTAATGAAATAACAAAATTGTATAATATCAATATTGTCAATAAATACTAGATTTTTCTACCCTAATTTGACTTTTTTTCTTCCATTAAATCCATATAATTATTGTGAATTTTTTAATAAATTAAGGCGTGGGAAATATGGGAGTGAAATTTTAAAGTTCCCGCGTCGTTGGTTTATTTCAAATTTACCGGTTACTTCTTCGCTATTGGCTGTCCGTTTACCCAGTAGAAATTATACAGAACAATGTGGCGGCACCGGAAGTTGGGCAAATAAGGCTTTTCCTTTTAACATTGAGTGCCGTCTCTGATATATACTCTTTGGCCCGAATTCCCCGCCGCCGCCCGCCCGCACCGGACCGCGCCGCACCGGGCGTTCCACGACACTGCACTCCGCGCATTGTGCCTGCGACGCTGCGCGACAGAGGGTGCGGCCCTGCGGCGGTGACGGTCAAATATTTATTGACTAATGAAAAACATTTTTAGGTTGCAACTAGTAAAAGTGGTTCTTTCAAGGCATGCAGAGCATGCTAAAAGCTCAATTTTTTGCACTACTGCTAAAAGTGGGACAATGCTCAAATGTTCTGATAAAACTTTGAAAGCAACAAAGAAAACAAAATACGTTCATGTGACCTAATCAGATAATATTGATCTTAATGTAACAGTACATAATTATGTAATTCGTGTTCTTAATGGCTTAAGTAATTTGCAAAATAAAATGGCACTTATACCCCTTGTATCATAACTATTTCTTTTACCCGGGCAAATGTGCGGTAGTATTTTCATTTGTTTCTTTTTAATTCTGTTCTTATTGTTTATTCTTAATGCTTGTAATAATGTAGTATTCCATAGTATTAATTTTGCATATCTACAAGCAAATACTAAAGTTGCAATTATGCAGGTGTACTGTTTATTACTTTCTGTAATTCAAAATTCTTATTACTAATGAAATAACAAAATTGTATAATATCAATATTGTCAATAAATACTAGATTTTTCTACCCTAATTTGACTTTTTTTCTTCCATTAAATCCATATAATTATTGTGAATTTTTTAATAAATTAAGGCGTGGGAAATATGGGAGTGAAATTTTGAAGTTCCCGCGTCGCTGGTTTATTTCAAATTTACCGGTTACTTCTTCGCTATTGGCTGTCCGTTTACCCAATAGAAATTATACAGAACAATGTGGCGGCACCGGAAGTTGGGCAAATAAGGCTTTTCCTTTTAACATTGAGTGCCGTCTCTGATATATACTCTTTGGCCCGAATTCCCCGCCGCCGCCCGCCCGCACCGGACCGCGCCGCACCGGGCGTTCCACGACACTGCACTCCGCGCATTGTGCCTGCGACGCTGCGCGACAGAGGGTGCGGCCCTGCGGCGGTGACGGTCGCCGAGAAGGCGGTGCGTTTGAGGGGAAGATGGAGACGAAGTTGACTGAATGTTAGTTAAATGGTGGAGGCTGAATTTACTTTTGTGTCTGCTGAAGGTTACATTTGTTTTGAGCATACGTCCAGCGAAACTGGAATATCGTAAGAAATGATCTTGGCTGTCCGGGCGTCTAAGACTGTGTTGCCGGAGTTTCGACCATCTTGTCGTGACCAGCCCCGAGGAAGACCACGGTAAGGTGATCGAAACATCGGCAACACAGCTTTCGACGCGGCATCACCCGGACAACCAAGATCATTTATGAGTCAGGTCACGGAAGCCTATGACTTCACTTCATATCGTAGGAAAGTTGGGAATAACCAGAGTATACGTTATAATCCAACGGGATCAATGTGTTTAGGAGACTGTAAAGGTTATAAATCTTCGATTCCACGCCCATAATCCAGCAATATTGTTGTAAAAGCGTTGAGTGACAGGAATTATAAGCCTTGGGAAGACAAGAGGGCTACTTGCAAAGGCGGCAGCAGCAATGATCGCTGTTTGATGGCAAGCAAGTAATTTTACTTGGCCTTATCATTTCATTTTTTCTGCTTTAATTTTCACACTGCACTGTACTTCATTTCACAACACTACATTACTCTTCACTTAATTACATGTACATTTACTCCCAACATACATTAACATTTTATTAAGTGAAGACGTCGTTTACAAATTGCAATATCAGATGTCCTGAAATCCCGAAACTGTAACTTGACCTCCAGTTTATCCTTGTCAACCACTTCAATAGCCCACTTTTGTGATAATGTAATAATACTTTGTTAATGATTGAACTGAATCTCTGAATTATTTTCCTCTTACTTGAATAATTATGGCGTGACAAAGTTTCCGTCTGCAGTTAAGGAAACATATTCATAGCGCCACAAAATTACAACTTCTCAATTACCACCATTAATTTCCTTCCGTAACTTGAAACAACTCCTTTCCATTCTGAAATTTGAAATGAAAATTATAATTTATTACGATCAATTATTTGACGTCACAAAGAAAAGGGAAGCGTTCAAATATTCGTTATTCACAGAACTCTGTGCGGTTCTTGGAATTAGAACAGTCGCATATTCCGGTCTAAGCGCTGTGGAGGGACGTGTGCTGACGCCAACCGAGCAGATGGTGAGGAAATAAAGGACGACTATCCGCGCCGGGCTGCAGAGCACACTGGGCTGAACCGGGCCGAAACGTGCAAATACCAATTTTTTAAAAAAAATATTGATAAATATCAGTTCTAGAAAGTTCAAAAGATTGGAAACTAAAAGATGTATGTTTATAAATTGTTTTCCGAATATAGTTTTTAGAGAATTGTTAAATACAGACGATGTTGAAAGTTAAAAGTTTTGTCAGAAAAAGTATAGACTTTCCCGAACCACTCCTTCAAAAATGGTAGTCTTATGAAGTTTTTATTTCGGGGAAAGCAGAAATAGCGACATTGTTCACCGGTGTCAATTAAATATCAATGCAGTAATTAAAAAAACATGTTTAAACACTTATGGTATAAATATAATTAAAAGTTTATTACCGGGTTAAAATGTTTGAAGGTAAAATTTAAGAAATGTTAGTTACGCACTTCCTATGCGTGCTTTTGGACCCCTTTACACACTACTGTGGGGCGGAGGCGTCTGCGATGGCGCGAGTTCGCGGCCGCGCGGAAAGCGGCTGGTTTTGCCCGAGCGTGCGCCGCCACGGTCCAACAGGCAGAGCAATTAGGCGCCATTAAAGGCCGATCCATCGCGCTCCCAGCGCGTTCTTGCACCGCCCACGCCTTCCCCGCCGCCCCTCCCCCGCCCGGCCCTCGCCGCTTCGGCGCTGCCCTCGCCGTCGCGCATGCCGCCCCTTCCCGCCGCTGTCACTGCCCTTCCCCACCCCTCTCACCACCCTTCCCTCTCCGCTCTTCCGCCCGCCTTTCCCCGCCCCTCCCCTCTCCCTCCCCCAGCCCTTCCCTCGCCCCTCCCCTCTCCCCCACGCCCTTCCCCCGTCCTTCCACCGCCCCTCCCTCGCCCTTCCCCCGCCCTTCCCCCGCCCTTCCCCCGCCCTTCCCCCGCCCTTCCCACGCCTTTCCCACGCCTTTCCCACGCCCATCTCACGCCCTTCCCACGCCATTCTCAAGCCCTTCCCCCCGCCAATCCGCCGCCTCTCCGAGGCATCTCCCCCGCCCCTCCCAGGCCCTTCCCCTCCCCTCCCAGGCCCCTCCCCCTCCCCTCTCAGGCCCCTCCCCGCCCCTCTCAGGCCCCTCCCCGCCCCTCCCAGGCCCCTCCCCCGCCCCTCCCAGGCCCCTCCCTCGCCCCTTCTTGCCTCTCCGCGCCCCTCCCAGGCCCTTCCATGCCCTTTCGGCGCCGTCACTCACGCCGCCTTGGGTTCCGCCGCCAGTGAGCACAGTGTACCTTTCGCGAAATTCTCATTGCGAGACGGAATTTCCATTCGCTTTGCTGATTTGTTTATCAGGTCTCCAGAATCTGAGTCTTTTGCATCGTCAACTGGTGATGGCGAGTACGTTTATTGGTATGATGATGATAACGGTGATGGTGGGTTGAGTGATGCTTAAGCTGTTGAAGGAGATGCGGGTAAAACAAATCGGCTAGCCCAGAGCCATCCCATTGTGCCGTCGCATCGATTGGATTCGTTTTTCCAGTACCTCCTCCTCGTCCATGGTTCCTGCTTTTGCCACCACCCTCCTCATTGCGAGTTCACAGTAATAGTTTCCCCAATGTAGGTTACGAGTAGTAAAATGTATGGTAGTAAATTAAATAAATAAAGGTGTCTTGATATCAAATATTTAAGCTTAAGCTCTTTTCAATAGCTCCGATGATTTGATACCGGACAACACCTTTATTTATTTAATTATTACAAGGTATCTAACTGACCAGCGATCATATTAATCATGGTAGTAAAAAATTGATCACATTTAAAGTGTGTTATACTGCTCAGTTTTCACCATTGTTACGTTTTTACCTATTTCGCCTATTTTTATTGAGTCATTGATGGATTATGAGATTGTTTGACCTTTTAGTTCACGGCAGATTCTAGAGAATATTTTGTAGAAAATTAGAAAGGCATATTTTTCAATGTTTTATCGGTGCCAACAATTTTAAATGTTTCTAGTCTGCAGAGTATCTACCATTTTTTACTGAATTTTCTAGTGCATTTAAAACTTTTTTCGTGTAGAACATCTTTGCCTCATTATTCTTTAATTTTCATCGCTCTTGGTTATAATAATGTTTTTTTTCTGTATGGTATATCTTTGTTTATCGTGATTATATACAGTGTGGTAAAAGTTGCCGTAGTTTTTTTTCATTGTACGAATTCTGTTGCATTTTCTTTATGTTCACAGTGACTATGCATGTGTTGTCTGCGTACGAAAGTTAATTATTATGTTAAAGACGAGCAAAAATAAACATTAACATAAAAAAGATCTTGTAGAGAAAATCTCGTATCCTTGATTGTATATTTAACTGAGATAAAAAAATTACAGAAGACATCAAAGCCTAAAAAAACTATTTTAAATGCTTCTTAATACGACATTGTTTTTACAAATTTCACAATATGAATCAGATTCACATTCTCACTGTTTAATGATCTGTTCGCGCAGTAAATTAGAGTGCTCTTTTGTCTCTAGCCTAATCAAAAACATACAAGTTGGTAATTGAAAATTTACTAATGATCCAACCGGAACTTCGTGCAGTTTATCCAGTATTGTCATCAATACGGTGTTAATTGTTACTCGGAACAACGTCGCAAAGTTTGCTTAAGCATGGCAAGGAGGGTGCCTAAGTCATTACCTCGGTCGTCGGGAGCGTTCACAAGTGAAATCAGAGGCACACCTTGCGCGCGGGGTCGTTGACGCGGTGTCGCGGAATGCGCTGGCGCCCCCGCGGCCCCTCGAGGGCCCTTGCGCCGCCGCCGCCCACCCCCTCCTGCGAGGGCGCGCGCCGAGGAACTTGTGAAGAAACTCCGGCGGCGGCGACGGCGGCGCCCACTCCGCGTGGCCCCGTTCGCCCGGCTTCGCCCCGCCCCGCCGCCGAACCGCCCGGCGCCGCTCAGCTCAACCTCCCTCTCGGGCGCCCCGCTGCTCCGCTCTCTTCACTGCGTGCCCTTCCTTCCTCTCAGCTGATCAACTCCTTGCTCCTCGCTGTTTCCTTCACTCTCTGTCTCTCCATTTCGTTTCCCGTCGCCGGTTTTACACACATGTGCTCTTCTTTCGCCTGTTTTCGTTCACAATTCTCTGGTCCTTCTTCTCCAGTATTTTTATTTATCTCACTCCCGTTCGCTTCCATGAACAGTCTTCTTTTCATCTTTGCTTTCACGGCTCACTACTTCTGGGCATTAACTCTTTTCATGACGTGGTCCCCATCTCATGACCATCCTTCATATTCCCAGTGTTACGTCGCGAAAGTCGTCACAGTTTTGTCGTAACTTTTTTAGTCTTCCCCCTTTATTTCTTTTATATATTTCTTCCTTTCTTTCTTTCTTTCTTTCTTTCTTTCTCTCTTTCTCCCCCTCTCTCTCTCTCCCACACACAAACGCGCCCATTCTCTTTCCCAACCACCTGCACTGTATTTCATTTTCACCTCCCTATTTTCACTTTCATGCCATCATTCATGCTCTCTCCCGTAATGACAGTCTTTCCCGTCCCCGTTCCCCAACTCTCTTCACGTCCCCTCTCTCTCGCCTGACTCTGCCCCCAGAGTTCGCCCCAGCCCGCGTCCCCGTCTCCCCCTCGCCCTCGCGCCCCGACCTCTGCCACCGCAAGGTGCGTAGATTATTCACGGCCCCGGTGTCGGCGGCGGCACGCTCCTCGCTTTTAATTTAGTAATTTTTGTGCCCTCCCCCTCCCCCGCTTCCCCCCCGTTCGCTCTGGCGTTGCGGCGCGGCGCGGCGCGCCCGCGGGGGCCGGGTCGCAGGGCGCGGGGTGGGGTGGGGCGGGGCGGGGGCCGGGGCGGGGCCCGGCCCTGGACCCTCCCTCGCGCGGGGGCGGCGCGATAGCGCGCGGCTGTAAAACTCGCGTCTTGAGGCGCAAATGTTTGAGTTACGGAGCCGGAAAATGCCGCGGGGCGCGCGGAAGGCGGAATTAGTTCCGCAACTCCGGCGCGCCCCGCCCGCTTCCTCGGAGGCTTCCGCCCCGCCCCGCCCCGCCCCTTGCCCCCCCTCTCACCCACGCCGTCGCCCTCCTCTCGCGGCGCCCTGCGCTGCTCGCGACCCCAGCAGGCGCTCCTCGGCTGCTCGTTCATCTGCGTACGTTCTCTGCTCATCAACTTCCTCACTTCGATTCCTATGTTGGCCTTTTATTATACACAACTTTTCCTTTGACCTTTATGACTTTTTCCTTAATGTGCTGATATTTATTTTTCCGCATTATTTAGTGTATATCCCTCTACCTTTCGCTACTTGTATTGCAGCTGACGCTCCTTGCTACTTGCTTTTTACGTTCTGTGTATCTACTCCCTTCATTCAATCCTATTTTTCTCACGGCATCATTCTTCTTCTGTTGCCTCCGTTCGCTGTGATTTATTTTTTCGTATGTTTTTTTCGAAATTTAATTTGTATTTTTCTTATTTGTCTCCATGTTTCTTTCTTTTTGAGGTCAAAGGATCCTCCTAGAATTACTCTCTCCTTACTCAAAGTATTCTGTAAGTTAAATTGCACTTAAAATCCTCAGTGCTCAAACTTGAGAAATATTGATTAGTAACTTTAAATATTTGGTTACTGTACTGGGGTATCCTTTAAACATATGCATCTAAAGGAAAGAAACACGTTAAAATGAGAAACAAGTAATTTCAGTGCTATTTAAAACATTCTTCTAATTTCATCCCCTTCCCCATGTTCGTGTTTCGCCCCGAATGTTTTACGGGGTGGGAAGTTCAAAAAGGATCTATAAGAGATACTCGGATGATAGTATCTCTTTATCTAGCAGTATATTTGTCTATCTATTTGCGTTTATTTCGCGTGGGCTCCATTATGAATGCGAGAAGCACATAATATTTCTGCTATGTACCTCTGACACCATGATAGCGTTTCAACCTTGAGCTTGACTGCAGTCCCATATGAATTATTTACACTCCCACTGAGATTCTTGAGCACCAGATGGACCTCTTATTCACGTTCAAGTTTGTTATTGCTTACATTCCAGATTTATAGATCGTTTTCTAGTAGACAATTGATTATTTATTGATATGTTTGTGCCTTCATTTTCACTATTTTATTTTTGTTAAGTAAATGTCACATACTTCGTGCAGTAGATGGGTGCAATAACCGTGGGTCTTCTCTCTTGCTGCTTACGATGAACTGTCGAGTGAGGTGTTATTTTGTCTCGAATCTAAAGATTACAGGGGAATGATGACGTTGCGTAATCTTAGAGTTTTTCCAAACGAAATGTTTTTTGTCGAAATGTTTTATAATATTTATTTTGGAAATGAACAAAATTTGAAATATGCTTGCATTTAAAATATCAAATTTTATTGTACCACGTACAAGTACTGTCGTTTTTGTATAAAGTAATATTCTCTATATTACACAAAAATCAGTTATGTTTTGATAAGTCTTAGATCATTGATGTCAAAAAATGTACGAGGTCTTCTAGATTTATTTTCATTTCTCTCTTTTAATCATGTACAAAAAATTAGCTTCGATTAAATTACATCATAAAATTCTATCGACTATACTAACAACGTTCAGTGTTACCTTCATACACGAGAAAATAATTATCGTATTTGCGTCGAACAGAAGCACGTAAATGGCTATGACCTGTTGCTGAAACGTGAGTGCTTCGTAGTGGAAATTATCAAAGCATTACGACGTGATATACACCCAAAACGTGGCAGAAATTTCGGCGAAGTACGTGCAGGTAATGAATAGAACGACAGAGTGAGTAAGTGGCACTTGCGACTGACGGGAGTAATTGCTACTGGTGGAAACATGGATTTGAATTCATAATTGCAGGAGAAATTTGTTCTAGGATACAAATTATAGTCACAGGATGACTTCCTAGAATTTCACATTTCTTATTCTAAATAAGTTGCTCGATTTACTAAACTTGAATTTGCTTGCAATGTGTAGCACTTGAAGGAAGTTTTGATTTTGTTTATAAGTTATACAAGCTCAACTTGAAATTGAAATCCTTCGTATAGTAACCGTATAGAACCTGCGTATGCCCGTGGCTCTGTTCCTTACACATGGTTAGAATTCCTTCGGATCACTACTCCGTTCAAGCGAGATGTCTTTTGAGGAGACTTGGTCTACTGGTTAGGAACTGATCGTTCTCCTCTAATATTTTCACGATATTCTAAAATAATACTCGAAGAAACTTATTGGGAGAACCGTCATTTTCGGGAAACGAGTCACGAATCTTGATCTTGACCCGGCCGAGGGAGAGAAAATATCCGAAGCCGTGGTGTAGGTCGGATCGCAAGTTTCAGCGGAAGAGAACCAATGCTACCTCCTGGGATCAACGTGCACTACACTTCCAGGACTAATGACCTCGGCCATTTACGCGCCCAGAAACAGCACTCATTACTCTTTGACAGTTTCAACCCTATTTTCAGAATAAAAACTGAGCACATCTGAACAGGTGAATCTCCTCCCCCGCCTCTCCTCTCTCGTGCTCTCTCTCTTTTCTTTTCTTGTTAATCTTTAAATATTTTTGTAATCAGTATATGAAAATCACAATGTTTCTATAAATTTTTCTATGTTGTAAAAACTTTTCAAAATGTACGCTTTTACTCTTCCGGAAATATAATTTAGAAGCCGACAAATTAGCGTCATCTATATTAAAACCAGCACAACTTAGCGTTACTTACACAACTTACTTAGCGTTAGAAGTTTAATCTGCAGGTGTTCTTATTTTTAAATGTTGACCCCAGGCCAGCATAGCGTTTCCAGCTTACAACTACGTTTCCCAAACCTTTAAAACTTATTTTTACACTTGATAGTTTAAGATTAGAGCGTGTCGTAAACAAATTTAGTAACTCCGGTCTCCGTGACTCACTCTCTTATCGCGAAGAACATCTTTCGCGTGTTTTTTCCCAGAAAGCTCGTAGCGAAGAAACGTAAATCTTGATTAGCGCGCCCGGCGTGGCGCGCGTTGCGTCGCGTAAATGCGAGTAGAACGAAGCTCCTCTTAGTCGGGCGGCGTAATGAAATAATCGCTTCGCCCATAAAGTGGCGCCGGCGGTGACCGGCGTAAACGGTCGCTATGGCCGGACCGCGGAATATAGGCGACGGGAGTTATGAACACGAGAGGAGAGGCGAGGCTAGGCGGAGTGCAGGGCGGGGATGTAAAACAGGTGAGGGGAACGAGCGAGTGCGTCATGTGGGACGAAGAGGAAGAAGCCTTCGAGAGAGTCTGGTGCAGTTTTGGTGGAAATAAAGTGGAGAAGAATATTATAGAATTAGTGTCCTTGAAGTAGTTTCGTTGAAATGTGATTGGTTTAACGGATTCATTGGTTCATGATCTGTAAATACCAATAAATTGACTTTTGCACTATCGGAGCTGATGTTTCAAATCTGGCCCACTGAACAAATTTTGATTGACAGACAGTTTCATCGCTTATAAAATGTTGAAACAAGGTTACAGTCAGTTATTAAATGCAGTTTGTGAGACTGTGAGGTTATATTAAAAGGTAATGGGAATAACAGCGAGAATAATAATCATTGAAAAGTGGAAATGAGAGTAGCTTTATATTTTTTCACACTTCAAATAGTAATATTAGTTTACAGATTTCTAGGGTTGATCCTTCGCAGAAGCCGATGTTAAATTGAAACGGGAACTTGAACTGATGTTAAAATGAGTGTAATTTGAAAAAAAAATGCACATATGAATTAGCTGATACTAGAACACATTGAGAACATAAAATACGTATTTGACTGGGTAAGTTGACAAGGAAAGTTTGTAAGTCGTGAAATAAGTTATTTCTTGCCAAAATATAAAGAAGTAGTACTGAGAAATATTAAGTTTTTTTTAGTCAACTTCAATTCTTTCACGAAGAGCAGAAATCAGAATTGTGTCAACTGTATCACAAGCCCGTACTAACTGAAAAATGTCAAATGCAAATTCTCCACGTAATAAATTCTAGCCCTGACACTTTCAACCACCGTTGTTTCTGTAGAGACCTTTCCCCACACCCTAAAATCAGCAATTTTCTCTTTGGAAGAGCTGAAGATTGAAGGGCGAGGCCCTCTGCATGTTCCGCAGACCCCCACCGTGTAGCAGCTTAGTCTCCGCGCTGTTGGTTGCCGCGTCGCAGAGCCATTTCGCCGCCTCCCCTCCCCAAACCCACCCACACGCCCTCGCCCACGCCGCTTATCACCCGGTACCGCGCGCGTTACGAGCGCGGGGGGCGGCGGGGCGAACCCTCCCCTCACCTCCCCACCCCTCCCTCCTCCTATCCGTCGCCCTACGACCGCCGCGTCCAAATTGAATAATAAACTTGTACAAAGCAAAGAAAGAGGCCGTCTTTTTGTAAACAAAAAATTAATGAAACAGTTTTATTGCTAGTTCGTAAAAATTCCGGTTGAGGAGGAGGAGGAGGAAGAGGCGGCGACGGCAACGCGACTCTGTCGGTACTGCGGACCGCGGCGACGGGCAGCTGTTGCGGTTCCGAGACATTAGCATTTTATGCGGCGGCGGATTGCTCTCACCTCGGTTGGTGGCGCGACGGGGGACGCGGGGCCGGGGTGGGGCACGCCGCGGGGTTCCCACGCCTGCCTCGTTCTTCAGGCGCCCCGGGATAATTACCTGCCGCTGTGTGGTCCGCCGCCGCCGCCGCCCGGGCGAGCGACGAGCCGCTGCGCGCTGAGTGGGCGGACGGCGGCGGCGGCGGCGGCGGCGGCGGCGGGGAACGCTTGACGCGGCGCCGGATTTAGTCGGCTTTACATCTCGTCGCGCCGCTCTCTCGCCGCCCCGCGACCGCGCGCCCTCACGGCCTCCGCCGCCCGACGCACCCATTGCCACTGTTAGGTTCCTATCGTTGTGTCTGCTGGAGATTGGCGTTTCCTACATCCTCTGTCCGCTGGATGCTTGCGTGAGATGTTTGAACCCTTCTTCACTTTTCGTTTGTGTCTTCATTCTCTGCTTACGTTCTTCAACATTCACGCTCTTCGGCTGGATACATTTTTCGTCTCTGCCTAGTTCTTCTTCTCGCAGTCTTAGCATTCTAATGGTCACCGGCTCCACCTGGACTTTCAATGTCCCCATGTTCTCCACATTCGCTTCGTCATCGTAATGATCTAAGTCACTTTAGTTCCCGCTTCCGTTTCGTTCGGCGGTTACCAGACTCCTCAATCTTTCCTGGTGAAAGTTGCATAGATTGAAACGAGCAACGACCCAACTGCTCGGGCTAACCATGACACCTAAACCTCCCCGACGTTCGCTTCCCATTGACCAAACCAGATCATCTCATAAGGCGCTGAGTCTTGTAAAGGCAAACTTACTCGATATCACTAGTTCAGAATTATTTTGCATAAATACCTGAAGAGCTAGCGACATTAACCATGAGCTCTCAGTCACCCTTCTTGAAGTTCAGTCATTCGAGCGTCCAGCTATTTCTAGTCACTCATTTACCCAACTTGCAATCCTGCAAGTCACCCAGCTAGAAAATTCCTTTCTGCATTGGAGTTGCCGGCGTTTCGCGTGTCTCACCATTTCCACCAGCTCCACCCTTAGCGGTGCAACGTCGTCTTGTCCTCGCCGTTAAATTGCGCCCGCCGACGGCTCTGCGCGCCTCCTTCGGCCTTGGCCTCCTCGCCTCGTCGCCGTTCCCCTTCACCGTCACCTTCGCCATCGTCACCGTCGCCACCGCCGTCGTCGCCGTCGTTACAGCGACGCCGCGGACAGGCCCTGACATCGTTGCGGGATTCGTTACGTGTCCGGCGGATTTGCAGGCGACGGTGGCGGCGGCGGCGGCGGCGGCGGCGGCGGCGGCGGCGGCGGCGCTGTCGCCCGCCGTCGCTCGCCAGGGCTCGGGCCTCGAGCAGGCCCCGCACAGTCGCCGAAAGCCCGCGTTCTGGGAAGGGATTTGCGCGAGACAGGCCCAGCATTTCCGCGCTCCCAGTTTAGAACTGACGCAGAATGCCGCCGACGGGACTCGTGGTGAATTAATTTATTTACGTACTTTTAATGCGAGCTGGTTTTATAAAAGTTTTTAAAAATATATGAAGTGTTGGTCTACGTTACAATACTTGTAATTAAGTTCTTTCTTCGTTAAAAGAAACATTTAATTAAATAATATTCAGTTAAGCCTTTTGAATTCAATAGGACTGTTATTGAGCAAGTTCACGGAATGTTAGGAATTGGAAATATGGCGAACATATTTTTCAGGTGAAATGAAACGGGTGTAAGAGAAAGAGATAAGAGAGAAACAATTTTCATCCAGCTATCTTCTACTTTTCTTTTAGAAATGCGTAATTTTAATTATGTTTTGGCGACTTATCTCGTTGATATAGCATCGAAGTTCATCTCTAAATTCATATCGCTCCATTTTGAAACATTTTTTTAACTTATTTTATTAGCGCGAGGTTTTTTACGAACGAGACATTATCAGATCAACAGGATCATGCTGCCCTTGGAAAGTTGGATGAACTTAATTGTTTAATTGATCGAAAAATATCCTACATATATTACATAGATGAAGGCAAACGTATACGTAATTATTGAAAATATATTTTTAACGAGTAACTTTTCAAGTAATATTCGCCTTTCTTGACAACCAAAATCCATGTCGTATATAAGTTTCATTAAAAAATTAAATTATTTAATCTATATTCAGAAGATCATTTAAATTTACTGAGCAAAATTAAATTAATGAGAAGCTGTTTGAATAATTTTCCTGTTAAATATTTGAATAATTTTCCTGTTTAAATGAAGACTCTGAGATGTTTGTCTGCTCGCGATACTCAAATACATTTCGAGAATTGTTTTTAAATTTTCAAATTAAACGAAATTATTTTCTCAAAATTTGATAATCAGATGAGATGATTTAGAAGCTTCTGGCTCTCCATTTTAATGCATTCTTTGTATCTCATTCACTTTGATCTGCCCAATAATAAGGTCTGCTTTGCTGTTAACGCCTGAACCTACCGGAATTTCTGTCTTCTGCCCCTATGACACGGCCGCCCGCCCTGTTCCCTGGCGTTCGTGTCTGGGCGTCGCGGCGTCACCATCGCGATTTCCACCCGTCTCCTCCCGCCCCCGCGTCTACCACTCCGTGCCGCCTCCCGCGCTTCCCCGGCCCTTGCTGCCGCGCGCCGGTTATTAACCCCCACTGGCTGGCTGCTTCACTTCGTAACTCAATTTGCCCGCGCAGAGATCCTCCTCCCGCGTCATTTCCATAACGCGCTCTGAGTTCACAAGTCATTGAATATGAAAAATGTATCGCGAGGGCGCGCCGAGGCGCAGCGAAGAACTTCGCCGCCTCCCCGCACCAACCCTCCCCGCCCCTCACCGCGCCCATGTGCATCCGCCTCCGGCCCTGGCCCCAATGCCAACCTCGCAGCACCTCCGTTTGCAAGCTCGCCTACGCCATTCTATCACACTTCTCTTTTTCTATTTCTGCCTCCGAAAGGACTCGGCGTCACCACCTCCCTTGCTACAGCCTGAACCGATATTTTGCTTAGGTTTTGTTGCATCAACGCTGGCCAAACATTGCACTTTATGTTCGTTAATTATAATAAATATTTGTCATCAGTATTTGACTTGAAGCCTTCCCTTGTCACCATCTGTCGTTCTGACAATTCACGTGGTCCATCACATTGCGTTCCCTTTCGCCTGTCCTCCAGGTGCGGCATCAATGCTGCGTTTCTGTCTCCATATGATCTCCATTCAGCCATCCCATGCCGTTCATTTTGTATCACCCCATTTCGTCTATTTCTTGTTGGTCTTCATACACATAAATTACCCTTAACCTTTATTGTCTCTTTAGGCACCATCTCGGCCCTTGCCTCTATCTCAAGCCTCCTCTGCCTTCTTAACTACTGTGTTACTTTATATTTTTCTTACCCTTTTCCCTCTCGGCATATGTCTCGGAAATTGCTTTACTTTGCAGCTCCCTCTGTGTCTCTTTCTTCATCTCCTGACTGCCTCGCCGTTTGCCTGGCTGTTTGCCTCGTCGCTTGTCTCGTCGCTTGCCTTGCCCACGTGACCACTCCTCATGTCCTGGCTACCTTCTCTACAGGAGGCTCCAATGTCACCAACGATCCCGTCTTTGCTTCAGTCATAATACTACAATTGGAATTTGCCTCTGTATCTTCTCTCGCGGCTTATTACGACGGCCATGTAGGGATTTATCAGGAACATAGTCCCTTCGTAAATGCTGTTAGACCAGGTGGCTGAGGAGATAAGAGCGTGCAGCAGCTCCTAGTGTTGCGACGAGTCGCTCGACCCAATCCTATTGGTGTGAACATTGGTTTACTGAACGCCGTGTCACTTGTCGATATAGTCTCGTATATAATTGACTGCTATATCGGGGACTTTCACGAAAGTGTAATACGAAGGATTAATTGAATGAAGTGAAATGCATTACGAAACTAAACCCAAGATTATGCATTATTCTGTGTATGGGCAATTCTCTTGAGGAAAACAGAATACGTCGTGTTAACTTCATGTGTATTTCCATGAAGTTCACAATTTCTGTAAATATTTTTGATGTTTTTCGGTTCAATTTCAGTATCATGCTTTCGAATGACGTTCAACTTCATATCTCTCTACATTAAATCATGTTTAACGTCTAATTATCGCTGTAATTTCAGATGTTATTTAAATATTTCAATAGTTATTACTACTGGCTTCCAGTATCAAAAATGCTGCTTAAAAACACACACATTCACTCACACACATACACACACACACACACACAAATGGTTTTCCTAAAAGTAGCGAGCACACTGCTCAAGAACAACAAATAAAATAATCTTGTATTACATTTTAATAAGTTTAATGTTATTGAAAAAATCTTCATGAATTCTACTATAGCATAATGTAGAATTTGAAGATCAATAGATGATTAAATTTTTGAAATATAAAAACAGTTGCTGTTCAATAAACCATTACAGGAATAGCAAATATTTAATGCAGCCAGGCCCCTTCCTTTATCGTTGCTGCCGCATCACATCAGTTGTGACGTAAGCAGTGATACACTTGGAAGAAAAATGCAGTCGCTACGCGAAGTATAATAATAGAGGGAAAGACACATTCAAATATTTATATTTTTTAATATAAATCGAAACATAGTTGTTTTTTATTTTACGCGAATACCTAAGTCACTGGGTTTTAAACGAAACCTCTCTCACTTGTTCGGAGGCTGTTCAGTTTTCTTTCGATTTCTGCGCGCATGGGAAATTAGAACTATATATTAGTGTTGTAATTACAGTGTATTTATTTACAAATGCTTTTTTACAAACATAAAATATACTTCCATTTGTTCCGCTTGTACACTATAGTTTATTCTTTTTTACATTTTCCTCGTCTTTTCTTCTATGAAATGAAACTTGCAAGACAAATATTTAGAGACATATATGCGACCTCGTCTCTATTTTTCGTATATTTTTGCCTATTCATACTATTGGTTTGCCGCATATTTGGATACTTTTGCTACTTCCTCTTCCTATAAACGCCTCTGTTGCAATTGTAACAAGCCCCGTCTCTTTCACACTCCCTCGTCTTTTCACCGAGCGTCCCACGCCCATCCCCTGGACCGCCTAGTCTTCACCACCGACCTCCACTTCCAGCCCTGCGCCCTCTGCCAAGCGCGGGTTCTGCGTAGGGGTAATATAACCGGGAGACCGTGCCGACATCAGAGACCCGCATACGATCACCGGAATTTCTTCTATTGCTTTCTCGAATGCCTTTGTACATGCCACCTACTTACGGGCATCTCCCACGTCGGTTTTTTTTTCTTCCTTTCGATTTCCCTACTGCAGAGGAAGTTCCACTAAGAAGCGTTGCCAACGTTATCACATATTTTGTGTTACACTTTCATGGCGCCATAAAAGAGCATTTTCTATTCAGATCAGGATCATAAATTTCTCGTTTTTGGAACGAGTGGGAGAGAATTGCAATATCTTGGTGATGCAGAACCCTGCGTAGTGACTGAGCACATTTATGCTATTTATTGTAATACTTAACAAAGTACTTAAATCCTTTCACGTTTTCATTGTTTCAATTGATTTAGGGACAGTATTGTCAAGAACAATAGTGTGTTTATTTCCATCTTGAAAAAATATCAGGAGACAAGATTTTTTTAAGTCTCTTCTTCTGAAAATTAAATGTACTATTTAAATACATTTATTGTAGATGCTTGAAGTTGCCTGAAAATAGTGAGCAATTGTTACATGTGTAAGTAGAAGTAGATACAACTCAGTTATACGAATTTTTCCTGTTCTGCATGATCAAGGAAACAGTGATGATTATAGACCCCTTTCCATTCCCTAGCAGTGTGTAACATTTGTTTTAAGATATCTTTATATTTGCGTGTTCCAAGGTACTATGTATTTTTTACTGCGGCGTTTCTGGTAGGGATGTATGTTTAAGAACAGACAATGAAAAAAAGCCTTTCTTTTTATTACGTGCACTTGCTTGAACACTCCATTGTTCTTCTTGCATTTTTTCTCCAGTTTGCAGTAAATGTAATCTAATACTTGGCTGTTATATTTAATGAAATTTTTTTTTCAATGCATCCTACTTTGGAACACACTTTACAATAAGAAATCATAATTTAGAAAAATAATAATCATTGAATTTTTTTTTCTATGAATGTAATGATGTTTTACAAATGAAAAGCTTCACATTTGTTCCAGGGTAGATGCAGGAATAACTTTGTTTGCTCTGGTAACAAAATTACGGAGATAAGCATTGTTTTGAAAGGATAAAAAGCCTTTTTACACTCCTGGCCGTACCATCCTTTGATACAAGCAGATACAGTGATTCCACAGCGCGCGTTCCCTTTAATGCGTTTAAAGCGGCTTCTTCCGCTCGGCCTTCGCGACGTCGTGTCCTCCGTGTTACCTGTCGCTCCTAATTATGCGTAATGCAGCGGCGTCGCTGCGCGGTCGCAGGCGCGGCGCCGGGGCCGGGCGATGCAAGGCGGGGCGAGGCGTGGCGTGGCGTGGTGAGGCGGGGGAGGGCCGGGAGGGGCGAGGTCGGAAGCGGGGAGGCCTGCGGCTCCGTGGCGCCGGCGTCCGCGCCTGCTCTTAGGGCGCCGTGTAAACGACTCTGTACCCGCCGCCGTCCTTTATCAGGGCGCCGCGCCGGCGCGCCGACCGGGCCCACAATTAATATCGTCCTCGCGTTAATGAGCTGAATCCTCGCGAGGAAGGAGGTGGAGGGTGAGGAGGAGGAGGAAGGAGGTTGGGTGGGGGATGGGAGGGAAGAAGATTGCGAGGGCGGTTGTTCGGGAGGCGGATATCACCGTTTCCCTCTCCTCCGCCTTCTCTGGGCTTTTGATCCTTTCTATCCTTACCAACCCTCTTGTCTGCTATACCCTCTCTCCTCTCACCGTCCCCACTGGCCTCCATCCTGGTGTCCACCGTCTCCCTTCCTGACGAAATCCTTCTGCCCTCCCCGTCCCCACGTCCTGCAGCTCCGCCGTCGCCTCGTTCGCCGCCGCCGCCGCCGCCTGCGTTGCCGTCCCCGGGGGCGCGTTCGCCCAGGTGGCGCCACTGGCGCCACTGGCGCCGGTATTTATCGCTCGTTTTAATTCGCCCGAGTCGCGGGCCGCGCGCATTAGGGTAATGGCCTGCGCTGCTCTCGCCGCCTCGGGCGCCCGCCGCCCCGGCCCCCGGCCCCGCCACCGCCGCCGCCCCGCCCCAGCGCCCCGTCACGGCCGCGCTGCGTCCCCGACCGGCCCTTGTCTGCCCTCCGCGCCCCGCCCCTCGCGCTCCAACATCTCCGTTCCTCGTTCGGCGATGGGGCTGTTGTCGTCGGCCCTCGTCCCAGCTATCTACTTCGCTTCTCTCCCATCCATTTCTAGGCAGCTCTCAAGTGCGATGTACCCGGCACTCTTTTCGTTATTTTCGTCTCATTTTTGCCTATTCTACGGTTATGCAGATGTTCACTTACACATTCTTGTATCTCTCGGCATGATGTGTTTGACATCTCTTCACCTTCATCCCACTCAAATCTTACAAGTTATCTTCGACCTCCCTATTGCCATTCACATATTCTCCCGTTTTTTGTGCAACATTTATTATTTCTTCGGATATCGTGAACATTCTCAGTCTGTCGTTTTTTCCATGATATAAATCAGTCGTCATATTATAGTTTAGTATTCACATTCTCTCTCAAAACCGCTACATTTCTCTCTCCTCATTTACGTTCTACATCTCGATTTCGACACGCGGTGATCTGCATCGGCTCCGTATCTCTGCCCTGCAGCTCTCTCGCGCCCCTGCCTCCGCCGCCGTCTCCATCACAGCCTCTCTCCTGCGTGTGCCTCTGAAGCGCCCCTGGTGTCCGAAGAGCGCGCCACCACTTCCGCCGCTACTCCCGCTCCCGTCGCTGCAGTTTCCCCCGGGACGGCGCTCACACAAGGGGAGCCGCCGCCACCACAGTCGCCCCAGGCGAGAAGCCGGACGGTCCGGTTGCCGGCGTGGATAAACCCACTAGTTGGTCAGATAGATGCGTTTATTGAGTTGTAAATGGCCCGCCGTTGCGTAGCGCCAACTTTGTTACGCCCAGCACTTTATCTTGCGTAATGTATTTCTCCCGGCTAGCGTCCGCTCGCTTTACTCTTCGCGTAATATTTTCCTGCTGTTGCGCCTGTAATCTGGTTTTACTGCTCAAGCAGTTGGTAGTGCTGATGAAACTGCTTTCTGCTTCGAAACTAGATCCACCTATTTATTAATCCCTCTACAGTTTCAAAGGACGAGGAAGCGAACAAATATTGATTTTCTCTCTTCCTATGTTTGCGGGGTGACAAAAAATAAACAAATCGTTCAATTTCAATATATATTTATCTCTATATGTGAATGAGTTGAAGAGTTGAAGATCATTCTTCGGAATCACGAAGTTTCTTCAAGCCCAAAATAATTAATTGGACCAGTTTCTATTATTGCTGACAGTGGATTAGATACAGCGCTACGTACTGATAGCATTGATTTTTGTTTCATTTTACCTCGTCGTAAATTGATTATTCAGTAATTGCAGTGTTCTTGGAGAACACTGCAATTACGAATATGTTAATTTAAACAACAATGTAAAACTAGTGGTACTCCAACAGCACAAATGTTCTCACATTATATGTAACTTTTGAAATTTTCGAAAAATTCGAGAGTTCAACGGAAAAGATACTTCTTCTTCAAGCGTCCTTCCCTCTATTTGAGGAAAAAACTTACAAAATTGGTGCCGATTTTCGGGATGTTTAAGTAACCTTCACTTCAATCAAAAATTACCCGAAACATTTAGTTTTTTTTAAACAATGGGGGATCTTATTGAACGATCTAAATTTTTAGAACAAGTTTCATTAAGAATAAAAAGCTCTATCATCAATGTTTTTTGCACTGTTAATTTTTTGTCAATTTTCAAAAATATAGAGTTCAATGTGATATACGGCATGCTTATAAGAGAGCTTTGCTATATTCGAAAGAGAAAAATGTAAACAAAAATATGGGAACGGAGAATAATAACTGAAAAATCGCCTATACGTCGGTCAAAAATTTACTAGAAAACTACTTGTATTTTCGAGTCAGGTCTTCAAAATTGTAGTTCTCGGACACACTCAAAACATTTTCACCTTTTGCAATTTTTGAAAATTGAGAAATACCCCTAAAATTAAAATATTCATGTCAAACTCGTAGAACTAGGCCACACAAATAGTCAAATTAATGTTTTGCCTTCAACCAATTTCTTGGTATAAAAGTTCCACAAAACGTGGATTCTGACAACGCAATGCGTTAAAGGAAGTACTTCACTACATATAAGAGCAAGATGTATCACCTTTTTCTATACCAAGGCACCACAATATGTTTTTCTGGCGAAAATCCGCTGTTTTGCTGCACCATTATAATACTCTGTTTATTCTCCGAAAATAGTATGCGAGAAAATAAAATGAGAGAGTTGTATGACTAACGTTTCCTACGCAATCCAAGAACTTCGGCTATACCAGAACAGGGTTTTAGTATTTAAAGTTATTTTGCTTATTTACTAGAAATGACTATTTTCGTGTTCGTACAATTATGAATACAGTACATTTAACAAAATATATTTTGGCTATGTATACTTGAAGTAAACAGTTCTTGAAAACTGAGTCGTAGAAGAATGCGCAAAATAAAATATAATGAGAATAAATATACTTCTTTCTCTGTTTTAATATCTCATCGTGTGATACAGAGTCCCTAAATTATTTTCGTTGGAAAATAATATCGGTAATGGAAAGCGACGTTTGGTACATTCACCATTTATATTGCAAGAATTTAAAATTATGTGAAAATACATCACGATTGCCACATGAAAAAAAAAGCATGTATATTGCGGCGGGAAGCGTCGCGTAAAAAGTCTGCGATGAATTCGGAATGTCAAGTGATTATTCTTTTACGTTTGGTGGAGGCGCCGTTGGTAATTCCGTGCGTTTCAGTGCACAATTAACGTGAGTAGTGCGCCCAGAGCAGAGTGCGCGGCGCCGCTCACGGCGCGCAACGCGTCATGGGAGGAATTCTGCGCGCAATTTCATTTGCCTCTGGAAAGACCTGCGTCTGCGTGCAATGATGTCGAGAGCACACATATCCGCTGCAACTCATATTCATTAGCCTGGTCAATGGTCTGTCAATGGAGCTGGTTTCATGTCTCAATTTGGAATATTCCGAAATGCGAAGTGGGCTTTACTTTGGAGACCATGCTGTTTTGATTTGTACTCTTGGTAAACTCGTATTGGTATTTGGCAGAATGTAATTAGCAACAAATACAGAAGATTACTCATAGTTAATTAGATTGCTGATATTGATTTGGACACTATTGTTTCTATTCAAAACTTTTAAAAATAAAAGTGAGTCATATTTTTAATATTCGTTTTCTGGTAGAGAGATTAAGATTATATTGAAAATGATAAAGCTGTAAAAACCAATATCATCAATTACTCAAATATGTTTTTCAATTGAGAAAGAAAAGCAAACATGATCCATTTTTGTTCCGAAAGGTACCTTCTATAAATAAACTTTACACACCAAATTATGGAAATAAGTAAGGCGCGTCGTAGATTAACACTGCATTTTATGTGAAACGGCCAAAGCGCTCGTCTGCCGTTTCGCATAAAATACAGTGTTACTCTATGACGCGCGTTACTTAATTCGCGTCAACGCAACCTTCGTGTGCAGGGGCCCTAAATCTGGTGCGGAGACGACAGCGGCAATCCGCGACTTTCATACGGTCTTTCTGCCCGGGTCGCGATCTTTAGGGTCATGAGAAAACAAAGCGACCCATATACGCCACTGCAGTGTCCGCTGTGGGATGAACGTTGGAGTCGCGTGGCGTCAAGAGGGCATGCCTTGACGATCAAGTAGCTTTTTCTTCGTTCTTTGTAGGGAAATTTACGTGTATTTTTACGTTTTCTGTACCCTTTGGTATTTTTGTATCTGTTTGGTGCAAATGACGTGCCAGTTAATTTATCTAATTTGTTACCGTTATCTTTTTAAATGCAAGATCTCTCAAACACACGTTATTTTCCTCCCTTAATTATTTTTTAATTTTTTATTAAGAGATGGATTCAACAATTTCGTTTGGAAAGAAGTTTCGTTTTGTTTTGTTTCAGAAGAGGATATTCCTAAACACAAATATTTCATTATTTTCTTTTTCGCGATAATACTGTGTAATTTAAGATTCCGTACAAATTTAGTGAGGGGTTTTAATTAAATCCCGAAAGAGTAGTTTTTATTAGTACATAAATAAACATTTTAACGAGATATGTTTTTAATTTGCTATTTCGCGTTTCTGGAAAAATGGCTGTGCTGCATGTGAAGACGTAATCTCCAGCAAGATTAGCGAGTAGAACGTGCTCTTTCAGTGTGCATTGTGAAGCACCTGAAGCATAAACCTTCATCTCCAGTGTTGTCTAGGAAAAGATAGTCATCTTAGTTGAGCGCTCTTTTGAAGACAAACTTTGTGCCATGTAAAATGTCTTTCTTTGTAAAACAAACTCTTACGTTCTAGTAAAATTTGTTAAATTTCTTAAAGCATTTTAAGGCGGTTTTGTGTAGACATAACGGTTATTTCCCGCGAGGTAATAGGTAACTGTATGTAATAGGTAATTCATACAGATTTACAACTTCGTGATTAAAGTACGCAATAGTTAAAATAATTTGCAGTGTCTTTAGGTTAAACAGAACAGAAGAAATACAAGCAAATAATAATATTGAGATTTTTTCTCAATGATTCATTATTTTAAACTTACTAATAGTGAATTACTTAATTGAAATTGAAATAATTATTTAAAATTATTTGAGAACATACCTGAAGTTTCCTGTAGTTAGATGCACAATTGTTGAAAGAACTACAAATATTAAAGTTTGAGTTAAGCCTAATATTCAAAATAGAATATCGACAAATTCTCTCCATCACCTAATAGATATTATCAAAAAACAAACATCGAAAATTTAAAATTAAATTAATTTTTCATTCATATTTCAAACTTGTTTGTGAGCTAAATAGTGCAATTTGCCACCCGAGTAGAATGAATTTCGAAAAAAAATTAAAAGAAAAGCACAACTCCTCAAGTTGTGTTTTTTCAAGCATGAGAAGCAGTTCTTTGTACCTCGCTGTTTACTTAATATGACCCGGGGTAATTTTGTACTGCTCTAAACTAACGTTTGCCTTTCTCAAGACTCTAAAGTGCCTTTCTCGTAAAATGCTTAGTAATCGATACCTCGCTCTAGGAAAACCATATTACCCTGCACGCTGTTACGAACGTGTTTATGGAAATTATAGCAATAATGGAAAGACGTAAAAGCAGTTTGAACGAGCGCGTTGATAAGAAATTATTTCAATATCGTCTCTCTAGATAAACGAAAATGTCCTGAAGGTAGAACACCAAAATACAGTGTTTAGAGACTAGACGGTTCAATTTTTTGTAATTCTAAATTTGTATTATAAAGATATTCAATGTGTTATTTGAAAACATTTCATTCACAATTTTATTCTGTAGTTCTTTTTCGTCATGAACTCTTAAAGCTTCAGATATTAATTTTTTCTTAGATTGTTCTTATCATTGCAAAATTTGTACGCAGGTAAAATTACTTACATTCACTTCATGGATATTGCAAGGCATTAATGGAAACGGATAACTAAATTCTCCATTTAAATGTTGTATGAGAAAACTAGAAAATATTTGTTTCAGAAAGCGGTGTTTTAGTCCCACTCAACAAATTTGTAATCAGTCTGAGTTCTAGTTTCTAGAAATAGAGTGAAGAGCTAAAAAACCTGGTACAGCTATGCGTATTGGAATGAAGAATTTCTGGAACAAATCTGAATACGGCGCTCCGGTCGGTAACGACCATATAAGGCAGCCAGACTGGTATAGTTATTAGATCGGTTACTGCTGCTACAATGGCAGGTTACGAATCACGATTTAAGTGAGTTTGAACGTGGCGTTATAGTCGGCGCAAAAGAGATGAGGCATAGCATCTCCGAGGTCGCGATGGAATTTGGATTATCCCGTACGACCATTTCACGAGTGTACCGTGAATATGGGGAATTCGGTGAAGCATTTAAAACCTCTGGTATCGATGCGACTGTGAAAAGGTCGAGTAAGAACGGGACCGCCGAAGACTGAGGAGAATCATTACACGTAACAGAAGCGCAACCCTTCTGCAAATTGTTCAGTTCATGATTGGAAACACGTTTCGTTTCACATTGTTTCGAGCGGATGGACGTGTACGAGTATGGCACAACCTCCTGAATCCATGGACTCTACATGTCCACAGGGAACTGTTTAATCTGGTGGAGGCTCTGTGATAGTTTGGAGTATGTGCAGTTAGAGTAATAGGGGATCCCTGATATACCTAGATACGATTATGACAGGTGTCAGAGACGTAAGCATCCTGTCAGATCACCTACACCCATTCATGTTCATTGTGCATCCCGAGGTACTTGGGCAATTCCAGCTGAAGAATGCGACAGCCCAGACGTCCAGAGTTGCTACAGAGTGGCTCCAGGAACACTCTTCTAAATTTAAACACTTACACTGACCATCAAAATTCCGAGACATGAACATTATTGAGCATATCTGGAATGCCTTGCAACGTGCTGTTCAGAAGAGATCTCCACCCTTCGTACTCTTGCGAATTTATGAATAGCCCGTCAGGATTAATTGTGTCAAGGACTTCCAGCACTACTTCAGACATTAGTCAAGTCCATGCCACACCATATAGCGGCAATTCTGCGGGTTCGCTGGGCCCTACACGATATTAGACAGGCGTACCAGTTTTTTTGGCTCGTGGGTGTATCTTGTATTTAGAAGGTCTGGGTAAGACGTAACTTTTAACCAGATTAATCCAGGAAAAATTGAATGAATGTCTTATTAACGCATTACGTAGTTCTCAATGCCTGTGACAACTATTGCTCATAACGGTCGTCTACATATGTGACCGTATTTCCATCTCGATGTCGTACATTTTTGTTTGGCCAAACGCGGGTTGATCACCGGTCACCGACCCTCATATTTTTTTTTACTTTCGATACATTCAACATAAAATGTAAATGAATCTTCTTTCTTGCGACCGTGTACTCTCTTTGCTATTATCTCTCTGTTTCCAATTTTCCCATCTGTGTTGACCATTGAAACATCCCTCTGCCTTGGCATTCGCTGGTCACCAGGGATTGTCTAGCCATTTCCGACAGCTTTGAGCTCGGGTGACACTGACTTTTTTAGGTTTTGCCTATACGAAATAGACTAGAGCTAGTGTGCGGCACTTCAGTAGACCCGGTTGGTCGAATTCGTGGAATATTATAGTGGATTTATGGTGGCATGTTTTCCTTACCACAAAACAAAACGTGTTACTCAGAATTGACGTGGGATAACATTGAAAATATATTAACTAAAAATCAAATTATTTGGATCTCTCTGAGATGTATCTAATATAAAGAATGCATTAAGTTTTTAAAGAATTTTAAAAATAAAATTAAAAGTAAATTAAAAAAAATTGAAAATAACATTAATAAAAACTTTTATTTATGTTTTATTAATTCTACTGTTACGTAAACATGCCGTGTTGTAGCATACTGTCCTTGCATCCTATCCTACGACCTGAAGTAGTAAAATGGATATATTTGCGATTATCCTTCTTCAAGCAAATAAAGAACACGCATCATTTTTTTTTAAATTTAAAGAATTCGCTTGAGAGTAAATTCTTGCTATAAACTATTTTTTGACCGTAAGTATACCTCTTGTTTTCAGTTTTTGGCCAAGAATTATACGTATTCTTTTCCGATTCTTTGTCAATTTTTGTCAATTTGCTTTGTCAATTTTTACATTTTGAATAAAAGTGTTCTGTGATATCCCGCTAGGAAGTCACCACATTTTTCCTGAAATAACGTAATAACGTGTTTGGATTTGCGATTCTGAATCCGTCGTCATCTGCAGGGCTTCCCGAAATGCTTCGCCGTCAGAATCAATATTCCGAGCAATTTGTTTATAATAGAGCTGATGAATCGGAGACCACTCGTCAGGTGCAATTCCGCAGAGATGGAGTAAATCGACGCTCTCTCGTTCGGATTTTTCCCCTGAGGACGGAATTCAATTCAAAATGGGTAATAAGAGACCTCATGACAGAAATATTTAAATGTGATCGCGTGGACGTAAAATTTTTCGCAATAAATCAAAAATAACGTGATTAAAATCACATTAATGCTTTTATTCTTCAGGGAATTTTCAAAGTATTCAAATATGAAGTCCTACGTGTTTACATAATGCAGTCAGTCAGAATAAAATTGTTGTAACTACAAAACATTTGGCATTTTCAAAACGCAGTTCATAGAATTAACAAATTTAAAGTAAAAACCTTTACAATTTTATGGAATTTTTTAATGTATTTTGTAGCTCCTTAAATCTTTTTTCCTTTTTAGTTTTTTCTGTACCTTCTAGTAAGTCGTTTTCATTTCTTCTCTCTGTCTCTCTTTTTACTATCTAAGTTTCTCGTTTTTATCGCGCTCTCACACTCTCATCTTTCTCTTTTTCAACTTGAATTTATATATAGTATGGCTTAATGACAAATAAAATATTTAAGCAATTTTGTGTGATAGCTGTCCGCGTGATAAACTTCAGTTTAATCTTCCGACTCTCTCTCTCTCAGGGTGAGTGATTGGTCGCAGTTTTCCGTGCGCCAGAAGCGAGATAACCAGACAGCTCAGCTATTCTTTAGTGGCTTCTCTCTGACGGGGCGGTAAAGTGCATTTTTTCGCTCAACTAACTGAATAGAGCGAGGCATCATAACTGAGTAAAGCGATAAACGAGCGAAGAAATTCATCTTCCTATGAAAGTAAAACGTCTCCTCAACGAACCGAAAGAACAAACGTATAATTAAAATGGACTAGGTCCTAATGAAGAAGTCTGCAAAAAGTGAATAACGACGTAATGTCGAATTAATGAGCTGTGAATGCAGCCCCCTGCCGAGCCGTCGTATTTCTTACTCGTATTTTCCGGGAGAACTCGGAGGTCTCTGAAAGGCCATGTAGCACAACTCTCAACAGTGAACTCTGTTTTAAATATAATAATTAGCAAGGTATATTTAACCTGCAATTAATATTCCACTTTTGCGTAGATTAAGAAATGGTAAAATTACTTGGAGCAGTCGGAGGTAAATGACAACCAAACGTTAATTTACATGGTATTTATACAAAGTATAATGTAAATACTAATAATAGAGTTTATACATAATTTTTATTAATTTATCTATGTTTAAATCATATAGATGACTAAACTGTTCAAATTTAGAAACCCAGATACGTGGATAGCATGTTATTGTTAGTCAAAAATATTAAACAACTAAATTTTCAAAAATACTGACGCTTTTCGTCTAAGTTTGAAAAACGTATTGTAAAACAGAACAAGCATTCACTGAAAAGTAAAAAGCTTCTTGACAATTGTAAACATTTCTTATGATATGAGGTGATCGTAATAAATATGTACAACTAAATATTGTCAAGATTATTTTGTCCTTGCAGGGTCGTTGAGCGATCCTTGTGTTCCAGTTCTTACGGTGACGGAGTGCCGATATTAGCAGGGTGAAATTCAACCACTGGCTGGAAAATATTTCTAGCCGATAGCTCGTATGGTCGAGTTTTCCGCGGTTTCTACTCCGGGCGGACGCCAGAACAGAGCTGGGTGCGGAAGCCGGGTGGACGCCTGAATCTACCAAATGGGCCACTGACCATACACGCTCCTTTTTTTAGCAGCTCCCTTTACAAACACACACTTACATGTACTACACTACCCCGTGTCAGGACACCAGACGGAGAATTACAACTGTGTCGCGATGTGGGCGGTGCCCAGCTAGGCGAAATTAGTGTAGGAGGAAAAGCCACCGCAAAACTACGTTGTAGTGGAGAAGCAACACTTCCATTTTCCGGGATGTAACATCCACTACACTTACTACTAACGTCTCACCGCTCTCAGAATCATTACTCGCTCATCTCTCCCGTCAAGTTGATGTAAATGGGTGATCATCTAACGTTGAAGTTGCACTCTCTAGAAGGATTTTCGGAAGAGCGTTGGGTTGATTGGCTGATTATTTCGTGTTCACGGATGCGTTAACTGCTATGGTTCCCTAAGTGTAATGCGTGTTTGACCACGAAGGGTGGCGGTGATCTCTCGCTTGATGATGAGTTTCGAGGCCGACCTCCACGTCGGCTTTCGAAGTTTTCTCCAAACAGGAACAGCGGGGCACTGCCGCAAGCGGGACAAGCTGTGCGCTCTCGACTGGTCTACTAGTGCAGTGCATGTAAGTGCGTATGTAAGGGACGAGGATAGAACAATGAAGAGGAAGGAAAGACGCGCGAGGATGTGACCCGTTAGTCAGGGTACTCCTCTGGCATTCGCCTGTAATTGATCGGAGAAACCACGGAAAACACCTGAAACCTCGGAGAGCATCCAGCCGCTAGATTTCTTCTCTAGACAGCAGCTGAGTTTGACGTAGCTATGTAGCTAGTGTGGGAAACCCTGCCACCGTCCGGGCTCGAAAGAGTGTCAGAGAGCATGCCCCTTTGTTCCCATTCTGTGAAGCGGGTGGGGGCAGCGCCGCTCCGCCCTGTCGTATAACGGCAGGTTTTTGCACTCCGCTCGAGCGACGGGGACGTCGAGGAGGCGTCGGCGCCGGTCCGAAGGCGAAGGAAGCCGCGAAGGAAGAACATCGTAGTGACAACCGGCGGCGGCCACTGCGCTTCGATTTCCGGAGTTTCCGACGCGCTTTTTGCGCCGCTGCGCCTCGACGCCGACGCCAACCGACGCCGACAGACGCCTCCGCCCCCTCGCTGCCCCGAGCAGACCTGCCCGAAAGGTTGCGTCGTAACATTTGGTTACGTTAAAAAAAATGGGTACTATTCATACATTTTTCGTTACATTTGCAACACACAGGCGTCGTAGTTTGATTATTTAATTGAAGTTAAATTATACGTTAGTTATGAATTCCATTTTGTTTGAGGAATTATTGGATGTTAATGAGTCTTTTTTAAAATGAAGGATTTCACTACAACCATTAGTATAAAGTGGTGAGAGATTGAAAAACTATTTTTGATCAGTTAGACTTCCGTTGCAAAATCCTTTGCACAACATACTCCTCTGTCTACCTGCAATAATGTAAATTCTTCTTCGTAGTTATTCGTTGTTTTTTTTTTTTTTCTAGACATTAAGAAGTTCATAACCTTACTATGAATTATATGTTGAATAAGAATAATGAGTTAATCAGATGATACTGAAACAGATCTGAATTATATATTAAGCTATATTCGATTTTAAATCAGTTACAAAAAATGTTAGATATTTGTGATTTATGTTACAAAAAGTGTTGGCTGCAATTTTGTAAAAAGCAAATTAGCAACACTGACGTCTGCAAGAATCTCGCAGTTTACGCTACCTCCGCAAGTCATCTTGCGCCTCCACTGCATCTTTCCAGCCAACGTTCATGACGTGACTTATGCAAAATATTACTGAATAGGTGTGCACAGAGGGTGTGTGCAGGGCACTTTGCCCTCTTTGCAAATTTTAAAGGGAAGTCGTGGCCTTGCGTAATGAAACATTTTATATCACATATAAATACAGTCTACTCTCGTTATAGTGAACTCTGATATAGTTAACCCTCGGTTACAGTGAACTTAAGTCACTGGTCCCGTTTCATTTACATTACATGGCGGCCTTGCTGTAACGGTTAGCGTATCGGACTGTTATACCCAAGTTGGCGGATTCAAACTCGATCGAACTTATTTTGAATTGTAGTACATTTGTCATTAATCGAATACTGGAGCGTGTTGAATCGCAATGTAAGTGTTCAACACTTTTTTAAAGTCATCAAGTTGTATAAATTCAGGAAAGTAAACTTTGGCTTCTATCACAGTCGTTTGAGTTGCCTGCGAGTCATCTTTGCTGGCTGGGAGTTACGTTGTTTAACCTCTCCACTCTGTCGCCAAACTTTCTTCTGCCCTCTTTCCTGTTCGGACTCGGCTTTCAACCCGGTGTCATGTCTTCCTGTTCTGCTTTTCTTTCTCATTGATTTCTTGCGTTGGTCACTTAGCAGCGAACTCGCGTTTACTCTTCCTTTTCGCGCTTGAAAACAGTTGTTTTATGTTATTTTGAACTAAAAAAAGCATATTTTGCACATCCTCTGTTCTGAAATTTATTGACTTTTTTGATTCAGAAGGGACAGCGCGATTCCATTTAGGCCAATGTTAACATAGGTACTTTATTTAATTTACTTTGGGCATTAAGCCCGGTGGCAATTTCTTCACATTTATTGTACATCTAATACAATAATATAATACAATAAAAACACTAATACACCTACAATTCATTGTAAAATATTATTTAAGTCGTGCCTACTAAATGCAAAGGCGGTTTATAGTCTACTGATCTCATCGCTTACAACACTATTACCAGAATATAATCTTAACTTTAAAGTTTGTTCGGTAAAGAAGGGGGGAAATAGTTGAGTTTCCATTCATGAGTAAGGAGTCTCGCACTAGTCGACAGTAAACCTCGAACACTGGAGAAGGCAGCAGATTCGTCAGAACTGTGTATGTAATCTAACTAAAATATAATTATTTTTATTGTTCTTCTTTTAAGAAAATATCATTACCCCCTTTTCTGACCTTGTTCACGTTATACGTAGAATTAGTTTAAATAAATTAATAACATTAGATACATTTTAATTCTAAAATAAAAACCTTCATTGCTCTATTACAATACTAGAGTTATACAAAATGATAAACAGTAAAAGAAACTCTAGTTATTTTTCTCTTTCATGATCTTCAAATAAGGTAGATCTTAAAAGCTTTATTACCTAGTGAGTTCTTCCCCTGTACTGGCGAGGAAAACCAAAAGAGATGCAATCGGGCAATGCCTTTTTTGGAAAAGTAGGTAAAAAGATTTAGGAAAAGGTGACCGCGGGATGCTATCGGCAAGTTATCCGATATTATCACTTCATCATTAAGAGTTAATTATTCTTAAACATTTTGATCGCAAAGTGTTTATACAAACATTTTACGCCTATATTTTCAGGTTTATTTTGAACTTAGGTGAACGGTTTTCGGAGTCACCATGAAATCCATATCACGTTTCTCTCTTTCAAAGGAAACTATTTACCCTCTCCGCTGTATCGCCACATGTGGTTTCCATGCAGCGTCGTTATCGATCACAATCCTCATTTAGTTTCCTTCTACGTACAGTAGCCAACGTTAGGTATTTTTCTTATCCATTTCTGATCACATTTTATTTCAAATGACCATTATTTTGCGAGGTTTTATAAATGTTGGTTTTGCATTTTCCATTCGTCGTATTCAGTCTTGTTGTTAATAATTCTTCCTGGTGCCCCATCTCCCAAACTTCCTTTTCCTCTCAAATTTATTGAGCACTTTTATTTAGAATAAACCATGCATTTGTCGGGCCTTGCTTATTTTTAGAATAAAATGGCATTAAATCAAATTTATTGTAAACAATGTGTCTAAGTATATTATTTATAGTTTATTCTAAAACTTTACTCTTGCTCATATGCTAAATTAGTTTAGTCTGAAATTCATTTCGATGATATTGACGATAATATTATTAACTTCTTTGAAGGAATGCAAGAACAAACTCTTATATACCTGCTAGTAAAAATCTTGAGGCAGTTTTTATATTTACGTTTTATTTTATTAATCTTTCTTTAAATGAATATGAAATGAAGCTGAAGTATATTTACGACGAGAATTCTCGAAAACTCGCTCTAAAATCGTGATCTGCATTCGTTTCGCTGAATTTTGACTCTCTGAGAAACAGGAGCGGTCAGACGTAACAAGTTTTGTGAAGGGCTTGCTAGCAGTGGCTCCTTCCCCCTTCTTCCCTTGCTTTTCGATCTGACCGCGCTGCCCCCGCGTCGCCAATGGCCTTCCCCCGCGCAATTACTTAACGCGGCGAGTCCCGCGTTTGTTTAGCAAGTTTTTGCCTTTCGCCGGCGGGGCGGCGGCGCCCCCGCCGCTCGCGAGAAGCGATTTGCATGCGAAATAAAATAATGGACGCAAAACGGCGCAGCCTCCGGCCAGTCCCCCGCGGGTCTCTTCGGCGGAGGGCGGGCGCACTTGCGCAGGGGGGGGGGGGGGGGGGAGCGACGTGGAGAGCGACCGGGGCGGCAGAGCCGGTTCAGGTATTCTGCGAACGCGTCGCCTTCAATGGAGAGCTTTCTCGTTTCGCCCAAGGCGTGCCACTGCGGTCGAAGCATCAAGGTGCACACCTTTATTTGGATTGTTGTTGATTTCAACTGTGTCGGCGCAAATCGGGTGAGTTCGGTATTAAAGAAATACTTTCTGCATTCCGTCGATTTAAACATGTGTCTTCACGGACTTTTAGAAAGTTAAAAATAGTGGTGCTACAGCAGCACGTACTTTCTTGCATTTTGCAGGTGTCCTGTAATATTATTAAACCGCAACTTCTGTTCATAATAACACATCTCAGGCATCACTTGTAAAAATCATTATCAATCGTAAAACAAAAGGTGCGAAAATATTATTCTAAAGCTAAAACATCGACACAAATTCGACAGTTAAAACTTTGTTTCATTGTACCATAAACATCTCTCCACAATGAGAAGAAATTCTCCGATTTTCAACGGTTTTTACAGCGTTTCGAGGGTGTTTAATGGTACGTTCATGAAAAAAATTGGGGCTCCATGTTCCTACATACTTTGCATTATAAACGTTAAATATATTTTGAATTTCATTATCGTTTTGTATTTAAAATTTTCTTTAAAGTACGAAATTATTTTCCACGAACGTGTATTGAAGTTAATACACTAGTGCCTTTAAGACGTTTCTTACAAGAATCAAACAAATCTATAATTCCATATTTTGAGATATTTCATCATGTTATTTCTTACAACTGGTGCTATCTGCGGAGACATTATCTTTTGGCAAGTGCCAAATACACTGAAATATATAAGGCAGGGGAAAATCATAAATTTATTACTATGCACGACTTCCCTATGAAGTTTTTGGTCTTTGAAAAATGTTGAATTGGGACTGGTTTGTAAAAAAATCCTTAATTGTTTTCTTAGAAATATTTGAAAATGCTTTGTCAGATGAACATTTAAGCCTTTTAAACCAAAATTAGATTTCCAAGAACTATAATGTTCATGCAGATGTTGTCAGAAAGTTAATGTGCCATTAATTTCTTTATAATTGATGAACTTTCTGTTGAGCTTTTATACTAAACGTGTTAAAAAGAGTAAATAAATTAATTTCTTAGTAGTTCTGGTGATTATAAAAAATAAATTAATATTATCCCTAGGAACAGCGTGTTCAGAATGAATTTTTGAGTGAATGGATCCACATACTTTACACTGCGCGGCACCCCGCGTGGGAAGTTCAAATTGCTGAGTAAGGAGGAGGGTGGACTGCAGTAGTGAGATTCACTCTTCTTGATGACTGCAAGGGAGAACTTCCGTGTTGGAGAAGGGACGAAATGGCTCGGGGCATGGCATTACCAAGGTCTGAGAAAATGAACATAGCAGCAGTTAATAATGAGAAATGTGACGTTGGTCATCATAATTGAGTTGTTGTAGTTGGTGAAGAATGTTCTACATACATTTTTGCTGAAACCCGCCATTTCTTTGCCGCCATAGCTGTATGAACATTTTATTAAATTTGAAAACGCTCTACGGTTTAGAAAATTCGAATTTAATTCTTACTGTCATATTTCATAACAATTCCAGTGATTCACAGTTATAACATATCATATATGTTCAATGTAAATGAAATGGAAATATCTTGAATTACATGGCATTTTTCACCAAAAGTTTCTTCTGGTCTTCGGACGTGCATCCTCGTCCACTCAATCACAACAATATTTCTCTACTCTCACGGGTTAACCTTATGTTCATATTTTATACTTGCATTAGTAATTGGTTATTCACCTTCTTTCCCCACATTTAATATCATATTACTTTGAAATCGACTTTATTTTTATAGAGGGCCACATACTTCTTAGTAATTTCGTTTTCCCTTCTGGTGCATGTTATTCGGTGCGCTTCATGTCCGGTGGTAATGTCCTGTTAATTCACTACTTGTTATCACCTTTATTTGATTGTACTGTAAAGGCCAATGTTATGCAAACACTGCTAAGCTACTGATGTTCTTCAAAGGCAAAACGCGTGACGGGCATCTCAACTAGAAAGATGAGGCGACTGGTCGAGAAGCAGCAGGGTGCGAGGTTGGAGAGCACTTGAGGGGCCCACCGCTGCGAATCAGCTTACTGGCGCGGAGGCTTCGAGAGGAAGTCAACTACCCTCCGCCGGAAGAAGTGTGTGTTCCGCTCGAGTGCATTCGATTTTCGGTGATGACCCCCGGAAGAATAATTCCAGCAGCTGAATTTCAAAGAAATCTCTCCGGAGGAAATACCGGTTGAGTTAGCTCAGAGACAACATTGCCGTTGACTTGTTGGCGATTTTGAACTCTGATTTTCTAGGGTTCGAGTCCCGACGGTGGTGGATTTTCGAATCTAGCTACACACCTTGGTCGAATTCAGCTGGAGCTATTGCTGGAGAATACTAGTAGGTGGCTGTTCTGATCGGTAATTTTCCGTGGTACCTTTGCTCAATAACAGGCGAACGCCGGTGCAGCACGGACTAACAAACGGAACGCGCGCTATATTTTCTTTATCTCTTATCTGTGCTCTCCTCTCCCATGACTCCACACGCCTAAAATGCTCTACATCACTACACATGTCGAGCGCTTGGAGCTTGTCTTCGCTGGGGCGACGCCTCATTGTGGGGTTATAACTGGAGGGGAAAATAAATCTCCCCCATGGCGACGTTCAGGTCTGCACCGCATCTCACCATCGAGCTGGGAAAGACCACCGTCACCTCCGTAATAAAATATAACAGCTGACGTGGCCGGAGTCATCAATCAATCAAAGCAGGGAAAAGGCGTATTTGATTAAGGTTTGCATATGTAAGCATTGTAAGGATAGAAGTCTTGTCTGACATAAAGTAAAAGCAATGACAAGAACTAAAGAATTCAGTTATAAAATCACCATGTGTACCGTTATTCATGCATGGCTCAGCCATTATCAATCTCTAAACACAAACATGTTAAAATCAACCATATTGTTAAACTACTTCAAGATCGTATACTACGTATGTGAATCGACGTCGAAGTATGGAATTTCTTACGAATGTTCCTGGGAAACTTTATTGCCACAAAAACATCAACATAAAAACGCCGACACCTTAAATGTTAACAACTCCGATGTCATCAACACCAAGGATGTCAACAGCAACACCAAGAACACTATGAACAACACTACTAAGAGTAACACAGAATAACAACGATGTCAGCAGCACCATCGACATTACCACTAACAATAATACCAGCAACAACATCTCCATAAAAAAAGACATCATGAACAAAAACAATAGCGAGATCTATTTCATCTCCAGCTTCGTAAGGCTTCGTAAGGCTTCGTCCATTTCCGCGCTCGCTCGTCTTCGTTCGCCGTCGACCGCCCCTGCACGGCCTCGCCGCGTCGCGGCACGAAGCGCGCGTTGACACACGTGCGTCGCCGGCGGGCGCGCCCCGTAACGAATTCCTTTTGAACGCCCGCGGCGGCGGCGGCGGCGGCGGCGGCGGCGACGCGCCGGGGTCCATATTTAATAAAAAGCCCCGCGAAGGGCGAGGGTGGTGAGGAGCGGGGGGAGGGGGGAGGGCGAGTGAAGCGGCGCCGGTCGGCGATCGCGAGACGGTAACACAATCGTCCGCCTCATGTAAATGCGTCTCATGCATTACGCATCCGACGCGCGCGTTTTTAATTACAGATGCGGTGCGGCCTGCGAATGGCGGCTGGTTTTATTCCCCAATCACGGCCTCGCTCCGCCGCCGCTGGGGCCGCGTTTCGCCGACGCCCGGCGCCGCCTCCCACCCCGCGCTGGCTGGCGGTCAGTGGCAACGCTGTCTTTAGTGGGGCTAGTCTTCGAAATGCTATTGTCACCCCAACATACGTCAGAGTTTTTCCTAATGGTGTCATTTTTATCTTCATTTTTTTTCTTCGCAGAGTCGCTTCTTGCTTTTCCTGTTTTGCACGGTATCGTCTCGTATCGCTCCCCGTATCGTCAGCCACTTTTATATTTCGACTTCTGCTCCACGAGACAGAAATTCTCATATTGCGTGAAACTATGCAACGCATCCCAAAAATTCCTACATACTTTGTCGCATTCGTAAACATGTATCTTCTTTGTTTTGTTTTTCATAGTTTTCTTTTCGCTCTGCGATCGTTTTCATTTCGCTCTGGTGGCAGTTCTTTCACATGCTCGGGGAACGTTACTCTTCTGTTTCTGCTGGTCCTCTAAGCCATTTCACTTTGTTATCACTGTTTACATTGTCAACATTTGGGCGTAATATGAGTCTGGCGAGTTGCTGAGTGGTGGGAACTGAATGGTTCCTTGGAAATCAGTGCGTGTTGATATTCAGAATCAGCAATGAGGTTTCTGACGCAAGTTGTCGGGTATCATTAGGAAATTTTCAGTAATACACCCGTCATAATTTTCTATTACAACGTCCTTCATATATTACTAGTTAACAGTAATATTAATTAGCATATAACGAAATGGTTTTTTTACAATTAAAATGGCCCTTTGCGAGCTCCAAACGCTGGACTGGAAGGGGCCTAACCATGCCGGACTGGCAAACGCGGGTTCCTGATTGCTATGTAATCATAAGGAAGGATTGTGGTATCTGTATTAGTTATGCTTGAGCATTGAAATGTTAAACGACCGCAGCTTTAAAAGTTGAAATTTAAAACACTGCATCGAGAGCGTTGCGCAGAATGTCCTTTCTCGATCACTCCTTTTTCGACAAATAGTGTATTTTACTTTGTAACAGTAGCCGCAGAACGAGCGTGCTTCACCAGGCGGACTGCGGTGGAAGTCCACAGTTGCACCAGCGCTGTGGAGGGGAGGGAGTGCGCGGGCGGGGTGGGTGTGCGTGTATGATCGAGAGAGCCGGGTACGAGGCGGAGTGGTCCGGGCGGCACCGCTGTGCGATATTGCTGCGGTCGCGAGTTGCAGCGGCATGCCGATGAAGACCGCGCGCGCTTAATAGGAGCCCGAGCGCCGTTCCCCTCCGCGTCACAAAAGTGCACAACGGCGGAGCCCGGCATATTTCGCCCGGCGAAGTGGCGTTTGCGACCAGCTGCCACCGCTGTTCACTGCGTCCGCGCGGTAATGCATGTCATGCACTAGTAATCGTTGCATAATGTTCTGGACAGAATGGGGGGGGGGGAGGCAACAGAAGAGTCGAACGAGATAATCACATAGGAGCAGAAATCCGCATCGTTAATTCTTCCGAAATGGAATTCGGGAATGCTGACTCGTTTCTAAAGGGCTCTTTTTATCGCATTCTATAGACAGCTCTATTTCTAGATGAGAATATTTTACAAATATTATGAAAAAACAGTGGCCGAAAATCTCACACTTCGTCTTTTCAAAGGAAATGTTTTTCATCTCGGGGATTTAGCCACATCAGTTCAATAGAAACGGTTTTATTCCTTCATATAGAAGATATTATGTTTTTAATGCCTAAATTTTCATCATATAAAGTGAATTCAAAAATATTTTTACATAGTCATGTCTCTAAAAGTTAACCAATATATTCAAAATTAGACAATTTCCATCGCTGATTTTTTATGAACATTATATTGTTGCGTTTTTAGAGTATTGTAGGATCGGATCACAATAAATTTAAGGTATTCAGCTAGAAGAGGTCACAAAATGGAGCAGATCTGTATACAGCGAGTGGTACATTGAAAGACGGACAATGATAGAAATCTTACCGTGCATTTGTTTCGATCATGTTGATCGACTGATCAATCAACACCCTAGCTACAAGTTGAGGGAAGCGTCCTGATCGCCACAATTCATGTTGTCTTTGGAAGATGGGAATGAGAGCGAATACATTCGAGAAGACTGGAGGGACGAGGGTGATCCAAAGAGGCAGGGCCGGAGACGTCGGCTGTGGCAGGCATGGTACTATGTCAGGGACAGTCAGGCACAGTCAAGCACCTATTGCAATATGAGGAAGAGTTGCGATCGTAAAGGCCGACTCCTTGAGAATAACGACGAACGCTGGGATAAAGGCGGAGAAAGAGGCGGGGACGAAGACAGGCACGACGGACGCGGAGGAGAAGAGAGGGACGAAATACCAGACAGGAACGCACGAAGGGAAGGAAGGAACGGGGACGGAGACGGAAGAAAGGACGACGGACGGCGAGCTGCAATGACGCTCGCGGGAAGCGAGATGGAGGCAGGACGGAAAGCTGCGATGCCAGGAGAGCAGAAGTGAATGCGAAAGCGGAGAGGAGCGCGTTGAGCCAACGCGTGAGCGGGGCGGGGCTGGGCGGGGCTGGGTGGGGCTGGGCGGGGCTGGGCGGGGCGTAGAGGCGGGCAGGAGCGGGAAGCGGGGAGCGAGGGCGGAGTGAGAGGGAGGGAAGGCGCGGGCCGCGGTCGCGGGCGTGAAGACGGATGCCGCCCTGCGCCGCCTATCGCGTGGGCGCAGCCGTCAGCCGCCGCGGCGCCCCACGTGGCGCCCCGCGCGGGCGATAGCGCCCGCCGTTGCCACGGATTACCGCGCACCGCGAGGGCGGCCCCCGTCACGCTGAGACACGGCTCTCCCCCCTGCCTCGGGATATCTTGTGTTGCGGATTACAACTTCTCAGAATATTTGATAATGTCTCACAGAAGCATCATCATTCAATAGTTCATATTAAAGAAACGTGAAAGCAAGTAAAGAATTACACATTGTTTAGCTCTGTTTAAAATCAATACTTCCCTTATATTTTAGGAAATGGTATTTTGCAAAAGGTACGCAGTAACAGCTAAGGAAATCCTAAATTTGATGAGACATAGGACACCATGCTTTCAAAAATAATCAAAAGCGTTCGACTGAAAGCAGAAGCGGAATAATAATCGTACCATAGTATTCTTCAGAATCTGATATAAATGTTGTGCTGTGTAAAACGATGTCTGTGAAGCAGAATTTTTAATGCCAGACCGCACCGTCGTCCTCGCCAGATAAAGTTACTTAGAACGAGGAGCTCTAAATTTCAGTAGACGTTTTGATTGTATACTTCTAGATGGATTTGTTTTTCATTTTGTTATTTCGGGAACTACGCACATATTCACGGAGGTCAAATTACTTTGCTGTGCCTTCAAAGAAAATTTGTAGAATCCACACAAAGAATTTCTAAGTTGAGTTTTTCTTTTTGCGTCCCTAAATTACATTGCACAAGTTGTCATAAGAATATCCTTTAGTAATGTGTTTATTAAAAATATTATTTTTAAATATATGTGAGTTTAACTACGTTATTATTGCATTTTACAGTGCTGTGTTGTATTAAAAGTATTTTCTCTTTGTTCTAGGTAAGTTGAGAACCTGCCTGGTAACCACAGCCATTTATCCAGAAAGGAGTCTCGACAACCACTCTTCTAAAGGTAGAATAACTACGTCCTCAGGCTATGCACAAGATTACATGAGTGTGGTGAATATTAGCTCTCGGCGGTGTGTCTGGGAACGAAGACCTCTTACCGAAGTTCATTAATTCACAAAGCTCCTTACTAAATCTCGGTAATTTTATGGACCCTTCCTCAAGTTTATCTCATACATTTTGATTACATAGAATATTGACATAAAATGCATGCAGATGGAGATTTAGCTCTCTCGTGATTCTTATGGTGCTTTACCCCGGAAAATTTACACAAAGCTTACTGGAATTTTCCCCTACCGACCACTATAATGTATTTCGTGCGAGGAGGTTGGCGGAAATAGGGGGTATATCAAAATGGAGGGCAAAGTGCACAGGAGAAATTAAATTTAAAATTCATAATTTGCCTTTTAGATACTAATCCCCACTGATGGATCGGTTTCGTCTGAGGTGGACGTTCTGCCTACATTAATCTAATGTAATCATGTGTTTGTTGTATGAAAATAACGTGATTGTTCGAATATGTTTTAAGGGTGTTCATTAAAAAAACTGAATATTTTATAATTAGGATAACGTTTCGATAAAGATGATTTCACCATTGATAATTGTCAACAGGAACATTTATTTATTCCTGGTTTTGAAGTTGCATACATTTTTGATCATCTGTCCCTTTGCATTCATGAATGAGAACAATAGTAAGTAATGCTATATATCTATTTTGAATTCTCATTTACAACTTACACCAAATCATTTACTAGCAACTTCACCATCAATTGATAAAACTACTTTAAAATTTACTTCATCAATTTTTTTATATAGATGTTAGTAATATAGATATCTGTTCAATAAATGAATTATATGATAATACGCAGGTACTCTAGTTGATGAATATCCGCTGCTTGAAGTTTCATTCCGTAAGAGCCCACGCATGCAACCGCGGACTCTCCACCTGAGCCGCGCTGCTCCATCAGCATTCCTCCGAAAGACTTGCGGAGTCAGCGAGGCGTCGCGCCCTCGCTCCTTCCCCCGGCGCCTCGGGCTCCCTTGAGGCGGCTGGCGTGGCGTGGCGTCGCGGCCCGCCGCTCGACTCCCGACGGCGACGCCGCCGCGTCGACGCCGGCGCCGGCGAGGGGCAGCGCCGCAACAGGTGCCCCGGCGCCCGCGGCGCGCCGCCGTCGGTCGCGTGACTGGCCGGCCGCCGCGCCGCTCGTTTCCCAGGCGGCGGCCGCCGGCGCTCGACGCTCGGTGACGCTGCTGATGCGGCCCGTACCTCTTCGATCGCCATCGCACCGTCAGCTCGGTTATTCGTCATTACCCCAGATAGCGTTCTCAGTATCTCCGTCGGCTTCATCCTTACCAACGTCCTATCCGTCTCCCCCGCCGTAGTCCTCGCCTTCGTTCTGGCCATCGCTCTTAACACTCTCATCGTCGATTTTGCCGTAGCTGTGGTTGTCGTTGCTGTTGTGGCTGTCACTGTTGTCATCGCTGTCGTCGTCGTTGCTGTTGTCGTCGTCGCTGTCGTCGTCGTCGCTCTTAATGCAGTCTTTGTCGCCGTCGTCGCTGTTGACGTCGTTGCTGACATCGGCGGTCTTGTCTTTGCTTTTTCCGCCGTCTTCGCTGTCGTTCTCATCCTCATTCACGTAGTCACGAACGATCTTCTGAACTTCTTCACCACCGTGCCCAAGGTAATGAGATAACGCAAGTGAGATTACAAAAATTATTTACTAATCGCTTTATGCTCAACATCTCTATTCTTTCCTAACTGTCCGTACATCTCCTGTTGACTTTAGAACCGTGTTTGTTGGTATTTTACGGAGTCGAACTTTGAACCATAGTCGCTGCATAATAAACCACTAATAAATACTTACGTTGGTGCGCTCTGAACAAAGGTAGTCTTTTTGTTTAACCCGCGTTTCGTACCTTCGTACCACATGCATTTTGTCGATGCATTTCGTTCCGACGTACAGGTCGACGTGCGGGACACTGAGGAGACACTATTGACGACTTGTACTGCTCGAACATTCACCTCGGCTATTAGAATCTGCCGTGTCCATTTCGTCAGCTAGATGGTATCTAAGCCACAGTTGAAACGAGCCGTGGAATTGAGAATGAACGTCTTCACTTCCGTAGGGAGTAATGTTCGAATATAAAACTTTTAAATTGTAGACAAAAACGGGTCCCAACATCTTTCCAAATGTACATTTATTTCTTTTCCTGAACCTTAGGATTGCTGCCAATCCTCCATCAAGAATGTTAATATTTATTTAGTTCAACATCTAGATATTCATCGTTATCTTATTTTTCTAAATTTCTCTCCGATTCATAATGAAATGCTTCTTTTCCTTATTGTCTGTGTTCATCTCCTTGATGGCCTGTATTTTGGTCAGAAAAAATTGAAGGAAGATTGACTTAGTCGCAAAAATCTGAAATCACATATATAAATAATGTAATTTCACACTTTAATATTATGGCAATACTAATAAAATTAATATTTATAAAGATATAATATTTTGAGTATAAACTGAAAATTTCCAAGGTCATGTTTGTTCATGATGAAAATTAAAGAGAACGCTTTGGATATCTTAGACTCGATGGTAAGGTGAAGGAGCGTTGCCTCGATGTTGCGAAATTAATAAAAGGGAGTGGCGGAGCGCTTGATTAAACAAGGGCCTCCGCATTATGAATTTATTATTTTGTGAACTCTGCTTTAATTTGTTTCGTAGGAGACGACCCAGCTACCAAGCCTTTGACCTCTCTGTAACTTAATTTTTAAGCCATTACTTTCACTTTTCCTCCAATTAAAACTACAATTAATTGCATTAAAGGCCACTACGATTAGAATAGTTTTGTATTCACTGTGTTTAATGAGCTCTTAAAGTTGCATTGTAAAATTTCAGAAGTTTGTGGTCGTAGCTTTGCAGTTAGCTATTCAGCGCAGGATGAAATAATTAATTTCTCAATGTACTAAACAGAGCTGGGAAAGCAGAACTGAAGAAAAATATAGACCAGTATATTATTTTGCAGGACAGTAATACTAAATGATATTCTAAAAAGCTGCAATTTATTTTGGTGGTATAACCTTCCTCAGTCTCTCTACCTGTGTCCTTTTAAAGTATCTTGTCAAGTCTCTCTCTTCATTTCAGATTCCTATAGATATTTTCACAAAATGAAATGACCATGATCGTCTAGGGGTTAGGACATTGCTGGAGGATGAGAACACTGCAACGATTTTTAGTTTTGTTACAGAAGTTTAAACAAAAAATTCATTTATCAATTCAAAGAATTCGTTTCAAAACCCGTCGTTCTCTTGTTATTCAAAATTAACTCCCACTTCTAAATTTATACCCTTATTGGAGTATGTTTCCTTGACTTTTTTCGTACTTTTCATGTCTCATATATGTGCATTATTTCCGGTACCTCTTCTCGTCCTCCTTCTCGTCCTTATCATTTTTTCCGTGTTTCTTCAGCGTCTTCTCTGAGTCCTTCATCATTCTTCGACTCTTCTTTATGCATTGCCTCTTCCTGCTCTTCATTCTTTTCATCCTTCCCCTTCATTCCATCGCGCCCCGCCCTTCTACGATCCTCCAGCGAACAAAAGAGGCAGCACCTGAGGCGGGGAAATTGCCTACGCGCGGATGCCTCCGGTCCCACCCCGCCCCTCCCCTCCACGCCCCTATACCCCGCCCCGCCCCTCCCCGCCTCGCCCGGCCCGCCCTGTCTCACCTCGCCTCGCCTCGCCTCGCCTCGCCCAGCTCGGCCCCGCCCCGCTCTCATGGATTCTCTACGCGCGGCCGGTCTTCTTCCCTCCCCGCCGCTCTCCGTCCCTCCCCGCCGCTCTCCGTCCCTCCCCTCCCCTCCCCAACCCGCCCTCGCCGCCACGCTCCGCTCGCCGCCTTTGTTGACATTGTCTCCCTTATAATGGATGTTGATCGTCGGTCGAGAGGTTGCCTCTCTCAGAGCGACATAGCAGCCTTTCCCATAAGAGTTTAAAATAAGTTTGAGAACGTAGTATGTCGCCTGTTACTTTGGCAGCGCCGACATATTGTCCATTCAAAGCCGAAAAGAAACTTTGTGAAAGTGTGAGAACATAGTGAACGGATGCACGAGCTCGTAAATTGCGCGACGTGCCTTTCGCAGGCCCGGCGAACTTGCTCGGCGCCCGGGTTGCGTTCGCGATGGAAGGCTGCGACACGCAAACCGCGCACTTGACCTCCACATTTCTCGGGAAATTGCTCGACTCTTTCGGATTTTTGAGGCTGAGGCTGTGAGAAGGCAAACGGTCTCATGCACTAGTTTGCGTTGTGTTAATAAATTGCAGCCTCACTGAGAACTTCAGTTACAGGCAGGAACTCCACCGTGAGTTTTCAAATTTCATAGGTATACCTTTGGAATTTGTGAGAACAAAAGGGGATTTCTGACGTTATTTTAGGAAGTTAACGCACAATATCGTCACTAGCTTATTTTATTTTTAATCAATATTTTTACTAACAGAACCTACTATAAATTCACTTCTAAATATTTGTTCAATTTTCTTTGTTTTGAAATTACAATTTTTGTCATTGGAAAAAGCTGTTTGTGAATAAATCAGAAAACAGATTTTACACACCATTCATATGATGTTCTAAAACCTTTAAATGTGATGTATATGTATTCTAAATAGGAATTACTTAATGAAAATCGCTTTTGTTGAAATGCACACCTTGCTCAGAAGGACATATTCAATGAATATTTACATTTTCGAATAATTAAAAGCGTCTGAAGTATGGAAGCGTAGTCCTACAATCGTGTGAACAACCACAAATTCCGAACTGGTGATATTGTATTTCATAGATAATGGAATTACATAAATTGAAGCCATATCCAATCTATGATATCTTGTAATGTCTTGGATCAGAGAACACAGGCGATTCAAACTTTAGTAGTTATTAATGTGAAACGGTTTGATCAAAAATATACCGTCCAATTACGCATCTAGGGGTCAATGTACCGTAGGACGTTCATTCAGGTTTCTTATTGTTACAAATGCTCAGCCTCTCATAACTCCGTTAATACCTTTGCCTATGTTTCGGTTCCCATTCGGTGAGCATTCTGCTTGTGCCAGTGAGGCGGCACGCCGACAGTCTCTTGATTTGAGAAGCCATTATATTACGCGCCAGTTTAACTTTCCTTTCTCAGACATGTGCACCATTACAGTTTTGTTTGCCGTTTCCATGTATACTTGTAACTATTTTCGGTCTTTATTGTCCCTTCAATAGAAATCAACGCCAAACTAGCTATTTTTCAAAAGAACAAACAGGGAGTGGAACAAGAGGTGGAACAAATTGTGGCTAATTCATAAAATGCATTTTCTGTTCCTCGATAAACCAAATTATGAATATATTTCATGTTAACTTTTGAAGTTGCGAAATGTTTAAAGCAGCACCTTCAACTATCAACACCATCAATGAAGATTATTTTATGCAGATACATGACTTCTACTGAATGTTCAATCTGAAACTACCCCATGTACTATCCCAAGGGAAAATGAACTGAAATGTAGAACACCAGAGTAGAAGATACCTTACTACACCTACATACTTCAGCCTCCATCACCACTCACTCCGATCTCAAAACTTCGTCAATTCCACAAAACTACAGAATGAATCGTCACGAACCCACATATACCTAATCAAATTATACCCTAAATTTAGTATTATTTTCATCTGTCTACTTGGATGCTGATTTCCCAATCACCAATGTCCTTGCCTCCTTCGCAGCACCGTCGCCTGTGCCGCCGCCGCCGCCCCAGCGGGCGAAAGGGCTTGCGTGATTGCAATATGAATGACTGGGGAGGCGGCAGCACTGGCGAAGGGACCGCACGCAGCCTGACCTGCATCGGCGGTGGCGGCGCGGCGCGGTGCGGCGCAGCACGGAACAGCGCAGCGCGCGGGGCGTAGTAACCGAGTTACCGGGCAGGGCCGCGCGCGCTTCCATTTTTCATTAAACTTGGCGCTCTCGATATTTACAAGCGGAGGCGCGCCGGCCGCGCCTCGCTTAAATATTTGAGCGGCCACTCGAGTCCCCTCGCTGCGGCGACCGCGCCCCGCCACGCGCCTCCCCGCCACGTGCCCCCGCGTGCCCGCCCGCCGCAAGTTAGTTTCGCCACTCTGTTCTGTTTCTCTCAACACTCTCCGTCTCTCTCCCCCTCGCTCTTTCTCTCTTCGTCACTCCTTTTGGATCATTCCCTTTCTCCTCCTTTCTCTCTCTCTCGAGCCCCTCTTCACCTGCCTTCCCTTCTCATCTCATTCTCTCTTCATTTGTCCCACTTTCTTCCCCTCCTTTTATCCCTCTTATCTTTTATTCCCTTCCTTCTCTCTTCTCTCATTTATCTCATTCATTCAGTCACTCTCTATCTTCTTTCTCTTTTCCTCCAATCTCTCCCCCATTTCTCACTCCTCCTTTTATCCCTCGCTCTCTCCTTATCTCTACACACTTTCATCTCCTCTGTATCTGATCCAATGTCTCAATTCGTCTGTTCTTTTCCTCCTCAATTCGTCTTTCGGCTTATTTTATTCTTTGTTTTTGCACTGTATCTGCCTCCTTGCGCACATTCTGTTATTCCGTCATTATCTATGCTGCTGTTTTGGGTTCATCCTCGTCATCGACGTACATTTTCCCAGTTCGAGTCTTTCCCCATCGTATCTCACTGCTTCTCTTCGCTCTTTCCCTTCAGACCCCATCTTCGCCCCCTCGCCCTTCCGGCCGCCACCCACAGGAGCAGAGACCGCCGCCGTGGTGTTTGTGTGTGTTTCTGTGTGTGTGTGTATTTCTGTGTGTGTGTGTGTGTGTGTGAGTGAGTGCGTGTGTGTCGTCGGTCTCTGTGGACAGGGCCCCCGAGGACGTGCGCGCACCGCAGGAACCCGCACTTCGCTCGCGGAGACTCCAGAAGTCGCTACCGGCGCCACTCCGAGAGCGCTGTCGTGTGCCGCACGCACACTACGACACTTTTCGTTGGGTGCTAGTTGTTTGTTTTGTTGCAGAATCCGTTGGCGGATGTTATTTCATACTTTAATTAAATGTTATATTTTGTTGTTGCCGCAATTAATATGGTTTTGTTGTAGTCTGTAGCTAGTACAGGCATAGATCAAATATAGAATTGTGTGTAATCTGCATAGAGGATTCATTCAGTTTATATTGAGATCAAATTCATGGATCTTATTTCTAACAGGATAACTGTCCTTTTGTTATATGGATTACATTATAGTCGTGAAATACTTTGTTTAAACACAAGTCACAAACAACAGTAATGCTTCAGTTTAGCTTCATATCATCGCTTCTCAAATCGTGTTTCGCAATTTCTTCCTTACCAAGCACACCTGAACAATTGACGCCGAAGCCACTAGTCTCGTCAGTAGACTTTCTGCTAAGCTCATAATGAGTTCCGCAAGCGCCTACTCGCTCCTCCCACCCCTGTAGGATGACTGAGGACGCGTATGGCGCCGTTCTCGAGGCTAACATCAGCGGGACCCTTCGCTAAAACATTCAGCTCCAGGCAACGCTTTGTTGCCGTTGGATTGTCACGATAATGTACGTTAAGAATGCTGGAGATGACCCACAAAATAACGTGAATATATCTGAAGATATGAAAATTACGTTATTCGAGTGTTGAATGAAAGTGTGTGTGTGTGTGTGTGTGTGTGTGTGTGTGTGTGCGCGTGTGTGTGTGTGTGAAAATTGTAGTTCTGAAGATGTAAAATACAAATGCATTATTAAAAAATAGTAGCGCTGAATTTTATTGTGTTATAATTAACATTAATTCTGCTGTTATTAAATATGCTACCAAATTTATATTGGTAGCATATTTAATAACAGCGGAATTAATGTTAATTATAACACAAAGTTGAGCGCTACAATTTGTTAATAATAGATTTGTATTTTACATCCGTATGTATTTAGACAGACTAAAATTTTATCAAAATATTGATATTAATCAGTATTTTGAATGTGCATAAATTTTATATCATTTCATTGTTTAAAAAACTACTAGTTCATGGCTATTTAAAGGAAATTTTTGTCAGCTTTTTAAGATGAAATTTGAATATTCATTAAGGCTCAAATACGTCAGGATAGGATACAAAATGGATGTCACTAACACAGAACCGATGTAGGAAGGAGGTGTGACGGGCGCTGGGAAGAGGGGAGGGGGCCGACTCAATCACCCACCCCCTCCGGGAGCCTCTGAATGGGGTGGGCGGGCGGGAGGCAATCGCGCGGCTGTAATGAGGCGCTTATCGGCGCATTTTGCCGGCGGCGCTGTTTTGCAGCGGGTGAGCGACGGCCCCGGGCGGCGCTGTGGGCCCCAACGAAGACAAATGGGGCGACACAGCAGTTGGTCATTTTAACACATCTCAACGTGCAACATTTTTTAAAAAAATTCTGGCATAAATAAACGAAAAAAAGTAACTACATTTCTTATTTTCTTGGTGAGATGTATTCGAAAGTCATTGCTAATATTATTTCTTATTTTATTATAAAATTGGGAAACGTGACCCACTCAATAAATTGTAATCGGAAATCCCATCCTATATAGTTTATTATTTTCTTAAATCTCGAAAGTTTTGGTATTTTTTTATTCCTTCCTTCCTTCCTTTCTTTCTTTCTTTTGCCTTTTTTAAATTTTCAATTGCAGGGCAAGTTTGCGAATTTTTGTAGTATATCTTTCTTTACTTATTTGCAGTATAATTATATAGAATTTCAGTCGTTTCTTTCTAATGTCAGAGATTTTCCCGAAGCTTCTGGAATTTCGTTTTCATCCCCATTCCATTTTCGCATTTATTATTGTTATTATCGTTACTTTTGTATGCCCGCCCATTGTGAGGCATGGCGGCGCGGCGCAATGGCAGCGAACCGATGACCGATGGCCGGCGGCGGCCGCGCCAGGGAATTAGCGTACACGTGTTCCGGCGCTAATAAAATTGTAAATAATTTGCGTTATTAATGGGGCGCCATTGTCGTCCTCTGTGCGATAAATCCACGGCTTCATCGCGCGTAAAGACGCATCGACGTCCGACACGGCCACCCGCCCTCGCCCTCGCCCTCACCCGCGGCCACGCCCGTTTTCACATTTGCCCGCGAGGTGCTCACTAATGACACGTTCGTGCCAAAGCTCACCCCTACCGGTTTAGGTGGCTCAGGGCATCTACTGATGTCGCTGTAGTGCCTCTGACCGGAAGGTCCTAGGGTTTGAGTCCCGACAGTGTCAAGATTTTCGACACAACCTACATACTTGTAGCTAGATAGAGTTCAGCCGCTGTCTGGAGAAGACTTCTAGCGGCCGGTTGCGCTGATCAGTAGTTTTCCGTGGTTTCTCCGATCAACACCAGGCGAATGCCCGAGCACAACCCTAACAAACAGGCCACGGAACGCGCGCGATATTTTCTACTTCTTCTTTGTTCTATCCCCATCCTTTTCTTACACTCTTCCGCACTACTTACTCTTACTTGTCGGGATCTTGTCCCGGCTGGAACGGTGCCACGCTGATGCGAAGTACCCGATTGGAGAAAATCTCCGCGAGCTGGCTTAGGTCAGCGCCTGATTTTCCCATTCAACGAGAGATCTCCGTCATATACATCGAAGAAACATCCGCTACACGTACGGGACTAATGACCTTAGTAGTTGTCGTGCCCGGTAACAATTAATTAACCAATCAAAGCTCTCCCCCAATTTGACTTTTCTTAATAGTGGGAAGCTCTCGGTCTGTGTGTAGGTCATCGATAGCCGCGCTGATTTCATTAATACAAGCACACGATGACACCACTCAGAACTCTCACACTTACACCTAAGCTTCGGAGATTGTGCATGCTCAGTCACAATTGCCTCGCTGGCGGAAACTGATCAACGTCCAAGTTTTTACTCATTGGTAGTCGCGCGTCACTAACTGCATATGTTCCTCATTCCGTCTATGTTCGTTAAAATGCTCACATTGACACTCATCCACCCTCCAAGCTTATTTATTATTGACTTAACATTTAGATTATCAATATTTAAGGAGAAATTGTATTACGTGCGAATTGTTTATCTCATTAAAGCCCCATTTTAGTAAAACTACTCTACGTGCACAAAAGAAACGAACTTCTTTTGTGCTACTGCACGCAAAACAGCGATCCAACATGACCGGCCGTGCAGCGACAAGGGCGCACCGGAACATTACCATTGGCTTTTCGGACATTGCGCGCGCGCCCATCAAACGCAGCCTTTTGTGCAGCGCGCTCTATTTCCTGTCACGAACCTGTGTCCCGCAGCGAGCCCGTCGATTTGTGCGTTTCCATTTGCTTTCCTTTACCGGATTGTGCGAGCATGCGCGCAGTGATTTTTATTTACTGCCGAATGGACTTCCCCTCCACGGCTACTATTGTAAATACCACGAAGAGTATGGTATTTTCCATTATTTAAAACAACAAATAACACATTAAATGAAAAACGCCGTCTACATGGACACAAAAATATTAATGATATCCTGCATTCCCCGACTTTGCCTGTGTCATCAGTGTATTACAGTAGTAGTAAGAATATAGAAATATAAAAATTACAAATAAAGAAATACATTTCATACAAAAATGGTAAACACCTTGTGGTCGGGCGCCCCATTTTATTTATTTCATTCCAGCCAATGGTTTGTCAGCCAATACTTCAACCTGTTGAATAACAGGGGGCGGACCGGTTGCGTTTGCTCGAGAGATCCTTCGCGTTTCCCTCATTTCCCTTCCCATCGCTCACTCGGATACACGCGACTTCCCATCGTCGCTTCATTTCCTCGCGTTCCGTCATGCGACGCGACCCGACGCGACGCGCGTCCTTTCGTGCCTGCGCGGCCCTGCACGCGCGCCCCGCGCGGCCACTCGGCGGAACAAGCGGAGGGCAGCGGAGGCCGGCGTCATCGCGATCCGGAGGAGAGATGCTTTCGCACTTCTGAAGAAGCTCGAAAGCTCGGGGGAAGTAAATTCTGGGTTTGGGTGTAGGCTCTGCACAGTTTCGTTGAAATGCAAAGTCGTTTGCGGGCTTGGCGAACTTAGACCCGGTTATCATGCATCGAAGATGTGATATCGTAGATTGGTGAAAAAAACAAACTAGGAAGCTTGAGGAAAATGCATTTATATTTGATTTATTTGATATGATTTAACCAGCAAATAAATCACAAATTGACGAACGCAGATCGGGCCCTCTTTCTCCTGTCCTTTCCCTTCATTATCAACGTAAGAGTTTGATGGCAGGGCACGTGTCGATAGAATTATTGAACGTATGTTGAAAATGTTAACAATAACGAACATTCGTTGGAAGTTATTTTCGGTAAACTTCAGTCTCTTTGGTATGTCCAAGTAAACAGTCTCCGAAATCTGCTGATTTCTTTTCTTCTCCTATCTCGGCTTCAAAGTACTGTAGCTTGGTATGGTCATGCCAACGTGATGTTTACACTTCAGTTAACTCCTGAAAACAGTGGAGTTTGTATTGGTAGCTAGAACTAAGCTACAGGAAATATTCTGGATTTCTTTATTGGAAAAGGATGGAAACTTATAGATTTGTTAATTAAAGAACACTTTCTACGTTATACATCCGGATGTTGTTTGAACTGTTTATTTTAAGATTTCTTTGCCAAGTTTTTAAGTGAACATCATTCTTCGCTCTCCTCCGAAGTTTGAACGTGTTAAAAGGTGTTCTTTGGGGAATACATTTTCAACCTCGTGATCCACGTTCCTTGGCAAATTAATGGAAATAACATACTACATTTTTAATGTTTATATTTTGTGAAGTTTATAATATATCTGATGATATACTTGCTGATGACGTTCTTACAACATCAGTTGTATTTCATTTATTGAATACTTTTGCGGATGTTGTTGTAACGAATGTGCTAACAGCTGCAGATTAGCATGATTTTATCTTCTGACGGCAGAGCTTTCCCCCTCAACATGATCTCTTCCGCGGGATTAAAGCTTGGATAAATCATCTGCAGTGAAAACCAGAATACGAAAGTTTAGAACATAGGTGTAGATTCTGAAATGGCTAAAAAACTCCAGCCTACCCATACACTACCACATAATCTAGTTTATACTCATATAAAATCGCATTCTAAATGTTAAAAAAATAAAAAAATAAAATTTATGAATACGAAGGTTTTTCTGGTGAACTCCGTCCCAAAACGGAAGATCAGATGGCCTTCCCCGTTTCCACATCGTGGTGCAGGGCCCATCGCAAACGCAGCATTTTTTGCGCGCGATTTGCGCCACGCGTGCGCCACGTGCCTGAGGCGGGCCGGTGGGCGGCGGTCAGGCGGCCTGGCGGCCGGGCGGGCAGTGGGCCGGCCGGACAGGCGTGAAGAGATCAAAGGCGGCGACTGCGGCGGCACCGGCCCGCGGTGGCCGCCGCCGCGGCAGCTCGGTTCGAAGCCCGCGCGTGCCTGCGCCGACCGCAGCGGCCGGGTGGCGCGCGCGCGCTGCAGGAGGCAGTGGCAGGCGGAGGAGGCGTGGCACGTGCGCGCGACGAAGCTGGCCAAAGGGGATGCGTCCACCGGAGCCCCCAGGAAGGAGGCTGCTGCGGCTTTCAGATAATTTACGATCTGGTGCGTGTCTCTTTAAGGCTCTCAAATCAATTGAAGAAAAATCGTTTTCTTATATAAGCTTTGTGATGAAATGATGAGGTTTGATTGGAACCAACATTTGAATAACTGGGGAAAAATATACACTGTTATGCAAAAGGCAAACGCTTTTCTTGTTCATAAATAGTCTTTCAAAACGTATGTTCATCGATACTGTCTAATAATAATGGCTACATTACACTTGAATTTGCAAAATTTCGTTAAATAATATTATTGGGACGTGTTTGAAATTAATAAAAAAAAAAGATTTAGAGTCTGCTCCGAAATATCTTTTTTCTTTAAAAAAGTCTTTCAAATGGTGTTTTTAGAGATTAGAGCAATATTATCTACGTTATGCCAACGAGTAATTTCTTTATGCGAGAGGTATGTGAAAATGGAACTATTTCGTTTAAAACAGCGCGTGAATGCTGTACTTCTTCCAGGATATCTTGAAGTAGTTCAGTTGCGGATATAGTGTACTAAAACACATTCATTCTTGATGTGAGTGAAGCACTATTTATGACTTCTTCGAAAGTGAATGCAAGTATTTCTTATCAAGAATGATTACGTAGCTGGATCCTAATGAATTTCCTAATGTAGTCAGTGACATATTAGTAACTACAATATTTCATTTTTCTTGACGCATTTAAACGGTCTGTGACCTTCTTTATCACACAAAAATGTGTCGAGTCAGTTCTTATCCGTATTTACGTTCGGGCATAACTCGTTAGAAAGGAAAGATATATGCCTACATCTATGCTACATAATCTACTTTTTTTTAAGTTTAATTTCATGCCAGATAAATTGGTTTTATCGCTTAGAGGCTTCAGTTTTGAGCTTAAAAGAGTCATTACTTAATTTAATACAGAGTTAAAGACGACTGCTATATAGACGCTGTATTTTTTTTAAAAATTCTTATCAATATTTCAACAAAATGACTATTTAAAGAGGACAATAGTCAATCTACGTATTCGTTTCTTTCCCATTGACGTATTCGTTAACATTTTTTTCAATTACATGCTAATTTGAATACTATTAAATATGAACAAATGTTATATTACTGTATATTAATAAATAAATTGAGAGTACGAAGGTGTGTTAAATCAGGGATCTAGTGCAATGGAAACAGATGTCTCAGCTTAGTGAGACATGGTTTGCCTTTGCCATACTGACAAGAAGACAGACTGATTGTTCCCCTGATAAAACGGTATTTTCATTCTGTACTTCAGTTCCTGTTTAAAACTGTTGCATATAAGAACAGTTGCAATCGATTCGATGTAGCTAAATTCATTTCATTTTTAAGATGAAAAATTGTAGAACTTCTCGGCAGTATCTGAAAGATTTTCATTAGACAAGCAATTCAGTCTGCCATGATGTATTTTATTTACAACGGAATTTAGAATTGAAGTTGGTATCCAAGAAATTTTAATTTTTCTTGAAAGAAAGAAGAAAATACATATATTACTAACTACGTTTAGCAGTATACCAAAACATGAAAACGTTCTGTTAGATGTATTCGCTCCCTCTATTCTGAAAAATACATTTTATTGCACTCAGTTGCGTACACATCTTCTTTCCTCCGCAAAGAGCTGCGGTACTCGAAGCGTTTGCCTACTTGTTCTGTGCGATCGCTTCATACATACAGCTAATGAATGCCCTTCGACGACTCCTCCGCGTCCTTCCTCTGCAGGTTACGTGCATTCGAAATTGAATCAGCCAAAGCTGTTTTCTTAAGCGCTGCTCGGCGCGGCGAGTTCGAGACTTGAAGGAGCTTTGCGTGGGCGGAGGCGGGGGCGATGGCAAAGGTAGCGGCGTCCGAGAGGGGGGAGGGAGTGCGGCCGGCGTTGGCGTCTCTTCATGCGGTCGTAGAGGGCGGGGCCCCGATCCGAAAGCCGGCGATTCGAAGGGCTAGAAAGCAGATTGCAGGTTGATATTGAGTGCAAGAGGTCCGTACATGCTGGAAACAACTCTATTGGGTATTGCAAATACATTTTTGACTGGGAGAAAACCACGTTTTTTTTTCGCTTAAGGCGTGTCTACATGCAGTCGACAAGAGTGATTGATGTTTTCTGCAAAATGTCTTTTGAAACTATATTTTTTGTTTGCCAATCAGTTTTCTTTTTTATTTCGTTAGTCTGAGATGTATCCTATTTTTGTGAAAATTCAACAGTAATAAGGTCATGAGGAAGGCATATATCCAACAATATTTTCTAGTTATAAAGTTCATCTTACATACAATGTTAAAAAGTTAAACTCGGAAAATCATTGATAAATTTAATAATTTTAGATTTTAAGGTAGAGTACAATGTTTACTCTGTTTTTCGGTATGAAGTTTCTAGAATCAAGAGTTGGAATTGCTGAAGTATAAATGGAGCTTAGTACCGTAATGCGCTTTGCATCCTATTCACAATTCGCGTTGGTTCGCAGAAATCGCAATACTATTTGCGCCAACTCTAAAATAGTGAGAATTCTCCAGAAGACTGTTACTGACACGAATTCTCGAAAGAGAGAAATCCCCATCCACAATTGAACAATTGAAGGGAGAAAAAAAAAGAAAATCTAGATAAAAACGCAACGCTAGCGAGTAGATCATGACCAGCAGGAATAGTGAGACGAATGGATAGGAGGGTAGAAACTGTGCGTAGGTAGGCGAGGAAAAAAGATAGAACAAAAAAACATGAGTGGTCTGAAGCAAATGCAAAAGAAGCAGATAATGAAGCGCAGTGGAGAGAAGTAATAGTAGGCGTCGGCAAATAGAGGTAGGTAAACGAGTAGTCAAACGAATGAAAATATGAAGGTGATGGGAACTCTAAACTGGCAAACGGAAATATGAAAGATGCAACGGCGCCAGGCAAAAGAGTGTTGAAGCAAAAGGAGAGGTACAGAGGAACGAAAAATGACGAAAAGCGAGACTGAATGGTGACGCAAATGAACTGGAATAGAAGGGAGCAGAGTGGAATGTCAGTGGAAGGGCGGGAAGAAAAGGTACAGCGAAACAAGTGTGCAGTGAAACGGAGTGAAGCGCTGAGGAGCGGGAGGATAGAACAGAGCGAGGCAAGCGAGTGGTGAGGCGAGTGGAAGGGAGACGACAGGGTTGGGGTGAACGTGCCGAGTGGACGGGCCGGCGCGAGATGCGGCGCTGGGCGGTCGAGCCGACTCCCCAGCGCCGCGTTAGAAGATTAAATCTCCCGAGAAGTTGCAGCAAGTCCGCGCAGCTCCCAACTCGCCCGTCTGCGGCCGGGTCCCGTCGCGCGCGCGGGCAGACCAACGCACCAGCCGCCGCCGCCGCCTCCGCCACCGCCGCTACCGCCGCTACCGCCGCCGCCGCCGCCACCGCCGCTGCCTCCGCCGCCACCGCCGCCGCCACCGCCGCCACTGCCGCCGCCTCCGCCACCGCGAAAATTTCTGCCTCTCCTAAAGCGTTTTGCTGGGCGATTCTCGCCGTTTACACCGCTCGCCCGCCCGCCGCCTAGCGGCTCCCTCGCGAGCAGCACACCAGGGAAGTTGCGACCCCTCTGACGCCGGCTGGCTCCTGCGGTCGTTACTGTCAGGCGCGCTCTCCGGCGCGCTCTGCCCTTAAAATCTCGGCCCTCGCGTTCACCGATGACGCATGTACTTCACGTAACCTGCCGTAATCGCGCTTTTCTCGTGGCAGCCGTTTGACTTAGGATTTTACCGATAGTACTGTTTGTTGCGAGATTAGTTTGTTTCACGCTAAAATAAATGCAAAGAGAAGCTGAATAAAAGGAACTTAGTTAAACGTTTTAGATCACACTCCTCCGAAAAGTGAATCGATAAGTGATGTATGCCGTAGGTTGGCATGGAGCTTCATAAAGTTAGTTCTTTGTGAACAATTTCTTGAAAGCTCTTTTTATCACTATACATTTTGTACGGTAAAGATCAGATCAAATTTAGCACGTATCGAATTAAGTTGTCTTGATAGTGGTCTCAGTTTTCACTCCTTCACATCTTATTGTGTTAACTGGGCGCTTTTGGCCCCGGTAGTCGCGTCGTGTTTATAAAACAATACAACGCTCTCCCTCATTGTTTTGCCACACAACGTCCGTTCACGTTTTCTCTGTCACATTAGGTGGCTAATTCCCTGATAATAATTACCATTGGTGTAATTGAATCTCTCTGTAATTTACAAATGACAAACAGGACCGCCAAGTCACTCTAAAGTTCTCATTGAAGCTTTCCATCACCGTCAAGTCGGAAATCCTTCCTACGATTTTGTTATTCCTTCTCCTACAAACTTCTCCGTCTATTCTACGAGTCGCCTCCAGCAGTCACCGCTCCTCCCACAATTCCTACCTTGAACAGCTTCCAACAACCATCACAGCTGTTGCAAACGTCGCTCTTTCCGCGGCGCCCAACAGCTAAGGCCCGCCCCCCTCCGACTAACACGCCCAGGCGGGCCGTCTGCGTCCTCGGGAGGTCGTATCACGGCTCGCAGCCCTCGGAGACAGCTCCGGCCGGTAGAGTCTGCGGGGACGGGGCGGGGCGAGGGCGGACGCGCGCCCGATATTAACTTCCTCTAGTTACCGAGTTGGCCGGGTGGAGATCTTGCTGAATTCACTTCTCACCTGAAGTTGTCGAATGGGCGTCGGCGCGCGCTGGAGGGCGTCTCCGTTCTGATGCTAGCGCAGCTGCTGCCGTCTTCGCGCAGAAAGCGGCCAGCGGGGCCGGCGAGGGCGGTTTTGGGCTGTGTGGGCACTGGAGAAGGCCAGGATAGCCGGGCGTCGGCGGCGGTTAGGAAGGCGGGGCGGCGGGGGCTGCGAGGGAGGCGGGGGCTGCGAGGGAGGCGGGGGCTGCGAGGGAGGCGGGGGCTGCGAAGGAGGCGGGGGCTGCGAGGGTGGCGGGGGCTGCGAGGGAGGCGGGGGCGGCGGCAATGTCTGTGCGGGCGGTGCGAGCTGTGCGGGCTGAGCGAGAAACCGGGTGGCGAGAGCGGTGGGGGCGGCAACAAGATACAATTACGTCATGTAGTGGTGATTCGCCGTTTGGGTCACATCAGATAGTTTTGCTAGCAAAACTGTTACAGAAATATTGAAATGTCATGGGACGTATTCCGAGGAAATGTGTTTCATAATTCTAAAATTGCTATCCTGAAATGGTGCTAAGACAATTACATTTTAGTACCTTTCTACTCGTTATCTGTTAATATGTGAAATAAAAATAAACCTCTTAATTCCAGCTTGTGGTCAGTGTAGCTGATCCAAGCGATTTCAAGCGAATTCAACAAGTGTTAAATGAAATAATAAATTCCACTGTACTCTTTTTTTATGAACAGCATTTCTTATACTACTTCGAATAGAAGAAGGCTGTTGTTTCTTAATAGTCCACAACCCACACTCAATTTTCATTCTGGATATAGAAATCATTTCAAGGATTTTAAGAAGCCTATTTCGATGTGTGATATAACAAATAAAATATGACGAATTCGTAATGTGCTGGTGTGGTGGAGCCGTGTTGAAACGTTCGGCGCGATCACCCGGGTTACGAATCCGGTTTACCAGCTCTCTTGCACAAGAGCACTTCAGTGATAGGGCATGTCCCACTCAGTTACACTTGAAGGTAACCGGATATTATATGGTCTACCGTATTGTAATGTCCAAACAATATATGTTTTGAAAACTAAAAGAACAAATCTCTTAACACGTGTTTCAGTTCCACTGTGTCTTTAACATTTTTCGTTCTTTAAAATCAAATTTCAATTACTATTTTACATAGTGGTAATTTTACATGCTTTAGTGGTAATTACTATTTTACCCACACTGCATCTTCGTTGCAATTCAAGTTAACGTCACATCTCCGTCAGAACCGCATACTTAGCAAATTCGCCTGAGCGACGTGGAGCGCGGAACCCTATGTCGCGACGAGCGCTAGTTCGCCTTTCGGCCGCCTAGAATCGCTATTCATCCCAGGGCGCAGGGCGCGGCGCGGCGCGGCGGCAGAGAGCGCGCAGACGATGTTTCGCAACTTGGCGAACTCGACGCGACAGGCGCGAGGCGGCGCGGCGGCGGCAGCAGCAGAAGCGAAGGCGGGCGCTGGTAGTTAGCAGTTGCCGCCGCCGCCGCCGCCGCCGCCAGTGCTGCCGCTACGTCAAAGTGCGCACGCAGGAATTCCCATCACGGCCGGGCCGATGCCTGCTCCGTTGCTTCTGCCGCCGCCGCCTGCGCGGCAAGAAGTTTGTTTTAATTCTGCAATCTTGGCGTTGTGCAGGCGCAATTACAGCGCTCATTAAGTCGGGGGCGGAGGGGGCGCGGGCGCGGGCGGGGAAGCGTGGGGTGGCGGGTGTAATTAACTGCGCCGTCGGCCCGCGCGGGGGCGGGGCGGGGCGGGGCGGACGCGTGCGGCGGGGTGAACAGCGGCGTTCGCGCGTGCCGGCGAAGGTCGTGGGAGGGGGTGGAGGGGAGTTGGCGGGGCGCGAACTCTGGCCCGTTCGACTGCCCTTCAAACACCTGCCGGGAAGAGCCCTCGTCAGGTGTACTCGCCTAGCAGTACCATGGTTTGTTGTTGCACTCCACTGATACATTCATGATGCATGATTTTGAGGAAACCGAATTTGACATAGGATGTCTACTCTACATGGGACGTGTTTAAACTGAGCATATAAATATGATTCGACCTAGTTGAAATAAATGTACAGGTGGTTAGAACCAAGGGTGACGTATACCGTACGCCTGGTTTCTTTGTGCCGAGGCGCCGAAAAATATGTGATAATTTCAGGTATTATTTAGAAATTATTAATCAGTTTCTATCATCGAATAACCTTTAAAAAAATACCAGTCGCACCTCCGCGGCTCACTGAGGTCGCAAGTAATTTTCATAGCTCTCCCATATTTGATTTGAAAGTGTGAAACGTATTTGTGCGTTCATGTAGAACTTTCGTTACTTATAATTTTGGCGGGCGATTCTCGCCCGTCCCATGCCCGCCTCTGATCTGCGGCGCTCGGACGGCCGGGTACGCTGTCCCTGATGTTTGCGCTGCGTCGGTAATCAATTCCGAGTTTGGCACGGATCGTTCATTGCCTGTTTGTTGCTGCCCCAGTCATCAGCGGGAAGTTTGATTGTTGATTTACAGCTCGTGCAGCTTGTGCCTGCCTGCCTGCCTGCCTGCGTCTCTCCGGTGAGCGCGAATGACCGTTCATCACCGTGGCCAGCGCGTTGTGCTTGTTGCGTAAACGAAGAGGAAGCGCGAGAAGTGAAAAATCTTTTTTTATTGTTTTTATTCTGATTTCTCATCGGCGTAACTAATGGTGAATTTCCTTTTTGATTAAATATGAGTTGTATTCTTACTCCTCTGTTTCTTTGGACTCGAAGTTCAACTGAATATTGATGTAGATCCTTGAAATCACGAATCAATTGAAAATAATGGCTTATACATTCCAGTTCACAGGATTTCACTTGCGATTCTTTCTCCTGTAATTTTTTTTTGTAAGTAGTAATTAAATTAAGAATTCAAATGTCTAAGAAAAATAATATTTATATTACGTATAGCATTTGTACGCAGAATGAATACATTTAAATATGTTCGCATTTATATGAGCGATCCCGCTCCTTTGTGTATTTGATTATTAGTCCTGCATTAAAGTAAAATATTTTTGTTTTCTTCGGTTCAAAAGAATGAATAAAAACGTGTTTTTTAACAATAATATATTGATGAATTCTAAATTTTTGGGTGAAATAATCAGTAGACTTTCAAACTTGATGTGTTGAAACCTATTTAAAAAGTAGTAAGAAAAAGCTAATCGTCAATATTGTCTTTAATTGATATTAATAGCCAAATTAACTTTGAGCTCCTATCATGACGTCGAGCAGGCATACATCTCTCTTATCTAGCTTCGAAAAAAATTGCAATATAATGATGTACATTACGCTTCTTGTTCCCAGGCAAGATGCAACTTGCCGATATCATTTGACGAACGTGGAGATTAGAGTATCTCTCCGTCTGCAGCTGTTACATATCTAACTAGCTTCTCATCAATCTTCTTCCACAATGAGCACATGATGCCCTTACTCTGTGCGTGTTGTGGTACTACTGATTGTATCATTCCCGTCGCTCATGGTTATTCCGTGGTCTGTTCTCCTTGTAGCCTGACGTAATGACACGACAACATGTAGCAACAGTCTGAAAATCACCATAACCACTTTACCACTCTGTTTCAATTTCATTTATTTGTTACAAACCTTTGAATGTTTGTCGATGCTTTCTACTTACTTGACTACTTAAACGTCCTCTTTGAAACGGTCCGTTTTCAGTTGACGTAATCAGTTATTGTGACATCCCTTGGGCTGAACTTGCATTTGTTTCTATACAGCGTGAAGGGTTTTGATAATAAATGAGAAATAACTGAAGGTATCCATAACCTACATAATGTGGCAACTAAATATTATTACAGCAATTTAATTTTTGAATGAATCGTCTTTAATATTGGTTTACCTAGTTTATTTTTACTATTTCTTAACAAATTTCTTTAAAACAAAGATTAAGAAGTAATCGAACGTGTTTGTGACGACAGATTGGAGCCTTTTCTCAATTTATGGATAATAACGATCCATTGGCTCTCCTTGTTGACTCTGCAACCACATTGCGCGTACCCACAACCTGAAAGTCCTTTCCACCAGCACCCCAGTGCAGATTCTCCACCGCGGCGCACCTTTTTCCACGCGAGGCAGCGCGAGCGGGGCAGAGACGTCACGATGGCTGCTCAGGGTGGAAGGGGGAAGTGCGGCGCCCGCAAGTCAAACAGACTTCGCGTGCGGGTCAGCGCTCGGCAAACGGCAGGCGCTACTTTCCCCGCCGCCCGCTGCCTCCTCATCCACCCGCGACGCCACGACTGCATCCGCCGCTCCGTGGGTCTCCGCCGGCGACGTAAAACCACAACGCTCCTGCCCCCATTGCACTCGCTACAGCTGCCATCTCCGCTCTCGCAGCCGTTCTCGCAGCCCCCTGCTTCACAATTCCCGTTGCACTCTCGCTCACGCCCTGATTCTTGTGCCCCTTCCGTCCGTACTCGCGCCCACTCTCCATCCGTACAAGGTGGCTGACTGCAACCCCTCTCGCTGGGAGGTCCTATGTTTCAAGATTTTATACACTTGCTAGATAGCTAGGGCGAGTTCACCCGCTGTCTCGAGGAGAATTTTAGCGGCCTGATACTCTGATCGGTAGTTTTCCATGGTTTCTCCGATTAACACGAGGCAGTACCCTAACAAACGGGTCGCGGATCTTCCTCTTCCTTATTTTATCATCACCCCCAAAAGCAATAAACACTTTTACTTACATGCTCTACACTACCACATATGTCGGGATGTTAGAGCTTCTCTCTCTTAGGGTTGTGCCCCGCTGGTGGGAGATACCTCTTCAGGAAAAAAGTCTGTGGCCGTCTTATAAGTCGGCGTTGGATCTCGCCATCCAGCGAGAGAAGATCATTGCCATCTTCCGCGTCAAAACATGCATTACACTTCTGGGACTTCTTCACGGCTGTTGACACGCACATAAACACTAATCAATGAATCAAAATCCATTCGCACTCTCCATCCGCCCCTCTACGTCCGCTGCAAACGGCCATACAACACCCGACCCTGCTCTGGCTTTGCAACGGTCACCGTTTCCTGTTGTCTTAGTCTCTGGCCCATTCGCTACGCGCCGCCGTCACCGCTCCCGCTTCCCTCCTCCGCCGACTCCCTCTCCGCGCCACTCTGGTGCGCACCGAGCCTGCTGTGAAAAAGGTCGGTTCCACCCGCGACGCTTCTCCGAAAGCTGAATCAAAGAGTTTTCTCCAACACCTTTTAAAACTACCAGAAAATGACGAGAACTGACAAGAATATAATTTAGCAATTTTCGGCATCTTTCTTACCTTGAAGAAAAGTGATGTTGAAATCAGTCACCCTCGGAATATTTTCGCAAGGAAGGTCTTGGCAACCTGTAGATGGTGTCCATTTGTTACAGCTTATTAGAACTACAGTCCCATGAATAAATAAGCTAATAAATATTAGTAATAAAAGAAGTAATAATTATTACACTAATATTAATGATAATATTATTCAAATTGTTAAGAAAATAGTGGACGTTTTCAGAGCCAATTGGAATTTAATGAAATGATATCTCTCGTTCACAAAAGGAATGTGAAAGTAAGGTTTCAGTAGACACGTTGTTTTGTAATTGGCATTTTAGGTCATGACTTGACCTCAGCGAGATTGGATTCTAAAGCACGTGAAAATGTCGAATGGACTTTTAACATTTTGGTGAACATGCACAAGCGATGAATACTTGAAGGTATTCTAAACAGCCAACACTTCCTAGTGCAGTATACGCCGCTTCTTCACGTTTAAATACAAGCAAGTTTTGACTTGTCAACATTTTTAATGATCTCTTCCATTTATGCAAATAAGAATATGAACGTGGAGTACGTTATATTGACGTTATTTTCCTTTGTTTCCGTGGTTATTTTCCGACGTTATTTTCCTTTGGTTCCTTTCCTTTTCCTTTCTTTCCGTGGTAAGCGATAGAATACGAACTAACGCATTCCAATTAAACGGTGTTTATCACTGATAATTGTATTGGACTTTGACAGTATTGGCGGTTTACTTACATTTTGTTTTTAGAAACAAAAGTTTCCATGATCAAGTAATTTAAGGATGTGTGTTCAAAAGGACCTAAACGAATTTTTATGCTTGTTTTTACTAAATCATCTTAATTTTGCTTATTTTCCTCAAAAGTTATAAATCAAAATTCTATTTATTCAAACCATTGATTTCTTAAATAAAAAGTAATGATGCATATGCAGCATAGTCTTTCGCGAAGAGCATTGAAATTAAATAGTTTCATCGTGCTATTGCTAACATTTATGGAAAACTATAATGGCACGCATGTGGATAATGTGAATAAATGATATCAACATAGCCACTGTAGTTAGAGGAACATGGGATATTTTTACAAACAATAATTCTGCTTGCATTTCCATACTAAATATTTTCTGAAAGATATATGATTCCACAAAAAGTTGTAGCAAACTCTAAATTACACATCGTGCTTTTGAACTCTTCTGTAGAAATACGCTCGTTCGGTAATAACAGTAAATATCTCTGGTTCATATTGAACCGTTACGTAGACGCAGGAAAGAAAACTAAATCAAAGTTTTACTTTAAGAGTACCTAACTAACATATTTCAATACCTACATTCAAATTCAATTCCTTAGTACGGAAAACAATCAAAACAGTGCTAACTTATAACAGAGAAAATTACGCAATATTACGCAGAATATAACATGGCATTGTTTCTTGTCTTTCGTTTGGCAAATACCCTTCTCGGTTCTAGAAATTCGTGAGAGACGGTGACTTATTGTGAAAACGAGTTAAAAAGACATGGCTTATTTTTATAATACTGCCGTCTTATGTCAGCTTCATTGCAATTTTTAACCAGGAAACCAAACAGAAATTCACTAGACAAATTTCGAGAGTAAAATGTGTCATTTTGTGTCATCGTATACATGTTTTGCTTCTACAGAGGCGAAATAATAGTTGGTGTCTAGTAGGACTTGCTTATTACTTCTTGTTTGTCTGACTCCCCTGACACATCTATTACGACTCACATTTCATCTCTGGTTATTTTCACATCTCGTGTCTAGCAACCTCCAGGTACGTAGTACCTTTCGGGTAATCTATTCGCATTTTGGTGGTTTCGTGACTCGCGTATATGCCGAAGTTGCAGCCATAAAGCCAGACTACCGCCGGAGCGCGAACGTTTATTGCTCGTTCCCTCTACTTATAACCAACGTAAGATCAGCCATTCAGGTAGGAAGTCCCTTCGACCCAACGGACTCTGGGAGAACTGCTGAGAGATCTCGTTCGTATAAAAGACTGTAAACCTTGCGATAGCGACTAAACTGTGAAGACTTCGCGAATCAGATCTGTGAAAAAGGGGAAGCAACGAGAAAGGCGTAGAAACATTGGTACTGGAGAGCTAAGCGTAATCGATGTTACTACCATCTACAATAATCTTTATAGTGAAAATAGAAATAATGTAACCATTAAAGATGTTAGTGAATTGTGCTTATCGATAAGGACATAGCAAAAGCCATTCTGTGGCAATGACAATGAAAGGTCGGCGAGTGAAAAGGTAACAATTGTTAAATTGTGACAAAAAGTTAGAGTAACATTTTCTAACATTTGTCAACTATCACTTAACCATCTCTATTAAAATGTTATTATCATACAATTAAGCCATCCAAAGTGATCTAGACATTCAAAATCACCTGTGACAAGAAATTAGGAATAACATTTTACTAATTTAAAGAAAATCATTTTCATCCTCTACCGAAACCATTATCTTAGTTAGGTGCACAAATTATCCACAAAGTGTCATTTCAATACAAAGGTGGTTTCATACTTTTCCTGACCAAGAAAACGTTAAACAGTGGGAAAACCTTCTGAGCAGTGTTATCTTTAATTTCGGCAATGCTATAAGTTTGCCAACATCTCGTTCAGTTATTTGGAGAGAGGTACTTAAGGTGAATGCGGTGCGGGAAATCTCGTAGTGTTTAGCTCCTTCATGACAATGCACCTGTGTTTACTGCTCAGATTGCAAGAATGTTTGCTTCAAGGATTTGGACCATTCACCCTCATGTCTAGATTGGCGGCAAAGCGACTTCTACCACTTATCAAAAATGAAGAAAGACCTTCTAGGAATACATTTTCAGATAAGTTTGAAGCGAAAAGCGATGATTTCGATCATTTTGCGAACAAAAGTTTGAAGTGTTTTTTCAAAAGCCTAGAAATGTTAAGATGAAAAAAAGTGGTTTGGAGTAAAATATTATTAAGTTGAAAAGCTATGTATTTTTTCTTTGTATCAAAAATAGATGTTTGTGAGGTCAGACACTAACGGAACTCACCTCGTAACTTGCCAGAATCGTACTTGAACTCACAAACGTATACGATATCAGCAAGTGCTATTTCAAAGCTAAGTGCCCTTTCCCTTTCATTGGGGCTCTTTTCATTTATTTTATTGATTTCCTAGGTTGAAGCCGATTGGAGCTTTGCCAATTAACAGTTTTGAAGATAAGATTAAAGCGTTAGTTCCTACACTGCTACCGTTAAATTTTATAGTTAAAAAAACATACAAAAAAAAACAAAACAAAAACAACGGTAGATTGTATCTGAAAGTGAGCGTTTTATTTTCAGGAGACAGTTGTTTATGTAACGATATCGTATGGTGTGTCAATTGAAATTTAAATGAGCGATATTTTTTACATACATATTTTTTATGTACACGTATATAATATATATAAAACTGCGTATGTAAAATTAAACGAATCAGTTTTTCTTTCAGTACATTCAGAAAAACTATTAGATTCTCATATGTTTATTCTCGATTTATAGGTGACACGGCTCTAAAATAATAACTCGTATCATTTTGAAATTCCCGAATCTAATGGCCAATTACAAAAAAAAATCTGGTGATTTCCCATTAGGGATCTCATATCACCACCATTACTCTGCATCTCGAACATACTCGCCATTCCAGCATCAAATCTTGTGTCTCCTTGCAGTTTGATGAGAAATTTTCTCTACGTCAAAATATTTTCTCCTGATGAATGGCATATCGGCGATCGGTAACTTTGGAACGCGGACGTCGGCAGCGCTGAATTCGTCAACAACAGGCTTTGCAAGTCTCACCCATATTGCAGAGCGTACTTCGTTATTTTTCAGTGGAATTTTGTGTTTACTCTTCTGTCAGAATATGTCTATTCAATGTTATTTAAAATCGAACATCACCGTCGATGCGAACGGGCAATACCACATTAATCCTTAATGAACTTCGTGAAATGTGTATCGGAATACATTTTTTTTTGTAAAAACTACCCTCGGATGAAACGCGAGTTTATTTTTCTCTTTTGTATGAGTTGACGTGATAATTATGAGTGGCGCGCCGCTTATTGAAATGTAAGTTAATATGATGTACTTGGGTGCAGTGCTTCTGCCATACCAATTCCGTAGAAATATTTTTCATCATATTTCATATCTAAATATTAATTAATGTTTGCTCGTATCTCTTTTCCTACCGAATGTCAGAGGGAATTCTTAAATCACCTTGTAAATCAACTTTTAAAATAAAATATATTTTTCCCGCTTAAACCAAACATTTTCCAAAGAACGTGTTACGGTGAATATACGTTACTATTTGATCGTATTTATCAAAAGTGAAACTTCTTGGAATATAGTTTAAAATATTTCATCCGATCGTGGTGTCACACACAACGCGCACTGAGTTTGCAATTTATTAATTCCTGTGATACGCAATTCAATGGACACTTGCATTGTATTTTCGATTAAAGCATTAATTATTGTAGTTCGTATTCAAAAGGAGAGCAAGCCCTCTTTCATTGCATTATTTTTACTCTATTTGCAAGACATACAAGCACAAACACATGAGAGAGTCCATGGCGTTATAGTCCCGCAAACGTAACCAACTGGCATGTACTACGTGAACAACTACATCCCGTTCTCTTCTAACTTTCGTCTCATGTCCATCATCTCAAATACGTAAAGGTATAATATGAAAGCAACATGCATACGGTATGAGGTTTTCCCGTTAATTAAGATAATTCTTATGAGTAAATTACAAGAGGAATAATTTCACTTAAATGTTTGTGTTTCAGTATACTGAAAGGTATTCTTTAATGAGTTTAAACTTATGTGCAAATTCATTCCAAATACATTTTAAAATGACTATAAAAATACGTATTCATGTGTTAATGTAAACAGAACGAAATGAATGACACTAAATGAAAATTGTTTAAATTAGACTTTTGGACACCATTGATTTTATTTTCTCACTTACTATATACGTAGTGAAGAGAATATATAATTGTGTAGCGGAAATCGGTGAGTATTCTTTTTCTACAAAACTACTGAAATCCCCTTTGAAATAGGTACCTTTTTAACACATATAGCCTTTGCCGCATTGGAAATTAGTTACAAAGATATTGCGCAGGCGCGACATAATTGTGATGTTGCTGCTAAGAAAAGTTTTCGAATTTTCTGTGTGGGACGCATACTTGGTTGAATGCCAAGGGTCTGTCCGTATGCAAGTTCAATGCGAACGTCTGGTTGCAAGACGCGGCAAGCGGTGCATTGACCAAGAGGATAGTCTTTTGGGGCGACGTTAGCGGAAGTACTGATGTAAAAGAAGCAAATATATTATATAAAAGAACGAGAAGGAAGTAAGGAAAAAGAGAAGAGAAAGAAGCATTAATAAACAAGGCGAGGGGGGAGTTAGAAAAGAACAAGACGAATGAGTAGAACGAGTTGGAGGGAGCGGAGGAGGAGGAGGAGGAGGGAGGGAGGAGGGGAAAGAGGAAGTGGAGGGGTTAGAAGCATCCGCGGCGCGCTGATCCCCGCGACCGGCCGGATCGACCCTTCGATGGTACGATCGCTTCCAAGGCGAGGGCCGGGCTGGGGGCGGGGGCGACGGAAGCACTCGCTCGGGGGGCGGGCGGGGCGGTGCACCCCGGAGGCCGGGGCCTAACCCGGATTTACGCGTGCGCAGTCGGCGCGGCGGGGGCGGCGGGGCGGGCCTCGGGCGGCGGTCGCGCGGGGCGGCGGCGCCGGGCGCCACTAGCTCTTCGTTACGGCGACGCCCGCTAATTCCAGCCGCCCCCGCCGGCCTCCCGGGGCCGCCGCCGGACGCGCGCGCCGTGCCGCCCCCGAGCGCCGGCCGCTTCCGCAGCTGAGCCACTGCCCCGCCCCCCGCGGGCCTCCTCGGCCCCCCTCGGCCCTCCTCGGCCCCCCTCGGCCCACCCGCACCCAGGAGGAGATGATGGAGAGGACGTGCACAGGCAGGAGGCATCACTGGCGCTGGGGAAACAAGATGGGACGCGAGACAGTCAGTGCAAAGTGCCATTTGAGAATTGGGGGTTTGAAAATGGGAGGTAAATTAAGGCACACGATCGGATAGAATTGTAGCAGCAAAACGATGGAGTAAAGAAGAGGGAAAGTAGCAGAAATGTAACATTGGTAGATAATGTGTGCCGCTTGTGAAACAAAGAATGGGAAATCATTAAGTGACATAAATATGAAAAAGAGTTAAATTTCTTGAAAGAAAATAGTAAAGAAGGAGAACGAAGGCAATCAAGACCAAACACAAAGAAGAAAAGAATGGAAACGTGAAGAATAACTGTTTGAAAATGCATCCTAGGGAAGTGTAACTGAAGGATATAAATGGAAAAAATGAAGCAAAAGTAGGGAAATGGATTCTAAAGAATAATAAATGACACGTAACGCAACTATTCCTGTCGCCTTATTATTTTGGGAGAATATTAATAGGAAGAAAACATATCATCTTATTTAGCAATGGCAAGGGAATAATTGTTCAGTGGGAGTCTTCCACTGGTTGGCAATGCCCGTGGGAAGGGGCGACCCGGGCGAGGAGGGGAGCGGAGAGCAGACGGGGCGGGTGCCCCTGGGTTGGAGGGTGGGGAGAGTTAAGACAAAGGAAGGGCGGCCGAGGCGGTGGCTTGCCTTGTGTCGTTCGTTACCTTAATCAGGACGAATATTGGGTCTCCACGGCTCAGAGGAGATTAGGCCGCGCGATTTGTCCTTTCGCAATTAGTCACGCTCTTTGAAGGGCGCTCCGTGTTATTAACGCGACGCTGTCAGATTTATAAGTGAGGATTGTCACTGGTGCTTTTTTTTTTTTTTACTGAGGACTGTTTGGTCGTCAGGTTCCCGGCTTAAACCTTACAGTGAGTGAAAAGTGACAGATCTATTGTTCAAAAGCAAGTCTTTTGATTTCAGCGTGATACTATGGCCAACTTAGGGAGATTATATTGTAATAATTGCAGAGTTCGCTCACATTAAAATCGAAATTAACAAAGTGTTACTTATATTTATTAATCAGACGATCTGACCTCGAGTCGATCAGCTGACACGCCATGTCTGCTGGTACTCAAAACAACTGTTATGTTGCACTGTATTCCTAAAGAATGTTATTTTCATATTTTCAGGGTTGTCCGTGAAAGCAAAATGTAATGGTAGTGAAAGAAGAAATAGTCATGTAAAACGTGTGTACGATGTACGGTAATACGATAGGGGATCTAAAGATTTTCAGTTCTCTATTTTTAAAGTTGCGGTACTGGTACGTTTAGTAAAACTATGTCTAACTTTGTTCGTATTAATTTGTTGCAATTTTCTGCCATTTACCAGTAAATGGCATGTAATTTTAGTCTTTCGGGTCAGTATAAATATCCTTTTGAAAATTGTTAATTATTCGTACTACTTTTATATTGAAAAACATTCAATGTTTACTTCATGCATTTAGCACATTGGGGCATTGTTTCGATCATGAAAAACTTGCTTGTTTGCGATTCCATGTTGAAATTAATGAGTTATCATATTGACTTTGAGTTCTGTCATTATTTTTTATTTAAAAGTAGCATAAATTTAACAGTTTGAATTGGAAAGTTGTTGTATTTCATTTAGATACAAAAACAGGGCTTGCATGATGTGCAATATAATGAAACGATTATTTGTAATCATTTCATTTAGGTACCTAATGAAGGAATCGCAGAAAATGTTTCCATAATACGAAATAAATGACTAATGATTGCGTAATGTTATTCGTTTATAGTTTTGTCACACAAGTTTGCTGTACTGCACACACGTCGGAAACGTCCAGAAATGGCACACACGTCGTGGATCCAGTTTATACTAAAACAGAAAAAATGTATCTAAAATGGGTTATGTCACTATCGATAAACAATAATACTGAATCACTCTATGCTTCTCCTCCTTCTTTTTTCTTCATCTTGTTGCCATTTTACTTGCTTCCTCCCGAGATACTCGTTCTCACATTCTTTCAAATTCTGTTTCCATCTTCTTTCAGGTGTCGTCTTCATGAGGATTTCCCTCAAAGTCCTTCCGGGGACTCGTCTTCTCCGAGCTTTCAGCCTATCCGGTTCCTTCTGTTGGGCTAATTACATCAGCGAAATCTCCTCCGCGCTGAACCTGCCTCCGCCCCCTCCCCCCCACTCCCCGCTTGTCCCACCTGGCAGGCTTCTCTCCGGAAGGAAAATTTTATTTGTTGTTGCGTTCACTGCTCCGGGCATAAATGCCTTTTAATTATTATTCACTGTTTTTTGAAAGTCTCATTTGCGGATGTACTGCGAAGCAAGGATTTTTAAAAAAGCGTGTTTTTAGACAACTTCGCTTAATTTAATAGATGCCGAGTCGGCGAACTGCAAGAATTTACGTCTTGGGGTGGCATTCTAAAGCGTGCATTGTGCTTTGCGAAGTATTGAATTAGTAGAGAGTGCCAACAAGTGGAGGCCACGTGTTTCTTACTTCTTAGTAACGTATGGTTTTAACCATCCATGAGTATTTTCATTTATCTTCAAGAATTGCTTGTAATCCATATTCGTATTCGAATTATTATTTGGTTATATTGTATGTATTTTTTAATAAAGTATGAAAATATTTATACTTCTCATTTTGATATTCAGACGTACAGAGTTGAAATATCCGAGAAAATATGATTAAACTGTTCACGAAAATTACTTTGCATGAGTTCAACATAATGTCCGACCTCGTTGATTCAGGAATATGCTCATTAATTAGATGAATGATTTAGCATGGACGTAGGGTAAATAAATGTAATTCTTGCAGCAGCCAATTCCATGAACAAACAACAAATTTGAATCAGACACTCTGAAAGTTAACATTGTCAGAATGAACTGCATAGAGTTTGCGAGAAACAGCGCAGCATAACAATGCCCATTATAAGGAATTTAGATACACGAGAACGACGACCGGTTAACGGAGCAAGAACGAAGCGGGCGAGGAGGTCCGCCTAGAGCAGAAACGCAGTTAACCCTTAAGGTTAAACGAATGGAAAGGTCAACAATTTCCCACGTTGGCCGGGGTGGCGCCGGCCGCATCTCCACAAAAGCGGCGCCAACTGCGGGAACGCGGAACGCGCCAAGGAAGTGAAACTCGACCAGCGGCGGCGGCGGCGGCGGCGGCGGCGGCGGCGGCGGCGGCGGCGGCGGCGGCGGCGGCGGCGGCGGCGGCGCCGCCGCGCCGGCCAGGCCTAGGGCAGGGGTGCTCACCCGCCACTCGCGGCCACCTCGGACCGCGGCGCCCTCCGTCCGCTCGGATGAATGTCTCCCGACCAGTTTTTATTTCCACCGGCTTACAAATATTTTTTAACTAATTTTAGAAAGAATTTTTATTGTTAATAATTGAGTCACAATGAGCTCCGAAAAGTCAAAGAAGTCATGTAATTGTTAACAATAAAAATTGTGTAACTGAAATTATCGAGATGTATAAAAGAAAGTAACAAATGCAATAAAGACAGTCTTATATAAAAAACAACTAAATTTGTTGACTCACTAGAACACTAACAGACAAGGGCTGGGGCAGTTTAAGAAATTTACTAATGTGGCTAAAGATATCTGATGTCTTTTTCCTTTAAATTTATTTATGAGAAAGTCGATGTATTGGAAAACTTGCTTTGGAGCATCATATATTTTGTAACCATTATTGTACATAGAAACAAGAATGGTTTCTAGTTTCTTCTGTTTTTTTTATGGTGCAAAAAAATCATTAACAGTACATTTCAGTACTGATAATTGGGAGTTACAGTCTGACTTCACCTCAAGATCTACTACAGTATCCATCACATATTTATCCATTAAGTACCCCGTGTTTCATACATATTATTCAATTCGCAACTGTTTTAGGGTAATTAAAAGAATTACGTGCTCAATATTCAATTGTTATTATGTACAAATTATATTATTTTTTAAAACATTGAAATATTAAATAATGTGTGTTTCATGAATAACTGTCACATTCTTAGTATGTTTTAAGTATAATTTGAAGTAATTGTACAGACTGTAGAAAAGTCAATCATGAGTAATGGACGCGCAAGGTACTTACCCTGCGACACGTGTCCGCGACGCGAGGGCTCGAAGCCGTTAGGTGGGCAGCCCTGGCCTAGGAGACGGCGCGGCGCGGCTCCACGCGGCCAAGAGAGCACCGGGCGCGGCAGGGGCGGGGGTGGGGGTGGGGGATGGGACGGCAGCTACGGCATTATCGTAGCGTGGCCACTTCCCTCCCGGTTGGCGCCATGCATATTGCATGTGGCCAGGTAGCTGCCGCCTCCGCGCCGCCCCCGCGCCTCCCCGCCCCGTCTCTGATGGTCTCCCCTCCCCGGCCCCGCCAAGCACTGCCCCTGTAGCCGCCGCCCTCTGCTGAGTCCCGCCCCCGCCCCCGCCGCCGCCGCCGCCGGGATACCTCTGAGGGAGGACTGCCCTCCCTCCGGTCCGCCGAGAGCATCTCGGCCAGGGCAGTTGACTTCCACATTCCACGCTTACTACCTGCGTATTACAAATCTCTGGCGGTGTACAAACTCATATTTCAAGGGACCGGCTGACGCGACTCAAGTGTTTGCCTTTTCTGGTGCTGAAGTCATTGCAGAAAACATTGGCCCGTCTCGGAAGTTCCATGCAAGCTAATTAGAATGCACTACGACAGTGTATGAAGCCATCGCTTCTAGGCCGGTCGCTCTGATCATAAGTTTCTGTTAAGCTGTAGTATAGTCTATGGATACCAGAATAGTTTTAAAATAGCGCTAAGAAGTCTTCCCTTTTCTATCCTCTCTAATCCTTCCCCGGTTATACGCGAATCCTGAAGTAGAGGTGGAACATACCTCTGTCGCAAGAACTGTCTCCGGAAGTACTGATTCCTTCATGAGTGGTGGGTAGGGAAACGAGTTACTCATAGAAGAATAGGAACGGAAAGAAGTTGAAATAATTAAATAGTTCTCTAATTAATAAAATATTACGGATTTAAAACTTACTAAATTTATGCTCATTAATATTAATTAAGTATGCAATTCCGCAACTTTTCGTTTATCTATTAGAAACCAATTTTTAATTCTGTGAGAACAACGGAGTGATTTTTTAATGGTGTTCTTCTACAGCCATACAATTTTTAATACAATTTTTTCTTTGTCACTTTCTCCTCTCTTACGCAGACATTTCGTTTGCCTACATCGCTGGATATTTACTTCGTAGCTAGCACGCGATTGTTGAATGTCAACTCCTACTATGGACAAGTTTGGCCGTACACTAATACAAGCATCCCTGTCAGAGGCTCCTTGAAGTTTACAAAAATTTCATGTTAAAAAAAATTTCTAAAGTAATGTAATCAAAAATATACCAAATTGTCAAATATAGAAATGAAGTGGATTCAATTTTAAATCGTACAAAAAGTATGAAATCTTTTACAAGATGCTTCTCATTCTGACCAAATATTTTCCTTCGGAAGTACATTATGACAAACGGTTTAAACAATTTCATCAAAATATCCCAAAGTTCAAACATCCGTTTTATTTTTTCTATTGCTTTGTTCTGTGCAGGTGTTTCCGGTGTATTTATTAAAAATGGAAAGAGGAATTAATTCTATCAATATAATATGTAAACAAATAAATAAAAGCAGTTATTTTAGTTTGTGAAGGATTTCCTCTAGTATTAAAACACAAGAATTTATATTAAAAATTATTGGAAGACGTCTAATAAAACGAGAATAAATACTCGTAAATTTAAAAAAAGAATAGTTTCATTCTAATTCGATGATTCCATCGCGACGAATAGTCGAGCCGCCTTTGGAGCCGTCGTATCATTTTATTTCCTTGAATTCGGTCCGGACACGGTCTTAAGCCAAAGAGGTCCAGGACGTCCGCTGCAATGCGCTCCAATCGGCATTTCAGAGAAATTCGCTGACCTCTCCGTTCGCTACACAAGTGCCACTTCGTAGCAAATGTCTAACCTTTCGGAATGGAGTATTGATCTGAGTTCCTTGAATGTTTTTAGGTCATTCGTTTCAAAGAAAATTTCACTACTATGTTTTGCGAATAGATTAAATTACTGGATGATTGAGCCAATACTTCAATTACAAGCGAATCGTTATTTCTGTATTACATTATTTTGTCATATTTTCTCGAAATGTGGAGTGTTTAAGATAACATGTTACGAATGTCATTCTCAATAGTATTTAGTCTGTCGATACTGTCAGACAATTCGGTGAACTCCAATTAACAATGAGTATGAAGTTGTTATTAAACATCAATAAGTTACAAATTTCATTTTTGTGGATAACGTGACTTATCATATTAAGACACGTGGTATTACGCTGTTTATCGTTCAATGTAAGGATTCTAAGAACAACGTGCATTTTTACCCTACTAAAACACAATACGAAACTCTATAAGTTTTAGGGAAGCTCATATAAAATAAGCACATTTCCTGGAAACTCCGCTGGTCTAGTTTGGCGAAATATAAACAGAAAGTTTGGCTTCTATTTATTTTGTGAAATTGGCTTTCGCCTACATTTCCCAGCTTTGTCAGGCAACATTGCTTAATTGAAAAAGTTTCTAGCGAATATTGTTTATCCAACCGCAATTAATATGGAAGTTGAACATATTACATGAATTTACTCTTTTGCAGAATTTCAATAAATGTTCACTGAATTCTGTGTTAACAAAATAAGAATATGACATTGCAGAGATAGCCTGGAGGCACTGATAAAATTACTCTGTAGTTAAAGTATATACCTTCTTAATCGCGTAATTTCTCGTTAAATGTGTATTCGAATTTGATTCTTGCCGAAGCATGCATCATGATGTAATGTAGTGTGTTTTTATTCAGATTTTACTCACCATCCTAAGCATTTTATTATGGCAATGTCCGTACCACTCATATTTTCCTCCGGGAATTACGTATTGGAATATGTCAGATATACAAACCTTCCTGATTTTTCTACATGTCCATGACCTTAGTTCCTAATATGTGCTATTCAGTTCTTTGTAACTGACAAAATTACCGTATCAACTTGATTTTCGTTAACTCCAAGCGCCCGGGAGTAAAGTTCTCTTCTTTCGAATAACGAAAGAAAGTTATTTCTAGTGAGTAACAAATTTTGAACGTATTGGAAAGGACTTGTCAAATCTTTACTAGTGTTTATGGTTATTTTTAGACGTTATCCCCAGGTCGTATATGCTTTCTACCCAGTGCATTAGTTCGTTCTTCCCAGCATATAATTTAAGTTAATTGAAAATATTAAAATAGCGATTGCAGAGCAAAGATATTCATGAGCTAAGTTTTTAAAATAACTGTAGAGTAGGAGCAAAATCGTTTGAGGTGTCTGAACTACTGACTGAAATGCTGTTGAAAATGAATGATTGAAGATTTGATGGATGAATTTTAAATGGACATAGTAATGTTTTGGGGGACATTTTTCGGGAGAAAATTCCTGTGAATGTTTCTTTCTAAGTCGCCAATTTAGTGATGCGTTTTTGACTAGAACTGAAATTTTTAATTATTACTTGTTTTTTGCCATTTAGAAGATTTGTAAACCAATAAATCTAAGTGTCAACCAAATTCAGTTTAATTGAATTTGGTCTTACCGTTTTCACCATATTTGTATACATTTTACGTATTCCCGACAATACCGGTATATATTTTTTTATTACAGCATATTCTTCTTTACGGGTTCCTCTTCGCAATTATTGTTTGTCAGAATAGAAATTGCTGTCAAAAACCGAACGCTATGTCTGGAGAAATCGGAAGACACAAGTTAGTATTGAAAATAGGTTGGAAATACATCCCGAACATTAAACATTCCTTACTTCATTGAATTATGAACTAAGAGAAGGTATTTCTGTGGCCATTTTGCCGGAGACAACCCTGTTGTAATGTCCTGTTTTTCTAGTGTCTATGCTTATTAGAATGTTCTTCTCAACTGTCATCGGTCAATTTTACGTTTGAGAACTGGAAAATCGTTACTCACTGTGCTATAATGTTTACTGATTCCTGTATTCAATGAAATATGTAATGTACAAATATTTTCGAATTTTACATATGCTTATACAACCTTTTCCAATTTTCTTTACATATTCATATTGCTATTTTGCTATTTGATGCTACATTTCAACCACAGCACCACAGATGTCACAGCTAGTCCTTCACATATATGGCAAAAACTCGTTGACAACATTGTAACCCCGTCTGGTCTGGTATCAGTTCATGCCGTTGACGGCCGAGGGATTGCGAGAGCGGCGGCGTGCTTGACTGTCGCGAGGGCTGTGCGGGAGTGCTCGGCGGAGGCGGGGGCGGGGGCGGACACGGAGGCGGGGCCCCGGGCGCGGGCACGTCCACAATGCGCGGCGTGCACAATGCGCTCCCCGCCCGGCCGCGATGCCCGGACCGCGACCTCGCAGCTGCCGCCGCCGCCCGCGCCCCCCGGGCGCGGTTGCCGCGTCGCCGCCGTCGCTGCCGTCGCCTTCGCCGCCCTGTCGCCCCCGTCGCCCCCGTCGCCCCCGTCGCCCCCGTCGCCCCCGTCGCCCCCGTCGCCCCCGTCGCCCCCGTCGCCTCCGCCGCCCTGTCGCCCCCGTCGGCGAAAAACGAAAATATATATTTTTCCGAACATTTCTACACTTAACAAAAAATGATAATTTAAAAAATGTCACTCTTACGACTATGAGTAAATGGACTAATGACTCATTTCATTATGAGGCAAACATACTGGGAATTGACGGACAAAATATAACAGGACGTTGAAATATCACGGGTCAGAGGTTACACATATGAGATTTCTGATGCTTTTCTGAATGATCTAAAGCCAGAGAAATGCGGAAAGATCGAGGAACTTGATTTTGCTTCATATATTAGTATAATTGTGAACACGCAGCTTGCGATGCATTTTCTCGTTGAATTAGTTGTTGTTATAAACATGTCAAATAAGTAACACTACATAACATTGATATTATATTTAATAGAATTTTTTAAAAATTGCAACATAAAACGGTTCTACGGCATTTTACCTAATTCAGCACACAAATCCAAAGCACTGAAGCTCTCCAAGAGATTTGCAGTGGGATAATCATCTGCAGCTGTGTTTCAATCAGTGTCCATATCGGTGAATGTTTCCTGAATAAACAAAGCTACAATAATGGGGTAATACTTACGCATCAATTAATTGCTCATCATCCACCCACTTTATCATAAATATTCCGAAAAGCTTTTTCTCTACATTCCGTTCGTTCAGACCATCCATTATTATCACCCTAACCCCTGCGATAGCTCCCAAGAAGAGGCTGAATAAATAGGTTTCGACAACGAATGAACGAACGTTTCATTTTAAAGGAGACGACCGAGTTTATTTTATATCCTTCTGACTAAACCGTCATTCCTTTTGACTAAACCGTGCATCGAATTCAACGGCGCTCCTTTTGTTTCCCCCTCGCCGGCCCAAAGGGGAGTGCGGGGAGTGCCGCGCAGTCTGTTAAGGAAGTGCCTTCCGAGAAGGGCTCCGCGAGCGGCCAGACGGCTGCGGAGCTGCGGAACGCGCGAGGCGGCAGTAAAACTGTCGTCTGGATTTCTGGCGGGACATACCTCGCCGGGCCCCCGCCGCCTTTTTAAAGACTTCGGCGCGCCGCGCCGCGCCGCGCTACTTCGGCTGCCACGCCGCAGCTCCGTGCTTTTGCCGTCGCTGTCTCCGCGCCGCATCCCCTTCGTGAACGCGCTCGGCGATGCGGCGACGCCGTACTCACCATCCCGGTTGTTGGCGCCGTCGCATCTGGTGACACCATCACCAACGTCGTTTCTGGAGCAATCGCCGACGTCATTGCCGTTGTCATGATTGTGTTCGTTATTCCTGTGATCGTAGCCATGTTCTTATTATCGTCAACATCGCGGTCCCCATCGCCGTCGCCTCCACGCTCACAATAACTACGTACTTCTATTGCACACCCGTTGTCTCAATATTTGCCGTTACCGTAACATTTTTTATCTCTCTGGCAGCTTGCAGCTAACAGGCGGAAAAGTAGTCTTCCCTTGTGCCCGGCCGAAGTACGGTTCATTGGTATTCCTGGCCACTTCCTTCATTTCTGCCTTTATCTCTGCTTCTTAATTTGCTCTATAGGTCATCTCCGCACCAAGGTTTGCATTGATGCTATAGTTATAGATTTTATTTTGCTTCAGTTCCTGTTAATTTACTGCAAATGCATTTCGCAAGTTGTCAGTTACTTCAATTACATTTTCACCTAGACTACGCCTTTCATCCACTCTTCCCACCACGCTGCCTCGCCCGACCCACAACTCCCTTCTTATTCTTCAAGGAATGCAGCGTATGATCTCGGTATTCGACGCCCTTAGACTATAGAGATCGAATGGCTCCCATGTTATGATCTCTTCTCCCGCTGTCGTTCCTCATTGTTGACTTAATCGTCATAGCTTTATCGGCAAGTGCTTCAATCCGAGTTTCATACTCCTGTCTTATCTTTTCCTCCGTTTCCTTTTTCTCAGAACCCATTCTATCGTATATTTTCTATTTTCTTGCACCTATCATTTCCTTAAATTCCCCCACAACTTCGTCATGAATTCTGCTGCCCTTTCTCAATCTCTGATTTCTTCAACCTTTATCTTTCTCTTTTCATTCCAAACCACTCCTTCCTCGACACTTTAAACGCCCTCTTCGCTCCCACCACCGCCACCACTGCGACTTCGATCCTCGGCTCTACCATCTTCGTCGCGTCGCTCACCCGCCCCTCTCGCCCTTGGCCTAGGGCGGTCCGATACAGCTCGCTCCCGTCGCGTCTCGCGACCCCAGCGACGGAGGCGGTTGTGGCGGTGGCGCCATCGTCTGGAGAATCTCGTAAATAATTTATCATCGATTTCCTATGCGGGAAACACAGTTGCGTCTGTTTCGCAAGAGTTATCTGGAACCGCATTCCAATAAACAGCTCCTGGGCAAGTTCCGGCGCGGGGACGCGTGGTGTGAGGACGTCTGGGGACGGAGGGAGGACTCGACTCGAACGATCGTCCGCCGACCACGCCACTTCGCTCGCGCCGCTTCAGACCTCTTCACTTAAATAGCGGACTGGCGCGGCAAGGACCGTTCTGCGGGGACTCGTTTGGTTCGACTGTAAATCCCTCAGTCAACCCGCAGCCAATTGCAAATATTTGCTCCCACGTCTTTTTCGTCTGCAGAGGAAGTACCGTAAACGTCAGATTGATTCCCACAAGCACGATTTTACTACTTTATACTTTTAACTGATTCACTTCGATACAGACGTTTTATTAAGTTTTGTTTTAAAACTATATTTTTTATGATATCTTCACCAGATGCTTTGAAAATCATGCAAAGATTATAGGCCCTTTCAGGTTATTCTAAATTATACTTTTAAATTTATGTTCCTTTGCAAAGATCTGAAGAGAACACAATAATTCCATCTCAAGGGGTATGAGTAAATTATATAGAACTGTCTTACAAACGATAAAATGACTGAGATTTAAAATAATATTAATTAAAAAATAAAAATAGTGTTTATTGTAATTATATTTGGTTATTGGATCTTCGGTTGTCACCTTGAATAAACTAAATAAAATACATCAGGGACCATGTTTAAACAATTGTTTTGAGTGTGTGTTGATTTGTTTAACGAAATGATGAATGTATCATTTCACACCCAAAATATCAATGACATAGGATTTTAATACATTTAGTTGTTAATCTAAAAAATAAAATAAAAAGTAAAAACAAAACTTCTTCTCTGACGTATTTGGAAGCTACCATTTCCACTCGAAATGATACTTCTAATTCGAAAATCGATTTAAACGAAACATTCTCCTATACAAATAAAGAGTTCATAATATCTCATTCTGATTCATAACTTCACATGATGTAAGAGTACATTTTTCGTTATGTTGGTACATATCTCATTCACCCATAATTCGATTCTGTATGTTGTTATTCTGTATGTGGTTACATTTCTAACAATCAGATAATTAATAGCAAATAACATTCTTGAGAGCCAGGATTTCCTGTTAATTAGGAAGACGTTCGATCATAATAAATAATAATTATGAATATTATTATTATTTATTATTATTATTATTATTATTATTATTATTATTAAGAAGAAGAATAGTTATGACAATAATAGTAACCATAACAAGAATCGTCCTAAAAAATGCGAGCTCAAAGTGTGTCGGACCAAGGGTTCAGATAGCCAAATACTCTACGCGACCTCTAACCCGAAGGGGTCGCTCGAGCCGCCTCCACCGGCTGGCGAGTTCGGATCTCCGCAGCGGTTTTCGCCGCACATGGACGTGACCCGCTGTCACACGGACGTGAACGAATGGTCCTCGCCGCTACTTGGGAGGCAACCGAGCAGCGCGCATACAATAAGGGAATTCACGTGAAGAATGAAATAATCGCAATAAAATGAAATAAAATAAAACAGCGCGCGCTCCGGAAGTGAAAATAAAATAAAACAAAACGAGGCGGCGGCGGCGGCGGCGGAGGAGGCGCGTTCTGCGATATGAGACGAGAGTATTCGGAGCTCGCAAATAAAAGGAAATGAAAGTCGCGAGTCGCGTCTGCTTCATTGTCCCGGATGGAGCGCAGCAGCGCCGGGAGGTGGGAGGTGGTCGGAGAAAAAGAGGAACCGGCGAGAGGAAGGGGAGGGAGAGAGGATGGATGCCTCATGAAGGAAACGGCTGGTTTAGGATGAAAAAATTACAAAATGTTGTTTTGAGAAAGGTGGGAACTGCAAAGAAATAGGTGGGGGAGGGGAGAACGTGTGCGCATATTTTTTCTTTTAACAAATGACGGACGGTGTAATTATGGGATTTGAGTGAATCTGATAATTATTTAAGAAAAGGAATAAAGAAAATTTTAGTGAAACACGCTTTCATAAGTTTTATAAATTACGTGTATTTAAGATGAAGAAAATAGACAATAGATAACATCATTGTTTGACAATTATGCCGGTGGAAATGTAAAATGTTGGAATGAGAGAAGAGTACAAGAGTTTCGTGAAAATGAAAATCAGTAAAAGAATATTATTAAACGCTGCTTTTGTTCTTTCAAAAGGCACTTTTACTACTTTCTTTAAACGTCAAAAATAGTTCACCCTTTCATTCTTTCTTTTGTGTTTATTCTGTTTCTCCTTTTTAAGGCACTTCTTTTTATTGCGTTTCTGTTCCCCTATTTCAACTATTACGTGGCATCGGTACACATTTTCTTTTCCTCACGTTTTTTTTCTTTAAAACGTCCAACTTTTCATTGCGTAACGCGGAACAGATTGAAAAAATAGGTGGTGAACAGGAGTCGGAAAAAGTCTATAGGAAAAGACGTTGATCAGTAAGAGAGATTGATCTAGTTACAGAATGGAAGACAAAGGAACACAGGAGAGAAAGGGTATTATACAAACTGAAACTCTAGAACTTCAGAGAAAGATAAAAGAGCGGGGAGAGGCGGAGGAAATGAAATGGGAGGATCGTGAGGATTGTAGGGGCGAAGTATTCGTTCGAGAGAAGCGTGGTGGAGGAGGATGCAGCGGCGCTGAGCAGCGAAGAGTAGTGTGCACTAGCACTGCGCGCGACCTCTTTCCAACACCTGACGCGACGGTCCTCCGGCGCCGCGCCGGCAGAATCATCGCTGACCTCTTTGCCTAAATTTGTATTTCCCATTAAGTTTATTTGCAGGCCAAAGATGCAATCCCGTCTTTCGTTGTTGCTTCCTTGTTATTACAGTTTGGCATTAGCCTCAGTCGTGGTATCCAATATTCAAAGATTTTTTAGTGTTATTGAAGTGGACAACGTAAATTAAAATGGGTAAAATATATTTTTAGGATTTAATATACCAAAAATGGGTGTTTAGCTGGGTAGTCTGATCACCATTTAGCCCCCCTCTCATGCCGTTGCAAATAATGTATGTACTCCTCAAATATTGCTAGATAAATATATGTTTCTTATGCTTCTTTAAACGTTTCATATGTTAATTCATTTGAAAAAAAAACGAATTACACTCTACTTTATATTTTTCAATATAGGTTTTTTAATCAAACTTCAGGGGAAAGATGAAACGAAATCGTGAATTCCGAATTGTATTGATTTACCTGCCAGAGTTGAAACTTAAAAATTATAAAATCGTGAATATTAAAAGTAAAAAAAACTAAGGCAGTGTGATTCTCGTTTTCGAATTGCCACAAAAGATTGTAGGTAACAATAAACAATTCTCACTTGATTCGCTTGTACCAACACCCGCTTTACTAAGCAACAAAAGGCATTCTAAGAATTTTGTGTATCTCAAGTTCGAGTGCAGTGTATAAGCGGGAAAAATGTAAGCGCTTCTACTAATGCTCGAGAATCCCATTTTCCTTGTCGCTTGCGATCTAGGACAAAAATCATACCGCGTATCATACTATTTTCTTAACCCCCTAATCTCATTACCTTTTCTTCACATTTCCTCATTCTCACATTCACTTCTTCTCCCTTCGCCATGGGTTCCTCCGCCCCTTCTCCAACTTCACTGGCAAACCACCTGCTCAGTGCCTTCTACCTTACCGACGACATCTACCACGACAATTTTTATGAGCAAGCGGTTTGCACAATAGGCCAGTAATGCGTTTCCCGTCCCTTTCTTTTCTCATCGCCAGTGGCCGCCCTCTTAGCTCGTATATAAGCAAACGAAATTTTGATCCCGTGTCGTGAAAGCTAGATCGAGGCAGCACGGCGTCGTGCCAACGGGATGTTGCGCAATCTTTCCCTCGACTTTAAACCCATTTTCCGTTTTCACGTTTCCTGCTACCTTCTCTCCTCTTCTTTCTCCTTTTTCTACTAATCGTCTTTTGGCTTTCTCCTTTACCTTTCCTTCCGACCGTGTTCTTTTCCTCACCCCTCTCTGCCTTTATCTCCATTTCTCTGTCTTCTCCCTCTCACTTTCGTTATACTACTTAAATATTTATTATTGTTTTTGTCATCCCTCTCCCACTTTTTTCTTTCATTAATTTTATTTTTTGCCTAACGAGCACATAAGTGCTTGAAAGATATTAGGACGGAAATCCATATTTCGATTTGAAAATAGAAAATTAGTAGGTTTTTGATAAAATTCTCTTATATTCTCTTATATAAAAATAAAATTTTATTGAAACTGATATTATGGGAAAATAGAAATATTTAGTGTATGGTTAGGTGAAGTTGCTGAAATGATAAGTATTTGAAGATCTCTCGTCTGTGAAATCCTGACCAAAGGCTATAATAAATCGACTACAACAAATGATTCATAGCAATTGATTAATACTCCCCTTCTCCGCCACCGCAGAACCCGCGAGTCAAACACTGGATTTTCGCCCGTCTATATCGCCCAAATTCCTGGCTGCGAGACGCCTTCCATTCGAAGCCCGCTAATGCTATGCCGCCACCGCCACCGCCACCGCCGCAACCGAAGCCGAAGCCGCAATTTGGCGCGGGAACGTGCGTCCGCGCAGCTCCAGGCCACTTAGAGCGAACGCCCCCTCTCCTCTTCCCCTCCTCTTCCACCCTCTGGGGCCGCCCCCGCTACCTATCGACTCCATACGCGCGCTCCTAAAAGCGACTGACGCCCACATAATTTATGCTTTTTCATTAGCGCGATTCGATGGCTGGGGCGCGGCCGGCGGGGACTTAGCGGGGGCCGCGGCGGGGCCGGGCGTGACGGCGGAGCCGGGCTCGAGAGCGATGGAGGAGGCGGGCGGGCTTTGACGAACGGGGTGGGGAGCAAAGCGTGACGGAGGAGAGCGGAGGAACGTCGATTGAATGAGGATTCGAGGTTCAGAGGTCATGTGGAGAGGTAGGAGAATAGGGCCGAGGAGTTGGGGGAGGGTAGACGCTCTAGCTCGGGATAGGTTCTGCGAGACGGAATTTGCAGCGCGGCGAAGGACGTATGTGGCGCTCGAAATGAGTTGATTGACAGGCGCTCTCGCCCCCTCGTCCCTTGCGCCAATCTGCTGGTGGCTTTGGGAGATGCCTGCCTCTGCCGCGAACGTGATTTCCTCGATTCGCGCAATCGGAAGCTTATTGCGTCCTCGATTGATCTGTTGTCGTTCTCCTCGTCAAATCGAGATCGCGATCAGATGCTCCTTGTCCTCCCCATCTGGGGTGATGAGATGATGGCTCATCTCTGTCATTACCCTTCAATCATATTTTTTACTTCCCTAATTCCACTTCAGTTGCATTTGCTGGGTAAATGGAATTCTTAAAATCAATGTTTAATGCGACCTATAAACAAGAATTGGAAAACTGAATATGATTTTAGTATCAAAGCTCTGCACAGAATTTATCTTCATTCCTTTGCTTCAAAATATACAATTAGAGAATTTTATGATATGCATATCGAAACTAATTTGGGTTGAAAAGCAAAGGAATGCAATGACATTTTCTTTTGTTCAGATTATAGAATTACAGCAAATCATAAATGATCTTGAAATACATATTTCAATTTGTTGAATTTACAAGGGAAGTAATTAGTATTTTCCACATTATCTAGAAGAAAAAAAATCAAAACTTAACATAATGATTCCAGTAATGTTGTGTTCTCATTTTAGAGTTAATGTAATAAAAGGAGCAGAACTGACTTCTTTTTTAATAATTGAGTACAAAGATAGCATTTAGAAGTGTCTTCTCGTTTTTCATTTTTCGAACGTTTCGAAACCGTAACTGCAATATTAACCCGCTAGTAAAGATCTTGCTATCGCAAAACCTCTCAAATAAAATCAGGTCATGCAAGTAGTGTTTCGCCCAGTAGCTCTCGTGAATCATTAAAATTAATCTCATTAAAAAATATGTAACAATTGAAAGAATAGGATGTTTTTAACACCGAATGATTAATAACACTATTCAAATAGCAAAACATAACGTAATAGTTGATTATTTTATTAAGTCTTTAGGGCTCACTGACATATCAAACTATTCACTCGATATTTAATTAAACTCATCAGCCCGACCGTAAATCTGCACAAGAAAGCGATTTATCAAAATGCAAACGAATTAAATGAAATCCATTCCAAGACCGGACGTGATGAAGTTGCCGACGGACATTGGGAATTCCAGTTCATGGCATAAAAGGACAAACCGCAGCGAGCGAGCGAACGTCCACACGCCGCGGCGCTCGTTATTTTTACAATTAATCACGGGGTTATTAATTCCGTATCGGCGCGTAGGGCAGCGCCCGAGGTGGTGACCTCGACCGCGCCCCTCTCCGCCCCGCCCCTCTCCGCCCCGCCCCGCCCCGCCCCGCCCCGCCCCCGCATCGACACATCGCTGCTCTGCGCCTGGCGAGAGCTTCCCGCCCGGCAGCCCCGCAGCCGGCTGTCGAGCACATGCGGATTTTGGGGCCGTTACACGGCTTATTCGCAGGCAAGCCCGGCTCGACGAGCCTGCGGGTGTATATCTGCCGCGATCCATTAGACGAATAATGAAGCTCGTTCCAGTTTTACAACTAGCTTGCGCGTGATTGTCAAGCCGGGCGTATTCGTGAATGATTTGCTTCAAGGGTTCGATAATTTATTCTTGAAGTCTCTTGCAAGAGTGGCTTGAGTCTGCTGGAATTCTGTCACCGTTGTGATGTTCTTCGTTATGGGAACATTGTGGTGGTCACAGATTAAATCTGGGGCAAATGTAGCTTGTGGACGGCGATTAAATGTGCATGGGCCGTTTAATGGGTTCTGCTGATTCAGTTTGTTCCAAATGTCTGTGATGGGGAACTGGGGGAAGATTTCGAAACCCGTGTGAGACGTGGATTATTTCAATATGTTCAGACTCGGGAGTACATGATCAAACGTCCAATCACACTGCGTGAGATACTGACGTGATATATATATATATATATATATATATATATATATATATATATATATATATATATATATATATATATATAATCGTTCATTTCATTATTCTAGTGGAAATTGAAGTAACAGCACGATATTTCGACAGCTCCGCGCTTTGAATGTAGGCTTCCAATCATACATATCTGGTGTCATTATATCTTCAGTGATTTATTCGGTACAGAGATTGCATGAATCATTTTCTTCTTTCGACACTTAACGAACGTACATGTGGATTGGAGCCTGTTCAACTATTTTCTTATTTCCAGCAATTTTTAACCCCATAATTACTCGTACTCGTATAATTCTTTTCCATTCCCTTATTTCCGTCATAATGTATTTTCTGCATAATTTCAGTCACTTTTTATTTCGTATTTGCCAAAGAAACCCAGTGTATGTAGTCGCCTGGCGTTCGGAAGGCTGGGAGAGAGCACTCGTGCACTTCGAGGCGGTCCGCTAAAGAGCGCGCTTTCCTCTGCCTCCGTCCCCGCCACCCGTGCCGGCTCTCGGGGGCATGCGACGCGGCCCCGCCGATCGGTGGCGGCGTGCGCGGCGCACTATCGGCCGCGGCCAGGTGTAATCCCCTCCCTAATTAACAGGGCGGGAGGCGGCGCGCGGTGGCCCCGCGTCTGCGGCAGGGCTGTCCAACTCAATCACTTCCCTGACACGCGTCCATCTTACCGGCGTTTATTTTGTAGTTTAAACGATTTTTAATTGAGGTCTGCTGACGGAAAGTCAAAGGGTATCAACAACTCAGTGCAGGCAAAATTTCAACTCTTACGTTGTTGCACTATTGCGCGTTATCATTATTTTTTTGTGTGCAACAATCTCGCATATATTATTAAACGTAATAAATAATATTACAAGTCGGTCTTAGATTTAGGTTGCATTTTTCATGTTTGTCTTGGTGATTACTTCTTTCTTCAAATAACTCTTAGGGCATTTGCCGTTCAGATTACTTCTTCGTTTCTGGCAAAGATATTTCCGTACACACATACATACGTGCATTACACGGCCTTCGAAACTGGTTTGTCCAATTTGTAATTCATTTAACGACTTGTCTGTACTTAAGGAAGGGCAGTAAACTAGTTTGTGGTTAGGCGGAAGAGCAGGCCCTATGGCCTGAGCCTCGCCATTAATAAAGACATTATTATTATTATTATTATTATTATTATTATTATTATTATTATTATTATTATTATTATTATTATTATTATTATTATTATTAAACTAAGAATACAAAGACATATTTCAATGAAAAATGGAAATCCACTGTCATAGGTCTTCCAGAAAGCTAACAAAACGTCAGGTTAAAAGAACCAATGCATAAGGAGAGAGACCCTTCTAGAAAAGAAAAAAAAACACTGCCTGATACTGAGCAATAATTTCATAATTACGGAATATTACAGTATCAAATATTAAATGAGATAATTTAGCATTTACAAAAAATATACCGTTAATAAATTATATCAATGTCTTTCACATTTCAGAATGTTTTTGTACGAATTGTTCTGTTTACTAAATTGGTTATTTCGCAAAAAAAAGAAATAATAATAATAATAATAATAATAATAATAATAATAATAATAATAATAATAATAATAATAATAATAATAATAAAATGTCTCCATCAGCCTATCGGCGCGCACACGTTGTTGAAAAACCATATAGTACCTCCGAAGAAGGGTCCTATTCTAAGTAAACACCACACTTTCTTAGAAAATATAAACGAACTGTAAATGTGTGGCAATATGATACGAGAAAAAGCTCAAACATGTTCTAAATCAACGTATTCTCGCATGTGAGATGTGGCATTTTCGAAATAACCTATTTCGAAACACCAAGAAAGAAAATTTGTCACTTCGTCGTTGGTGCAGGCGCCGGCGGACAGCCCTGAGAGGAGCTCAAACGCGACCATTGCAGCGGTCACAGGCTGGAGGGGCGGGCGAGCAGGCGGGCTGGAGGGCGGGCGGGGGCCCGGCAAATGAGGGCGCCGGACCGCCAGGCTTCGTGTGTACCACGACGAGGCGACAGCGCGGCGCGCGAGGCCGCGACATAGGACGGGCCGCGATTGCAACCGCCCCGTAGGATTCCCGGGCTGACCGGCGCGGCGGGGCGGTGGGCAACGCACTCGGCAGTTTCCTAGTGATCGCGTTAGTTTGCGTGAAACCTCGGACGTCGATTGACGCTAACAACTAATCGGCAGCTGGTCGGGGCTGGTCTGGTAAGGAGGAGGGCAGCATTAAGGAGCGCTAGCGATGTGGAATTGAAACGGAATTCTCTTCATTCAATTGTTTTATCCAATCATTGCGATGCAAATCGAGCATTGATAGGGGATGGGGGACTTTGTTCGCGATTCGGAATTCTGAACGCGGAACTAAATTTAAAACGTAAAACGGGATGATTTGCGTTAACAATGCTATTAAAATAGACATTTTAGTCAAATGTGCATTTTTACATTATTTTCTAGATTTATTGAGGCGATTTCGCAGTATAGAGCTAATTTGCGAAAAATGAATTTGGTTCATAACCATGTGGAAATGTAAAATCTTTTACAGTCACTGTATTTCATTTTTTTAAATTGACAGTATCTCTTACGAGAAGACAGACTTAAGACAAATACTTTTCAATTTATTAGATGAACCAATTTATTGTTCTTTTTGGATTAAGTCTTTAAATAATATTTTTTTAATTACTATCTATCGCCTTATTGAATGGGAGCATGAAATGAGGAAATAATAAATGCATTTAAGTTTGTTGGGAGAATGAACTCTTTACTTCTAAAAGAAGCTTCGGTACACGATTTTACAATTCGGCAAAAAGGCATGTCCATCCATTTTTAATCCCAGACATTTCCATCTCGTTTCTCGTCCCATGGACGACTTGGTCTCTTACTTGTTTTGCATGTTAGTGCTCCCGCTGACAACTTACGAAACATCCTCCTCGACTTGTGTACATACGTAACAGGTATTAGAAATGTATCGGAACTAAACACCTAAAGTGATAGCTATGGGAATAGGTAAGAGGAACTGGTTCGTGCCGATTCAAGCTTGATGTATTTATTTTAAACTCTTGCTCGTGATTCACACATTTGAATGACCACGATGTACCAAGTTCAAGTTATTATCTTGTCTAGATGAATGCTCCGTTCCCAATAATCTAAATGAAGCAACTTAGACGCTATTCGCTGATTTCCGGACATTCGATAAATGATTTCGGTCACGCTGATGGCGGAAACCTGACATCTGATCTTCCCGCACATTTCACGAGAATTTGTACTTCTGTGAATTAATCATTACTAAGATTTCCAAGAAATCCCTTAAATATTTCAAAGAAAGCCATGTGTATCCGAGCGAAAGCAATGTGCGAATGCCTGTGTTATCATGTTCACGAAAAAAAAGCGGAGTAAAAAAATGTGAAAACAAGACATTTGAGAGAAATATTAACAATCTGTTGGTATTCCGTATACCGTACACAGTATTGGTTTTTTTCTTCGAGTGGAATTATCATTACGTTTTTACCGGGGGAGGTGGCTCAGGGTATCAACTGATGTCATTGCAGTGATCTGATTGGGAGGACCTATGTTTGAGTCCCGACGGTGGCAGGATTTTCGACACTAGCAAGAGGTCGAATTCAGTCGCTGTCTGGTGGAAACTTCCAGCGTACGGCTGCTCTGATCAGTAGTTTTCCGTTGTTTTTCCGATCAATACCAGGCAAACGCCGAAGCTGTATCCTAACAAATGGGCCACGGACAATGTGCGATCTTTCCTTCTTCTTCCTTGTCCTACTCTCACCCTCTTCTTACACAACCTTACTTACATGCACCTCATTCCCACAAATACCAGGAGACCGGTCGGGAGCTTAGAGCTTGTCCAGGCTAGGGCGATGCCCTGCTGGTGCGAGATATCTGGTTGGGAAAAACCCCGCTAGCCGACGGAAGGTCGGCGCCGTATCTTATCATCCAGCTAGGGTAAAGATCACTTCCCGAAGGGGAAAACATGCACTTCACTAATGGGACAAACGATCTTAGCAGTGACATGCCCGGGATCACTAATCAATCAATCCAAAAAACATTACGTTTCCCATCATCAACGCTTCTTCATGAATCACCCCAGAAGCCCATGCCCTCGAGGTCATTTGCAGGCGTCAATAGAATCTGGCCCGGGGCCTTTGGAACCGGTCGCCCTTTTCCGCCCACAGCCTTTCGTGCGAGCTGCCTCTCTTGTCGCCGCTGACACTCCCAACTGCCCATTGAGCTCTCCTCTCCACCCGGTCGCCGCCAGAGAACCTCCCCTTCCCGCTCCGCTCCGCCCCGCCCTCCCCTCCACGTCCCGCTCCACCCCGCCCTGCCCTCCCCTCCACGTCCCGCTCCACCCCGCCCTGCCCCGCCGCGCCTATCGACTTCCGCCCGCGGCCTGACGCGCCAGGCGCTTTATTTCGTCGGAGCCGTCAATAATTTATCGAGAACACAGCGACCCAATTAACGAGGGGACGAGTGGCGGCGGCGGCGGTCACGACAGGGGCGACGGCGGCGGCGCGGTGGCCTAGCAACGATGCGGCCCGGCGCAGCGCGCGCCTGAATTCCCACACCGCAACCGCCGCTCCTTCATCACCACTATCGCCTCGTCCAGTGAAACTGCCGCCGCTCCGCGACCGCTTCCTTGCACACCACCATCTCTCGCACCCGCACTAACAGCTGCTCCGCCCACATTAACACCGTTATCTGCCCCACTGCTGGCGCCGCCTCTCCACCCCGCTGTCACTGATACTGGCTACCATGGCAGCGGCGTTACTCTGTCCTTACAGACTCCACTATCATCAGTATTAAGCTTTACCCGCACCACCGTCACAACTTGTCTCCATCCACTATATTTCATCATGTTCATTTTCGGAAGCCTAACCTCTATCAGCGCAATTTCGATATGCTACAGTTCCTCCACGTACCACACACTTCTCGCTTTTTTCGAAATACCGTTACCCACCCCCAAACTCCGCCTCCACTGCGAGATATACTCCTGCGTCTTCGCCAGAGTCGCCGTCCCCTCCTTTGTCACCATCACCATCTCCTCCGTCCTAAATCTCTGCAGCCACCTCTCAGCTGCCTCTGTCGCCGCCGTCACCGCCTCTGCCGCTGCCTCGGTCGCCACAGTGTCTGCCATTTCCACTGCACCGTCTCTCACCACTGTCACCGCCGCACCACCATCACCACCACCACCACCGCGTGTACCGTCCGTTCACCATCGAATTTGCCGCACCCGCCACCCGTCTCTGCAACCACCATCACCGCATCTATCACCCAGCTGTCCTGTGTACGCCGCATCCACCTCCAATGTCGTCTTTTCCGCCTCTGTCTCCGCCTCTATCGCCTCCACCACCCGCATCACCGTCACAGCTTCTATCACCCCCTCCGCCACCGTGTACTACCATCTCTGCCTCATGCTGCTGCTGCCGCCGCCCCTGCCCCTGCCGCTGCCCCTCCCGCTGCTGCTGCCGCTGCCGCTGCCGCAGCCGGTGCTGCTGCTGCCACCGCCACCGCGGGCCTATTTCATGCGCCGCCGCCGCCCAATTTTCCAGTGGCGGCCGCGGCGGAAGCGCTCCGGGCGCCGGGATGCGAAGCGGGCACCGGGGCGGGGCGCGCGCGGCCGGCGGGATGGACGGGGCGGGCGCACTGACGGACGGACGGGCCGACGGACGGATGGCTGCGGTCGGGAGAGCGAATGAGCGGGCGAGCGGGCGTCGCGGCGCCAGGGAAGGGTGGAGACGAGGTCGTTAGATGGGCCTGCGCCATGTGGCGGAAGCCTCTTGATTGGATGGCAGCGACGATTTCGCTACGCGTGTTTGTTTGAGAAGGAATGGGGCTTCACATATTTCACGTTGTGTCATCTTGAATACGTGCAAAACCATCCACATATTTCATTTTTGCTTATATTTGCTAAGGCCTTGTGGTATGCAGTGGTGGGACCCGTCAAGAATTTAGTTAGAATGTGAAGAGAGTAATCGGAGAAACAATGTCTCTAAATGGTAAATGTGTACTTTCGTTTTCGGCAATATGGTGGGTCTGCCTTTAGTTTCTATACTGGCGAAGTCTCTCCACTCTCTTTTTTTCTTCTCTCCATCTATTCTCCCTGTTTGACACTAGGACCCATTATAAGCGTCTCTGAGATGTTACGAAAATCACATTCATTGATACTTTGTGTGGAAAGAATAGTCGATTGTGTAAGATGACTTATTTTAACTGTCTTCTCTTTTTCTGCAAATTAAAGTAAAAATGAAAATGTGAAAAAATTTAAAGAGTTTACAGATCCTATTTCCAATTACAAACTTATACTCACAATCTTATTATTAGTGTTAACACAACTTTGTTAATTTATCCATCGCAATGCCAGCTAGCTAGTTGAAAATTAAAACTCGTCAGCACTTACGACTATGGTGACATAATCGTCAAATGATCAGATCTGAAATGAAATGAATACTGCCTCCTGTTGAAGAGTCAAAAGCAACATGTATAGTCTAAAACTTAAGAGGTAATCGGAAATTGGCAAAAAATCAGCACTGCACGCTGAATATTGACAACATACTAAACGAGTGCTTTGCCATAGTTTATATAAGAATAACGATGAGAGAGATCGGGTGCAGTCTGATAGTAGAATTTCCCCGTTTTTCTGCTCGCATAGATCTTGGATCGATTGTCCGTAATCAGAATTCTTGCAACAAATATTTTTCGATGCAGATGCTGCACATAGCTTCCCTGCGTCTGCCCGTCGGAACGCGGACTAGTCGGTGCTGGTCAAGCGATGGCGGCGGCGAAGTTGGTGTTGGAGGTGACGGCGATTGCAGAGGTGAAGGCGGAGTTTGGGGTGGGAGGCGGAGGTTGGGGGTGGAGGCGATAGCCAAAGTGGGGCCAGGGTGGAGGCGGAGGTTGAGGAGGCGATGGAGGAGGTAGCACCGGCGGAGGCAGCGCGCGCTGCGGAGGCATGGGCCTGCTCCCTGCCGCCTGCCTGCACCCGCTCTAAAGCTGTTCGTTTCCTGCATTTAGCGCGTTGGGCCGTCGTATGGGGTTATTCGCCGCCGCTACGCTGGCCCCATCCCTCCCCTCTCTTCGCCTCGCCCTCCCCCGCTTCGCCCCCTTCACCGCTCCTCGTCCTGCTCTGCCCCGCGCCTCGTATTGATTGCCCTTCCCATCCGCAGCATCCTCCCCTGCCTCGTTTACGCGCCTTGTTCCTTCTCGCCGCCTCCTATCTCCCCTTCCATTTCCTTTCATGGAGTTCGGTTTGCATGCGGATGGCGTACTTGCTACCAAACTGTTACAATGCTTTTATTCTTGCCTACCATTTTCTCTTTCATAGTTTCGTAGTTTCTAAAGATGGTACTGGGCATTCTAGCATGTCGGTAGCACTTCATCTTTTTGTCTTTTTCTTCGGTTGTAATTTTGTCAGATTATAATCTCAGATGTACATGTATATTTTCTCGGTCTCATTCATTTACTGATCGTGGCTCCGTGTGCAATGCCAAGATCCTGAACTAGCAAATTAGTTGTGCTTCTCTTGGATCATCGCTCTTGAAATTGCTTCGCAACGTGTTTGTTGGCATCATTCTCCCATCTCATTGTCCCACTTCGCTAAGTCCCTCTGAACATTTCCTGACAGGTCTATTGATAATCTTTCTAATTAGCTCAACTATAGTATCCTCTTATCTAAGTAGTCCACTCTTTTGCAGGCGCTATCCTTGACATACTGCTTTCTAAGGCTTTTCTTTCTCATCGCTGTATCACTTGCTCTCATCATTGCATGCTTGCTGCTATTTAGTTGTGTCGCAATTTGTGGCATGGATGTCACCTTATCTTCTCGACTATCACTTCGAGCCACACATACATTCATGAAACTACATTTGCTTACATTCGCCTCAAGCGGTGATTAAAGTAATTACAATGTAGGCCCTCCACATTATCTCAGGACGTATCGAATTATCACAGATACAGTGGTAGCCTCTCTGTTGCTTACTTACCCGTTAGTCACTTAACGCTAGTCTGTTGCAATTGTCAAAATCATTCCTTACCACCTTTGATCAGTATTTCCTTTGCCGATCGTTTCATATGCTTGCCTTCCTTCGCCTTTCCCTCTCTCCTTCCTCCCCAGTTGATCTTCTTCTCCAGCGCATCGTCCCCTCCCCATTGCCCGTCTTCGCACCAGCCCTGCTGTCGCCGGAGCCAAACTGCGTTTTTCTTGGAGCAGCAGCAGCAGTAGCAACGCACACGCGGCGCGGCGTCGGTGGCGCTTATTTGAATCGGGGCTGCGAGCGAGGCGGCCGTTTCATTGCGAAGGCTGGCGCCGCCCCGACCCGCGCCATGCCGCATTGCAAGCCAGACGCGCTCGCGTTCCACCCGCTCTTTGTCCCGCGCGACTGACAGCGAGCGCGGCGGCGGCGGCGGCGCGTTTGCGCGCGAGCCCCACCCCCTCCGAGACCCGCCTCGCCCCGCCCCGCCCCGCCCCCACCGCGTTTCACTCTGCACACACGAAGCGATTCTTTTCTCGCTTTTCGCCCAGGCCGCTTCGTCCCGCCTGCCTTAGCCAGTGGTGCACAGGGAGTTTGTCCCGCACGGAACGCTCTCACAGCATGTAAAAGAGAAGGATGAACGCTGAAAATTAAGAAAAATTGGAAACTATTTTATAAACTTCTTCTTGTAACACACACACACACACACACACAAATATGAAGTACGGATGGAGTAATTAAAAATGGAAAGTTACAGTGATTAGCTACATAGCATATTCATTGCTTTATTGACAGTAAGTAGTGATAGATTATTTTTTATTGATTGGTATTTCTTATTAATGCAATAGTGCCTCGAAAACTCGGAACTGAAATGAGAGAAAAATTCATGATACCTAATATTAATTTATAGAAGTTTCAGTTAGCAAACCGTGAAAGTGGGAAAATAAAAATTAATGTACAAAATTAGTGAGAGGTTCGATTGAAGTGAGTTACTATATTGCTGAAATTATTGAAATACAGCTGAAGTAATCGGGCGTTGCCTGTGTATTTATTACGATCGTGTATAGACAGAAAAAGGGGTGAAATATAGTCGGAAATGGAAGTTTATAAAATAGTTTCCAATTTTTCTTAATTTTCAGCGTTCATCCTTCTCTTCTCTCGACTATCTTTAGGTTCTTTTCAATTTCCCTCTTAATGCCGTGTTTTAATGGATGCTTATCTTTTCGCATGTTTGTTACTAACGATGCAGGTTTATACCGGTGATAATGTTTCGAGGACGTGAAGGACTTTATTGTTCCGTTATTTGACGATAAATCTTACAACGGCCACTGTTGAGTGCATTTTTATGAAGGTTCGTGTTTATGAGTGAGTTTATTTGCGATTTCAGTATATAGGGGTGATTTTTGTTAGTTTCATTTCATTTTTCTGCTTGCTTATTGCAGAGCTTATCTGGATCTTTCGTTTGGTCTCGTGAAAGATTGTGATGTCAGTCTAATGTAAGATATCGTGTGTTAATATTTTTTTGCCTCAACTGGAGTAAACTTAATTTTAATTAATGCAACGACTGTCTCGGAATAAGGTAAGAACATCGAAGGTTGAAGAGACTGACAGAATACTTTTCTATTAGACACTGTGTCAAACACAAAATAATACAATTAATGGCAGCGATTTAATAGTTCAGTAATTCATAATCTTAAGCGTGTGTTAGGCCAAACAAATAACATATTTATATATCACTAGCGAACCCCGGCAGCCGTTGTCCTCCATCTCTCTCTCTCTGTCTGTCTCTCTCTCTCTCTCTCTCTTTCTCTCTCTCTTTCTCCTTTCCTCTTCCTTTCTCTCTTCGTCTCTCCCTGACAGTCTCTCTCCCCGTCCCTCTCGGGCTTTATTTCAAAGTCGCAAGGGCAGTCACTCTTAATATTTCAGGGTGCTGCGGGTTGCGCAGAGTGCCGTTGCGTAGAGAGCCTGATAAAGGGCGCTTGCAGCATAAAATCATCATCGAGCGTCTATGTGTGCAGGCACATGCACATTCCCATTGTACTAGGCCTATATTCCTTCCACTAGTACAAGCAATAAGTGTGCAAAGTTTAATCGCAATCGGATGAACGGTACGGCAGCGGAGTAAGTACCAACTAACCAATCAACAAGCAAACAACCAAACAAATATTGTCTTTTGTATATAAGATATATACATTTTATTTCTTTTGGAAAAGACAAATAAAGTGCATCTTTAGATGTAACCCACATAATAGGAACGCTCCAAATGGTGAAGCGATTCATCTTAAATAAGATATTGTCAAAATTGTATACTTACAAAAAACTAAAAATTTAACACATTTTTGGCTTCAAATTTTTGAGAAACAGAAATTGGTATTCCTGAAGACAATAGTCAACTGAAATTTAATAATGGCGTATCATTTTCACGATACACACTGAAGGTATTTTATTAGAATAATTTTAATGAGGGTAACATTTGTCTCGTGACATTAGTTTAAACAAAGCAATGTTATTTAGATTCAAAATGTTGTTTATTTTATAAGTAAGTTTGACATTTCCTTTTCTAAAAACACATCTTTTCTTGGGTTCGAACCTACAATGATTGGATAGTTCAGTTTTTTCTGTGTTATTTTTCACTTAATCCTCTTCACAAAGTTCAACATTTTTAGGTAGGTAAGAAGATATTAGCCACGTATTGTAATTAAATCTCACTTTTTAAATCATTAAATTTGTTACATATTTCTTTAAGAGATAGACGTAATTATAAATTAATGTGTGTACGTGACAGAACCACCTTATTTTTTTTAATTGCTAAGGGCCCTGAGGTCTCTAATCCGGCCTCGGCCCTCCCCGTCCGCCGTCTGGCACGCCGTGCGGCTGCTCCGCGGGCAGCATCACCCCCGACAACTCGAAGCGGCTTTTTGTTCGTCAAATCGGGGGCGGGGCGCTCGAGCGTGGGCCCTGATAAGACACGAGGCGGCGCGCGTCCGCGCCGGACGGGCGCAGACAAAGAAACGAAGCCAGCACGCGGGCCACCGGCAGACGCCGCTTGCAAGCCCAGGCAGATCGTGTCGGAACGACCCACGCGGTTAGCGCTTACAACTGTTACTCCGTGTGTTGCAGCCCAGGGTTATCTTTTTTCTGGACGATTAGATGGACCACGTGGGTATATTTTCAACTCGCCGAAGGATGAGTAGAAAAAGTACCGGGAGATCTGTGGAACGCAATTTGTTGTTTGGGTCGCTTTTCACTCCGAAACATTTTGAAGACATTATGTTCACCTGTTAATGAACTACCTTTGCAACGCTCATTGCCTATCGAACGTTTGAATTTAATATTTTTAAATGTAGTCTATCTATAAAGTAAAAAAAACTATTTAAGAAAAACTATACAATAAAAACCAATATTTGTAATAATGTAATATAAATAAATTATTTAGTACAACCCACATATTTAAATAAAGATGTACTACTTGAACAGTTAATTTAACATTGTATTATTTAATACAATTTAATTTTTGTGTTCCAAATTTAATGACTGGTAGAAAAATAGCCACTTGTTATTTTACATCTCCTAAAGATAGCATAGTTTGGAGGGAAGGCGGAAATCCATGCGGTCACGTGAGTGGTGTGCAGCGAATTTGGAAAGTTCAATGCATCACACCATTGGTATGCAAACGCAGAAAGTGTCTGTCGCCTCACAGGGTGAGATTCGAATGAAATAGACATCAAAGGGCTAATTTCAATTTTAAAATCGGTCTTTTACAAAGGCGCGATCAAAGAGAGCGTGGCCGATTTTCACTTCAATGTTTTCATGTTTTTACTTTTGCAGGGCAAGCCCAGTTTTTGCGGGGCTTGTAAACGCTGTTGTTAACAAATAAAACTTTTTCATTCCAGTACGCTTTTTTTCTCTCGTATATTTATTGTTCTTGCGGAAATAAATTGATTTGATAAATGTATTAACGTTTCCTCTGTCTGAAGAACGTCTGAAGAACTTGGATACCTCAGTTTGTGTGTCGGCCGCACACTTTCAGAAATACATTTTTCCATGGATTTAATTCTTCAATTGGAGGGAATTAGTATTTTTCAAACAGAAAAAATGTTGACTACTCCTCAATAGGGCTCTCCTCAGTTCAAATTTAGGCATATTAAAATTTTGTAGTGTTATTTCCCCATGACGTATATTCAAGAAATTAAAAAACGATTACTAATATCTGATTCAATTACAATGTACTTGGCCAGAAGGAAGTTAATGAATGTCTCGTTTCACAATAAATCTCACTTTCACGAAGTTTCATCCTGACTAGCAATTTTTAATTGACATATTATTTTAAAATCATTTGTTACAGTTGTTGAGAAAAAAATAAAATTAACCACTTGTCCATTTCGATAGGGCTTTACTCTTCAGTAAAACTTTGAAAAATGTGTACATTATTCACAAACGGATTAAAACTTACGTATTGTTTGTATTTCAGTTTTTATTTCTTTGTGCCCATTGTTAAAGTTCATGTAATCTTTGAATTGAATTTATTCTATTCGTAGATATTTTCTCATAATATACATAACTTTCATTATATTTATCTCTCCATATCAATTGCTTAATGTACTCTGAATTGGTAACTGGTTCCATTCATGTGGATGCTTGAAACTGTTTTGCATTTCCTCTCCAATTAAACACACATTACAATTGTTCAAATGAAGTATGTGTCTGTTAGGAAACAGTTTATTCAGCTGCATTAATTACTACTCTAAATGTAGTTTCCAACAGCGACTGAACTCTCAAACGTAAGTAATTTAATAAAACTGATAGATGATCTAAAATTGGTGTCATTTCGTGATGAGCGAAATTCTTAATTTTTATATTAGGCCTTTCCTCTTTCATAAATGGTTTTAAGAGAAGGATTTTTTTGGTTTTTATATATTTCGCAGCACTTTAAATTAGTAGTTTTATTTTACGATTCTTGAAACACATTTTTGGTATTTTGTTCAATTGCTGAGGCCAAGCTTTATTTTTGTGAATAAAACAATAATTTCTTCTTTCTATTTTTATTACATTCTTTTCTATCATATTGCTTAGAGCATCAAGTTGAACGCGCTTAAATCTGTGGTAGTGCTTGCTCATGCAAAAAATGTCTCTTGAATTAATCTCCTTACCAGAAAATGGTCCGGAGAAGCGGCCTAAATACTACTCGGGAAATCGAGACGTTTAACAAACAGGTCGTACCGATAATAATCAGACTTCTGGAATTTTCCCGCAAAATTAATAAAAGAACTTGTACTTCCTAGTATTTTAATAACCGGGGAGTTTGAACAAGACATCGCGTTATAAGGTATAGCCATATTTTGCGCAAAGCATTACAGATGCACCCACAGACACTTGATGTACTCCTTAGGAATTCGGTTACAATCTGAAGTTGACTTTACATTTGAATGGGTGAAAACCAGAACGGTATATGTGACATTTTATACATTCAGAGAAATCTGTTTAAGTCAATATTACAGTGACGTAGCGGTGCTTTGTTTCATTATTAAAACCACGGCATCTCAGTCGTTCATTAAAACCACGATAATACATTGCCATTGAAATATAGCCTAAAATAAACAGAATTTTTCTCAGAATTTATAAAATGTCACTTGTACCGTTGTAGTTTTCACCAATTCATTTAATCTAACGTCTGTAGGGTATAATAATATCTAACAATGACATTACGTTTATCTCAGAACAACAGTGGTAGATTATAGTGGTTCATGCATTTTCGTGATGTCCCAAATTAAGACCGATTTCAAAATCAGTAAATTTGAGCATTACTTACCCTTTAAAAGGCCTGGCAATTTTCACGGTAACTTCGTCTCTTCACTCTGAAACACGTCTTAATAAAGTTAACAACAAAATACACAACAGTGCTCCTAATAGAACAAAGTTAACACAACAAAACAGGGGTGACATTATCAAGTTTCACTACTACTGTTTCAAACTTATTGTGACCACTTTATTGTTTGAGAATCAGCTTTTAGATTACTGTCAGCTAATGAGGCTCTTATGTAGTTAATTTCGCGTATAATTAAATTGAAATTAGAACACGCACAATTAAATTACAAGCAAATGTAAAATGTATGCTCGTTAAAATAAGTAAACTAGTTCTTCAAAAGCTTGAAGACTGTCAAACAGTACAGCCAAAGAAAATCATTGAACCCAATATGTTGATATTATACCCCAGTTGCCCGAAAATGTCTTGTTTCCTTTTTGCTCATTTTCGCCTAACTGATTCCACTATATAAACATCGCATAAATCGCCACGTTGCGGAGAGGAAGAACGAACCGCCCCCCGCGACTATCGTGTCGGCAGCCACCGCGTACACACAATCGTCCTGTCGTCGCGGCAGACAACGGGACAGCGGCGCGGGAGCAACGGTCGGGGATAGGCCGCGCCGGGAGCACACCTGCGCCACCCCACCCCGCCCCCACCCCGCTCGCGCCTCGTATTTCACCGCGCGCACCTCCCCGCGAGCCCGCGCCCGCGCCCGCGCCCTCGCCCGCGCCCCGCCCTGCCCCGCTCGCGTCTCCGCCCTCGCGCCCGCTCGCGGCCCCGCGCAAACGAGGGCGGCGATGAAAATTTTCTCGTTTTCCGCGCCGGCTAACGACCCGGCTCGTAAAATCCGGGCCGCGCCCTCGCCGCCCCCGCCACCCCCCGCGCGCCCGCCCGCACCTTCGCCGCCTCCGCCGCCTGAGATACGGCCGCGCGCGAACTTCACGCGTTATAACTCATCATAAAACAGCGCGGCGGCGCGGGCGCGGGCGGGGCGGTCGCTAAGGTGCTGTCGGGCAGGTGGGGACGGTCGCAGTATGGTGGGCGGGAGCGGCCAGGTGCGGCTGGCCCCGCGCCAGTGCACCTAAGTGCCGGGCCCGGCCCCCATCGCAGCCGCTGCCGCCGGCTGTTCGCTGGGCTAAGTGTCCCCGTGGCCGCAGTGACCCCTGCGGCCGACCGCGGTTTTAACCTGGCGACCCCGTCCCACTCTCCGCGCCCCACTGTCCCGCGCCGCGCCGCGCCCCGCACAGCCGCGCGCTCGCCGCTAGATGGAGCTGTGCGCGCGATCGGCGCGTGCACTGAGCAGGCTGCTGTCAAGCCAGAAATGGAAGATGCAGATGTGGCCTGTTAAACAATACGTTGGAAGAGGAAGTTAAGAAGACAATTTTAAATAGTCTCTTTATAATGAACCTGCGTATGCTGAATTTGTGATCAGTACTTTCATCCATCTTGAAGTACATTAAATTCCGTGTAACCAGAATTAATAAATTATGTACTGGCGTCGGAAGATAAAAGCAGTAATTCCTAACAGTCTATATTTCTGTCAATGAGGAGATTCTCTGATAGTTATTTTACACTGAACCTCAGAAAAATATATTCTAAGTTTCTTTAAGGATTCGAGGATATTTGTTTTGTTTGTAGGTTTCGTTGTAACTCAGCTTAGTATACGCCCTCCGCTTACGCTATGTAGGTGTTTGTAATTTTCTTCTTAGATGCTTTATCGATTTAAACTTAGTTGATTTCTTACTAATAGCAGTTTTTCACTTCATTATTCATACAGTAAGACAATCGTTCGTTCTTCACTAAGTGATACAATTGTGGCCTTTGAATACATGAATCAAATGTGCTGTTGATATTTCATAATATTGCTAAACACATGATAATTCTTGAGTAATATTTTTCTGAAAAACAGTCAGACGTAAAATTATTTAAAATTCTATTAATATCTGCAGTGAATTATTTTAATAGAAAATCCATGTAAAATTAGCAAAATCAGAACAAATATTAAACAAACAACACTTCATTTAATGAGTATTGATAATATTAAAATAAAGCAGTAATTCACAACAAAATAAAGTTTCGACTCAAAGGTACTGGGATCCTCTTCATTTCAAATTCGTAATCACGTACGTTGTTACTGCGTTAGTACATAAGAGTAATAGTGAATATGTAAGTATATAGTGCATCAACTAAGTAATTTTGTATGAGCTTTCTGATAACACCAATGTTTGTTTGTGATATTTGTTTAAAAATCTAAAGGTATAATTTTTAGCAAATTCTGAGTTATGATATAATTTTGTTGCGGTCTGTTGAAACGTAGTGACCTAGGAATCGAAGCTGTATGTTTGTCTGTGCCAGACAATTGATTTCAGTTTCTTGCTGCTGTGGCCGACCCCTTTAGTTCGACAAAAGAGTATAAATCATTTGTACCGAGTTTTATGATTTAAAACACTCTTAATTTATTCAGGCTGTTCTTGATGGACTGTAAATATTGAAAGAGATCTCAGTCGATCCATTTGCATACTCTAGATCACCATACTACCGTTTTTTCTTCTCGTTTTAATGCGATGGCAGCTTTCAGAAGCTTGAAAGTGTATTCCAGTTTCATAAACACGTTTCTTATTTATTTATTCATGTGATATAGCCCACTTTACTATTTGAATTAATCGAACTGGAAATAAATCATGACCTCATTTTTATTCTACAATTTTGCTTTACAATGTTTGCTTTCAACGAATGATGCCTTCTATCATTATTATTTCAATTGCTTTTGTAATATTACTGTTTTTACCAAACTATACCTTGTGTCATTAACATTTCACATATGTTGAGGTAGGAAATGTGTTCTGTGTTCTGAGATTCACATTATCAAATTTCGTTTAAATATTTTTTTTTAATGTTAATGACTTTAATAACGTAAGGAAATAAATACTTTGTTTTGCATTTCTTCACGGAATTCAGAAAATGAAATTTTTCTCTTGACGCAAGTCTACTAACGCCACTAAACACCACTTTATTTTTTACTGGCCATCACCTCTCATATCTGCGATTCCACTAGAGAAAATTGATAATGTTAGGAAAATAAATATAATAAGGTCACGGGAAACCTGCAATAATCTCGAAACGTAAGAGTTAAATTGGATTTCAGATTGTGAAACCTCTCTGCTCAACCAACAAAGTAGGCGTGAAAGCCCGAAGGTTATCTGAGCTCTCGGGAGGCTTGATAAGATTCCGTGCGAAGGTGGGAAGCTCGCGGACCCCTTTAAGCGAATCGCAGCGCAGAACAGAGCGGTCCCCGGCGCACGTGGCGCGCGCAGCCGCAAACACTGCGAAATCCACCCCGCCCCGTCCCCTTTCTCCTCCTCTTCCTCTTCCTCAGAGCATCACCCCGTCGCGTTTCCGCACCGCCCCCACCTCCCCTCCTCTTCCCGCTCGCCACCGCTCCTAACCCCCACTCGCCTATGTGTAGCTTCTACCGGCCCCATTTGAGGATTCACACCGGTCAGAGCACAGCATCTGTAGAACCTCACGCTTCTTCAAATTTACTCTCACTCACTTACGCTCTTTCTCTCGTCTCCACACACACGCGATCGCTCGCACACGGTCTTTCACACCGCTCTCGATTGTTTCCTTTCCTTCCGCTTCCAGCCCCCACTCGCCAATGTGTAGCTCCAGCCGGCCACATAGCAGAATCCCCGCTGGTCAGAGTACAGCAGCTCGACTTCATTCTGTCCCTGCTACTGTATTTCGGTCTCCGCTCTCACTTGCGTGTAGTTTTCTCATGCTCCTGATCGACTCCTCGCTTCCTTCTTCTTCTCCGCTTTCCCATCGCTCCCTCCCGTTGCGTTCCATTCCCTCACGTTTCTTCAAATTCTCTGCCGCTTCCTTATGTTCTCTCCCACTTCTCCACTTTCCCTCGCACCCCACCCGTTCGCTCCGTCTTATTCACCCCCTCCCGTTTGTCTCCGATCCCTTCATCCCGAATCCCGAATCTTCATCTACTCCCTCCCACTCTCGCTTCCTCCCACTCCTGTCACAATCGCATTGTCGAATAGTCCTGTTTCGCTGTGCCCTCATCCTCTCCCGCTTCCTCCACCCTCTGGGAACGCTCTCTGCCAAAATCCGGTGCGCCGTCTCCTCTTCCGCCGGCGCCGCGCAGCCCCCCACTCCGGCGCCGCCGATCAGAACGCGCCCCCGCCACCTCGCCCCCCCCCCGCCTCCGCCCCCGCGCACCTGGCCGCACGCGGCGCTTGCCACGACTTCCCCGCAGAGACTCGTTGGTGTTCGTGTTTCTGCCACAGATATGTGGTTTGGAATTTTCAATGTAAGCCTACGATTTACTTAGAGAAGTTTTTTGCTCTTTGCTATAGTATAGTAATTGGCATTGCCGCAACCGCGGATTGGAAAATAATTCGTTCACGTCATTTTGCATATAAAATGAAATTATATTTTTTAGATACATTTAATATTTTGGTTTCACCCTCAAACTGTTTTTGTTCTCCGAATTTTTTTATAATTTTTGTTCAATTACCTTCATCAGCTAAGTTCCAAGTCATTCGTATTTAATTTATCTCGAGGGTGTTTAAATATCCACGTGGAGTTAGAATAAATAGGATCACATAATTGTTGAATTCACTGATCTCGTCAATTGTTTTATTACAAATGTATTGTAAATTACGCAGTAATTTTGCAAAAACTAAGTAAAAAGATTATGGATGCCATTTATTCGCTTAGTAACAGCTGTGTAAATCGGGATGCAGAAGAGTGGTCGTGATGAAAACTATTACATTCGTTTTCCATCTACTATGTAATTTTTGATGTCTGAAACAGGGTACATCGGGCTTTCCTTTATATAAATGGACTTTCTTACGAAACTATTCAAGAGCGGGAAAACAATTGTGTTTACGACTTTCCAAGAGACCTCTTGTAGACACACTAACGCATGGTAACCAGGCATTGAGTCTGAATAGTGGCTCTATTCAATGTCCTGGTAAAGAATTATAATTGTTTAATGCTGAACAGCATTTGAATAACAAGTATGATGTCTGAAACGTTATCAAGAAAATGTTTTCCCAATCGATCCTTCTTCAGCTGATAACAAAATAGTGACAGCGGTTTGACTATTGCTTCTCATACCAACAAGAATATTTTGGAATATTTAATATGTATTTATTGGAAATGTCCAATAATAATAATAATAATGGAATAATTAATTTAGTCTCGCTTGTTGGAAAACTCTAGAGAGGAAATTCTGTGATTATGAAATGACCTTTACAAACGTCTGAGTAATACAAAGTATCTTCCTATTTCCTTGATATGGGTCCTTTCATATAACTGACATATCTCTTTTATGACATATCTTATTTCGTATAACTGAGATATGTTAAGAATGGAATAGATAATATCAAGACATCAATACCGAATGATGATGCTGCATTCGAACGTTGTTTCTTTAATGCTGAACCGCACTCGAATATCGTGTACGATGTTTTGTAATAGCAAATTTGATCGTCAAAGCGTAGTTGTAATTGCAATACGGAATTTCGCTGAAATTCTCAGTGAATGAAACGAGAGCAATCGTTAATGGAAACCAGGAACATGTATCAATGTTTTGTATTGTTTAATGCATGTGATCTCCATGTTATGCCATTTGCCGCGAAGATCGCCTTAACCTCCATCATTTGATAGCCTCACATTATTAGGTACAACCTCCCACCCGATCTCTACCGCCTCGAAGATTTACAGCCTTCCAGAGCAGTATTCGGGGAGCGCCCGACGATCCAGGTGTGGGACGACGTAGTGGGGGAACTGGGAGGTGATTTAAGGGAAGTGGAAGGAACGGAGGAAGGAGTGTAGGAGATTAAGAAGATAATGGAACGAGGAAAACGAGAAATATAAGAATAATACTACGAGACCCCCAGAATGTGGTAACAAGTGTAGGACAAACTGAATATCTGAGAAAACTTAGGAAAAAATTATTTCACAGTGCATATCTTCTGAATGCATTACATGTCGCAGGGAAGGACCGGAATAGGCGTGTGGGGTTAAATATCACTGTAGCCAGAGAGTGTGAATAAAGCTAAATGAATAACGTTGAACAGATCGTTTCAGATTTCATCCGACTGAGAGGGAAATAGAAAGGATATTCAAGTATGTGGAAGATCAGCAAAAATTGATGTTGGCAAAGAGAATTACTAAACAGAAATATGGTGATGGCGTTGAAAGTGGGTAGTACAAAATCGAGAGTATCTCTAGAGGAACGTGCTTAAGACGAAAGGCAGCCATAGGCGGCGGGAAATGATGCAGCATCCACGATGCAGGAGGAAATGGAAAGGGGGCGGGGCGCGTGAATGTAGGCGGCCTGGGCGGGCGCGCGCGCGGCCGTTAAGCACGGCTTTACGGCGTGGGTGGGCGCTCGGCGCGGCGGCAGCGCGGCCTTGGCCCAACCAGCGCCCGCGCCAGCGCTCGCGCCCGGGCGGGTTATCAATCCCCGAACTCGTAAGATCCGTCTGCCGGAGCGGCGGAGGCAGCGGCGGTGGAACCACGGGGCGATCGAATGGCTTCGCGCTGCCGACGTGTGCTATCAGAAGCGCGCGAGAATCCTGCTAAGTCTACAACGTACACTTGTATACACGCACGTTTTTAGAGACCCGGGATACATACCCCTAATCCTTTACTAACGTTAGTGGAATCCAGAATAAGTCTTAGCAACAAGCGTGCTTGACAAATTTTGATAAGCAGAAATGTTTGCTCCTCTGTGATAGAAGCTAATTTGCATCGAACGATGAGCTACACATTTCATATAATAGTCCTCTCAACAAAATTATCACCCCCTACACTACTTTTGCATTTAGCGAATAACGGCTCAAGAAAACGTGCAGGGGTAATACCTGCTTCCTGTTCCGTGCCTTTTTCTGAGTCTCATCATCCTTCTCCTCCTCCATCTTTTTACTTTTTCTTCTTATACACTTCTTCACGTATTTAGGTGGTAAAGAGAAAGTATTGAAGTGTGCTACAGAAATATGCGTCTATTTGACAGAAAAAGATCTTAAATTGTGGGATTCTGGTAACGAAAAGGTGGATTAATCTTGTTTCTGTTTGTCGTAAATTACTTTCTCTTAGATGTGTAGTGAGATTCTACGTTTTGTGGATCCTTAATACCGAAAAATTGATTGTCAGCAAAAGGTTTTTCTGCCTCATCTATCAGACTGTTGCCTGTGGTCAACACTCGCGGTATATTTGTTACCACAACGCTAGCCTGAATTTGTTTCCAAAACTCTAGCGCCTACACTCTTTAGGCGATTTTCTCCAAAATTGGTAGTTTCTGATAGATGTGAACTAACTCGAGGCCTTGCGCGTTTAAAGTGGATATTTCGATTTTGGGGGGTACTTTATACAAAGCCTGAACAACATTTTCAAAATTTTCTCAACAATGGCTCCAACATAATTAAATTTTGTCATCGGATGATATCAAAAAGGACGCTTGAAAATGGTTTAGGATACTTGAAAAACATTTTCGTTGAAATCTGAAAATTTTCAGAAGTTACAAAAGTTTTAAATGCTGCGAGAAACTACGTGCAAAAACCGCTACTTTGTTGCTGTCCTCACACTCTGCATATTCTTCCTCTCCTTTGTCTTTGTTTATCCGTTCATTTCATCACCTTCCTATCGCCCTTTAATGTTCGCTGTCTTCGTCGTGTGCATTCTTTCCGCCCCCTTCGTCTGTTTTGTTTCCTTAACCTGGCTCGTCTTTCCTCTGCCTTCTTTTCTGTGACATGCTTTGCCTCGTTTCTCTATTTTTTCTCTTTTGTTTGTTTGTGTCTTCTTTACTTATTTTCTACCCTGTTCTTTGTTGCCTTCGGTTTTTTCATCTTCTTCCTGGCCTTTGTTTCATTCAGTGTCTTAGTCTTCCCTTTTCTTTCCTGTTCTATGTTACCTTCATTTCTTTTGTTGCATTCGCCTTCAACTGCGTCTCCAGCTCCATCGTTGCGTTCGTCACCGAGGCCCATTATCTTCTATATCATAGTCAGGGCAGTAGATGACATATCAATTTGGCACATGGTTTATTGGAACAGTTTTTGATAAATGAATGTTAATCAAGCCGATGATCACATAAAATACATGATTGTTTCTTTTTGCCTTCCACGACACAATCTCATAACAAAACCGCCTCACATGAAGAAAGACGCTCCCTTGCCACGAGTGAAAAGCTTACGCTGTTATACTTCAAATAGAAGAGTGCAGGGACACGATGAGTATTCGTTCAGCTTTATTCACCCACTTGCTTGTCGTACACTATTTAGGGGTCTGTTAGGTAGCACAAATAATTTTAAACTATAGGACTATTTTACAGTGGAAAATCAATTACAGTTTGAACGCGTTGGCTAATACGCAAAACGAACCTGCATTACGTGTTTTGTATCGCTTATTTGCATATGACCCCGATTTCTAAATGTTCTAGCACTTCCATGCCATGCTTGTTCTCCTATCTGCATTGTCCAATATAGGAGTATAGTCCTATTTGCACTCGCTGAACGCATGTTGTTTTGCACATGAGACGTGTGCATTTGTCGATCTCTGTGCTACCTAAAGCTGTTTCTCCCACCTACAGCGCCGTAGGGCATCGTCACTGGTGTCCACTCCAGTACCGCTGTGAAACGATGCACGAATATTAGTGTAGCCTCCGCAATCGCCGCCACAATTGTCTGCACTCATCATTGTTCCTCACCTGCATTCACCCCGCCGCCACTCTGCTACCGCTTGCTTCCCCGCTCCACCCCGCTTCCTTGCAGTCCGCAACGCTACTGTTACTTCCAGTCGCCACCAACCCTATCCTCTCAATCACACTTAATATTCGCCTAGCAGTTTTGATTAAGCTACTACTAGAGTCATCCCATCTCTAAACTTCTGTTGTCATCCATCATTGCTTTCGCGCCGCAGGTCTTAGTAGCCCCATTGTCGCATCCGCCCACTTGCTTCCCAAGCAGCCGCAGCCGCAGACGCTGTGCTCTTCTCCGCGATCCCGCAGCGCCGGGGCATGTTTGCTCGAGCAGCCGCCCCCGCCACCGCATCCTTCGCCTCCCCGCGGCCGCCCCGGTAATCAGCCGCCGCAGACGGGCAGGGCGGAGCAAGAAGCTGCCTCAAAGTCCAGGGCGGCGGCGGCGGCGGCGGCGTGGGAAGTGGGAGGTCCGGCGCGCCCTCCTTCCAGGGCCCCGAGCCCTTTGACTGCCTCCGCCGCTCTTTGAGCCCTGGATGGCGGTCAGGCGCCGCGGCTTGGCGGTCGCCGTCGCCTGCGGCGCTGTCGCCTCCGTCGCCAGGACGCGCCCGCGCGCCCGCGCGCCCGCGCGCCCGACCACGCGACGCCGCCGGCTTCGGTCGCGAGGACGTGTCGCCCCGCCGCAGTCGCTCCGCTGGTTGGCGAACAGTGTAATATGCGCTGTCACTGCTCCTATGGTCTGGAGTATTTGTATTTAGTCATTACATGTCCAGTAAAGGGTATTGGCTTCTACGCCGTTGGATCCCGGGGTTCCTAGTCGGTTACCCAATCAGAAACCCGCGATGTCTCCAATTCACTTAAGTTTCGTGACTTCACATACTTAACGAATTCGGCTAGAGACACCGGTTTCGCCGTGGTGGCCTTTAAGTCTCAAAATGCGCCTGGTTGACCAAGGAAAACCACGAAATCCCCTGTCAGGATGGCCGGCGCGAGGATTGAGTCCGGACCTCCTGAATGTGAAGTTAGCGCACAATGCCCTGAGCCACTCCGCTCAGTGGTCTGCGGGATAGAAATCATTAAATGCAGTCCATTCCGATAGTAAGAACGCATCGGGCATTCAACGCGTTCTCACAATTGTGTGTACAAGAGTTCTATCCACCAAATTCAATGAACTCCAGATTAGTGGATCCCACGGGGCACAGAATTAGAACATTTTAGCTCTCCTAAGAGACTTAACCGAATTCGCTGCGTTTTGAGGCGACGAAAAAGGCAAAATGTAGTTCTCAATACAAATTCGTTGATGTATCACACAAAGTATCACATTTATACAAAATATTTGTGTTATATTAAATATTTTTGGCATAGACCAGCCGTAAATTAACGTAATTATAAACATACAATTTATACAAACGGCGAATTATTAAAAAGTTCGAATATTGGAGTGTAAATTTCATTGTGTGGATTGAGATTACAAAATGCAACTTACACATTAGTTCCTCCACTTCTCTTTCCTAACATTCAGGATCCGCAACTACTTATACATAAATTTTGTCCTGATGTTTGTGTCTTGGTATCGCCGGAATTGCATTTTCCAGGTATTGCTCGAATTCTTAGCTTCTGTTTATCTATATTTTCTAGTTCTACAATACCACAACGACTCTTTCAGAATCCTTTTCATTCAACTCTTTTTGGCAACCTTTTCTCTAGTATTAGCACGGTCCCCCTGAGCACTTGCCTTTGTGACCATATCTCCCAGCAAGCTGCCTAAAACCACACGAGTCGTCTCTTATTTGGCGCCACAAATGGAAGCTCAGAGCGGCTGCTTCTCTGGAGTGCACTCAGCATGAAACGAGAGATTTGCTCAGTATTAAATTACTCTGTTTGCCTCGACTCTCGAGTTTGTAGATTTGCGAAAATGTTGACCGGATTCGGACTCGTGTTCGAGCAATGAACGAGATTTCTGCACTCCGCGTTCTCCTGTGAAAACACAGCTCTATCATATTCGACGTAGTTCAACGGGAATCCGCGATAATAAAATATTTCAATATTTGTGTGCCGAAATACAAAAATGGATACTTCTAAACTTTCCTTGACATTAAAATTATTCAATTTTATATTATTCTTTTTTAATTTATATGTCATAATAACACAGGACCTCATTTTAACAATGCTATCATAATGCCTAGTGTACGTATTTTGGTGTGTTGTTTGCAGGCATGAACTCTAAAGCAGCTGTTTACAGGCAAGGATACTTTTTCTTCGTTGAAGGAGCTCGTTGGGAGTTCATTACACAAATTTGCTCAATTTATAAAAAAAATCAAAGTTTTGGTTTTCTGTAATGTAGTATTATTATTGTCGTATAGGCCATTACTGACCACACTACACGATTAACGTGCGTAGTTTTTCCAGGATCATCATTTCAGATGCGTCTTTCAGGGTACGTATCGCTGTATGTATCCCTCAGCGTAGGGTTGTTACGTCTTAAGTGTGAATTATGAGATGATAGGCGGATGATGAGGGGTGAAGGGACAATCACAAATACAGCCATGTCTACGCAGGACTCAAAACTGCAACTTCCGACACACACTTCCTCGCTACAGACGACGGCTGCCGCAACCGTCTGGCACACGGGACCGACTTATTATTATTATTATTATTATTATTATTATTATTATTATTATTACTATTATATTATGTGACTAATGGACGTTACTGGGGGAACTACGCGTAGTTATATTCAGGTTTCTTTCAGGTTTCTTCAATTTACAACAAAAGTCCAATAATAGTTCAAGTTAAATGGTAGTGAATATTAATCATCAAAATTACATTAATTAATTTGTTTTCCAATATTGTATTTATAAATCCTAGGGTATTTACGCATATTTAGCGTAAAATCAAACATTAACAGATTCTCCAAAAGAAATTGAATTTGTATTTGAACGAGTACAAAGTGCAACTGAAAAATTCTCCTCACGTTATTCAGCTCGGAATTCGTGCGATTAAATGAATGCGCATTTTTTCGAAAAACCCTTCAAACCTATTGGCTACTGCGATTTAAATCCACTCTGCCATAGAGCATAATTTGATTATTGACCAACCACAAGCGAGCGGTGAGCGCGGAGGTCGAGTTTAGTTTATTAGCATTCATTAATTAATATTTCATCGCATTAGCATTCAACTAATAGTAGCGGGGTGTTTGAACCGTTTGCCGTGGGCGCATATCTACACCAACCGACGCCGCGTCGCACCGCACCGCCCAACTGCTTCTCCGCTGCAATTCCACTTGCAAACGCGAGCTCCCGGCTCGCGAGAGAGGCCCGGTTGGAAATACACAGCCAAAGCCGCGGAATATTCTTCCGAGAGGGGCTCGAATAATCAACATTCGAGGCCAAACTGACGGAAACATTTACATGCGTTACAGTTCGCGAAACACGTTTACACATTAGCACACTTCATTTCAATGAAAGACCGTGACGTTACTTATCGTTAAAGATTATGGTGTAGATTGTAAATATAAAATTAGTTTTCTTTTCATTTGCAACTACCTAAACTGGTATTGCAATATTTATCGGACTACTTTATTTTAGGAGATGCTTACACATTTTACTTTTTCACCTTACTACGTACGTAGTAAAGTAAATGTATTGTAATCGTGCAGCGGAAATCGGTAACTTATCGACAGAGAAACTTATTGACGGGCCTTGGAAAGAAAAGGTGGATAAATCTTGTTCCCATATATAGTAAATTCCATCTTGTGTAGTCAGAATCCAGGTTTTGTATGTCTTTGATACCGAAAAATTGATTGACGACAAAACATGTCCCTTCGTTTGGTGGTCAACGCTAGCGTCTCATACTGCAAAATATATATTCACCGAACACTGAACGAACACAAGAATTTGAAGTGGATGTTTCGATTTTTTACTTTCAATGACGCTATAACATTTGTCAAAATTTTCTCAATATCTTCAAATTGTGTTATTAAACTTTGCCCTAGAATAGCACAGAGAACGCTTAAAAAATGATGCAGACCTCATTTTCGCTGAATCATTCAATTTTCGAAAATTGCGAAAGTTCAATTTTTTCTGTGTCTTTATTCGACTCCACTGTGAAAGACAAAGGTTTTTTTCCTGAATAAAATCTATTGCTTGAAGACATCTTGCAATAAAGTCATGTGCAATTTTTCCATAATGCAAGTAGTTTGGTCGTGATTTTGCGTAAAATATTTTATTTCAAGTGAAGAAGATGGTGTCAGTGCAATCGAGATTATACCATGCTGAGAAAAATACTTCCAACAGTCAGTAATTCACATTGCTTACTGTACTAATGTAGGCAAAAGTAGCTAGGTATTCAGGAATTTTTGCTGAAGGAACGTCTCAATTGAATGGATTCCTCCAATTGAGTTTAATAACGTCAAATAGAATCGGTTTAGTTGATAAACGTTTGAAACGTCAAAGTTAGCTATTATTTTTTACAAACGTATGTCTGTTATTAGAAAATTATTCTTAGTAAAGAATCATGTAGTATTTTTAAAAAAATATTCATATTTTATATGAATACTTTATAACAAATGAAACTTTATATTCGGTATTGCTTTGTTCATACGATTTCATAGCATGAGATTTATCTAAATTTTAAATGAATCAGTTACGAAGCTAAATAGAAGTTAAATGAAATTAAATTCACAATAAACATCACATGTTTTTAGATTAACACATTTTATTTCACTTACGAGCGTTAGTATATTGAATAAACGAAATACGACCGAAACGTTTGTGGATGTAATTTCAACATTTGACTGTTTTTATAGATTGGGTGCTTCGCCAAAACATTACAAAAATGGCATTGCCCTGAAATGTGATGCGAGATATGTGATCATCATAAAGTTCATTAACAATTCCACAGGTTCACGGATCTAAACGCTTGCGAGATATTTAGAGAGGCAATGCGGTAATGAGATATTGTTATTTCTCGTTACATCGCGAAATGGAAATGATGTTCATTTGATTAAGAGGACTTTATGGGGTTGATGCGCTATCCGCTTTGATCATTTGTGCATATAATTAATAGAAATCGTGTCGTTTGTTTTTCGGTCGAATGGAAAGATCTAGAACAGCGTACATTTATCGGTCCATATATAGCTTTGTTTACGATTAAGTGAGATTTTTAAAGAGAAACTCCACTCTTCTCCATTTGTGTGTTCACAATTGCACATGCAACACAATCACAAACACTTTACTTGGATGTTAATATTTTCATAAACGATATTGAACATTTCGATGGGTGAAATTAATTAACATTGTAATTTCTTTTATGAGTGTAAAATTAGTGGATTTTTTTAAATCAAAGAATTCAGGAATTTTGGTTTTGTTAACTTTAATTTTCATTTACACGAATACTTTTAAACATCACTGATGAGAAAATAGGATTTGAGGATCTAGTTAGTCTAATATTAGTTTTCAAGTTTAAAATGGTTTATATGTATTAATTTGCTTGCCAAAACTTCCAATAAGAGCATTATTTTATATCATAAATTTTATTTTTGCGCTTAAATGAGAAACACATGACTTCAAGTGAACGTAGGTGGTCACTGTAGAATCAACTAGTTGAACCAAAAACTCATTTCTAATTTTTTTAAATTAATAAAAATAACTTTCTGCACTTCTATCAAAGGTGTTTAAAATATTAAATTAAGCATTTTAGAGGGCTCTAACCTCATTAATTTGTTTCAGTTAATAGCTGTGGCAAATAAAACAAACAAATCAATGTTAAGAACTAACAAAATGTGAACAGGACGTACAAAAAACGTCAGAAACAGGATATTTTAAAAGGGAAAAAATGGCAAATAATCAGTTATAAATACGTTCAAATGCCCATCTGCATAAAACGGAAGAAATTATGATGATGATGATGATAATAATAATAATAATAATAATAATAATAATAATAATAATAATAATAATAATAATAATAATAATAATAATAATAATAATAATCAATGCAGTCCCCATCAACATCATGATCATGTTCGTCGTGATTGCAAGTGCAAATACCGCAGCGCTGCCAATGCACTCGAAGGGTGCGCGGGGGGAGGGGGAGTCATCCGCTTGGCCGCCCAGCGAGGGCGACAGTACGCGGTAGGCGCTTGCTCTCTCGGTTCCAGTCACTCACCTCGCTCACCCCGACCTCATTCCGCTCACTCCGACCTCAGCCCCCTCAGCCCCACCCCACCCGATCCATATAGAGGACTAAGGTGCGGACACAGCTCACCATATTAGGCACGTGGAAAAAATTATCAAACACCTAATGTACTCGGTGATTACAGATCTTTAAAAGGGATTTTTCAATTGACAGTCCATTATTGCTTGGGGGTTCCCCCAAGCAATAATGGACTCTCAATTCCAAAAGCGTCCAAGTGGTTTCCATTTCCTCTCAGTTGCAAAAACGTCCAATTCCCTTTCCCAAAAACGTCCAAGTGGTTTAGAGAAAAATAAACTTTTTTTCTTTAAAGAATTAATAGAATAACTCAGAAATAGAAGATTAATGATTTAAATCTTGTGATGTACTTGTGTATTGCCTAATAGTTAGTGAAGTGTTATAAGTTTTTTTTCAATACTTTAGAGTGTCTGTTTATAAAAGTGTGAGACATTAACTGTGTTTCACGATTCTAGAACTGTAACAAGGGACCCATCCGTACAATCTGATAAAACTACAAATCTAGTTTTTCCCCCGTTTGGCTACTTACCCAGCAAAGTGGCACGTAATCCTATCCAAGAAATCCCTGAGGTCAAGGCATGTCGATGCGATCTTCATCTGAACTGCCTTTGGTCCTGCAACCGCGCCCTTCAGAATTCGATAGTCAAATCTCTTCTTTCCTAAAGTTGCCGACGTACCTGTTTTATCGGATTACCTTTTATCCTCAGATTCCAGCCTTGAGTGTAGTAAAAGTTTTATACGTGACAACTTTGTGAGTTGTGCTGTATAGCAAGTTTTGGTTCCTGGTAACATCTTGTTTTCCCTTCTTGAAAACAGTTCAGAGAAAACGTTTGTCTTAAAAACTTTTTTTGTATGTGTGTGTGAGTACGCGCTAAAATAATTTAATTACCGTGGGCGGTGGCTGGTATACAAGTACACTGTAAATCGAGAGATCTAGGCTCCAATCGTCATTTTAAATACTAAATTTTCTGAAATAATTTTTGTTTCCGTCGCTATAATTTCATATTAATGAATTATTGCATAGTTAGTTTGGAGAAGATCTTAAGTGACTTAAACAAAAGCATATTACGAATCTAAGCTGATTTTAAATAAGCTTTTTTCCTTTCTTCAAAAACTATTCATAGCATTTATTCTATGGGGAGCGTTCATGCAAATTATATGTTCATCAAATCAGATTTTTCAGAAACTGCGACAAACTGATTTTTGACAAGGTATTGCCTTTCCAAACAATGTATTATATTGTTCTGCTTGTCAGTATTGTTACAATATTCTACGTACACTGTTAGCTGAGGGCCTTTGGGCCAAGCAGAAATTAATGAAAAAATCAGTTATTTATAACTATGATGATATTTCGGGTTAAAAGTTGAACATGTTCGATTTTGCTTGGAAAATTTTAACATGTTTGCTTTTGTTCGTAGCACCTGCGGACATGTTCGCTTTTGCGAAAAATAGGGCTGCTGTCATCATTTCATTTCATAGGGATACATTATTTTACTGCAGTTTGTATGCAAATATTTTATTTTTCTCAACAGACAATACAAATTCTGCATCTAATGTAACCCTGTTTTTGGTCTCTACAGAAATTACAAAGATATAAAAAGAAATTAAAATTTATACGTGCCACTCATGATCATCTTCTGAGCAATTATTTTTCAGTTCTTGGCTATCCATTACAGTTTAAATTTCAGCTATCATCAAGAACAAAGGAATACCATTCCAGATCAGGAGTATCTGTAGAATTCTCTCCATTAACCTCTTACGAGTTCAGTCAATAGACCTGGTACATTAGATCTCTTTTTACCAATGGAATACCCCTTTCAAGTGACACATACTGAAGGCTAAATTGTACCATATTTGTTAATGAATAAACACGTTTCCAAAGGGTCAAAGCAGGAACTTCATCAAATCTAAAACATTTCTTTTTAATAACTTTGACAGTATGAATCTTCCTCTCATTGTTTTCTGAATAATGTTTCACTTCACATTTCTGATGTTCTAAATGTTCTTGCACTTTCTACTGAAAGTATTTGTGTTTTTGAGATCTCAATTTTCTAATAAATAAAATTGGACGCTATTGTGAAGACTTCACAGTCAGAATACACCATGCATCATGAGTAGTCACATGATTGTAATTTTATTGGTTACATGGACATAATCTTTATTGTTTTCAACAACACTGTGCACATGTTGGATTTTGCTTGAACCTCGTATGTTTACAAGTAAAATTATCAGAGATATATTTACTTTCACTCCACATCAGGACAGAAGATGCTGCCTACTGTCATTAGTATTACTGGAATGCTAATTGAATTTTTCCCTCGATGTAGATGTTTGTTTTTGCTCTTCATGTATTATGTTAATTATTATATTAAATGTATTGCTAAAATAAACAATTTTAATTCTTCGAAAAACTAACGTTGTTTCTAATTTGTTTCAGGTAAGAACGAGTGGTCAATTCCAACTACTGAGGAAATGCGTCAGAAACCATCAAAAGGTAGAATAAGGTTACTTTTAACCAAACAACGTTTGGTTTATGAATTGTCTCAGGTCTAGAGCTTATCCCTTATTTCAATCAATGTCTAATATGAAACAAAAATATATTTTATACATCCAACCCAAATGTTAATGGAACCACGACGAGTGAGAACAGACACGGCGGGTGAAATGTATGATACAGACATCTTCGAAATATATGGCATGCTTGATGAAGTCCATGTCGCCATGAATCCATCTGCCAACCTTGCGAATGATTGTCTATAAAACCTGCAAAGGCGACTATTTGAAACGCTGCTTTTTTCAGAAGAGTCCGTCAACTTCGAAGCCAGACAGCGGTACTCCCAAAATGTGGGAACATTGCGACCGATGTGGGACAAGCCAGATTTGCAAATATTGCTTGGGAGTAGACGTGTACCTTGACGTCTGCCAATATACGGCGTCTTGACCGGAACAGCCACTGCGGTCAAGCCTAGTCCCTAGGAATAGAGAGTCCCGCATCCTGAACTGCCGTCGTCATTTCATACCCTCTTATTTGATAGCCCCGCCAGGCAGCATACGAAAGTTGAAAAGAAATTATAACAATAACATGCATTATACAGAGTTTCCACTATATTCATAAATGTTTTGGGTAGATCGCAGATTACGAACCCACACAATACAGCAAAATTTTAACTCTTCTGACAACTGGTTATAAACCGACAGAATCAGCGGTCAAAGGAATGCACTACTGCCTGTACCGAGAGGCTCCAGCTAGGGAAATCTGCAGCCGTCTATTTTCACCGAGCAGAGCGGACGGCCGGCCGGGATGACACAGGGCGTCCGCGCGTGAATGCATGCGAGTGGGGCGGAGCGGGGCGGGGCGGAAAGCGTGGTCTGGGGTGCCTGCGGCGGTGCTGGCTGTCGAGGCCGCATCGCATCGCAACGCATCGGGTTGCGGCGGCGGGCAGTGAGCGATGGCGCTGGCAACCACGCCACGCTAGGCCGCGCCGCCGCCGCTGCCTCCCGCCATTTCGCAGGCGGACGCGGCGACTGCCACGCTCCGCCGCGATCTATTGGCGTAGGTCCCACACGCGCCACGCGCCACGCAAGGAACGGGGGCAGGGCGGGGCGCCGCCACGCGCCGTCGGGCCGCGCGCGCGACTGAGAAATGGGCGCGACCGCGGCGCGCTCGGGCTGACGTGCGATTTCGCATGTTCCGAACGGCCAGCGCTTTCCGGCGTCCGTCACGGCGAAGGGCCAATGTGTGTTTTCAATGACTGAGATCGAAACACAAACACATTTGTGTCAAGTGTAGGAGGTTTTCTTTTCAGAATCGTACACGCCGGAAACTTACATGCCTTCATATGTTAAAGGTTTTATTGAATTTCCCAATAATTCCATATTCTTCAATAACGGAGATAGATCGTGTTTTCAATGATTGTTATAAAACCACCAAAGCATTTGTGTCAAGTATAGGATTTTCTCCAGAATCGTACTCACCGGAAACATAATTTCTTCAGTATTATGCTGAATTTCCCAATAATTTGAGAATAAAAAATAATTTGCTTTCCGAACTTCGTGTGTAGGTAACTATTTCTATCAAGTGATTCTTAAATATGTATGAATATCGTATTTGAAAATAATGTCACTGCATTGTATATTAAAGGCAGCGTTCCATTATCATTAATTTATTTACATATACATTATAATTTTGAACGTGAAAAAGGATACCAACAGATTGTTGTGATTCATCTCGTCCCTGTCACTCTCATGAGATCAAGATCTCACGGGCGATATACAGCTATAGATCGCACTTGATGGTGCGACAGGAAATGAATGCAAGTCTCCCGACGCGTGCGCGCTCTGCGTTGGCTGCGTTGAGAAATGTTCGGGTTGACATGCAATTCGTTACCGCGAATTCGCGTACATTTTGCGAGTTACAACACCAAGTTATGGCAATAAATTGCATCGAGTATGTATCGCTGGAGAAAAATACTCTCTGGCCCCCAAGTTTGGCCATCGGCCGGAGTGCAGTCGAAAACTGAATTGATGGCTATTCATAAATAATAGGCTGCTTATTTTTAACGTTAACGCATTACATGACTATTTATTGCCAGATTATCACGCACGTGTTCCACCTCCAAATTCACAGTAAAGGTGAGTATTCCTATTCTGGCCCTGCGATTGTGAAATTTCTCCCGAGAGATACACGGAGAAACAGGGTATGACAGAGACGCAGAGAGAGAAACAGAGACAGGGGACAAAGATAGAGACACAGGGAGAGGCACAGAGAGACTGAGAGAGAGAGAGATACTGAGAGAGAGATACTGAGTGAGAGAGATACTGAGAGAAAGAGATACTGATATATATATATATATATATATATATATATATATATATATACTGATATATATATATATATACTGAGAGAGAGAGATACTGAGAGAGGGAGAGAAACGGAATCACACTCTCCAGAGTCTTTTGTCTCTTGGAATTTTTGCAGAGCGTAGCGTAAAATCTGTTTAACAATCACGTGACCAGTAGCATACGCTTCAATAGCGAAGAATTGCTGGGGTGTTCACAAATATATAATTATTATATTATTTAACGAATTATTATTATATTATATAACATTATTTTTACTAAATGCTTGTTTTATCAAGAAATGAAAGAGATCATAATTTGAAACTGTATGTTATCATCAAGAGAATCAAAATAACATAGTGTGGACGTTATATGGGATTAATATCAACATATTCTAGTTATTTATAAAAATATATTCTTCTGGTCGTGAAAATAAAAATATTTAAGAACAACTTCCGATAACTAAAATCGTTACGTGAGATGATTTGTAAAATTCACACGAATTGTGTGTTGTCATTATATGATATTTGGAGATCTGCGGGTATTCTCCACCTTGCCCTTGATACATTGCTGCGATTCTCATTCCCGCACAAAAGAAGACTGCTTTGTATCGGCGCCTCGCGTGAGTGTGGCGGCGCTGCCGATCAACGGCGCGGGGAGGCGGGGAGGGGCGGGCCAGGGGCGGTACGAGGTCTGCGGTGTGGTGAGAGGAGGTGGAGTAGGGGAACGGGCAACATAAGAGTGATGGAGCGGCGATGATTTGACGAAAGGGGGCGGAGGCAGGGGGGAGTTCGGGACGAAGGGGTGGGAGGGGTCTGGGATGGGCGTGTGTGGGTGGAACGCCGTGGATGGGAGGCGTCAGGAATGAAGGGAGGCGGTGCGAGGTCGAGATGTAGTTGGTGTGCGACGGGCGAGGCGGGCACCGGATTGCAGTGGGGGTGAGATGTGGTTTTGGGGCGAAGGCTGCCCGAGTGTGATTGAGCGGGGAGAACGGGGAGGCAGAGGAAAGGTCCGTCAAAGGGTTGGGAGAGGTGCACGGGCGGGATGGGCAGGGCAGGTGCTGGGCGGAGACGATAAGTGGTTGGGGCGTGGGGGGGTGGCGTGCCAGGCGGGGAGGGGCGGAGACTCGTTGAGGCTGGCCAGGGTGGAGCGAGTGGGGAGGGTGGTGCGCGGGCCGGGGCGAGGCGGGGCGGCGGGGCCGAGGGAGGACAGTGAGTGGCACCCTCCTGGGAAGGGGTGAGCGGAAGAGTGGCGTGCCCCGTCGTCACCCGCCACACCCCGAGGGCCGGAGATCGATTCTCGGTGCCGCAGCCGCCGGCGCGGAGGAGCTCCGTGCGAAATCTCTGGTGAAGGAGCGGGCCTCTGGGGAATGGATTTCTGAAGATTCGGCGGGAGATTCGTCGGGAATATAATGTTTACTTTGAGTATTTATTCATGCCGCCATTTTTATTTTATTATTATTTTTCTGCAACTTTCAGAATATTGTAGTAGTCATTAAAAGGTTGTCAAGTTTCTGTAACTGTTCGTCTGTAGGTTTTTAAAAATAAATTTCCGAAGACACTTCACACTGCCCGTGACATATTGCCTTATTTTTGCACAAATTACTCGTGAATGCCACGATGCTTCGCCTTAGTTTCCGCGAAAATGTATAAAAAATCTAACACATTTCTTGAAATTCGTAACTGCAGCACATTTTGATATAATCTTCCTTCAAAACAACACATGCCACACGTTTTAATATGTTTTTCATAAAAATAATTAATGAACCTGGAATTTCGGAATCATCCAAAACTGATTTAAGCCAACTGAATACAGTTAACAGAAATACTAGTACCTTGAATAAAATATTTCGTTTTGTGCTGTTAATGTGTACTTATGGCTGCATGTGGCGTCATTATCCGACCTACCTATGCTTAGCAAGGTGAGGTTCCGCATCGCCGGACATTTTCTGCTCTTGTTTCTTGCCGACCTTCGGTCAGCGTCGTGTAGCATTAGCACTTGCAAAGCCCGGGGCGCAGCCATACGTTCATATTATGCAAGTCGGCTCTCCTAGATAATATGAGCACCAGGAATTAAAAACGAATGAAGGAATATATTGAAGGGATATTGAAGGAATAAAAATGTTACTATTACCATTGATCATACCTACTAGAAAAGATAATTTAATTCAAGCTCTGGGGTGGGGGAAGAAAAAGGAAAATCAAGAAAGAAATTGATGACATGCCAAATAAAAAGGACTTTGAGGGTTGTGAAGGATTAAGGAGATCAACATTGAAGATGAATATGACTGTAAAGTCAAGAAGTAATTGTTTAATATGAATGAATGGACGAACTACTAAAAAATCAAACAACGGTTAATTGTAATTTGAATACTTTAAATATGTATTGAGATCTTTAATTTTTTTAAACGTTTGTTTAATATTATTTTTAGGCTGTACCGTTGCAGCATGATCTTTTCCCTCTACATAAACGTGTCCTGAAATGAAATATGTATGTGGTAGTCACTTAAGGAAGGAACGTCAATACGCTGAGGCGGGCTACTAACAAACGGTATGAAAGCTGCACCAGCTACATAAATGTACCATATAAACGCAGCCACTCCGTTACAGAAGATAAATAATGCAGATGACCATTATGTTCATTTATGAGATTGCTTTGTAATAATGGATTTATAATCATTTGATTTCTGTTCATATGTTTGGACATTTTTGTATTTCAAAATGTTTGAAAACGTCAGACATACAATGACTAGGAAATATTCAAACCTGTGAATTTTACCTGTGAAGACTTTTCATTTTTAACAAGCAGGTTTTACAAAAGACAGAAACGGCCATTCACATAACATGTCGAAGCACGTGAAAAATTGTTTCTAGACAGGAATATTTCTTCAGACTGCTTATTGGCTGGTGCTGTAACGACCGTACTTCCAAACTGATAATAACGAGCACTGTGCAAGAACTGGCATTCAATTTTCGCTTTCATTTGTTTTAGCTTTTGCTGTAATTGGAATCAAAGATATGTGAGAGGGAGCGTCATCGATTATATTGGTAAGTTATATGAAGAGAAATTCAATTTCATTTGTGAAATTCGGGTTCCAAACAGTAATTCTGCTAACTGAACAAATGTATGTAAACGTTTCTAAAAATATTTTTATCTCAATTTGTTAATTTGTATGGAAATGGTTTTACATTTTATAATATTCTTTCAATTTTTTAAATAGTTTAATAATTTTCATTATTGAAATAAAAATTATCAAGTATTTATCGTGAAATGTTTTAAGTTTCAAGAATTTCAACCACTCGTAAGTTTTCATTTTTCGATTTCATTGGCAAATTACCATCGATTGGTGTCATTTAGGAATTCAACCAAATAATTCCAGCATTTCTACTCTGAAATATGCACACGCATTTAATATAGCTCCTTTTGTTTCGACACAAAGGGACTTAATAAATGCATCTGCTCGCCGTGTGCTGGAAAGCTCCTGGATTCAAGTGTGTGTAAAATTCTATAATGTTCAATGTAAAATTCGTTGAAGGAAATTGTGTTGATATTATGGTTTGTAGTCGTATTCGCCATTTATTTTATACAAAGCGAGAATACATCGAAAATAACATACCATAATATCACATTCGAAGAAACAAACGAAGTTGCACCCTTTTTCCAAATGCGGTAATACAATATGAAAATTTTACCTATTAAATACATTAATTTGTTGCCATTGCTAGACTCTTCTAAAATAAATAGAAACAAGCAACCTAAGCACATTTGAAATGGCTTCCCTAAGTCCATTAATGAACATTCCCTCTTGCAAGTCTTCAGATTGAATTGATAACTTAGATCTTAATTTTATGCGTGAATGTTAGATGTAAAGCAATGTCTTTAGGAACTCATTTGTTTGAGAAGTTTGACTTAGTGACATATAACGGTTCACGCCTTTGAAAGAAACATTGTAAAAAGTTCTTCATAACTTTGAAAATATTTTTATGTTATGTAACGTTTGAAGCATTATGAACTGGAATTGCAAAATCTTTTACGTTACATTTTTAGAGTACAAAGTGTTGCATCGTTTAACTCTTTTCGATTCATTGTGTGTATATATAAGACAATTACATGTGCAATGGAAGTATTTGAAATTAATAGGTCATTTCTGTTTAGTGGCAAATATTTGAAGGTATTGGAGTGAAACAATTGCAAAAGTCGTTTTTGACGGCTTTGTCCGGAAATTGCCTTCAACTACGGCAGTTAAAAATTTTGCCAGCATCATTCTTGCCGTAGCACGCACATGCGTAATGTGTTCGTCCTCAGTTGTCGGAGTACAAAGGCGCCGAATAATGAAACGGCTCCGGAGCTCCTGTCAGCTGGAAAGCCATTTCTCCACATGCTCACATCCACTAGATCCCCCTTTCCGGGTTTCACCCGGTCCTTTGGGGGTTAAAAAATTAATATACTCGATAACTTTAAATATCTCCTGGTCATCCGATCATTGTACTTTGAAAAACATATTTCCAGTGTAACATTTTTCTATATCAAAATGTCATAAATTTACTATTGACAATTCCGTCTCACATTATGTCACCTTTGTATATAAACACCTTATTGTATCCAAAATAAGTTTTGTTATTTTTGTTGTAATTTATTTAAAATAATGAGTTTTCTTCGAGTTTGAAAATGCTTATTAAAAATGTCATAAATAATAAATTGATTTGTTTGTCTTGCATTGCTTTACTTTATTTGAAAAATAGTTTGTTAAAATGATAGTTACGAACCACAGGATTAGAAGTGCGGCAAGTATCACACTCTCCATTTCACCCACATATTCCTCATCCACTGTGGCTATGGCTCCGGCCTGTACTCGCGGCCGCGTGTGCGAACTGTATTAAACTTCCATTTATATCGTTCTATGTCTAGTTGATCAACTGAGTATTACCGCTGCTAACAAGTTCCGCACGAGACCAATGCGTTATTACGAGCAATTTTGTGTGATCCGTTGCGTCATTGATTATCTTCTATTTCAGGACTTGTTTTGCATCCGTGACCTGCATCCGTGACCTGCAGAAGAAGGCTTGATTGTAGCACAAATTTCATAAGGGGTTGCATTCGAAATTTGACATCGATGTGCAATATCTGTCGGTTAAAAACGAGAGGTTTCGTGGGCGTTGTTGAAGCTAGGGGGTTTACGGGCTATTTAATTAGCACAATACTAAATTACCAGAACCTAAATTTTTTAGAAATTACTTTACCTTTCTCATCAGATTTGAAATGTTCTAAGAAAATTTTTCTCTCATTTTACAAATACTCATCAAAATAATGAATGATGAGATTTTAAATTATTGCGGTAATTGGAATTTTTATTATTATTTCATTTTAGAAATACATTTACCAATATTGTTAGAAGAGTTTTCAACATTTGGAAGCTTTATTACGTTTCCGAGAATTTTGGGAAATACAGTCTCCTGCTTGCTCAATTATTACTTATTATGAATGAATGAAATGAATATATATATATATATATATATATATATATATATATATATATATATATATTCTAACCGCCTTACCTATCGTACACACCTGTACCTTCTTCAGCACACTCAGCATGCACTGTAAGCAAGTCGTTAAGATATTATGCTCGTGAAGCGAGCTTAGAATCTCAGGAAGCAGGATCTTTGGGGTACGAGAAAGGTCTGAACCCTTGACACAATAAAAGTCACACAAATCACACATAAACGAGCATATAATTCACTCAAAATTCTGTGGCATGAATTGATAACAACGAAAAACAAATCACACATAGAATTACACTTCCAAAAATGATCGAATGAACATAAATAAGCAACTTTTATAGCCTATTCAACAAATGAACACTTAATTTTGTTCAGAACTAATTTTCTGAAGTAATTTCTTTATCCAGTACTGGGATTCCCTTTTGAAAATTCACTACGTCTAAATTTAAATTATTCTAATTACAATTGCATGTGAAACTAAACCTAATTTACAATCTCTTGCCTTTTCAAAATTTTACATACAATAATTAACCTGTGGGCAAGCGCACTACTCTCAATTTATCTTTAAATTATAAGTGCTGGTAACAGAATAATGGCTGCTACAATAGAATGGTTAAAGGCAAGCAATTACGCATTAAATCTCCCACTCCCAAGCTACAAATTATTAACATCCGTGTCCTCAATTTTTAACACTTCTGAAACTGTTCTTTCCCTGCCGACGTGAACTTGACCTAATTTCGTAGTTCTACAGGTTACCTCGAAACTGTCCGTCTTTCAACCTTGAAACAGCGTGCTGCGTTCCGCACCGCGTTGCTCGATTCCGAAGTTCTGCGTTGCTCTCGCCGTCCTCTTGCGTCCTTTTTCTCGGTCGTCGTCTTCTCCCGGTCGACCCGCGTATTCTTCCGTTTCCACTAACCGGTTTCTTCTCCTCCCACGGCTGCTACCGCCTTCGATTACGCCCAATTTGCAGAAAATGTCCCTTGCACTTCCCTAACTGCCAGTGCAAGTACTTCGCTCGTTCCTAACTTTTATTCTGTTAATCAAGAACTTTCAGAGCTTTCCTGAGAACGGGCACACTTTTACTTCCCGCATTAGTAAATAGAAGAATATTTCTCTAATTCCTGACTACTGCGCGGATGACTAGCTAGACGCTTTTCACAACGCCGTACACTCCTATTCTAAACAGTCGTTGCGGCAATTTCTAACTAATCTAACGCTCTGATAAAATCTGCACACTTGCCAAGCGGTGCCTTACATGAAGAACTGCTGACCCGACGCGTGCTAGCAGAAGAGATGTTGACTCCAGGCGAGATGGCGACAAAAGAGACCTCCCGCTTCCGCGTTTGCGTATTTATTGGCGTTCGCCTGGGGAAATTCGGCGTGGTGGGGATTATTTCTCCTACTCGTGCCTTCCACCAGCAAAAACGTGGCTTGATAGTTCGCGGCGACTAGTACGAGCAACGGATACCAGGCTGCGCGTTTTGCTACTCTGGTTTTCGGCCGCTCTTCTCGCTGCCTGTAAGCGTTTATGCCGGCGAAACTGTGGTGTTATGGGGTTGTATAATCCCATTTCGCCACATTATATATATATATATATATATATATATATATATATATATATATATATATTGTGACGTACCTGGTGATGCCGGTACTTTCACTGTAAGAAATTACTAAAGGAGGGTATCTTTTTCGTGAATGGGTCCCTACGAGGAGTCGATTTAGCATTGGGGAATTTAATCAATAAATGTGGTACAATCATAAACAGGATTTATTCACAAACCAAATCTGTTAATTACATTATTTATAATACCTCTGCGCTTTGCCTTGGTACCAAGATCAAATTTAACATGAGTTTTATCATACCTTTGGGGCCCCAACAAATACCTTCGATGCTTGGGTTACGGTTCGCATCGGCTGGGGTCGCCGACCTTCGCAGCAGCTGGACGCAGTCGGCGGCTGGTGGAGTAGCGGTCGCCACGGCTGGCGGCCTCGGGAATCCCTCCTGATTCGGCTCCTGGTACTTCGGCGTCGCACTTCCCTCTAATTGTCTTTCGTCTTTTGATATGACTACTCACCACGCGGCCACTGCACGTGTCGGCGTCGGCTTCGCAATACACACAGTTCTGGAATTGTACACACCGCGACAAATAGCATAAGCGCAATTTACTGTTTTCTAGCACTGATTTCTTATATTGATCACCTTCCCGATCTCGACCTAACACGTCTATTGTTCTTGCGTGGGCTAAATTCTATAACACACGCCGCGTGCTCCCTTTGCCCTTGCAAAGCGGCGAGCTTCTCGCCACACGTCCGCAGCTACCGACGTCTTCTCCGCCACTGTCGTAACGGCCAAAACTCCCTGCCGCTCCGTGCTCGGTTCCCAACCGTCGATTACGTTCCCACGGCCACCTCGCAGCGGCAACGGAGGCGGTGGCGACCGTTGCTTGCTCCCCACCGCTGTTCGCCGCGCTTTCGTGCGTACCACGCAGTCCAAAATAGATTCTAATTACTTATGCTAATGTTCTAATTAGTATAAGGAAACACTATGTGTTTCAATATATATATATATATATATATATATATATATATATATATATATATAATGAAATGAAGCGTATTGTATACAATCGATAATCTTGTCTTATTTACATAAAAAATCGAAACATCCCGCTTCAAATGAAACACGTTAGAAAAATATAATCTATTTGATATTTCTTTAGGGGATAATATCTTGACGAAGTTTCTATTTAGAAATGCTCAGTAAACTGATAAGAAAAGTGAAAAGGTAATTCGAATTCAATTCTACAGACCGATCCTGCGCGCTTTATTCTTAATGTACTTTATGTTTGTCTGTTCGACCATTTTTCCGAACGAGCGTCTGTATGTGCCACAATTCAGTTAGGGAACGCCTACACATCTTGAGATGACAGGAGCTAATCTCGAAAGCCCCCAGGCGCACGCCACTGCTCTCTGGCTTTCGCCCAGCCCACGTACCTCCAATGTCCGTGTCCCAGGCCCACCACTTCCGCGCTTCCCCCTCCTCATCTCTTGCACTTCCTTCTCAGTCCTTTCCTTCTAGGTCTCCCTTCTGCTCTAATATTGTCTTCTGTATGTTCTCATCCCGTCTCCTCTTGTTTATTTTGTCTCATTATAGCCCAATCCACTCCATCTCTCCCCGCACCATCTGACTTCACTCCACTTCTTCCTTCTTTGTTACTCTCTTCCCGCATCTTCCTCATCTATCTCCATTACGCCTAACTTGCCTCGCCCTCTCTTTTTACAATCTTTACTGTCTGAGAGACGTCTACACTTAGGTTCGGTTTCCAGTGTTTCGGACATTTAATTCGGCTAAAACTCTGAAGACGTTCAGCGATGAAAACCCTGAATTCTGATTGTTAGTCCCGAAGAACGTCCCAGTATGACGATGAAAATGTTGGCAATCATGGCTAGGGCGCGGCGCGCCGTCTCAGAGGCAGCCAAAATTCCACTGTCACCGGCCGCGGAAGCCTACGTCTCATCTTACCCCACCTACTCGTTTTTTCTTCTCCACCGACTCTCACGAACCTTTCTCTCAGCCTCTACGACTCCCCCGATCCCCCCACTTCCTCACTCACGAGCCCGCCCGCACACATACGCGCGCATATTTAGTAGGACAAGATAAAGCCGCGACTTAGAGCCCGTCGGCGGCCCCGCTTTTTCTGCCCACATGCGCCGCGCGGTCCCGCCCTCCCCGCCTCTCCCCACCCCACGCCATCCCACCCCTTCCCATGCTGCAACCCGCCGCCCCCCTCCCGCCCCGCCCCGTCCCGCCCGCGGCAGGAATTTATTCCATAAGCGCTCGCCCACATTTTTTTTTGCGCGTTCGAATCCCCCGCTGTCTGCGCACGGCACCGCCGCCAGCGTCGCGCTCCCGTCGCGCGCTCGTCTGCGCGAGCATAGTGCACCTCGAAGCGGCGTGCGAACTGCTCGCCACTGGTATGGTCCTTCAATTCGGATCCATTAACCCACTTTCAGTTTATTTCCTCTTCCCCTACTCTCGCTCCTCAATAGTTCGTTTTTCTGCTCCATCGTTACTTCTTTCTGCACGTTAAGATTCGTACAATTTATCTCATTTTTCCATTTGTTCCGCCACAAACTTTGAGTAAAATGCCAACTTTCTTCCAGTTTTCCAGATATCTCTATGTTTACCATTGCTAGCGTACTATTCATATAACGAGAGAATGAGTAATTAATCATTCTCTCGATTTATCTCCTGTACATACGTTACTCGTCATAAACCTAAATGCAATCTAGAAAGCAACTCTGTCGAATTCCATCACCGTGCGTTCGCTGTGCGTTTAGGGTGAAGAGCTGCACGGGAAAGTATTCGCTCATAGTTAATGGAATCAACCGTCCGTGAGATGGTTTCTAGCTATTGTAGTGCGCTACTGCGCTCTTCATATTTTGTCAATTACATAAAAACATTTTAGGACACCTATATTTCAGTTAAGGTTTACTCCGAAAAAAGTAGGAGTTTAATAAATGTCCCCCAAAAGAGTAAGTTTGAAGAAGGTTCATTCGCAACTTGAGATTTAAAAAAAACTCAAAACTAGCAATTTGTTGAAAGATGATATTAGTTTAATTTTCTTAGACTTTAGTTTCATACTCATTATTATTGATCGATATTAATTATTATATGCGTAAATGGAAATTAAATCTTATGAATATTTGTATTCATTATACATTTTTATTAAGTTGCATCCATTTCCAAAAAATAGGCTCTGGAGGCTGAGCTGACATTAAAAATCTATAGAGTCCAAGAAAGAATCATTTAATTCTTCCGACGTCCAAATCACATATTCTTTGTAGGTTTCCTTCCTATGCAGCACATTTATCGAAATGACGTTCAGATGACACACGCGTTCAACTGACTGCCGGCAGCACATCCCTCATTGACCTTGGCGGCTTTTGTACCATTGTAGCCGAAGCTGTCAAAAAAGACCCCGCTGCAGCCGCGGCCGCTTTGTACGCTGTGCGAGGGAGCGGAGCGGCGGCGCAACGGCCACGTTGGCTGCAGCGCTCGCGTTGTTGCAAGGCGGATTAATGAAGTTCGATTGACGCTAATGAACGCGGAGTCGCCCATCAACGGTCGCTGCTGCGGTCACGTGAAGAGAGAGAGACAGACCTCTGGAGGAGATGAGCACGATGCCTAGCGCCGTATCTTTTCGCTACTGGCGAATGCGCGAAACGTACTGTTGAAAAGCATCCACGAACTGTTTAAAAAAATCCAAAGCCGGACCGGATGGCCGAGATCGTTCAGGCAGTTGTGCCGTAGCGATCTCGGACCGAAGGATCGCGAGCTCAAGTCCCGTCTTGGACATGTTTGTATTTGTGTTCGTTCTTTCACCCCCTATCCTCACCATGTCATGTTATTTTCACAGTTACCATACTGTTAAATGTAATAGTGGTCGCTAATGCCCTAGATGTTGATGCGACCTTAAATTAAAAAAATAACATCCAAGACAACCAAGCCTCTGTGCTAAATTCAAATAGCCTGTTTCGTCACCCGAGTGATACCTCCTTTCTCCGCTAGTGGGTGAAAGGAGCGTAGCGAAATTTGCATAGTCAGACGGAAGAGCGGGCCTGATGGCCCGAGTCTCGCCACGAAAAAGAATTTATCAATTCATTTCCATCAACATTAGGAATATGTGATTATGAGGCGTCATCGATTTCGATGTTTTTCAGAAACATTGATGTTTTAAACAACGATATAATAAAGCAAATATTTTTTTTAAAAAACGTGTATTGTAATCGATGTTTTTTTGGGTTTCGATGTTTTGTTTGTGGATGAAAAATTCCCATAATCACAATATTGTGAAAGCTTAACTATATGAAATAATAACTGTTAGTTTACGTGTTCCAACCAGACAAACGCTGTTTGTACCACCTGCTTCGTGCAAACGATCTTTCGCCGGAGATCATTCAGATGCTCTGGAATTGCCTATACTTTCTTGGTATTTTGCACTTGTTAAAGCTGTCAACGGATGCCCCGTGGGTTCAGTGGCAGCTTTCTTCTTCCCGTACCCTTATTCGTCGAAATGAAAAATGAGAGTTGGGCTCGCATTGATTGAACATCGATGTTTGGATGCCGGTTCAGTGAAGCATGGCAGCATTTCTATAGTCGAGCGGGTTTGTCGCATGCGTGACTTTGCATACCTGTTCCAAATATGGAATTCTACTTCAAGGGCTTCTTCTTAGCACCCATTTCTTATTTTGAGAATAATGTACCTCATGATCCCTAAACATCACTAAAAATGCATAAACGAGTATTGGAATTTTTGTACGCTAGTTGGTAGTTTAACTTAGGTCGATAAAGTATTATTCGTTTCTAGCCTGGGCGTATTCATACTTTGCGTCGATTCGAATTTTTGAATGTTGGTACATCGGTGGCTGGTCCGTATCGACGATGACGGAAAAATGCAGCCAAGGTTTTGCTAGATTTTATAAAAAAATGTTCATATATAATCAACAGTTGTTGCTAGGCGGATTAACACAACGCGGGTCGGCGTTCCCGTTCATTAGGAAGATTCCCCTATGGCCTGCTGCCGCGGCGGTCTCGCAAATGAATGAACCAGGGATGAACCAGGAACCCGCACCACGAAGAAAATCAGGAGTTGACGTGTTTCTTTCGTGGACGCGCAAAACTGTCAATATCACGTGTGCATGTGTGTGTGCGTGTGTGTAATACTCATAAATGAAACTAAAAGTTTTATTAATAGTTCTTTATTCTTATTCAAGTAAATGCTGTTGTTTCATTTCCATCGCACTCCCCTTGGAGTAGTCAATAAATCAGATTTATCTAAAGTACAAAATAAAAATTTACATTCACTGAAAATAGTAGTTTCTGACAAAGCGGTAGGTCATATATAAAATCTGTTTACTCTTATGATCGCAACATTGCGATAATCTTAACAGTACCATTTCTGCAACCATTCGAAATCTGTCTGGAGTACTTTTTAATTTCTGACGATGTTGACAATTATGCCGACTAGCGAAAAATACTACTTTTCGCAGTTTTGAATGCCTCTGCAGTACGATGTCTCCTACTTAAGTATTTGGTGTCGTTGAGTTATTTAATACTACTTGAATGTATAGTTTGTGCATATGAGGTATGCAGATAATTAATTGTTTGTTAATAAGTTGTTATATACAAAATAAGTTTATCCCTTTAACAGATGCTACATAAAAATCAGATTCGCTCTTTTTTGATGCCTCAATCGTCAAACCCTTTTATATCTGGTCACCGAATTTATACAGACATCCTTATTCTTTTGAATTTATGATGATTTCGTCATTATAATTCAAAAAGTAATTCCACCATCCCAAATTCTCAGAAGGCTTACGCCCTCAAAAATCTATCTAATAAGAGAATTGAAATGAACGAAATCTGTTCCGAAGCGATAGCGTAATGCTCTAAGAATGCAAATATGTTTTATGATGAACTGAGTTTATTAATATTTAACAACGGACATTTTCCGACGTACATGCACACTCGTAGTTATCTCCTTTCTTTTCATGATTTCATTAAGTCTTCAAAAAATGCATTAATTCTAATCACTCTATGCAGATTTGCTTCTATAAATAGACAACGCTCCGTTTTTAATCAAGAAAGTCCCGTTGGCCTTTCAGAGCATCGTCAACAGCGGCGAACAGCATTTTAAAGGGGAGCATTTGGAACGAGCTGCACACTCAGTAATTTGCTGTAGATTTAATTGAAATTAAAAACAATAAGCGGTCCTCATCGAGGTCGATATGCAGATATGCAAGCTGCGCTGCATTTCAAATGGAAGTTAAAATGCTGATACCCGTAGAAAGGTTCTGTTAAAAATACACTGTGCCTAACGCACATCGTGCATATTTGTTTTTCAAAATGTAAATGTTGCAATGTGACTATTCATTGCCTTCGCGGCATCGCATGTGCAAACGATGCAAACTGAAATATTGTATATGGAAGCTGCATCTGTGCCATGATATTTCTCACCTAAGATGTTATTTCTCTCATTAGCATTGTAGCTCCTCCTTGTAAAAAAAACTCCCTATTATTCTGTTTCTCTAGATTTTAAGTATTTCAAAGAACGCGTGGACCATTAAATACATTTTTTGTAATACTCTTGAGTAAATATATCTGAATATCCCAACCCTATAGAGGAATAGAAAGGTAATCTTAATGCAGGTAAGATAAGGTAACCATTAAAGAATTAACATCTACCAGCCGTTAAGGAATCACGAGTTCTTTAAAATATTTATTTAACTTTGAGAACAAATGACAAACAACATAAAGAACATAAACAAAAAGATAGAAACATATGGAAAAGCAATGTTTGATAATTCAATTAAAGTATTCTATTTTTAACTTATAATTTATAATGTAGTAAACCTGGATATTGAATGAAAAATTATTATTATTATTATTATTATTATTATTATTATTATTATTATTGCTTCAATCTCTTGATTTTGATACAACCCCGTCGGTGCCGACAGCTGAACAACTGTTTAGAAATATTAATTCTTTTCGATACTGATTGTTCATTGTATATTTCTGCTACTAACGACTCCCAACCTCAAAGTTCTTTCAGCGAGAGTAGATCGCCAACGTTGTCGAGTAGCATTGTTTTTCTAATCTGTAAAATGAACTCAGATGTCATTTACTAAATAGTTTCAACATTGAGAATTTTGTCCTCAAAGATGTAGTAGAGCACGTCACAGAGTTTTTTGGGTAAACGCCAGTATCACTGTTTCATTGTCTTTGTCTCTATTCTTACAGCGATGCCAATGTTCCAAATCTTGGTCTTCTTTCTCATATATTATTTAGGATTTCAAGGGTAACCAGTCGACACTTTCACCACTTGCAATTTCAAAAATATCGCCTGGAGTATCCTCCTTCTTAAATTGTGGAACGCATCTGTTTAAATGTGTGTAAAAAAAACTACCACGTTTCAAGCAACAATCGAATCGAAATGAAAGACTAGGGAGATTTTGCACGCTGAAGCGTTTTAGCAATCGACAGAACTATCGATTTTCTGCGCCTGCACAGTTCGACTTGTGGATAAAAAAAAATCAAATGGACGTCGTGTTTCACAGTGGAAACTAAATAAATGGAATAAATTACAAATAACTGAAAACGCTAAATGTAGTGGACTAAAAACTAGTTTAATGTCTGTTTTGTATGTTTATGCTGTTATTAGCGAACTTTGTAAAATACGAAATAAAATGTGAAATCGTTACGTGTTACCAGAGCCCATTTCGATAGAATTTATTGGTATTTTTCTTCTGTCCTCCGCTGTACGTTCTGTGCTCTCCACAAATTTTCGACCGCGCGCCCTCTTCTGGCCTAAGCCGCCGGGGTGGAGAGGTCGCCCGCATTTTCGGAGATCGTCAGTTCCCCCCTCCCTCCTCCTCCTCCTCCTCCTCCTCCCCCCGCCCCACACACACATACACACACGCTGCGCACGGGGCGAGAGGCTAAGCCGGCCCAACGTAACTCAGCATCGCGCCGCGGCCGCCCACTGACGCCGGCTCGCCGAGTGGACCCGGGCGTAGAGGGCTTGGAGAGCGCGGCGCGGCGCTGGCGAAGGCGCTGCTGATAGCCCTAGCTTCGGCGATGCGTAGTGCTGGCGCCGTTGCGGGAATGGAGGTTGCAATGGGAGTGGTGGTGGCACAGAGTTTGAAGACGCTGAATGTTGTTGGGAAAGCAGCCTGAGGAAGAAGTAATGTTGTGTTCTTTGTAAAAGTAGTCGTTGGTGTTGCAGATTATTTTACGGGTTCCACTGAAGAAACACGAAGCTTCCGCAGAAATAGTTATTAGTGTCAGCGTTGTAATAGACGCACCGCGATGTAAAAAAACACTAGAAAGCTTCCACTGAAGGGTTCCCTTCCAAACACATGGCGACATCACGTTGAATGACCAGACAGAAAATGATGGGTATGGTACGGATGCAACGGACGTTCAAAATGATTGGGGATCTTCAATGAAAAATTTTTTTCTTCGCTGTTCAGCTGTGACAATTGTAAAGTCTGAAGGAAGTAATGTGACGACTGTTTAGTCTAGTTTAAGCAGTAAGTAGATTGGTGAAAAAAGCACTAATCGGAGAAACCTCGCCATTGGTAGCTTTCGTGGAGTATGTGGAGGAGTGCGGGGTTGTTATTGAAGGCTAAATAGTGTGAACGAAATCCACGTAAGCAGTGTCGTTTTAGCGCATTGGCAGCGAATGCAGGTGGCGACGAGGGTGGCGCCGGGGCGCTCCACGTGGAGGAACGGGCGGGGGAGCCACGTGGGCGCGGCGACGGCCGGCGCGGCGGTCGGTCGTTGGATTAGGGGCCCGCGTCGCCACCTCCGCCTTTCCTCCGTGCTAATTGTGGCGCCCGCGCGGCTTATGTCCGCCGCGCCCGCGCCCCGCCCCCTCTCCCGCCCTCGCCTCCGCCCCCGCCGTGTCGCGCGTGAGTTGGGAGTCGCCGCGGCCCGGCACGGCGCGGCGCCGCCGCCGCCACTGGCTTAGCGTCGCCGGTTTGTGACCCTCGCGCGCGAGGCTTAGCGGCGCAGGGCAACGACTTCGGCAGCGGCGAGGATTGCTGCGGACCGGCGGGGAGGGGAAGGGAGGGGAAATCGGGGGATGGGGTGAAGGTGAGGGGAGTGGGAGTCGGCTACGGAAGTGGTGCGCGGAGTCGTGACGGTGATGAAGATAATGGTGATGGTGACTACAGTGAAAGGGACAGAGGTGGACAACGCAAAAAAATAATACGTACTAAAATTAACTTCTTAATAGGAAAAGAAAATTAAATGTAACCACAACAATAAAACGTGCAGTACGTTACGTTAAATAAGATTATTAAGGGAGACAGATAATATCAAGAGAAATAACTTTCTAAGATGTGATAAAACTATAACATCTATAAATTAGTTTACATTTAAATTGAATATCTTATGCATTTTTAAGGGAGAAAACATTTTTTGTGCGCCTTCCATCAAAAATAAACCTGTTTTTTTCAATGTTGCAGATTTGCTACAAGATATACAGGTAATCTAATATGTCTTTGGGGCTAAATTCAATATTAATTTATTGCCCAGGCAATGCTTTCGTGTGTTACGATGGCTAATCGCATAGAAAGAACGTTTACGAACGTTCTCACTAATTTGTTAACCGCCGGACGGACGGAGAGAATTCCGCTAACTTTGGGAGTACGCATCTCCTACGTTTTCAAGACAGTTGGGTCCGTCTTTTAACGCGCAGGCATCGAAAGGGATCATTCGAAATTTTCATTGGACCAGGGGTTCTGGTATCCACGATTCCGCGTAAAGAAACTTAAATATTGCAGATGTTTCGCAATAATCAAAGAAATATTTAACTGGCACCATGAAGAAACGGAAGATTACGAAACACTGCCTTATAATAGAACGCATTGTCTACATTAACATGAAATCTTGTTGCTGAATGAAAATGTATGCGTAAGATACAAAGTCTGACATTTTAGACACCAAGAGCTTGGTCTTGTGGAGGTAATTATGAAACAACAAGTGTCCTGAAGTCGCAAAGCTAAGCCCGTAACTGTCTTAGCTTCCCCATTGCCTGAGTGCAGCCTAGTCGTTGTGCAGAATTGACGGACTTTCGTCATATCAACAAATCAACAGATTCCGGAGACAGTATATGCTTATGATTTTGCAAGAACAGACTTCATATATTGTTTACCAGAGCGAGTATCCGTTTGATTACGATTTCGCTTGAACAGGACTTAACGCAGCAAACATAGACGTTCTGAAGACAATTTTGAACCATGATGTATTGATGACATTGTTGGTACAGACTTGCTTTCAATCTCCCAGACAGTACTATTGCAAACGGCGCATAACCAAATTTATAACTAAAATTGCGATCGCTTGATCCTCTACCGAGAACTACTTCAGCTATAAAACATCTTGGAAATGCAAGAACATTAATTATAAAACCGGAATCTCTGAAAGTTGAACTTGGAAAGAAAAATTTAATCGTGATATGACGTTCTAAAGCAAGCAAATATTTTTACATCTTTTTAAGACTCTCATAAATGTAAAGTACTTCCTAGAGAAGAGAGTTTAATGAAGACCCTTCTAGCTATTGCTCTCTTTATTCCTCATTAATTATATGACCATCAATCGCAAAATAACAAGATGCAACAGAAATTTACGTCCGCTGCAGTACTAAAACTTCAGAGACACCAACAACACTAGAGACACTATGTCACGTGACAACGAATCTCATTTCGTAGTATATAACCTTCTCTCCTTTCTAATTACATTGAGAATTTTAGCTTGTGAATAATTTATGCAATAGCCTCGCTTGGCATTCTTACACTATTCGGAGTGACAGAGAATAGATTAGTAATTGTGCTTCTCTTTTGTTGGAAGAAGCGGTTATGTACCAAACTGTATTTTTTTGTGGTAACTGTAACAAGTTTGTTGTGCATTTGATGCAATAGCAAAAATACCTCTTTAAGTTATAGCCTGATGGTTTGCTCAACATTATATGATACACTACACTAAGATGCTAACCTTTGCCTGACCCGGAGAGACTACCACATCAGAAATCAAGACAAGATTAAGCAGTCACCAGTCACCTCCTCCTCCGCATCAATCATACGTCGAATGTGCCACTCGTAAATCGTGCAATATTTTTACCTACGATGTATATGTCTTTTGGCGATAATCTAATCCTCCACAACCTCGGAGATACCACTCATTGTTCTGCAAGCTGCATTTCATCGCGGTGACCTACATGTGACATCTTTGGATTGCCAATCAAACACCCTTTGTTACAAATATAACATTGGAATGTAGTTATGGATATTTTCGTGGCAGTGCCGGTGTCGGCCTACCTTCCCCCATTCCCTCGAGAGGGCGCGATGGCTGTCCTGGGTGTAGGCGGCCGCAGCAAAGGGCGTCGCCCTCCGGCCGAGGGAAGTCCGGAGACACCCGCAGAGCACACAGCCCTGCGGCTTCCCTCCGCCGGCGCCCGGGGCTTCGCGCCGCGTTGTTTAGTATCCACCGTATCATCAATTAGTCGTGGGACTCCGGCGGCGGTCGGGAGCACGGCGCGGTGCGGCGGCGGCGGCGGCGGCGGCGGCGGCGGCTTTGGCCGGCGCGGAAACTAAGCTGCGTAGAAGACCCCACGCCGGCCCGTGCGACTCCGCCGCCGGCCCTGCCCCGGCCCCGGTCCGCCACTTCCTCTGTCGCGATGCCTGCTCCCTTGGCTCCGGCGGCCTCGCTCGATCGTAGGGCTAGTTGCTGTCTCGATTCCCGCTTTGCTCCTAGTTCGTTTCCGCCTCGTCCCTGGTTTTCCTTCGCCTTCCCTCTGTCTCTTTCCGGCCTCGCCCACACTCGCTCCCGCCTCTATCCCCCCCCCCCGCCTTTCTCAGCATCTCATTATCTCTCCTCTGGCTCTCGTCTGACTCTCACCTGTTTCTCGCTTGTCTCTCATCTGCCTCTTCCGAGACCCTCCCCTACCTATCTTCTACATCTCTTCTACCTTTCACCCGCCTATCTCCTATCCCTTCGATTTAGCGGAGATCGGTAAAATAGTGTATGTCCCTTGCGGGGGTACGCCTCTGGCCAAGGTACGCTCCTGGCGACGATTTGATCTTCATCAAACACCTTGCTTAGCTGCTATATGCCTGTGGGAGGGTGAAGCTGGTTTAAAGCAAACGGTCTGCATCGAAGTAGACGGGGACATATGCAGCCAAGGTCCAACGATATTGCGACTTTTTCTAGAAAAATAAAGCTCATTCGTTACCAGTGTTTGGGATTTTACAGCGCTCTAGTAGTATAATTTAGCAACATGATTTAGCACTAAAAGTTTCGAGTACATACTATCGGAGAGTTCCTACAATGACTGCGCGCTCGGACGGCAATTGACGAGCATTATGCGCACAAAATTTCGTTGGGCTCAAACGGGTAAAAGGCGTTTTCCACCAGGTGATTCGCCAAACGTTTTATCTGTGTTATCAACAGTGTCAGTGCCCAGCAATTAAAATTTCTTGAGGAAAAATTTTATGCAATATTTGTAACGCGCCTAACACAAAGATTTCAATATTCATTATGTTTGGGGAAAATAATAAATAGTTGTTGCGGAATTCTACAAATGAAACGGGTGGCCACAGATTACGGAGTATTATTTTTTTACACTTTCTTCATCCCTTTTGTGATATTTGAGTTTACAACTACACTTACTGTACACAGTGTCATGGCTCGTTCATTTTGCCCTAGGAATTTTTCTCTTTCGTACGCCCGCCCCCTGTGTTGCCCCCTATCTCAGTCGCTGGCCAGGTCCCCCTTCTCCCGCTCGCCTTCGGCACCCCTCCCTCTGCGCGAATATTCGCCCGCCGTTAAGCAGGTAATTATAAACAAATTAACGCGACTTCGGCGCCAGGTGCGAGCTCTAATCAAACGGCGCGTAACGAGAAAAGTTACGCGTCGGAGATCCCGCGCGACGCTGCGTCGCCGCCGCCGCCGCCGCCATCGTCCTTGTGACGACGGAGGCGCAGTAATAAGAAACTCCCATTTTCTGCGTTTATTACGCGCGGAGCTACTGGCGGAGGCGGCGACGGCGCGACGCTAGACGGGGGGACGGATGGCAGGGTGGAGGCGTGATGCTGCTGGCGCGGGTGTGGAAATGGAGGTCGATGTAGCGGCGGGGCGAGATGTGGTGTGGCGGGGCGGGGGGGCGAATCGGGTGGATCTACAAATAAAAAGGGGGATCGGGGCGGATCGGGACGGATCAGGACGAGGGGGGCGAAGCGGGAAGGAGCGAGAAGGTGGTGGAGTGGTGAAGAGGGCGGTGTGGTTGTTCGGGAGTGTTCGGGGCGGAGCTGGAAGCGAGGACGGCAAAGAGTACGTGTTGAGAGCGACGTGACACTTGGCGATGGCTGGTTACGACTGCAACTGTAGAAGTTATAGCGCGCGCGGAAAACCCGTAAGAGTCACAAGGCGAGTTCTTCCTAGGTGAGAGGGAGTGTAAACCAGAAAGCTAGGTCTGAAGTGCTTGAGCTCACGAACGTACGTATAAAACATTCCAGTAGAAGTGCTGCGTTGGAGCAAGTAACGCAGAGAAGAAATATTGAAACAAATGGCTACGGCGGGGGTAAAGATATTGCTCGGGGTACTGCTACAATATATCGGCCCGTACTAGAAAGTGTAGGAAAAAGGTAAGAAAGCAATCTAGATTCAAAATCGGAAATAACGGATGTAGCAGTAGAAGTGTCAATGTCTCGGGAGAAGTATTTGATGGAGACGATAAGATGCAAATGTCAGTAGAGGAGGAGATAATCTTGGCAATCTTATTGCTTGTGAAAAGAGGTAGAAAATGTTCGTCCAAACTTTTACCAATATCAAAAATCCGTATTGAGATTTGTAAATGTACGTTAATGGCATGTAAGAAATTATTTCGAATTGAACGTGTTTCTTATTAATGTCTCGTAGTAGATCGACCATTCCTGACATTGAATAACTCTCTGACAGTCTGTTTTTCTGCCATGAACTATTTTTATCTTTTGTAAGTTTGGTAGATCACTTTTTTTAATAACTATATTTTGGAGGAGCGGTTTGGAAGAGAAGAGGCACAGGCTGCGCCTCGTTTTTAGTCTTTTTGTCTTATATTATGTTTACGATCTCTCCATCTCTCATGGTCTCTTCTGTTTGACACATAATCCACATCGCCCTCCACCTTCTCGTTCCTAGCATTTTCAAGCATGAATTGCAACTACTGGTTTATTATTCCCCTCGCATACATTGCTTTCGGCTCCACCTCCTGTTTCCGTATGTCTCGTAATGGGATATCCTGCTCCCACCCCAACTATTCAACTCCGCAACTCTCGCTTCTTACGCTTTTCCAACCCTTGCTGGTACTACCGAGGATTCTGCCGTATAGTTTTAGAAGCTTTCAGTCTTTACCAACCCCACCGCTCCCATCGCCACTACAGACTCCATTACTCCTTGAGACTGCACCAGTGGCTTCGACACTTTTGCACACGTGTGCCATCCTATGCAGCGCCGCATCCTCCTACCGAGCGCATATTTTTTAGCGACTTCTTGAAACGACCAGCTATTCATGATCTAGTTAATTTCCAGACTTCCTTCTAAAACAACGCCGAAAAGTGCCTGGCAAGAAATAATAATACCGTCTCGTTTGACAATATGACTCGTTTAATAGTGTTCTTGACATCTCGGAAATTCTATTTTGATGGAAAACTACTTTTTGTCTGTTGTAAACTGTACAAAATATGGATTTCCGTTCCCTTAATTTCATGTAACATTTTACTCCTTGAAAGTGAATTAGAACAACTATATTTCGTTACATTAAAAAACAGTGTGACATACTTATTTAAAAACTAAATACCCGGGTAAATGAACCATTTTAAAATGTTTTCTTGCAATCCCTCTGTGACAAACGCTTACATTACCATAGTAAATTTCAGTATTTAAGGTTAATTCCCACAGAGTTTCAAACTTGAGGTTTGCGCGGAACTCCTGAACAGTCGTCGATCAATCTAATGCAGCGTCTACTCCGTTAAGTACTTATAGCTGTGTCTCCTGCGTAGGCATTCCCTGAACCTAAACCTAAACCGAGCCGCCTCCCTAGCGGCGGCCGTAGTCCCTTGATCATCCACAACGCCGCCTCCCCACCCCCACTCCCCGCGCGTGCGAACTTCCGCTACTCGCCGGCCGCCGTCCCTGTCTCCCGTCCCCGGCTCTGCCCCCGCTAACGCCCCTCCCCCTCTCTCTCCCGGTGCATCGCCGCCACCGCCGGCTGCAGCGGGTAAGCCGCTTGTGCCGGCGGCGCTGCTAAGACGATTGTCTTAAGCGCTTTAGAGGAACGCCCGCCCACCCCACTCCCCGTCCCGTCCGCGCCCCCGCGCCGCCCGCTCGCAATTTGGGGTAAGGCGCCCACCGCCTCGCCCCCGCCCCTCTCCGGCAGCGCTAATTGCGCCAGGTGTGCGCTCCCCGCGGCCCCGCTCCGCCCCCGTCCTCGCCAACTCCTTGGGCGCTTCCGCCGGGCGCCGTCACTTGGCGGCTCTGCTTGCGGCCGCCGGCGAGGACGGGCGCCTCTCGCTCGACGGCCACTTCTCAGGTTGCACAGCCTGCCTCTAATCGTCGTTTATTATTGATCTACAATTTGTACCATTTAGCATACATTTTTAGTCTCGTGTTCTTTGAAGAATTTTTCGAGTTCAACAGATTTATTTATCTGATAATTTTCCTGCGAGATGAATTTTTGCATCCTTACAGTTATCTTTCGTGTCAGGTAGTTTTATCGAAATTTCCCAGTTTGCGATTTATTTAACCTCGCACAAGGGCATTGATCTTCTTCCTATTATTAAATACTTTCGCTCTGCTAGATCCTCGATTTCGTTTTGTAATCACATGTTTGGTGGTTCACTAGATGGATTCCGTGAAACTGAATGTTGTGAATGACTGTGAACCGTGGAACTAAATGTTGTGAAACTGAACATGTGTTTTCGTAGAAATGAATAAAAGATTTCGTTTTAACAATATACGTTCTACATAATACCTCACAAAAATTTAATTTTACGATTTCTGCGTGATTACTGTCTTATCTCTTGCGTATTGATTGTGTAAATTGAAACATTATTGGAGAGTATTGAAATGCCGTTAATTCAATGTCTCTTGCCGAACGCATAACCGGCGTTTCGTCGAGTGACAAGCTAATATTTCACCCAAATTGAACTTTGTTGTGAGTTATCGCAGAATACAAAATACGATTTTATCAACCGATTGATCAGCGGTGCTATAACAGGTAAAAAGTCGACGGCTGTATATTTTCTCGACGCGTCTGCATACAGCGAAATCAGTGACAAAAACCCAAAATTACATTAACATGGACGACAAAAAGGCAATAAAAGAGCCATATCCGTTACTCTCTTCCATTCTATTCCCTCTATCCATGATTTTGAGTCCTCGACAAGCATATCGACCGATTATCGAAATGGAGTTGGGGAGTGCGTTAGCACATTACCGGCGCGCGCCGTGCGTTTCTGCTCTAATGCAGCGAACATTGCATGACGCGTCTGTCCAATTGGTAGCTTGTGCTTCCCAGCCCGCTCCGCGCGGTGTCCTCTGCGCCTGCGATTCTCTTTAGAGCGCCCGCACTCGCAGATTGCCCGCCTGTTGCGCACAGAATCATTCGTACACTACTCGGTTAGCGTTGTTTTGTTTATCTTAGAAACACGTGTGTCACATTTTTTGGGAAGATGTGCCGAGATACTCTGCCATTTTGTCTCCAAAGAAGCCCGTCTTTGGGACTTAAATTACGAAATGTTTTCTCAGAAGGGGTGCTTCTCATATGTATTTACTAGAGTTAAACTTTGTGGCAATACAATTCAACTCTCTCCAACATTGCTATTAGCAACGACATGACATCATCCACGTACCTCAGGGTATACGCAACTACTAGTTGTGCAACCTCTGATCGCACGTCTTTCGAAGTGATGTGTTGCAAATGAAGCCATATAAGAGAACATTTGACGTGAGACAAGTTTATAAAATAGAGTAAGTTATGCGCCTGCCTGATAGTTTGTAATGTAACTAAAGATAAAACGTTTATTTTATTATTTTTTGTATCCAAAGACTGCTCTCCGTAGTGAAGTACACAAAATTATTATTCCCAAAATTATAATGATTTACATTTGGGTCAAATAATATATTCGAGTATCATCAAATATTGCAGGTAATATCCTCATAATTTACGACATTACTGCATTTTCAGAACTTTATCATGTCTTCATCCGTTCTTTCATCAAAATGACTTGCTGGTGATGGCGGTGTGTAAGTTCTTAATGTGCTAGTACAGTAGACTGTCGGTCTCAATATATTCTTATTCAAAAACTGCCCTTATTCGGAAAGGAGTGAACAAACAGCGACCAATAATTAGTATAAGGGAGTCGTAAGCAATTTTAAGTCTTTGTCATCCGACCTCCTCGATTTTGGTCACGTTTTTACGCAACGATCATTTCTGCTATGAAAACCGTTGACAATGATTTTTCAAAATATTATTAGTATTATATACAACCCATCATTCATACTTCGAAAAGTTACATCAGAAACATGAATTATCCATTGCAGGTATAAAATTTCGAAAAATCTCGAAAGCTCGCTTGTCAAAATGGACGCTCTTTGTTTAAAAAATATTGAATGTTCGTACTCTGCACTCAGGCAAACACGGACAACTAGTGCAAGTGCCGTTTTCATTCACGTCGCCACGTTTCGTCTCGTTTCCATTCTCTTAAGAAATCGCTCATTCCGCGTTCACAAGGAGCGTCTAAGATGTACTGATATCTATAAGTGGCTACTCACATCAAGCAATCGCATCTGGCTAAGTGAGCCCCTTATTCCATTTTAAGTGTCGACATTGAATTGGGCCTTACTGCTGGCCGAGGCCAAACCTTCCCTCTGTAGCCAGTCTTGGCTTCGCACTTCTGTTCATCAAGGAAGCATAAAGACGTGCGCAGATGGGGGGCGGGGAGGGGGGGGCTTGAAAATTTCGAAAGTGGCCCCTTCATTCTATATTATAAAATATTTTAATTCCGTAAATATGATCAGTTCCCGATTTTCTGTTTTGTTAACTCTATACTTTGGGGAATTGTATGACATTAGAAAAGAAGCTCTCCAAATCATTTGGCAACACTGTAAATGATTCAACAAAAATTGATTTTTTGTTCTAATTATATCATTGAATTTACTAGTTAACTCTCCATGCAATATTTTTAATTTATTTAATATGACAAGAAATGTCATGAGGACAAAAAAGTTTAATGGAACATTGCTTCCAGACGGATCCTAAACAGTCCCTCTTTTTTTAAGCTGCGCATCCTATGTCTAGGAGGAATTTCATTGAGAGGGGCGATACTGGTGATCAAGTCACGTCGCGACAACTCCGAAGCGCTGTTACGTCAGCGCTGTCAGACAACACTAGCAGACGCGGATCTACCATCAGGTCACATGGTCACATCCCAGTTTTGGAGAATGCTGAATTCCCGCTGCTTTGTATGCTGTAGCAAATTGTTTAGTATGGGGGTGATATTGTGCAAGTTTGCTTACAGTCAATAACCGTGGTTCAATGAATGTCAGCTGCCCCGGTCTTGGCATCTGGAAGCTGGTTACAGGAAGCATGCGTCTGCTGGTTGGCCCTATCAGTTTTATGGGTTATTTCTTCATAGAAGTGAAGAAATGGAGAGAGCATTCGTGGACACAAAGTTTGTTGACGTTAGTTGACGACCTAAGGAATCTTACTCTGTGGAAGCGCCTCGTATGTTGATTGCTCCCTTGGCAATGCGTACTAGGACTTACACCTCATTCACAATGCTGTTGAGGTATGATGCTCTCAAGTGTTTTGAAGAAGATTATTGTTAATACGAAAGTGTCCATTGCTTTGCGCTTTTCGATTTATAATATGCATTGTTTTTTTCTCTTCTAATTATTCTAGAATTTTATGACATTCATGCATTTCCAGCTAGATCTCCAGTCTCCAGAACTACATTTCTGGTGCCCTAAGTCTTCGTTTTCCCGTCGAACAGATTTCACATCCGTATAATATATAATGACGCCATATGGTAAATAATTTATTTCATTGACAATGCATTCATTTTGTATAATAAGTGTGAATATATGCATATGTACTATAACGAGTTTTATAATAGAACGAGTTTATGTATTCATAAATGCACACCTGTTTTCATGAATTTATGATTTCTTTTTATTATGCAAAACACAAACATGTTTAACATGATCAAGTAAAGTTTCTATTAAAACCTAAAATTATCAAATGGTATAAATTTCTTTGTGATCGTTAATGGCATTGAATGATTCTAGCTCATCATAACATTCAAATCATTCAGGGATTAATCTCAATTAGTTTTTGTTATAATAAGATGGTCAAGTGATAATTTCCACAATCCATTTAATGAAACACGGAGTAACAATGAATATGCTGTACGCTAGTTGATAAAACGTGAAATGATGCAAATTGTAGAACACGATGCAGAGGAAAAGAAAACTTTTAGCGTTTTTTATTCAATCCGCTATAAATTGAATACCTGATATACAAAATTCTCTCAGTTTTAGAGGGTAAAACGAGATTGTTCCCTACATAGGACGCACCGTCCTCCCATCCCAGCCAAATTTGTTACGATTTTGGACGATAATTAGTAGCTTTGTATTTTTTGTATTTTAGACGATCACAACTAAACTTTGATTCGACTCGGCACAGAGAAAGTAGTTCTGGGAACAGTGGGTGGAATGAGTCGGTTCAACACGAATTACTCGTTAATATAGGACGATATACAACAGAATATTTTCTGAGTTTAATCTCCACAGGGAATTTGAGTCATATGAATGTCTACTAACCAAAAACGTATTTAACGTCGTCTTTTGGATTATGATAATAATAAGAATAATAAAATAAAAACAACAATAATATTGATTTGCATATAAATAAACCGTTAAGAAAATAATTTGACATTCGACCCAACATTATCTGATACAGTCGTTCGTCAGTCAATACCCAATGGAAAAGAAAATGGAGCGCATTCGAAAGTTTTCCAGTAAATGAACATGGGATATTGTATTATAACAGATAGTAAAACCTTCCCTCAAAAAGACAGTAAAACAGGTTTCCTAAGAGAAGTGTCGCAACGGCGTTCCGTGTGTCCCGCCACCAGCGCACCCCTGGCGAAGAGAAGTAGACGCGTGAGCCCCCTGATGAACGGCGCGCGGAGAGCAACAGGCGGGACGGGCGGGCGGGCGGGCGGTGGATTGGTTGCGTGGCGGGTGCTAATGAGAAGCACTGGCGTAGGCGATCCGCGGCGATTGCGAGGCGCGGGCTGCCAATTGGACAAGCTCGTCACGCGATGACCGATGCATTAGGGCAGAGCCGCCGCCGCCGCACGGCAAGGGCATGGCGGCCTGGGCGCCCATGCGGGGTCCAATTGGGGCCTGCTCAGGAAACTCTTCTTAGCTCGCGTCGAATAAGATCCATCAGGCTGATTCATAAGCAAGGGTGGGTTATGTTGGGTAGAGGGTATGGATGCGGTGTTTGGTGTCAAGAAAATGAGGAGCACATACTGTTTGTTACAACAGGTACGTTAATGACTCTATTGTCATAAAATTATATTGTTTTCTGTGGAGAGGGATGGGAATGTGGAAATTTTAGTGAACAAAGCGGATTTGCTGTTGGTTTATTCGAAGTTTTCCCTTTCCTCCTACATCTTATTCAACCTCTACTTCATCATCATTCATCAGTTCAGAGTTTCGGGTGTAAAACGCGGTAACCCACACGGAAACTCTTGCGACCAGCAAGTGATCATTTATAACACCTTAGTGGTTACGTAAGCGGGCAACTTAAAAATAGCAAGAATGCGAAAGGTTATATGTGAAACATAAATTAAACCATTTGGGTGACACAAGAGATTTCAAGAGATAAAAAAATGTAGTATCTCAAAATCTACAATTTTGAGAGTTTCAATATTTTACGTTTTTCTATTAAATTTGTCTACTACTTCCTATCGACTCAACTCATCCCCTCCAGAGTTCGCCGCACGGGATAGATATTAAGATATTTACATCTAGTAGTGTAGGAAGCGTGGTTGTAATGGTTCTCATATACCTCAAATGAAGATGTACCATTTTCCTAATATATTTCAAGTAGAATAGCATAATCTATTCCTTTTGAATTTTACTTGAATACTGTGTTATTGAAACAGAGTAGATAGACGTATGAAATTAAACGGAACGTAATTTGGGTTATTGTGTTACATTTGGATTAACTTGGAATTGATGCGAAAATAAAAACTCAATTTTTGCGTGGCGCATTAATTTGTTTGACTACTGACCTAAAGGTATTTTAACTGACCATAAGGTATTCTTCTTTTTACTAAAAAATATCTTCATTTATGAAACGAGGCGTATGTAGATATTTGTATTTCATTCGTGAGAATCAGCTAAACTGTAGTAGCTCCTGTCTGATAAATATTACTCGCTAGTATTTATTGGATTTTTATGGTTCTGTTTCATATTATTACACATCTTATGCATTAAGCAGAGGATAATATTAATGTATGATGGATTGAACTGATACTTCATAGTTCCATAGAATGCTGTTTATTATTCAGTAGAAATAAAAATTGTGTCTTGTATGAGATAACATTGCTTTGGTGTTAGTGCATTATCAAATAATGCACTTTGAAGCTGAACAAGTAATCCATAGAATAATATTAATGAAAACTGGGATAAATGCAGCATAAATAATATGTGCATCAATGTATCAGTGTATTAAAACTAATGCTCCTGGAGTTATATTATTGCTGGATATCAATTTTACGTAGTGTTCTGCATCTATTTGCAACTCATTTGATTAATTTACCCTTTCTGTGAAATGTCAATTACAAATTCGTTGAATTTATGAGCTTCAATTAGTTGCAATATTTTGATCAAATTGTGGAAAAAATTAATGAGGAATAAATTTTCTTGATAAAAGAGTAACATTGCTGTCAGCTTGGTATCAATAAATCTCATAGTTGCTCATAGAAAAGTAATGACAGGAGAAGAAAGTACTTATAGAAAAACGTACTTGCATACTTCAACAAAGCCTTAATTTGCCTTAGAGAAGAATCTTTTCTAAATTGCAAAATTCTAAAATGAAAAAATCAGAATATTAATGTGAGTTTTTAAAAATACTTCAGTTACCTTTCATATACGCTGACTAAATGAAGCAAGCATTTATCAATAATCAGCTTCGTTTTCTGTAACCCTGTATGGCTTTCATACACCCCTCCACCCTAATTAAATCCAGCATTAGATGCCTGCACTATTCCACAGCCATCAATAACCGGCCATTGGAGTTTTCACGGCCTTTCCCCACGCGGGGCCCGTTCCACTCCGCTGCACTCTGCAGTCACAACTACCGCCGTCAGCGCCGCCGGGCGGCGGGGTGGGTGACGCAGCGAGGGCGAAAGCGGAGCGGGGTTGGTGACGGCAGTAGCAGAACGGAGGAGGGACTTGGGACGTCGGGGGGAACTAGTAGGCGGTGACGGCAGGGGCGGGGGCAACGTGGGCGGAGGCGTCGGGAGGAGGCTGCGATGCCGAGTTGGCGACCGGACGGGGGCGGGGCTGTAAAGGCGTGATCGGGAGACGGCGGGGTGGGGGTGGGGAGCCCAGGGGTGAAGGTGGGATGTAGCGGCGGAGAAGGGGCAAGAGATGGGGGGCGGCGATGGTGGAGTTCCGCCGCGCGCGCGCTCTGGCGGGGCGCTCGCAATTATTCGTGGAAAGCCCTTCATTACGGGCACGCCAGCACTCCATTATGCACGCGCCGCCGGGACGCGCCGCGCCCTGCGCCGCCGCCGCCGCCGCCCGCGTTCCGGCTAGTCGCGCTACTGGCCACAGCACCTGCCAACGCCGTCGCTGACCTCGTCGGCGTAGATATCTTCCACGTTCCCATTTCTTAGCTTCAATTATTCTCCGGTTTCATTCCGTTTTGTTGGCTTCGCCACAGTTAAACTGCTTTCTACATTTCTCAGAACCCTCTCGCCGATAACACAATCGTCATTGCGTTTTGCCAAGGCTTTTACCACCATCGCCACTCTCGTTCTGTCTGTACGTATACGGTCAACGAGACATGAACGTAAAATATATTAGCGTAAGTTCCTACCATGTGAACAATTTGTCAGAAGAACGGAGTAATTGAAATGTGATTGCTGCGTGGTCGATACTTGAACTGTGCGTGCGTGTTGGAAAGTTCATCACATTCACAGTGCTTTTGATACAGCGTTCTTTGGGATTCACTTTACATGTTGGTTAGCTTGCGGTGGTATTATGCTGTTGGTCGCTGGTATCTGACTGCCTCTGTCGTTATTGTAATTTGCACCGACTTACGTACCCTCTGGTGGTACATTTTCAATCTTATTTGTTACGCCCTAGTTACGACTTCCCTCTTTCCCTCTCCGTTCCAATTTTGAACCTCAGTCCAGTCTCATTCAACTCTTCTTGCCCTCTTTGGATTCTTTATAGTCACTGCCGTCAATTTTTTAAAACTTCTTTGATTTTTGAAGCAGAGGAAAAACGCCATGCAAGACAAATCATTTTTTTGAAATAGTGGTTCTTATTTCCGCCCTCCTTGTGACAGCTAAATCCCAACGGCCTTATCAGCATCCTTTTGGTTGGTACGGTTGTTTCTCCCGCAGCCGCCACCGCCGTCTCTATGCTAGTCACCCACGTCCGATCCGGTTCATCGATAGCGGGGATAGGGCGACCGCGTGGGTGGTATCCCGTGGCGCGCGCTGACGTCGACCTTTGAGACGCAACTCCCGGCGCGGCGTCGCCAGGGGTGCGGCTTCAGAGTACAATGACGGAGTACCTCAGGGTGCATTCCCTGGAACCCAGGTGACATTGAATTCCGAAATATTGGTCGCACGCGAAATGAGGAATTGAGAAGTGAGGAGTTATGAAATAAAAATTTATTATTCTCATTTGTTGCTTGATAACGCACTCATTGGCGTTCACAAAGAAAATAAAATGATAGTAATCAACTTTTGTGTGTTTTAGAACAAAAAAATATCAAACTCTCTAGCTCAGACACGGTACTTAAGACATTCAAATTGTCAGGCATCGTCCCCTGCAAGTTGAGTTTCATACTTCTCGAAATATTTTTTCTTCCCGAACTACAATGGATTTCTCTTTGTTGTAATTCACCTTTTATTTCTGTTTGTAAAATCAAATTATTACAGTGGTGAATGCTTTTTTTGATAGTCTTTCTTCTGTCGATATCTGTCTGAGCAATCAGCATACAAATGTCGAAAACAATTTATGTCTCTACAGTTATTTTGTCTGACAGAGGGAGGAGGTCATCACAGCTGTAACAAGTTAGCAAAATGGTGTAGATTTGCTAAACTGAATTTGCTAAACTGAATATCCAAACATTCTTTGGCATTTAGATGTCAAAACGTTTGAAAAACTGGATCTGCACTGGATTATTTTTTTAAGTTATCCATTTCTCTTGACATTACACCGCCAACGCGTTTTCCACCAGCACACAGAAAATCAAAGTCGCTACTGAGGCATAAAACAATTGAGTATTTCAATTCATTCAGAGATGTCTTTAAAAGAAAAATGTGTAACATTGAAGATATGCCGTTATTTCGTGCATTATTTTTTTATTCTAGAACCGATACTTTGTGAGAAAGTTGACGAATTGATTCAAACATTTTATCTGCAATATGAAATTACGGCGTAGTCATCATTCAAAAATCAAAAAAGTAAACAAAATTGTAATATCTTTTTGGCAAGTTGCCTTTGAGTTTTATTTTATTTTTTATTACAATGTTGAGTTATAAAATTCAATTAATTATAAATGATATCTTTTTCTGTATCTGTATGTTATCCAATGAATAGCTAAAGAACCATGATTAATTCAACTGCAATATTGTAGTTTTTCAGCAATGTGTAATCATTGTGGATGTGTTGCGAAAATATAATTGGAGGTAAGACATTCGCACAGTAACCAATTCACAATTGATCTAAATCACACTTAAAACAGATGGAAAGAAAATAATATTAGCACAAACCCGTCACAAATAGTGGATGTTATGGATTGCAGCGAAGTGTGAACAATTACTCTGGGGAACAGGAGAGACGAAAAGGGTATGGTTTGAACTGATGTGTGAGCAAAATGTACGGTTTGCGTGTGCTTGAAACTAGCAAATTCATCGGATTAACTGATAATTGGTTAAATATTTTGCCCGACGTTAACATTCAGAATAACAATTAAATACTTCATATCACTTAAATGACAGCGAGTAAAATAATTTACTTTTATGATTATTAAGAGTTAAATCATGTTACGTTAGTTAAAAGTTTTATAATATGTTATTTGTGCAAAATTTTGTTCAATACATTTGTTGCTAATTTGGTTGTTATCTTTTTGCAGGTAAGTTCCAAGGCTGTTGGCGAACGAATGAGATGGACGTAAGTTTTCTTTCATTTTGACCCATAATGCATTCCTTTTAAAATGTTGACAAGAAAACCACTTTTATTTGTTATTTGTGCAATTTTATACAACTTGCGCGATTCATTAACTCAGAAGAAACTAGTCAGAAACACATAGAAGCTGATGAATTGTTACTGGTTTTTCAGCAACCCTTAGAGCTGAACTCCACTGTCTTGAGATCATTAAAATGATGCCTCAAGCTGATTCCTTCCATTAATAACAAACCTCTCCTGTCATGTAACACTCAATCACACTTCCAATTGGTGAAATTATCGAAAATATTTTTTTTTTTGAAAATGCTGTATTATGTATAATTTCAAATGTTGAATATTTTTCATTCTAAGCATTTGTGTTACTACTCTCAATACAAATGACTCCTTAGAAAGACAACTATATTTTTGTTCTTAAAGAAGGTCGTCATTTTTACTTTTCTGAATGCAGCGCATTAGTAAATTGGATTAGTATTTTCCTTAATCTGCGATTACGAAACTCCCGATCTTTTTTTTTACTGGCAATTCTACGATTTTTATTTACAAGATGGAAAAGATAGGCGTTTAGAGAATGGTTGTATTAGAAATATTTTATATATATATATATATATATATATATATATATATATATATATATATAACTAGTTGTCAAGATTTAATGCCAAATAGGAGTTTCTAATATCACAATCAATCTCAAAATAAGTCTGTTCAATATGACAAGAGAACAGAGTTTTGTAATATCATGAAGTAGTGAGGTGTTGTAATGTTAAGTAATGGTTAGACGGAAGAGATGATGGCCCGAGTCTCGCCACATTAATAAAGTCACTATTATTGTATCATTTTTTAGAATAAATGTAAAGAAGTATTATATCATGTTCCCTTAATGGGTTGCAAAAGAATTTCAGATAATGTAGTTGGTAATTATTGCAGCAGTAATCGGAACCCGATATTGGCAACTTTATAACACGAAAAAAATTCTCAACGAAAAAAAAAGACTTCACTATTTCCGGAAGTTCCAAATCATAACAATGAGAAACACGAACCTCGTGCCCACAACACCTTGCCTGCAGGTGGAGACTACCTTCTTCGCTGCCGTGGAACCTGCAGACGTGACTTCCGTTCCATGGCCGCCTCCATTTTTAAAGAGGTGGTCTTCCGGTGCCTTTCGTGCCGCGAAGAAGCACATCTTCTCGCCTTTATTCTTACGTTTCTCGCTGCGCATGATTTAGTAGAATCTCGTGAAGCTCTTGGACATTCTCTCAGAAAATACGACCGTATCATTCTCCCTAACGGCTTCCTGTCCTCCCATTTGCGTTAGTGATATTTAGTTGGGAACATCGTCTGTTTCTTTTCCCGACATTCCAGTCGCGAATGCAAATCCACCCTCCCGATTTTCGGATCCGCATTCGCATGCGAAAAACGAAATCATCCCATCACGTGCATGTGAGAAGGTACGTCACGCCATTTAAATATTTTAATCTCTTCCCGAAACGAACACGCACGGAATAAAACGCGGAAGCCGTGAATGTAGGACGAGAAAAATGGAGCAGTTCCGAGAGAAAAAGGGAGGAGAAAAAAAAGAAAAAAGAAACAAGATTGCGTTTCGCATTTACTGCAGCAGCTCGAATCAAAACGTTACGCACTCTTTCACATATCATCCTCGAGCACGCCGAGCGTATCACGGGCCGGCTGCGGGAGTGCACGAGCCGTGTCGGGCAGCGGCGACAGTTAGACCACTCCAATCACGCTGGGCACATCACCTCCATTGCGCACCGCCCGATCGCCAGCCGGCGCGCCGGGGGCCTTTTAGCCAAGCGCGCGCGAATTGGAAGGGGTTCAAATGAGGGCTTGGGAGGGGGGTGCCAATAGCCCGCGAAATCCCGCCGCTGGCAGTGTACCGGGTTTTTGTGCTGGCGACGACAAACCGCCGCCGCCTCCACCTCCTCCTCCGCCGCCGCCGCTTCCAAAGCTTTTTGCCCGGCGTTGTCGCTGTTTGCGACGGCCGAAGCCTCCTCGATGTGGCAGGTGATAATGCTGTGGGTGAATCAGAGGTTGGGCCGTGGAAAGTATTCTGGAATCGGATGAAAATGGGTGGTATGTGATGTTAGGAATTGTGCATGTATATTAAGAACAGGAAAATGTAATCAATCGTTTTGATGCACTTGCTCCTGAGTTTCTGGTGTCCCCACAATCGTGAAGTGTGATGAAATCAACGGCAAGGAAATTGTAGCTCCGTTTAAAGTACTCGAACGTAGTATTGTTCTAATACGATCTGCATGATATTTGTAGAAAAGGCGTTTACAGTACATTTTTGCGACGCGACCCTGATGGAATTTTTTTTCTCCTATTTCCAAATCCACTGTTAAATCCACTAGCACTTCATCACTCCACCATTCAGACTTCAGTCTCTTTCCCCAACTTAGAGACGTATTTCTTCATGAAAATGTAAAAGATTTGTCCATGAACAAAGGAAATCTATTAAGTAATGTGCGTGGCAGTTCCGCACATAATATATTAAAGTAACTCACCACACCAACGGTGAAGACTTTCTATTGAAGGGGATGAGCTCCACACTACCATAGGGGCCTATACTGGCGCACCGAAGTGTAGTTTGTAGTACGATTTACGAAGATGATAGTGATGATTTGACCGAGTGTGGATTTTGTTATCTTCACGAAACATTACTAAACATCACTCAACACGGGTAGTGAACTCATTGGAAGAACCGGAACGGGCATCTTTCAAACTATGCGAGATACCTCAAACGGAACACGCTACAATTTGGCTGAGGATGCTCCAACACCAAATCATTCACTTCCTTTGAAAGTGTATTAATACGTCAGACATGAACACGCGTTTTTTGGTGAATACAGCGTGTGTGTTACATAACTTTACAAACATTATCGTCGTTTTTAAAAATGATGAAAATCACTCTAAACTATGTTGAAAACCTTGAAGCGTGGCACGAAGGGGGTGTATTTTCGTAAAAGTACGTAAAAAAAACGTAAAAGCTCCTAAAGCCGTGTACTACAAACTAAGCGTCGGGTGACCTGTAGCGTTTCTAGTGGCAATGTAAAAGCAGCAGCTATGGACTGAAAGTGAGCGTCGACTTAACAGCGCTGACCACTGTTCGGTGAAAGCTTCCGTCGACAATCGCAATTGAAGAGGATTACTGCGGGTGTTTCTCTTATTCCCGGGGTTTTAAATGTGCCTCTTGGTCCTCAGTGTGCCACAAATGATCGCACACGGTCTGGTGACGTGTATTTGCGGCAAGATTCCTATCGACCGGAGTGCGCAAATTAGTAAAAGAAAGAGACATTATTTCCATGCCACACGCCCCTCCAACAAATCTGTTTACACATTCGTAGCGATAGATGTGATAGCTTTAGGGTAAATAATGTAATTTTATTTTTGATTTTTCTCGGCTGTATATATAGTCTAGCATTGGGTTCGGTCTAAAAGTTAGAGGTCGGGCTTGGTGGTGGTGAAATCCGTTTTGAGATTCCTTGAGACGAAAAAACTCTATTTTATGATGTCTTTGGAAGTTGACGAGTGGCACTTGTATCTTGCACTTATTTGAGGTAAAACTTGGTACACGAGTCAGAAGTAAGGTCTCTTAGTGCTTTTTAAAGGTCTTTAAGTTACTTTAATTTTAGATGTACATAAAATGTCCTTTGGGCATTTTCCATTAAAAAAAGGCTCCATATTGTAAACAATCCTAATGTGAGCGGGGGAGGGCGCCAGGTTCAGCTCCTGAAATGTGACTGGATGGAAGAGTTGGGAGGTCATGAATTAGCACAGAGTCATTTGTAACAATTAACAGTTTATTCCTGGCACCAAGAGCTGCCAGGGAAGTTACATGTCGCAAAGGGCGACGCAGGTTTTTTTACTAAATCTACTCTGTGAACTGGTTATCTTAATTACTAGTTGTTAATTCCCTTAAGGCTAACATATTAGGCTTACTCTTTGATGAAACGTGCTATTCATCATTTAAGGTTTGCAGGGCCTGAGCGCGGCCACTTGCAATTTCTCGCCGTTACGATTGTTCTGCGAGACGGCTTCGTCTCGTAGTTTTTCACCAGTGGCTGCGTTGTCTCCGCGGGCGAGCCGGACGGCAGCCTCGAAGCAGGGGCGGCGGCAGTCCCGGGTCGCTGACCTTCAGCGGCGCGTCCCCTCTCGGCAGGTAGCGGCAATCCCAGGTCGCCGGCTCGAGCAGGCTCAGTGGGGCGAGTGGCCACGGGCGTTGACGTAACGCGGTGGGCTGTCAATCGGCCCGACGCGGGAGGCGGCAAAGGCTGGCGGGCCGATGCGGAAACGGCGCGGGATCCAGTAGTCTCCCGCCCGAGTTTCCTCCGCGACAAGTCCACTAGTCGCGTCCTAACTAATTCGACTCTGGGAAAGTCTTTCCCAAACTCGCGTCCCGATCGTAAGTAACTGAGTAATCAAGCAAATTTAGCAACCAAGAAGTATCTTGGAATTCTCTCGAAATATCTTAGAAGTATCTCGAAGTAACAAAAAATTAGCTCTCAACAAATTCTTAGGAGCGTTTCAAAAAAATCTTAGAAGTGTCGCCAAAAAAATCTTAGAAGAAGTGTCCTGATTTCCACTGTGCATCACGTTTTTAAAAGAACTCCCTTTCCCCTTCCCAAAATGCTTCTAGCTCTGAATTTCTCCCTTCCCTCATGGCGAAGCTTCCCATTGGCTGAGGGTGGCTGCGTCGCAGAATTCTGATTAACCAATCATGTGGCAATTTTCCCGTATTTTTCCGTAGATTGTTCTCTGTCTAACACCGGCTTCTCTCTCTCGCTCGCTTTCCTTTGTCAACGGTTCCAGAAACTTTTGGCAGCTGTCTGGACACGTGTTCAAGCAGGAGTGCATTTCACGGATCCTCGACGGTCGGCATGGGCTAATCGACAGCCTACTGTATTTAGTTTGTAAACAGCCCCTGCGGGAATTCGGGTGCCTAGTCCCGGCGCGTGCCAAAACGGGTGTTGGGGGCGGGCATTGTTTGGAAGGGGATCGGTTGAGGGCCGAGAAAGGTCTCGTTCACGACGTGTTGTAAATGCGTCGTCATCTTAATTGACACCCGGCCAACCCCTTCGGGGGGCTCCGCACTCTTTCCAGGGTGGTGGCAAAAGAAAGGGGGCGCGAGGGTGTGCATTGTCCGACCGGGCTCCGGCCAGGGCCATTATGTCTTTTTATGAGGGGGGCAACAAAACGGGTCCGCCTCTGAAAAGGAGGCTGAGTGCGGTCGGGGCGGGCCCCGCTGCGTAACGAAAAAAATCGTCGCGGCGAAGGCAGCGTCCCTTGACCCACTTCTTTCTCGACGCGAGCTATTTCCAGATGTAGAAATTATTTTGTTATTGGCGATGCCACAATAAAATTATACTTAACTAGCGGACCCGACAGACTTCGTTCTGTCCAAAAGATTTGTACTGTGACAGTTTTTTGTTCCTACATATTTTATAGTCTGGGCAAAAAATCTCCTGAACAGAACCGTCACCCTGGTGATAGGGCGTTGTGAATAAGAAATATAATTAAATAAAACATATATAAGCATTTAAAAGTAAGTAATCGCTTTATTGTTAATCATGTGATTCATAATTATTAACAAAAAACAGTTTTATTTTCATTGTAGTGCTTTGTGATATACAATGTTTTTTGTTTGATTACCTGGCGCATAGATCAACAAATCTGATGGTTTTCCAACACGGGAACAGGCAACATACAATTGACCATGTGAGAAACATGGGTTTTCCAGATTAATACCACAAACACTTAATGATTGCCCCTGGGACTTGTTTATGGTCATAGCAAAAGCAAGCCGAACTGGAAACTGTAGTCGTTTAAAGTTAAACGGCACATCAGTCGGAATCATTGGGATGCGCGGTATGAGAACGTCTTCTCCTTTATACTTTCCTTTCAGTATAGTTGCTTCTATCACGTTGTTTAGTAATTTTTTTATCGCTAACCGTGTGCCGTTGCAAAGACGTGGTTGGTTGATATTTCGCAACATTATAACTACCGATCCAACCTTTAATTGAAGATTGTGAGGTGGCAATCCTGGTAAATCCAGCGAATTTAAAAATTCCGGTGGATAGTTCACTACATCATCTTGGTTAGTAGCCAAATCAACTGATTTATATATCCTCGATTCGCCTGTAATTTGTTCTTGAATTTTTAAATTTAATTCATTTACATCTATGTTTTTTGCAGCCAATATAGCTCGTTCGCTCAACCAATCATGGTTTCTGTAATTTTGAGAAACATCTGGAAACACCTTCTGAATAAGTTCATCTTTTGATCGAGTTAACTGACAAAAACTTTGAGGAAAGTTAATGCAGCCAGTCAACATGTCTATAGGAAATTTGCCATCACCAATGTCAATGAGTTGTTTAGAGAATATGTTTCCAGATTGGTCATTTTGCAACTCGACACGCATATTCTTGCTTAAATAAAGTACTCTGACATGTTTCCACAAATTGGAGGACTTTAGACATGCATTGAGTTCATCAGCTGGTGTTGATCGTGGAATCACTGGCAATGTTTGACGAAAATCTCCTGCTAATAAAATCATTGCACCACCAAATTGGTTATGATTGCTCCGTAGATCTTTTAAGGTTCTGTCTAAAGCCTCCAAAGATTTTTTATGTGCCATCGTGCATTCATCCCAAACAATTAATTTACATTGCTGCAAGACCTTTGCCATTGCAGAGTTCTTCGAAATGTTGCAGGTCGGAGTTTCATTGCTTTGCATATTTAATGGCAATTTTAATGCTGAATGTGCTGTTCGACCACCTTCAAGCAAAGTTGCTGCGATTCCCGACGAAGCGAGTGCAAGTGCAATTTTATTTTGTGAGCGAATCGTTGCTAATATTAATGAAATCAAAAAAGTTTTTCCTGTACCACCAGGTGCATCTAAGAAGTAAATCCCTCCAGTTTCATCATTTGTTACTTTCATAAGAGTATCAAATACATACTTCTGTTGTTCATTCAACAATGGAAGATTTGTTTGAATTAATTCTTTCAAAGTGTTATGGTCATACAGTTTTTCTCGATTCAACTCTTGGTTAAAAGCATCATGCATTGGACGATTGGGCGCGGCCAGGCCTAATTGAATTAATAGTTTGTTTGACATCATCAAGCACATGTCCTCAATTGAAATCAATGCTTCATTGTATATTTCTTCACTGATTTGTATATTTGGATTTCCCATTCTATTTCGTATTTGATACAAAATATCATCACACATAAAATCTTTGTACTTGATCCACAAATCAAGTGGGTTTGATGGGAAGCATGTAGATATGATTATAGAAAACAATGTTCGTATTTGATGAGCGTTTGATGATATTACAGCATCATTGAGAGTTTGATCCCAATGAGCGTCATTTTCTAGCAATTGCAAACGTTGACAGGCTTCTCTGTAAGATCCACACAATTCACCATCAACAGTTCGTAAATGTTGGAATGATGTTGGGCCACGTACGTTGACTAATAGCAGTCGTAAATAAAAACATTCATCATTGCTAGGATGTACTGAATAAATTCGACCAATGGCGTCGGTGGAATACACATCTGGGTATCCTGGAACTTGTTTTCCTTGTTTCCGTCGTATAAATCTCCTTGAGGATTGATTCCAAGTATAATATTTTGGCATTTCAGAATATAGCAATGTTTGTGCAAAGTCATCGTTTTGGCAGGTCTCAAAAAAACTGGTTAATGTAGTAGATGGTGGCTGAGCAGCTCTTTGTACTGCGTTCTGTGCTGTAAAATACACTCTTTGTCCATTTTCTAAATGCACAGCTAAGTGAACAACGGAAGGGTGTCTCTCATGAATAGGAAAAGAAAATATTCGCCATACTGCTTCATTACTACTAACATAGCGGCCCATTTGGTATTGGGTAACTTCATCATTGGAATTCTCTGCACCAATTCCAATCACAGCCATATCACTCCCTTTGGTTACATATTTGCAAATGTATTTAATAGATTTCACTGAATGGCAAGATTCAACGTTGATGTGTGCTTTGAAGGTCTTTGATAAAATGGGTGAATATGGAACAATCCAACGATTATCTATTTCAATATCTTCTTGATTTAATTTGACAATTGTTGATCGTCCATTGTCTGCTGTCGATCGTCGACGATACAGTGGATAGCCGTCATTACCAGTAATTGTTTCCGATATTAATGTCCGTGGATATCGTTTTGAACATTTACCATCCATCATACATGGTGAATTTTGATTAAGAGTTCCACAGGGACCATGTATCATATTTTTGATAACTACCTCATGCAATCCAGGATCTACTTGTACATCAGGGATTTCAGCTGATATCACTGCATCAACTTCATTTGGCCTTATCTTTTCAGCCAACCAAATCAAAATGTGTGCATGTGGCAATCCTCGTTTCTGCCACTCCACAGAATACATCCAGCAGCGTGTCTCACCAAACACATAATGTTTTACGATGAAATCCATTAAAGATTTCAATTTTTGTCTAAAGACTCTGGCTGTAACATCATGACGATCAATGGGAGATTGCCCAGGGAATAACTCCTGCTTGATTTCTATCCAGTGCGGATTGCATGTAAATGTGATGAACAAATCTGCTGTACCATAATGACGAACATACGACATGGCATCTTGAGCATATTCGTGCATATGTCGAGGGCTTCCGATGTATGTTGCTGGAAGAATAGTCATCCGACCAACATTCTGTGCATTTCCATCAGTATTAATCGCATCTCGAAGGTGAATATACTCTTCAGATCGGAGTTTGGTCTGATTCAATCTGATGAATGTTAATCTCTCCGTTTCAATTTTAACATACATGTCAACAATATATTTGTGATATAATCGCCGACATTTCAATATGTGATTGTCTTCATTTTCCCGAATCATTAGGCGGTATGAATAATAGTTCATTGAACTGACTTTTTTGTTAGTTTCAGAACCTGTAAATAGATTTTGTTTTAATAACATTGCAATATAAAATTAAAATACATAATATAGTGACTGAGATATTAACTAATATTTTAATTACCTGTAATATAATTTATCATTTTTATTGAGAAATCATAGCCATCTTCACCTTGCCAAAATATAATGGGATATTGCAGTGCTTCATATGAGCGGTGTGTTTCCCTTATACGTTGTAATTGATCATTCCGACGATGTAAAACAATAACACGGGATTCCAAGTTTTCTCCAACTACAACGATAGCAACTTCATCAATAGTTGGTGCATTAAAACGTCTTGCATGTTGACCCGCAGGTGTTTTATCAGCTCTGATTACAATTTTGTGATTATCTGATGGCATCAGATCCAGGGCAGTTTTAAACAATATAATCAATTGATTGTGTTCATGAAATAAAGTTTGTAATTGTTCTACAATAGACCTCTTTACTAAATTGTTATGTGCACAACGCAGATTAGTTTCTTGTGATGAATTGCCCATAAAATAAATTTGCAGGAATTTGTAGTTGCTATCTGTCACTGGTAACAGTGAACCTGCTCTGTGATATATTTGGCCTTGTATCTGTAAATTTAAAAAAATATTGTTTGTACCAAACACTATAAAATAAAATAAAATAAATAAGCAATGTGGGGTATAAATTTATGGATTGTCAGTGATCAAACTTAAATAATATTTGTTCTTTAAAATTATATCTGTCTCCTAATTAGTTGTAACTAATATCTATCATCAAATATATTGGGTTTCAAAATAATAAAAGTGTCGCTAAAACTGAATCACCAAATAATATGGGGACTAAGTGATGATTATGATCTTAATGATTACGTCATTGAAAATTAGTAACACATCTTAACTTAGGTGACAGAACATAAAATAATTATGTTTAACTGCTATAATACATACCTTGAAAGTTGGCATAAAATTTTCCCGAACTACGTTTGTTGACCCAAAGGAAGTCATTTGAAAGCAATTGTTATATTGTTGGATATTTGTCAAAAAGTGTATGGAATCTGTTCCTATTCCTGAAACCAATGAGTACAATGGCTCTGGTGGTGGTTCCAATGGTATCAATTTCACTTTACCATTTGCGCAACACAATCCATTAGCTTCGTTTTTAAATTTCAATGCCTTACAATATGAGCAAACCGAGTTCATAGAACCAATAACAACACATTGGTAGTTACTGTAGTCAATTGACACATCGTAACTGAAAGCAGCTCGATTCAAACTTGCGCGATTATTAGTTGAATGTAGCGCTCGCGCTTCACGCGTTCGTGATGCCCGAATTCTTTCACGTTCATTTCGGTCGTCACGTTCTTGTGCAGCATGATTAGATCGGTAATTAGCTTGCTTTGTAGCATTTCGGGTTCTTCTACCTAAATTGCTTCGTCTAATAGGAGGCATATCTATATTATTGTAACGTTTCTCCGTGGTGAATTAAAACCAACGAAATATTATACTCACTACTCACTTCTACTCTCTTCTGCTAACTCCTCTCTAACTCGCTTCTGCTGACTGACTCGCGGCCGCCGGCAGGGAGCATTTATACCTGCCCGGCGCTTGCCCCCAGGCGCCCGGCACCTTCTCGGCATTTCCCCGCGGCTCGCGAATAGTCCGGAACCGTCTAGTTCGGGTGGAAGGGAAGGGGCGGCGGCAGATGACGCAATCCACGCGCAGCGACTTCGGCAGGTCGGGGGGAAGGGAAGGGGCGGCGGCAGATGACGCACCGGCTCTTATCTATCGCTTGCTGACGGATGGCAAGCCGCGGTGCTTCGGAGCTCCGGCCTACGCAATCAGGCAGGGATGTGTTGATGGAGTACGGTCTTGCGGCAGGAAGAGCGAGCGTGGGCTCCTCTGATATTTCTTTTTTTACAGTGCGCCGCAGCTCGTGAGAAAAGGGCTGTTTTGAGGGTTTTCCCGGCAATTATTCGAATTTTTCTCGACGTAAAAACCATCCTTGGACTTCAACGAACATTTTAAAAAAAGAATTGCCCAAATTGGTCCAGGCGTTGTTGAGTTATGCGGTTACCAACACATTTTGCGATTCATTTTTATATTATAGATTAATTGGTGACGCCACAATATGTTTATTCATAAACATTTCATAAATCGACAGAAGTTAACTGGTAAATTTGGTAAATGTCCTATTTTCATTTAAATCTCTCATTTTACGAAATTTGCAGAAGTTTAACTATTTTCGAACTGGTCCTACACTTTCATTATTGAAACTAGAAATGTGTGTCTTTTTGCAATGTGTTCTTCAATTGTTAAAGTTTTACTTTCGTTTATGTGTCTATTTCATAAAATGTTTTTTTTAAGAATTTTAAATAAAATGGTGGCAAATTTCCAAAAAATGTGAAAACAATATTTTATCAAAAACGGTTTTATTTTTTTCCAAACGCTTTGTATGAATTGAGCAAAATGAACTAAATCATGAAACAACAGCTCTTTTTTTAAACTTTTGAATAAAAAACACATACATGTACGTTTTTGGAACAACGTACACATTATTATATTTTACGTAACATGTCCTATCTTCTGTTTCCTCCCCCCTTAAATCTGTTTGATGCACGCTGGGTGTAATTACAAATCCAGCAGTGGCGAACTTTCGGGTTTTATGTTGATAGCATCTTGTAAATGGTGCAAAACTGGTATCTTTCTTTAATGTATTATATTTAGAGATGATTGCATGTATACAGTGAAATTAGAAAAAATCGAACTCATTTGGTTCTGAGCACTGTTGTATTATGAAAAAACCATATTATTTGAGAAATCCTGTAAAAGCCACGTAATGCATCCAATTAGGATGCTGACGTAAGTTGTAAAGAGCTTGCTGTGAGTCGGTAGCTGCAGTGGCTAGAACAGCGGCATTGTTTAGTAAATATAATATTTTCTTTTAAATAGCTTTTGTTATTAATTTTCCATTTGACAAACCTTTAGATGCATTAAAATTTTTGAAACTTACCATCGGCTCATCCAAAATTTCGGATTACCGGGATTCTGCGATATTTCGAAAAGTATATCAAATTCAGAAACTAATCATCAATAGGAATTAGAAACCTCTTATTAATAGAGCGTGCAGTGAAAGATCGATAACGTGAATTCTTTAATATTCCATTTCCTCCTCTACCTGCACGCATCTTTGAGTTTTCGTAAACAAGAGCAATCCTCTATTAAATGAAAATCTTTTCATTATTTGAAAATGTTAAATTTTAAACACCGAACGTTTTCTATTACGTTTTTTGTTGGTATTGTTATTTTATGCATGTTGAGTGCTGTATTTCATACATTATGACTCTATATACACATTTGGGAATAGTGCTTGCTAATAGAATGTGAAATGGTTAGAGACAAGTTGATGTACACACGAAACACCAATTTATGAAATCTTCATCCATCACAATCCCTTGAGATTTAAGTTAAAGTTTTTGATCTAATTAACAAAGATGTTGCAATTGCGGCCCTTGGTTGTTACTCGAAACTTGGAAATTACCTTGTGAAGCAACTCTAACTAAATTTGATTGTTTAATTACAGTTAAATACAGTTTCCCCTTGTATATATACAGAAAGTATCATGGTTAAAATAACCTGTTTTATTTGCCTTAAACTAATTTGGTTTCGTGGAATTTAGAAAATATGTCATCCCATAAAGTACAATGACCGTGAACACGAGTGAATAACTATTCTGGCGTCGATAACGTTTTTGAACGTTTCAAAATTATTCAGTTATAAGGAACGTATTGTTTCAGAAGGTACCAACATTCCACCAACATATTAGTACAAGTTTCCAATTCAAGAAGACTTACCTGCTTGAGTCGGAATTCTTCAGAACAAGGAGGATTAATTGAAAGTGACTGGTGACTATAGGTCACGCTAGCAATCACTTCGTCACCAAATAACTGGAGATTCAAAGTCGCCCGTGCTATTGCGTGTGAAATCGTTCCTCAGAGAGGTCATTCCGATTAAATGCGATGCTTCTGTGCAACACAACTGGGAATGCTGGATGCTCGCGAGCACACGCGATCGTCACACTGGCGTCACATTTTGCCAAAATCGACTCGAGTGAATAACACCGCCCAAATTGAAGGGTCCATGAAAATCGATTCAATTTCGCCGCTCCCGTAATCGTCATCCGCCCACGCTCATCCGTGCCTCGGGGCAGTAAATCCGAATTAATGTAGGTTCTTGAATGGCGTGATATATGAATTAACTATCTCCTCGGAAGCGGGCTTGTTCGTGCTACGGTGAATCCGAAGCGGGGGCGGTGCGTCAACAGTGATTTATTTCAAACGGTACCCGGATCCGCGCGCGCGTTTCATCGGAATGCTATTTGGCGGCGCGGCGCCGGCCTCATCAGTGCGCCGGAGCGGGCGAGGGCGAGGGCGAGGGGAGCCGGGCGAAAGCTTTGAGCGCCGCGGCCCGAAATCTCGGAGACGTCAAGTCACGCTGATCCTGCCTAGCGCCTGATGGTGGCGCCCGCCTCCCTCGGTCGGCCCTTGACACGTCGCGATCACGCGCTTCGCCCGTGAGTCACGTCGTCGTTCTCCCCGCGAGGGGGCTGTGCACGCCCCCCCCCCCTGTGTTGTGGGGGGCGAATGACCCGCCACGCCCCTCGCCGCTCTCTTTTGGACCCACCTCGCTGGGGGGGCGCCATGATCCACGTCTCGAGACTTTACTGGAATTATGCAAGAACATTTAACTGGTCTGCAGGGGACTGGAGCCGTCATTTCGAGAATTGTAATATGCGATAAACGTCTCACCTTCGCTGAAATATTTAATGATTTACAGTTATGATCATATAAAAATCGTATAGAAACCCAGTTTTAAAATAATGCCGCCTCATTCATACTTGAACATAAACAAATGCATCCTCGTCCAAAATAAAAAAAAAAATCCTCTCACTTATGGCGCACATGTGTAATGTGATTGATGAGTTATTGGGTTCATTTATGGTGCACGTTCTCACGCCCTTTTCTTCCAGCATGAGTTGTACTCTTGGGAAAGAGATGGGACGTACCGTTTCAATCTCGCTCTATGATTCGTTCTTTAATTGCAATGACAAGCAGTGTTTGTTTAGCAAGTTTTATAAAACGTAATACCGTTTTCTGTGTGGTACCTGCTTTGTACACTTTGTGTCAATTATTGTTCTCAGAGCATTTAATTTATCTTTGATTATTTGATTAATTTTTTTTAGAAATACAACGCAAACTTGTCGTCATCATTGCACCAGTCACTAGGAATATACCAACTGTATCATTTATGCTACATGTTTATTCAAATACATATTTTTCCCGTGTATTTTCTGTACCATCTGCTCTTATTTTCATATTTTCTGCCCTGTCTGGTTCCAGCGTTTGCGTTTCACTTCGGAATGTCAATATTTGTTTCCTCGCAGTTATTTTATAAACTCCGCTGTTCTTATCCCTCCGCCGCAACATTCAGATCCTGGCGACTGTCCCTTGCGTTTCCTCCAGTGCGCCAGGCATCCGCCCGGGCTACCCCTCCCCCCTCTCGCATTCCCCCCGTGGCTGCGCGTCGCGGCGCCCGCTCCCGCTTGTGACGCGACCAGATTATCGACACGTCAGGCCCCCTCGCCGCGCGGCTGCTGCCGCCTCCGCTGCGCGGGCGCCCCGTCGGCCGTCCCCGCTGCCACGCTGCAGCCCACCCGCTCTCCATCCGGGCCGCACGCGGTGCCTCTCCTGCCTTCTAGGCTGTCGCCTCTCTCGGCGTTCTCGTCCATTTTGATTCATGTACTTGTTTTCGCAGGACCCACTGTGCTCACTAAAGCTCTTGCACGGTCACCTACTCTTTTGCCACCGCCGCCTCTTCAACAACCTTTACTACTATCACCACCATCCCCACGGTCACTACCAGACCACCGCCACCACCAGCCTAACAGACACAAGTAGCCCCACCATCACCCCAATATGGTCACCATCACCACCACCAGCCCCACCACAATCCTCACAATCACCACCTGCCTCACTATCACCACCCGCCCCACCATCATCACGAACTCCACCAATGCCATCAGCTCTACCATTTCCATTGTCACTACCACCCCTTCTATCTCCGTGAGCCCCACCTCCAACACTATTATTTCTTAGTAGCATGGTTTCCACAAGTGCTTTATCAACCACATGTCCTACTCTTACATTCTTGTCACAGTTATTTTCTTTCCCGCATCTTTGCCTTCCTCGCTATTAGTTTGACATTCCGTATTCCGCCGTTTCCCTTGCCATCGCTATCATATTCTTCTACCTCTTCATTCCTCCATCTCTCCTATTCCACCTTACCGTCATTTCCGTCCTGGTCATTCTCGCGTCTGCCGTCGTCTCTCTCTGCCTGCCATAACCTCCACAACTTCCCTCCGTCTCGCGCTTGCGCTCCTTCGCCTGCAGGCCGGGCGCGCGTGGATCCGAAAGCAATTTGTCGGGGTGCGGGAGCGGGCGCGGGCGTGTGCGCGGGCCTCCGCGAGGGGCACGCGGGTGTCTGGAGCCCATCCGCTAGCGGGGAGGGCCGGGGGAGGCACGGGGACAAAAATGTCTACGGATAGTGATCGGTGAGCTATCGGCGACTGTAAGGCCATTGTGGAACCGGCGAGCGAGGATACTTTTTTGTCATTTAAGATGGAAATGCAATATTCCTATTTAAATCGCGATTAAATATAACATGCTTGAGCTGATTTAATACGATATTCCACGCATATGATTACTCATAAGACGCATTTGTGCGTTCACGATCAGTAATAGTTTTGGACGAAAGAGAAGGTTCGAGCTTGCGAAGTTGGTAAGATTGACAACAGTCGAAAGAATCATTGGTGTTTCAAAAGGAACTCCCTCCCCATCATTGAACTTCTTGCTTCTCCGCTTTCCAGGATCGCTCTCGCCATTCTTATTGCCTCCCTCTCCTCACGAGTTCCCCTCCGCCCTTGGCATTGCGGATGACGGCAGCGACTGCGTCATCGTACTGGCAGCGAGGGTGGTTGCTGCCTCGGCGCCGCCCACACGCGCTAGAAGACGCTGCACTTTGCACAAAGAGGCGAAGCGCCAGCCCCAAATTGGCGCATTGTGCGGGCGCGCGGTTTAGGGCGGGTGGCGGTGAAGGCGTGGGCGTGGGCGGCGGAGGGGGCACTGGCGGCGGTGGCGCACGTGGTGGCGAAGGCGGTGGCAAAGGCAAAGGCGGCGGAGATGGCAGGGGTGGCGTAGGCGGTGTGAAGGCGGCGGCAATGGCGTATGCAGGAGCGGCGCGGGCGGCGTTGGCGCAGGTTGTGACGAACACGGTGGCAAAAGTGGCGGTGGCAAAGGCAGTAGCAAAAGTGGCGGTGGCGCGGGTGGTGAGGAAGGCGGCGCGAGCTGCAGGTGTGCGCGGGCGGCGGCGACGTGGGTGCGGTGGTGGTCGCTGTAGTGGTGCGTGCGGCGGAGGCGTGGATGGCGGTGGAGCGGGTCACGGTGCTGAAGGGGGCGGGGCGGCGCGGGCGGCGGCGGTGCACGTGGGGAGAGGGCCTCGCGGCTACACCGCAGCTCCTGCGCCTCGCGCCTTTGCTCGCGTGGCTCCGCCCCCGCCACGCCCCCCTTTAGCCCCGCCGACGCCCTCGGCATCTCGCGCTTATTCTGTTCTCTTATAGTTGAGCTATTTCCCAACAGACTGAAGCGTTGGCGAGGTTCTAAATTACGTGCTAGGAGAAGTAGCCCAGTGCAGCCGCTCTGCAGATGTTGCGCTCTGGAAAGTTCTCTGACGGAGAAGCTGCTTCGGATATGCTAGAACGTTCTAAGCGATGTGGGATGAGTCATTCTCGGGGTGACTTCATGGTTCTTACATTGGTTGGACTGACTTCCTGACTGCGGGATGGTTTTCAGCTTTTCAGCCTGACATCGTAGTCGCGTCTTCGTCATTTTCTCGAATAATTCCGTCTTCGCCTTCCTCGATTCCCCTACGTTCTTTGCTTTCTTGCTGAGTTATAACAGCTATCCTGATTTAATTTTTTTCTTACGTATTTCCCCTCCTATTTTCAAAACTCCAGATTGGAAGTTGTCGATATACACTGTAATTCACTTCTCTGATTTGATTCTCGGATTCAGAAATCTAGTCATCCGGATTTTTCATTTCTTTGCTGAGAAATGCTGCCATAATTCGTGCTATTTTTAATATAAGTTCTCATATATTTGCATTTGCGTTTATCTGAAATCAAATTGTTCATTTTTTACCTTCATCTGTCTCTTTTTCCTCCGATTTCCAAATTTGCCTCGCAGCATCTCCACAGCCCCCCAAGCTGCTGCACTCCCTCGCCGCAGCCTTGATTCGTCGAAGGCCCCCCACTTTCTTTGTCGCCTCTATATTCTGCTCAATTGACTAGCTCGCCTGCACTCTGCTCGGGAAGAGCGGGGGATTTTGAAGAAAAAGCATCGCGAACTCTCTTGCATAGCAGAAGGGGCTGAAGTGAAGGAAAATAACAATGGGGCTACCGACGTGAGGCCGCTATTCGAGGGGACTGGTAGCCGGGAGGGTTGAAAGTAAAGCCATTGGAGACGTCAATTTGTGACAAAAGCAAGATGATAGAGTACTGAAATATTTTGCAGATGTGCGCTGTAGAATTTCAAGATAGTATTTTTTCTTGTGGGCTTTAAGTACACGAGTCTATCTGATAATGGTTACATAATTCTGAAAATGTTGGCATGACGTAGGGCGATTATTCGAGCTCGATAATTTTTCAACCATAGACTTCTATATTAATCTTTAAGAAACAAAAGTGAAATAAATCTTCTTCATTTATTATTGAATAATATATTATCACTGACACAGTTTAAATAAATCTCAATTGCCCACCCAGATATAACCGTTCTGAAACATTATAAACGTGGAATATGTCTTCTTATTTATCATTTACATATAGCGAGACTGTGCAATATAGAGGCACTGTTATTAGCACTTCAATTCTTATATTTTTAATTGCTCGAAAACAACTTATATTTTTCGTCTATTCCGCTGACTATATCTTAACCCTTCCATCGCTGTGTACTATGAATCGTCTATTCGTTCGTGGTCCAACATAAAGAACGAAAGCATGAAAGGAAATCAAAACTATTCAATACATATTCCATTCCATAAATAATAAATTTTTTTACCGATCACTCTAAAAAGAAAAAATAAACCTGCCGAAATGTGTTGCCATATGCATATAGAAACAGTTCCCTCCTGCGGCCAAGTCAAATAAACGCGCAGCACAGCGGTCGTTTGATCTAGCGCAATTGTGCGGCTTTGACTAAATACCCTCCCGGTGTCCGGAGCACGTAGCGGCTAGGGCGGGCGGCGCGGGGCGGCCCGGGGCAGCCCGCCCTTCGGCAAGACCACGGGCCCACGCGCTCCCAAAGGGCTCGCCAAAGGGCAGCCGGCCCGATGGACTCGCCAAAGGGCTCGCCAAAGGACGCTCTTCTGCGGCGCCACACCTCCAGCTCCTCGCCCCCCCCCCCCGCCCCCCACGGCGCCCGCCGCCGTCCTCTCGGTCCGCGGCTGTTGCCCAGTTCGAGCCCCCGCAACGCGCTCGGTCGACTAATGCGGTCTGTTAATTGTAAATACCTCGTAATCTGTTTAAGTCCCCGCCTCGGGTGGGAGGAAGTCCGGCGCGGCGGCGGCGGTGCGGGGACGACGGGGCGCGGAGCCGGGGAGGGGGCGGGCGGAGGCGGGGAACCCTTTGTGGGTCCTGGCGCGGCTCCAGGGCTGCGATAACATCGCGCCGCCGCCGCCTCCGGCAGTCCAGGCGGCGACGGTGGTGGCGAGGCGAGGGGGAGGGGGGTCGGAGACGCAGAAGTTCGCGGCGCGAGAGATGGCGGTAACTGAATCGGTGAGAGATGGAAGTGGTAGAAGCGTTGCATTGTAGTGGCGATGGAGGTGTTCAAGGAACGGCCAGAATGGACCGAAGAAACAATAGGCTCTGGACATGGGAAGATATTGAACTGCGTGTATAGTAGTGTTAATATTTAAAATGCTCATTTTGTGCCGTCAAATGTATTCATATTGTTTTTTTAAATTGATTTTATTCCATTCTGCAAAAAATTTGAAACATTAATTAAATTAATAACTGTAACAGTAGAATGGAGTGGGGGTAATGAACACGCAAACGCGAAAAAATAGTGGGAATGCTCACGAGAGAAAAATCCAAAGACGATTGTGTCATTTAGGAGTGTCCGATGGAACGAATAGAAGCGATGGCACATTTGTTGCTTTATTGGACGTGCATTTTCCTGCTGGAATAATTTCTATTTGGTTTGCTGATTATCTGAAAATTTTGAAATAGCAATGGTAATGAATAAATTCAACGATACTTAATAGAACTGGAGCAAATGTTTAGACAGGTTGAGCAAACTACAGTACTGTGTGAATCCTGGAACATATTCGATTTGCACACCTGAAGCAAGAAGTAGAAGGTAACAAATCCAACAGCTAAACTACGAAGCAGTCGAACGGAAGAAACGGCAAGGAATAGGATACAAGATCGCGGTGATGGTAGCGCGAGACATGTATTTTTTGACATGCCGCTTCTGTATACATGGAAGATGTACGGAATTAGCGTATTAAATTAAGGAGAAGTTCTTCAGTAGTAACGTGAGAATGGGAAGCATTGCTTGACTTGTGGTGTAAAATGACTACGAAATACTGCGATTCTTCATGTTAATCGCGGAGACCGAAGAATGGAACCCTGTTGGCGACGTCGTAATGCGTGAAGTGAGTCTATTTGACCATATCAGTTTTTTTGCTAATTCTAAATTACCCAACAACTTCAACACAAACTTTTGAAAAGCGAACTATATGGCGCATTCCACACGTATTGATTTTACAAGTGCAAGTGCAGGTGGTCTAGGCGGAGGCGGTCTAGGCGGTGGCGGTCTAGGCGGTGGCGGTCTAGGCAGAGGCGGTCTAGGCGGAGGCGGACTAGGCGGAGGCGGTCTAGGCGGAGGCGGCCGTCTTTTTCGGAGGCGGCGGTCTATGCGGAGGCGGCGGTCTATGCGGAGGCGGCGGTCTATGCGGAGGCGGCGGTCTATGCGGAGGCGGCGGTCTATGCGGAGGTGGTTACGAGAACGTCCGCGACTTGGAGGCATCAGCGGTAGCGATAGCTGTGGCGGAGGGGGAGTGGGTGGCGGCGTAGCCCCCTCCGTGCGGCGCCCGCGCCCTCTGACCTGCGCCCTGCCGCGTGCCGGCGGCGGAGGCAGCGTGCGCGGGACACGTGCTGGTAATTAATAGGTTCACGCAGACGTCCCCCCCCCCATCTCCCCGCGCGCGCGTCTGGGCAGTCTGAACGGCCCGTGCGGAGAGCTCTGAGATCTCCTAGCTAGTTTCTTATGCCGCAACATCCCGTCTGTTTTTGACGTATTTCTCTGGTGGGGCGCAACAGCAAGCTCCATAGGGTCGTGTTTGATCGTAACGGAGAAATTACAAACAGTAAATAAAAGTATAGGCAGTTTTATTTCATCATCCCAAACGTCATTCACAGTTGATAGTTTATTAGCCTACAATTATTATTATTATTATTATTATTATTATTATTATTATTATTATTATTATTATTATTATTATTATTATTACTATTATTATTATTATTATTATTACTATTATTATTATTATTACTATTATTATTATTATTACTATTATTATTATTATTACTATTATTATTATTATTATTATTATTATTATTATTATTATTATTATTATTATTATTTGCGCATAGGCCATTTATGACCACGCAACACGTTATTTTCCGAGGCCCCGGAGAGATGAGCGTGAGTGTAATTATAGGGAGCAGCTTTTTAAGGCTGAATCCCTTGATAAGATCAGGTTGTTATGCCTTTAATTATCAATAACGAAGTGATAGGATGATAATGAGGAGGGAAGGGGCAATCACAGTTGTCTGTCTGTCATGCCTGCTCAGGTCTCGAATCTGCAGCCTCCTCTGCGCAGACATTGCGATGACTGCCGCAACCGTCTGCGCCACTGGTGCGGCTTATTGTTGCTATTGTTATTATTATTATTATTATTATTATTATTATTATTATTATTATTATTATACTGGTACACTATATTACTTTTGTAGTACTTGAAAGTAGACGCCTTACTTGCTAACATATGACACAAAAGTAATTGATTGAAAAAGAAGTTAAGAAATCATTCATGAAATTGAAACTGGTGTCACATAAAATACTGATTCATAAAATAAAATAATCTTCATCCAAGTATACGTAAAATGGGTACAAAGAGAGCTTAATACATTAATGTGTAATTTTCTTCCAAGTTTTATTTCACTGCTTTCATATCAATATAGACGATATCAAGAATACAAGGCATACCATATTGGGAAAATTATATGTGTTCGCAATTCCTTTCTGCTTTTACAATTAACTTGCATTACTTTCATTTTCGCACAGAATAGTCAGCATTTACTTTACTTCCTTCTCTGTCTGTCTGTCTGTCTCTCTCTCTCTCTCTCTCTCTCTCTCTCTCTCTCTCTCTCTCTCTCTCTCTTTCTCTATCCATCTATCTTTATTTCCATCTCTATTTATCTTTATCTCTATTTTTCCTTCTCTCTCCGTGAAAGGTGCTCTTCCCGATGGAGTCAGACAGCCGCTTTTCGTGTGAGTGCTCAATTTCGCACTCTCCTCTTGCACTGAACCTCTTCTATATCGCGGACTGTCTCCGACTCCACTCATTCATCTCCGCAGTCCCCATCGCCGATCGCCCCCTCCCGCCCACGCCCCCGCCCTGCCGCGTGCCTCGACTCTCCCATCGCCCGCTGACGCCCGACTCCACGTTTCATGGCTCATAAACTTTTGATACGAACGGGCTCAGTTTTTTGTTCGATTGCTGGAAAATTACGTCTGGGAGGCGAGAGCGACAGTGGCGCGCGCGGCACGGCGGGCGGGCGGGCGGGCGGGCGGGCTGGCGGACGCGGCCCAGCGTAGCCTAGACTGGCACGAGGAACGAGAGAGTACAAGCGACGACAAGAGAGAAGGAAGAAAAAAAGGAGGGAATTACGATAAAGATATGAGGAGTGGGTGGTGTAGAAATGACGACGGAAAAATAGGAACATTGGATAGAGTTGGAAATAAAATAAATGAAGGAATGAGAGAAAGATGTAAATGAGAAAAAGATACGTAGATGGAATGAATGAGATGAACGTATTACTAATAGAGCAGTAAGAATGTCGAAATGAAAATTTGGGAGAGGGAATAAGGGGCAAGAAAGAGGATGGAAAAAGGAAAGAGAATGGAAGGGAAAGCGCTAGGAGAATAATATTTGATGTTAAGGATGCGAGGGAAAAGAGAGCAAGAAAATGAAAGATTACGGAAGAGCTGAATGTGGGAAAGGAAGGAAAGAAAGAAAAGAGAGAAAAGGGGGGGGCAGAGGTCAGAGGCGTTGCGCAGCCAGACCTGGTTTTTAAAACAATTTTCGTCTCCAGCTCAGCCCGATCCTATCGCCCTGCACTCGCGACCCCGGCCCGCTTCGCCCTGCGCCATCCCGCCGCCCCGCCCAATTAAAGTGGCCCGTAATTGTGCGGAGTCGGCAGGAGCGCGAGGCGGCATGACAGGGGAGGGGGAGGGGAAGGGCCGAGGTGAGGTGGACGGTGAACTGCCGGGAAAAGCAGGAAGACGGACTTCTTTAAGGAAAAGGTTCGCGGTGTTATTCGGAGTTCAAAGGACTCTGAAGAGGTTTCGGACATTGAATTAGAAAAGAAATTGAATGAAATGTTGCAATAAAAATGCGGCTGTGTAATGAATAAGTATTGACAGGTGTATAAGAGATTTAAAAAAGATCAAGTTAGATACAGTTTCAAATCAATAGCACTTGATTATAATACGTTTTTCCTTTTGGATGTGCTGTCCATACAAATTTTAAAAAAAGTTTCTGAACTTCAAACAATAAATTGCGTGTAATAAGTGATGAACAACGTGTCAAAATTAGAGAGAATTTCGGAAGTTGTGCACTGCCGAAAGGATTTAATAAGACTCTCGACTCTAGAAAAGTAAGAGAATGTATCTTAAGTTCTTAGTTAAAAATTACGATCTGCACATTTTCTTAGTTTCTATTGAACATAGCTTAGATTCGATTGAATCGAATTCAAGGAGCATTACAAAACATTCACCATTGACATTTCTTATTCTCTAGCTCTCTTATGATCCTTCTTTTTAGTGTTACGTGAATTATCATGAATTTTTTCACTATTCCATTTTTTCAACATTCATTACTGAATAATCACGATTCTGAAACACATTGCTTGGTATCTGATGTAATTATATGTATAATTCGAGATATTTTGTGTGAAACAAACGCTGTGTGTTGTGCTCAATGAAATGAACAAACTTATCTTTCGTCATTTTGCTGTTTCACCATAGGTGGAGACGATCTCTGTGGTTCTATAATGCTCAGGAGCTACTCCTTTCGGTGAGATTCATTGGTTTGCAGAGTGCTTAGTATCTCCAGGGGTATGTTTTGACAGATAAGGGAGCGAAGATCGAGAGGCAAACGAAGCGCCACGAAGTTCGTTGTCATCTGCTACACAACTTCTGAAAATGATTCCGTGAGCACAAATGGCCTCAAGACATGTGACAAACTGTCTCAAATTCTTTCAAACAATAAGATTCTTTAAAATGCAAGCCGTAATAGACTTCGGAAATTACGCAATACCCTTTCTGTGGGTAATGAGTACAAAATGGTTATGCCCTATATTATTGGCAAAATCAGGAAGACACTATTGATTTTTTAAAGCCTAATTGATACCCCCTACCCTTCAATAGCACTATCAAAACTAAACGCAAACTACCACTATCAAAACACTGCAACCACCATGACCATTACGATTACCACCACAATCACCATTACTACCACTACCATAACTATTGGCACCACTATTACTACCAATGCTACTATCGCGACCCTTACCACTACCAATGCTACTATCGCAACCCCTACCACTGACAGCACCCTTCCACCACTACTACGACTACCACTACCAGTACCTTTGGCACGACCCTTCCACCACAACTACCACTACCACTACCGTCTCCGCCGCCGCCGTCGCCGCCCTGCCGCCGTGTGGCGCTGGTGCAGGGGGACGCAATTAAACTCTCGCTAATTGCGGCGACGAGGTTTTTCCGAGGCGGCTTCTACGCCGCGCCGTCGCCGCTCTGCACTTCCCCGCACGCGCGTCCCCCATGGAGGCTGCAATCCGCTTTGGTCGCCGTATCCTATTAAAACATTGGTGTCGTTAAAACGGCCCAAACTTTGAGGTACTTTCGAACGATTTCTCGCAAGCCGGCCGACGACGACGGGGTGACTGAGTGTGAAATTCGCACTTTGTCCAGAGAACTTGCAGGATCAGGCCGTGGGTGAAAAGATCGCGGACCTACTGCAGTACCCTCGCATCTGATTGCCGCTTTCTGCTTTCATGTTGTCATTGAGATAAGGTACAGACTTTATATATTGCTGTTCTTCATTTTTAGTGCCTACCCTATGAAAATATCTACATTTTGTTTATATCAAAATAGTCAGTGTGATAATAAATTTAAGAAGCTTTAATTCGAGTAGTAACGATTTTAATTGCAAATGTTGATGCTACACATTTCCAGAAACTGATAGTATTCATTTGTAAATTATGATCGAAATTACTTTTAAAATCTTCTTTAATTGTTTATATGAAAACGTTATTCGCCTCGGACGAGATTTATAGTAAATCGTTTCTACAAATAATTTCGTATCATAAATCTTAATAAAGTAATACATATCTTCAGGTCGTCTGAGTTTCTTAGAAATCTAATGAAACCGTTTGTTCCGTGTAGTTTTTTCGGGGGGAGGACTTCAAAATTGATAATGCTTTATTAGTAGTTATTTACTAATTTGTCATCAGATTCTTCATTACTGATCTAATTTCTATCTTGGTGAAAATATCATAGTGTCAGAAAGAATAGGGAGAAAATGGAATGTTACATTTTTTTTAAATACAGAAATTATTTTGGTTCATCACTGGGATAATCTGGCCTTTGCCTTCAGTGTGGTATAGACTCAACATCAGCAGCATTAGACTCTTCAACTCGCCTCCTGTTGAAGAGATGTCGTTTCAGCGCGCAACGTTCTCTAGTGCTCGTTTGCATCATTTAGAGAGTCGTAATGCTTTGTTACTGGCATCGCTTTTCTCCACTTAGCACTCCGGGTTAGTGAATGTCAGTTGGCTGCTCTCACCCATTACGGATACGATGCAGCCGTATTATATAGTCGTTTGAAGTACTTGAGACACTTTCTTTAACAAACATCTTTACGATATCGCTAATGATTCAATTATTTGATTTGCTATAGTTATATATAACGTAATATTTATTTCACCTCCCTGTTTTCATATTTTTTATCTAAATGTTTCGTTAGGGGAACGCAATGTTTGAGTTCTTTTTTATTTGTCTCGTGTTGGCAAGTTCCCTTAGTAGGGATCTGTAACAGGAATGCAAGGTAGAGGTAATGCTTGCAAGTCCAAAACCTGCTCTTGTCTCGACATTAATATTTCACTTTTAAACTCTTTCCTCATGTTCTTGATGATTTCATTAAGTTGGCGCTTAAAGCAGATTAATCAAGGCCGATTTCCATTAAATGTTGGACAAACTCAGGAACTATTAATTCTTTACTGTCCAATAAAAAATGTAACGCGTTGCCCATTAAAACAGATAACTTATAATCCTAATGCTCTCGCAGATTATGAAATAATCTTATAATTCCAGGATGAGTAATTAGATGAAAGAATTAAATATATAAAATGAAAATGCGGCTATTACTCAAGTTATGCTTGGAACAAAAAGGATCAGTAATTTATTTTGTCTCTTGAAGGGGAGTATTTCCGATGGTGATGGCTGAAGGTGGGGTTGGGCAGTGACGGGTGACAGTGAACAGATCGACGTAAGAAACTGCTTCCGTTAATTTACTCTGTAAAATGTGTGAAATTATTCTTTATTTATATGAAAACTTCGATACCAGCGACCAATGCGCGTAATGTGAAGAAAAGAATGCGTAAATGAAGAAAAGTGACTTTCGTAAGGTGTATCTTTGCGCGTGTTTCAGAGTGGCGATTAAACGTCAAGGGAAAGAAAATCTTGATAGAAACAAATAAAGTAAATTATGTTTTTTAGAAAACGCAGGCAAGAAACGACCGATGAAAACAAAGAACTACTACCGGGAGAGATGGCTCAGGGCATCAACTGATGTCACTGCAGTCCCTCTGACCGGGAGGTCCTAAGTTCGAGTCCCGACGGTGGCAGGAGTTTCGCCACTAGCTTGTCAACTAGGTCAAATTCAATCGCTGTCTGGAAGAGAATTGGGGCGGCCGTTTTTTCTATGGTTTCTTCGATCAACACCAGGCGAATGCCAGAGCAGAACTCTTACAAACGGACCACGGACTGGGCGCGATCTTTCCTACCTCTTCCATGTCCTATTCCCCTTACACTCACTCTTTCACTAACACGCCCTACACAACCACATATGCCCGGAGACCAGTCGGGAGCTTAGAGCTTGTCCCGGCTGGGGCTGTGCCCCGCAGGTGGGAGATACCTGGTTGGGGAAAACCCCGCCCGCCGACGGTAGGTCGGCGCCGGATCTCGCCATACAGCGAGGGGAAGATCACTGCCTCTTCTAGAGCAAAACATGCGCTATACTTAAGGGACGAACTACCTTGTTAATTGGCGTGCCGGAAATCACTAAAACAATCAATCAATCAATCAACAAAGAATTAGGACGAAGAAATTGGTAGTGATATAGAAGAGCATTCAGATTTAGTTGTTCATTATATAGCGAAGATTGGGGAAACAGGATTGTACCAGCAGAAATTGAAGACCCTCGCATAGAAATGCAGACAAGGCCTGAAACGTAACCCAAAACATTGATAAGTAAAAGAAAAACTGAAATGATGAGAAAAAGAGCTCAAAGAAGGGAATCGGACGAAACTACCTGCGCGATACGAGCAATAAAGAAAGACCAAAGTTAGAAAAGAACTCGAAGAATGAAGAAGCTGCAAAGAAAATACCAAAAAAAGCGAAGACATGCGCCGCGAGCCGAAGGAGCAAAGCGAGAGGAATGGTACGGAGGCCGACCGGGGCGAGAGAAGAGGGGCGGCTCTCTGCTGAGATGTTAATTAGCGTGACGGCCGGCGACATCTCCATACTAAATTGGTAATTGTCCCACACCGCGCCCTCCCGCTCGCCAGCGCGGGAGCGCCGCGTCGCGTCGCGTCGCACAGCGCCTCCCCCTTAAAATTGCCGCCGTTTTTCCGGGAGCGCGACTAATCAGACGAGTTTAATGATTTGATAATAATGTTAATGAAAGTCAAATAAAAACTGACGAGACATGGAAATGAGCCGGCGCGGCCCGGGACGTCCGCCGGCGGGCCTCGCCTCGCCCCTGCCACCGGCGTCGCCCTCTCCGTCTCCACGCTTCCAACCCTGCCGGTCCAGACCCCGCTTTCTCTCCGCCGCCCTCCGCCTCTGGGCACTACGCTGGGTATTCGCGCTCTCTACCACTTCGTCGCCCTCTCCGCTTTTTTCACACAAGGCATTGCCATCTGTTGGAATCTCCGCTACCTGGACACCCCGGTCTCCCAGCCGTGCTTTGCTGACCCGCCGCCTTAGCTCACCTGCCGTCTTAATCAACTCTTCCTCGTTCTGCTTTTCATTGCTCAGGTTGCTTCCACTAACCTTCCCATCCTGCATTCTCTACATGTGTCTACTCCGATTCAAAAATATTCCATTCCCTGCCATAATATCCCTTCTTTGCCCGTAATTTCTGTTTCAAGCGGGCCTCAAACTATCCGTCACTCCCAGTCATCACCGCATCTGCCAGTTTTTAACTTCCAGGCGGTCACTTTCACATCCAGAACCACCCAAGCGTCTTCAACCCACAACACCTTTGGGCTCCGGTATATCAGGTTCCCACCGTTGCATCCCCACTGAACCTCGCCTTTTGCGTTCTCGTGTCAGCCGCTCCGGCAGTCCGCCAGGGTCTCCTCCTTCAGCTCCCAGCCTCCGCAGCTTCCTCCTCCCGCGCTCTCCCTCTCCTCCTCGAGCCCTCTCCCCTCCAGCGCTGTCGGCACAGCGCCGCCCGACCCCCTCGCGCGAGGAGAGGCCTCCTCCGTTTTGTCTGGTTGTCGAGAAAAAGAAGCAGCCGCGACGCGAGGGGATCGCAGAGGAGGAGGGGGGTATAACAATTTCGGAAAGGTATGTCTTGAAGTTTTTTTTTGTCTCCGAGACCTTCCTGACGATGAGATATTTTCCTTTTCCTGAATTTCTCAGAATTCAGCCTCATTTCGTTCGCTGAGGAGGTCTGGACACAAACTCATTAAAATGATGACAAAAAATATATTTCTTGCTTGATTATTAAGAATATTAAACTGCCTTGGATATTTTCTGAACCTCATTAATTTCTGTGTTCTGCGCTCTGTGCCTTCTAACTCTGAACATTTTCTGATTTTCCTTTTCATAAAAGACGAGTAAGTGGTGTGCTTGATTTTCTTTTATTGTCATCTTACCACAACAAAAGGTTGTTTGCGAGTCGTGATTTGCCATTGTACTTTTCAATAATATTCTCTTAAATGACTGACGAACACATCCAATCGCGATGTTACAATAAACATAAATCTATATTAAATATTATTATTTATTATTATTATTATTATTATTATTATTATTATTATTATTATTATTATTACTATTTATTTATTATTATTATTTATTATTATTATTATTATTTTATGATGTAATTATTATTGTACTGTATGTGCACAATACCAATTGAACTATACTGAACTGAATACTGTTTTAGTTAAAATATTTAATTAATCTCAGTGTTATAAGAGAGTAGTTAATTTTTTTAGCAGCGTGCGTGCTACTTTTTGACTAGCCAATTTGTGTTGGTTTGTTCAGCAGAATTTTTGCTGCTGTAGGCCACTAGTGTTAAATTAATATTGTAAATGTACTCCCAAAATCGAAACGTTTTTAAAGAGACGAAGCAATTTGCAAAGCGTTACTGTCTATTATCACTAAGTATGGCCTCATTATCAACCCTTTTCGATTTATAACAAATCGCTAATTAATTCTCTTCTAATGAACTTTCAACACATATCGGGCCATACCTTTTTTCATCGATTTTTTTGTCATATCCTCTTGCATTTTTAATTCATCCGTCTGGTTATGATTAAATTTTAATTTTCCCAGAGAGGGAAGAGAAAGAGAAAGAAGGTTGCAAGCTAACGAGGCGAGAAAGCTTCATAAAGCGTAATGTATTACAAAAAGCATTTAAACATTGTATTATTCCGGACATCAGCATCCTCATTCATAAAACTTTCTTCTCTTACTGCTCAGGGATAATCTGCGAACAAGGGATTCACTACGTGATTGGGAGCGAGTTGAAGTCGGAGTTTCTTCTTTCGGAAGGACTCTCGTAAAAAGCATTTTAACACGTTACACTTTATAGTGGCTTTGTCACGCCATAAAATGCTTTTATATGTTATCAGTTCGTCACAGTTTTACGAGCATCGTTAATATCATTTAACTGCTCGTAGAACAAGAGGAGAGAAGTTAGAGACACAGGCAATGTGGTTCCTGCATTAGAGAATGGTAGCATATTACATCTGAAGTTTTGACTGAAATCGAGAAAAAATTCATACATTTGATTCTTTGTTGGTACCATTTATTAGAAGCTATTGACACGAGAGCCCGTAAATGTGATACTTCTGAATAGAGAATTACTTCGCATGCCTAGAGCAAGCAGGTTTAACATGAAAAGAACTCAATCTCGCGCACCTCTGCCCCAGAATACTATATTTTACAACACATTTTACCATCGTGCAATACTGGAAAAAGAATTATCCTAAACCCTTAAAACTAGGTTCTCTTGTCCCTGAAAGGACTGGGGTTGTTTTTTTTATTTCGTTATCTAAAAAAAGATACCTTTTTGGATGTTCTGAACATTCTTGGAGAGTACCTCACTTCTTACTATTCATTGTCAGAAAAAAATCGAAATTGGGTTCCAGTTCGAAGCTATTTTAATATTTAAAACAATGATTTTCAAAATGTGAAATGTTTTTTCAGTTTTCGGAGTGAAATGTATATAACTAATCAATTTTGAATGAAGCCAGGATCAATATTTAAAGGATGACAGAAAAAGTGGCCACTATGTTGCATTTTTATTTATTTTAGAAACTACGATGTTGTTAGTCCGTATAGAATTCTTGTGAGTTCTTAACAGTTCAGTGCCAGAACACGATTGAAACACCGTTACCGGAAAAAACATCAAAACAAGAACTGTCTCGAAATTCGGTCGGAAAAGGGAACAAAATAATCAAGCAGAAATAATGGATTCGCTGTGAAGGTCTAAAAGGTAAAAACATGAAATGTAATTGTGATATCCTAGATATGAACGGGACAAGGTGAGGTAATTAGAAGAGAACAAGCACTCAAAGAGAAAAGAATGGGATGTGGAATGGGAACTAAAAACATATTAGAAATGTGTAGCTATTTTTCAGAGAAATTTGTCATCAAGGTACCACTTTTATTCAAATACAGAACTGGATTCTGTGTTCCTAGGTCTTAAAATGAAAATAATGGAGTGCAAAAATTGTGTATAATTATTTACGTAATAGAAACTAAATTTAGATATATCGAAATAAATTCGAAATGCATTCGATAATTTTCAAAACTGTAATAATTCTAATGTACATTTTAAAAGTTCTTGCTAACATTTTTGTAGTTTTACTGTGCAATTACTTTACTACTAACAAATGACTACCTTTTTGTACTTCTCAGAAGAAACTTTACTAGTTTTGCGTATCGAACGTTTTCATGGGAATGTTGAAGTCACAATTTCTTGTTCAGACGTGAGCGGAAAATCGTATATTTTATCAGTTTGGAGCAAAAGAATGGAATAAGGAAAAGTGGGGAGATAGGCAAAGAATAGAGAAGACAAAGGAGGTTAAGAAGGACGCGGCATGCAGGTTGAAGGCTGCAAGAGAGGTGGAGACGCCGTGGATGCGGGAGGCGCGGCCGGGGCTCTTCAGGTGGTGCTCTGCGGGTCCGTCGCCTGCGGGTCGCTACGCGCTGCCCCGCCTCGTATCACCGCGCGCTCCATAATTCATTGCGCGCTTTCTTTTGATACCCACCACCATTTTTATTCTCGGGGCGGGCGGGGCGGACGGCCACCAACTTCGCCCGCCGCCCCCGGAGCGGAGACGGATGGCAGCGCCATCAGCGGGGCGGTCGCGCGCGCTCGCTTTTTGCCTGCGCCCCCGCACGCGCCCCGCCCACCGTCACCCGCCCCTGCACCACCGTCCCTGCCCATCGTCACCAGCTCCCGTCGCTTGCTTTCCTGACCCTTTCGCCTGCCAACGGCCTCTCTCCGAGAGCGCACTGACTTAACAGGCGCGCCTTCCTCGCCTGCCCGGTGTTGATTGCTTAACAGTTTCCGCTCGCTTAGCCGTTACCAACCGCTTACCTGTTTCGGCTCGCTTACTCGGTCTTGCTCTGTTACCCTGTCGAATTCGCTTACCCGGCCCACTTGTTTTTCTTGTCCCGCCCGCTCACCCGATCCCGCTCGGCTACCCGATCTCTCTCTCATATCCAATTCCTCTCTCTTTTCTAAACCAGTTTCCTTATTTGGATCCCGATTTCTTACCTGGTCCTGCAAACCCAGTCCCGATCGCTTACCTCTCCCCGTTCCCTTGCCTTGTCCCGCAAGCTTACTTGCGCCCTGAAATTTAAATTCCCAGCCTGCTCTTCCCTATTTTCAAGACTCGATTTATTTAGTTCCTACATGAGATCATTTTCGATGCACATCTATTTTGGTAGATAGTATTCCTTCGAGGAATTATTTTTTAGAAGGGGCACATTTGAAGGAACACTCTCAGTTTATATATAAATTAATTCGTTGTGATTTCGATATTTAACCAGCTGTTTTCGTGTAAAAGAATTCAAGAACCCGGAGATTTACTGCACGCTCAATATCAATTATGAATGCTAAACTCACGATTAATAAAGTTAAAAAAAAAACACGAGAAACAGGCACACTCAATTCACTTCATTGCAAACATATGGTTTTGATAAAGTAACTACGGAAATTGCCTTGGAAGACTTTTAATAAAGCATGTTTTTATATATGATTTATTTTTCAATTTGCGGGTACTGAGTCTATCAATTGTAAAACTTTATTAGTAAATAATCGTCAATATATGAATAAATTTTCACGTAATCTGATGAATTGGACCCCGTTCTCATGTTCTGTAAATTCCTGTAAATCTCTGTGGAAATAAATCCGGGCACTGGGTTGTAGGTTGTCAGCCCCAGAAAGAAATTCAGAGGCAGCGCTTCGTTTCTAACTAGTGGCTTCCAAGAGATTTACTTTGATATAGGGAGGTGTCAGCTGGAATTTAATTTTTAATGCCGCCACTAATCTCCAGGTGAATAAAAATCTCACACTTCGCCTCCCGTAGATGTTTCATCCGTGAGAGTGCGATGCATTTTGTTGTTCGTCGGGATTAATTTAATGTTACGTCGAAATTCGTTTATTACTATTATTAATATGGGAGGGTGCTCCTTTTCTCACGGAATGCTGTAAACGGTAAATTATGCAAAACGATATCATCACAGGGAAAAGCAAATCACATGGTTTACAGCTTTACCTGCTTTATTGTTATAGGCATTAATAGTGGTGCTCGAAAGGAAGGCGAGGATCACGGGAATTCACCCCATTCCCGAAGCCAATGATACGTACTTCAAAACATGGCTTTTACTAATTTTCTATATTAACGAGAGCCATTCACTATAGCTATGGTTAACGTTATAAATATTAACTCTATGTCAAAAAGTAAAACTGAATTTTATATAGGTGTTTATGAAAAAATCCTTATAAGAAAACATAAGGTTGGACACGCATGGACATTAAATACACTTACATCCTCCCCACACACATACACTCTCACCACACACGTGTCCCATTCACCACTCACACACACACATAGAAAAATCCTGGTTCCGCTTGTAGACATTAATGGCATTAGGACGAGAGCAAACAACGAAGTAAGTTTTATAGGCAGTCCTTTATTTGTAATATTGACCAGTATCGTTAAATACTTTTTATAATACCACTTTCTTACAAAACAAAATTTTAAAAAAATAATGCTTTTTTGAAAAGTAGTACTCACGTCCTCAAATTGTTTGTCTCATGTATCCTTAACGGACAACAAACCTTAAGAACCTTAACAGTCGGATAAAATTCCTTAACGGCCTTCGACCCATGAAGGGGCTTTTCTTTCCCCATTTTAGTTGCGTTTTGACAATAGTGCATTTATATAGATGTGTGATTATAGTTCACATATCTACGATAGATAGTGAATGACCACTTTATTCTCTTTTATAAGTTAAATAAGTGCAGTACTATTATATCTTATGAAAATCATATCCGAAATGAAATGTTATCTTGTTGTTCACTATCTGTTCGTAAGATATTACGATGTGAAAATTTGATCCAGTAATATTTAAAATTTACAAACGAACATATTGTCCGTTATTCAGAGTAAAAGAACAAGAGAGATGAACGATTTCCGCAGGTTGCCTGTTTGGGCGGGAGGGTAGCGTTGCAAACACGCAATCAAACAGCGCAACAGCGCAGCTCCCAAGCAAGCGATACTCACCGGAAGGTGGCAATGGCGTGGGGGAGGGAGGGGTATCGAACACGAGGACGGCACTGCGGTTTACCACTCGCCCCGAGGCTTCGCCCCCGCCCCCGCCCCACCTCCGCTCCTACCCCATCCCCGTTCTCCCACACCCTCACCCCCTCGTCCCCGCCACCGCCCTCCCCTAAGCCCGAGCCGTCTCCATCCCCCGTCGCTTACCCGTTCCTTACCAGCCCCCCACCTTCCCGTTCAAGAATTCTTCCGACCCCCACCCCCACCACGTGGACTCCTGCTCCGCTACCTCCCCTCCACCTGTACTCGGGGCCGTCACGCACGCCTCGCCGCCGCACGCGCACTCGATCGTGTCGCGCGATGTCACGCCCGCGGGTACTCGCGTCGCCTCGCCGCCCTCGCCGCCCTCGCCGCCCTCGCCGCCCTCGCCGCCCTCGCCGCCCTCGCCGCCCTCGCCGCCCTCGCCGCCCTCGCCGCCCTCGCCGCCCTCGCCGCCCTCGCCGCCCTCGCCGCCCTCGCCGCCCTCGCCGCCCTCGCCGCCCTCGCCGCCCCCGCCGCCCTCGCCGCCCTCGCCGCCCTCGCCGCCCTCGCCGCCCCCGCCGCCCTCGCCGCCCTCGCCGCCCCCGCCGCCCTCGCCGCCCTCGCCGCCCCCGCCGCCCTCGCCGCCCTCGCCGCCCTCGCCGCCCTCGCCGCCCTCGCCGCCCTCGCCGCCCTCGCCGCCCTCGTCGTCCTCGTCGTCCTCGTCGTCCTCATCGTCCTCGTCACCCTCACCGCCCTCGCCGCCCAAATTTGAAACTGTCACATATTTTAACATCTTGTTGTGTCTCGAGAATCGCGTCGCATATTAATTTATTACAAACATCCAAGTTTTCTTTCCAGTGCTCCTGAACATAGTTATGTTTTTCCTGTATTTTTACCGTCCGCGGTATAATTTTCACTTATCTTTTCATTGGTACCGTGGTAGGCATTGTGATCACAGCATAATCTTCGTTTCTATATTTTCAAATGGCACAAATTATTATTATGTCTTTTTTAAGTTAGCTGATTAGGCAATTATGTAATTTACATAGTGTACATTTGTAAACAAATAAAATAACTTTTACTGTTTTCTTATTTGTTTGTTGTATTACACCAGGTCGCATTTGTTTCTGAATGTTCAATTCATAACACTTCAAAGTACATTTATTTGTTCACCGTCACGGAACCTGAAATAATTTTGTTACTAATAACACTATCGCCGAGAATTTGCAAAACCGCAATATCTTAGCCCAATTTCCTTCTCAACGCCTCGCCCGCGCACAACCTGTGGACCCTGTCTCCCGCTCCCCCTTCCACCATCTGCGACACTCACGCTGGCCACGCGTCGCCGCCTCCACCACCACCTCCGCCTCCAACGCCTCCACCGCGCTCGTTATGACCGTGGGGCGTTTATCGCGCGAGCAAGCAAACAGCCCTCTGCGTCCCCCTACCCAGACCCACCCTCCTCCGCACCGCTCGGGGGGCCCGTGGAGGCGCGTGCGAGTTTTCACACGTTTGGGGCGGCATGGGCGGGATGCCGAGGCCAGTGGAGCGGTGGCGATGGGAACGAAAACCGCAGGGGAGTGGGGCGGCGGTAGTGAAGCCGGGAGAGGGTCGCGAGGAAAGGGATACGGCACAGGCGGCGCGGAGGAGAGAGGGGCGTTACGGCGGTTACCTGCCTGGCTACGTGAGGCGAGTGTGGAGGGGGAAGAGGGGGGAGAAGGTAGCGAGACTACGTTCAGTGGCGGCGAGTGGGGTGGGAGGAAAGGGGGCGGGGCAGGAGGTGGTGGTGGTGGCGGGGACCGGCGGCGCGCGCGGTGCCGCGCTGGTCCGCCCCAGGGGACCCATTACGGCCGCGATCGTGCCCCACGCGCGCCAATAGACTCGTTGGGGGGACGCGTTTTGTTGGGGAGGGCCGGCGGCCGGAGGCAGCGGTGCTTGCCAACTCATCACCGGTTTAACCCGACAAATTTTGTGTTTTTTAGGGAGAAAGCAAACTAATATATATGAAAGGAACTTTTTCACGCCATTTTCTCGGAGTGGGATGTATATTTTACGGGTTTATTTGCAAGAACAATACGTATCCATATTTTACGCTCCCGAATCCCAACGTTTGTGTTCACACGCAAGATATCTAATTTCAATGTAAGACTTTGCAAATAAATATTACCTGAAATGCAGTGGAGAGCTATAAGTAACAATTGATGGAAAATTCTGACAGTAGCTAATCATAAAAAGCAAGATGAAATTAAACAAAAATAAATAGAAATAGGCAATAAAAAGACTCTCATATGCCACAAGGGACTGAATTACTAATAATCCCAGTTACTGTAAGGAGCAAAGTACTTTGAGCGTTACTGAGTATACACTGGCTTAATAAATGATGTTCCCTAGGAGTTTAATGAAGCCCATTTTAAAATACGTTGCCTCCCAAGTTATGAATTCGTTACTATAGGTTCACCTCGCGATACAATATAACAAAAGTGAACCCATATCATACAAATAACGACAATCCAACCCAAACCTTTTCCAGAATAGACAGACAATATAAATAGTGCCGGCTGAAGTAACGATTCATTTCATAAATTAAAATATGCTGGTCTCTGGAAAAATCGAGTAGGCCTCACAAACCCCGAAGTGCATTTGGACACCAAATACGACCGCGGAGTGCGTCCCAAGCAGCACGAGGGGGCGTGGCTGTCATCGCCCTGGGGCGTCCGCGTCGCCCTCAGGGCGACACCCCGGGCGGAGGCCACTCGCTCCCGCCCCACGGGCCGCGGGTCGGCGCCCACAGTCGGCGGCGGAGGCGGGGGCGGCGGAGATTTGTAACCGCCCCCACCTCCACCTCCGCCCCCGGCCCCCGCTGGCGCACCCGTGAGTAATGTGCGCCGCGCCGCATTAGCCGCCTCCGCAGCCGGCCCCGCCCCCGTCCCCAAGCCCGCCGCCGGTCCGACTTCCTGCAGCACGTGGGCAAGAGGCGGATGGCTCCCTCGCACTGCTTCCGACCGCGGAAGCGAACCCCGCTCAAGAATGTTATTAGAATCTGATAAGAGCTTCGATTAGCAGGGAAGAGCAGAATTAACTGAAGCATACTATGTTATGTATTCGCAAAAGGTTGTAAGGGATATGAAATGAAACACTCGTAGAATGGATTTCAAGCTATTCAGAGAAGTTTAATTGATTAATTCTACGGCACATGACCTACTAACGGTAATCCCATTCTTGTTATATTCACACAACGCAAACTTTGTGGCGCACTCTGTGAGAATATCACGATGTGTTGCAGCTGTAACTACAAACGCTACGATTTATGGTAATCCGCGTAAGGTATTAGCAAGGTATTGGCGAATATGGAACACATTTTTCCTCTCTCGTTCGAATGAAGAGCGCGTCGGTCGCGCTGTGCTAAAACCTCGGTGACAGCCGGCAGAAGATAAGTATGATCAGAGCCGTCGCCTGTTTCCCGCTGGGTTCGCGCGCTGTGAGTATGGACCGAATTACTACTTATTAGAGCTGCCTGTCCGCAGCGCTCGCTGGGGGCTCCGGCACTTCAAAGCGGTTGTTCGCTGCGGGACCCTGTTGCGGCGGCACGCGCGGTCCTCGCCGCGGCCCTGTCCCAACCACATCATCCCTCGCCCCCGCCTTCCCCACGCTCTCCGTTGCTTCCGATGCTACCATCGACCCGACAATGGTACAGCTGCATTCCGTACTACTACTCTTCGTTCCAGCCGCCTATGTCAAACCGCCTAGATTCCGTCGCTCCCCATGCTCCGTGGCTCCACATGTTCTGCCACTCACCATGCTCCGCCACTCCGCGGCTCCGTCGCCCCCTCCCCTCGCTCCCTCGCCCCCACACCCCCTGACCCCAGCCGCCTCCCTACCCCCACCCCCGCCCCATCGCTCTCTTCCTACTTCTCCCCGACGCACCGTCGCTCCGACGTCCAGTCGCAACGTCGTCCCCTCTGTTTGTCGCTCCTTGACATATTCCGTCGCCTCGTCGCTCTTGATTCTCCGGCGCCGCCGCAAATCGTCGATCTGTCGTCGCTTCAACGTACGTTAATTTGACTTCGGCTTCGCTTGTCTCTAAGTCGACCCTTTTCCGGTTCCGTATCTGAATGATAGGCAACAAGCTAGATCCGTGATTACCTTTGCCCATACAGGTTTTAGTATTGAATCAAATATTAATTCCGTTAATTGTTTTAAACTTACAGCTGTATTTTTTGCAAGGGGTTTGTATTTAATGGAAACAAAGTTTTAATTCAGTTTCTTTTAGAAAACCATTACTTTTTGAGAATTATTATTAGGAATGTAACTTCTAGACTTTTAGAAATTTCTAGATAATTTCCTGAGAGTACGTATTTTTTCTGGGTTGGTTTTCGAAGATGGAACTGAGAGCTTGGGTAATTGAGGGGATTTTGTGATAAAACTTGACTGCAGATTGTGTGATTTGAGTAGTGATTAATTGATTAGTAGTTTGAACGACTTGGGCGACAGCGAAGGGAGCGAGGAAATGTATGGAGTGGTCGTTACGACTTGCTTCTAGTATTCAATGAACGTGTGTCGCTGCTGCGTTCCACTCTCGGAAGTTACCGTGCTGCACTCATCGCCAAACGATCACATATTGCATTGAATTATATTTATCTCAAATATCCTTCTTTCGTTTCTTCACCTACACTTTCAGTCAGCCTACTTCAATTTCATTCCCTTACAAAAATTACCATCCTTAAAATCATCATCTTCTGCGTTGCGCTTTCCACTCGCTCTACCCTTTCGAAAGCGCATCCAGTCATTCCCAAGCAAGCTCGCCGCGCGCCCGTTCCGTGCAACTGGGGAGATCCTATTAGCAGAGGCCACAGTGTCCGTGGCGGTGGCGGCGGTGGGTGTAGTGGTGGCAGCGAAATGGCCTCGTGACGCACTCGGACACCCAACGGCGTCGTGGGCGGCGGCGGCGGCAGCGGCGGAGAGAGCGCGTCGCAAGCGGAGACGCTAACCGTATCGCCGCATCCGCGAAGAGCCCCACTCGCCACTCGTCCCTCGGCTGCGTCGTCCCCCCCGCCGCCGCGCCTCCGCCATTCACCGCCCCCAAACAAATTAATTCCCGCGGTGGCGGCGGCGGCGGCGGAATCCGCTCAAACGACGGCGCTTCAAAGCGGCCGGCGCCGGCGCCGGAGGAAGCTGGGGGTGGGAGGAATGGGGGGGGGGGAAAGAGGAGGGGAGGGACGGCTGGCCATCGCCGCGCTCGCAGCGCCCCAGTGAGTGGTGAGCGAAGTACGGTTGCGTTGCGGCCCGTGACGGGACGATGTGTTTGGAGGCGGCGGCCGAGTGTTCACGACGCGGAGGATTTTCATTCTTCGTTCACACAGTCTGCTAGCAGACAGTGTGTTATGTCAGTTTTTACGTTTACTTAGCGATTACTTGATGAAATAATGGAAATCATCGCTGACAACTTAATAGATTTATTTAGAGAGTGGGCTTTCAACGGTTTTGCCGTCATTATCAGTCTCATTGTATGTGTGTGTAACAAAAGTCGGAACTCTAAATAAATCTATTAAGTTGACGGAGATTACTTCTATTATTCCATCATTTAAGTTCGGCTACTACACCACATTAGCTTTCCCACAATTTAGCGATTACTGTTTAAACTGACCACGATTTCGCATTGCCTCCGATATTACATGATTCCAGTTTATAGAGTATTTCTGCGATACACTTCGTACGTCTTGGAAAGTAATGGCGATAATTCTAGTTCAATACTTCCGTCGTTCACATGAAAAAGGGGTAAGATGCGGTTGATATTTAGGAAAGAATACACCTGTCAGTTTTATAAAATCTCAATGTAGCAACTTTCTTTCAAAAAATAGTATAAATTCTTCTATGCAATTTTATGTAAGCCCCTTTTTCTTTTCATTGTGTACTTCATAAGTCGTCGATAATTCTATCCAAAACATAATGCACCTCCTCGTTTGTTTTTTAGTTTATTTTCTTTACCTTTTTTCTTTTTTTTCATTTTTTCTTCTTTAATGGTTTCTTGAGTTTTATATTCTAGTCTCAAACTATCATTGTTTTGTCTTAAGATGCATAACGATTTAAATATAAGATAAACAAAGTAACAACGTCAATGGGAATTTTTATTACAATTGCATCAGACGTATTCATTGCTCAAACGTTCTTCATGGAGGTCTTATTTATATTCATGGAGGTCATATTTTATTCGTTTATGTTAATCCCTCACGATGAATGTACTTGAGGTAAGCTCAGAATAGAAAACAATATCGAACTTATTGGTACTCTATTAATTTTAATACCTTATTGACGAATTGAAATTTATTGAAACTCTGTACTCAGCTCAACAGAACCCTACTTTTCTTCTTCATGAACAGGGACATCGTATATGAATTAAGTAATCAATGATAACAGTATGATATTACATGCGTTACCTACATATATTGTAAGCTAAGGGGCAAACTAACATTATCGTTTTCCCCTGCTTTATTATTTATCGTACGTTTTTTTTAATTAAACAAGAAGAAATCTATTTTTCCCCTGATACACGAGTTTGATTTCCAAAAATATTAGTAGGATAAAACTTTATTTCAGTTTTTAATAATATGCCATAAATATATCTAAGAAACCTATTTATTGATTTTTTGTTTCACTCTACTCCTACAAAGCTTATTTGCTCCTGTAACAAACGCAAGACCGCGACCCAAATCTCGTTTACGACTCTAGGAATTGGGGGAACAATTCCACTCGCAGAGGGCTGTCGTCCCTGGCGGATGTGGAGTGTTTGTGTTACGAGCGGAGACAAAATTGCTTCCCAGAACAACAATTAACCCCACAGTTTCCACAACTAGCAACTACAAGCGCATTGGTTTTCTGGATGGCTCTTCTCTAGTTGTAGATGCCATATTTGTGTGACCGTCTGAGACTTTGAACTGCTTTTCTACGAAGATATTATTTTCCGTTGTTTCTAAAATCAAACCCCTTTTATGTTCTTCTGGGGAGCAAAGCGTTGCGTGTCAGGCAAGAGTCGTTTGGAAATTAGGAACGTAAAACACGCTGCACGAGGTAAAACACAGGACATGGGACTTCTGCACGCTGCAGGTATTACACTTGTAAAGAAGGGAGTTGCTGCATAAAGCAAAGGACAGGGTTGTCACGCTTGGGAAAATAGTGATTACATTACTTACCCATTAATATCGATATCATCTAGTAGGTGGTTATCATGACGTATAATGTTCCCATTTACGCAATGTTTGCGTAGACCATTCACCAATTACACCATTCTTACACCTTCTTTTAAGTATATTCAAAGAACAATCTGGTGTGTTCATCTAGTACAATTAAGAACAATACTAATTAATATCTAAATTAAATGAGCGCTATTACCAAGCGTTGTATTACATTTTTTTTAAAATTTCGGTTAGCCCAATTATGATGAATTAAGACAGATTGATTGCTGAATGATTCTGAATCTTAATAGTTCACAATGAATGATGTAAAATAAAATCCATTTATTTCGTAATTCAGTCCACGCCAAACGTATTCATTTGAACATTTGCAGAGAGATAATATTCTTCACAGAAATGACATGAAGGCGCGACATTAATTTGTATTTTTACATAGTATAACAGTTGACATTATAATAGTTATTTATGAAATGAATATCGTAAGCCATCTTCTTACAATATGAGATGGCATAAATATCAAGTGAGATTTTGCAGAGTTTTGTAGCCAATTCGGTATTTAATGAGATGGTTCTACACAAATATATACGTTTCATCCATTTTGTAAAAATTTCAATGATTTATGATATTCGTTTAAATTTTACTACTTACCCTGCTAAATGTAGCAGACTGATATGATATTAGTATGTAGCCATATATTGTTAAAAAATTGTTCTGTAATGTGAACAGTAACAAGTTTTTATTCAATGTCATGAACTTTAATATACATCAGTACATAAAAATTAATCATAAAGCACATCAAAATCTGTAAACCAAAATCGCACTTTATTTCTCTCACATTAAATAAAGGTGTAGTTCTGTTGTGCAAGACTTCACTTGCACATATAAACTTCACCAACATCGATCCACATTTTACAGCGCATTTTTTTGTTGTTTTGCTTCAACTAGAATGATTTACATCACGCTATTGTATTTTAATGAACCTTCTCGAATTGCGTGCGTACTCCGTTGCGTTAGTGGTGACTGGCAACATGTTCACACACGCGTAACGATTTGATGTCGTTGACGCGGAATCACCAGCAAGGAATTCTCGGAAAGACCCACTGAAAGCTCCTGTTGAAGGGCAAAAGTTCTCCGGACTTCCCTAATACTGAGCGCGCGTGTTAAAAGTCCATTGAAGTCTCGTGTTGGTTGTGGACTTCGCTGGAGACTCTATCTGGTGTCACCTCCAGGTGAGTCCCGACTGAAAATAAAGTGCTTGGTAACAGTTGGGCATGCACGAAACGCGTCATTTAATTTCACCGTCCACGTTGTACTACACTGTGCTACCGTAGGAGGAGAAATGTAAAACGAACTTCTTTGATACATCATTGTGTAAAGCTTTTGGCTTCCTCTTTCTTTTATTTGGAAGGATACACGTTGTGGAAGCCATATTCTTTATTTTATGTTGATTTTTCGTAATAAAGTTAACAAGTAAATGTGAATACCTGTTGAATGATAGACAAAGTATTGTTAAATGTTTTATAAACTGTAACGAACTGTTGGTTCTGAACACTAGTTTTGTTATCAATGCAAGTTATATTTAAAATTCTCTTCTTAGGGACGCAGTATATGAGGACAGTGAAAATTAAATCCGTCAGTTTTCTACTAGATTAGACCAAACGTCAAGTTGGTGTCGGCTTACAATTTAATTTTCCGAGATAATTAGCTAGTATTATTAGCAACTACTTTGTCAATGAATAAAGTGCCCTTTTTTACTGTTAATCGAATATCATTCTATTAAATTGGCCCATATTTTGCTGACTGCCATTGATATGCGAAAGAACTATGCCGCATTACTGGAAAGGGTGCTCAAATGCTTGCTTGGCATGTGATTACTTTTTTGCGGTTCATCGTGGAGAACGTTAGAGGACCCTGAAAAATGTTATGTCTATTGTTTGACTACATACAAACTATCAACATCATCTCTAAATAAGTGAAGTCAGTCAGTATGTAGTAAATCAGTACATGTACGTATTTGATGATAAAACTTTATTCCAACTAAGTATTTTTGGTTTATTCAACTATATATTTTCTGGTTTTTGATATTCGGTTTCTATATCAATTCAAATATACACGTGCGCTTAGTGAACAGTGTTCTTACCTTCTGGCCTATTTAAGAAGTATCCAATTAAGCTTGAAATCAGAAAAATATGGCCCAAAATTTACTTCCAGAAGCAAAAGGTGGATTGCGATATGTAACGTTACGGATTTATCAGTAACATTTGTGTTCCATTATGTACTAAGATTCGTTCCTTGATTTTATGTTTGCTTTATGTGTAAGTGGCTCAGTGATTAGCGAACATGTGTGATTCAGTGATCATCTTAATCCTCAGAGGCAAGCGGCAAACTGCGGCATGTTATCCTAAATAGTGTGTGGCGCTGTGCAGTGTTGGCGATGTACATAAATTATGTGATTTGTGTTCCGGAGGGGAAGATACGGCCGTGTTTATGTCCCGTTGCGGACGCCGTTTTGGAAAGGGGTTATTAAATCATGCTGGTTGCAATTATACATTGTCTTCAGCAACCCATTTTACAACTGTTTGACCATTTGTGTAGTTGGTGTTTGAGATTATTGACGGAGGGTCGTATAATTTGTGCTCGTAAGCAGTAAGTTTATTGCAGGTATTCATCAAGCATTCAGGTACATGTCACAAGTTTTTATCTACTTCACGAATTTGGCTACTTATGTATGTTTAATACAATGAAACAACTTGTTGAAGTGAAGTATTGCACAAGGAATTTCATAAATTTGATATTTTTAAAGTTATGTTCAGGTTTTATTCTCGCTGACCCTATAGAAAAACATTACTTCAGAAGAAAGATTCAAAACTTTCTGATCTTTAAAGAGACGTATTTACAATTCACATAAGTTACCTTTCTTTTATTTATCATCTTTTAGAGACATAATTTTTTTTTCTTCTGACCACGTCTTCAAAGGGTAGCAGGTAACATGCATCAACAGATTTAACAAAGAACAAAACAATTTGCACAGTGTGTTTCTGGGCACGGGCATATTTTTCTTTATTAACTTCTGTCCTCTTGTATGAGTTATGTTTCAGACCATTTTTCATTTCTCCGTCCCACTGAGCAGTTTACTTTAACCTCTGTTACAATGTGTTGTATGGTAATCCATTTTCTGCGTAATTACTGCATAGGTAAAGAACGTTTTAGGTGGGGAAGAGAGGCCACTTAGACTGAAAGTAACAGATTTATCGGTTCGAAATTTTTATTAATGGATGAAATCTATTCACATTCAATTGTGTCTACCTGTTTCCTGTCAAATTATTATTTTCACTATGAAAATATTAATTTGTTTGTATTTTGTGTAAAAGCCAAAGATTTATAATGAATGGTTTTATATTTTCTTTATTGTGTAATTATGGTATCAATATTATATATCATTTCTAACAAAATTCCAAACCGAAATGTATTTATTAAACCGCAATTTGCTTTCAAATACTGATATTTCGTGAAACCACCCTGAACAGCAATAAGTGCAACGATTCTTCTGGGAAAAATTGAAATGAATTTTCTTGATAATTCTTCCAAGTAAGGCCTTTTAAAAGCCTTATTTACTCTATGTATAAAAATATTTTTGCTAGAAATCGCTCTTTCTTTGATAATTTCTTTCCGAAGTATACTGAAGATGCAGGTGTTGCAAGTTTCGAATTTGTAGGGCATAATAACTTCTACCAATGCACTGAAGAATAAATAACTCAATAAAGGGAATGTTTCTACTACAGTAATTGAAAACAATTGAAGGTTTCTCATTCAAAGCTTGGTTTTCTCGCGATGAGTGTAATAATATGACAGACCAATGTATGTTAAGGTGTTCGGTTATCGTGTTCATTGTTAATATTTTTACGTTGTTTTTTATTGATTGAAGTTTATTTTTGTGACATACTTTTCAGAATCGAATCTTGAAAGGTTTATATTCGAAATGTTCGTGAATTCGAATGCCGATTGTGGCAACTTACGGCGTCTTCATCGTCAACCTATATGCCATGTCAACCTATGTTGTTGTCTCTACATCTTCATTATTCAAGCGTTTGTCCAATCATTTTACCTCATATAACCATCATAATGTATCAAAGGCAATGCAAACTCAATCACAAGTATGACGTCATAAGAGTAAAATTTGTTTGAGCAGGATTTGTCTCTCAAGTCCCATCTGAATCACTTTATAACCTCAAGGGCGAACGCAACAGAAATATTTAAATAGTTCCAAAGGGCAAAGAGCGTTGAGACGAGTGGAACGAGAGGTGGAGGTGGAACAGCAAAGAATGGAAAAGGGAAACAATGGACGGTAGATGAGGGTGCAGGGCGTAAACAGCACGCGCTGAGTAGCGACCCCCCCCCCCCCCCGGGGGTGGAAATAACGAAGACAACGGGAAGAATGAGGGGCAAGATGGAATGTTATGACAGAAGGTAGGAGACGGATGGTAGGAAAAGGCGACACTTTGCATTCACGTCAGTGACTTGAACTCCATATTTTACATCGTAAATGTTTTCATCTACATAGCAAATTACGGCTGTAGTGCATACATAGTCGACTTCTGTAATATCTATTCGAAGTATTATGGTTTTGTATGTTAGCTACAGACCTGATTTAATGAGCATCACACTAACCTTCCTAACGGAAATATTTACATGCACGTTTGCTGTTGCGTCGAGAACGAACATACTGCAGTGCGATTAAATGTACAATAGATTGACATTTTGGTAAGTCACAGGACTCAAATGGACAACGAAACGTCTGCCTGACTGCAGTGATTGGGGGTCTCCATGGAAAAGTCTGGCCGTCCAACTCACGTCAATCACGTGTTCGGTATGATCGGGTTCGATTTATGAGTGATAAAGTAAATCGCAACAGGTTCCCTCGTGGTTCCTTGAATCCCGCACAGATTCATTCCACAATTTACCTCTCGTGTATGCTCGTTTTTTCGCACTTTATTTTTCATAAAGTTGACATCGACATATCTCAATGACATAGTCATGTCGGGAAGAACCAGGACAACTGTGATTAGTATGTGAATTAGGTCATCATCTGTGCGTCAGTCTCAGTTCACCCTGTAAAAGAAAGAAATAATTTCATCGTAAGCAATAGCAATGTGATTTAAAAGGTACAGTTAAAGCGCGTAGAAGACATTCTTCCACTGAACATTAGCACACACGCTAGAATTTTCATTGGTAAATGTTCTCCCATCGACTCACGTTGGCATTTTGGTGCACCGTCGTTGGATGTGAAGCCGACACGCGTACGGTAACAGTCGCTGTTGAATCTTTTCCATGGCTTCTCACGCATAGACCGCCAAACTTTTGCCATCCGATGCCATTGCTTAGTTTCATGAAGCTGCTCCCTGAATTTACCTAAGTTCAGAGAGTTCAGTGGAAGTCTTCCCTCTAAAACCGACCATATGCAACTATCAACCCCGCGTTTGTTTTCAATAGCCGTGCACATTTCTTAGATCAATTTAAGAGTTGATTTGTAATGTGACGTAGTATCCCTACAAATCAATTTTTTAGGTGCAAAATAATTCACGTTTAGTCTTATAGTCATATACAGGATTGGATGAATTTCGAATACTATTATATATAGCAGAAACGCAATTTAATAGCTTATTTAGACTGGCGTATCTCTATGAAATCATTTTTTTTACATAAAGAGAGAGATATTCTCATTTAGACTTGTAGTTCAAAATAGAATTTTACAGATTTGGGATAAAACGTATTGAAATAGGAGTAACTCAATTTTTAACATATTTGACGGCATAATTGGAAAGAGACTTAAGAATATATTGATGTATTGATTTAGAACACAAATGGAAATAGAGCAAAATCTTTTCAATTCCGTGACCTTTTCGGTCGAGTGCAGATGACTTTATTACGCAGCTTCTCCACTCATTTTCTCCCGCGCCGCGATAGGCAGAGCGACATCGTTGGTGCGGGGGCGGTGGGCGGGCGACGCGTGGGGCGACGAGGGCGGCGGCAATCTGGCGCGATCACGGGCACGCGGCGTCGCGTGCGGCCGCCCCGTCGCCGTCCCCGCTGCCGCCGCCGCCGCCGTCGCGCCGGCCGCCACCGTCACCGCCGCGGGGCTCGTTAGCGGCCGTCCCCGCCCCCGGGCCCCGCCCCCCGGCCCCCGCCCCCCAGCCCCGCCCCCGGCCGACTGATGTCTTCATCCGAGCGCAGTGCGCCCTAACCACGGCAAAACCCGCGGCCGGCGGCAATCGCATGCTGCCCGTGATTTAAAATCATCGATTAGCAAAAAGGACTGCGCACAAATGGCAATAAAATCAACTTCAGTGAAAGGTGTTATAATGTGTTTTATATTTATTAGTTCAAGTACTTTGCGACACCTTTAATCTTGGACCACAAAGAAGAAGAAAAAACAATTTTAGCAATAAATTATTGGCAATTAGTGTTCAGTTAGAAGTGATATTGACACATATTGGCATTTTTCTGGCAAATTTGAACTACATCCATTCATCCTATAGTCCATTTCGTCTAAAGGTTTTAATTAGACTCACAATTTCTCCCCCATTGTTAAATGTGTGCAATTGTCTTATTGCCATTTGTGTCAATGTCTTGAAGGAAATAAAATACTTAATACCAATTAAATTAATATTAAATTATATAATATAATAAATATTTAAATAATAATATCTAATAACTTTTCACAACACCAATTTTGCGCCGTTTAATTGAAAATATATTCCGTATTTTACTAAATGGTCCCTCTCCTTATGCGCATCATTGTCCGATCCACCGATCTATTCACCGATGAGCAGACAGGTGTTTAAAATTATCCGATTTTGTGACTTTCAAGTGTCAGCTCCACCCCATAAGGCATTCAATATCTCTTCCATTTTCGTAGCCCCGCCCATTCAGGTAACATATTTAATTTAGTCATTTCTGCGTTTTTAAGTTTTGTTTCGCTCGGCGCGCCTTTTTATGCGCTTGGTGGCAGTGCGGGGTGGCGGGGGCGGCGGGGGCGATGGGGCGATAGAGGGCGCACGCACGCCGCTAAACGGCGCCGGCGCGCTGCGATTAGCCACCTGCCGCCCGCGCCCACTGCCACGCCCCCCTGGCGCCCGCGACGCCCCAGCGCCCCGACGCCCCGACGCCCCCGCTCGCTTAATCACCTGAGCATCCGTCACCCTAGGCGCCGGGACACGGGAGGCCTTTGAAAGGGAGATTTTTTTTCGAATGAGATTCGCTTCAGGTATTCTTACTGGTTAATATGTTTTAAAGATTTTATGCCAAGATGTGTTTGTTCGCTTGTGTGTGTTGCGTTGATGCAACACACACGATGTGTTGTATTAAGCTGAGGAATGCTTGCTTTTCAGTGATACTTGATGGAACGAAAATGTCGCGAAGTTCTTTATCTATGTTCCTTTTTGCGTTGTTAAGGTGAAATGGTATTTTCTTGCACAGTGTGTGAAATAATATTTAGAATGTAAATTGTAGCTGGAATATTGTTATCAAAGAACAAACTTGAATTTAAAAGTAATGTTTCGGTCTATATCTTCACCAACTGTCAATGTCTGAAGTGTAATTAGAAATTGTATAGAAATCATATAGAATTAATTCTTTCCTATAAAAAATATTGTGCAGTAGAGTAGTTAATTTGCAGGTAAAAAAGAAAAAATTTTAAAATAAATTTAAAACAAAATAAAATGGGTATGATATTGGTGGTGAAAAATAAAGAGGGCTAGCTTAATTCATCAAACGGTGGCGAACTACTAATTATTTGTTCTGTAATCCCTATGATGTATTATATTTAATCAAATTATGATGTATTCATTTTAGTAATAACAGTGTAGAAATTTATGAAATATCCACACAGTCTAGAAAATATCGCTTTCCTGCCGTTGAGCTCGCGAACGAAAACTTGCCAATGAACGAAGACTTGTCATTGGGAAAATGTCTAATGTTTCTCAGTGAAGTATCAGATAAAAAACGAAAGGATACAAAGGCTAGTAAGTTACTTGTTAATTATAGATTATGTACCTCTGCTGCATTAAATATTTGATTAAAAAATCTTCCAAATACTTCCAGAATTCATTCCTTCGTTTTTAGAAAGCTTTCTGAGACGAAAACAGATCAATATTTTTATATAGGTCTAAACTTCTTCAAACTGTAAAGTACGAAAACAATTTTTGAGTGATTTATAAGATTTCTTTCCTTTCTCCGAAAATAGTGTGTGCGCCTTCCAAGGTAGTTTATGCATGAGGGTATCAGAGCAGCGAAGGATGTCCTCTCTGAGGACGCTGTGAGGAATGAGCCAAATAACCTTGGGCAACTAGCTCCCGAGAGAGAAAAACAGATTCGAAATGTTCGAAGCAAGAACGAGATCAGTTGTATTATTTCTGAAGAAAGGCAATGGTGAGAGGGAGGTGTTGATAAGGCAGTACAGATGATGAAATCTTATATTTCGCCATCAAGGAACGCATTAGCAAAGAAAAATTCATTAAATCTTTACTATACCTTTGTTACGCTAATGTTAGACAATGTTTAATCCCTCTTGTTAGTCACATGGAAGAAAACATTAATATATTACGCAACTGTTTAATATATTGGCAAAGACGACATGGAGATAAATAAAACTGATGTAGGTTTAAAGAGCTAGAATTAAATGTAATCCGAATCTCTTCAAATTTGTGTAAAATTAATTATTTCGTATTTCTATTTGATCCTTACATTTTACGGTCATGTTTTAGTTTTCTAGGGGTTATTTCTCTCTAGGTACCACAATAACTTAATGCTTCTAATTTTTGTTTCAATCTTTCGAAAACAAAAACGATTTTTGAGTGATCCGCGCAGCTTCCTTCCTTTATCCGAAAATCATGTGTGCAGTGTGACGCGGGAGTATGCGCATGGGGGCGCCGGTGCAGTAAAGCGCGTCCTCGGCGAGGACGGGGGCCGAGCGGGCCTGGAAATCAGCGCGCGCGCGGGGGTCTGTTTGCGCCGCGCCGTGCCTCCCCGCTCCTCCCCACCCCACCCCACCCCGCCCCGCCCCCTGCCCTCGACGGGCCCTCAGGCCTGGCAAACACGCACGCGCACGCGTTTCATTCGTCGATTGTTTGCGCGCGCCCGCTCCATTATGGAGGCCGCTAATCTGATTGAGTGGCGGCGGAGGGGCCGGAGGGTGAGGGGGAAAGGGAGGAAGGGCGGCACCCGCTGGGGCTCGAACCAGCGCCCCCTTGCCCCAGGCTGGGCGGCCCTCGACGCGCAAGCACGTGATTTAATGCCCCGCCGCGATGAGTCTTTTGTTTTCTTCAAACGTCGTGCGGTGATCGGTTGGCTGGCGAGGGTGCGCCGTGGTCGAGAGATCTCGAAGGAATTTGCGATTTGAATTCGTGTCGAGAATAGGGGGAAACTGCTGGCGACATCAGAGTGAAGCGAACCTATTTAAGTGTCTGTATGGGATTGGAACATTTGAGAGAGAGCTATTTGACGTGTAACGTGACGTGACACATTATTGACGTGTAAAAACATAATAGAACTAAAAGAAATAGTGTGTATAATGTTGTTATTATTATTATTTATTGATTTAAAGTTGAATTTATTCAATACATAGATATTTCGATAATTTTTATTTTCTTGCAATTTGTTTATCTGTATTTATTTTATCTGATTGGTAAGTATTATTGATACTTACGATCTTTTTTAAATACTCAATTTTGAAGGACATACTATCTTCATTTTTAAAAGATATCTGTTATCCTTAGTAGAGACACTTAAAGTTTTTAGGAAGATAATCTATATTGCGTGTGAATTCATTGCTTACTAGTCTGTTGTTAATACTAAGTAGATTATTAAAAGTTTGAGAACTAATTCTCACGTTTTCTCGCACTTTGTGCACTGATTTAATCTTAATTCCCGTAAATATAATCAAGATAACTTCATCTCACAATGGAGACTGGACGTCAACAAGAATGACTCATGAGTCTCATTTGGCGGTCAAGATTGTAATCGGTTTTCTGCCACATTCATTAAACGAACAAAACTTCGTTATTTTCCACAATCATGAATCTATTCTCCAAATATATCGATATGCCGAAGCTCCTAAACAACAACAAAAAAGGTCTTTTGAAGACCTGCATCCGGCGCATGTATCGCAAATGCAGCTCGTGTGCCTTTGTGGAGTAATCCAATGCACAGGGCGCGCGGGGTTCCGCTCCGCCCCCAGGCGCTGCATCCCCAACGCCGGCGGTGCTGGGGCGGGACGGAGCTGGGCGTGGCGTTGCGGGATGGAGCGGGGCGGGGCGGGGCGGGCCGGGGCGTGGCGTTGTGGGGTGGAGCGCGGCGGGGCGGGGCGGGGCGGGGCGGGGCGGGGCGGTGAAGGGCAGGGCGGGGCAGGCGTTGTGGGGTGGAGCGCGGCGGGGCGGGGCGGGGCGGGGCGGCGCATTACGGGCTGCTGATGCACGTGCATTGGTCTAGCATCGCGACGCAGCGTGCAGATGGGCGAGGGGCGGTTGAGCAGGGCGGGCGCTCGGGACGAGCGGAGTGGGCGGGGCTGGCAGGGACGGACCGAGACGGGAGGGGCAGGAAGGAACGACCCAGGTCGGGGTGGAACAAGTGGGAACGCATCAGGTGGAGAGGGACAAACAGCGACGAACCAGGACGGGCTGGACCAGGGAAGGACGAGCCCTGTCAGGGAGGAACGGGGAGGGACAGGCAGAGACAGGGAGGAAAGGGCCAGGGCGGTGAGGAACAGACCAGGTCTGGGAGGAACAAGTTGGGACGAAGAGGAGCGGGCAGGAGGAACGAGTCGGGACGGGAAGAGGGTCGGAACACAACGAAATAAAGCGGGGTACAGGGCGGGCAAGGGCGGCCCGGGACGGGGCGGCGCTGAGCGGAGCGGGGCAGAGAGGGGCGGGACGATGTGGAGCGGGGCTTTTGGGGCAGATGGGCGCGCGCGAGCGCTTCTTTTGATCGCGCGCGTGACGGCGCTGACGCATCCGCGCCCCAGGGCACGACACCCCTCTGACCCCCCACCCCCTGTCGCCACCCCGTCCCCTCCGGCGTGCGAGGCTTCGCTCGGGTAACTTGGTTTCGGGCAGAGGCGGGACCGCCGGCGCCGCCGGCTCCGGAAGAAAGAAAACATTAACGGAGGGACAGGCGCGGGCGGGGACCGCGTAGGCGAAGGCGAAGTGGTGAGGGCGTGCGGAGGGAGTGCGTGGGAGAAGAGCAACGGAGATGGTGTGGGTAGTATTGGTAGGACCGATGGTGGCTCTGATCATAACATTTTGGCGACATGGCGAAATGTAGCAACATTTACAGGTAGGAGAGGAAATCATTTAATCGTAGTGTAATATTCGCAAAGTAGTAAAATGCAGCAACATTCACAGGGAGAAGAGTACATCGAAGGTGCAGTGAAAATGAAAGCGAGGTGTCGAAGGGAGCTGGGCTGGGTGGATAGGCAAGCTAAGGAAGTAGACGTTAAATGGAATAATTGTAAGAAATAAGGTTGGGCAAAAGAAAATGTAGATGTGAACCTCAAACTTGTACATGTTTGGACGACCTTGGTGGGAAGAGCAAAAAAAGTTGCGAAAATTATATGAGCTTGGTCAGATAGTCGTATGGACGGAGGTTAAATTTAAAATGAATTGGATGAAAATAAGCTAGCAATAGAAATGGTGGATATTATATCGTAAACGTCGGCAGGAGGGGCATTGAATTGGCTAGTAGGAGGAGATATTAATCGAGATAGAAATGGAAGTGGAAAAGGGCACAGAGATAAAGACATTATTGTTGAAGAAGTCCAACAGTTAGGAAACGAAGATGAAGGAAGTGTCGGCGTAGGAAAGGTGGAAATCCTTGCGCCAATAGGTGCTGTAAAGGCGAAGAGGCAATTCTGTCAAAATGGTCAGTGTGGCTGCCGAGGCGGCAAGACTAACGAGGTCGGCAGCGTCGGCGATTTTCACAGTAAGGGGCTCCAAAAATAGAAACGCTGGCACAGGAAAGCGACAGAATTTCTTCCAGTCTAGACATCTTTTTTTGTCTTGAGATTTTAGAAATCAACTTCGCCTCTTGTTTTATGGTGGCTGAAGTATATATTAAATATTTATTTTGTACTTGTAACAAAATATTAAATTTTATGAAATTATAATACAATAATTTTATATGCCGTACGTATGAAATCATTTAATCCTAGTGTAAAAATCCTAAACTAATAAAATGGAAATTAGTGATGTAAAGAGGCTGGAGAGCACTTGATGGTATAACGGTACCACCACCTCGTCACACGCCACTTGACATTTGTTGAAGATTACCTATTTACTGACCACTTACGATGAATTGAACTTGAAACGGTGTGTTACATCATCCCAAATTCCGTGATAAATTTAAATTACACAACATACGTTCAGAAGAAAAATAATACGTGCAAAAAAATATTAATTTTAGTCTTACCTCAAGTGAATATTAGCATGAATGTTCATCAATCTTTATGAAATATACTTCTGTTCAAGAACATCGAACAGCATAAACGTGAATATGTTTCATTAGAACAGAAATGTATTTCTAATTTGATACTAATAATAACTGATATAAATTGAATTTGAATAGCAGAGAATTGAATGTGAGTAGCAGAAATAATATAATGGAAATGAACAGGAAGAAGTGGCTGCAGTACTTAGAAAGAATGGAAGAAACAAGATTAGCACATGCTTACAAACCAAGAAGGAAAAGAGTTTTGGGAAGACCCAAGAAAAGATGTGTAGATACACTGGAGACGGAACAGACGTAAGCCTAATCCGTGAAGTGTAGATGAAAAAGAAGATACAAATGATACAAAGAACAACTTTTTCATTCCCCGATTCTTACTCAAAAATCATGAGTGTTGAACATTTAGCAAATAAACGTTCCCATAAACCAATATCTCTCAAAAAGTAAAATTGAATATTTAGCTCAATATCTTCAAATCGTAGATCTTCCTTCGCAAACCCAATCTCACGTATTCATCACAACCTTATTGTGTTTACTACCTAGCTCGTAACCAAGTAAATAACATGGAACATACATTTACTTTCCTAAGCTACTAACCATTCACAATATACTGTATTGAGGACGCCCCACGCGATACCGAGCGCTCTCTCTGTCGGTGGCGGCCAACGGCGCTGCGGCTGCGTGTGGAAAAGAAGGCTCGATGCGATGCAGGGTGTGGCCTCGCGAGGGGAGGCTCCGGAGGCGGAATCTCGCGTAACTGCGTTACTGCTGCTGCGCCCGCTGTCCTTCTCCCCTCCCCGCTTTTTTTCTCCCCTCGCTGGACCTCGACCTGCCCCTCGCGTCCCGCGGGTGCCTGCTGTAGCCACCTCGCTGCGCTGCGCTGCGCCGCGCCGCGCTGCCCATGCGAGGCGGCACTGGCACTGGCTCTGGCTGTGGCTGTGGCTCTGGCTGTGGCTCTGGCTGTGGCTCTGGCTGTGGCTCTGGCTGTGGCTCTGGCTGTGGCTCTGGCTGTGGCTCTGGCTGTGGCTCTGGCTGTGACTCTGGCTGTGACTCTGCCTCTTACTCTGGCTCTGACTCTGACTCTGACTCTGACTCTGACTGACACTCGCACTCGCACCGGCGCTGGTCTTAAAAATGGCGAGGGAAGCGTTCGCCTTTTCCATTCGTTAATCTCTACGACAGTATTTACGTAACATGATATTTACTGGTATTGGAAGTAATAATTTTTAAGAATATTTATATTATTATTTGTATCCTTGTTATTACAACACCATATTCCGAATGCACCGTAACATCAAAATCGTTCATTAAAGTACTAAGTTATGATCACTGAATCTTCGACTGCTACATAGTGTAAACATGTTTTCCAAAGAAAACGTCGATGATGAACGCCATGTTATCACAAAGAATCATTATCATTTTTCTAGCGGCTTAAAACTCATGTATTTATATTAATGATTAAAAATAGTTAATATATTTCTCTAAATGAGTTACTATAATAAACAACTTTTCTTCCGAACATTTGCCGTTTTGGGGTTAGCTCTTATCCACAATGTTATGAGTACAACACAATCAGTAACGTCTTGTCTACAAACCCTGCTTCAAAGTGGTGTCACATTTTTGTGAAATATGGTATGATAACATCTTTTTCTCTTATTTTCAAATATATGGCTTTGAAATATGAATTCTTAACTTTTAGAATAGTTAATCGTTCAAATAATAGAGAACTGAGCATTTAAATATTTTTGAATCCTCTACCTATTACGATAAATACATTTTTCGAAATGTTACGCAATTGTTTGCTGAATTAAAATATTATTATATTATTACGAAAATTATATTTACTTATGTGGAAAACAGAATTTATCACCTAAGCGAGAAACTGAAATGAGCAGCTCAGCTCGGAGTTAGTTGAATTGAACGAGTGTATCTCTAAATAAAAACGTGTACGCGCTAGGTTGTGTTACTGTTGAGGGGAAAACTTGAAGAGGCGAGGGCGGTGCGGGGGCGGTTAAGTGACGTGGGTGGAGGTTGCCCCCAAGAGTTTGCGGCCCCTCGCTCGCACCCGAAAGTCAGTTACAGTTTCGCGGCGACTCCGCCGGCAAGGCGAGGCGAGGCGAGGCGAACCCCTCTTCTGGAAGCTCTAGAAAATTAACCGAAGAGGGCGCCCCGCCGGGCAGGGGATGGCAAGGGCGTTGGCGGGGGAGGGGAGAGGGCGCTCCACCAGGCAGAGATGGCGTTGATGGAGAGGGGGATGGCGAGGGCGTGGGCGTAGGTGGGGTGTGAGAGAAGGGGAGTGGCGTGGGCGTAGGCGTAGGCGAAGGCGATGTGTGGGGGAGGGGGATGGCGAGGGCGTGGGCATAGGCGTAGGCGAAGACGATGTGTGGGAGGAGGGGTATGGCGCGGGCGTGGACATGGGCAAGGTGTGCGAGAAGGGGAATGGCGTCGGCGTTGGCGGGGAGGGGAGGGGATGGGGATGGCGGTGACGCAGGAGCGGGGAAGGGGAGGGTGGAGAGGGGAACGAGACGCGTGTTCCGCTGCCCCTCGGGGCGCGGTGCGTGCGTTGCCTCCGAGGCGACGATCGCCCGCCGAGGATTCCCGCTTGCGCACCGCGCCCTTCCGCTGTCGCTTTGTATCGTGCCGATGGAACAAGTTGTAGCGTCGGTTTGGAACACCCAAGAGGCGACGTGCACTCGTGATAGGTAAGGGACATTTGATAGAGTATTCTGTATTTGTATATCCTGAGACTTTTCTCTTGTGAGAAATCTGAATACCTAGTAAAAAGATTTGATGACCACAAACTTCTGAATGCGAGCCTTCTTGGATAGTGCCTCGTCTACTTGTATGTTTGGACAAGTTGAATATTTAGTTTGGAACACGAAATTGACGATGTGTATTCAAAAAAGTGATATGCAATAATACTAGGAAGGGGCTTTTAACAAAACCTCCTGTATTTGTATATCCTGAAATTTTTTTTCAGATGAAAAATATGAATACCTAGAATAAAGATTTAATACCCACTAATGTTTGAATATCAGTCGTTCTTGGGAATTGTCCCTCAATTGTTCGTCAGTCTAGACAAGTATCTTCTACGTCGACACACCAAATTGATGATGTGTAAACAAAAAGAGAATGTGCAATCGTAATAGTAGGTAGTGGGCATTTGACAGTACATTCTGTGTTTGTATATCTTGAAACTACTTTCATGTGAGAAATTTAAAAACGTGGTATAAAGATTTGAAGCCCACAACCTTCTGAATTCCAGTTGTTCTTGGAAATTTACCCTCTACTGCTGGTCTATTTGGAACACGTTTCTTCAGTTTGGAAGGCAAAATTGGCCGTATGCAATCATGATGGGCAGCGGGCATTTGACAAAACTAGTCGTTCGCAAGTGAAAATAAGTGGGGGGAAAGCAACGAGACATCTGGTTTCCTGACAAATTTTATTATTAAAATGAATTATACACACAAAGAGAATGAAATTATAACTCAAACGATAAGGTAATAAATTCAAATGATATGTTAAACCATTTACCCGATTACCAGATGGCGTGGAGGGCCTCTTTCCCAAATGTCGATTAACAATTTTTCAAATTGCCAAGTTAAAAATGTGGAAACAGAGAATTGAATATATTTCAGGAAATAAAATGTTTTTGTACGTCAGGCTGTAAGGACTCTTTCAAACTTTCCAGAAGTCACGCCTCTCGCTCTCGCCAGGGAGATCCGCCTATGGTCGGATCGTTCTGTAATTGTATGCCCTGAACCCATGTAAGAAATCTAATATCTAGCATAAAGATTTGATGCCCAATTCTGCTCATTGCTGAATACCAGTCGACTTTATAAAGCGGGCCTCGACTGCTAGTAGATGTTCGGCTTCGCAGGGGCAAGTTTTATCTTCTGCCAGAACGCGAATGTAGCGATGTAGGAATAATAACCAACAAGGAGCATTTCATAATATTTTTAAACTGTAAAGCCTAGTGCAAATTGCAAACAACCTTCTCAGCCATATTTAGACCTCTGTTGTTTAATATGGGTTTCTGAATGCGCCGAATTGGGCTAAGAATAGTGTCTCGTAGAACACATAGAGAAAAACTGTCATGTTGACGAGAGATGCTACTTTACGAATGTACTATGAATGACGTACTATTATTTTACGCCTTCCGGCCGTACCTACAGACGTCCCCTCCCCCGCATGGCTCTGCTTTCTTCAGGTGCACTTGGAACCTTGTGGTCCTTTCCAGTCTCGTCATCCATCACGGCGTCGGCTCGTGTACCTATCGCGCCTAGTTTTGCGTTAGCGGGAGCGAACCAGGCTGCGTAACTTATTCGCCATGCCGCTGCACCTCTTTGGTTTGTTATTCGCGCAGCTGGTCTTATCCGCGATCATACACACTACGGCAGAAGGAAAAAGGAGAAAAATGAAAATTTGCAAGTGTGATGGTTTTGCACATGAAAACAATAAGGATTATAATTTTTTTTAAACACGTGGATTTCATGTCGAAATACACTATGAATTTTTCCGTGATAGTAAACGATATTTATTTGTAGATAATTTAAAGATATATTTACTTCGGGAAATAAATCAAAGATGAAAGTTAATATCCTAGAACAATGGGCACTTGTAGAAATTGTCTTTATTAGTAGAAAAATTGGAACTCAGTATCATGTAGAGCTGCGAGAGGCATTTTTTACTCGTAGTTTAAACATTCCGTAAACAGGACATGTGTCTCAAGATATTAAGGGAAGTCAAACCTCAAAATAGAATAAAACAAACGGTTATCTTGTGTTACTGAATTACAACCCGGGTTAATCAAAACATAACACAACAGTGATGAATTGCAATAAATGCAATGTAAGTTTGTTGCATCTTGTGAGATTGTCAATCTCTTTTCGACATTTCCTACCACTTTTTCCTCCGCATGCTTACGTCCCTCTACGAATTTCTTTCCGCCCTCAGCTCATTTTGCAATTACTTTCCACCCTCGCTTTTAGTTTATCATTGCTCTCCATCTTCCCCCTTCCTCTCTCTCCTTCAACGACTTACATTCACAAATACCGCTGTTCTCCCCTTTCTCAATCTCTTTCTGCCTCTTCAGAGCTCGAGATTATTCATTCTAACCCTCCTTCTCACAAAGCCATTTCGTACATCTAATCTCTTTACAAACTAGTGCAACTCATTGAAAAATATATTGTCCTTTGTGTTTCTGATTAATGTTTGCGAATATCATTTACAGTCAGAGTCGTCTTCACAATCGAAATGTCCTTATACAAAGCTTCAACTCTTCACATGGCCAAAATTCTCTTTTGCTTTTGCTGATGTTTTCTGGTTGTTCCTTCAATACATATTTCGGGGGTTCTCCGATATACGTCATTCTACTCATTGTTTGTCCCCTCAAACTCCATCTAATAAATACTCCTTTTTCTTCAACTTGAGTTCATGTAGTTTCCTAACGTTCTTTCACATGGAATGCATAAGGACCTTCTCCCTAAAGATTGCTTCTTTTCTTTCATCACTCTTCACCCCTCCCCCTTCATACTTGTTTCTCGGTAGTGTTTTCAATCCATTCCCCTTTTTTATGTAATCTCCTCCATACATCTGTTTTTCTTTTCTCATTAGATCCAGGGTATATATGCTTCTTCCAGTGGCACTCATGAATCCCTATTACTGCGCGACTGCCTCTTTTGATGCTGTTAACACTACTTCAACAAGCTTCATCCTCGTGTATCACTTGCAGTCCATTTTCCACGCCTACCATTCAATCTGTCCGACGTCACTGCAATTCGCGCAACCTCTCGTTGTCGGCGGGAGCTTCCTCTCACTCCCCTCTCCGCCCCCTCCCTTGTTTCCCCCCCCTCCCCTCGCCACGTAGCTCCCTTCTTTCGCGAAGCGACGCTCGCCCACGCCCGGTCGTTGGCCGCGTCTTGAGATTTCCTCCCCCTCATCCTCCGAAATTGAAACCTCGCCGGGGTTTTATGTAGATTTTCTCAGCGGCAGTGTATTTTTTTTCTCGTCGAGAGCTAGAAAGAAAGAAAGCCAGGGGAAAAAAAATAAATATCTGTATCATAATCACGGGGAGGCTGCTCTCGTCGGACAATCCCGCGAAATCTAACTCAAGAGGAGCGGGTGCCCAGGAGGCGGTGAGCGGCGCAAACAGCGAGGGTGGCGGCGGCGACGGCGGCAGAAACGAAGACGGTGGCGGCGAAGGCTGCAGGGGAGAAGGCGGAGGTTGTGGCTACGTTGGCGGCAGCGGCAGCGGCAGGGGTGGCGGTGGCAGTGGCAGTGGCGGTGGCAGTGGCGGCGGTGGCAGTGGCGGCGGCGGCGGCGGCGGCGGTGGCGGCGGCGGCGGCGGCGGCGGCGGCGGCGGCGGCGGCGGCGGCGGCGGCGGCGGCGGCTGCGGCTGCGGCGGCGGCTGCGGCTGCGGATGGGACGGAGGCGGTGGTGATGGAGGCGGAGGCGCAGGCGGTGGCGGTGGCGGCGGATGGGACGGAGGCGGAGGTGGAGGCGGTGGGGGATGGGACGCGGCGGCGGAGGTGAAGTTGGCGGCGGCGGGGGAGGCCCCTCGACGCCGCGCATTTCGCGAAGTGCGCGCGCCTTTTTGGCACCGCCCCCGCCATCTGGCGGAGGATAAAGGCCGCCGCCCACTCCGTCAACGCCAGCTTCTCGCCCCCCCTCCCTCTCCCTGACTCTCTACAGCTAGCGCCGTAGATGTTTTCGCTTCTCCACAAGCTGCGTTGGTTGGCTGCCTGCGAGGGTTGCGCTGCAGTGTTGCGTCTAGGTGCAATTGAATCTCCAACACAATACGGTGCAATCTCTCTCATACTGTACATACTCGATGTTTTTACATAATTAAGAGGAAAGCGATAGATTTGTTTATATTTCGTTTCCTCTCCCTCATATCTTTGACATATTTCAAAGTATATCAAAAAATATCGAGTGCATACTTGGGTACATCAAAATTTCACTCTATGAAAACGTGCGAGTTACTCGTACAGTGTTAACGTGAAAAGAAATAACCCAATAAAGTTTCACATAAGTACCTTTCAATAACATATATTTCAAAAATTAATCAATTGGTAAAATATTATTCTAATAATTTTGAGAATGATTTTAACAAAGTTTTGTGGAATTCTACTACACTTTACTCTGCTGCATCACATTGCTCAACACTTCATAACATCACTGCTTCGTACGTTACTACACACTGCTCCTTCTTAGTCGACTATAATTATAATTCTTTGTGATGATGAAGATAACGATGATAATGACTCGTTAACCATTGACAAGTGCTGGTCAGATTGTAGTATTCAACCTTTCCGCCCTCACCGCTTCCGAGCAAGTAGTAACATGGTCAGTGGTTTGACAAAGCCTTCCATTCGATGAATGATGGTGTAGGGGATCATGGTAGTTGGGAATGAGGGGATCATGGTAGTTGGGAATGATGGTGGTAGGGTGATCATGAGAGATAAATGTGTCAGATATGAAGAATTATGGATGGAATGATAAGTCAGATATGATAAGCGGTGGGATGAGAAATCAACCACTTCACACACATGGTAAATACGCAAACCCTTAGACGGGAGTCGAACTTTTCGTCGCTCTCATGAATAGTGTTTCAAGCCCCTGAATCTTCAACGCTGGCTAAATTCTCAGTACAGTTTTTAGTTTCTTATTTTTTCCTATTACTATTTTTCTCTCAACCTCCCGGTTCCCATCCTGAAAATATGAATGTACCGCCCATTTCATCAAATCCTCCCTCTCTTGCTACCTAACAAAGCGTCCACTTCACTTGGTTTATTACCTTCTTTTCTGCCCTCTGCTCTTATTGATAATCCTGACATCTAAATTTGCAACTTTGGCGATATGTTGAGCATGCTTTACCTTTTCCTTTATACATTCATGAACATTATCTACAAAAGAGTTAAGGAAACATATTTTAAAATTATTTCTTTAGTTGAAATACAACGACCTATTTTCTAAGTACACTATTGAACGTGTGTTTGGACGTAGGTTGGAATTTTCTAATTCAGTGTTATGCAAACAAAAACTTTTAACAAAATGAAGACAAAATAATGCTGCTCCTTCTCTATGAACCTTGTTTGTAGAGAACCTTGTTAGTGAACTGCGCCCTCCCTAGCACTGTTCACGTTTCAGTATCCTTTTATAGTCCCCACCTGACCTTTCGTAAGTAATGGTAAGTGCGGTATTATAATGGCTTTGAATTCACTTTATATTTCTCAAAACGTTAATAGATGATTAGGAATTCAATATGCCTTTAAATAACTAGAATTGAAGGACGTAATATTCCGTTTGCGGTTGGTTAATTCTGTTAGAAGCATGCTTTCCATTATGTTTTCCAGAAACACAAACGGGAGATTAACAAATGTATTTGCCTGGAAATTCATACATTTATTAAATCCTTCAAAACAAAACAAAAATATAACGTCGATTACCACTTCCGTTCGTTCTTCGAACATCAGACATATTGCGTAGCTCGTTTTGCAAAGGTCGGGCGCATTTCTCCAGCTATCGGGCACAACAATGTCCCGCCTAGTCCTTCGGGACTTGCTCCCAATGTGCCATCCGTCGTTTCAATCTAAAGCAGTCCCTGCTTCGCTAAGCGTTCCTTCCATGCAGTGTCATTTCTTGGACACGGTACTCCTGGCGGAATTACGTGTTGTGTGCATGTGATTTTTTTCGACGAAACTTGTTCATTGTTTGAGACTCTTTCACCTTCTGTTGGAAAGATACGATTTTCTAGGGAAATAATTGCAAACAACTAGTTTTACTAAAGCTTCTCTTCAATTTTGAAATTTATGTTCATAGAAATGCAATAATTTTAGTCCAAGTAAAGTACTCTTAACAAAAATTGGAAAGAACACGTGTGTATATTATAATTTCTCTCAACATTTTTGTAAGGTTTACTTCAACTTTTGCAGGTATTTCTGAGCTGCGAGATATTTTGTCCCAAAAGCCTTCCGTTCACTCTGGTATTTCCAGGAAAATATGTTTTATTCTATTTCTACTCCCATAAAGAAAATGGGTTCCATCTCACTTCGAAGCTAATTTATTTTTTCGATATAGCAGTTACAGTTCAGGATAATTAAAGTATTCAGTAAAATTATCGCGTCATATGCAATTAGCTTTCATAATGAAAGTACACATAACTACTCTTTATAGCTGCCGTAATAATGTCAATCCATTGATAATAATCACAAAAGAAAGATTAACAGACAAGAATACTGATAAAAGGCATAACGTTTCTAGATGACAACTAACGAACCTCATTCGGTGCATACTACTCTGGACCTTCTGAAAATACCGTTCGGTCTTCTCCAGAAGTCACTTCGAAAGAACTACTAAAACACTAATATCTCTCCGATAGGTTGATATAAAGATTACTTACCGGAAGTTGCACGAGAATTCTATGTAAGGAGTACCTAACGATTTCAATACCTTTAAACCTAACGAACATTTCTATAATTCTTTTAACGTACTTTTATAGAAATATATATTTGCCGGACGTATGATTTCCCTACAGCAAGTGAACCTTGAAACTAATTTCCATTCATTCCAGATTGATTTTCTTAATCATTGCCAGCAAATTGTTATTTTTGTCATTGTATCTGACAAATTCTAATTATGTTATAGAGTAAAACCAAAAACAAGTAAAACTAGGAAACAAACTTTACACCATCAGTTCAACTAAAATTGAAACATTTTAATCAAACAAAAAATGATTTAAGAAGATCCAAAAGTGAAAAACAAATAAAATGACTTAATATATGTTGCAGTTTTTAGGATTGTAATTTAGTGTTAGATTAAAACATATTCAAAGCGGTAAAAAAAAGAAGAATGCATAACTTCCAGAACTAAGTATTGAGAATTACAGGAAGAAAGGTGAACGCCGGCCAAAGTAGCTATTTGGGGGGCGTCATAACTTAGAAATTAATCGACTGCTCTCAGAATTAGTCTGGATGCATGGTAGTGAGACAGGGACATGGAAAGACACGGGAAAAGTAGGGACAGCATACCTCACCATCCTCATCATCCCCACCTCATCATCTCCCGTTTCGGTATTCGCCTCTTCTGCCTTCCCAGCGGCGACAATGGCTTCCTGGGGACAAAGTCGGGTCCGGCGTTCCGGGATTAATGCCTCATCCCCGTTCCCCTACCCCGTCCCGCAGCCCGCTCCCCCTCCCTCTACGCCTCCCGGTTTCTTTGCTTATGATAATCAGCGGCCGGGCTCGCCCGCGCGCTCTTAGTATTTCTAAAAAAAGAAAAATATTGTCTGCTCAGCGGCGTCGCCGCCGCCGCCGTCGTCAGCGTCGCCGTCGTCAGCGCCGCCGCCGCCGCCGCCGCCGCCGCCGCCGCCGCCGCCGCCGTCGTCAGGGGCTTCATATATTTAAGAGCGCCGGTGAAGGCGCTGATAACGGCGTCTCGGCGGGTGGAGGATTTTCGTGGGATTTAATATCTTCGAGGCGCGTTTGTTTGCCGCCCGCTCCGCCTCCGCCTCGCCCCGCCCCGCTCCACCCCGCTCCGCCTCCGCGCCTACTGCGTGGACTTTCGCTCTGCGCCGCGCCAGCTACCCTCTGCATCAGCGGGCGACCTACCCTCAGCCCCAGTGCCCAGTATCTTCATTTCTCTGACCGTCTTGTTCCTTCTTTATCATTTCTTACTTTTTCTTTGTTTTTGAGGTTTCTTCCAAACTGTGGTGTTCCATTGTAAGTTTCTCTGCCTTTCGGTCTTGATATTTCTGCTATTTTCTCCTTGCGCGTATTTCTTGTGGTCTTTAATATTTTTTCCATGTGTCTGTAGGTCCGTATTTTCTATTTCTTCTTTTCTCCATATTTTGTATTCTGCTTATTTTTCTCTACATTTTATCATTAAATCGAGTGTATTAGTCGCGAATTTAGTCTTTCATTTTTACTTAATTTAATTCTTTTCTATTATTTCGTATCCTTTCTGTTGGCTTTTCTGACCATATATTTCTTTCTCTATTATATATTCTGTGTTTTTAGACATGTTTTCTCTCATCACTACAGACTTTGTCTTCGTCAGTTTCTCAAACTTAATTTCGAGGTGGTATTTTCTCGATTCGCGGGCACAATTTCAGACATTACCTTTGCATACACTACCATACACTCATACACTACCCCTAATGCGTCGTACCTCTCCGTAATCGCCTCATTTTAATTTTCCTCTCTTGGATTTTCCTTTCTAGTAGTATTTTTCACGGTTTAGCTATTTCTTTAAATGAACCTTTACTCAAAGTTTTGCCTGCTAGCAAGTGTTACGCAGTCAATGAAAAATTAAAAATATCTTACATTTCCGTTTATTTCCCTTAACAATAATGAACTAACAAAAGTCATTATAATAGGAATTTGTATTTTTGAAAATGTGCTTGAACGCGAAATTTCAAATTAAACTTCAAACAATCTTCAGTAAAGAAATATTTGCTTCTCAGAAGGTCCCTTCCCTCGTACATGACTCTAACAGCAACTCGCCCTCATTCACTCGCCTTCGATCATTCATTCACCTGACGCATCCCTTCTGCTGTCCTTCCCTCTTCCCCTGGCTCCAACCTCTCGGCTCGTGCGCCACCTCGCGCGCTTCCCCTCGGGCTGTCTGCTGGCGGCTCAGGCGCGGCACACCACGCCACACCGCTCTGCGCCACGCCGCCCTGACGCTGAATGTTCCAGACGTTTGGCGCGGGAATCGGATTCGCTCGCGCCGAGTGCATATCCCATTAGAGAATCGGATCGTCAAATTCACCGCGGCGCCGCGCCGCGCGGTCCCGCTCCCTCGCCATCGACCGTCGCCATCGGCTCTCGAGTGGGATCGCGGTGCGCAGCCGGGGCGAGGGCGGGGGCGAGGGCGGGGGCGAGGGCGGGGGCGAGGGCGGTGGCGAGGGCGGTGGCGAGGGCGGTGGCGAGGGCGGTGGCGAGGGCGGGACGGTGTGGGGCGGGGAGGGAGCGCGGGTGGGGGCGGGACGGCGAAAGAAGGGAGGAAGAGGTTTGGTCATGGGCGTGTAGATGAGGAGGAGGCTGTGCGGTGCGGATTACGGATCGGGAGTAGCACTCCAGTGCAGCGCAGTGTGGAGCGGGGTGGTTTGCAGCAGAGACACGCAGCGTGACGTTGCGAGTGGGCATGACACGCGGAGGTAGAGGCCAGGCCGGGGAGACACGAGGAGAGCGGAAAGGGACGGTCCCAGCTTCCACGTGCCACGCGCAGCGATGCGCCGATGGCTGCAGCGGTAGCGCGTCGCTGCGGCCACCCCCGCAACGAGCACGCGCGCTCGTTCGACACACGTCCGCCACGAGCGCTGCCGCCGCCACGCCGCCGCCGCTGCGGGGTTCTAACGCTTGCTGGTGTAACAAACTCTTATATATACTATTCATCGTTATTTTTATTGCTATTATTATTTATAATTATTTAAACCATTTTGTTTAAATTGGAACTTATCTTAGGCTGGCATACATGCGTTATTTAGCGGATACGCACCGATGTCTTGTATTTCTCACAGTGTTCAATGCCCAACACCATAAAAACAATTCTGAATTGCGGTATTAGGTTTCGAAATTTGTATATTTATTGTGTGATCCCATCGAAATATTCAATGCATAATCTTTGTCATTTCGAAGTCGGTTACGAATAGTTGGAGTATGTAGAAGTACCTATTATTTTGTGTAATTAATATTGTTTTTCTGGTTTTGTTTCGATTTATTGTGCTTGCAGTTATAATGTAAACTTTTTAAAGTGGTTTGAAATCACTCCTGCATTTATTTATAAATAAGGAGCTACATTTTTACGTGAGATGCGTTCGTAATGGAGATGATTACATTGGAAAAAGCCTGCTTACAACTCTCAACGACCTTCGTGCCTTACCTTCTGTACCTGTCCTGAATATAACTTTTTGTAATGTTATAATCAACGTAGGAAACTTAAGTCCGTATATCGGGTGCAATGTGCTTTGGGCCCGGCAAGTTAGTAAGTTTTTACGCCCTGAAATATTAAAACGAAATTTATGTTGAGTAATAATAGTAAATTTGTCCTCCCAACAAAAACTAAAATTTTATTTGGTTATCGTGGTAATGTTTATAAACACATTATGAGAAAGGTATAGAGATTTTTATGAAAAATCTTTTTCATGTGCAGTTGGAATAAAGCTAATGAAAAGAACCACTCGGTTATTCTTGTCTTCAAAACCATCGCCTGGGTTGGTAAGTGGCATAGGAGAAGAAACTGGATCTGACACGCATAAAACATCGCGCACGCAAAGTAGCCATTAAGGAAGCTAAACTTACCATCATCCTGGGTAATTCTGCGTGTTCCCGCATTCTGGAATCTACATCCGGTAGAAGTTGCGATGCGGGTCTCGCAACACCCCGGCCATAATCCGATGATCTCGGCCTCGACTTGTGTGGGGCAGATGGCTCTTGCGGCGCTTAAGCTGCTCCACCAACTATTAATGAACCTCGGGACACTCTGGCTCCGGCGGGCACCGTCCGAGCGCACGCAGGGCCGCTCGGATCAAGATGGTTCAGACGACTAGCCCGGATGTCGTATATCATCCATTGTACAATTTAGGCACCTTCTGCCTTCTCGTAATTTTTCTTACAATCGGACTTCACTATCAAAAATTGCCTTAATCTTGCGATAATGACTTCATTAGGAGCATCACTTATTTTTAGAGGGATGGGATTAATGGCGTTTATCTTGACGCACAGCAAGTAAAAGAAGATTGATAAATAAAGACTACATTACTGATATTCAGGAAATGTATGAAAGCGTTATCATCTTTTAATAATATTTTTATGTACAAAGTTTTAGAGAATTCTATATGTCACCAATGAGTTATGCAATTGTAATGACAAGCGTTTGGTATAAAGGTCTAATAGATATATCGACGGTGTTGATGAAAAACTTAATGCAATATTCTAAAAGCAATAAGAAAAACCTAGTACGGTTGAGTTATTACAAGTAACACATACTATGCCAACAACATTCGGCGTCACGCTTATTTATATCGTAAAAACTGCAGCGAGGTCTGTGTAGAAATATATTCACGAAATAAACTACGACAGACACTTTTTCGCATCGTTTCATTATAAAAACTATCCCGCCGCATTCAAAATTGCAGAAAAATATTTTGTTTGTCCAGACACAGCCACAAAAAAACTCTCCTTGGAATTGCGCGAGTTCGCGTCTGGATTTATCCGACGGAAACTGCAGGAGGCGCCACCGGCGGTGGCATCCGAACATTCCATCACAGATGCGGGGCGGGGCGGAGCGGGGCGGGACAGGGCGGGGCGGGGCGGGGCGGGGCGGGGAGCGGGCCGAACTGCACCTTAAATATAGAGAGTGGACAGCGCAATCTGAGTTTCAGCCTGGGCTACGTTTCCATCAGAGGTGGCCGCCTGCAAGATTCTGTTGATGAAAATTGAATTATTAATGCAATATTAAGTGAATTTGGTTCTTGCCACGAGGGTACTAATTAGACACAAAAATCAAATATTTTCTTACCTATAATTTTCAAGCAAATGTTACGAACATTTTGGTTAAAAAATACGTATCGTTTATGAATCAATATAAAACAGTTGTCTCGACAATCGTGAACTTTTGTTTTCAACGTGTCTACAGTTTTTCACCGTTAGTTTTTGATGGTTAGTAACGAAACGTGAGTAGAAGCAAAATCTCTCTCATGTATTGAAAACCTCGCGAAAGAAAAATATTTTCTCTTTTCATTTATAGTTATAAATAAAGAACAACTTTATTGGAGTGAATGTGTAAATAACGGCAGATATTTACACTTCATAAATGAAGTGTATATAATATTTGCAAATTTGAAACGATTAGCATCTCAGTCATGCGAAGTACTTATTATTAGATCCTTTGTGTTCTGTATACCCCAGAAGACAAACACATTAAGAGCACATGTTTTATCCGTAATTTTTATAAGCAAATTTTACTCATTTTGTACCAACTTGCAATTCGTGGAGGGCGTCATCCATAAATCATTTTTATATTTTGTTTTTCTCTTCATATTTTTTGTGAGTTTTAGTCTGTCTGGTGCCATTGTGCGATACGAAGCGGAGTGTCGAGCCCTGCGCTGGGCCGCTTGCGCTGAAAAACGACGGACAGAAGTAGTATAAAACGCGCACGGCAGACTGCGTTCCGTCTGCACGGGACGCGCACCTGGCTACCTGGTCTTCGGCCCGGGCTTTACCACGCACGAGCCATCCCTCACACAGGCTCTCCCACATACTGACCCTCTCACCTGCAAAATTTGTATAAGAGCGAATTTTGAATATAAGAATATTTGAGTAATTAATATAAGAGCTCCTACGACATTACATGTCTTCTCACACAGAGACCTCGTATAGGATCTGCCATGCTCAGGCCCATCTAAGCTCAGGCTCTTCAAAACTCGCGTCTTCCCACATTCAACCCTCTCTCCCACAACTCATCCCACTAGACTCCCAACTACTCTTTCACCCCACCCTCATCCCACTGGACCCTCATCCCACTAAGACCCCCCATCCCAACAAGACCCCCATCCCACTAAGACCCCCATCCCACTAAGACCCCTCATCCCACTAAGACCCCCATCCCACTAGATCCACGTTCAGACCTTTCTTCGCATAGGCCCTCCTACATTTAGGTCGACCCACACCCAGGCCACAACTTCGCCAAGCCCTCACACACCCAAGCGCTCAAACACCCAGACCCTCACACACCTACACCCTCTCTCACTCTTTCTTTCTCTCACTCTCTTTCTCTGCCTAGCATCCATTTAATTACGCTATTCAAACCATTCAATCGTTTTTGTAGTTCTGGATGAAATTTCATTCTCTATAATTCTTCCTTATTCCGATTCCTCTTAATGCCCGTATCATTTTTCATGTGTTTACTTTTGAGACTCTGCTAGCATATGTCATCCTTTGTCTCCATTTACTAAACTTCCTATTTTCTCTGCAGGTACCATGCTTTTTTCTTTGTTACTCTTCTATCCAAATTTTGTTTCTCATCTGGGCTTCTGAATATTCCGAGAATTACTACTTCTCAATTTTCAACAACTCCATTTTAATTCATTTATATAATTCATATATATATATATATATATATATATATATATATATATATATATTATGCTATTACAGTATTTAGTTTACTAAATACAGAAGCACAGTAAAAACAGTAAAAAATAAAATAGGATGGTCGCCACTAGCTATTCCATTATTCCCTAGCAGGTCTGCTCCACTTTCGACATATTCCAATTTTCATTTCCAAAATTTCCCCGTTCTTTTACTAATAAATTTATCCACCGCCACGCCCAGGCATTCCCTGGCCCCTCGCATCCCTCAGCCTCACTTCCCACCGCTCCCCTCGCATGTTCCTTTCCCGTCGGCGTCTCTGATACTCGTTCTGCATGGTCAGCTGCAATTGAATTTGAATCTTTATTGCACGCGACCGCACTGAAGATAATGAGTGAGTAGGAGATCATCGACCGGTTTGCCTGCAGGCTACATGTAACGCTGTATCGGTACGCAAATCTTCTTAATTATATATATTTTATAATGCTGTTAGGTGAAGCTCACAAATATATTAATTTACATGCATCATATAATTAGAGTTATTAAAATGTATGAGGTACGGGTGCATTTGGAGTTGTTTTTCACCTTTTAGAACGAGAACTTTTTGTGATTTCCGTTTGCCCACAATTACAATCGTCCTTGCAAGATATCAGCTTTCTAAGAGTTCCTTGTTTTCTTATGCTAACAATACTGCTGGACTAATGCTAACAGCGAATTGAAGTGATGAAGTAATGTCGATATCTTTGTGTATCTGTCCGTCCGACTTCTTTCAACTTCACAGACACAGTCGTAATGTTCGTGTTGATTCTGTTTCTTTCCTTCCTACATGTATCCTTCTACTAAACATGTTCTTTTCAATTTTCGTAAACAAGTTATTAGGTAGATATATTTTTCAAATCTTTGGTGTGAACAAGTGAGAAAACAAGAAATTACAAATATGTCGTATAATCTGCTAGTGTGTTGCAGAAGCAAAAATGCAGCTGAACAAAATCACCCAAAATTGGTTTTCAATAGTAGCATAGATATTACTCAGGAACAATAAATCAAATACTAGCGTATAATACTATAATAAATTAAATATTTTACCAAAAACAGTCTTTACGAACAGTACAAAAAGTAGTAGTACGGTACTATACATACAGTACAACAGTTATTTACGATCGAAGAATATTCAAAAATTGGTGTTCCATTTCTCAATAATATCTAATGGCGGGGGGATTCTTCCCTTGAACCGTACAGTTGCATGATATGGTGAGGACATATTGTTTCGTAAGCCGTGACACAACGAGTATGATAATTCAGTTGGAACGTGCAGTATGAAATAGAGGGAATAATTTCATTTTTTCAGAAAATATCGTTAGGATTCAACTGTTTTTTGAAATTTCCCCGAGTTCCGGGTTCCGACACATCTCATGCCAGAGGCTGCATAGCATTCTTTTAATATCAGCGCGCATTGGAAAATAGTAATATAGATGTTACGTGTGAATTACGAAAAATATCCAAAATTTAAGTCACCCATATATCTAAGTGTAATTTTTCAGTTTTAACCAAGAAAAATGTTTCCTTAATTCTTTTCATCTTGCAAAAATAACGCTCGAATGTTAAAGAAATGATATAAATCAGAGAGTTTGTAATATAGATAAATTAGATGGATATAAAAATGTTCAGGAAGTATTTGAAACGTCTTGTTTCAGAAATTATAGCATGTTGAATATTTCCAGAACACATGTCTTTTTATTTGTTGGTTTAACAAGATAGTAATATTTTTTTTCTCAAAATTCCTTGTTCTAAAATTATACAAAGAGTAAACTGTTTTCATTCCATAATGCTCCAATATATCTAGCTTTGCTTTTGGTTTTATTTCTGATGTCTACACTTTTGTTCCCGGCGTAAAATAAATTTACACTTGGAGTCACCAGTCTTTCTTATCTCCATTACTGCAGCATTCTTTTGAATATTCATGTACGTGTAAATCATCTAAATCATGATGTCATGTAGTTGTTGCAGCAGCTGTGACAGTGATAAGCACAATCGCACACGAGAATGTGCACATGGAGGTGAATTTGTACAGGACTTGGAGTTCAAAGGGAACTACAAATTTAGGCCTTAACATTTCTCAGAATTATAGTGTGGGCTACAGATTGTAGGATAACGTCAGTGCTAAAGGACCAACACCTACCACACGTTAACCTTTTCTCACAACAGGGCCTTGTCATTTTGTGAATGCAATTTGACGGCTCTGTACTACCGTATATCACTAATCTAATTATTCTTGTATTCCTTATTTTTTTGAGAAAGGACTTTACAATAAAAATAAAGATTTTCGGCCTTAAACTATTTTTATTTTCACAGACTGAATACGTTGTGTCAACCATTTTTGATACCTTCAGAAGTTTTTGCACAGGTAGATGCACATTTTCTCGCCAATATTATTATTAGAATAAAATAAAATATTTAATATTTTGAAGTTTTAAACAAAATAGTTATTTCATCAAATAACACGTCCTAAATTAAATTTCAGCAAAAAAGTTAGTGAAAAAATGAGTAATATTCTTTTGTTTGGAAAATGACAGTTTACACTTAGCTTAAATATACGTACATTTTTTTATCCACAAAGTTTTGATAGGTGTAATGCTTTCATTGTGTTCGATGTTTTGTAGAGCAACATTTAAAGTTTTCGTGCTGTGGTTCTCATCGTTGTTTAATTATTCGTTTATATCACAATGTTTAATTTTTTTGTGAAGTAACATGAAAAGCTTCCTTGACTGAGGTGTGTGATAAACTGGCAAGTGGTTCGTCATAATTTTCGTCATTAGAACCTTCATTTATAAATTTGCAAAACAGTTCATGCATTTGCGAATCTGATCTGATCTGATTACTTTGTGATCGTTGAGTAATTGTAGTAAGTCTCTCATCAATTTCATTTGCTTGGTTATCATGGAAAATATCATATCCCAGTTCTGACGTCTGTGTCATGTGCATTCCTAGTTTGCTCCATGTCGTTCATCTCTTCTGCCTAAAGTTTGTGCAAAGCTTTTTGCGGTAGTACGGTTTTATTTCATTCTGTGTCTCTGCTTTTGAGTAAACTGATTCCATGGCTTCAAAATGGCTACAGGCATATCCTGTTGTTGTTTTTTCTCTATAATCGAACTAATGTATTTTCTTCGATAACGTATTTTCAAACCACTCGATCACACCTTGATCTATCGATAGTGCAAGAGACGTTGCGCGTGAATTGGCGCGATCTGGCGAGAGCGGGCGTGAGCGGGCGAAGAGCGGGCGAAGAGCGGGGGGAGAGCGGGCGGGAGCGGGCGAGAACGGGCCAAGAGCGGGCCAAGAGCGGGCCAAGAGCGGGCCAAGAGCGGGCCAAGAGCGGGCCAAGAGCGGGCCAAGAGCGGGCCAAGAGCGGGTCAAGAGCGGGGAAGACCGGGCGAGAGCGGGCGAGAGCGGGCGAGAGCGGACGAGAGCGGACGAGAGCGGACGAGAGCGGACGAGAGCGGACGAGAGCGGACGAGAGCGGACGAGAGCGGACGAGAGCGGACGAGAGCGGGCGAGAGCGGGCGAACTGGTGATCGAGCGACGGTTGAGCGGCCGAGCAGTCGATATCGGTCGGTTGGAGGGGCGAGCAGGCAAGCTGGCCAGTGGAGCAGCGACTGCGAAGGCAGCTGGCCAGGCGGCGCGCGGCGTGCACCGCGCCCTTGCGTTCATTTTCTGCCCGCGTGCGCCAAGATATTGCTCCATTAGCGGCGCGCCACCGCAATTGGTTTTGCCTCCGGCCGCAGGCGTCTGGCGCCCCGGCCTGCGATCGCGTGGTTCGCCATCGTCGCGCGCTCGACACTGCTGCCAGGGGTCTCTGAAGAAATGAAGTTGGCCAAAGAGCTCCTCCCTTTACTCCAGTCACACGATTGCCCAATAAAATAGAACACTTTGTCTCATAAGTTTTACGATTGCTTACACTAAATTATTGTTGAAATGTCTTCGTTTACTATGGGAAGAGAGTAGGAATTATTGAGGTCTTATTGAAGTGTGTCACATTGGTTATGAGTTGTTTCCGCAGATAGGCGTTGAAATACTAGTAGTGTTATAGTTTCTTGTAGGATGGAAGTGGTGCTAAAGAATCCACTAATGAAATTTCGTACGAACAATTATGTTCTCAACCATTATATTTTATATTTGTATTGTCTATTGTGCATTATTATTTTATGTTCACTGCTGATCTGTTCGGCGTACCCATTCAATCTCAATTAGAAGCAAATTTTCTGCAATTAAATAAAAGTTTACGAATACAAGTAAATGTTAATTTAGAAACAACTCAAAGAAAAGGTCTAGGGTATCACAGGTATCACTAACGTATTTTTTCTAGTCAACAGAGCACGTTTGGGATACTGTCGGAAACCACGTCACGTCATCCCTCGGTATAACTAACAGGATTTAGAAGTTATGATGCACTCTACTGCGATTATTGATTTTTCGCTCCCAACAATATTCTATCCCCTAATGTTTTAGTTTCAATTTTAGTGGCGCCCTGCGTCGTTTAGCAACAGGAGAACGGCATCCCAGCGCATTAACGATCGAGGGGAAAAGCGAACGACTATGGGCCGAGGCGTGTCACCCCCAGATAAGGTCTCCCCTATGAGGCGGCGGCGGCGGCGGCGGCGCGAACAATCAAAGCGCGGTCCCCGGGTGATCGTGCGCGCCGTTTCGTCCAGTCAGCACCTCGGGAGCATGTAACGTACGATGACGCGCGCCCGGGAGACAGCCGGGCGGCATCCAGGCGCATCCGCGGGGCCTCTGCTCTCGGTGGCAGCCGGGGACGTCTGCTTTCTTTCGTAGAGTAGGTTTTTGTTTACTCCCATTTGATTTAAGACGGATCTTTAATGTTTATATTCGAGGAAGAATAAAACACAGAAAGATCACATCACATATTTTCATGTCATGCATTGTACAACTTTTGACTATGTTTATTATTCTCATGTACTGTTTATCGGTAAACGAATATACAAATATAGCATATAAAGCGCAAATAGTGCAGCAAGGGTGCACGTTGATAATTAGGTATGTTTGTGAAATGTAGCTGTAGAAAAGTTGGGATGTTCCTCCTTATACTATAGTGTAGGGAGGGAACGTGAAAAGTTCAGCATTACTGGTCGCACAATACACAAATTGCACTCATCCATGAATAACATGCAATGTAAAATGGATCGGGAAAATTGCCATGTATGTTCAGTAAAATGTACGATATTTCAACTATGTGGTCAGATGTTCATACATTTGAAGAAAACGTGAAAATAACATTTATCTAATAATTTCCATTAGGCGAGGTTAATTTTAAGGGTTTCTGTCGAAGTTAATAGTATGTCAGTAAAACATAAATTGTCAAGACAAGATGATTCGAGAATCTAGATAAGGTGAAACTAGTTGATCAAGAAGTATTTAGAAGTCTCTTCGTGCGTTATTACTTTTCAAGATTATTTGCTACAATAGAGTGTCACTAATCATTAAATGATACATAGGTCTTCTGTGTATATTCATAAAATGATACTGTATGAGTATTACAGGTCCTTTGTATTCCGCTTCTAGGTTAATTGAATGCAAGTGATGCATTTAGCAGACACAGAATCGAGTTATCGCGCTGTTCACACGAATTACGAAACATCTATTGAAAAGCAGTTGCATCTGCTTTTCAATAGATGCAGAAGTGATTCCTGATTTCAAATTTAAATAGGTTTAAATAAGCGATTAACATTGTTGATAGTAATACATGTGTGCGTACATAAATTACGGACTATTCGATCAGCAGGCATTTGATATCCAATTTCACTCCGAATCTGTTCTCATTTCAGTTTGAATTACCTTGGGGTAACAGGTGTTCAATGACCGTTAAAAAGGGTAAACATATTCTTTTAACGGATTTTTAACACATTTAGTATACTCAGAATTCAGTTGTAAGGAAATAAAACGTACATGGCACAGTTAATGAAAATTTCGGAGATAAATACACTAAAAATTGCAAATGATTATTTATAAAATTTGTTTTCAGAGAAATCTATTTGCAGCCATTATCATCCTCTGGTCATCAATTTGAAATAATCTCTATGAAATAAATTTTCTTACAGTATATTCTGAATATTGTATAAACTACGATGTGATATTTAATGTTTGGCAGGTCTAAATTCGTTTGAAAGTGTAAAACTGACATTCTTGAAGTAAAAATATCACAAACAGAAAATAATTTTGCAATACAATTGCTACTCGGAACTCTTTTAAATCCGTTCACTAGTGACTCTAATTCACTCTCTTTACTTAAATCTAAAATTATCTTGGATTGATCTGATTTGCCCAAGAAATTGATTAGTGGGTCAGGATATTTTCCTGTTCTATCACGAGAAGTCAAAGGTGTGTCAAAATTTGCCCGTTAGCTTTTCTGTTCGACACAAAATTCCCTAGCAATTGTGAATAATTCAGTGTACAACACGTTTCTCTTCCTTGCATGTATTTTTACATCTTGTTCATCAAGTCATTACTCCGCAAAACTACATTTTTAGCGTGCCTGTTTTGCTTAACAGGACATAGTAACTTAAGCAATGACTTCTCTTTGCGAAGTCAATGGAAAAGGTAGGGGCAGTGGGATACATTTTTACACCATAATATGCCTTTTCGCAGGAAATTGCATTCAAAATTATGATAATCGAACATGCGCGAACTTGGCGTTGAAATTTCTTCCTGTAACACATGTTGTCAGAATCCATGTTATGTGGATCCTAGATACTAAAAAAATTATGGGCAGCGAAACGTCCGTCTATCTCTCTGTCTGCTCCAAACTTTTCTTTATTTTTTTCCCTCGGCGTGACCAAAGAACACTGAAAATTTGGCGAGGTCACGTTTTCGTTAAAGTCTGAATTTTCAAAACTTTCAAAAGCGAGATATAATGCGAAAATATGTGTTTTTTAAGTCCTACTAGTTTTCGAAAGTTTCAACACGGCTACAAAAAAAACTGTATTGATTGTCGTTGCCGTATATCGGCCTCGCGTGGAGAATTTCCAACTCCATTATTATCCGAGAGAGCAGCCTCTGCGGAATGCAAGTCGACGTCTTAGGGCTGCGGAACAAGCGAGTGGGGGCGAGGGGAGCGAGGGGAGCGTTTAACGTAGCGAGGCCTGCTAAGTGCTCCCCCTCCGCCGATCCCTGAACGACGACGCGCACCCGTGACGTCACGCGTGACTCACCGAGCGAGCGCCCAGCACGGCGGCATCCGGTTCGAGTCCCGGGCTCTAGTCAGGCTCTTCGCGGAAGTGCAGCGCTCATTGTTTTCAAGTATATCACCGTTCGTAAAAAAGACGGGGAATTGTAAATGCCATTACAATAAAATTTTTCTTTAATTCGTGTTCTTGTTAGACACGCTTTTATTTTTAATTCAAAAGTAAATTAAGCAGTAAATGTTTTACTGATATTACAAAAAATATAATTTTAATTTGTCTCATTAACCGTTATTATTGTTGTCTTTACAACTTCACTTCATCACTCTCACCGTTTATTGTCTTCTGTCTTGTACTTCCTACTATCAAGGGCACTAGAATAGTATACCTTATGTCGAAAGACCGTAATATTTACCACACTGTTAATTAATTCCGCGAGTTAACACTTCACTATTGAAACTAGGATACAAGATAGGGCATATTTCTGACTGTTGACTTACCACTACATTTCATTTCATTACCATAGCTAAAGCTCTCTCTTAAGCGTTAAGTTTCAGATGGTTATTTCTTATGCTTCACTGCTGTAGTTACATACAATTTAAATATCATGACAAATTCCAGATTCGTGTAATAGTTTTTTGGTTATAAAAAACTATCTTGAGTTCTTAAAACATTCGAGAAAGTCAATGAATATTTAAGCTGTACAGCATGTGAAGAACACAATTTGCAAAATTCATTAACTTTTATTTTCATATTTTAAGATATGGGCGGTAAGTACAATGAAATTGACTTGGCCTAGTCTCTTACTTCGAGTTCGATCTTCATACACGAAACGTAAAATTCTGAAAAGTCCTACGAGTATGATGTAGCTTCTGTTTACTGCAGCGTAGAAGAGAACGATTATTTTAGCCATTCTTCATTCTTTACGACTAACGTGTTTTATTGACATTTAACGAATCATGGGTCTCCGTTTGCAGTCTGGCGTCTTATGACTGCGGTAGTTTGCATTTGTAAAAAGAAGGCAGTTAAATTTTTCTTCTTTATTCGTTGTTACGGTTTATTCATTACTGTGATTAAGATACAATGTTGATTTGCAAGTATTCGTTAAGCAAAACAGTAAAGTTAAGCATTTGCATAAAGGGGTCGTTAAGTTTTATGAATGTCACGACGGTTCAGCACTGTATTTGTAGGCCTTCCTTTTCTTTGCGAAATCGTTTCGTCAAATGTCAGGGAGAAAAGCGTATTAATTGGAGAACAACCAAGACGTGAGGAACTCTGGGTTTATATTCAAAACGTCATTAAACCTAGACTTCATTATATTTTTAGTTAGGTGAGTTGCGCCTTTGTGTTGCAGTTTTGCTTTAAGATTCAAGAACTTTGCAAAACCGGAAAGCAAGAGATGCAATTGCGTCAGATGAAATCGCGACGCAGGGAACTTTGGACAGTAAACTAACGCCGATACTCCAGTCAACGTAGAGCGTAACACGTTGAATAAATTTCTTTACTTCGTTAACTCTGTGCATCGAGTCGTTTAAAGACGATTTCCATCTCCGACCTCCTTATCCTGAAAATTCACGCTGAAATCTGACAAACTCTGCCCGTCTCCGCGTCCTTCCGATAATTCGTCACCCGCCTCCCAACCTGAAGGAGACGGCTCGCTGCAATGATCGAATCTGAAGGGAGAGAACGTTGCCTCCGCCGGGCACGGAAGAGGATGGCACAGCTGGGGGTGGGGGTGAGACGTATCGTGTTGTGACGGTGAGATGGAGGGAGTCGAGAGGGGGCTGAGAGAGTGAGAGAGTACGTCGAAAAAGATAGGGCTTTTGGGGGCGAGGTGAAGAAGATGCGAGGAGAGATGGAATGTGGCCAGAATTGTGGTGGCGGTGATCTGGAGGTAGATGTAGAGGGGGAAAACAAGGAAGTGGAAACATAGCCGGTGTATGTGAGATGAAGAAGCGTGGAGAAATGGAAGATGGCATAGAAAAAGAATAGATGAGCGAAGTGATAGAGGGAGAAGGTAAGGAGTATAGAGATATATGTAAATCACTGGAGTTGCGAGTTGAGACAGGCTGCGACCAAAAGCCTGATATGGAACAGAGAATAGGTCCTAGGGTGACGGGGTAGGGAGGTATGATTCGGAATGGGGAGAGACATGACGATATTAAACGGGATGAAAAGAGCTCGGCCGCGACAGGTGAAGGCAGGAAGGTAGGGGGAAAAACTCGGGGGTGCAGAAAAATAGAATGGTGTGGGATGACGTGGGTTAAGCCGGGGCGGGAAAGAATGACATATTGAGGTCAGAAATTAGTGTTGGCGGGGAGAAGAGGCGGCAAGGGAGAGACAAAATGGAGCGCTGGAAACGTCGGCCCGTTGCGGCAAAGGCGATTGGCTCGGGAGGAGCCTGGTAGAGTGAGTCAGGCTGCAGCAGAGTTGGCAAGAGAACGTCTGAGCGAGACTACGAGGGCGGGGCGGGGGTGCGCCGCGCTGTGGTAGCTGAAGAGAGTGCACGAGAAGCGGGACGTCGGCGCCGCAGTGCAACGAGGAGCGAATTCGACGCGGAGAGGGGCGGTTGGGATGAGGGATGGATGCATCTCCCAAGGGCTGCACGGGAAGGGCGGAGGGGGAGAGGGGAAGGGTGGCTTGCAGCTCGATCGCGAAACTTGAGCTCCCCATGCTAACGAGGGACTTGAAGTCTGTTGGCCGCTTCGCCGTGCCACAAAGAGCTCCCTGGCTCGGGTTACGAGATCGCGTAGGGTAAATTGCAAATGGAACCGTATGGGATGACTCAATTTATCTACTTAATCAATGATGTTAGTTAATTTTTCAAAAGCACATAACAATGTAATATGTGTTGTCTAATGTTTTTGAGAAACAGTGATTTATTTTGGAGCTAGTTAATAATTTGGACCACTTCAAAAATAAGAAAGTGCAATACCTTGTTTATTTTCAAAGACAATATTGTTAAAGAAATATAATATTTTAATGAATATTAAATAATAAAAAATAGAATATTTTAATCATTTAATAATCATTATATATTATTTTCTTACTTAATTAAAATTGTTGAGAAGTTTGTGATATTTTGTGATTCTATAAACATTTCTATGTTTGTGGTATTTGCTCTGTCACCTTTGCAGGATGGTATACATTTCTTTGATTTCATTTTATTTTCTGTTAATGTATGTTCAGAGAGTTCAGAAATACCGGATTTGCTATGACTCGCGTTCTTAATACCAGAAACAAATACTAAAATGCTATTGAATTATTTTTATTATTATTATTATTATTATTATTATTATTATTATTATTATTATTATTATTATTATTATTATTATTATTTATTATTTATTAAACATACAATTATCACAATTCGAGGAATATAAGGTCTCATTATCTTTAGACAAAGTTGTTTGTGGAACAGTTTACTTACCATAGACAAATGCTGGTCAGTATTTTATCAGCAGGTAATGTTTCAATGCAATCAGGTATAATGTCCAGTTATTTTATGTAGTGTCCTGATTACCAGTTTGTAACGTGTGAGGCACAGTTGTAGATCGAATACGTAACAAAACCGCTTCACATTGCTTTAATGTTTATAGATTTGTTTCCACAGAATAGTGCAATGCATATATTCGTAGAGTAAACTTATTTGAACATTGAAGAAACATAAATGCATGTTCCGCGCATTACACACGAAGAAAAATGTGATAATATTTCGCCGATAGAGAGCAACTTTATTTTGCAACGTGAGTAAATTACTTTTTACTATTTGTCACTCGGTAAAATATTAAGGAATGCTCTGTCTGTAACATGCAGCAGCACGCTAGACGCGGGTTGAGTTGAAGAAAGAGGATCGGGGATGTCGCGAACCAGGGCAAAGGCAGGAGGGACAAAGTGATGGGGTGCAAAGGGGCGGGGATGAAGGGACGGAGAGTAAAAATATATGGGGGCAAAGGGAAGGGAGGACAAAGGAACGGGGACAAAGAAATAGGGGGCGACAAAAGAATGTGATGGGACAAAGGGAGAGGGAGCAAAGGAATGGGAGAGCAAAGTAATAGAGCGTTGGGAAAGGGAGTCTCCCACCGTCGCGAGCGCTGAAGGAGCCCTGACGAACCCCCTCTCGACGGACTCGTCAGGGCCCCTGTTCGTCACGCGCGCCGCCAAATGGATGGCAAAATTAATTACAATTTATGACTGCCTGCGACTTAATTGTCACTTAACGCCCTTATCCGCGAGCGGCGCTGGCGCGCGCAGTCCCGCCCACTCCGCTTCCCCTCGTCTGCCAACCAGTTCACTCGCTGCGCCTCATGTCTCTGTCCCCGTCGCCTCCTCGCCTCCCGGACAAGGCGGTCCTCTACGGTTGGCTCGCACTGCCGCATACAGGACGTGTCGTTTTACATCCCTAAATCCTCTCCCAGTTCTCGTTCCTCGAGCCTCGCTTCCATCGCCTGTCTTGCATTCCGTATTACCGCTTCAGGCCGATCTGTGCAATTTCGTACTGTAGATCAACGCCCCTGCCCATCCTTCTGCTCCATCGCCTCGACCTGTACGTCAGCAGTCTTTTTGATCACCGACACGTTTATTCTTATTAGCCAATTTTATTACAATATGTGTTGACTTGTTCCTCGCTGCCCCTTGACTATTGCGAAAGTTTCAACTAAATGCGTCTCACTCATTGTCTCACTCATTTTCTTGCCATTTCTCGTTCCTAACCCTCGTTAAAGTGCATATAAAATTTCTTTTATTCGTCTTTCTTTTTACCTGTATTTATGTCTGACTTGTAGCGAACCTCTGAGTTCTTATCCGTTTACATTATAATCCATCTTCGCCCTTCATCCTGTTCAATCTCAGTATTTTCATCCGTCATCTTATACTCTCTCGACTACCCTCTCTTTCTCCTCAATTGTTTTATTTTCTTTCGTAACCTCACTAAGTATTCACCCGAACTTTCCCGTAATTTCCTTCCACCCACCTCTCCCATATTCCCCACTCGTTTCCCTTTCCCTCCCGACTTTTTCGTCACTCCCCACCATCATTCATTTAATCGTCTTCTCTGCCTCCGCTCGCCTTCCCTCCTTGTAACATCTCTCGCCCTGCCGCGTCTAGGGAACAGAGTAGCTGCTCTAAAAAGGAGCGGGATAGGGGCGGGGCGGGAGCGGGGGCTGCGCTGGGGCGGGGTTGGGGAAAGGACAGGGGCGCCGCGCCGCGGGCGTCGCGAGCGATGGGCGGCGATTTTTCTTGCCCCCCCCCCTTCCCCCTTGGCCCGCTCGCTGTCGCGAGGAGCGAAGGGTCGAAAGGACGACGCTCGATTGTGAGGGCCAGCTCTAGGCGACGGTGCGAAGTGTTTCATTTTTGGTGTCACCCATCGAGCTCTCCTCAGTGCAGTCTCTTGCAACCCAGTTCGATGTGTTTGGCGTTGTTGACGTAGCATATGTGACAGTATAGTGCAGTAGATGATCAATTCGAACTTCCTGACGCTAAAATTGCTAACATTATAACACATGATAGCCTAAAATGACCCAAGTCATGGCTAACTTATGAATGTGATATATCAAAAGCAAAAAATAATAACGCTTTATGAAAAACTTTGGCGGGATTAACAATTTAATGGCCTCTTTTACTTTCGTCCCCACTTTTTTGTTATTAAATATGTTGTTCTTACCGCCATTCTCCTATTTTCGGCGAATTTCCGACACTTAAAGTTTCAGATCATTACTTTTTTCTTTGACGCATTATTTTTTTGTTAAATACAATACTTTTCTTACCATCTAGCTGATAGGCATGCTTGGACATTTCACTTTTAACTTTACCCTCCTGTTCGTTTCTTTCTTTCTTCCGCTCTTCTTTTTAGTGTATTCTGAATCTACACACCTACTTGAAACTAATAGCACTGCATTACGCTCTTCTCATATTCTTAACTCCTTTCTTCGATCATCTCTCTTTGAGTAAGGATCTTCAGTTCTCCACATTCCATTCGTACTGGATATTCTAAATGTCTACACTTATTCACTAAGGCAAGAGGACGTCTTTCTTGAAAATTTCTCTAAACTCATCACGCTTGTTGCGAGTAATAAAAATGGTATGATTTTTGAACTGACAATGTGACAAAACTTTATATATATCTATATATATATATATATAGATATATATATTTATATATATATATATATTCTAACAGCCCTTTTATCACGCACAAACTGTATACCTTCTGCACACACAGCCGCATGCACTGTAAGCGGGTTGTTAAGATATTATGCTCGTGAAGCGAGCTTAGAATCTCAGGAAGCAGGATCTTTGGGGTACGAGAAAGGTCTGAACCCTTGACACAATAAAAGTCACACAAATCACACATAAACGAGCATATAATTCACTCCAAAATTCTGTGGCATGAGTTGATAACAACGAAAAACAAATCAAAAATAGAATTACACTTTCAAAATGATCAAATAAATACAAATAAGCAACCTTTACAGCCTATTCAATAAATGAACACTTAATTTTGTTCAGAACTAACTTTCTGAAGCAATTTCTTTAACCAGTACTGGGAATTCCCTTTGAAAATTCAATACGTCTAAATTTAAGTTATTCTAGTTACAATTGCACGTGAAATTAAACTTAATTTACAATCTCTTGCCTTTCTTTAAAATATTACATACAATAAATAATATGTGGGCAAGCGCACTACTCTCAATTTATCTTTTAATTATAACTGCTAATAACAGAATAATGACTGCTCCAATAGAATGGTTTAAGGCAAGCAATAACGCATTAAATCTCCCACTACCAAGCTGCAAATTATTACCACCCGTGTCCTCAGTTTTCTAACGCTTCTGAATCTAGTCTTTTCCCTGCCGACGTGAACTTGACCTAATTTCACGGTTCTACAGGTTACCTCGAAACTGTCCACTTTCCAACCTTGAAGTCGCGTGCTGCGTTCCGCACCGCGTTGCTCGATTCCGAAGTTCTGCGTTGCCTGCGCTGTCCTCTTGCGTCTTTTTCTTTCTTCCTGAACGGCGTCTTCTCCCCGGTCGACTCGCGTATTCTTCCGTCTCCACTAATCGGTTTCTTCTCCTCCCACGGCTGCTACCGCCTTCGATTACGCCCAATTTGTAGAAAATGTCCCTTGCACTTCCCTGACTGCTAGTGCAAGTACCTCGCTCGTTCCTAACTTTTATTCTGTTAATCAAGAACTTTCAGAGCTTTCCTCACAACGGGCAACTTTTTACTTCGCGTATTAGTTAATAGAAGAATACTTCACTAATTCCTCACTACTTCGCGGACGACTAGCTAGACGTCTTTGCAACGCCGTAAACTCCTATCTAAATAGTCGTTGCGGCGGCAATTACTACCTAACCTGACGAGCGCTGATGAAAATCTGCTTACTTGCCGAGCGGTGACTTACTAGAAGAACTGCTGACCCGACGCGTGCTGGCAGAAGAGAGATGTTGACCCGATGCGCGCTGGCTAGGAAAAGAGATCTTCCGCTTGCGTATCCGCCCATTTATTGGCGTTGCCTGGGGAAATTCTCTGTGGCGGGGGTAACTTCTCCTCCTTCAACCCTTCACCAGTAAAACGTGGCTTGATAGTTCGTGGTGACTAGTACGAGCAACGGATACCAGGCTTCGCGTTTTGCTACTCTGGTTTTCGGCTGCTCTTCTCGCTGCCTGTGAGCGTTCATGCCGATGAAACGGTGGTGTTATGGGGTTGTATAATCCCATATCGCCACAAATATATATATATATATATATATATATATATATATATATAGTGTGTGTGTGTGTGTGTGTCATTAATTACTATTTATACCTACCGACATTTATGTCATTGGAATATGATCTCTTTTCCTCTGGTCGCCTTTGTTCGCTATATGCTGTTAGTTATTCACACGTATTTTACTGTTATTTTAAGCCTTCATTTCAAAAGACTGCAATGAATTTATATTGTATTTATTCCAAATATTTGTAACATGTGCACGATGAGGTATATTTATGAGCTCTTTTACTGTTGGCAGTTCAGGCATCTCTAGGGATTACATTTGTAGGGACAGAGAAAACATTTGTGGCAACGAAGTTCCATGTCACGTCTGTCAATCAGCGTAATCGGCGTGTTTGACAGTAGTCTTTGTTTTTCTTTACCGAATTTGTACTTCATAAACATTCCATTTAATATATAATACTGTCCTCGAAATGTACTACAGATGAAGTATTTAATAAAGGTAAGTTTTTCGCCTCTCATGTAAAATGCATATATTAATTCAATTGGGGCAGCACCAGGCTCATGGTTCATCCATATCGCTTTATTTGATTTTGAGATGGCGTCCACCCAACTGATTTAACATTTATATCAATTAGCTGTTTATAAATGTGATCCACCTTTCTCGATCACAGTTGGTTACTTATTTAGAAGATCGTATCCGATATTCATTATTCCTCGTTTCACGATATGTTTCTGTTGTCGACTAATATTTTCCAGTGCGCATAATTTTCAACCTCCAACAAAAAACCTTGCATTCCCAGCAGCACATTTATCTTCTGCCTTGTAATCTTTGCATGCATCACATTTATCACATCTGGGGCAGGTGTTTGCAAATGCCTCTATAGCTAGTCGTAGTTCGCAGAATGAATCGAGTGCAGGTTTAATTCAGTTTTGCTGCATCAACACTTACGCTTCGGTTTCATAGCGCCCCAAAACATTACTACAGCGATGTTGAAACAATCCCGCTATTCTCCAAGCCGGCATAGTGCCCTCTTTTCACGACTGAATCATGCGTCTTTCAGTACTTTCCCCGAAGGCGACAAAATGCACATGCAAATAAGCCCGGTTGTTTGCCGAGTTCCGAGTACAACGCAGTCTTAACAGAACCGAGCGCAATGCGATGCAAACCCGCATGTTCGGCCCTCGCTAATATCTCTCTCTCTCTCTCCTCGTGTGTTGCAGGTAAGTCGCCGGCAGGCGCTGCGCGTCGGCGTCGGCGTCGGCGACGGCGCTAATGCAGGAGGCTTGTCCCGCGGCGTCGGGGCGCCGCGCCGTGGGGTGCGCGCGCAGGCGGCGGTGGCGTCGGCGTCGTAAGCGGCTCGGGCGCCGCCGCGTTGCCGCCGTCGCGACGCCACGCCCGCCCGCGGCGACGCGTGTGTAAGATCGGTGTGGCGACGATGCGCCGTGCTTGGCTGTGGTTCGGTTGACGACGGTAGCTGGATGAAATTTCCTCGCAACACACTGCATGCAAAGCTTAATTGCGAAGGGAGTTTCAAGGGAGCCGTGGTCTAAGTTTTTAAGTCATGAGCATCTTATAATATATTTGCTCATGTAATAATGCATTGCAATGGATGCGTTATAGCATGTTATCTCATACCTATTTTTCATTTACCGTGATTTACGTTAACAAGATACCATTTGTGAGTTGCCAATGAATGCTTTCCAGGTATTTATATCTATTTAACATGGCTATGTATGCTTCTTAAATACGAGTAATGTAGATTAAACGAAAAGAAATAATATATCTTTATGCAGATTATTTGAGTGAATGTAGGTACAGATCAATGAGTACTGTAACTTAGAACTCCCTACTTATTTTAATAACAAGTTAAATACTGGCATCAAGTATACGGAACTGTTGGATTCTTGACAAATTGTTTCGTCCCGCTGACTGTATATTTTACATTGCGTTGTACGGTTGTTGCTGTACGGTTGGTTTTGTAGTAAACAGAATTACAGAACATTTAGTCTCAAAAGGGTTTGTATTCTATTTTAGTTATATTTATCTCTTTTGCAACTGATTCTGAAATACGTCGAATACAATTTCTACCGGTTTAAACAAACTCCTTTTATTTACATACTTCCAAGATGATCGTAACATCCATGCCATAACCCGTCAAACGTGACTATCATATTTCAGTGCATAATACGTAATATTTGTGGCTACATGGAAATTAGAGAAATGAAACACATGTGATGTATTGACAAGATTTTTTAATTGCGTAGAATTGTATCCAAAACAAATATTTTGTTTCTAAAAGAGAAAAAATAATTTATGCAATGTTATGACATTTAAAATGACGTGTGGCCGCAAACGAACGTTATAATTATCCTGGTATAATAAGATAAAGAACAATACCGCTTATGACAACTTATAACTGAGAATAGGACAGCGATAATTCAATAAATTCTACGAATTTTGAAGTCTCGAATCATTCGAATGTCCCATCCTTATTAGTCATCAGTCTCCAGAAGACAACCTTTCCGTCCATCGCTTCTCCCGCAGACCTACTATGCACGCGAAGCCCCATGGGGCCCGCGGAGGAGGCGTCTTCGCAGCCGGGGGGGGGGGGATGGGAGAGGCGCCCAGCTGGCGCCAGCACACACGCGCCGCAACAGCCAGCAGGGCGCGCGGGCCCCGCGCCGGCGAGGAGGCGCTACACGACGCGTCCGGGTGGCAGAGCGGGCAGGGGGGGGGGGGAGACGCGCCCTAATTTGCTTGTAGCACGAATGCGCACTTGATGTTGCAGTCGCCTCGTCCCCGGTGAATGTCTTACATGACGCGGGGTAACGCACAGGAGGGAGGTTTGCGCTGAGATGCTTTGTGATAAGGACGCGCCGTGTGAGGCGGTACTTACAGTTTTTGTCGAGTCACGTTGTTTTCACTCAAAATGTTCAGATGATGATGAATTCAATGAATAACTCATTGATATGTTACTGTAAAGTCTCTTCACAATGACTTTCAAGTAGAACTGAAAATCGAAATGAACATTCAAATCTGAGAATCTGAGATTAAGAGAAATCATTTAAATCTTCCATAACGCATTTCACTTATTTCAAACAAATCAAAGAGCATAAATACGTAGCATGTGTGGCATAAGAATAATAATATGTGCAATTCTGATAAAAGAGAGCGCATTTTGTACATTGCATCGTGAAATTTGGTATTACTTGTGCTCTCATATTCACATGTTCACATAGAATGTTCTTTGAAGTTTGAAGTAGTGTTGAAGTATGATTGATACTTAAAAAGAATCAATGAAGACAAAATAGATGGTATGAGATGAAAAATAAAAAGAAGAATATGGGAATGAATGTAAAGAAGTATTTGCAGAAAGAGATGGCGAACGATATAAGTTTCAATTACAAGAAGAAAGTTGCTTAAAGTAGAAAAATCGTAATGATAAAGCAACTAATGCATCTCCTAGCATATCTCCTCTTAAGTAGTTCAGCGCTTTCAGGATGAGCAATCACTTGGAGCAAAGGGTTGCAGTTGACTTCATTCAGCGCATTTCCTCGGCATACACATAAATGGCAGGATCTTGCTGACCTACATTTCACGAGCAAAAATCATTTCTTTAATGCTTCTGCACTGCATCTTTCCGTCTTCAGTAAATTTTTTTACGAAAAAAAACCCACGCTTTGAAAAGTGGTTAACTCGACCAAGTCGTAAAGAAGAATATTTTAAGGACGCATTACTGGCTTGGATAGTTCAATTATTCACATGAAAGACTTCGCTACGCCACGAAGCAAAAAGCAGTCCTCTCTCGCGACCAACGGCGCGGCGGGCGGCTATTGCGTCGACTTGTCGACGCATTCAAAGACCACCAAAAGCATCTGTCAACTAAAAACGCTGGAATTTACGAGCTCTTCGGGGAGTTCACCTTCATGCTTCCGCGAGCACGTGCGTCTGCGCTCTGTCGTCCCGCCCTCGCACCGAGCCTGCGGGAGAGGCGACTCCGAGGCAGTTCAGACGTCACGGATGGATTGGGTCGTTGAGGTAACATTTTGTCTCTTGAAGCGATGGGGCTCGTTTCTCCGGGGTCGTCACACGTGGGAATCTTGTGGGGTCGTAGTGTCTTGAACAAGAGGTCAGCGGCTGCAATGCTCCGTGCTTACGACGCTATCGTGCTCGAAGTACATCAGTACTTCCCGTTCCGAGCGATGGGGACACCACGACAACATTGCTTAGTATACTCATATGTTGGAGTTTTACTCTCAGGTTTTGTATGACTAATCATCTGAACCTAAAACTCACCTTAATGCGTTTTAGCAATTGCGTCATTCATGTTTGTCCGTATATTTTTGACAATTTGTTGTATCGGGTAGTATTTTTGTTTATCAGAACTTATTGAATGACAAATTACATCCGTTTATCTTCAGACGTTGCATTCATGGGGAGTAGCTTGTTGAGGGATTTCTTATGACTTTTTTCAAGGGCCTTCATTATTTCTGGAAATGGTTAGTTTCTTTTTGGATTACGATTCCAGTACAACAATAAAACCGTTCGAAGAATGTAATGATATTGCAATTGTTTTGCATTGCATCGCAAATAAAACCATTTGATGACTATTGTCATTTATTCTAAATATCTCTAAAATTCTAATACTCAGAATCTGAGAACAAAAAAGACATGGGGGCTCGAAATAAGTTGGGTATAAAAATGAAGGCAGATTAGTACAGACAAACTCGCAGAGAAGGAACACGAAAGAAATATAGAAACGGTACTTACGTCGAAAACAGAAGGAAAAACATTCTGATTTATTGGCAACAGACATTTTACTATCAAAAGTGAATGCGAATGTAAAATTAAGCCAGTTGTATTGAAAAATAAAGAAAAAGTATGTGTAAGAAAAAGACAGAAGACCGTCCCCTAAATGTTTTTGTTCAGAGTCTTCATATTTGATCAACTAGTCTGCTCGTGCGAAATGCAGCAGTCAAAGTAATCTGAGAGCCACCACGAATTCAAAGGATAAACAACCATCCCCTAAGCAATATTTGAAACTCACTCACCCGTGCCCGCAAACAAGTAAGTTTGCTAGAGACAGAAATGTTTCATCTCCCTTCAAGGAAATACGAGAATAAAGTCGTCTATGTACTGTTGGGTATCTTGAGGAACAAATCTTGTCGCTAATGTCGATCTGTTGAGTGGATTCCCGCTGCGACTCCCGTCGGATGTACCGGTCGAAGACGCGACCGGCTCCACCCAGACACCCAAGACACCGTCGTCCCCGTCATCCCTCCTCGTCCCTCTCCCCCTCCTCCACCCGTTCCCCCTCCACCCGTCGCCGAGTGGCGTCGCTCAGCCACCGCCGCAACGCGCCGCGCAGCTCGATCGCTACACGCGCTGCGGGAATCGGCACCGCCCCTTCCCCTCCCCTCCCCTCCCGTCCCCTCTCCACCCCCACCTCCCCCCGCTCCCCTCGGGGCGGAAGTTCTGAACCCAAGAGCACTCCGCTCCCCACGCCCCCGCCGCTCTCACCGCCCCCGCCGCCCACATCGCCACCGCCGCCGCCGCAGGCAACTTTCCACTCCGCTCGCTCGCCGCGCCGCCACCCCGCCCCGCCCCGCCCCGCTCCGCCCCGCCACACCCACCCCACCCCATCACCCCTGCCGCCCCCGCCATGCCGCAGGTGGCGCACCGGAACCGGCGAAGGTCGATCGGGAAGAAGCTGGAAGACCCGCACGCCTTCCCCCCTCCTCCCGCCTTCCCCCTCCCCTGGCGCTGCGGGGTCTCTTCCCCCTGTTCGCGAACAATTTCTGTGCCCTCGCGTACGCAAGTGGTTTCGGAGTTGCCCTCCCGGCGAGAGGGTCTTACCTGGAATACGCCCGCTTATGATGCATTGTCGTTGCTTAATGGCGGCCACAATGGCGTTCCACTTGGGGTCCCCGCTCGTGGTACGTATGTTCTTGTATTGGAGAACGGCTCCTGGCCATCCGATGGTTCTGAAAAGTCCTTATCTTTGTGGGTTTTGAATGATTCATGAAGAATGCTTGTTTCAAGCCCTCTGGATTTTACGCAGCGTATTCGATGCGTGCAATTAAAAAGCGGTGGGACGAATTGCAGCCTTTGTTTGCATCAAGTATTAACTTCCAGGTCATTCGCTGCTCTGAAAAGTTGAATGACGCGTTTGTCCTTTCATCGCGAACTAATGGAAAATTTGCGAATATTGTAATATGACATTATTCAGCAATCCTGATCGCAAGGGTTACGAACGTTCGTGCTAGGCAACTCGTATTATTTAACTGTTATTCCTTTCAACTCAATTAAAAATGGAAATTGTATAGGTGTAATTTTGGAAAATGAACCGAAGTGAGCTCAGCGTGTCGATCTTTCCGTGAAAATCTATTTGAAACTCCGCGTTGCAACTTCACTTTTTTAAATCGAAACGAGCACTTTAATAATGAACACCTGATTTAACTGAACATTTAAGAGCAATGTTTTCAAAAGTATTGTTATATGTTATTAGTTTTCCGGCACAGGAGAGGTAATTAAAATATTCTCTTCTTCACAAATTAATTGAACTGATATTTGCAATTACACAATCAATCTCTCGCACAAGTTATGACTTTCACGTGATAATTTTTTAGAGCCCTGGGGAACGTGCAGCCCTCTGACCGAATGCGGCCACCGCCAACGTTCCATCGGTCTCTTTTTAGTTTTATATTAGGGTCTCCTAAAGTGAGCAATTGAAAAATTCAGGGGTGGCAGCGTTACTAAATAGGCTGGCAGGAGGAAAGAAAATGGCTGCTGGCGTTGAGGGATCCAGGGCATGTCACTACACGTAAATGCAGAGTACCAGATGGGATAATTAAAATGTGAGGGGGTTTACAAAATACATGTTATGATTTCTTCCAAAAGTTTTTTTCGAAGTACATTCCGCCACTTCCAGAGGCTTGTCCGTACGTGAATAGTTTCAATCTTAATGAAATCATAAATCATAATTTTTATGATCTTCACATCATCATATATTTCGCCTTGGTCGATCGTGTTTAAATGCTTTTAATTACGAGTTTGGAGTTGGTTAAATGAAATATTAATATTTCCATATAATAAAACTTTCTAAATTAGAAAAAAAACTGCCCGACATTTTTCAGGTGGAGGTTATTGAGAGTACTGCCGTAGTCAGTACTGCCAAAGTCTGACCTATTTGTTATCAGTTCAATTTCTTGTTGTTGAAAGAATTTGGGACCCATAGCACAGCCTTTATTCTTCGAACTGCATAGATAGTTAACTGTAATCAACTAAACACATTGATTCATGAAAATAATTTCTTAATCATATAAACTAGTATTAATCCACTTCACGCCCACCCGCATCAATCGCACACACCTCTTGGCCACGACGTTGATGCTTGAAGAGCCCAGACACTGGCCGTAGAATCTCGTCCTCCAGCTGCCTGCTCCAGCCGCTTCGCCGGGCGGTCGGGTGCGGCAGGGGCGGGAGCGCCGATCAAAATAAAACAATGGAGCGGCGGACGGATCGATTCCTATTAAGCGATTGCGGCCGCCGGCCTCGCGGGGCGCGCCCGCCCTGCATAATGCACGCGGCTGAGCACGGCAGCCGATGCGGCGCGGCGCGGCGCGGCGGCGAGTGACGAAGCCGGGCATTGACTTCGTTGAACGCAGTTAACCCTTTCATCCGAGTGCCGCCCGCCCGCCCGCCCGCCCGCCCCGATCGCCTGGCCTCGGCGGGTCGTGTCTCTCTGGCCCCGACGCAGCAAGCGCTCTCGACCGGCGGGGGAGGCGACGGGGGCGTCATTAGCGCCGATGGGCTGTCTGACAGCAGGCCGGTCCCGGCGTCTGACCCAGCCATCGCTCGAGGCAGTCTGACGCGCGACGCCCATCAGTGAGCGACACGGGAGCGGAGAAGTGGACAGGCTGCATTTGCGGGGAATGCTTCGTGAAAGGCGCCTCTTATTGCTATTGTCCCAAAATTACGTAGATTGAGGCATTTTTGCAGAGTTACGAACTCATCATCACTTAACCAGATCGTTTCATAGGGATATTTCATATTTGTGACTATTAAATATGTCTATAATCTTTAATTTTTAACATAGTCTAATACGTTTAACCCATTAAAGTATTATTTAAGTTAATATTTTGTAGAAATATTAGGTTAGGCTATTATATAAGCAATTACGTGAAATTTGTATATGAATAGGTATAATGTATATTCATTTTTTGATATTTTAGGGTGTCAATCAACATCGAACATGAAACGTTTACAATTTCTTTACAAATTGCAATTATGTCTTTATGAAACAGGGTTTTAGCAATCAGATTACGATTACCTGCTGAGAATTGGAATGAGGTGTACAAAAATTAACTCACTGCCTTTTAATGCTTTATAATCTGCACATTACAGATTATCTTCTTACCCCATGTGATAAGTACTTTCATTTGACAGAGGTCATGTAAATTATTCAGCAATTTCCTAAATAGACAAAGTTAATAATTAAATGCCAATATTATTTAAGTAAAAGGCGATTCTGAAAAAAGTTTTTTTTTAATTTAATATTCACTAAAAATACTTTTTTCTTCTATTGCTGGATCAATTTTCTTGGCATAGTGTTTTCCACACATTCAGAGTTATCTAATATCTCCTCTTCCAGGTCCAGCGTCATCACATTAGCTGTTTCCGATCCAAACAGTAGATCGATCAGTAAGATACACTGGATTTATAGAGTGGAATTTACCGTAGAGCAGGAGTGGAGTCGGGATACTCTCCGATCCGTTAAAGGTAAATCTCCGAAATGCAGGGTGGGCGGTTGGCGCGCCATCGGCCCCCGGAGATCGCCCGTCTTCTTTATCGCCTTCACCTCCGGAGACCCCGCGCCCGCAACGGCCGGCGGGGCGGCGGAGCGCCTGCCCGCGAGCGAGGAGCGGGAACGGCAGGCCCCGCCCCGCCCCGCTCCGCCCCGCTCCGCCCCGCTCCGCCCCGCTCCGCCCCGCTCCGCCCCGCTCCGCCCCGCTCCACCCCGCTCCGCCCCGCTCCGCCCCGCTCCGCCCCGCCACGCCCCACCCCGGCACGCTACGCCCCGGCACGCCACGCCCCGGCACGCCACGCCACGCCACGCCCCGCCAAGCCACGCCACGCCCGCCGCCTGCTTCTTTTCTCCATAAACACATCATTTAGTAGTACTTTTCAAGATAAGATTAAAGTACAAAGATGGCACAGAAACAATGAAGGGGTAGATCATAATGATGTTATATGTTAATAATATATGATATATGAGTTATGATATATGAATTATGAAATATGAGTTATGATAATGTGTTAATGAAGGGGTAGATTGTGAGGCATCGTGGAGAAGATGAGAGGCTGGGAACTTGAAAACTCGATTAAGAAGGAAGCGCATATATTGGGGGCGTACGTAACTAGCATAAATTCCTTTTCGGTCTTTGTTTCCATCTCATCAGCTAATAACAATTTGTGGTACTACGCCGTACTCACATTGACATCAGTATTACCATTTGGAATTTACGTTTTTCTGATTTCTTCGTGTTGGATGAGTTTATTGGTCTGTCCTTGCGTTTAGAAATTCTCCACTTCCGAGTTAATATCCATACCACCTGTGTGGCTACATCTGCCATGAAAGCGAATGTGTCGGGTATTACCATCGGCCCGGGCATTATCATCGGCAACAGGCGTTTTCACCAATATTACCACCATCAAGGCTCAGCCATGATCATCCAAGCCCAAACATTATCATCAAAATGAGATCGTCCCCTTCTACGGACCTACTCAGGCTTCACCTCCACCTCCACAACATGCAGTTCGCTCTAAATCATTAAAGCAATGAACGATGCATGCCAGGACTTGTTAATCGAAATTAGGTTCTGCGAGATGAGCTGACGATCGGTGAACAAAAAGAGTTAACGAAGAATTCGAAAACTAAGCAGCAAATATGGGGCCGAAGCTGATGCTGGCTAACAGAGGAGAAATGGGAACAACGAGATAATGAGAGTGATTAAGATAAGAAAGGGAATACGGAAGGAAGGAGTGTCGACTTTGTCGAAGTGAGAGTGAAAGAACAGGTTTGGGGCAGATCGTCTGATATGTATGGAAGATAGGAGAGATGTAGTGGTGCAGCCCGACATGTGACAGACTCAGAACCTATGAGCCACAAGAGAAAGTTATGAGAGAATAGATCGTCGACCGAGCAGAAAATAGAGAAGAGATCAGAACAGAAAAAGTAATATAAAATTGTCTCTGAAACGATACCGCAATGTCAGAAAGGAATGAGTAGATCACAAGTCGGGGCAGAAGGCGGACGAAGGCGGAGACACGCGAACACAGAACGGGCAAGAGATGAGGGCGGTGACTGTTCGATGCTCCCCACCGGATTCCACCACTCCCCACTCCATCTCAACTCACTTCGTTCAAACTCATCCCTCATCAAACTATCTACCCCAAACCCCGTCCCCCTTACCACCGGCTTCGCTTTCATATAGCTCCGCCTTGCGACGGCTCTCCTTCCCAATTCCTTTTCCTCCTCTCCTCGACCCTCACTACGCGTCTCTTCGATCCTCCCCAACTCCCCATTCCCTCCTCAGCTTCCTCCCCATTCCCTTCCCCGTCTCTCTCCCACCTCTCCACACATCTTCCTTCACCATCCCACACCAACTCCTCCCCATCTTTCCCCCTGCCCACCACCTCCACGCTCCTCGCCGCTCTAACCCGTTCTCCCCGCGCGGCCTCACCCGCTTCGCTTCCAACCCACTTCGCCTCAATCACACTCTTCGTCCACCCACCCACCCAGCCCACACCGCTTTGCTCCGCCTCACTCCGGCACGCCGCGCCGCGGCTGTAAAGCGATAAATAAGAGCAGCCTCGGCGGATTAGAGCGGGCGGATAGGTCGGGACCTAGCACGCCGCGCGGGGGCGGGGGTGAAGACGCAGAGGCTGACTCACCCCCTCCCCCCACCCCGCTCCTCGCACTCACCCCGCGACCGCCGCCACAGCCACGGGCGCCCCGCCGCCTCGATAAATAAAACAGGCGGTCGTAAGGAAGCGCCGGGCCCTTGCGTATTCCGGCGCGGGTGCTATTTCCATTTATAACGACAGCAATGGATTTTCCCCCTCCCCGCCCCGCCCCGTCGCCTCTGCCACCGCCGCCGGAGGCACGTCCTCTCCCGCCCACGCCCCCTTCGCCGCGCAGCGCGGCGCACAAGAGGGTCCGCCCCCGCCTTCGCCGACGCCGCTCACCGCCGACGCGCGCCACCAGAAGGGTTAAGCCCTTCCTACTCAGCCATTAACACTGACAGTAAAATCTGTAGGGCGTCTTTATACGCGTTATTGGACAAGAGAAGCTGGCGGCGGGTCGCCTCAGGTAGCGGCGGATGCTGCGCGGGGGCGGCGGCGTCTTGGAAGGTAATTGCTGCCTCCGCCGCTCCGCGTGCCACGCGCCCCCCTCCTTTCTCCCTCCCCTCTCCGCCCCTCCCTTCCCACTGCCTGCCTCTGCCCCCTCCGCTAAAGCGGATTGTTGCTCCCCGTCCACGCCCTCGCTCCGAGCTGCACTTCCTATGCCGCCGCTAAACACTTTTTGTTGCGTAATGCTAAACCTTTAGTTATTAAAGCGAGAGATCCTACGGGTTTCATTTCTAAAATAAACATTCTCACAGGCTTCTTGCACAGGCTTATATGAATGCAACTTCTGGTAGGTAATTTGTTAAATGACTGACTATTCTATTTTTTGTCTTATTTCTGGTATGATTTCTAAAAATCAAACAGAAGTAAAATCTAAATCTTAATTAAAGGACCTACCGTTCACCAGTTAAATCATAGAAATATGTAGAAAAGGTTTAGAAAGATAATAGAAAATAATAGAAAAGTATTCCTGTAAAGTAGTGTGGCTGAAATAAAATGTAAATCTTATTGTACGATACCAAGTGCGACAATAACTAAATAAATTGAAGAAATATATTTGTTTCAGTCTTTTCTAAATATAATAATTTGCTAATATCCATTGTGGGATGATAAAGCTCAGTTTGAAAATCACATTAATAAACCTTCACTGAAACTATTCTTTATACCGTCGACTCTCCGCAACATTTCAAATATCTAATTTTATTGACGCTTGTGATTCATGATTGGCGGTTGAAAATTAAATAAAAGTTTTCGGTTTTCATGAATTCACCTTTTGATTCTGATTAAAAGAAAAAATTAAATTTGAATAAATTTGGCAATTTCACCATAAAACATGGCATAGGTTCGTTGATGATAAATTATTAGTCTTCGTTTACTTTTCGACCTAAACCAATGAGGCTCTCTCATGATATGCACCCTTTCTCTACCATGTTCTCTTCTCTTTGCGTTCCATACTGCCGAGCGCCTGCTTTTCCCTAGACTCAGTTCGTGCAGTGATACGAAGGTCGTTTTTTTTAAATCCGATTGACTATAACGAAAATACAAGTGTAAAGGGAAAGAATGATTTTATTAACAGTAACTTTGGTACATGTTTTACATAAACGCCGTGAAGTTTCAGGCATTTGTCGTATCTGTGAACAAGCTTTTCGAGCCCCTCTTCGTCCAACATTGCCGCCACGGATGTGAGATGGGCATGAACTTAGATTTGAAGCTCCTCATTGGTCTGAAAGGTTTAGCGTCCTAGACATTTGTTCAATTCGAGGAAGAGATCAAAGTCACTTTCCACAAAGTCGGTCTTTGCGCCAAATGATGAAGCACGATCCATCTGTCCCAAATGGTGTTTGGTGTCAGCAGTTTTGCGAGGGTCGGCGTCGTCCTGAACAAGAACATGTCTAGAAGCCATCATTCCTCATTTGTTTAAATGTTTACACCAATTGCTTGGCTCACTCTTTGGTGAGTTTCTGTGGCATTATTCCCTTCTTCTTGAAGAAAGCGAATACCAGCTCGCTCTTCGCGGGATTGTGCGAATCAATCTTACAATAAAATTGGATCACGGGATTGGTCATTGTGGTTAAATAAACAATTAGTTGCGCATATAATCATAAAGGTAAAGTCTCATTTTAAGCCAGCACACCCAACGCCACATGGAATCCACGTGGGTCCGTCGCGCGTTAAGTGTGAATCGGGCCAAAGCCCAAACCCAAACCGCATCCATTGAGACTTTACCTTTACGATTATTTGTAAGCTCTGATGAAGAAATTATATATATTTCGAAACGTTGGCGCAACTAATTGTTTCTCTAACCACAATGGCCAATCCCGTGAACCAATTTTATTTTATTATTCATCAATGGTTGTGATTCTACAATGGTCGTATCAATCATCTTCTCGTGCTTACAGTTCAGCTCAAGTTGGCGATATGGCGACGCTATTGGCAGAGGTACAAAAATGTGTAATCGCTCCAAATCCTCCTATTTTCTAGTTGTTTAAAGGTTCGATCGGAATCTGAAAAAACAAACAGCTCTCGTTTTTTTGCAATAATCGCCTACCGGATGGTATTCCCACGATTCCGGCCGTCATTTTCCCCATGTACTGCCGTCCGCATTGCTATTTGCCCTCAGTCCTACGCCGGCCCACGAACTCTCCTCGCGGCGCAGCATTGTCTCCACGCCACTTCTTTGCCTTCTGCATAGGCGCAACCCGCCGCGTATCTTATCCCGCGCGCGTTGTTGCCCCCCCCCCCCCTCTCTCCCCGTCGCCGCAGCCTGGCTCATTAATAATGAAGGCGAGACGCCGCCAACTCCGAAAGAACGTTCCAGGAAGCGCCCGTGTTTTGTTCTGTGCGCCGGGATATCTTCTCTTGTAGTACGCACCGAGTACAAGAAGAGAATTGTTCTTGGAGCAAGTTTTATCGACCTGGCGTTCACCGCCACATTCGCGACACATTTTTTTGTTCACTCTCTTGTGTCCCACTCTGCTTCGTTTAAATTGCACTGAAATTTAACCTACTGTGTGACATATTGAATTCGGCTCCCCTGACAAAATGCAGTAAGGCAGCTGTCAAATAGGAATTTCCACTCACTCAACAACCTGTGATTAGACTGCTTCACACGGGATACTCTCGTAACACTGCAAGTGGGTAGGTAAATATTAAATTATGACCGTCAATATTTATCTCTGTTTCGGTCATTTTTTGTGTAGTGTGCGAGAGCGCTCTCACAGAGGTGATTGTTCAAACACTTTCCGTATGCAAAGTGTCTGTATTAATTATCAATTCGTGGGGGTCCCTCATTTAACGTAATAAAGCGAAATAAAATTTAGGGTGCGTGAGGATTTTTATGCTGTCTCATGTAGCGCACTCGCGGTTGCTACAAAAGGTCGCAGTGGTTCACCGGGGTTGAAAGCACACGTGAATGGGGTGCGGGAGAGAGTGCGATGGAGAGAGCTCAGAGTTATTGTGGTGGTTGACGCCCAGTAGTCGAAACAGAAAACTGCGTGGCCGAAGGGGACGAATTAAATTTTTTTTTATAATTCTTCATCGAACAAGTAAATGGCAATAACCGTAACTAAAGTGTATTGGCAGATATCATGCAATAATTTTGTATTCTTACTGCTAAACCAAATCTGTCGTTATTTTTTTTTTACTTATTTGTTTGGGGAACATTTAATGAGAATTATTAGAAACGTAAAAGTATGTGAACTCTTATTCCTCCCATCAAACGTAATGGAATGATACCTCTTCTACACGTTTGTTCTTGTCCTGATGGCTCCTGAGAAATAGAAATTGTAGTTAACAAAGTCTTTCGACTTTCTAAGAATAGTGTCATGCGTATTCGACACATGATGAACATCTGTGACGATTTCATTCATCAAGAATAATCATCTTGTCGTCTTATCGTGTTACAATAAGACGTGTCTTAATGTAAACCTAAAGCATTCGTTTACCAACCAAATCATGTCTTGCTCGTGAGAAAGGATTCCTCATTTTAAAGTAAATTTTTAACGTAACGTAAAAAAATAAGATTTCTGCAATAGAAAAAAAGTTCACCTTACTTGAGCGACTCTAAGTAGAACATATGAACATCACAAATCTCAACAACAAAATTATTCTCAACTGATTCTCATATTATTTCAATAAAACGGCAGAACAAATCAAGCAATAAACATATTAAATTTTGCACCATTTATTGCTCCATGCATCAAAATTCCTGCACTCGACATTTAATATTTTTCCAATTTTAATTCGATCGTATTATAGTGATAAAATAACTATCGTCCTGTGGCAGGGCTCGCCTCGGCCACTGTGCATCTCGGAGGGCCAGCGGCGAGACGTCCGCGGTCGGGGCTCGCGGAGAGGCGGGGTGATGAGGGGCGGGATGAGGTAGGGCAGAGGGGGAGCGGGTGCGGTGCGGCGTCACTCCACGCCGAGGGCCCTCGGCGGCGCGTGTGCCGGACAGCGAGCGCCCTCGCGCGGCCCTCGACGCGCGGCGGAGGGTTGCTGCTGCTGCTGCTGCTGGACGCTCTCCAACGGGGCAAGCCACCGGCCCCGCCCCCCTCCCACCTCGTCCTCCTCATCCTCCTCGCCCCCGCGGGCGACTGCACCTGCGTGCGGCTTTGTGCGCGCGTCACCACGCCCCCGCGCCCCGCCCCCGCGCCCCGCCCCCGCCCGGCGGCGCTGCTTCCGATGCATCTTCGCTTGCTGTCTGGGTGTGCCCGAGAGGCGTTTGCGTTGCTGATGGATTTCGACTGTGATGCGGAACGATAGGAGAAGCCGATGGCTGGGAGACGGAATCTTCACGTTTCTGCTGGAAATGTGACAACATTGACATTTTCGTTTCTAACCTTTTCAATGCAGTGATTCTTGAGTAAATTTACACATTTATTTTTATTTTATTTTTTTAGTAAATATTCTTAATAGGTATTTTCACGAATGGCTTTGTTAAGTTGCCACCTGGTTTTCTAGTCTCTAATTGCATAGATAAAGAAATTGAAGGATAGTAATTACTCCAGAAGTTGTAGATGATTGCTCTCTTCTGAATATTTGTTGTCGAATTTCTTTATAACAATATGCATTTATAGATTAAAAAAGGTGCAAGCTTCCGATTCCAATAAAAGTCAATAGTTTTTCGAGATTGTTATATATTTCCGATTACCTTGACATATTGACAAGAGTTTCCTAAAAATATTAATATTGATAATTAAAATAATTTTTAATAATTTAGTTATATTAGAGGTCACGACATACGGGAAAATGAATTTCTAAATGCAATTTTTAATACAAATTATTCACCGCATTTAAAATGCTTTACCGAGAAGAGATCCTAATGCAATTTCGCCTTGACTGTGAAATAATTAATAGTTACTACTCACAACTCAGTACGGATAGACTTTTAAGTGTGAAATAAACATACATTAGCTGGATAAAAGCTTTTTATCATTGGTTGTTTGACCATCATGTTTCTAGAGTCCATCGCAAGAAATACCAATTTTAATTTACATGAATTTCTTCTTAATAATACCATATATACTTTATTTATAATTTTTATGATTTCGTGAATGCACGGGGAATACAACCGGATTTGCATTAAATAACAAAATCTAAAAGCAATCTTGTGCTACTTACTTCCTACGTGTTTTCTTTGAAATCTCCACTATTGTGGGAAAAAGTTTTCACAAGTATTATGTGCAACTTCAGTCTCGGGACGCTTTATTGTCGATGTCATTTAACTCAATTACAACCTTCACAACCTTTTCTTCCAAGAATCCCAGGAACGAACGGGAGAAACTTGAACATTACCATATTTCAAATACATTTTCTAGAATTTCTTTGTGAATCGCTTTTAGGTTATTGCTGCTCTCAGAATTTTTCACGACTTACCTTTTTTCTCGACCAGTTTCATATCCGTAAAACGAAGCCAGTATGCAATTAGAGACAATTTGTTTCAGCGAAGGCTGAAAAACGGAAATTCAACATTAATATTGTGCTCGAATTTTATATTTTCAGTGCTCTGGCGCTTCTTGCGTGGTAGGAAAAAGTCTCTTGGAACGCCAACCACTTTTTCGGTTTTTGCATCTCTCTTCTTTAAAAAAATGTCTAAATTCAGCGCTTGCTCGCATGAGAGCAAGAACAGACTCTTCGGGAGACAGTGTTTTGCATTTCGCGTTCGTTACGACTAAGTCACTTGTTTCAACCGCTTGATTAGCTGGCACGTTGAAGAGAATTCTGCATCACCTGTTCTATCATATTAATTTTGACAGCACTTCTTAAAATTTTTCTGTAATTTTTAATAATGTCTAGATAAGTAAGGGAATGATTGAAAGAGGAACAAAGATTTTTAAAAAATCCTCCTTTGCACAAAAAATGTGATCTTTTTTAGTTATCCAATTCTTTGAGAAAAATACTAGATAAAATTGTAATTGTTTAAATGATGCGTATAAAGACAGCATTATAAAGTTCATCATCAATACTCTACGTGAAATTTCTTTTCTAAAATGAATGCTGTGTATCACGCTATCGTAGATATTATATAATATACACTTCATTTTGATTCCAGTACATTGAGAAAACTTCTTGTTTGCAGCTAACATATACATGTGTGCTGCGTACAGTTAGTTAGTGAAAATGGCCCAAACAATATTCTGATTCAGTATGCTGAAGCATCGTGAACGTTTGTTACATAACTCCACGCTCGATTCAATTAATCAGGAATACGTTCAATATAGTATTCCCTTGCTTTCATCAACACGTTCGTTTCCCCTATGCCGACGTTGTTGCGAGTTTAGATTTTTCTTCTCAGTGTACATGAAACCTCTTTGAACTTTTCTTCGTTAGTGAATGAATTGTTGGATAGGTGATAGTTATATTGATGAGAATGATTATGGAGTATTGGGGAGGCCCAGATAAATCAAGATACATCCGAAGAAACCTGCCACAAATTCGTTTTGTACTCCACAAATTCCACGTGTTATTTGAATCCCATCATCTACAGATGGAGAGCAAGCGAGCTAGCCACTGTGATATGCATCATCCATCTACAGAATATACCAAACTCAACGAGAAACTTAATTAATGGACTCCTCAGGCAGAGAAAAACCCAAAAAATATTTCTGGTGTGTGAGTCGTGAAACGAATATCTGCGGGGTTGTGCTCGCATGTATTATCTTAAGTCCACTCGCTGAAGTCACTACACGTGTGAGAGAGTGTGTTCCCTTCACGGTCTCCTTGATCGGTGTGAAGCGGGAAAGGTAAATCATTGAAATCGCGTGTTGAAAATCGATATGGATCTTGTGGCTTAGTTATCTGAAAACTAACATGTCGGTGACACATGAAGAGTATGAGATGTATCACGATGGAAGAGGCAGTTAACGTGGCGCTACAAGCATAGTTGGAATGTTTATCTTGAGGGAAATTTTCAATATTTTATACTGTTGTGTAATTAGTTGGACCGCAAAACGAGTCAAATGGCAAATTTTTATTTTCTCGTTTTATTGTAATTATAAATTAAATATTTTTGAATAATATAATGAAAACATAGCAATCGTAAATAATGTTCTTATTTGTCTGTTAAGATTTAATTGGAACTGAATACTAGAGTAGTCAAAACAATTTTCTCCTTAGTATTTTGTCGTACGTTACTTCTGTGTGCAACTTGCATGACTCATATTCACTTTTTGTGTTAATTCAATAATCTGAGTAGAATTATTTTCAAGATTTTGTAACTGCCGTACATACTTTTCTTGCTAAATTGTTCGTGTTTACTTGTGATTCCACTCTTGACTATAGAGGTTTGGGAACTCGCTTGCAATTGTAATTCAGAGCATGTTCTTCCAACTATCGGGTGGTCGAGTTCGCGTGTTAAAACGTTCTTGAGGAAGAAGTAAAAGCAATGGAAATATAATAAAAAAATATTCAGAATCGTTTGAAATGTTTGTAGTACTTTCCAAAATTTCTGTAAGTATAATTAATCGATTCGATTTACATTATTCGCGATTTGTTCAAAGCAAAGTATGGAGACACAATGCTCGACATTCACGCTGAAAAAAGAAATATAATATTGCGGTCATTTTATTTATACATTTCTCACAAATTTTCAAAATCGCTCGATTCAAAATTTGATTTCGCTAAGTAAGGAAATTTCGTACATTGAACGAATTAGCTAATAGGTTTCATTTCAGGAAACACAACCTTCCCCTCCTCAAAGACACATGGCCATAGGCGAAGGCGCCGCCTTCCATTGGTCGCGGGGCGTTTGCGGCGATTTAGGCGATGGATTTGCGAATCGCGCGCGCGGGCCGGCCACCTCGCCGCCCGCGCCGTAACTCTGGCCGGGGTCGTAAGCGGCAAACAAGTCCGTAATTCAGTTCGGAGGGCCCTCCGCGCCTGGATTAGCCGCCCGCTGACGCCCTCGCTCCTTCATGGCCGCTCGCCCGTGGGCGCGGGTGGGCGGGCGCCTCTCTATTGTGACTCACTGTGAATGGCTCTCCGCCGCGCAAGTGACGGCCAATGGCCGGCCCCAGCGGCGAGTTCGAGATCGTTAATTCACGCGAGTGGGTGGAATGGTGTAATGCCTACTTCTTTCATGTTCAGCTTATTGTTATGGGGGTTTTATTTTTTTAAGAGAAGCGAGAATTTGTGGTGAGAAAGAGGAAAGAAAGATGACTTGCGATGAACTACATTTACTGAAAATGTTTATTCGTTTAAAAGTTCGTGGTTGCAAGTTAATGAAAGAGATTGTCTTTCAGTTTTTTCACTGAATATTTTTTATTTATGATTGAAGATAGGAAAAATGTAGTCAGCCTTGTTTACTGTAAGAGTTCCAAAACAAATTGGTTTTTGGGTATCACAATAGTATATTCGCAGTACATGGTATCTATAAGGTAAGGTACCTGTGATCTTCAAGAATCTTCAATAATAAGCATATCGTAATCCTGCCACGCACACCAGCAAGTAATTTATCTGTCTCGACCGACTGGCTTTTTGACTTATAATTTTCCAATGCCGCTAATACTGTTTTCTGCTTCATAACTTCATACGTTCTCTATAACTCTTGCCTCCATTATATTTTATCATACGTCCGAAAGATTGGGAAAGCAGAGGCATCCTTTACAAGAGAAATGTAGCATGATGGTATTAATGGCTGAAATGCTGGAAGATAGCTACTCATGCATATCTCTCCTATTTTAAGACTAATTTATTAACTAATTTTAATATTTTCTTCAAATTTTCTATCGCTTCTCAGCCACTTTTCATTTTTATTTTTGCGCTGAGCCCGTCCTCTACCGCCATTGACGCATTGCTGGACCAGACTGTCTATTTCGCCAGCGACGGCCTGCACCTGGGGGGGGGGGGGCGGCAGTCCACTGACTGCGCAGCCCCGCAAGTGCCCCTCCCGCAGCGGCCCCTGCTAACGGCGATCGGCGGGTCGCTGCGCCCGGGGCTCGAACCGCGGTGTCGCCTTTCGCTGCTCGGCTCGGCTCGGAGCACCGCGCCGCACACCTGCGCCTCCAGGGGCCTCCGCGCCACCCAGCCCCTCGCAAAGAACTTCAAACACGCGTGAATCTTAATACGCTGCAAAGCGTCGTTATTTGTTAATATGGTAATTTTTTGCTTCAGTTTCTGTGACTTACAGCTTATCTCAAAATAGATGTAAGCGAAAGTAACCACAAAAATCTAGAAGGATTTTACTATTCCTATATTTTACATTTAGAATTTTACATTTAGAACAAATTCAATTTTGTAATGAGAACCACAAAATGTATTCACAAAAATTAAAATTGTTTGCACTGGAAAATTAGGATACATTACCTCTACCAACGGAAATGTTGATCAGATGGCTAACTCTGCTGGGCAGAGATTGGGTTGAGAACTGGTTGCACAAATACAGACTCCGTGTCTCACATTCGTCTCGCCAGAAGCCAGCAGTAAACTGAATCCAGCTTTCCAGCGCACTCTCGAAGGTACAAAACGATACATTGAACTGATGTTTCTCTGTATCTAAAGGGTGAACGTTCTGTGTATGTAAAGGATGAACTCACGATAACAGAGTTTTAGTGCCGGAGAGACCGTCATTAAATTTTTTAAACTTTTGGCCAGTGTGAAAATCAGTAAATCATTAAGTTACCAAATAAGAATTCATATATCCATGATAAATTAACATTTTGTAACAGGCACCTTATTACTCTTTTTCCGGTATACCTAACCCCGACAATTCGCATCCTGTCTACGTTCATCTAATGCGGACGAGGGCCTGTACGTGCGACGCCATGTCGAAGACATTTTTAACTTTTTATTGCCGGCGGAGGCCGCGCCCCAGACAATAGCGCATGCGACGGGGAGACCGAAGCGATTATCCCCAAGGGCAGAGGTTTCCAATCGCGGGCGGCGCCGCTCTCTGGGGGGCGTTTGATAATCAAGGATGAATGAACAGAAGAAAGCGAAAAGGGGGGACCGATTAGTTTTGCAGGTAACATTAAAGTTTTAGTCATTATGGCGCAGCATTCTCCAGGTCTGTAAAGAGACGGATTTCTTCATTTGTGCACTTTTTGAACGCACTGAAAATGCAATTTTCGTTCGCCATTTCCTTGTTGTCATTCCGGCCTTATTGGGGAAATTATGACCAACCCTGCAACATGACCGAAAAAGAACGTCATAAATGATACTGGTCTGTTCTTCGTCTTTCGCTTCTCGTTTCTGCTGATCTTTCGGCGGCCTGCAAAACTAATCGGTCCCCCCTTTTCGCTTTCTTCTGTTCATTCATCCGTGATTATCAAACGCCCCCCAGAGAGCGGCGCCGCCCGCGATTGGAAACCTCTGCCCTTGGGGATAATCGCTTCGGTCTCCCCGTCGCATGCGCTATTGTCTGGGGCGCGGCCTCCGCCGGCAATAAAAAGTTCTCCCCGGCGCGCCAGCACTTCTTCAATAACATGTTTCGCCCTTGAAGGCTTCTGAAGTTTGCGGCCAGCATAATAAAGACCTCGGACCCAGGAGACAGCTTCCAAAGGTTCGCCAACTGATGAAACATCATGCAATATTTACAGTCTTCAGAGATATTTTCTCAGTATGTGTAGTAGGAGTAGAGACATTGAGTACAACACGTTTTGATCTTTCCTATTTGGTAATACGTAAAGCTGCAATACACAAGAACATATGGGGCAATTCCTAACTAGGAAGGGGTTGTACAAATGCAAAATTTGGCAGGTAGTAAATATGTCAGAATTTCGGATGGATGGGAAGAAATGGAAAGATGGGCGAAAAGGGATAATATGTGTATGGATGTAGTCAGAAACATATGAGATCGACCAAAAGAGGAGGGCAAGGGGAAATGAAATGCAGACGGGAAGACCAATTAAGGCAGAACAAAAGAAACAAAATAAGAATAATGAGAGAGGAAAGACAATAAAATAAATAAAGATACGAAAATCGAATGTGAAAAAAACAACTTCAGAGTGAAAATAACAAAAAGCAGTTCAAGTTAACTGAAGAAAACCTCCATCAAGTAACGAATGAGTGAGTTCACATCCGAGCGCGCAGTGCCACCGGGGCGCTCGTGTCATGTAGGAAAGCTCGTAGATGATGGATACGCGTTAGATTGTACGATGCAGACAGACGCAGTACCCATATCGGAGCGGCAGGCACTTGATGCGGGCGGCAGACGACCAAAGGAACCGCCGGCCTTGCTGAAGCACAATTAGCCCCGCTTACGCCCGCCCCCCCACCCGCTCACGCACGCCATGTAAGCCGAGAGGCTGTCGCGCGCATACGCAGGCCAAGTGCGTCGCCGGGGCTCCGCGGCCTTTGTCGCCGCTGTTCGCATTCGGACGCCCCGGGACGCCCGCGATGAAACGCGATTCCTCCGCGGACGATCCGGCTTCGTCGACCCGGCGGCCGCGCACAAAGTGGCCCGTCTCGGCCGTTGCGAGCAGCGCCGTTGTTGATACGTCCGACTGCTATGAGTGGGACTGCGTTCAAAATATGAGTGGTGCTGTGTCCCATTATGAGAGGGTCTGCACTGGCGAAGGACTAGTTTGCGGCAGCAACTGCGCTGCGCCCAGTTGGATTTGCGGCTACGGAATATGAAGGAGAAGGGAAGGAATTAAGAAGACATTGGAGGAGATAAACAAACGAAATATAGTTAAGCGTTATTGATGAGAAAAAGTTTGACGGAAGTATTGAAAAAAAAAATACAAATAACGATACTGAAAAATGAAATAATAATACGAGTAAAAGACAATCAAAGGAGGCAAATGCAATATAGACACAGGGCAACGTAGTCAGATCCCTCATCTTTGAATAAAGTTTAATTCCTTTGTCATTAATCTGGAATTTATTTGTGACAAAGCTAGTTTTCAGCACGTTTTTTTTTTAAATACTCTCATTCGCTCTACCACTCAATCCACCATTGGTCAATTTCGCTAATAATTTCATTAAGGCAGCTGAATTTGTCTACCAGGTATTAACAGCATTGGAAGAAAAGGAATATAGGTTTGAGTGACATTGTGATTGAGAATATAGTAATAGTGATAATAAGTAATAATAAGCAAATAAGATATATAATATATATCTTACAAAAAAATATTTATTAATATATAAACATAAAATGACATCGGATAGTAGTTAGTCAATAACACATGTCGCGTGCAAGGAATACAGGAATATGACATAAAAGAATAACGGGAAGAATAAGAAGTTCCGGAGAAAATTTTGTAAAAGACCGTGCAGCGTCAACCTCTCCCGTGTCCACCCCAGCGCCGGACGGCAGGCGAGTGGGACCTCGACCCCTCCTTCCCTCGCTTGCGCCGCCTCCTTCGCCTGCAGGCCGGGCGGCGCGGCGTCTCGCGTCGCAGCTTTCGCCTCCACCACGCCCCGCCCTGCCCCGCCCTGCCCCGCCCCTGCGGCGGCGTCGCGATTTTTACGGGCGGGCGCGACGGCGCGTTAATTCCCGCGGGGCCGCTCGATAAACTTTACGCCGCGCCTCGTAACTCGGCCTCCTCTTCCTCCCCCTCCTTCTGCGCCTCCTGCCGGCGTTCGCGACGCCCCCGCCCCCGTCTCCGTTCCGCCCACCCGCCCCGCCCCTGCGGCCGCCGCAAATTTGAATTTTTATCGCGAAGTCGCCATCCGGCCCGAGGCGACGCTAAAACTCCCGGCCGCGCTTGTAAAACACGACAGCCCGCGGGGGCGGCTCGGCGCGTCGCGCCACGCAGCGCCGAGACTCGCGGTTTCTTGCGGGCCGTGCTGCCGCCGCCGCCGCCGCCGCCGCGGACCGCTCGCCGCTCCGCTTCCCCAGCCCCCCGTGCCCCTCCGTCCGATTCCTTTTTCACTTGCTTATTCTCGTTTCATTAATGTCTACTGATTGGCTCCTACCCCTTACCTAAGACCATTTTCCGTACCTCATTCTCCAACACACTTAATCCTACTCCCATACCCCTACTCCCTCACGCCTACTCCCATACTCTTATTCCCTCACGCCTACTCCCTGACTCTTACTCCCTGACTCTTACTCCCTGACTCTTACTCCCTGACTCTTACTCCCTGACTCTTACTCCCTGACTCTTACTCCCTGACTCTTACTCCCTGACTCTTACTCCCTGACTCTTACTCCCTGACTCTTACTCCCTGACTCTTACTCCCTGACTCTTACTCCCTGACTCTTACTCCCTGACTCTTACTCCCTGACTCTTACTCCCTGACTCTTACTCCCTGACTCTTACTCCCTGACTCTTACTCCCTGACTCTTACTCCCTGACTCTTACTACCTGACTCTTACTACCTGACTCTTACTACCTGACTCTTACTACCTGGCCGTTTTTATATGTATTTTTGTCATTTCCTCGCTCTTCATATCGTTCAGTTTCAATTCTTTTCAGATCTCTGCCCCAACTTTCCATATATTAAGAATAAGTAAGGCGTCGCCCACAAACCTCGTATTCCGTCATCTCATCCAGTGGCTCATCATCATTCCTACCTTGTTTAAATGATTACTTTGTGTTTATTAAGATTCCACTGATGTCTGACAATTCTTATAAATTTCTTAGAAGGTTATGTTCCAACACTTAATAAATTTATAGAACTTGCTATTTCAAATTATAGTCGTTTTTTTTTTGTTTTTTTCATTTTGCCTTGTCATAGTTTTATCAAATTGTCTTTTCCTCATGACATGTTCTTGTCTGACGAGCAACGATGATTCGCCTGTCTGAAATATTCAGTTTTCTGAATCATCTTATTGCTATCTCAATTGAATAGTGTTGATGCGTCAATTTTATGCATTTATAACTGGTGAACCAATAGCGTATTTTTTTTCTTCCTTCTTTGATTTTTTGTATTCTTCTCGTTCAGATTAATCTTCTCTTTACATTTGCTTCAGAACCACTGACCCAGTACGGTAATGTATCTCTTTCTCTCTCTTCTCTCACTTCTCTCTCTCTCTTCTATCTCAATCTTCCCTCTGTCTTTGTGTCTGTCTATTTGTCTGTCTATTAATGTCTGACTGTCTCTCTCTCTCTCTCTCTCTCCCTCTCCCTCTCCCTCTCCCTCTCCTTCCTATCTCCATTTCCTGTGGATCGTAGCGACCTGGTTTTGACTTTCAAGTTTTTTGGGGCGCAAGAATGGACTCGTTTCGTATGTTGCATACTGAACGGATGATTTCGTTTTTCACTGGGGACTGTTTCGTGTTTGTTTTTTGCTCAAAAGAGAGAGTTCCGGAGAGATTAAATTCTTTTTCCCTGAGAGTGGTTTCTCCGAGGCAACTTAAATGAAAGCAGGAGTGCAACGGCGAATATTATCGTGATAACTTCTGCCTTCTTTTTGTTTCTTTGCTACAGTAGGCATATGAAAAAACGTCTTAATGATGCAGCATATTGATACTGCATGCAACATGCCTTCTTTCTTAAAATAAAAATCGCTTTTCACTGTTCAATAAATTGCCATCATTTGTCTGTTAACTGTCGCGTAAACTGTCGTGTTAACTGAACCTAAAAAGGCATGTCATACATCACAAAATATTGCCACTTGCCGGTAAAAGTTGTTCATTGCATTTTTTTCGTTCTTTAAAATCGTAGCTTCAAAAGACTAAAAATAGTATATTCTGTATATCAATTATATGTAGAATGTAAAATTAATGTTTCATTTTTAATTTTCCTCTATTTAATATTATAACAATGAAGAGATTTTTACCTTGAAAGAGCCATTATGATGCTTTAATAAAGTGATACTTTCAAAAATAACCTCATGTTGCCGGCTGCCGACTTTCTATTTTCCTACTCTTCCAACTTGGATGTATACTTTTTCCTTGTAGGAGTAATATCGCGTGACAAAAAGTTATATTACTTAATCCCAAGAAGATTTAGAAATAATATTATTTAATCTCAGACTATAGTTTTTTACAGTTTTCGAAATACCTTATGTAATTAATGAATTTCTTCTTTTATACAATATTAATTCAACAGCGTGTAGCAAATGCACTCGGCGAATTAAAAAACTTCAGAATAAGTAAACTTGTATTAATAATTTGCACAAAACTAACAAAGGGAATTACCGAAGAACAGTTTTCTTTGTTAATTATGAAGTTAATTAGAAAAAAATATTTTCGCGCTTTGGGTCTTCAAATTTTATAAGGTTCGCAAAGTACTCATTGAAGGGTTATTTTCATAATTGAGCTTTGGGTTTCTTAAGTGTTAAAATCCAAAATGAAGACAACTACAGGTTTTAATGTTCATTTGATTATTTGCAAAGTTCTGATGTGATTTTTTCAACTTTCACTCACGTAACAGTATTGGACTCAAGATGAGAACCCAAGTAGTATATTTGATGGAGGATGGAATCCAAAATCTACCTACCACAACGTTCTCTCCGTTCTGGAACATCAAACCGTATTTGAATACCACAACAAGCCCCCCACGCGTTCATCCCAGGTCCAGTGCTCAGTCTATAAAGCTGCTCCACTGGCGATTTCTCACAATCTCCGCGCAGGCCCTCTTCCTTCTCTCACTCGATAAACAAGCGTCTGCGGCCAGCGGGGGCGGTGCGGGCGGCGCGAGCTCCGGCATGCACCAGCAACACTGGACGCCGGACCGGGCCGGGCTGGGCTGGGCCGAGCTCACCCGCTCACCCCCACCCACACCGTTCGGGGTCAGAGCGCGCAGTAAAATAATCCGGCCGCTTCCGCGTCGAACGCCCTCGCCACCGCGGGTGAGATGGTGGCGGCTCTGGAAGGGGGAGGAGGAGGGGGAGGACTCTCGCTGAGCCGGTCACCACACAAGGCACGATCCGAACTCTAGACGGGCGAAAAAGATGTGGTGATGCCGCTTGGTGTGAATTATTTAAACGGCTCGTATCTTGTTTCAAATTTCCACGAAATAAAGGTTGCCGTTTTTGATGGGTTGTTTGTTTTTTATTCTAAGCTCAGTCTATAAAGCTGCTAAAGAAATTGAGTTAATAGAGTAGATTATAGGAGTTGAAGTGTAGTCATGTGAAACCTTTAAGTAATGGAATAAATTAACATCGTAAACTTCTAAGTCGTTTTGAGAACATATTTTTGAATTATACTTTTAATTTAAAACAACGAAATGTACAGTTTTTTGCTTCTCTAAAGAAAAATTGATTTTAATGTGAATGATATTTGGGAACTAATTAAGAATTAATTTTGGAAAACGAATAGCCGAACGAATTATAATAGAAACTCCGATTTTTTTGAAAAGCAAAAAGGGCTAGGTAACAGAATGTCCATGAATACTATTCTATTTTTTGTGTTTTTTCCCTCACTTTCCCAGGAACGTAAAGAGCAAATGCTAAGACCACAATTGTATTTAGACACTTTAATTTGGAGGAGGGATACAAAACTACTAGGAAGGGAGGCTGTCATAAAGGTAGTACGGTAGTTTCAGATCTATTAGCATCTTCCAAAGTCGGTTTCGATTTTACTGATACCGGACTGATTATTCAATTAAATTAAATACTGATTCTGTCTTCAGTATTCTTAATTCTGTACACGAATATTTTCTGTCTTTCCTATTTGAAATGGGTCCTGCGACAAAATGTAAATGAGAAACACTGCTATAGAGCTAAAAATTTGAAAAACAGATTGAGAATAACGGCGATACATTCCACTAATATTTCTTCGAGGATTTCCAACTCTATTACTTGCGAGCAACTGAAGTCAAATGGAAACATATGGAATTTTCAATTTCAGGCTGTAGGGATATTCCCTTAGCAACATCCTGCAATTTACATGGTTAAGACGTCTCGTACGTGTTTCTACGTTGGAAATGTTGATTATTCGTCCCCGAACGTATCACGCAGACTGTACTGTTTACCGACGTAAATAAATGATTTATCTCTAATTCAACAACGTGTAACCGAAATTGGAACCCAGAGGATGGATGAAACCCATGAGGGAGGCTGCATAACAGATAGGTAATAAATCGATGACATATATCGTGTAGTTATGTTATGTACTAACAAATAATTTATGAGACATTTTAATTACGAAATGATATCGAATATTACGTTTCGTTAGAATATACAAAGAAAAACATTTTAAATACTTAACTTAATCGTTCTTTTTTAGATGTTTACGCAGGCTGTTCTTAAAGACTGTAACTGTCGTTATTTAACTTCGGAAAGTAACTCAACTCTTACCTTTTCCACCAAATTCGTAACTTTTGGAGTATTAATTTTATATATTTTAGTTTATTTAAATAACTTTAATAGTATATGCTTTATTTAATTTTAAGCACGTAAAATTATTTTTCAATCTTCACAACCGAAGACTAATATTGATGAAAATAATTATTAATAATTTGAACTTGCAAAGCACCAAAATTGGAAGTTCGTTTCAGACATCATTTGTTTTTTGCGATGCGAAGATTCGTCTAGGATGATTAACCTTAATAATTGTGTAACCATAAAAATAAATTTCTTTTGTCAGGAGTTTGAAGTGTGCCACCTCATTTAGTGCAGCCAGAATCGCAGGCTGGGCCGAGGCGGCGCAGGGCGAGGCTGGGCGGGGCGAGGCGGGCGAGTGGGCGGGGCGTTGTTATACTGGAGGCCACTGGCGGCGGCGGCGGGGGCCGTTGCTTTTACGAGGCTTAAGCGCGCCGATCTGCGGCGGCGAGCAATCTCACGAGCGCGGCCGTGTGTCAGGGCCTCGCGATCGCCGCCGCCCCCCCGCCCCACCGCCTCCCGCCGGGTCCGATAAACCCGCCGTCGGTTTATGGCCCATGAACGGGCCCGCTACAAGGCGCTGCCGGAAGCACGGCGGCCGGCGCGGTCGCCGCCGCCGCCGCCGCCGCCGCCGCTGCCGCCGCCGCCGCCGCCGCCGCCGCCGCCGCCGCCGCCGCCGCCGCCGCCACCGCCACCGCCACCGCTTCGCCCTGCTCCGTCCTCCTCCGCGGCTGCACCGCCCCCGGGAACGCCGAGCCCGCAGACTGCGCGCCGCCGCCTCCAGCCCGCTGTAACCGTCTCAAGCCGCCGCCGCCGCCGCCGCCGCCGCCGCCGCCGCCGCCGCCTCCGCGGCCGGGCGTGCGCGACGACCATGCAACCCCCTGCCCGAGGAGACATCGCGCCCCAATATCCGCTTCGCCTGCTTCTCAGAGTTCCCCGTCCCGCCACGCGAAGAGCACGAGTCTGACGCTGGGCCCCTAAAACCCCTCTCATTCTCTCCCTCCCTGTGCATGACTTCAGCCGGGCCGTTCTCCTACTGCCCCAATTTCCGCCGTTTCTCACTGTTCTAAATCGCATCACCTACTGCCATCCCGTTTTGGCGACTTCATCCTGTCTCTTTCCTTCAGCAATCTTACGTCGTCGTTGCTTTCTTCGCATTATTTTCTTCAAATTTCTATGCATATCCTTCCTTTCCATTTTTCTCCTTATCATGCCTCTCCTTTGATTTTCGTATCCTCAGTACAGAATCGCACTCATCTTTACTCACTTCATACTTCATTGTGACTATAATATTTAAACTATTAAGGTTTCACTTTTTCTTTCCTTTTTATACTTAAACATAGTACAAACACGTAGATATTTTCCCCATCTCCTGCGAACATACCTCTTCTGTCGCCACTTTTTTTGTCCTTTTCTATCTCAACATCGGGGTCGTCGTCTTGGGTCATTCCTGTCATTGTGAATACTATCTCTGTCTCCACTAGTGTATCGTTTTCTATCCCTAACACATATTTCAAAAGTCATCTACATTATCATCTCATTTAGTTTTTTCGTTTCCTTCCCCGCCATTTCCTCATCTCCGTTTGGTATTTTTAAACGTCACTACTTCCTTCATGATCTTCCTCATGAGGGAAGTCTGCACCTCCGTGACCATCTACTTTTGGGTCGACGACTCAGTTTCCACTTCCGCCACAACTTCCTCCGCAAATTGTCTCCGCCGCCATTGTATTCTCTATCACTAACCTTACAACTGTCTCCGCGACACTCTGTCACCAGTATTACAGCTATCACGATCGCCACCACCGTTTTCGTGGCTCTCTTCTTCACCACTGAAATCCCCATCACAAACTTCACCACCGTCACCACTGCTATCTCCATCCCTGACTCCACCACCGCCTCCATGGCTCTCTCCTTCACCATTATTTTCCCCACCGTGAACTCCACCACCGCCTCCATGGCTCTCTCCTTCACCGTTATTTCCCCCATCGCGAACTCCACCACCGCCTCCATGGCTCTCTCCTTCACCGTTATTTCCCCCATCGCGAACTCCACCACCGCCTCCATGGGTCCCTCCTTCACCATTATTTTCCCCACCGTGAACTCCACCACCGCCTCCATGGCTCTCTCCTTCACCGTTATTTCCCCCATCGCGAACTCCACCACCGCCTCCATGGGTCCCTCCTTCACCATTATTTTCCCCACCGCGAACTCTACCTCCATGGCTCTCTCCTTCACCGTTATTTCCCCCATCGCGAACTCCACCACCGCCTCCATGGGTCCCTCCTTCACCATTATTTTCCCCACCGTGATCTCCACCACCGCCTCCATGGCTCTCTCCTTCACCATTATTTTCCCCACCGTGAACTCCACCACCGCCTCCATGGCTCTCTCCTTCACCGTTATTTCCCCCATCGCGAACTCCACCACCGCCTCCATGGGTCCCTCCTTCACCATTATTTCCCCCATCGCGAACTCCACCACCGCCTCCATGGCTCTCTCCTTCACCATTATTTTCCCCACCGTGAACTCCACCACCGCCTCCATGGCTCTCTCCTTCACCGTTATTTCCCCCATCGCGAACTCCACCACCGCCTCCATGGCTCTCTCCTTCACCGTTATTTCCCCCATCGCGAACTCCACTACCGCCTCCATGGGTCCCTCCTTCACCATTATTTCCACCATCGCGAACTCCACCACCGCCTCCATGGCTCTCTCCTTCACCATTATTTTCCCCACCGTGAACTCCACCACCGCCTCCATGGCTCTCTCCTTCACCGTTATTTCCCCCATCGCGAACTCCACCACCGCCTCCATGGCTCTCTCCTTCACCGTTATTTCCCCCATCGCGAACTCCACCACCGCCTCCATGGCTCTCTCCTTCACCGTTATTTCCCCCATCGCGAACTCCACCACCGCCTCCATGGGTCCCTCCTTCACCATTATTTTCCCCACCGTGAACTCCACCACCGCCTCCATGGCTCTCTCCTTCACCGTTATTTCCCCCATCGCGAACTCCACTACCGCCTCCATGGGTCCCTCCTTCACCATTATTTCCACCATCGCGAACTCCACCACCGCCTCCATGGCTCTCTCCTTCACCATTATTTTCCCCACCGTGAACTCCACCACCGCCTCCATGGCTCTCTCCTTCACCGTTATTTCCCCCATCGCGAACTCCACCACCGCCTCCATGGCTCTCTCCTTCACCGTTATTTCCCCCATCGCGAACTCCACCACCGCCTCCATGGCTCTCTCCTTCACCGTTATTTCCCCCATCGCGAACTCCACCACCGCCTCCATGGGTCCCTCCTTCACCATTATTTTCCCCACCGTGAACTCCACCACCGCCTCCATGGCTCTCTCCTTCACCGTTATTTCCCCCATCGCGAACTCCACCACCGCCTCCATGGGTCCCTCCTTCACCATTATTTTCCCCACCGCGAACTCTACCTCCATGGCTCTCTCCTTCACCGTTATTTCCTCCATCGCGAACTCCACCACCGCCTCCAAGGCTCTCCGCCGCCTTTTCCATCGGCGTCGCAGCGGGCGACGCTGGCGGCCGCGGCGCCGATGGCTCGTCCGCGTCGGGGGCAGCGGCCGCGACGGGCGAATGGCTTGTCCCGAGGCTTGTCTCCGGGATGTGTTCTGCGGAACGGGCCGTCCGTCCTTGGTTACGCGTTGCGAAGCGCCGCCGGAATGAACTGCGGACTTACGGCACCGAGCCCTAACGTAGGAGGTGCTTCGCCGTCGCCTTCGGGAGGCTGAGGGACGCAGGGTCGTTGAGTATTCACTAGGACTTCTAGATTTCCCAGAAGTTAGGGAGATTGAAACAGCGAATAGGGTTCGTCCGTGTATGTGACATGATGCTCTGGAAGTCTGTGGTCATTTCCAAGCAAAGAAATTGTGTCTGATGAGACAATATATTTGTATTCATATTCATTCTATTGAAGTCTATTCATTTTATCATTATGTCTATTCTGTCTAAGTTCATTTTCATTCTATTGAACAAGATAAGCAGTGTGTTAAGCGGTATATTGGCGAAAAAAAATCTTAACTATAACTAATCTCACTGAAAATTTTAGTGTTTGAGATTTTATAATGTTTCATGCGCCAGATGTAGCGTAAATTTGATCATCTCGGTGGCCTCTCTCGTATATATTCAAATGTAAAACTCTTGCATAACTTGGAATCTCAAACAAATTTTTTAAACTCCTTTCAGTAATATTATATTACAGTTGTATATATCGAAGATGACATATTCATTCTTCTTGAGATACAGCAATAGTCATTTGTAATTTTTTTAATTGATGTGGCACCTTGGGAATCACATATTGCATCTAAAATTTCATTTGAATTTTGGAATAATGTTAATGAACAAAGTGAGTGTCGGCGATTTTATTATACAATGTTGGCACATACTGATATTTTCAATTAATTTACATATATATTGCATTGCTTATTTGAAATCTTGTGTTTTCATCTTGTGTAGCTAGAAGAATATTTTCCTCGGTATTGGATTATTCATTAGCTTTCTATATCTGAGAATATACACATTTGGCGAGACTTATTACTATGAGGAAATACATTACTTCATGTTAGGTGACATAACTGTATTGTGTAAAAATAAGTTTAATTGTTGTACTTAATAATATATTTTTTATCGAGAGAACACAACAGGCATGCAACAACGCGAGAGATATCACCTGGCTGATTTTACTTTTCGTCAATTGAATTGCAAGTGCTCGCCAAATATTAATTGATCTGTGTATATAACTAGTATGACACACGATTATTTCTTATTCAGCCCCTTTTATTTAATCCAGCATTAATTAACTAAGAAATCTTAAAACCAAAACAGCTTAGTTATCTGCATAGGAGGTGCTGGGAATACAATGGTATGCCCAGGACGTCCCTCCCCGTCACGCCCACTCTCCCCGAAATGTCAGTTATTAAATTTACTCAATTTATCCAAATTGAAGATATATTGATCTATCACATCTCAAAGAAATATTTCCATTGAACCCGCGCGGATGGTGAATATTTTTTAATTGAAGCAAACAATTTCAATTGAAAAAAATTCACAGGTAATATTTGCGCAGGCGCCAACTAAAACCGCCCTCTTCTCTGAAACACTTTCCAGAAACGCCCCCTCAGCAGAGCCCACATACGTCCGCTGTGCTCCGGGGCGGGCGCGGTCTTGTGCGAGGAGGCGGGTGGGTGGGCTGTCGGGCGGGCGGGCAAGCAAGCGGGCGAGCCTGGTGACGCGGTGGCCGATTAACAGCGCTCATTGGAGCTGATAAGGATTTATTTGTGTCCGGCGGAGGAGGCGGGGGCGGCGGCGAGGCCACCGGAGGCATGCGCGTTGGGAGGGCAACGCCTCGCTCGCCTCGCCTCTCCTCGCCTGTCGACAGAGCGCTCGCTCGCCCACCCACACACACACTCTCACGCAAGCCTTTACATGAGTTACGAGTACGTTAAGCTCTAGCTCGTTTTCCTCCAACAGTACCATTGTAGGTGATTTTTGCGTGTGGATGTTAATCTAATACAGACGGGACACACACACTCTCTTTTTCTCTTTCTCGCTTTCTTTCTCTCTCTTTCTCGCTTTCTTTCTCTCTCTTTCTCTCTCTCTCTTTCTCTTTCTTTCTCTCTCTTTCTCTTTCTTTCTCTCTCTTTCTCTTTCTTTCTCTCTCTTTCTTTCTCTTTCTTTCTCTCTCTTTCTCTCTCTTTCTCTCTTTCTCTTTCTTTCTCTCTCTTTCTCTTTCTTTCTTTCTCTTTCTCTCTTTCTCTTTCTCTCTCTCTTTCTCTCTCTCTTTCTCTCTTTTTGTCTCTTGCTCTCTCTCTTTTTGTCTCTTGCTCTCTCTCTTTTTGTCTCTTGCTCTCTCTCTTTCTGTCTCTTGCTCTCTCTCTTTCTCTCTCTCTCTCTTTCTGTCTCTGTCTCTTTCATATCAGCTGTTTCTCTGTCCTCTCATGTTTGAGGAAATGGTGCAAGAAATCGCCGTAAGAGAGCTGCACAAGCTTTAAGGCGCTACCAACGTTATTCGTTTCGCATGGTGTTGCCACAACTGGTTTAACTGTTAGCACTCGGGCAAGTTGGGTTTCTAATCATGAACATACTTTTCAACTGTTATTTATAACTGTTAATATGAGCCAAGTATTATTCCGATAACTTATTAAAGAAAATATATCTAAACACTAGAGACGGGTTTTTATGTACAATTTTTTTGTCCATTCTCAAAAATATAATCTTAGCGAATTGTAGCAAGCGCGGGTCGTCGACCGAGATCATTTTCACCTTTAGGTGAAATGGTAGTTTTCACCTTTAGGTAAAAACCTTTATCTTTGGGTGATAGATGACTTCTATTATGTTTAGTCTGGCTGGTCTTGAGTATTGACAGATGGAGATTTTTCTACTAGAAAATTGTATGGTGCAAAGTGTACACTAATGTGTGCACGCCAAATGATTATTAAAACGTTTATGGTAATTTTAATAGTTATTTAGGAACTTTTTTAACTCCTCGCATTACAAATTACTTCGTAAGAATATTACACATTATATCCGATTTTACATATTTATTACATAGGGGCCTAATTTTACTGTTTTCATGCATATTTATGTACATATATTTCAGTTCACACTACATATTTTTCCGCCCCCTACTAAAAACGGGGGAGGGCCCGTAGGAGTACGTGGGTGGCAGTGGGACGAGGGTGCAGCGCGCGACGCGTCCTGCAGCGGCCGCGGCTCAGCTCGCAAACAGGTCGATGCCACGAATATCTCGCGGGCAATGCGATCGAAGCAGATAAGGCGGAGCTGTCGTGACCCCGGCGCCTCGCTCATTGACAGCGTTGTTGCCGCCGTCGTGGCCGGCGGCGCCCGCTCCACCCGCCGGCGTTCGTCTTCATGATTACGTTTCCAACCGGAGAAGCGCCACCGTCGTCGCCGGGAAGCGCAGGGCTGGGGTCAGGGAGGGTTGGGGTAGCCGATTATTGGTATTGCGATAGACTTGTTTGCCTGGGAGGGCAAAGAGAAACGAGGCTTGAAGAATGTTTTGGTGGTGAGTTCTTTGTGACGTTGGCAAAGCTTTAAAGTACGAACCTATTCATTGTTTCTTTACAATAATATTTTTCTTCGTAAAGAATTCCGTAAGGGTCCAATTATTTATTTTACGTAATATATCTATGGCTTAAAATTTGTGAAATAGAGGAACAATAAGATTAGACTTCGAGAAAGGAGAAATTTATTAGGGCTTAATAATGTTAATGTAAGACGAATATTGAAAGAACTGGTATGTATTAAAAATTATTCGTGTGATGTCTCTGTCAACAAATGATTTTATGTACGTGAATTTAAGAGAACCTTTCTTACTATCTTAAATCTATCTACTGCTCGATGTTCTCAAAATATCATAGAATCATTGCTGTTGAAGGTATACATAGAAAGTAAATCTTATTGACAACATTAGACGTGTATGCCATTTCCGGAAGAACATGTCTTATTCTTATCCTCCTGAGAGGGCAAAATTTAACAAACAGTAATACTTCAACAGAAATACAGAAGCTACAGAACCTGTGTAAGGTGAAATAAAAAAGGTATTTTCTCGTTTTTGCATTTGGCAGAGCCTCTACACAAGGCGACAGGGGTCTGTGGTTCGAGTCCCGTCCCTCATGCCCCGTAACCGCAGCGCGCTTCTCCGTCCGCGAGGGGCCCCTCCCGAAAGGCTAATCTCGCTAACAATGCGCACGTGGCGGCGGGGGCGGGGGCGGGGGTTGGGCGGCGCAGGGATTTATCCACTTAGCGGCGGGCACTCCGCTCGCTGCGCGGTCGCCGCCAGATTACGTCAAGTGGAGCGAGGTTTTTTACCCGGCCCGCTGTGCACATCCCCTCCCCGCCCAACTCGCACAACCCACACACCCTCTGCCCCGCCGCGCCCTCCCCGCCCAGTCCACCCAACCTCCGCCCCGCTCCGCCTCTCCCCGCGCCACTCTGCCAAGCCCCGTCGCACCTTCCCCGACCCGCACATGCCCAGCTCTTCTAGTTCCGCATTGCCTCGCTCCGGTCCACCAAGCCCTACCCCGCTTCGCTTCGATCTACCACGTCTCGCCTCGTCCACCTCCATGTCGCTTTTGTTCCCCGCTCTCCCCTCTTCGATCCTCTTTGTTCCTCTTCCCCCCGTGATTTCTCTTTCTAGCTTCACCATGCTCGTTCTAACTCTCTCGGCTGCATTTCCACTATCTATGTTTCGCTCTACGCCCTCCCACCGCTTCTCGTTCTTCCATTTTTCCCGTTTTCCTGCCTCTACCATTCTCCAGTCCACTCCACGCTCTCCTCGGTTTCGTTCCTCTCCTCAGCTTATCCTTTCCGTTTCTCTTTGCTTTACTATCTGCTCCTCTCCGTCCCCGCCTTATCCCTTTATTTCTCGCTTCCATTTCTTTTCCATCCCAACCAGCTTTTCTTTCTCACGGACATTGCCACGTAGTATACGTATCACTTCTGACCTGTCAAAAACAATCCATATTCGCTTTTCGTTAAACAAAATTTATTCTGTAACTAGCGCAATACTACTATTTAAAGACATCTAGCCATACAAGAGAATAGCCAATTCTCTTTCCTTTTCTCAGTAATGATATTCTATTGAATTTTACTTCGGTTAATATGTACAATCTTACTCCCATTACCATCTGCTCCGCATTTTCTGCTTGCCTGGCCTCAACCGTCGATGTCATAACGCGAACCTTTGCCAAGATTATTAGACGCTGTGACCATTTCCATTCCGATTTTCCGTCACAATTTATCTTTAAATTTATTTGAGACCCTCCATGTATTTACATTCATCTCTCCCCATTTCCTTCCGCGCATTCAGCTCCGCATTACGACCTCCCATTGAAGTCCACCTGCCCGCGGGACGCGAGTGCCCCGTCTCTTCAGCGCGTCTCCCCGGGGTCGCGACATGTCGCCAGGCGGCCTGGAGCGCCCTTCCGCGCGCGCAGCAGCCACAGCCCTCCGCCTTCGCGCGGGCGACAACGCACAGGGCGCGGCCGCGGTAGAGGCTGGGGTGGAGGTAGGAGTGGAGACTGGGGTAGGGGCAGAGGTGGAGGAGAGGGGTGGAAGTGAGTGGGTGCGCGAGGGCTGGAGGTCGGGATGGGGAGGTTGGGTGCGTGGGTGTGTTGAATGGGGTAGAGACAGAGATGGAGAGGATAGAATTGGAGGTAGAGATGGGAAGTAGCTAGGAGGCGGGGCAACAGGAGAGGGAGTAGGGTTGAGAAGAGAGCGGGGATTGAGGCGAGGACGGGGCGAATTGGAGGAGCGGCGGCGGAGCGGAGGCGGCGAGGACGACGATAGCGCGGGCCGCGGAACTCGGGCCGCGCACGCTCCGCCGCCGCCGCCGCCGCCGCCGCCGCCGCCGCCGCCGCCGCCGCCGCCGGCTTACCCTGACAAAAGACAGGCGGCCCGCGCCTCATTTTAATTGCGTCCTCATTGGTCAACAATGCGCCATTGTGGGTCCTTTGTCCCGGTCCTTGTTTCTGTGTTTTATGAGGATGTCGAGGGGCGGCATATGCGCCGGCGGGAAGGAGCCAATAAGAGCCCGCGATTTGAATACGAGGCGGCGGAAGCGCGGGCGGCGAGTCGGGTGGAGGCGGGGGGGGGAGGGAGAGGGCGGGGGCGGTTGCCTGCGGGCCCGCCCGTGCGCTCGCGCGCCGGGAGCCCCCGAAAGTATCGGCGGCTTTTGTAGCGCGCTTTTAAGGAGATTGCGGGCAATTTCCCCGCCGTCGAGGCTTTGTGCTGCGAGTGCGGGCGGCGGGCGCGGAGGGGCCCTCGGCGATGGAGGGCGGGGACGGTGATGGTAACCCTGACCGGAGTTGTGACGATTACAATGGCAGTGAGATATAGTGGCGGCTACGATTATGGTTCCAATTGGGGAGAAGGCGATGGCGATGGCGCTGACAAAAACACCTACGAAAGCAGTCGAATAGGTGAATAGTTTGGTAGTGCGTGTGGTGATTGGTAGTGATTTGGTAGTGCGTGTGGAATTACAACAGGGTTGGAGGAGGCAGGATTCCTGACCAGATAGGTTTATGGGTACGCAGCAACAATAGGGCAGGAGTAGTCGCAACAGTCCCTGATGGCCTTGGTCATGTCGTTCATGTTGAAGGTGTGGTTCCGATGGGAACTCTAGAGGGCATTGAGGGCCGAGATTATTGGAGATGGAATGGAGGAGCCGGGCGAAGGGGAGAGTGGTGGCGCTGCGTGGACAGTCGCTGCGTCAGCACTGGCGGCGGCGGTGGTTAGAAAGACAGCCCTCTCCCCCTCCCTCTCCCTCTCTCTCTTGCAATTCCCTTCCCGCCGGCGGCGGTGCCGCGTCTGTGACGACGCAGTGGAGCGCTCCACCCTGCAGGCACAAACACCCCCTCGGCCCCCTCGCTGTCGATGCTCCCGTCGCCGCTCACATCCGCCCAGTGACCGCGCTAGGCACTGCCCCGCGATATGTTTTCGGAGTCCGTCATCCTTGAAAAATGTGATTGCGGAGGGCGGCGGGTAAATTGCCGAAATCAACTGCACGGGGAAGTCAGGTATGGATTGCCCGAGTGAAGAAAATATGGCCCGGGCGGGGAATTTTGCTGTAAATATTCGAATCGAAATTTGGACTGTAAAATTAACGAAGTGGGAACATCACCAAAACGATTGATTTTTCAATTAATATTAAACAGCAATGTCAGTGCAGGGTGGCATATTTTTGGAATACCGAAAGAAGCAGGAAAAGTCAGAGATTTTTTTAATTTGCAAAAGTTATGAAAAAATAAGGAACCTTTTAAATTTTCCTCAAAAACTAGAGATATTTACATGGCGATATAATTGTTAAAAACATTCGTACAGAATTACCGTTCAGTACACTTTTTAATTGTTATGAAAATATTATTAATTTTTGTCTTTATTATGGAGAAATTATAAATCTCAGAATTTAACAAGAGATACCAACCGCCATTCACTTATTTAATACTTTCTATATAAATTAAGAAGTAAAAGAAACTCTGTCGGGTAAAACAGAAAACAATGCTCTTTGGAAAACAGAGAAAGGTTTAACAAAATGTGATCTACTCTGCAGGAAGTATTCTTAGGTTATCCGAAATTATTTTAGATTGTTAAATATTTATATATTTATTATTAAATTTTCAATAAACCCAAGTTATTCGAATTTCAATATATACCCTATTTGAAATTAACATTATCCAAAGTCTTTAAGAAATGTTCACGATAACACTGTGTCCTCAGATTTTCGTACCGTTCTATTTTTTTATGTATATACTCAAAACGTTTTTCATTTGTCAGGCGGCAGTTTCTCTCTCTCCGTTCCTGCTTTCATCGGTCTCTAAAGTCATCTCTTTTCTTTGAATTTGCCTCTTTTATCCCCTTTGTTCCTTCCGTCCTTTCTTTCCTACCCCTCCCTCCCTCCACTACTAACTTCCAACATTTTCCAATTCCACTTCCCTTTTCCTCCCCTCTCCGCCAATGTCCCCTGTTCTTCTTCCAGTTAACCCGCCTTAGCTTCTCTCAATTTCCTTCCCCTCTCTCTTTCCTTCCACTCTGTGTTTTCATCTGTCTTTTCTTCCCCTCTGTCTTTCCGTCTCCTCTGTCTTTCCTTCTCCTCTGTCTATTCTTCTCCTCTGTCCTTCCTTCTCCTGTCATTCCTTCTCCTCCGTCTTTTCTCCTCCTCCTCTGTCTTTCCTCCTCCTCTGCCTTTCCTTCCCCTCTGTCTTTCATTCCCCTCTCTTTCACCGTTCACCCTCTTTCCACCCCCTCTATCTCTCGCGTCTTCTCGTTTCTTGATCGCCTCTAAAAATAAACCGCCCACTCAGCCTATGCAGGCGCCCATATCCGCCTTCCCGCACGCTAATCGCTCCGCCCTCGAAGGCCGCGCGGGCGGCCCCCGGTGACAGCGCTCATTAACTGGAATAATTCAGCGTCCCCCGAGGAGGAATGCGGCGCTGCGGGCGGGATGTGGCCAATGGAATCTACGACGCAACACTTCCTCTCCATTACCTTTGTTATTCGAGGCGGCGTTCGGTAAGGCACGGCGCATTGTGTTGCGTTATGTTGCGCTCGCCCACGACAAATATTCTTTCGGGCCTAAAGGGTGTAAGCTCTGGTATGCCACGTGCCTCGACATTCCAATTCAAACTCCACAGGTGACAGAACGTTTCGTATCTGTATTTTTATGTTACAGTCAGCTTTGCCTATAACATTTTATCACCTTTTTCCTTTAAATTGCATTTTATTTTATTTCTGTCGTAATGCGATGATTCTAATGTGTAATACGTTAAGACGGTGATAATGTGCAATACATAATGTAATAGGATACAGATATTCATCCGAGGCTGTCCATTTACCAAATTTAAAAAAATGTTGAGTTCTAAAATAGAGTTTTGTTCTTATTTTCATGAAAACAGAAAATATTTGAAGTAACAAGTACTGATTTTGTATTGAAAAAATATGTTTATTTTGGACACAAGAATTTTCTTTTAGTGATGACTGATGAGTCATGCTGTTAGGTGCTTTAAAAATGTCTTAAAAGGAATATTTTACTATTTCTAGATACTCGGTAGGGTCGTAATACCTTTTGCTCGAATTGGCGACTAACAAAGTCGGTGGCATAAAAACAAAAACGTTCACTCTTTAATACGGAAACTCTTTAAACATGGAAAGTTATTTCTACAACATATCTCGCCCCTTGAAGCACTTGACACAAAGCACGGTGCGGCCTAGCAACCTGTTGTATTCCTCGCCGCCTTCTGTGTTAAGCAGATACATCTTGAGACGAGTTCAGAGGGCGTCTTCGGGGACACTGGTCGTGGGTGTCGTACGGGTTTGCTTCTCTTCTAACACCTACATATTATGACTCGCGCTGAGAATGATTCTTAGAGTTGGCGTCCCACTCGCCCCAGCCCGTCCGAGAGCCAGGCTTCTCCCGGTGGGAGAGCGCGCCGATGGGAGCGTCGCTCGGGAGGTTCGTTTGCATAACAAGCGAGCACCTTCGGAGGTGTCAACGACGGCGCGCGCGCGCGGGCGGCGCCCTGATTTATATCGGGCGGAAACAATAAGCGCCCGCGAGTGCGGGCCGCCTCGTTCACGCGGGCGAGGGCGCACGTCGAGCAAGGGCCGGTAGGAGAAGGGCGATGGATGATAGTCTATGCGCGAAGAGTGATCGACTATGAGGGACGAGCCGTGAGGGCCGAGCCATGAGGGACGACCCATGTGGGAAGAGAAATGATGAATGAGCCATGTGGGACGAGCAAGGAGAGATGAGAAATGAGGAATGAGCCACAAATGTAGTACACAAATAACAAATGGCGAGGAATTATTTCGTATTTAAAAAATGTTTTTAGATTGTACTCAGAGTATTATTGTTATTATTATTATTATTATTATTATTATTAAACAATGAATATAGAAATCAAACGTTCTAACATCACTGTTTGTTCCTCCGTACATAGATTATAAAAGAAGGCTCGCCCAGCAATCGGTATGAATTGAGATTTATATATTAATGAGAACAAATACTCATAGATATTTTACCGCCAGCGCCTGCCATGAAAGTGCCCCCTTTCATTATCATCAAAACTACGAACAATTGCTTCAAAATTTTTTAGATATATTACCATACTACAAACGACAAAGCGATCTTGCTGATTTTGACCCCTCCCTGCATCTGAATCGAAGCACGGCTATTCGTGGACCTGTAATCGTTGAAAATGTCACCTTCGGAGCATGCCGTGACTCAGTAGGCGGTGGCTCGCGTGGCTTAGAGAAGGGAGGGCGCCACGAGAGTGCTGGAGCGAGGAGCCGCTGCCAATGCTCCCAAATGATACGTCATCGGACGGAGGTGAGACGCCGATGCCACGGATTCTGATCGCAGATAGGGCGCTTATCGCGGGCGACGCCTGTCCAGCGCTGTTTCCGGCGCACGGGCGTTCGGAATGGAATTGCGACACACTGCGACGGCGACTCGTGCTCGCCAGTTGCCAGTGTGCTTGCTCTCACGATTTACTTTCTTGCGTCGATATAAACTACTAAGAAAAAACGGTTGAATAAATTTTACATTGCAAGGGGAGATATTTCTCCTCAGTCTCTTAAAATTGTCAATGGGTTCAAGATTTTTTATTTTATTAATTGTGGATGATATTTAATAAAAATTTGAGTATCCACGATTGCGTGAGGATTGACCGATAAACTTTAAGATAGACAGAAGACCACACACGATTTTTAAAAATTTGTTCGATCTTAGCGGCGAGAAAAATGGTAGTTTTTCTCTGAGATTACTGGAGATGCGTCTGAGACTGTCCTTACATTGTTGATGTACTGAACGGATTTGTGCTCCGCGCAACTGAGGAAAAATATTAAAAGGTAATACAGAGATTATCTGGAAGGCAGTGATTGAAATGTATTCTGTGTAAGTAGAAAATCGTTCCTTTGATTTCAAGAGCACCCGTGACGCAAAGATGAAAAAGAAAGGAAAAACAAGTGTACTTTGAAATAGCAATGGGAAACGTGCGCTTGAAAATCGACAGGTGGAATATCGGAAATAAAACGGACTTTCGAAGCGAACACTCATCTTTTCCGCCTGTAAGCGAAAAGAGAACACGTTACACACACTTCCTTTGCGAGAATTGAGTGCCGCCGACGCACGCTATATAAGTATGGATAGCGACTCGCGCCACGTCGAAACACAGCCTGGGGCGACGCTCGCCGCCCCTCGCGCCCCCGCGGTGGGCCCTGGGGAACACCGCGGCAAGGCGCACGCACTCACGCCCAACTCCGCCCGCCCACCCAAGTCCGCCCACCCGCCCGCCCAAGTCCGTCCGCCCAACTCCGCCCGCCCAAGTCCGTCCGCCCAACTCCGCCCGCCCAAGTCCGTCCGCCCAACTCCGCCCGCCCAAGTCCGTCCGCGCAACTCCGCCCGCCCAACTCCGCCCGCCCAAGTCCGCCCGCACAACTCCGCCCGCACAACTCCGCCCGCACAACTCCGCCCGCACAACTCCGCCCGCACAACTCCGCCCGCCCAACTCCGCCCGCCCAACTCCGCCCGCCCAACTCCGCCCGCACAACTCCGCCCGCACAACTCCGCCCGCACAACTCCGCCCGCACAACTCCGCCCGCACAACTCCGCCCGCACAACTCCGCCCGCACAACTCCGCCCGCACAACTCCGCCCGCACAACTCCGCCCGCCCGCCCAACTTCGCCCGTCTTCCCGCTTGCCCGCGCGCCCAACTCCGCCACGCTCTGCCTCGCTCGGCGTCCTGGGGCGGCGCCGGTGGTCCGTTCAAACGCATCTTGCGTCGCTCTGCTTCGTCGCGCCAGCCCACTCGTCTTCTCTTTTTGTCATATCCAAATACAACTTCTATTCACCCCACACCACCACAATCTGCCTCCCGCCGCCTCTCACCGCCGCACCGCCTGCCCGCTTTATCTCATTCGGCCCCTTTTCATTCCACCCCATCACCTACCCATTCCTTCCTATTCTTTCCTATTGCGTTCTCTTCCACCCCGTAGCCTCCCGTTTTGCTCATCTTAAATCCTTCCTTCCCTCTTACCCCTCTTACCCGCTCCTTCGGTCCCCTCTCACTCCCACATCTCCTGTATTTAATTTCCCCCTGAGTTCCCTGCTTAATCACTGTCCTCTGGACCTGTTTTTGTCGCCTAATCAATCTATGTCCAATTTTTTTCTCCTTATTCCGATCGCGTTCTTTTATCTTACTTGCGCCGCATCGTTTCCTTTTTTTATCTCACAATTTCAGCAACTTCTATCCTATTTTTTGCCTTTCTTCTTCACTCTACTTCGAATGTCCCCCGGTTCGTTTGTTTGCTTTGGGTAGCAGTTCAATTCTAACTCAGGAGCTTTCCAGTCTAACGTTAGTCCTCCTATTCTCTAATATACAATTCTCTTATTGGTTCATTCTCTTCCTTCCTCTCTTCCTTCCTCTCTTACTTCCTCTCTTACTTCCTCTCTTCCTTCCTCTTACTTCCTCTCTTACTTCCTCTCTTCCTTCTTCTCTTTCTTCCTGTCTTGTTTCCTTTCACAGTCTCTCCCTTCTCCCTTTATCCTACGCACACTCTTAATTTCCTCAATCCATCCTTGCTTATCCCTTTCCGTTTCCACCGATTCTTCATCGTTCCCACTCGCCACTCTGTACAAACTGTCCCGCGGCAAGGCCGAGGTGGTGGCGGGTGGGTCCTGGCGCTGCCGCGCTCTTTCGGGTCGGCGACCGCACCCCGTTCCCCGCACCTGCCCCGCGCCTGCCCCGCGCCCGCACGGAGACGGCGGCGACGGAGCCGTCGCTGCGGCGTCGCTCCGCGTTCTGGATTTCCCATGCGGCGAAGCGGCACTGGCGGCGGCGGCGGCGACGTCTTCGCCCGCTCTCGCAATTTGAAACGAGAGCTCGCTGCCTCCCCTCCCTCCCCCCGCGCCAACGCCACCGCCCTCGCGGGACCAGCGCCTCCGCCGCCCGGCCGCGCCCCCTTCTTTGCGCTCCCCGGCCCCCGCCCCCGCCCTAGACCCCACCCACGCCGACGCCGCTGCAGTATATTAAAAATATATCTGGAGGCCCGCAGCCGTCATGGCGCCCTGCCACGTTGCCGACTCCACTCACCGTGCCCGGTGGAGGACCTGAATCTTCTAGATTGAGATCCATTGTGCTGTTTCACTACAGCACGGGAGCGTAACCCATATTTTAGATTTTAGATTTGTTCCAGATCGAAATCAATGTCACAATCAGTCGTTTTCATTTAATCATTTGAAATATTTGTTCGTGTATTGATTGATTAGTTAGTTTTCTGTCGCATCAACTACTAAGGTCAGGTTGCGGATAAATAGTGGATGTTTATCCCGAAAGAAGCCGGCGTCGCTTCCGTGCTCGTGCGTGTCGTTGGCTTGAGGTATTTCTCCTCCAACTATCTCCAATAGTCTCAGCTAGGATAAGTTCTAGTAAAGCTTGATTCCCAGCTTGCGTGGTAGTGTAGTGCATGTATGTCGGGGCGGGGGGGAGGGGCGAGGTCAAGGATGCAGAGAGATCCTTGACCTATTTGATAGGATACTGCTACAGCATTCGCTTGGCATTGATCGAATAAAACAAGGAAATCTACAGATCAGACCAGCATGTCACTGGATATGTGTTCAATTGTATTTCGTGTAGAGCAGTAGTACAGAAACGTATCGAATCAGTATTTTGAAGTTATTTTCAAGAACGTGAAATTCAGTAAATTGATTTTCAATAAACAGTATAATCTAAGTTCCTGTAGGTATTTAAAAATGTTGGCATTGAATTAATTAAGCAAGTGCTGCAATCACCTAATGAACGTGTGTTTAGAGAAATGCCACACGTTGAAGAAACCGCAATACAAAAATAAAATATGACCCGAAATTTTCGTTTTTAATTAATTAAATTTCTTGCCACCGCACGGAAGGCAATCTCGGTCATCCGCATCACCGCTACCATCGCCTCGCCCACCTTGTACGCCGCCGCCATTCATTCCTCCCTCGTAGCCGGTGTCTACTCGAGCCATTTCGCTGCGATATTGTTGTCTGACCGCGTCGCCCCCTCCGCCTTCTCCCTCGCCCCGGCTCTCTCGGCCGCAGTGGGCGGGGCGGCAAGGGAGCGGGGCGGTGCGAGGTGGTGCGGGGCGGGGCCGAGGATTAGCGCCGAGGCGTCTTGGCGCGGAAGATGCGCGGGAATTAAAAGAAACCCAGGGGCCAGGGGAGTAGGGGGGGGCGGGGGAGGGGCGGACGCTCATCTCCGGCGGAAGCGCCGGCCGCCGCACAATGGGGGAAATGCGGCGTGCGGCGGGGCCGGGACGGGCCGGGCAGGGCCGGGCCGCGGTGGCCGAGCGCCGCGCCGGGACGTGGCTGCGGGTGGGCGGGGCGGCGCTGGAAGGGGAGCGAGGTGCGGAGAACTGAAGGCAGAGGTACCGGGGGTGACGTAGTGGCGATTTTGTTGGTGACGTAGTGGCGCGCCGAGAAGTGGCTGCTGGTGGGCAGGGCGGGCGCTGCAGTTGGAGGGAGGTGCGGTGGGCTGAAGGCAGAAGTAACGCTGGATGCTACGGAGATGTAGTGATGTACGAAATGCGCCTGGAAGGGGTGCGGCTTTGGTTGAGTGGTCGTTGGTGTGTAGGTGCAGGGAAGTGAGTGGTGGAGATGGAAAACTTTGTGGTGAGGAGATGGAGGAGGAAGTGGATATCGGGAGGTGGATGTGGTCAATGGAATGCGCCATTGTTGTCGCGGTGGGTTGAGTTGTAGAAGATGGCAAATGACAACAGGAAGGTGGGTGATTTGGATGGGTGCAGGGGTTTGGGTCACGGTACAGGCAAAGTAACCAATGTGTGGATGGTTGAAGACTTTGGATATTCGGCTGGCCGCTGCGTCGGTGATAGAGGTGTAATTAGTTGCGTCGAAGTGAGTGCTGGTGTTAGAGCTGGACTCTGAAGAGTGGAAGTACGTGCGGACACTGAAGAGTGGAAGTAAGAGGTAAATGTGGTGTACAAAGCGCATTGAGATTGTGAACGTTGGCGGAGTGATTGCTGAAGTTCAGCGAAGTAGGTCTTATTAGTGATGTGGGGGTGGGGGCATCGTGAAAGTGGTGGAATTGACAAAGATTGCCGTGCATTTGGTTCAGAAAGGTGATCACAATGGAACCACTATAATGAACGTGCAGGGACAAGTGTTGCAGGTTGACTGAATATTTTATGATGATAGAATTTGTCCTGAATATAGTGTAGTGTAGTGTAGCGAATGAAGTAGTGTAAGGATTGTACAAGCAATAATTAAAGTACCAAAGCGACGGTTTAATCAGGAGGTACGGAATATATTAACAATTGATTGAAATGTCACGATAACATGCTCGATAAAGAAATGCTGCTGCTGACGAGTTACAACGTGAATGGCGATGCCAGCCAGAGAAGTAGCCGAAACAGACACGCCCCGTACCAGTTACACTGGTCGCTTTCCACCTCTTGCATTTCAGTAATAATTCATCATTCAATTAAGTGCGGTTGTCTCGTTCCCTTACCTCTTATTCCACTGTCGCATCATTCTTCTTCTGGGGGCACCAACTAATCATTATTATTCATGGGTTGTTAATTAATTCAGATTAAACGCGAGATTGAGAGATCGCGGGTTGGCACGAAAAAAAGTCTTCTGTAGAGCAGATTCGCTAAGACAACGACTCAGAGATGACGTCCGCTCGTGAAGAAACTACTGCAATGGTAAAAGGTTTAATGGTAGGTATTGGGACAATAGTGCCTAAAAGTATTCGGACGGTTTAGGGAGCCACAGCCGCAGAGTTTCCATTGCTGGGAGACGCCAGGACTTCATGGGTGGCTCGAAAGGAAGGTGATAAAAGTGTGCCACGGGCAAGAAATCGGACTTCAAGGGGGCTGAGAATGCTTTAAATGAACTCTCTTAAACGAGATGTTTTAAATCGCAAACTGTTTCAATTATAAGAGATGATATGTACGCTTGATATAGATGGTTTGTACTCTTGACAGGGCCTGTCTGTCTGTACTTGCCGCGACAGCCTACGTACGGGCCAAGTCCTACCAGCAGCGTCCCGGCCCCTCGGCCATGGGTTCCGGGGTATGTGTGGTTAGCACGGAAACATCCCTACGCCTCATTCTGTTCTTCTCAACCTGGGAAGTGAGTTTTCGCATCGTTAGCAACACATACTGAGACATTGCAAGTAAAATGCACATTATACCGGGAATCGAACGGAAATGTGTCATGGAAAGTAAGCACGTTGAACAATCAGCTTAACCGCGAGGGCACTGTTGACATGAGAGACCTTTAATTCTTAATACTTAAATGTTGAATTAAATGAATAGTTTCATGTGACTTAATACTGATATAAGGACAATTGGTTATGTTGCTTTAATATATTTTCAAGAAAGATCGTGACACTATGAATATTTTTAATAAATCTCGTGGTTCAAGAGATATTTAGTAAACAAACATGCTTAAAATACCATTTCTCTTTGGTTATATACGTCCTCATGAAATAAAATACAATAGTATCCAATGTTTTCAAATACGAAGGAAACCAGTCACTGAACTAGTATTTATTGATGAATTATTCGTGATTTGATTGTCTCAATAATTAATGGATATTGTTATCACCGTATTTGACAACAAACAATCAACTTTCTTCAATAGCTCAACTTAATTAATGTACGTTAATCGTTAACCGGTGGTATAAACATACGTAACAGTTAATTAAAGTATTGTTTATCAACATTATTCTCTAATATAAAGAACAAATTAATTATGAAACACCGGAAGGCAAAATACTGCAAGGCTTACGGATTTGATTCTATTCTCTGGAAATATACCATTATTATGAACCGGATACATTTTCAGCATGTAAATATCCAAAGGATTATATCGACAAAACGTTGCAGTTTAACTGAAATTCATCGTGTTTGCTGTCATTTTGATAGTCATGTTTGAAATGTCATGTAAATCTAGAAATCTACGTGAAGCTGTATTATCATGTTTCAATGTTAATATTTGTTGTGTGTTGTCATTAAGTCTCTGATTTAACATTATTTTGATCTCTAAATGTGGAAACCGACCGTACTTTCACAGACATAGTTGTCTTAAAAATATCAGAATTATTTCACAATAAAGTCACTACAATTATACTCTTACACGTTTGTGGAGATATATTATTATTCAAAATCTATATCGATCATGCCTTGAGTATTAACGGAATTAGAAAAAAGAAGTTCTTTTCAATTTTATGTACACATCGAACATAAATATACAACTCGCATTAGAGAACAGGCATGAAGACGGAACTAAATAAAGTACAAATTATCTTTAACGAATGTTATACATATTGTTCTCATACCGTTCGCAGATAGAGGTTTGTTTTGTGATGATTAATACGCATGAGTTATATTCAAACAAAGAAGACATTGAGATCTAAGTTAATAAAGTGATAAGTATTAAAAATAAATTAGAAGAAATTTATTGAATTGAGATATTGAATTACTTTCATTTTCTATAGAAAATTTGTGAAAACGTGAATATGTGGCAATGGCCGCGGGAGGGGGTTGAGGCCCCACGAGTCTCTCTCTTCCCCGGGAACACCACCGTAGAGACGTTGAACATTCACAATTCGCAATTTATAATTTTGTCTTAGACATCATAATATTTGGCATGGATTCGCAAAGTTGAAGGGTAATGTTTGGGCAAGCACGCTATGCATCCACCTACGCCTGAGACAGTTCATAACGAATGACGAAACTAAGTGAATAATTATTTTATTATTAAAAACTTAGACGAATTATTGAGAAAGATAAAAAATCATCAATCCTTTTTTGAACTTTTCAATTTTTTTTACTTGGATTAACCGGAACACTAAACGCCAATTTCTGTGGCGGCAAATGTACATGTAGCAAGCAGGCAGGACCCTTGCGGGATCCATTTACTTTGTCCGTTACCCCTTTTTACAAGATGGTCCGGAGCAAAAACGGAAACGAGGGCAGCGGAGCCGCGTCCTCCGTCAGGTGCTCGACGGGAGCTGACGCGAGGGCCGGGACGCCGCGGGTATTAAGAGGTAATGGGCGCGCCACCTGACGGCGCTGGGCGTCGAGGGCGGCGGCGCGGCGCGGCGTCGGGGTGGTCCCGCCGCTCGCTCCCCGACAGGTGCAGCGCCCGGGGCGCCCGCCCCTGCGCCGGGGATCCGTCAGACTGTCAGCAGCACCATCAAAGCCCCATCCGCGCCGCCTTTGGTTGCTTACGCACGCGGTTTCATTCATTCCGCGTGGCTTCGTCACCCCCAGAAATAGCGTTGAGGAACGCGGGAAAGCGGCTCCGATATCCAGCAGGACCAGCGTTATTGCAATCAACGTATTCGGTCGTCCCACAGGGTGCCTCGCAGTCCTCTCTGTTGTCAGAATCACTTTCACACTTACATCATAGATATCATTTTCATCACCATTATTATTGACACAACTAAAGATAGATATTATACAATCTTTATTAGTAGTCATTATTACTTCTGTCATTGTCCTAGTGACGTATTTGCTTCTGGAGTTTACTGTCCTTTCTTTCATATGACCTGGGATCATGGGTTGCCGAAATATTTACTTATACAATATACATTTCTCTTACTTTCAACTATAGGCTACTACCAAACACCACCACTTGTCCAGATCGACAATCACACCTGGAGCGCGTCACAGTCTCTTCTTCCGTCAAAAACATCCCTTCACAGTTGTATCACTCCGCCATCACCATCATTGTTACAGCCACCTCCTTCCGCCTCCGCCTGCAAAACCGCAGCCCTCTCTCCCTATCCCGCCACCACCACCACCACCACCGCCGCCGCCGCCGCCGCCACTTTCCCGACCGCGGCGCGCTGTGGGGTCCCGCATGTCAGGAGGCGCGGATCCCTTCCGGCCAGAAATAAAATTGAATAAACAAGGGGCGGTCTCTGCGGGAGCCGCATTTCGCGGAGGAGCGTGGCGGGATGGGGACGGGGGGCGGGGTGCCGAGGAGGCGCGGGGTGTGTGACGACGCGGGTGTCTCGTTTGTGGCGGGGCGGGGAGCGTCCCGGGACGTGGGCGAAGGACGTGGCGCGGAGGGACGGCGTCCTGCGGGGCGCAGTAACGAAACCGGGGGCCCGCGATGCTGCCGGAAATCACCGTGGAGGAGAAGGAGACGGATTATTGAGTTTAGGAAAAGGCGCTGCGAATTCCGGCCCTTAATTTTTCTGAGGTGAAATATGAGAAAACGTTGAATTGTGACAGAAATACACATGTTAATATATTTGTCTTGGTATTCTTCTATTAAGCCACAAATTAATGAACGTCCGCTCCCTTTTAACATAACGTTGTGTTGCTTTGAAATAAATGAATTTAGAATGTTCAAATGAAACACAAAATTGGGAATAAGGATACAATCAAGCATAATCATACAAATATTTCAATTACTAATGAGCAGCTGTCTAAGAAATTTTTTTAGATGTCTCACTGTAATTAAAATCTGATTTGATGATACACGTAAATTTATAAAAATATACATTTGCGAATTATTATTGTCATAATGTAAATAAAATAGTAAAGATTTCATACATGACAAAAAAATTCTTTTTGATATTACCAACCTTACTAATTACAAATACGCGAAGAAATTCAAAGAAAACTATGCAGCCTCAGGCCCTATGAGATGTGTCCATGGTTTTGTTAAATGCCCAAGAAATTAGAAAAAATTCAAAAACAATGAAACAGTATTGATTTGGAAGAAAAATTCAAAATTTTACTTGTGTTATTCTGCCTATTCGCACACTGCAGATACCAACTCAATTATCAGAATCATTGCGTCACAGCTTACAACACAGCTGACATCATGCGACAGCAAGGCTCCAAGGAAGAAACCACCCGTCATTAAATATTTTATATTCACTTGTTGCGTTATGTTTTGTTTCGAATGACATAGACCATTTCTAAAAATGAATCCATACAACCAAAACCTGATACAGTTCTATAATTTATGTCCATGTTGTACCTTTCGTAATTTCTTAAGGTGTTATTTTTATTTTTTCGAGAAGGTAATGTATTAATGGATGTTTATGGTGAATTAGAGAATGCGCTTGTATCAAGGAAGAAAATGTATAAATTTACTTTATTATTTGTTTGAATTAATCAATGTGCGATTGTATGAATTATTGTATGTATGCTATGTACTATTTCCTCTTAACTGCGTAAATATTGTAATAAGTTTTTATTTTTTGTGAAATAATTAATTTTTCTATTTGAATTCTACAGTTAATTTAAAATAAGATTAATGTATTTCAAATACGGAATGAAATGATTTTGCAAAACCTGTGACACAGTCGCTTAAAACGATATATTTCTGCCACAGTATTTAGATTGAAACTTTTTAGTGGCCTAATCATCAGATTTTATTTACTTGAAAGGTAGCCGGAGCTTTCATAACTATGTCGGAACTCTATGTTTAGAGATAATTCAGTTTTCCATATGATCGCAAATGACAGCGATGGGGAGGGAATGAAATTTGTTTACAGAGTTATTTCCGTGAGTTCCGATCTGTCAAAATTTGACAGTTGACATATGGAGTGTGCAGTCAGCTCGCAAATTCGTTTCCAATATAACGCGTTTGTATGTCGGAAGTGAATTTACTAATATTCACGCTTAAAAGTGGAAAATTAAAGTGCATTAGTGTTGTGTAGTAGCTTCTTCATTATTTCAAATATGTCTAGAATTTGTACTTATCTTCAACGGAAATTCTGTTTGTTCTTTGTCATACTAAGATATTGAAGTACTAATGCATTCCAAACTTACGGCTATGTTAAAGTAGAATTTCGGATCTTCAAAATAATTAATGCACTCTATTAAATGCGCATAGAGGTGGCACTATGAAAGCACAGATTGCATTCGGAAGTTCGTTGAAAATTTACTGCTTTATTTTCAGCCAAGACAGTTTAAAAATTGCTCAGAAAACAAACGCAAAGTTGTTTTGAAAAACTTTCTAATCGATATTAGTTGTAAGCTCTATTTTTATTTTAGATAGATTCCTCTTCAAACGCAAGTTGATGACCAACCGTTTGGAAAATTCATGCCTGAAAATTATACTTGGATCCGTGGGTATATGCTTTCGTCATTTTGTTTCTCGAGTATTTGAGCCTTCATTTAAAACTTAGTTAACACGTTTATCTTATTACTTCACGGTAATATTTATTGTAAATTACTCGCTCTACATAGGAAAGCAAAGGACGTTTTGAAATATTGTCTCAACCTTGACGTAAATGACACTGCTCTCATTATTTCGAGATAGAAAATTCGGAATCACTATTGCTATCCCACGGTAATAGTTGGCAATTACTTGGCATGTAAAACGAGAGAATTGCATGCAATTACATTGCTTCAACAGGTGTGTAGTTCTAGTTCTGAGACCGCAAATGTTTCTCAGCGCCGGAAGTCAAGTCAGCCCCAACAAAGACAGATTTCCACCATCTATATACAACCTTGTGAGAATTAATGTGAGCAACGAAATATATTATGTTTTGTCCAATTATAACTATACTAAAATATATGTAACACTTTAATTGAATCTATACCTTGGGTCTTGGGTTTATAATAATTGTGTGAATGTCAATTAAGAGGCCGATTGTTCTAACCTATAATTTATGAAGGTTTCACCGATCAGTTCCAGAAACTATTTCCTTAAGCAACTGACTACTCTCGCACGCAGTCGACTGCTTGCATTCCTACTCTATTATCACTGCCATCCGCACAGTCATACGATCATCCTCGTTTATACCTCTTGATCTAGAAAGACTCAGCTGATCTCGAAAGACATCCAAAATCCCTCACGATCTTCACAGAATAATGTCAATAAGCAGCTTTCAAACCAAGGTGTAAATAGGCTGTAACGACATAGGAAGAAGAACAGAATAGACGAACTTGAGCGGGTTCATAGCTGTTCGGAGGATGGTGCTCTCTCTATGAAGACGCACCTGTCAGCCCCCACGGCGGTGGACTCCGGCCCAGAGGCGAGCGGCCGGCGGTAGCTACGGAGGCGGCGACGGCGGCGGCGGCGGCGGCGGCGGCGGCGGCGGCGGCTGCGATGGGGCGCCATGCGGGCGCCGGGCAGCTGCGCTCTTTTTATGCATATTTATGCGCGGCGGCTAATTAATTTGAGAGCGGCGGCCGCCGGCTCCCACGGCCATTTCCGCCGGATGCTCCCGACCGCCGCTAATCGGCCGCCCCGCCCTGCTCTTCCCGCCCCGCCCCTCCCCTCCCCGCGCCTCCCCGCTCGCCGCCATCGCTGCTCTCCGCTCCCCGCCGCTGTTTAATATTTAGCGATCGATTTGAATAAGGCGCGGACGCGCCGCGCGGGGTGGAGGACTTCGCCTGCCGGAGTGAGGGGGGGATGGGGGCGGCTGGTGGTGAACCGGGGCGGGTTCTAGGGGGCGAAGGGCGAGCTCTCAGCGGTTGATGAGGGTTGATGCCACCGCCGCTAGGGATAGGGTGTCGTAGGCATGGGGTGATAAATGGAGTCGTTGGTGGTCGGGAACTGACGCTAATGACAACGCAATGTACACGTAATAATATTCATCATATCATTTTTTGTCTCCTATGACATTATTATTCGCACATTGAACAGGGTCCTCCTGAGCTAATCTGGGAGAGACAACTCAGATGAGTCCACTGAGGTTATTTTTTGATTAGAAATATAAAACCTTGAATTTTCTTGGCAGAGATACGGGCTGTACGTTTTGAGGTGTAGATCCCAAAAGAAACGAATTTCTCACCTGAAAATCATCATTCATGTTGTCTGCACAAGCTATTATGTGTTTAGAATATGTAACAATCACTTTGCATTTATCCTGTCACATTGCTTCCTTCGGCTACGGAATTTGCTGTCCAGAAATTCTACGGAATCACACAGTATTGCTACTTTTGATGAAATTATGCGCTTTCCAAACCTGGCGTACTGTTAGTGGTCTGCTCGATCAGTGGCTTTACTTCCACGAATGGTGAGGATAGACGTGGTCGGGGTGTTTGTCGGACGAGCTAGTGTATTCACCCATGGTCCCAAGGCGGCAGCCGAGGGCCATACGCCGATGGGCATGAGCATCGGACGCGGACGTCGGCGCCCTTGGGCGAGGGCGAGGGCGGGGCTCGTGAAAAAAAGCCCTGGGCGGCGCGGCGGGTGCGGCGCGGCGGGGCCCATTTGTAAACAATCCCGCGATTGGGGGCGAATTGGGTACGCGGCAACGCGCGCCGGCCGCAACGACCGGCCGGCGCCGCCGCCGCGCAGTGGCAACTTGCCACGCCCCCTCGGGCAAAAGGCTCAGTTCCTTTGCACGTGCGCTCGCGATACTGTTCGCAGTTCAAAGGGGGTGGCAAATTATAGACCGCTCTGGAAATAAATACTTCAGCTGTTTGACACTTGTAAATGGCATAGAATCCTGTCTGACAAATTAACACACTCACTCATTTCCGGAGCATAAGTTTTAGTCCAACTGAAACTTATCTTTTTCTGCTCTCCAATGGGCTCTCCCGTTTCCAATTTTGATTTCAAAATGACATGCTGCACTGACGCCTGTAGTGACATGCACTATATCTAGAGTGCAACTTGTTGAAGAGACGGTTCCAGAAAATAGGACAGGGGAGGGGCGTTTTTAGTGTTTGGACTTCCTGCCCTGCTCATACATTCATACAAAAAAAGTGATTTATTTAGAATGTGAATTTGTTCTTGAAATGCCTCCAACTCGGACTTAATGGGAATATACCTTTGAATGCAATACGATCAAATGCGGTAATTTTTTAATGAATTGTATCAAATTTAATTGAATCAACAAAAAAATGTAGGTTTTAAAGGACTCATGAATTGATTGATATTTATGGGCGCCTCAAATGCTAAGGTCATTAGTTCCGTAAGTGTAGTTCGCGGCGCCGACGACGTCGAATCGCCAGGTTTTCTTCCATTAGCGAAGCACCGCCCCAGCTGAGACAATCTTAGAGCTCCCAACTGGCCTTTTGACATGTGTACTAGTGTAGTGCATGTAAGTGTTCATAAGGAGTGAGGAAAATACAAGAAATAGGAAGTGAAAATCGCTCGTGGTTCATGGCCCGCTTCTTAGGGAACTACTCTGGCATTCTGCCGGTATTGCTCGGAGAAACACCGAAAACTACTATCACAGCGGCCGTCCGCTAGAATTCTTCTCCAGAAAACGAGGAGTCAAGGAGTCCAGGATTCGTTTCGCGTGCAAAGCGACTGGCATGTGTGGCTCGGTCGTTTCAGAGTATGATATTTCTTACGCCCATAACAGTCCCGTGTCGCACTGTGTGCCCCGTGAGGGCGAATGGCAGGGCGGGGGCGGGGGCGGGGTCGAGCGGCGAAGCGGCCGAATGCGCGGGCGGGCGCGTGCCGGGCATACGAAGGGCGCACGCCGCCTGCGGTGGGTGGGCTGGCCGGCCGGCCGCCCGTGCACGGGGCGAGACGCCCTCGCCAAAAGTGTTGTTCCACGGGAATATCAAAAAAAGCCGCGTGTGACGGTGTTCAGCAGGCTGTGTGCACATCGAGGGGATTCTTGCCGCTTTAGCGAATGGGTGGTAAGCGGGAATCGGTACTATCGTTTTTTGACAATAAAACAACATTGTCGCTCGAGACGTAGAGAAAACAATGTGAGTCTTCATAGATTGCAGAAGTTTTTTCTCGTTCTCAATATGACCAACATTGATGGTATGGTATTTACGAAGGAAATTAAAATAGGGTGATTCGTTTCCGTGTTTTTCAGAGGAGGGCAGAATGAAATGACAACCGAATTCGCTTCTTGAAAATGAATACAGTTCAGTTAAACCTTCAAGTCTGTTCGTGTAATTACAAATGTGATCAGGTGGCATACGTACTGAATATTTCATGAAAGTATGGTGAAGGTTTTGTTTTCTTCGTTTTGTATTTGCTGTTCCATTTTCTAAAGCTTACCTGCCAGAAAATGTTTCATGGTGCTTTCCCGGAGTAAAGGAATGATATGGCAAGTACCTCGTGCAACAACAGAACTGTCTGACTTTTTGAAAAGCTTTCTTGCGGAACACTGAACACGGACGAACCTATCTTCAAGATGAAATCTCTTTGTTTTCAAAGTTCTTACATATTTGCTTCTATTCAAAATTCCTGAACAGAGAACTCCTCCATCTTGGAAAAAAATGATATTGTTCAGCGATGCACAGCCCGATTTCTGTGAATATGGTTCTATAATGCATCATTGTCAGTGAAAAACAATTAAAACAGCATACAGTTTTTGAAACGTCTGAGGAACATACAGAGAATGAAAATCTTTCTCTTCAGAATGTATGTGAACTTCGTGGCTCCCATGACTTCTGTCTCATTAATCATCAGCATTCGTGGTTTTACAAAGTAAAGATATCTGTTCTGACTTGCATAAAATCTGAGAAGATTAATTACCACAGATACATTCACCTGCAATCTTCAGTTACCGCGAGCGGAGAGCCTGTTATAATCGTACTTGTCTTACTCCGTCTCAGCCTACAGTGCTGTGCGAATTCATTTCCTATATCCTCATCCTTTTCACGAGGGGATCTGATAAGGAAATTCACACCTCAAATAAGTTATCGCAAAATAACTAGTGATCTTACAGCAAAAACCGCTCATCTGTTGGACTACGTATTAAAAACTCGTACGTATTAAAAAATGTAAAACAACATTTAGATATTACATTTACTCCTTTTTTTTCGAGATCTTTCATATTTTAAGTCCTTTGCAATAATTTAATTGTATTCTCTGAGAATGCAGGAATTCTTGGAAGTAAATGAAAAAAGTTTACCACAATTTGAAACTAAGGAAACGTGAATAAATGAGGCTATAGCATTGGGAAATAGAGGGCACGAGTTGTGCATTTACAATAATGGCAAAGAAATTCTTTCTTAGTTTTCATAATCAACCATGTTCTTTCATAGCAGAAATGAATATTTTTACTACATGTATGTTGATAATGATAAAATATAAATGACGGAACAATGCTGAAATGAGAAGTAGGAGAACCGAGAGAACCTCGAGAAAACGTACTGGAACCTCTGGTGGAAAAAACTACTGATAATTCCACAGGGATCGACCCCGATTTGCACACAGATCCTCAGAAGTGGAAGATGAACGCTCTGACCCCTACCCTACATGATACTCTCACTTCCACGGTCCTACGGGACACCAACCAGAGCTGCGACGAGTCATCCACCAGCCACCCCGCTATTCGCCGCCGACACTCCGCCGCATCAGATGATCTCGCGCGCCAAGGCGGCACATCAAGTGAGCACTCCGCTCTGCCTATTGTGGGTGGCCTCTCGGCGCGGCGAGTACCTGCAAGCACCAGCTGCGCCCGCCACCGCCGCCGCCACCGCCGCCACCGCCACCGCCGCCAATGCCGCCTCTGCCGCCACCACCGCTGCCACCACCGCTGCCACCACCGCCCCCGCCACCACCGCTGCCACCACCGTTGCCACCACCGTTGCCACCACAGCTGCCATCATCGCTGCCACCACCACCACCACCACCGCCGCCGCCCCCGCCGCCTCTACCGCCACCTCCACCGCCACATCCGCATCTACCACTACCACTGCCAACCAACTGGCCGCCACCGGCGCCAACTACCACCGCCATCACCACCCGCCTACACCTCCGCCGACGCCACCGACGTACCGCCACCGCGCCGTCGCGTGACTTCGCCGAGAGCGGGCGCACCTGCCCCCACAATTCCCGCCCCGCCGCCGCGCCTCCGCGCCCGCCCGCGCGCCGCCGGCGTTTAATCTGCCCGCTCGCGCGCCGCCCGAACAGCGCAGCGCCCGGAAACGCGCGCTTACGTTTCAATTAGTAGCGCCCGCGGTGCGGCAAGGTCCCGGAGGCCGCGTTGGTTGTGGCTGGACGGCAGCGAGAGCGAGGCCAAGACTCGCGGTGCTCGCGTGGCGGCATTTCGGTGTTCCCAGATTCGATGGGCATTTGGAAATTATCGAAGTGTTTTTTTTTATCTTGCGCATTTAGCAAATTCCATTTAGATGTTAAATAAACTATTTAAGTAATGAAATTTTGCGAGGCGATGCAGTCTTACTTTAATTACCGCAGCGTTATAACCATGAATATAATAAAATGTTCCTCAGTGAAAATAAAATCTGACTAAAACCAAAAATGATTGAGTCTTATTGCAATGTACTATTGAACTTTAATTGATCTATCATAAAACCATTTAATTATATTTTATTCCCAATTTAAACTAGAAATTTATATTTTGATATGTATATGAAATTTGCGGCTACCTTGGCTGACGTGACTATCGTGACGTGGTGATGATGACAGTGAATCAGATTTCAAATACTATCAAGAGTAGATGATGAAGTGTGGCAATTGCTGCGCGAGAGATGTTGGAGATGCACGAAAAAACCTGTGAGAACAACACCTTGGCGAAGGAAAGGAACGTGAATTGATCACTCTCTCAGATGCATTAAAGATCGGGGGAGACTTTAAGGCTCGGTAATGGAGCTTCTGAACGCAGTCATAGAAATAAAGGAGGGCAGTGATTTGAATTATCCAAATTTACGGAAGAAGAAGCGTGACCAATAATTGGAGGAGGAACATCAGGTGTTGGTTCTTGATAGAAATGGGGAAAGAGTGAAAGACGACAGCGAATGATAGAGCTAGTTAGTGGTAAAGGCAATTTCATTTTCTTTCTTAATGCTGTATAAGATTGGAGAAATGTATCCCGCGCAGGAGTCAGTTACTCTTCATTCATTGGAAAAATGATTTACAAAAGTATATAAAAACAAATTCCAAGGATACTTTTAAAATCAACTAATAATCAAATTGCCCAATATTGATGAATTCAAACTCTAGCGTATGTAAGAAAAAATAAAAATAAAACATACAGTGTTATACATTATTGAATGCGACCAACGATGACGGGTTTTCGGACACCAGTACAATAGTAGAGGCGGACGATGGCCACCAGGGTAAGAATTCTAGAGACTGATTTATTAAATACGCCTCTTATCTGAAAAATGAAAAAAATCTTGTTAAATCTATCTACTCTTCAGGCTCCTTAAAACTCCCAGGAACTTTTTTCGTGTTCTTGATTTCCCCCTTCCAAAAAAATATATTTTTGTGAATTCTCGTAAGATATTCTGGAATAAGATCACACAAAATGATGGGTTCCCCAACCAGAAGATCGACACGCGTCGAATGATATATTATTTACCCCACACAGTGGACCGCAGAAGGTGTAACTGTGAGTAACGGAAGGGAACACTCGTGTTACCCGATTACAGTGTGTAGGATTACCTCCTTTCCAAGGCGAACTCTCCCCTGAGCAACCTGTCCACGATTGCTTTGCCCTAGAGAGCTAAACCTTCTGCAAGAGCGTTTGTCAGTCGCCGGAGGTCCTCTTCCACTGGGGTTGCCGGTTCGTGCCCCACCCGCAGCCCCGCGCCTCGCCCGTCCGCTCGCCATGTCTAGGGCTTCAACTTAATTTTCACATCCGTCAAAGTACTATACCAATATGCCAATCTCCTCTACCAACATTAAATTAATCAAGACACGCCCGAGAAACGCAAAAATCATATTATAACTACCAATAATTCTGTGAGTATTGCAAGAATTTACAGACACTTTAATGTTCGTGTGTGTGTTTGATAGTCCGCTTTTTAGTATCATTATTTCAACAGTATTTATTAATTTTGAAATTTATGATGTTCTGAAAAATTATGCGACGAGTAATGAACATGGAGATGGAATATGAGATGAGATGCAGAGACAGGCGGATTTCTTCCGAAAACCTTGCAACGAATTTCCTTTTCACACGCGTGATCTTTCCTTCCCAATTTCAATTCTTCCATCCAAGGCCAGGGGCCAACATGACATCGCTGTAGCCGAGCATTATAAACAGAAAAAGATATTGAGAGACAGGGGAGAAACATAAGAGGAAGAAACAGAGGCAGAAGGAGACACATATGGAATGGGGGAAACAGAAAGGTCTAGATAGGAGAAAATGATGAGAATAAAATGGAGAAAGTAAAAGTAAATATCTAAGATCCAAAGTGTCGATCCGAACGGCAGAGATCGTTAAGGCAGTTGTGCCGTAGCGATCACGGACCGAAGGATTGTGGGTTCGAGTCCCGCCTCGGGCATGGTTGTATTCGTTCGCCCCCTATCATCACCATATCATGTCATCTTCACAGTTACCATACCGTTAAATACAATAGTGGTCGCTAATGACCTACATGTTAATGCGACCTTAAATGACAAAAAAAAAAAAAAAGAAAAGAAAAAAGGATTCAAAATGAGGAGCGGAAAAACATGTATAAATACAACTTGATTTCTTAATGTTGTTTCGCGGCCTCTGCTGCGCACTGTGGGGCAGCGCGTCGCCGCCGCGGCGCCGAAGGTCGCGCTGGCCGTAATGAGCCCGTCGGGCGAGGCGGGCGCGAGCGAGCGGGCGGGCGGGCGGAGGCGGCGACGCGCGGACCACCCACTGCGCCGCGCCGCCCACTGCCCATCGCCCACCTCCTCGCCCACCGGCGACTCCTCGGTGGCGGATCGCCCTCCACGCCGCCGGCTGACGGGCTTTCATCCTCACAATTAGGTTTACGCCTAGGCAGGCCGTTACGCTGCTGTTAAATAGGAGACAATTCGTTGGAACACGTTTAGTGGGGAGGTAAAATGAATAACAAATACGACTGTGACGTCTTGTTTTAGAAATTAGAGGCCGAAAACACATGGACGTCCTTGACAGAATACAAACGGGCAATAGGAGAACCCATTGTCCACGGTGGGATCCGAACCCAAAATACGTGTGAAAGGCTGTGTGTCTCTACACACTCCAAGCTCTAAACCCATGAAAATAAATATAATTGTACCATAATTATCGACTGAAACTAGTTTTTAGTATTCTCTCTCCTCAGTATTTTTTTCGTAAGCAATCGTTTTTATGCAAGATTATTTCCAAATATGACCTTCACGTATTGTACCCTGGTAATCTGGGGATTCAAACATGGAGACTTCAATGCTTTCCAGGTGTTCTGTACAGGTTCGTTACGTGATATAACCCATTCTTTTTTTAATAATTATGTTTTATATAATTGTGTATATTGAGTATAAGAATTTCACAATAGGGCCTTTTAGATGTAACAAAAACATGAGTAACAAATGTCAACATTAATTTATGGGACTTCTCTTGGACTCCATTTCCCTATTGCCAATTCATAAATATTATAATAAAATAATCATACCTTGTGAAATGTTTTGGTTATCATTCATCCTTTCGTTCAGAAGGCCTATTGATTTGAAATACCGTCCGGTGAATGGTTTGTGTTATATAAACCAGAAAGCAAATGCAATGTATGTGGGAAAAGTACTACAAATGCACATAATCACCTAATCGGCAATGAATAATAATGACAAGATTAAAATTTTTCCTCTGATAGAGCAGAAATCTGAATTTTATAAATAATTAAAACTGTATTAATAAATATCATGTTCTATTCATTTTCGCATAATACTGATAAAACACCACTTCGTTCCCAACACAATTGAATGTGCTTCAATGCCAAGTGAAGTGGGCGGGTTAAAATTATTTGTATGAGGTAATTACATTGTACGAGAACGGATGTTGGGATACATTGAAATATTGAATTGACTAGTTAGAGTCAATGAAGGAATCTGTGTGTAATATCTATTTGAAGATGTAATTATTGCTACCGTTTACTGTGTAAATTCGTTATGAAAGTTGATCAACTTAAGTAATATCACTTTGACTAAATTCAGTGAGATACGTTCAACAGTGAACAATGCCGCATCGCGTCTATTAGAATTTCGCCTGTAAAATGTGCTCTTAACTATACCCGCCACATTGTGTAGTCTATTACCGGAGTATTACAGACAATGCATTTACGGAGAATAGGCTATCGATTTTCTATATGAAGAGCATTAAATTAATATAGTACGTATTACGCGATATTCGCAAGTAAATTACATGTTGGAGAGTCGGGCAATATTTTAAATTCGCGCATTACACGCATTATCGTGACACATTCACAAAATTATTCATAATGTGTGGAGTGTTCATTATTTCCGTTTTAAGTGTTAGTCTGTGAATAAAACACCTTTTCACAACTGTTCCTCAATGTGCACTGGATATTGAAAGATAATTAATGATGCTCACAGTTTTATTTACCTGATTAATCTACGTTTTTCTCCTACATTTTTCGTGATATTGCATTAAAAATGAAGTTTGAAAGAATCGTCGGTTGTTTGAAGATATTCTTACCTTGTTTCATCCGTTTTGAATAATTACTGTGGTGTTTTCAAGAAATAATTACTTGGTGTTTTATGTAAATAGTTAAGAAGTGTATAATATTAATTTTTATTCCCCTTTTTTTCTCCCTTGACACACTTCATTTTGACATAGGCTGTGTGTGGAAGTGGAATAACGGAGCTGATAGTGATACTTAGTGCCGCTGCATTATAGTTACACCTTGGCGGGATATCTAAATTAAAATTCCCTTTTCCCATCCACTCACTCGTATATATCAAAACGAAGGTATTCTTTCCATAATTTCTCAAGACTTCTATTAATAGCTTCCCCTGATTTGCTCTCTCCATTGTCAATGGTCGTGGACACTGAGTATCTGATGAAAAATAAAACGAATATGGCTAGTCGCAGTTCTTAAAACAAGTGTGTGATTAGCACAATATAAATGAAAGTTTCAGAGTAATATAAACATAAAATAATAGTGACCCGCTTACACAGTTTGTGATCAATAGCTTTCGTTCGTGTGCTCTCCCGAACTTTCCCTAGACGGTATTGCGAGGGCGTCTGGGAGGGAGGGGAGCAATGGAGTCTCAATGACGGAGCCAGCCGCAGCCGCAGCCGCAGTCGCTGTGTTGGGCCCTGTCGCATTCCGCCGCCGCTGGAGCAGACACGGCAGCTCCATCCGCGCTCATAACTCATTTCCGGTCCAGCGCCCGTGGGACACCTTCCATAATTAAACGCTTAATTAGAGACGGAAAATTCCGGAATTCATTTCCAAGACAGAAGGTATGCACTTTGCGTACTGCAGGGACTGTGTTAATTCGAGATCCTCGGCTCGAGTTATTTGTTTTAGCGTTTTTATTTCTTGCTTTTCTCGTTTTGTTGCTTGTTTTCGTCGACGTGACTGTGCATATTAAAAATGGTACTCTCTATTGGTTGCAATCGAGATAATTAATATTCGTTTGGAGGTACGACTCGTTTGGTGATGGCGATGAGATGCATTTCGTAATTAAAGTGATGCAGTATCGATTTATTATTCAAGTTTTGCGCGAGTGTTATGCTTCTTTTTTTTAAGCTGGGAGATAATTACTTCTTTTAATAATATGATACCTGTCCTAAAGTATGAAATATACGCATACTGTTCGTATAATCAATCTTCCGAATTTCTCAAAGCATCTAATAAATGTACACGTTTTTATATAAACTGTGACAAAATGAATATACCAATCACGATGGCAAGGTAAAGATTTCTAGTCCTAACATTTCTGTTCGTAGTAGTTGGCCAAGAACGTTTTATATTTTATAGTATTATAAAGCTACCCCAAGCCTAAAGGACAAAAATAAAAGTAGGAATAGACCAAAAAGGTAATGAAGAGAATCCTTTGACGTAACGTCGCAGTTGTCTCAACCCGTTCTCTGTAACGTCTCTTGTCGATGACGAAGGCTACGATGATGATGATTTTTATTGCGTCAGTTTAACGCATCTTCTGCTTCGAAAGAAACATCTAAATAGCTGTTTCTGTTCATCTCTGTAGCGTCATCTGATTGACCATTTAATTGAATCACTTCTTTTCCCTGCTGCCCTCGTTTAATGTAAGCCCCGTAAGCACGTATGGGATTTGAGCGCGGTTAATGGATTTTCAAAGCGCTCACGCCCAAAGACCAAGTGCATCTGAGCCCGCGTGCGAGAAAATCTCTTTGTTTCGGGTCGGAGCTCTCACAGGAGTCGAAGCTTATCCCTCCACCAGATGAGCATTCAATGGGATTCCCTTTGGGCTACACTTCCACTTCTCCCGAATGAGTAACAGAAGTCTCCCCAGATTAACTTTAGCAGGCTATAAAGTTGTTGATCTCTGTCATTGCACAAGTCTGGGAAATCGAGGTGGAGTTTTCCTACAACTGTTTCAATTGAGAGCATTTGTGCAGAACATATAGGAATTAAGATTGACAAGCTGAAAGAGTGAATTAGAGATTGTCGCTGGAACATTGAGATTTCATAGTTGTTATTCGAAAAAATCTGGTGTTTCTGATTAAACCGTTTCGTTCAGCTCATAATCTTGATGTCATCATCTGCAATTCAAGTGATGTGAAGGACTTTATTGGCCTTATTTAGCAGGTATAATAATATTCGTGATGGACATTTTGACAATAGTTCTTGAGAATATTCCTGTTCTCAAAGAATGTCAAAAAGAATATCTCTTACGCACTTGGCATTCATACATTATCTGTTATGTGATCCTATTGCCTTGTCAACTCTCAAAAGATACATATACATACAATTATCTGATGTAAAGCTTGACAATATTAAGAACAAAAGCCTCTATATAGAATAAGTCAGTTCTCATTGATCAATGGAGCAATAATATATTAATAATTTTGTCTGTGTCTAGTATTCATATTTTTTGTCGGCTCAAGATCATTAAGTTATAGAACAATACCACATATAATTGCAACGACGACCTCGTCGTATCGCGAACTGTGAATTCCCCCCTGTCCGACACTAGGTATTCGTATTTTCTTTTCTTCGCGGATCGAGCAGCGCGCCTCGGCTGATTAGTTGGATTGGGCGTGACATGCGGAAGCACAGCTGTCACGTTGATTGTCACACATTGAGCAGCAATCTTGACGCCCCCGCGTCCTTGAGCGACAGCGGGGGGCGGGCGGCTCCCGCGAGGGGCGGGGCGCGCCAGGCGCAGAGGGGAGCGCCCGTACGTGGGGAGCGCGGGAGGGGAGGGAGTTTGGCTTAGGGGAGGGGGTGATGTTGACTCGGGGAGAGCGAGATCAGGCCAGTTGAACGCGTGAGACCATTCGTTCTATCGCCTCGTCTTCACCCGTAGCTCTCGCGACTGCGTGGATGGGCTCGTCTTCATCTGTACCTGCGTGTTGCTAATGTCATCCGTAAGGTTCTTCTTTGCAAGCGCTCACGGTGTAGATAATGCTCTTTTCAGTTACTGGCATTGCCCTTTTCACTGCCCTTTCCTTAACTCCTGCCGCCATGTTTGGAAACGCTTTCGTCACCAGTTTCGTGATTGCCTTCTAACACCCTCGTCTCTGTCCACTTTGCCGCCTCGGTCGCCACCCTAATAACTGCTCTTGTCACCATTGTAGCAACTAATATTGCCTCTACATATATAGTAATGGGTTTGAGTCTATTTGCAAAGTATTACTAACTTTCAGTGGTCGCAATTGGAACTATCATTGACTCTCAACGCCCTACCTATTAACTTCTACTAATAACTAAACTTCCGCTCCGTATAATCCTTATTGCATTCGCCTATTCAAATTCATTATTATGTCCTTCAACCTGAAATTGCCTTCACGAACTTCATTGGCTCTCAAACCTATTTATTCTTCAGAAACACTTCTGCCGTCATAACTTTTAACCAATTTAACACAATTGCCTTCCTTTTTAACGCATCACCGAACATCATCTTGACAGTTATCGCTACAAGAAGTAACTTTATACTCTTTGAATCTGCAACGTCTCGCTTTCCTGGAAAGCCTGCTTTCGGCCTACGCTCACGTTGCAGCCCCACCATCCTCCTTTCGAGCTCGCCATCGTCATTTTGACACCACCGTCCTCCTCTTGGACCCGCCTCCCTCCTCTTGGACCCGCCTCCCTCCTCTTGGCCCCGCCACCCTTCTCTTGGGTGCCTCCCTCCTCTTGGACCCGCCTCCCTCCTCTTGTACCCGCCACCCTTCTTTTGGTCCCGCCTCCCTCCTTTTGTCCCCGCCTCCCTCCTTTTGGTCCCGCCTCCCTCCTTTTGGCCCCGCCTCCCTCTTTTTGGCCCCGCCTCCCTCTTTTTGGCCTCGCCACCCTCCTTTTGACCCCGCCACTCTGTTTTTGGCCCCGCCTCCCTCATTTTGGCCTCGCCTCCCTCCTTTTGGCCCCGCCGCCCTCCTTTCGGACCTCCAGCTTCATCACCTCCCCGTCACCCTGTCGCATCCCCGCCAACCCACTCCCGGCTCGCCACCTCTGTCGCTTCCCCGACACACTCTTTAGGTCTTCACGTCCCCTGTCGCTTCCCCGCTACCACTGTCGCGTCCCCGCCCCCTCAGCGCTGGCTTCCGCTCGCTCTCTCCCTTTGGCCGCCCCTCGCCGGCAGAGCGCGCTGGCTGGGGCGCCAATGACAAAAAATAATAGCGCTAAATAAGGGAGGCGCCCGCATCTCCTAGAGGGGAACTCGCAATAAAAATTACGCTCCTCCGCCCCCTCCCCCCCACGCGCTATGCTGCCCCGCGTCGTCCCGAGCTCCCTCGCCTCCGCCTAGTTAGGAAGGCGACGCACGCCCTCGCGGCCACCGCGAGCGGGGGAGCAGCGCGCGAGGCGGCGGCGGCGGCGGCGGCGGCAACTGTTGAGGCGGAAGAGCAAGAGGGGCAGAGAGGACGAACAGAAGACACGTCACACGGAGATTCTGTTGGGGAAGGTAGAGGAAGGAGAAACGTGAAAGTCATGACAGGGCTTCACGAAAGAAGGAAAACGGAAAGTGGGTACATGTTCGTAATCTGCAAGAAGCGGAAGCAAAATGAAACGCTCTGATAGGAATAATGAAGTAGGAAATAGATGAAAAAGTCTGAAAATAAATCGGTTGAGAGGTTAGAGCGAAATGTGGTAGGAAATGTATGAAAATTTTGACTAAAAAAAGCAAATAATAGTTAAGAAACCATAATGAAATGTAATTTGCAATAGGTAGAAATACTACGTGAATTAGTGCGAAGGAAAAAATAATCATAAAAGCTTTAAATTGAACGTCAGAACCGAGTGTTCAAAAAGCAGAGGCCCAATAGAAGGAAGGGGCGAGTGGAAGAGCGCGGGTCGAGGGCGGCCGCACAGACCGCAGCGGTGCGGTTCGGCCTCTGAGACTCTGGGCGGTGGGCGGTGGGTGGTGGGCGGGGCGATCGCCCAAGGGCGGGCGGGCGAGGGCGGGCGGGGAGGCGCAGGAAGTGCGCGGGTTTCGCAAGGAGCGGAAGCCGCCGGTCTGGGCGCGGGTGGCGGGGAGAGACCCTTTGTGGAGGTGAAATGGGCCGCGCCACCCGCCCCTCGCCCTCGCCCCCGCCCCCGCCCGCGCGTGGGCCGGCCCGCTATCGGCTTTTTTTTTCCGTCGCCGGCGACCGGCCGGTCGAGGACTGGCCCGGGCCAAAGCCGCGACCGTCCGCCGACGTCTCCCCACGGCTCTATTTACGATCAACCCCCGCTCGCTGCGGGCAGTGAAGCTGTTCTTCATATTTCGCCTCCATATTTCATATCGGCGACGCGTAAATATTTATTGCTGCCGTATTCCTGAATCTGGCTGCCAGGAAGTGATCGATGGCCGCTGTTCTATATAGTGCGTGCTCGTGCTTTTCTCGCTCTTTCTATTTTTCTCTGTAGACTATGTTGCGTCGTTTTCCGCCGTGTACGTCTATTCTCGTTTCACGACTGAATAGGCAGACGTTCGCTAAAGTCATTCACTTGAGAAATTATTAAATAAGAGGTACTCTTTTTCCAGCGGGGCGTGATTTATTTGAGGGTCAGTACAGTTCGTAGATGCTAAGAGCTCTTGTTAGAGCAGTGTGTAATGGCTTTCTGTCCAGAAAGAGTTCGACATTGACTTTAACGAGAGTTGTTTTCTTGTTTCTTCTTGCGTCACTAACGTCGTTTAGCTTCGGGATATATTTGTATTGCTCTGTGTAGTGCATCTTTTGTATCACACTATGGTTGCGACGTAAAAATTTTCTAAAATTATTTTCGAGAGACGGGCGGATATCGATTATTAGTGTAAACGGTAACACCACGACGAAATAGAAATCAGGAAGGGAATGATTTTTTAATAAAATTAAATTATTCCAAACTGGGATCCCTCAGGAACAGAAGGTAGTACATATTTTAATAAATGGACGAATACTGAATTATGCTAACTTTGAAATTTCATGCAAATAATTTTACTCAAATTTTAGTGCCTGATATTTTAAATTTCGATTTTTTAAAAATTATCGTACTTTTACGTTGAGGGTACTAAAATTTATGGCTCTTTTAATCAAAATTTGTTCAAAAAGTATATAAGTATTTTCAGTACATTGCTTGTTAAAAATTTCAATTTTATTGTAATATACGCTGTCTGGAAAGCACTTTTGAATGTCATTATTTATTATAAAATGAAAACTGTAAGAAAAATCAATTTTTATTATTCTAACTTTGCAATATTTTTGTTGAATATTTTGAAACGAACCACGGACATATATGTAAGGATAATTTACAATTCCCAAACAAGAGATGTTCTTGAATAAACGTAAATAATTCATAAAAGAAAACCCGAAAATTAAAAAAAATAAATTGACGAAAGTAATAATTCGACAGTTTAAAAAATATTTTACAATAATTTAAGTATTCACTTCTGTATTATCGGTGGTTCATCACCTAGAAGACGGTATTCCTTGAAGATACGTATCTGAAAAAAACCCTGCTAGCACTCGTTAAAATTTGCCGCATTTCTGTTTCTCCCGAAACACCCCATTGAGAGTAAGCAAAGGTTGATCCCCAGAACCTTGCCTTCAGAATTCAAACACTCAACAACGTGTCGACTGGAGGACATCGATGATTATGCGTTCCGGAGGGGGCCGGAGGGCAAGGTGAACTTGGGTAGCGGGTCACGTGATCTCTGAGTAAACAGGCGGCGAGGTCTCCGGTAAAGGAAGCAATAAAGAGGGACGTGCGTCTCCGGCTGTGCGGAAACTCCCCGGGACGAGGAACGAGCTCGGCAGGCAGGCGCGGGGGCGGGGATTTGGTGGCGTGGGGAGAGGGCGCAACTCGAAGGGTGCAGGGTCATTTGCATGGAGTAGCCGAGGGACACGGTGCTGCTAGGCTGCCTAGCCCCCCCCCCCCCCGCCCTCCCCCTTCTCACTCTTTCTCTCTCTGATGACATGGGGTCCGACATGCATACACGATGACAAAGGTGAAGTTACCAATTTGAGAAGCCAATAGTGAGATTATTTATACTTTTGGGATAGTTGCGGAGAGAGCCGTTTTGGGCCGTGTTCCGGACCAATATTTTGGACAAAAAATAAAGGCGTCCTTTAAGGCCTACTTCCTCTTCTTTGAGTCTAAGGAATCATTTTACCAGGTGCACCTCGTGGGCATTCCTTGTGACGTTTGGGTGTGACTCTTATTTTTTCGCCTAATGTATGTCTCAGTCAAAACTATAAACACTATTTTTTACCGCAGGGCGAGAGATATTTTTATGATTGCATATAACTGGAGGATATATTTAATTTTTTCGAATATTTGCATGGGTTATTTTATACGATACCACGAGCGTGATGTGTCATTCCTTTAAAAATACACTATCAATAGCTAAATGCAATTTAAGTGTACGAATTATAGAGCTGTAAGTGAAAGGAAAACTTAAGTTGAATGCTAGGGTAAGTTTACCTCTGCATTCTACTATATGGGGAAACTGGTTTTATTGGAGCATACCTCAATCCTCTGTGATACAATTGCTCAATAAGACGGCATTCTTTCTATTTGTTATTCCAGTGAATTTATTATTTCATTAAAGGTATTTACATTTTAATGAATAGGGTCATTGCCAAAAAAATGAAAATGTTAAAAAATAAAATATATGTATCATGATTTAACTATCACTCTTTTTGCGTCTTTTCCTTGCTTTCATAACCAAAATTTCGCCTTTCACACTCATTTCCCCGTTTATATTTTGCCTTTCTAAACTTCTTCTTTCTCCTAAAGGGCTGCTACACGCACGCTATCACTATCAGATACACTCATGTGCCACACACGTTTTGGCCACGACCGCAATGTGACTGAAAGCAGTTTTGCTTACAATGAACATTTTGATTAGATTGTTAGCTAGGTATTCCAATGAATATTGTGATACATATGTCATATGTGGTTAGGCATCGAAGCTTTATGAAATTGGTACGAGTAATATACGTTTTAGACAGCCACCAGTAAAGGTTCTTCCAGGACATGTATAGTGTGCTAAAAGTTCAACTTTTTGCACTAGTGCTGAAAGCGAGACGATAGTCAACTGTTCAAATAAATTTGATAATTCAACAAAGATAACAAAATAATTTCGTCTGTCCGCATTAGCAAATAGTGACCTTAATGTATCATTAAGAGATTTGTACACTTGAATTCAAATAAAATTATAGAAAGGCTGTCTAAAGAATAGTGTATGACACATGGTAAAAGTGATTTTAATTTGGTCATAGGACTGCGTCACTTGGTCTGCCGGTCTCGTGTCGCAACATTTCGTCTATATATAAAATAAAATATCACTTATACCATTCTTATCATAAAGCATCTTAAGCATAATAAGCGTCTTAATACGTTTTCAGCATTGAATATTCCTAATATATTTCTTTTATTTTTTGCAGGTGAGTAAGCTGGAAAGTCTATGTGAAGAGTTACCTGAGAACTGGTGTAGCGTGAGTATACATGCCGGAATAAATGTGCGAAACAAAAGGATATGAACAAATCTTAAGGAATACTTCTGGGGGAAGTGCACTTCATGCATTTTGACTTATTTTAATACAAATATAATTATTCAGGATTGAATTTTTCAAAACAAAATTAAATTTAAAAATTATATTAATTTTAAGTGTAAGTGTAAGTGTAAGTAAGTTTAATTTTAAAAAAACAGCAATACAAAAAACCAAACAATACTTGAATACATTTTTCTTCAACCTATTTGGAACAAAATAGGTTAACCATTTCTATTCGTGAGAATTCTCCTGGCAGTTCTGAAATAACCTTAATATATCTCAGTTCCTCTGAGGTATGACAGGTAATTCATAAAACGATAGTAATATGGAATGAAGTCTTAAAAACATTACGAGGGTATATATAAAATCCGCATCCCTTTGATAAGCGGAACAAATCTAATAACCACATGTATACTACGCAGCAAAAACGACTCCAAACTAACTATCGGCGTTACATATTCAAGGCTGAGTAAATAAAAATTAAAAAAATTACGAAATTCGGTAAGTATTATAAGTCAGATTATTTAAAATGAAAGAATTGTCATCGTGGTCGACAACCTTATTTTATTTAGCCGCCGCTTTACGACTTAGCCGTCGTCATTCCCAAAACAGTCGAAAGCCCTCCATTTGAATAATAAATCTGTAGACATTGACAGATACATTTCTTTCAATTGAGCTTCTAGTCAATTCTTCATGGACACTTCCACAAAATACTGAAAGCAGTACTTTCAATGACATGCGAAGATTGGTATGTTTAGCATCGCATAATATTTGTGCAGTTTTGAAAGTATTTATGCTGAAAATTAATGAAATGAAAAGTTGCAAATGTGCGCATATTGTAAAATTTCGTTTTGTTCGAAGATCGTAACTTGCATGCGTCAATCGATGCATGAATAATGTGATGCGTTCCCTGTGAGTCGAGGGAGTGGTTATTATCCTAAATTGAAAATTGAGGCTGTTAAGCACTACAAGTTATTTTGCTTCGGTCAGAATTCTCGTGCGATGCTGTTACTTACAGGACGTGGAGGAAAGTCAAACCAGTGCATACTGGCAATAATTAGCAAGCGGTACCGTTCACTGGTGGTTATTTATCAGTGAATCAAGAGTTGTGTGTTGCTACGCATTTTTTATATGAAAGGAAAAAAATTCTGATCAATTTTAAGGAAGGATTTTAAAGTTGTATTCTCCCATTCATGATTACTTTTGGCGCTTTACATTCGATCTTATTGTCGGTAATAAGTGACTCTTCCTGCGCAAATGCCAAAATAATTGAAGAATATATTTTTATTTCGGTTTGAACGTGTTAGTGTATTGTCTCTTAGTGTAAAGTCCCGATTTTTACCGTCAGATTTTGACAAGTATCTATTTGTATTAATTAAATTCATTTAAACTCAATTTTCACTATTTCCTTTCCTTTATTTTCTTCCCGCTGACCATTCTCTTCCTCCTCGTTCACACCGTCCTCCGGCTCCTCTTCCCCACAGTCGTCCGCAACGACCTCCGCCGCCGAACGCAGTCCAATATCGCTGCGGCTGCGAGAGCAGCATCCGCCGCAGCAGGCGCTGCAACCGCCGCGCGCGGGAGGGGAAGAAGCGGCGGCGGCGGTGCGACGCGCGAATTCCGCGCATGTTTGAGTAGCGCGCGGGGACACACGCGGAATTGTTAATAAAACGCGCCCGGGTCATATTTGCGGCGGCGGCGGCAGGCGAAGGCCGCCGCCCGCCTCACGCTGCCGCCCTACGGCTGAGGGCCGCCCCGCAGGCGCGCCTCTACGGCGGTGGCGGCGACAGAGCCCGCGTATCGTTTTCCCCATGCGTCCGGTGGAGGCAGCGCTCTCGGTTGCGGAGACAGTAGCGTCGGTGGGGAGGGCAGCGGCGCAAGTAATGGCGGCTAGAGAGCTGCGGCGGGGCCTGCGCCGGTGGGGTAGTGGAATGGTGGTAATGGTAGTGGTTAAAGTGATTCCTGCGGGTATTGTGTCAGAAGGGTTGATACTGTGATGATAGATGTGGTAGGTATGGTGAAAATAGTGAACGCAGATGTGGAATTTCGGCACCGTCATTTCTGGCACCACTGTCACTGCATTATTGCCACTCTCTGTCACGTCCGGCGCTAGTATTGACTCCGCCGATATCGCCCCAGCATTCACTCATACTGCCCCCGGCTTTGCGGTGGAGTGGAGGGTGTAATCTTCGCGAAGAGGAGAATAGGAAAAAGAGTTGTATGGGAGTTGAGAATGGCCGTGACTGAGGGAATGTCGGCGCTGTCCGAAGGAAAGAGGAAGAAACGATGGTGACAGAGCAGTATTCAGTGGCGGTTGCAACGGCCGCTGCAACGGTGGCAGTAAAGGCAGGAGCCAAGCGGGGGGGGGGGGGAGGCAGTGAAAACAGCGTGGGCGAGGGCGGAGGCGGCGGGGGCAGCCCAGGCGCCGATGGATCCCGCCCCTCAGTGCGCGCCCTGCTTTTGTTTTGTTTATTTTTCGTGCCGCGCTTCAGAAAGTTAATCCCGCAGGAAACAAGGGCGGCCGCCGAACCCCGAGCCGGGCTTTCCGGCTGTTCCCCGGTATTAATTTCGTAGGATGGCAGCGTAATCGCAATTATATGCTTCTGTGCGCGGCGCCTTCACCAGCCCTCCCCTCTCTTCTCCACCACCCCTGCGCCGCCGCGCCCGCTCCAAACGCCTGCCTGCCACCCCCTCACACCCCGCCGCTGGCGGCGTGTTTGTCGTGCGGGGATGAGGTCGGCCGGCCGGCGCTGACGGCGCTGACGGGGTCCGGAATTTTAAAGTTGAGTGAAATTAAACTGACCCCGGGCGTCTCCCGCGCGCAAGGACCGCGTGGGCTCCGAATGGATCCGCGGTCTGTTTGAGATGCGTTTAGTTTGACTGCTGCAAACCCAAGGGTATTCGTGGGGCTTTGCCTGGCTGCGCAGTTTGTGGATGGCGTGAGATCTGAGGTTCGTGTTTCGTTTGGTTTAAATGGATCCTGTCTACAGGTAGAACGCTTCTGTTTCGGTCCGTGTTGCTCGCCTGCACGTTTCGTCACAATTTAAAGCTGCTACTCTGAATTAGTATTTTTTGTATGTCGCCTTCAAGCGTTTGGAGCACGTTTATTTTCCGGATTATGAATTGAAACAATCTCAAATTTCAAAACCCTTTATTGTATAGGTTTGTAGATGTAAAATGTCCGATTTCTTTTATTCATTTGAGGATTGGAATACCTTATTTATTATGCAAAAAGGCAAATTTGTTATTCTATAGTTTTCAAGCATTTCTTAAAACCTTCTGCACTGAAAATACTAAGTAGGGAGAATCATTATAATAATTATTAGTATATTGAATTAATGTTTTGACTTTTCATGTAGAGTTACATTTTAAATTTACAATTGAAATTTACATCATTTGCGGTGTGAAATAATTCTGTTGCAGCATGATAACTAGTAGGGGACTGAGTAATTTTCTTCACGAAGTGTTTGAAGGCCTTTTTGCCAGTCGCATCAGCCGTGAAACAGCGTTCGTCACTTCTCCCCACCACCCCCTTCGTCACTATCTCCTTGCGTCCACGGCACCAATGCTTTTATCCCTGTCACCCCCGCCGTCACTACCGTTCCCCATCATATTTGGCACCACCATTGGCACCAGAACAGCCGTTATCCGTACTGCCCCCCCCGCAGTCATCACTCTTACAGCTGTCACCACCGCTGCTGCCTCCTACCCTCAGCTCCGCCCACACTCATTCACACGTCCTCGTCCGAATATCTGACTCCATCGCTGCGACAGCTCCCTCCACCATTTCCCCTGCCACATCGCCCAGAGCGCCTAGAACCTTCAGCGCCATCACCACCTTCGCCGCCAGGGCCACCCGTTCCATTTCCGCGTCGCCACCGCCGCAGGCAGAGTGATAGGAAAGAAGCGTCTGTCTGTTTCGCGTTCTCCCTCCGCCAGTTTAGAGCACTTCCGAGGCCTAGCGCCTTCTCGAGTCGCTCCCAAACCGACTGGCAGCGTCGTCCTTGTGCGGGGCCATTCGCGCCTTTGAACGCGCCTTGCCCTTCGCCCTTTGCGCGTCGGCCCGCCCCGCCCCCCCCACCCCACCACGCCCCGCCCCCCTCCCCGCCCCGCCCCCCCCCCCGCCCCGCCCAGCGCCACGCCGCGCCGCGCCGCGCCGTGACTCCTTCTATTTCCGGTCCCGAGCGGCTCCCTCCGCGCATTCCTCTTCTTCATGCTCGGCCTCCGCTCTGCTCCACGCTGGACCGGAACCAGCTGAAACGCCAATAACGTAAACATTCTAAAGGCATTTTTCAGAAGATTTTCAAAACTGCGTGTAACTCTCGTATAAAAGGTACCCTCTTCTTCAGTGAAAATAACCCATTAAATATATGTGGTCGTTATCGGAACCTCAGAAAATTGGTTTTAAAAACTACGTGATTTACAGTTTAGGTTTTAAGATTAGGTTAAGTAAAAATTATTTCTTCCAAATGTGTTACACAAGGACTATAGTGTGAAATTATAACATATTTACACTGGGATTATTAATTACAGGAGTAACTTTAATCTCCTGTGAATTATACGGAATCATAGCGTAGACAAATGTATAATTCAAGACAAAACTGCAGTATCAGAAGCCACATATTAGTTGAGAACAAACCTATTATTTGGATAGTGAAACTATATTTTTTTGCGAAATATTTAATATTTATTACAAAAGATACTCTGTCATCTGTCACCCAGGAAACAGTGATTGACTGTGAAACAGTCCCGAAAATATTGACAAAACACAAACAAACACGATATTACATTTTTTTATTGAAATACCTTTCATATTACCTTCAGAAACAATTGCATGGAAATGGCAAAATCTAAAAATTGCCCCCGAACTTTTCCAGCGTGCATGTGACTCAGCTTCGGTGACTAATAAACCAGTGTTTCTGTCTTTCTTTCACGGCGTACATCAATTTTAAAATATTTTCAGTTTACTTTTACGACCGTGACGGCGTATCGCTCGGACTGCGAGGGCAATGACGAGACCGGTTGAGGATACCTAAATCTTCTTCCTTGGCACGCGTTCGCTGAGGTGTTCACCCACTGCGCGCTCTGACACCGATTCTTCGCCTGGGGCGACCCAGAGCCACGCCAGCCCCAGCCGCACGCGTCGTCGCCGCTCACGCAGCATCTGGCACCGCCGCTACCAACGCCTCCGCCACCTCTCCTGCCCCCATCCCCACCTCCACCCCTTTCGCTTCCGCCCCTGCACCCGCCTCCTCTCCGCCTCGCCTGAGTCTCCGCCTCCGAATCTTTCTCCGCCTCCACCTGTGCCGCCGCTTCCACCTCTGCATCTGCCTCTGCCTCCGTCTCCGCTTCTTTCTCCGCCTTCGACTCCACCTTCACCTCTGTCTCCGTCTCCGCCTCTTTCTCCGCCCCCGTGCCCGCCACTGCATCTGCCTCCATCTCCGCTTCCACCTCTTTCCCCGCCTCCGCCTCTATCCCCGCCTCCTCCTCTTTTCCCGCCTCCGCCTCTTTCTCCGCCTCCATCTCTCCTCCGCCTCTGCAGCTGTCACCGTCACCGCCTCTTTCTCTGCCCCCGCCTCTGCCACTGCCGCCTTTTTTTTTCCGGCTCCGTTTCTGCCCCGGCGCGACCTCGCCGTCGTCCCCTCTCCCTGCTGCCCCCAGGGTGGAGTTTCATTTCCACCTCTTGTACGCGCCTTTCATCTTTCACGTTTATTTCCTGATTTTTTTCATTCTCGCCTATAAATTCCTTTCTCTTCGTTCGCCAATTTATTGTGCATTCTTTTGTTGTTTTGCAGCAACTTCATTCACGTTTCGTCGCGTAGCCTCTCTAAGTGATGCGTTCGATCGTTCAGGTTTACCTATCTTACCAAGCTATATGTGTCCTCTTAATATATTTTATTTCTCGCTTTTTCTGTCATTATTAATATGTGTTGTTAGTTTAAACCTCGGGGGACACAAAGCTTGTGTTAGAGGCGATAGTATGCTGAAATAATCTACTTAAATTCATTCCTTCGAATGCTGCTAAGATTTTAGCAATGGGTCACGACACCAATAATTTGTCTGACACAAATGAGCGTAAAACTTTTCAGCGTCTTTATATTCCACTTAGAAAACAAATAATATATACTACATTTGTTGATTAATTTGCTCTATGAAAGAGACGGCTCGAATTACTTTACTGAGGAACAGGGTAGAAAACGTAATTTGAATAGCAAAATATTTTAAAGTTTAGAACTCTAAGAATGCTACCTCAGCTTTAATAACCACTCACTTGTTCTTGTGTTTAGTCTACCTCCGCCTTCGTAATGAAACGACGAAAACAACTTTCAAGTTGACCCCGGTTATAAAACTAAATTTAGCTATAAAAACAGGTGACTGGCTTGTCCAATGAAATGGTTTACCAAACAAAAGTGTACCACACCGACTAGACCACGTCTTTTTTGTGAAAACTAAATTTAATTTAAGTTTTCCGAAAGTCAATTTTTGTTATCCGAGTGACACGGTGGCCCCGAACCACAAAGAACGGTGTCTCCGAGCTGTGAATAGAGGGCGAAAGCATGTTGGTCGACCGCGCCAAGCGCCCTTCACTGCTTGATCCTCGCGCCCTCCCCACGCCTCCCACGCACCACCCCCTCCGCCCCGCAGCGCTGCCGCGCGGCGAATCGCGTGCCCCCGCGCTTTGACGCGGTCGCCCCCACCGCCCGCTACCCGTCGACTTCCTTCAAATATGGGATCTCCCAGATTTTCTTTGAAATCTATCTCGTTCGTTTCGGCGCCGCCTTTGACGGCGAGAGCGCCACCGCCGCCGCCGCCGCCGCCCCCCTCTTGCGATCTGTCCGCTTCCGTCGACTTTGCTGCCTCTCGCAGTTTGGCGCTCCCAGTGTCAGCCCGCCTTTGCGCCGTCCCTCTCTCAGCTCGGAATGTTTGGCTTGATCTCCTGTGATGTATCGTCTTTTATATTATAAATGCGGTTAACTGGAGATCAGAGATATGGATAACTACGAATGGATTAGTAATGTATATGCATCCTTTGAAAGCTGAAAATTCACTTTTCTGTTGATAAAATCTGATTTTTATTTTCACATTCTAAAAAAACTTATTTACAAATAAAGATATGAGACAAAAAAAAGTGTTGCGCCATTGATTAATTAAAGGAGACGATCAAAATTGGGGTCTACTTTTTATTAATAGCAATGTTGATTTATATTTTATTATAAATGTAGGATGTTTGATGAAAAGAGCCGGTTTATTTGCGAGGTAATTGTTGAGTTTATACTTTCATAATTTTTGGGCAACAGTCGTTGTTCATGTAAATCGGATATGTACTCAGCTCGGGTAAATTGGTGTAGAAAAAACCTCGGGAAGCCCTATATTTCTTCGCTACCCTCTCAGCTATTCGTCATTGTACCATCTGCATCATGTTCAGACTGATCATATTAGCTGCTACGCCTAATGTGCCTTTTTTCGAACATCTGTAGCAATCCGTCGGCGTATATCTCCATTACTCACATTTGTCCCTCTGCGCTTCCCTCCACCGCATTTCATGTTCAACGCTTGTTTCAGCCCACCCCTTATTCTGCCCGCCGTTTCCTCGCCTCATTCCCTTCCCCCTCTCTCCCTCTCTCACCGTCTCCTCCTCGTCTTCCCTTTCCTCTATCCCGTGCATCCCACTTGCACACCTCCCCCGGCCCGGGCCACAACCTCAGCTGTCCCCGCCCGCGCGCAGCCCCTCTGCCCAATCGCTCCCCGCTCCTCCCCGCGCTGACCTCCTCCTCCTCCACCTCCTCCGCGGCCGCCGTGAAGGATGGACTCCGCGCCCCCGCGCGGCCGACGCGATGGATTGTGACAGGCCAGAAATAAAAACAAATGACTGCGCTCGCGTACGTGCGGGCCATACGGGCCGGGTCCAGGCCGCCGAGGACCCCGGCCCGCCCGCCCCGCCCCGCCCCCGCCGGACAGCCGGCTTGATTAGCCACGGCCCCGCGGGAGCCCAGTTCGCCCCTCCGCCCCGCGCCGGCCGCCGAGCCGCTGTACGCAGTTTGCCCTCCGCGCAGCACTCCACGCCGCCCTTCGCACCGCGCCCTCTGCCGGCCATCATGACGTCCTCCGCGGCGCCTGCTATGCTGCCCTCCAAGCCGTTCTCCATCCCACCTTCCACTGCATAGTACATCCCACCCTCCGTCCCACCCTCCATCCCACCCTCCATCCCACCCTCCATCTCGCCCTTCACGGCGTTCTCCCTCCTGCACTCAATTCCTCCCTCCATGCCGTTCTCCATCCCGACCTCCATACCGCCTTCCTCGCCACCCTGCAGGCCGCCCTCTATCCCGTCCTCCATCCTGCATTCCACGCCCCCCTCTTTGGCTCTCTTCGCGCCTCCCAGCACGGCGCTCTCCTTACCTCCCCCGAACAGTACACCTCCCACTGCCGCTCTCTGAACCACTTCCATGCGACCATACGGCCCACAGTACCACATTAATTCCATCCATGCCTCAGCCAAACCGACCCATCTATCCACTTCGTTCAATTCCGTTTGGTGTTTCAATGTTCTTCCTTTTTTCCTTCTCGACTTACGTGTGATGTCCTCTTCCGACTTGTTTCACCTCCCTACGTGCTTCTCCCCTCCATATGTGTAATCCACTCCCACTCCTTCCTCCCGAAGCCGCACCCAAGCTCGCCAAGTCTTAGCAGCGCATCAAGGAGCCTTAAACCACTTCGATTTCTCTCCACAGCCCCACAAATCCACACAAACCCATTTGGTCCTGAGTCACCCCGCGCCTGTAAAACCACATCGTCTCTCTGATCTCTTCGCAGCTCATTGCGCTCTCTCATCAACCCATGTGCTAAGACATTCATTGGTCCTAATCTGTGATCTTGCAGGTCGGGTTCGTTTTCTCACTCAAATCCCATCCATTCCCCGCTCTACGTCTGGTATTTTTGCCTTCCCTATTCCGCCCCACTGGATATGAATCCATCCATCCCGGGCGACTCAACTCTCACAGGTTCCCCGCCCTGACAGCTCTAGCCTCCCCTGCGCGTTCCGAACCTCATCCGCATCTCCCCCAGCGCCCGAGCCCTGACCACCCCGCTGCTCCCGTTCCCCGCTCGCCACCCTCGCGTTGCGCTCGCGCGCCGTCCGTCATCTTCGGCTGACTCACGCCCCCGCCGCCACCGCCCCGCGTTGATTAGCATGGCGCCCCCTCGCGGCGGCGGGCGACAAATCGCGGCGCGACGCGCGTAATCTTCGCCTCCGCTGATTTGTTTTTTGACGAGCGAGCCATCGATCGCCACTCGCCCGCCTCGCGAGTGGCAGGGGCAGTGTGAGCGAAGTGGAATGGGGTGGGGGAGGATGCGCGGAGCGGAGCGGGTGGAACGGAGAGCGATGTACGGGGTGGGACGGGGCGCTGCGGAGAACGAGATACGAGGTGGGACGAGCGCTGCAGAGAACGAGGTACGAGGTGGGACGGGGCGGGGAGGAGAACGAGGAACGAGGTGGGACGAAGCGCTGCGGGAGAACGAGGAACGAGGTGGGACGAGGCGCTGCGGAGAACGAGGTACGAGGGTGGGACGGGGCGCTGCGGAGAACGAGGTATGAGGTGGGACGAGGCGCTGCGGAGAACGAGGAACGAGGTGGGACGGAGCGGGGCGGAGAACGTGGAACGAGTGGGACGAGGCGCTGAGGAGAACGAGGTGGGGCGGGGCGGGGCGGAGAACGAGGTACGAGGTGGGGCGGGGCGGGGCGGAGAACGAGGTACGAGGTGGGGACGGGGCGAGGCGGAGAACGAGGTACGAGATGGGGCGGGGCGGGGCGGAGAACGCGGTGCGAGGTGGGACGGGGCGGGCGGAGAACGCGGTGCGAGGTGGGACGGGGCGGGGCGGAGAACGCGGTGCGAGGTGGGACGGGGGCGGGGCGGAGAACGCGGTGCGAGGTGGGACGGGGCGGGGCGGAGAACGCGGTGCGAGGTGGGACGGGGCGGGGCGTGAGAACCGCGGTGCGAGGTGGGACGGGGCGGGGCGGAGAACGCGGTACGAGGTGGGACGGGGCGGGGCGGAGAACGAGGTACGAGATGTTTCGGGCCGGGGCGGGGCGGAGAACGAGGTACGAGATGGGGCGGGGCGGGGGCGGAGAACGATGCGTGGCAAGGCGGGCAGCTGAGCAGTGCAAATAGGAGTGAGATGGGCGGGTACTGGCCTAGGGAGTGGGGTGAACCGTGAGAAGGGAGGGCGTTGGGAGGGGAGGGCGTGGTTGAACGGGCAGGGTGGGCAGGGCGGTGGGGCGTAATCGGAATCGATGGAGCGGAGTGGGAATTGAAGTGGCTGTGAAATGAAGGGAGGCAGACGGCGAGAACGCAACGAGTGCAGTGAGAGTGATGCTCTCGAGGTTGAATTATCAGAGAAGTCATGCGAATGGGAAGAAGGTTGGAAGAAAAAGTTACGAGGGGACCATCTGTAAGAATGTAATGGACTGTTGCCAGAGTACTTTACAAATAAGGAATCTGTAGTCTTTTTGGTTAATTGCTGTTCAAAGATTAATGAGTTCGTCAAACATGCTGTGATAAGAACCATAATGGAACAGATCCAATGACTACAAAGGAACAAGTTGTGGCGAGTAGAATACAATACACAAAAATAAAAATGGAATGGAACAAACATATGCTATTCTATACTAAACAAATTTTTTACGGTTTCAGATTCATTTTACTGAAAGTAGAATGTTACAATATATTAAGTGGATTCGAATATAGAACGTACATTCGTTGCTCAGTATGAAGTACAAGGCAAAATTCGGAGGAAAGGGTAACAATACAAATTACCTGTATAAAAGAATGGTCGTAATGATATTGTGTCATATATTTATAATGCTAATTATTAAGAATTCTTCTGTTTTCGTTAATTTTGCACTTCGTCGGAATAAAGTTGCGAATCGTGCCCAGTTGCGTCCGCGGGACCCAGCCAAGGCCCGCGGCGACAGATTGCCATGCGCAGCACTGACCGCTAGTGGCGTGTGGAGGGGAAGCGGGTGGGAGCAGAACACGCGCGGCTGCTGCAGCCGCGGCAGGAGATTACACTGCGAGGCCGAGGCGTGGGCAGCTGTGACGTCGCCTCGCTGGCCGCGAGAATATTTGGGCGCGCGACCTCCGATCGGCGTCTGGAGACTCCCCTCACGCCCAGCTCCGCCTCGCTTAGCCCTGTCCCTTCCTTCTCCTCCGTTCTGATCTGTTCTGCTCTGCCCTCTGCACTCCTTCCTGCCTCTCCCGCCTCTCACCTCCTTGCCCCGCCCTACCCTGCTTCCTCCCACGCTGTCACGTCCTTTCCCGTTCTGTCCGCTTTTACCCAACTTGACCCGCCCTGACCGGCCCAATCTTGCCCTGATGCGCTCAATCCTTCCTTGACCCGCCAATCCTGCCCCGCCATGCCCTCGCTCCTCCCTCTCCCACTCCCACCCTCTCCCACTCCCACCCTCTCCCATTCCCACCCCCACTCCCACCCTCTCCCACTCCCACCCCTCTCCCATTCCCTCCCACCCCCCACTCCCACCCTCTCCCACTCCCACCCTCTCCCACTCCCAGCCTCTCCCACTCCCAGCCTCTCCCTCTCCTACTCCGACACGCCCTGGCCCGCCTTGAACCAACCGGGCAACGTTCTGTCCTGTATCATCCAGACCAATCCCGCCACTAATCGCCTGCAACTTTTCAAGGCTACGAAATAAAGCTCTTGCGCCACCTGGGAGCCGCGTGGACCGGGCGGTGTTCTTTGGTAAGCGTCTCTGTGACTACACTTTCCATCAGGGCGTCTCTCTCAGGCGCTGAAGTGTTGTTTTCTTTGTTTTTCTTCAAACCGCGTTGAAATATCAATAGATCTAGTGATGTTTTGGTCTAGCTGTTCGCGATTAATGTGTAAGATCTTCTAGTATGGAGGTTCGATCAAAGACGCTCCATGTGGAATTTGTAGTTAATACACATACAACGCACTCACAAAATATGAGTTCCCAGCTGATTCTCGTGATGTTTAGCATACCTCTTAGTTAACTATTCCTCCATTAGCATTATAGTCATATCGTCTAACCATCTATCCATAAAATAACTGATTTGTCATGGTATAACCATAAGGCTACTGGATCCCGCATAACGAATATCGCCTTAATTTGCTTCTAACAAATACTAACATACGTTGTAACAAATACTAACAGACTCGACCGCCACAAAACTTAGCCATGGAAGACCTTTGCGTTTAATTTTAGTATCTTAGAATTAACTAAACCAAAACTGTCTCACACATTCGAGGGGAAAATTTAGCCCCTCGTCTAATTTATCTCACGCGAACACTTTTTTTGTTCGTCTTTTGGTCTTTTGAATTTCCGCCATCCACAAAACCCCTTACTATTCTCGTTCGTGTTTCTTCGCATGTTCTTTAACTGTTTCTCACATCTGTCCTCTTCTTTCTTTGTAGTTTGTTTGACTTCTTACCAGGCAGAATTTACTCTGTTATTTTCTCTAAAGAATCAATTCCAATTTATAATTGTATATTTCTTGTAAGCGTTATATTTATTCTCCTATAGTTCGCATCAAACCCATTAATAATAAAGTAAGATGACGTCTCTCGTATAAATTCAGCCTAGTGTATTGATGATTCTACAAATCAATTATCTTCTCTGTGCTAATTGCTGCTGACACTGTCAACGCCACTTCGGTTGGTTTCACGCTTCTTCACTTCAATGGACAAAGTCGCGGTCGGCAGTGGTCGCGGGCAACGGATCGATACCTCGAACCCGCCATTCGTACTAATGAAACGACTCTTAATCACCAGAAGCGGTGAGGCGAGCGCGGGGAGGCTCAAATTATTGACGGCGGCTGATACTGTTAGGCGGAAGTCGGTGACCTAGAAGGAAGGAGTTTCCCACACATTTTTTTAAGACTACAAGAAGTTATGTAATCACAACCGCTGTTTTCAATAAAAATAGCAATATCTCAAACACTATCATACTTTATCATTCAAATCCATCACATCAAATTCACGTAACAAGTCTTCAAAACTGCACCACTGTAAGACTGGTTCAACGAGTATTGTTATAATAATTCAATGTGTTTACTTTTATGATAATTTTTAATAAATATACAAAATAAATATATGATTACGTGAACATGATAATTACCTTTAAAACATTATGCTTTGTATATTGATCAACGCCCTACAATACCCTGAATATTTTACTTATATTTACATACTGCTGCAGTTTACATTCAAAATTGTTATTATTATACATTTGGTTAGAAGTTCCTTCATTAAAAAAAATCAATTTACGGTCTCAACCTCAAAAAAGATGTCATTCCTGACCTGCGTGCACTGTCTCGGCGAAACTGTTCTCCAACAGAGGCGCCCGTCAACGCGCAGCAATTGGCGACAATGTCCACCTTTTGTGCGTGCACAGTTCAAGTTGCGCTCGCGCAGATGCTCAAAAGACGTACAGGGAGGTCGAGAGATTACAGTCGCTTGCGGTACGCATCCCCCGAGGGAGGGGGGAGGACTCTTGCGCATCGGGTCCGACTTCAGCCATTGCGCGTCAGGCACCGTCGCAATATTAGTTGGGGTTTTAATTGCAGCCAGTTTCGGAAACAATCATCACGATGTTACGAATCATTGAAACCGATATTCGAAGCTTTTTTTTACATTTGGCGGCCTTTATTTCCATGACACCGTCATCGTGTTACTTTACGTTAAAAATTGTTACTTTATGCCACTTAGGCGGAAGAGCAGGCCCTGTGGCTAGAGCCTCGCCATTAATAAAGACATTATTATTATTATTATTATTATTATTATTATTATTGTTGTTGTTGTTGTTATTACTACTACTACTTTCAAAATCTTTCTCAACACTTGTGGTTCTCCACGCACCATGGTGACGTACGGCTGGTCTGGCTTCTCAAACGAAGTGCCCATATTGTAGGCACGTGGTTAGTGACGCGAACTGTCGCTGCGCAGATCGAGGGGTGAAAATCGGTGCGCCGGAGTAATACTCGTACTGTTCCGCCGTGCGCTTCCCGCTGGCGCCCTCCGTGTCCGGGGCGGCCTGCGTGCGTGCGCGCGCGTGAGCTCTGATCGATGGGCGCGCTCTGCGCGGCGTGGGAAGGATGAAGCGTCGCGTGATTGGCGGCGGAAGAGGGAATGGTTGATTTGCCTTGGATAATGGCCGCGACCGTCTCTTCTTGTTACGGCAGCCCTCCCGCGTGGTCTCTTCAATTTCGTCGTAAAATATTGAAACACTGTCCTCGACGGGGAAGTTCAATTGATATTTCGATGAATGAGAAACGAAAGCTTCGCGGATAAACGACTCCTGTGGCTATCTTTAGACGTGTCGACGTGTAATATTCTCTTCTAAAATGTACCGTCCACTGATTTTGTTGTACACGAGTAATACTTGAGGATCCTAATTGATGTTTTCCCCATAATGAACATTTATGCTCTTCTGTGAAGTGATTGCAATAGATACATATGCATCTCCAATGTTTCTCATGTTACAATATATCTCTATTAACGGGTGCTTGCATTGAAAACTACATTCAACATTAATAGTCCAGGCATCTGGATTAGTTTGTATATACACATTATTTTAAGCCGTAAAAATAGTTTGATCTATTGGGTTCATAATTAACGTACGAGGTAGACATGACAACTGTTCATTTGCATCAGTCTAGATTTAGTTGCATATATCCAATTGGAATACAAATCATTGCAAGATTCTGTTAACGTCAGCAAACGTTTTCTAAGAACGTTTCGTCATTGTAGAAGTTCAAGCTTATTCCAAACCACAGTCAAATAACACACTCTTCTTAGAATGTTATTTTCCATTTATTTTCTAGCTTTTCTTCATATTCTAATGTTACTTCCATTACCCACAATGGCCAACCTGGTAATTGCTTAAACCCACCGCGAGTTTTCTTCCACAAACACATTCCCGTCACGAGTGAAGTGCGTACACCGCCTTTCCTAACTACATCGACTAACTGCCTCTAACTGCTTTTCTCTCGCAAGCAACTGCACTTCCACGCACAATGCGATTCCCCCGGCGCGGTGCATTTACGAGAATTCTCTTTGTTCGAGGGATTATTCTCGACGTCGTCCTCCGCATTCTCCGTTTGTTCCCTGCTCTCGAGCAGAAACCGTTTGCTTCATCGCCACCTCTTGTCTTTCAGCAAGGCGTAGGTGCCGTGCAATTAACTTCTCTGTGAGTCCATACCGTTCCTCAACTCAATCCTTTATCATCCTCACTCGCTTTCCGCAACGTGTAGCTGCCATCTCCATCTGTACTCCTAACATCATACCATATTTGCCTTCTTTATTTCGCTAATTATCAAATTCTCTGTGTCTTCGTTCATCTCCATCTAGCAGAAAGTAGTGCTTATCTCTATCTAGAGCACTGCTTCCTTCTCCGTTTATCGGTTACTTTCATATTTGCTCTAGTGTGACGACCTCAACAAAGGCTCTCTTGGTGGCTGTCTTGCAGAGTTTTTTTTAAAGACTTAACCTCGGCTCTTCTGAGTAGAACGGTGTAACTGTTTTAACACAGGAAGATATCAATGAAGAGGATAGCTCTATGTTGAAAATTATCTTTTTTATTACTGTCAATGGTAAATTCGATGAAATATAAAACACGTCGTTTTTCATTCTATTTTCCCAGATTTCATTGTTACCTTCTGCTTCCTACTAACGCGAATGTCCATCTCATTATCTACCGCCGTCGATCAATCCACATTAATATCACACACAGCGTTCGCACAGTCACCAATCTTGTCACTGAGTCCACCGTCATTGATGACTAAATCTCCAACTCCACGGCCGGGTATTACGATGTAGGTCGTTGCTCTCTTAGTTGCGAAATCCACTGTCATCGTTTTTACCGTTTCCTATTTAACTTCAGCTGCAGCACTGTCGCCAAATCCTTCACTGCAGAGTTTGACATCGACTCATTCCATGTCAAGTGGTCTAATATATTAAATGTTCCACATGTCTGAAATGAAGTTTTGTGAAGTAATAATTTCACAGTTAAAATAATGCTTGCAATGCAGTATTTTTTATCTCATAGCGCGTTGATGTACATTGCGCCTAAAACATTTTCGAACTTTCTGAGATACAATATTTCCTTTCCTTTTGTGTACACAAATGAATGTGAGTTAGTATGTAATTTTTTATGTTCTCTTTATAAGATCTAATATTAATTTTTCCTTGAAATATGCTTGTAATTAAATTGCAGAAAATATTATAAAAAAATATAAATGTTAAAAATTAAATCTTTAAGCCTTGTAATTTCATTATTCGAGTACCAAAAATGAAATTTAGCGCGTAGTATCTCAACACATATTAGTTCTAGATGCATAAATTCTGCCTCCCAGCACGTTTCAAGTGTAAAATGATGTTTCCTGGAAAAAGTTAAAAGTGGGGCATTTGAACGCACATGGCATGAACCCTCTGCAACTAACTCAGTCTCCTCTCTCACACCGTTGATCTGCCTGCTCGCTGCGCCCCTAATTGCTTTGTAATTTTAAATTTAAATTGCTTTGTAATTGGAAGTAGTTTGAGTGTGCAACACTGTAGTTGGAAACTCAGGGGGTTGCACCGGGGCATCTTTAAGCATATATCAGAGCTCGTATGTTACAATCACAAGGCAGATGACATAGCAGATTATTACTTGCGCCGATTACTCCGCAAGTTCCAAAAACAGTTGAAAGAGATGAAATGCAAGCATATAAGCATGAATTAGTTGAAATCAATTAATGAAAATTTAAATTAGGTCCAGTGTTTAATGTAAAAAGGTGGTGCGGTGTACTTAGAAAACGAACAATTATACAGAACCAAGAAAAGTGCGTTTAAAATTCACGAAGAGTGTACATTTTCCAATTTCTTCGTACTATTCAATAAAAGTAAGCCCTAAAAACATTTAACAATATGTAGTTTCAATTTCAACAGTTCACTTTTCAAAGAAATGTATTTCACATTCCAGTACTAAGGCCGATGTTTTATTTCTAAAGTCTCCTGCATGTGTACCACAGGAATGGAGGAAACAACAATAGTAAGTATGAGTATGCCCTTCAATGCGTACCACATTCATCTTCCGGAGTCGGAATATTGCCCTACGAAGCTGCATGGAACAACCACTGTGATCACACAGCATCTGTCTTACGTTCTTTTAAAGGCTAGCCTCGACGTATCACCTCCGTCGCACGTGCCCTCCCCCGCCGCCACCGGCGCACCGCTTCCAATCACTAGCAGTCGCCGACAGTGGGTCGCGGGCGCCCCTGGGGTCTGGGGCCGCAGGCTGCGGCGGCGGCGGAGGCAGCGGGGGTGGGGGGTGGAGGAGGAGGAGGGGGTAGGGTCGTCCCCGCGGGGCCCGACTTGGCCCTTCGCTCGTTACGCAGGCAGGTGGGCCCCGCCGCTTCCTCGGCTCAACTCAAACATCCCGGCGCTCCATTACTGGCGTCCCGCGGGGCGAGCGGGCGATGCGATGGAATTTTACGCTCCCGACGGCGCGCCCCTTCCCTCCCCGCCCCGCCCTGCCCGCCCCGCCCCGCCCTGCGCCGCCCCTCCCTGCCCCGCCCCGTCCCACCCCGCTTCGCCCCGCCCTGCTCCGCCTCGTCCTTCTCCGCCCCGCCCCGGTCCTGCTCCGCCCCGCCCCTCCCCTCCCCCCGGTCCGCCCCACCCCTCCCCCCTCCCCGCCCCGTTCCTCTCCTTTCCTCCCTCCACCGGTCCGCCCCTCCCCGAACCCCTTACCTGTCGGCCCCGACCCTCTCCTCTCCGTCTCTCAGCCCCAATTTCACCATAACTTTCTCCCCCCGTGATCCACTTCTTCCTCGTTCCGTAGTGTCCCGCAACTCCCCTCTCCTCTTCTCTCGTCCCCGACCCGACTTTGCTACACTTCCGGTGGAGGTTCTCTTCAGCCCCTTCTCACCGTTTCAATCACATCTCTTTTTACATGGCAACACACTCTTCGTAACCGTGCCTGGTAAAACAGAATAGTTTTGTACTGGGTTTGTGTTGTCATTAGTGTCTCTTCTTTGAGTCATTAGTGTCTCTTCTTTGAGTTCACCCTTGCGTATTTTAAGTTGCTCCAGTTCAACTCGTCACGCATTGCTTCGTCTCTCCTGACTCTGCTCTTCGTTCTTGTATTTTACTTCTCACTCAGTTAAAGTGTTGTGCTTCTCATCACCTTTTTCCTGCCCATTGCTGCCGTTATTTTTCTTCGATGCGTCTGACACTCCCGTTTTGGGCGCGTGCCATTATGCCTCCGCTTGCACAATATTGTTGCTCCTCCTGTTGATGCAATCCAGCCTCTCCCCTATCTGTCTAACGATGTCTCGCATCATCCCGCTTCACCTAACCGATCAATGTCGGGCCTCATTGCACCTCGCCTCGTCTCATCGCCCCCGGCTTCCCCTCATTGCGTGTCAATTGGACCCATTGATTCACATCCTCACCCTTACTCGGTACGTTTGGCCGGTGTTCCCTCCGGTCCATGTTAGCTTCGTTGCATCGTTTTGTTAGAAATTTCTCGCTATCTTTTCTTCCGAGTTTGAGCAAACTGTTTTTTTTATGTCCACGTACTCTCAACTTCTCATTTGTGTAGTATCTAGCTTTCTTTCACCTTTCGCCTTCTTGCTTGTCGCCACTCCAATATTGACTGCCGCATCTTTGCTTGCCATGCCGTGCCTAAGGCTCTGTGTCTCTTCACATTTACCTTTACCTCCTCACTTCAATCTGCATGAAGCCCTCTTCATTCTTTGCGTTGTTTGGTTCGTCATGTCTTTTTGATCTTTCTAAAACTGCCTCGTTTTGCTTTCTTCCTTCCACCAATTCTAGTATATTCGGTTCACTCTACCTACACTTTTGGTTGGCCTTATCTCACTTTTACATTGCTTTAACGACATTCCACCACATTTAGTTGTTCCCGCTTCACCAATAGCTCTGTTTTCATTTAGTTATCGCTCAGCAATATCGCTCCTCAAGTAACCTCTTTGCATACCACCTTAACTCTAGATGCCTACTTAAAATTTCTTCCATCTCCATCTCGTTACATCGCAATTCGCCGTTTCCCCCGCTCCGCTTCACGACAATCTTCGCCGGGTCAACTCGTTGGTGAGTCCTCGTCGCGATCTCATACTTCTGCTCCCCGCCTGCATCACCCACCGCACCCGCACTCTCCGCCCCCTCCGCCCCCCTTTTCATTCTGATCTCGCGGCCTCCTCTGTCCACCCCCGGCCGCTCTGACCGCCTTGCCCTTTCAATATCTCTGACCACCCTGATACCGCCTTGCCCTCTGTCCCGCGTGATAGCCCCCTGACAAACTCCGCGACTCGCCTCACCCGCTGTCCCCAACCTTGCTCCGCCCCACCCAATCTTGTGAATCCCCGCCCTGCGTTCTCACCTTGCCTCGCTCTACCCTGCGGTGTTTCACCTTCCCCAAATCTGCTCCGCGGCGCCCCGCACTCCCGCCTCCCTCGCCGGCGTGTTTGAAGAAGCTCCCTTGCTGAGGACTTCGCGGAAGATCCCGTACCTGGCGGTTCCCTCCCTCCATCCCCCGCTCCCCGCGGCGCCCCGCCCCCTCCATCCCGTGCGTGGGCGGCCCTCGAGATATGAATCATAGCCGGCCCGGCGCGGGGCGGCGTCGCGGCTACTGTTTGCCTCGGACCCCCTGCGGGAGCACCTGCGGCCGCGGGATATCCGCATGTCGGCGCCCGCGCGCCTGCGCCGCCCCCGGGCCCCGAATCGGGCTGAGCACACAGCAATTACGGAACCGGTCAGGGGAAACGCGGCAAGGTGGTGAAGGTAGCAGATCTTAGCTACAGTAAACACAAGTTCATTACTTCGTAGTGCCTCCAGGATATCTTAGGGGTATGTAAATATTTGAAGTCGGGTTAAAAACATGGTCGTGGAATGGATGAACGTGGAAAGACATGGAATGAAGAAAAATGCATAGAAGAATGCCACGCTACAAATCATCATATATCAGGAGTAGAAGGCAAGAACAAACAGAATATTAAACAGTTGCCACATCCTTGTACGTAAAATACAATAGAAAAGACAAAGAAGACAACAAATATCAGAAAGGAACAGAGACTTAAGCTTACGTTACATCATGATTTCAAGCTTTTGAAACGTTAACATGGGAGTAAGCTACATTTTACGTCTTTTAATTTGTGAACGGATAAACAGATATTTGTGTGTAGGAATGATGTATATTATTTCGTAATAATTTCAAGGTATTTCTATTCTTTTATTTCGTACGCTTATCACTCCCTCTTTTTACTTCTTGATTTAATAATTCTTTAAACAAAACGCTGATGCGACATGGTTTAATAAGACCCAACTCTCGAATGAACCCGAGAATGAGCCTCCCATGACCTAAACGTAATCGTAGCCTATCTCAAATCATACTAACACTTTCGCAACATGGTCACATCTTAATATAAGCATTTTATTCACGTTCCTACCACTTATCATGTAAGACACTGTCCTTCATGGGTGTCCTTCCGGTTCCTTTGCAAGCGCGCCCTCTGTGAAACGGCGGCGCGGCGCGGGCGACATCGCTTGTGGAATTTGGAGAGTTTTCGTCTGCGCCTCCTCGCGCCCCGCGCCGCCCCGCCCCGCTCCGTCCCGCCCACGCCCGACCGCCCGGTTGCCCACGCGCGCCGCCTGCCCCCCGCCGGCGCCACCCACACCCGCAGTGCCGCGGTCAGCCCAAGCCGCTCGCCCCGCGCTCAAAGGCGGAATGGAAGTGCTCGCGAGGAAAGCCACTTGCGAAAGAACGCGCTCGCGGCCAAAGGAGGCTTCGCCGGCGCCCCGCAGCACGCGATTGACCCCCTCCGCGCCGCCGCTTGACAGTTCTGCAATTCGCAGCCATTAGTGTGGTTGTAGAGGCTTTATTGTTGGCTTGTCAAATGTGGGTTGTTTAGGTGATATTACTGTTGTTCTCTTCTGCAATTCGCAGCCATTGGGGTGGTTGTAGAGGCTTTATTGTTGGCTTGTCAAATGTGGATTGTTTAAGTGATATTACTGTTGTTCTCTTCTGCAATTCGCAGCCATTGGGGTGGTTGTAGAGGCTGTATTGTTGGCTTGTCAAATGTGGGTTGTTTAGGTGATATTACTGTTGTTCTCTTCTGCAATTCGCAGCCATTGGGGTGGTTGTACAGGCTTTATTGTTGGCTTGTAGGAAGGTATGTCAAATGTGGGTTGTTTAGGTGATACTACAGTTGTTCTCTTCTGCAATTCGCAGCCATTGGGGTGGTTGTAGAGGCTTTATTGTTGGCTTGTAGGAAGGTATGTCAAATGTGGGTTGTTTAGGTGATATTACTGTTGTTCTCTTCTGCAATTCGCAGCCATTGGGGTGGTTGTACAGGCTTTATTGTTGGCTTGTAGGAAGGTATGTCAAATGTGGGTTGTTTAGGTGATATTACTGTTGTTCTCTTCTGCAATTCGCAGCCATTGGGGTGGTTGTAGAGGCTTTATTGTTGGCATGTAGGAAGGTATGTCAAATGTGAGTTGTTTAGGTGATACTACTGTTGTTCTCTTCTGAGATGGCAAGAACTATGGCGTATGTATGTACGTGTATGTGGTTTAAAACGTTTTGAACTTTTTATGATTGTCTATTCTCCCCCAACCTGAATGTTCCGTACGATGTAACGTAGTACATTAGTTTCAAAGATGCATTTTGAACACTATTTTATTTAAACAGCTTCCTGAATGACTATGATATAAAAGGTTTTTCGTAATAATGAAAATATCCATTTTATTTTGTATCGGAATAATGATAATATTCGTATATATAATCGTTTAAGTCGGAGAAGCTTTTAGTCTGTTTTGAAAGTTTACAAATTGTATTATTTGCTTTTTGTCATTTTTTAATGCTTTTTAATAATCAATGCCACTGACACAATACCAATTTCCTAATTTTCAACACAAAACAAGTTTTTCCACGATTTTCTCAGATTCTCGAACTTGTCCTTAATGTTCTTCAACTCTTTCTTGTCAATCTTCGATTTCCCACGTATCTCGAGCCAACTGCCGTCAGTCTAACCTTCTGCGTAAATGTTTCCTCAGACAGAAAAATATCGATTGTCAGTCACGAACTGATTGTTTCGTAGTGGGCCGCATATATTAACGAACAGTTCAAAAGCACACAACTTGAATGTCCGTTTGACAACAATTCCGTCTTTTACTTTTTTCAACATCGTATATTTGAAATGATTATATTCAAAATAGTATTGTTATTTCTAAGGCCGGAGCTCTGAAAAGTGTTCATATGACTAGAAACTTATCCACCTCGACTAAGGCTGCGTTGTAAGCAATTTCTATTTTTGCTTTACTGTAAACTCAGAAAGCTACTAATTTCGACTCTTATACTCGATATCAGTCACATGTTTGCTTGTTCTGGATGACCTAAATTCGAATCTTATTAACTTGAGATAAATTGAATTTTATTGGAAGGGTTCATTATCAAGCCAGTAGCGTGATATGCCGCTCGTAGGATTTTCTCCTTGCTCCGAAAATGTACCGCTTCTGGTGGTTTGATCAGCGAATTCGGGTATTTGAAACTTTGGAGCACTGGATGAACACTATCGGACACTTTTGCATTTTTTAACGTAAATTACATTAAATTATTTATCAAGAACGCACATGAAACTTAATGTACAAATGTACATTAGGATGTAAGAGTCAAAGCTTTCTGGAGTAAGTGAATAAATGATCTTGATGCAGTGAAGTTATGGATATATGATATGAATGGTGATGAGATATATTGAGGCAGAAGAAGCGGGAGATCTACATTAAATCTATATAGATTTTAATTGATATTAATATTGTATCTAGCTTTCTTTCCCCCTGCGTCTTCTTGCTTATCCCCGTTCTGATATTGATTCTCGTATCTTTGTCTGCCATGCCGAGCCTAATGTCCGCCAAGACTGTGTATTTTCACATTTACCTTTATCTCCTCACTTCAATCTGCATGTAGCCCTCTTCTGTATTCTCTGCTTTATTTGGTTCGTCATGTATTTATGATCTTTTCAACACTATCTCGTTTCAATTTCTTCCTTACCATTCATTGTACATTCTGTTCACTCTACCTACTCCTTTGGTTAGCACTATCTCACTTTTTCATTGCTCTAACGCATTGCATGGCATTTCAAAACATTCACTTTTTCCGGCTTCACCAATCGCTCTGTATCTTAGCTCATTTAGTTGTCGCTCAGACATATAATATTCGTCGTATCGCATTTAATATTAGATATGATATATTAACTTATTTTTAATGTACAAGATACATTAAGTTTTATGTACATTATCTACATTACATTCAATGAAATGTTTCACAGTGTAGTGTTTTTTGTTTTTCAAAACATTGCGAAGGAGAGTGGAGCAACGACGCAGTCTGCGTTGTGCCCCTTCCTTGCAGATGAGGCTCCGTGGCTTCGCCCGGGGACTAACCTCCACAGATCTCCGCGCATCGCGAGCGCCCCCCCCCCTGCTGCGTAAATGTTTGGGGCGCGGCGCGCACCTCTGGGCGCGAGCGGCCCAAATATTTGAGAGCGCTCGCCCGCCGGGCGCCCCGGGGCGGCGCGTAGCACGTGGGAGGCACGTGGGGGGGGGCGAGGGGGCGCACACTGCCCCGAAATGGGATGCACGGCAAAAAACATTATGAAAGATAATGAATAATTTACTAGTTGGACCGGTGAGCGTGGAGTTTGTGGTCGTTGAAAGATGTGAAGAATGAATGAGTCAAGTGTGACCTTCTGTCTTAACAAGAACATCATTGTTAGTGGCGTTCTCTTTTAATAAATAAACATGTGGTCAAACTCCATTGCTTAATTCCTTTGCCGTTAAGGCTGTATAAGTCACAATAGGGTGCTGTGTTCAATTTACTGTCCGTAAAGTGAAGAACAAGTCTGTAAAGATGTATTTGATTTCATAAATAGTGAGAAAAAGCAAAACACTTGAGAGCCTTAGTAATGCCTGCCAGCTTTTATGTTACATAAGAAATATTCGTAATAACAAATGAGTTAAGAGAGTTGAGACAAATATTTCTCGTCAAAAAAAATAATATTTACAGTGAGTAGAAACATTTGAAAGAAATTGGCAAAGAGATTAACGCACCGATTAATATATGTTGCCTTTGTTGTTAAAAATGTTATTTTTTTTCAATATTATTTCTTCGTGGAAATGCTTGTCAGAAAGTGACAGAGGACGCGTTGTGGGATGCAGGGCCCACTGTGCGGCGCGGGGAAGACGCGCCTCATACGCGCGAGCGACAAGGCGCCTCTCGCGGTGGCATTTTCGTCCCGACGCCTCCCAGCCTTTTAACGTGTTTGCCTTCTTGATGAGTGTGTGTATAAATGGGAGACTCCTCCAGCTCGCCCCGGAAGGGTGCACGTATGGAATGGGACGGGCGCGTGTGAGTTTTGGCTTCTTGTGTGCGCTGGCGTTTAAACACGCGCTTGGGAAGAAGCTTTCTTCACATTGTTCCCATTGAGGAATGCGACGATTGCGTGCCCGGGAGTCCATTACTGGAGGTTGGCGTTTAAGCTGTGAAAATTGACTCGCGCCGCTTTGGGTGATGATGTTTACAATGCGCCCTTATGGGTTAGGTTCATGCGAAGGTTTATGCTCGTTTTCGGCACCCTCGTCTGTCGAGAGTATAATCAAAACTGGCAAAGAAGAGTAAAATGTTAAGTAAAATAAACTGAATAGAGATTGGAATGAATTAGAGTTAAATTTTCGTGTAAAAATTTCAGCCACACAAAACTTCTTTGAACATTTACAGCAAATTCTTAACCGACAGTATTTGTTTGTTAATACAGGAATCAATTGTTCGGTATTGTTAAAAACACTATACACGAAAGATCTCTTTAATGACATGGATTGAAAAGTGCATATAATTTAATATTTCATGATTTTTGAAATATGATGTACAATGTAATGAATTTGAAAGTGTTAAGTGAAGAACTACGAAAAATGATTTCTTTATCATTAAGGATTCTTATTTCTGACATTTCTTAAAGTGAACGTGAAAGAGAAGAAAACAAGTATGTGAGAAAATAAAACTTGTATAAAATATGTAATTATCCCATCGGCTACTTTAGTTTGGAAAGTAAGCATAATCACTGCATTTTGTCCATTTCCTTTATTTCAACAGAAGATAATTAAATTCGGTAGACGCGTTATCTGTTCACAGCAAAGCGTTAAAAAGTAACGTGATTATTGCGAAGGCTTCTCAGATTCAATACTACGCAACATTAGCTGCTATCTTCCAAGATTCCGTCCTGTTGATTCAGCGCTCTCACCAGGATATCGAACAGTTTAAACCGCCCTTCTGCGAAATGAACTCCGACAACCCAGTCATCCTATTATGTCATCTTAAAGTTATCCGATTGTGCGCCGCCGCCTCGGCACCGCTTCAAGCCGAGATAGCGCCCCGCCTACTCCGCCGGCCTGCCAGGGAGTAGCAACGTCGGCGAGCGAGTCAGGAAATCGCGCTTCGACCTCCTTCGGCAGGCAGCCGGCGGGGGTGACTGCGGAGTCGCCTCGTTGGCAGAAGGGCTGCTGGCGGTGCGGCGAGGTCGGGGGTTGGGTAACGACTGCGGACAGACCGGACGCAGAGAGCCAGGTCTGTTTGGGAGCTATCCTTGCTGACCGGAGGGTTTCAAAGCGACGGAGAAAGACGAGGAGGTCGGGAGATGGCTAGAGCCGTAGAAGTACGACGCTTAGAGGTCCGGATAGTTACGGTTGTAGGAAAGTAGGAAATTTTAAGAAAGGATGCACTTGCGGATGGAAGAAAATATACTGGACATAATGATCAAAGAAAGGGCTACATGACTAATAAAGATTATGATAGTCGTTCATATCGCTAGAGAGCGGGGAAAGTGTAAAGAAGTACCAGGTAATTCGAGCAGGTTCAGGAATGAATAGTTAGGATAAAGAAGAATAGGGCGGAAGAAGAAAGGTGATGCCACGGCATGATTCAGGGCGAGAAGCAGCACGAGGTGCTTGCAAATCGACACGAGACAGGACGGCAGAGACGGCGGAGCAAACTAGAGGAGGGCCAGCCAAACGAACGAGGAGGCTACGTGTGAAGGCAGCGGTAACAGCTGTTGGGGCGTGCCGTTCCTTCTCGCCCCGTGCGGTCGAGGTGGGCGGGGTCGGCAGCCGGGGCAGGGGGCGGGGTGCCGCTGCCCGCGTCCGTTATCGGTGATTCGGCGGATCGGATTCCGATGGCTCCCGCGGTCGGCCGTCGCCGCGCTATGAAACTTTGAGCGGCCGCGGCACGGCACGGCGTGGCGCGCCGGGCGCCGGGCGCCGGGCGTCGGGTGCTGGGCGCTGGGCGAGTGGTTGGGCAACGAGCCGGTCCTCACCGCCGGTACGGGGCGGCGGCCGCGAACGCCCAGCGGTGGCGCCGCGGGGGCAGGTGCCGCCCGCCCTGCCGGACCCTCTGCTGCTGCTGCTGCTGCGGAATAATCTGTACTACTGCTGATACTATCGCTGATTACGTCACTGCTGAGTCTTTAATTTGTACTGCCCTACTGCTGCAGCTTTGTTGTTGTTAGTGCTGTAACGTATGTTGTTGACACTGCTAAAGCTACGGTTACATATGCTTCTATTGCTCCTAATACTGCTCCTTCTATTGTTGCTGCTTGCTTGTTGCTACTGCTGCTCTGTTGCTGCTTATGATTTTGCTGCTACTTCCTCTCTGCAACTTCTAGTGTTACGCTACTGCTGCTGCTGCTGCTGGCAGTCTCCCCCACTATTCCATTACCCCTTCAAACGACTCACCGAAAGGAAGAGTTTGTGGAATATTTCTTAATCGTCTTTACGAAACCGTGCTTGTAGTGCGTCCGCCAGACATTCCACTTTGACATGCAGTACTGAATGGCCACATTTGATATCACATTGAACATACTATATTGGTTAAAAATTCGACATTTCGTACCGTATCTACAAATGATGAGGTCGGAACTACATAGTAATAGTTTTCACTTTTTTTTATTTTATTTTATTTTATTTTTTTATTATTTTTTTTAATCCAGAGTAAAATAAGTTTAACTCCACGTCTTTGATATATTGTGGACCTCCTCCTGCTTTCTGTAGACACATTGCATTTCTAGGAATATAGCCTTGCAGCAATTGAATCATAGAGGATATTCTAAGGTTATGTCAATATTTTCATTTATTTAAAAGATCATTCTCGGCTGAAAATCCTACGAACTAGCATAGCGGTTCTCGTAAAACCAGGTGGCAAATGTGTGCTTCGAAACTACGCCCTGTTCGGCCGAGTGTCAGTGCAGGGAGGGTAAAGGCGCGGGGGACGGGGAGGGTCGTGCGTGCGTGGCATTTAACCCGCGTAATCACGGCCCGCTAAATATTTCAGTTTCCAATCGCCGCCGCCGCTGTGCGTCTCCATTAGTCCCGGGCTCTCGACCCGGCCACTCCCTCATCTGCGCCCCCTCTGCCCCCTTCCCCGCCGCCGCCGCCCCGCTCCGGCACCTCCCCCTCCCTCCGAATTTGCCACTCTGCTGCGCTTATTGCTCATCACCTCTTCCTCCGGCCCGCGCGTTCCGGCACCGTCTCTGTTTCGGCTCGCTCGGCGAAGCTCGTCAGCAAAGACAACGAACGTACTTTACACCTTCTCGTGTATATAATCTGTGTACCATCATCCACAGTTTCCTGGCTCTTTTTGTATTCACAATTCTTATCTTGTTCTCCTGAATATTCATCTTCGTACATTTTCCCTAATGTATCTTCATTCTAATGTATCATCTAGCTTCAGTCTCATCACCCGTATCATTTTTTCTTCCAAATCTTAATTCATTTGTGTCATTCAGATTTATTTTTTTTACTTTTACATGATCCCTCGTATTTAAACTGGTCTAGCATCGAAACTACAGTAGCTGCGACAATCGATTAGTGGAAACTCTATTCTCTTTAGCAACCCAACTTGCTTATTATGTTGAGTTAAGTTCGTCCGATCATACTTTTTTTATTTTCCTCATTATATCTTTCCAGCCAACTGTTTTTCCAATTACAATTTCTTCTTATGTCCAGTACACCTTTCAGCTAGTAATACGCCATCAACTGCAATCCGTAGAAAATCACTGTCTGTCTCAACCGCTCCCGATTTTCCACATTCAGCAATGTCGGACGATGGGAGAGTTCCCTCTTTCTCTGCACCAACTGTACGCTTATACCGCGCTTATTACGATGGCGGCGGCGGCGGCGGCTGCAAGGGACCGTGAGGCTACTTGTCGGCCCCGGAATGCGTCGTCACACCCCGCCACGTCGCTGCGCGCCACGGTCACAGCTGCAGCAGCCCGCTGCCGCAGCGGCCGACAGCCAAATGGCCGAATGAGACGGATGAGAGTGCTTCGCCCCATGCGTCACCGGGGCACCCCGCCCTCGTCCCCGCCCCGCCCCGCCCCCACCCCGCCGGCGCTGGGGCGCGTGAAATAGAGATGAACGCCGCGCGCGCATAACCGACGGCCCGCGCGACAAAGCGCACCGGGAGCAGCGGTGGCTGTAGCGGCGGTGACGGCGGCGCCGGTGGGGGCTGCGCCTGTGGTTGCGGCGGAAGAGATGGCGATAGTGGTGGTGGTGGTGGTGGTGGTGGTGGTGGTGGTAGGGTCCGCGGTAGTGAAGATGGTGTCGGCGGTGGCGGCGGATGTGGCGGACGGAAGTAGCAGCTATGAGAATGGCATTGAGAGTTGGAGGGACGATGACGACGGTGGTGGTGGTGGTGGTGACGTTGGTGTGAGAGCCTGAGGAGTGGCGGATCCATGACATGGCGGAGGTGCAGGCTGCTGAATAGAGGGAGATGTGTTGAGAGAGACGAGGTAGATGCGAGGAGGCTACAACCTATGGATCATTCACGAAATAATTGTACTCGACAATCTAAATTTTAGGTTTGCAATAGAATACACTTCATTAATATTTTAAGAATACAATACACATCTTTTTCTGATAAATTGTTTTTTTAGTCAGTTGTAACACCTTAAAAAATAGAATTTATGCATCTCGTACTTTAATGATTCGAAGTATACCTAAAAAAGATGTTTTATTGATAAAATTATCATTGACGGTTTAGAGAATTATTATTGCATTGTATAATTGCAATATATCTGCCAAAATCTTGGAAAACGTATTGATAAAACTATACTCTTTATCAAAATAATAACTATTTAAAGGAATATTGTTTGTTTATTGTTTATTTTGAGCTAAGGTTCTGAACATCAAAATTTGATTTTGAATACTGAAATACAAATAACGCAATTTGCAATTATATAAATAAATCAGATTGAAAGTATTTTCAAAATTGTTACTATTCTGAAATTATTTACTTGTGATAGCTTAGCCGCAATTTCCAGACCAATCGCGTGCACGGAAGATTCTTAACTAAGCTGATGAATAATAAAGATGTTAAAGTAAACAAGGCACCATATGTTCATATGATTTCAAATGTTATCTCTGATGTTCTATAAATAGAAATAGAATATAAATTCATATTCTTCAAACGTCCATTTTGGAACCATCAATTAAACTCACTCGAGTCTGAAGGGGTCTATTTTTGCCGCTAACATTCAACCAAGATACGTTGCCACAAGAAAGTATTTTCGTGCTGAGAAGCGCACAGAAAAATACATTCTCTGTCGCATTGTCGTGCAAACCCACTCGTAAACTAAATGCACGGCCTTCATAAAGATCATATTTGTGAGGGCTTTGAAACTGCGCGAACTGGAGAATCATTGCCGTTCCATCTTTAGGTCAGGATATCTAGACTCTGCGGAAGGGAAAAGGAAAAATGTAACGAAGTAAGGAATTGAAAGACAAAAAGGGGAATGTAGAGAGGAGCTGGATTGGCGACACATTGAACTCAGGCGGTCTTAAAGGTGATATAGCCAAAACAAAGTGGATACTCGTAAAAAACGAGTCGCCAAAACACACGATCTTTTTTATGTAACGGGCATTATGAATTTGAGTTCATAATTATGTGATAAAAGAGACAACTTTCATCTGCAATAATTTGCAAGTTTTACAATGATGATATAAATTCAACGTTAACCCCTGTGGTTTTATGTCTAAATTGTAAAATATTGGTGCACCTGACTCTCGGTTATGGCTCGTCACATAGCTGAATGTTGAAGATAAACAGAAGTCTTGGTAAAGAGAAACAAATACGCTAAAGGTATAACAAAAGAAATGTATAGGTTTTAATGGTTAACTTCGCATGAGAACCATGTGCAACAACGAATACAATGTTAAATAAAAATACGTGAAGCCATTTTTGAGAACATTTTGAAAATGATGTGGTTTTATGTAAAGCTTTATGTAAATTACCCCCAGAAATAAAAATATCTGTTTCAAGCTTCCAGGACTTCGAGTTCTCTTGTAGGTCGATTGGGGAATATCAATTTTGGAAAAAAATAATCTGCACGATTTAAGTTCTAGAGTTGACCACCGACAGACGGACTGATGTTTTTATGCCAATCGATTTTTTGGTATGAAGGTCTCACAGAAAATGGATAGGAACAAGATTTATCCACTTTTTTGCTACCAATTAGAGTTTTCTCTCAAAAAATCACAAGATCTTGTATACGATTACAATACATCTTCTTAAGTAGTAAGGCGAAAAATAAAAATCTCTGATATCATAAGCAAACTCATTTTTCATCTGAACTTTATGTCCCTAACCTTTTCAGATAAAAATCAAATCTCGACAGGTTTTGACATGTCACGGCAGATCTATCTGTGTCTTAGGGAGAAGAGAGAAACCGTCAGCTGACCCGCCACGAACGGGAGAATCGATGGTAGAGAGGGGCCAACCGTTTGAAGATGCAACGTCAGTGACAGGAAGGAACCATTGGCGGGTGTAGGAGTGGTTGCGTCGATGTGGGTGGTGGGCAGCCGGGGGAAGGACCACAGACGGGGCCGCAGCTGGGACGGGATGGACGCGAGGATGGGGGCAGGGATGGTGACAAGACAAAAGGGGGAGACGAGCTTCATGAGGAGGGAGGCGTGAGCTGGGCGGCCGTGGTGGCAGAGGGCGGGGCGGACGACGAAGACCGGGACGAGCGAGGGCCCGAGCGCCGAGCACAGGGCCAGAGACGGGCCGACCGCTGCGACCGCTATCGACAGCTCCGTGAAGCTCTTGATGTCATCGGAGCCCCCCCCCCCGCCACCCTTCATCAAGTACTTCGTGTTATGTGGAGATGCTCTGTCGCTGGGACTGGTCGCGTTCGATCGCCTTTGACGCAAAGGGGCTGTTCGTGATTCGTGTCACGTTTCTTATTAATGAATACTAGAGAGTTGGTCTTGAATGCCTTGTTTACAACGTTTGCTACACGCTCGCTCCATGCAATGCTAGCATTCTAACGGGATTCCGCATAATTCAGATAATTTTAGAGTGGAACTCATGTAATGGTGTTTTTCAACTTCACTGAATACTGTATAGTATATTTTCTGATCAAGGTTATTTTTTTCTTCGAAATTCTAATTCACCTCAACTTCTGTTTCATTTTCCGGTACTTAACGCATACCTTCGACGCTGTTAACATTCCATTTATACTGGAGCCTATTTCTGGCCTCGCTGCAGGCCTCGCTGCAGCGTCCGAGGACACCCTGGGCTGGGGCGCAGGGGCGACCCGCTGCAATTGAGCGTTATCTTCATGCCATCTCACCGCCATCACAATATAAATAAAGCGTTTTTTGCGAGCCCCTCGTGGCCTCCGCCCTCTATCGTTTTCAGCGCCACCCCGGCGGCGGTCGCCCCTGCGCCCCGGCCCAGGGTGTCCTCGGGCGCTGCAGCGAGGCCTCCGCAGTAATTTATTCGAGGTCGGCGACGCGCCCGCGCGCCGCGTAAATTACTAGAGGCGGAACAGGGGCGGCGGCGAGAGCGGCGGGCGCCGCAACAAGTGCGCTGCGACAGCAGTTCGGCCCCCGGCGGCGGTGGCGGCGGCAGCAGCGGCGGCGGCCGACGTCAACGTGCGCGCGCCACTGCCCACATTGCGCCTTCTGGACGACCGACCCCTTGCCCGCGCTCTCTCTCTCGGTCTCGCTCGCTGACACACTCGCTGTCGACGACGCCATCGGCATCCTCGCTTTCGCCCTGACACTTGCCCGCGAACTCGCCCCACCGCACTCGCCCCCAGACACTCGCCCGCGCACTCGCCCGCGCACTCGCCCGCGCACTCGCCCGCGCACTCGCCCGCGCACTCGCCCGCGCACTCGCCCGCGCACTCGCCGGCGCACTATACTCGCCTCGTCCTCTCACTTGCACCCTTGCTCTCATTTGTCCTTAAGCTTACGCATTCACTTGATTTCGTCCTTCCTTTCTTACTCATTCTTTGCCATTTTCGTCCTCCTGTTTGCTCTAACGCTGGCTCTGAAATTCGTTCTCACCTTTGCAGTTGTATTAGCACATGTCCTTTTTTATAATTTCTCTTCGTCTTGTTTTCTTATTTTTCACGATTTCCTGCAATTTTCAAGACTGCCGTTCGTTTCTCGAGAGACGAGGTGTTTTCTCCCAGTCTCTGTTGGCTATGTCGTCTCACTCAATCCTCTATTTTTCTTCTCTCATCTGCCTCCCTCTAATACACACCCTATATGCTCATAAATTATTAGCCGCTCTCACTCTATTTCTGGCAATATTATTCTCAACCATTCACCTCAATATCGTTTCACACTCTAATCCCGATGTTGTCACTAGTTACCTTCACTTTCACATTTATTTTCGTACTTCTCTTCGACTACCACATCTACTTAGTGTAGGTGCTACTGGTAGATTTGGATTATGTAGTATGTACGCTTGTGGGCCACATGGTGGAGGGATTGTTAATCTCTACTCCAGCGGCGTCAGTTGGAATATTGTCTACTGTAGTATGCATTACCTAGTATATATTTCATCATGAGAACGTGGTGTGTGAAACTTAACGCTATAGTGCTGTCATCACTGTTGATATTAAGCATTAAAAGCAAGACGGTTAAATTTATAAACCCCCATCAAAGCGGGAGTGGTGGTTAACGTAAAGTATCTCGCTCTTGGGTCTCAGAAGTAGCGTATCCTCTAGTTATGCGTCTACGATAAGTATAATGAAATGCATTTGTGTATAGTACACCATTGACGAAAGTAGCTGTGATGCTCTAACAGCAGAGTAAATGGTGATCAAAATTACACATTCGTTCCACAATCTGATACTACATTCGCATTACTTTGGTTTCAACGAATGAAATAATTCATTTTCGGGCTCGTTTGCAATTTCGTTCTAACTTCTTTAAAAGTATGTAACCACTTATAACTGTTTTGTCTATCAATGTTGTTCTCAAATCACAATGACGTTTAAATGAACAATTCTACACTGATGCATTGAAGATTTGGCAGATTAGTCACTGTCATATTTTACTTTACCTTTAACTTCGTAAAATCACATGTATTGGCTTGTTATATCTCAGAATCGACTAGTTGTTACTTTGATATCACAGCACTCGAATTCATGTTTCCCAGCGTGTACTTCTCATGTCTCACGCATCGCAAAACAGCTACAAAGTTCTTTCTTCCTTAAAGCTTTGTGAAACCCCCAGCCAATCACATTTCTTACGCGCTTACGATAATGCTCCTTCCGTTATGGCCAAAGCTGCCTATTCTCTTGTATTGCTTCCCGCTCAAAAGGACCTCTCGCTAAGGACATTATTTCTCTTCGTACAGCTTCGCGTCCCCGAAGCCGGAACTCCGCCCCCGCCTTCCACCCCCGCGCTCTGTGAAGACGGCGGCTTAACGTCCCGTGCCGAGCGCCTGCACACGCACCCCGTCCCCATCGCTCCCCCCTCCCTCCCCCGCTCGCCCGTCCGCCGGCTCGAAGGGTTGAACGCGTCGAAGGGTTTCCGGCCGCCGCTCAGCCACGCGTCGACGGCGCCGGAGCCCAGTGGGCGTCGTACCAAGTCCGCGGACTAAATTCACAGCTTCGTGTTTAGTGTGCATGTTTAATGCTCAAAGAATTTAACTAATATTACATATTGTATTTTAGGTTGGTATTTAAATACCTGGTTTCATTGAGACTCCCATTTTGCTTAACATAAATATTATTATTATTATTATTATTATTATTATTATGATGATGATGATTATTATTAGACTTTTTATATATGAGTTACCGGAGTAACTACAGTCATGATCTTTAAATGACTATATTCTGATTCCTATATCGAAGGCTTAACTTGGAATGGATGAAATTAGTTGATTGGATGGTGTGGATGAAATTAATGATTAAAGATGGTGGTGCAATGATGAAATGAGGCAAGACGGGATAATTGAGATCCCTGAGAAAACGTACAGCGAACCGTCTTGTCCATTTTAAATTTCACGTCGAGCTCTTTGAAATGGGATCTCGGACTGAAAAGGTGTATGAAGAAAAGTCAGACCTCTACACTATCTCTCTAATTACAACGATTAGTTAATTTAAGTAGGTAACTCTTGGCGCAGGGTCATAGCGCTCACCTTCCACCTGTATGTTTCAGAGTTCAAATCTTGAACATTCGATTTGTTGATGTTAAAATTGGCTCGCGGTATATTTTATCTGTATTCTACCTTTTTCCTCCCGTGTATTCCACCACGTTCCATCATCATGCATGACTGTCGTCATGTCAGAGTTCCCTCTCAATACTCGTGCATCCAACTCGCTGTTTTTAAAAAGGTTATATATTTTTGTATAAGTACACACGAGTAACACGACTGCGAAACAACTATTCGTGGAATTAAGTCACACGACAAATAAAAATTGTTTATTTTCGTCAAATACGAACCGTTGCGTCAGACTGTCGCGTAAATAATAATGGATTTGAAATAATGCTAGTTTTGATGTAATAATATTGGACTTTCGATGTCATCCCAACTAATGCGTATAATATATGAAGGTCCTTAATGATTAAATCAATTTACTTTGCGTCCTTGATTCAATTAACATTTTAGTCCGCTACATTGGTTTGTTAGGAACTTTTGACAGCATATTAACGTTTAAAGGTAGTTTTTCTGTTATTAAAAATACATCATTGGTCCAAATGTTATTAATGCTAGAAGACAATCGAAAAAAGTCCGCGGGTAATAATCTCAGAAACAAAATAAGGAGAATTTAACTTTTGGTCTGTTCATCTTCAGGAAAGTGGGTGAAAATACCGGTCGAGTTTGAGGACACCAAACTTAAAAAATACTCTCGTTCTAAAAATGTGAAAATAACATACATTTTTTTATTAGTGAGAATTATCATTTTTTACGGGCTTTCTCTATTGATCAATGTCAGGTTAAAATAATATTACTATAACTTACAGCAACAATAAGATCCACGATTCCACTCTTTGCTTAGGAAGTAAACTTTCTAAACTCAAACAATCAAATGACCCCTCTTCCGGAACATTAAGCCCAAAGTTATTGGTGCTCTTCGTTCAGTTTCTCATCGAAATATATTCTATCATTTATTTTCCTTAAAAATATTATTATTATTATTATTATTATTATTATTATTATTATTATTATTATTATTATTATTATTATTATTATTGTTGTTGTTATTGTTTGGGTACTAACATTGAATACTAACATAATTCAGAAGTGCAACTTTGACCAACGTTTATCGGTGTCGACATTGTCTCTCCCTCTGCTCTCGTTCGCCCCCACACACGCACATGCGCGCGTGCGTGCTCGGGCGCACGCACCCTCGGCGGGCGCGCCTTGGCCAAGGGCGCTCGTTAGCGGAGGCGCTTGAGCCAAGATTGCGCCAATTAATCGGTAGCAGCGCCGCCGCCACCGGCCCCGCTCCCACCCCCGCTACTGGGGGCGGAGCCACAGGTGGCCACGCGCAGCTCGCCGCCCCCACCCGACGTCACCCATCCCCCTCGCCCGTGCCTCCGTCGCCCCGGCACTCGTCCCTGCCGGCAGCGCCTCCCGGTCCCGCACTGCCCCTACCGCCATCGTCGTCGCCCCTGCCAACGCCACCAACCCCCTCCGCCCCCAGCTCATCCCACCTTCACCTCTTCCGCTTCACCTTCACCCTCCTGCCACCGCCACTCGGGCTGAACCGCCCACTACCCCTTCGCCCCCGACCGTCCTCCACCCTCGCCCTCGTCCCGTCCCAGCCACGTCGGCCTCTGCCGCTGCCGCCGCCCCCATGGCCGGCGCTGCCGCTGCCGCCAGGTGTCCGCCGCCGCCGCCACCGCCGCTTACCGTTCATTAGTGCATTCGTGGGTTGCCGCCTCCGGCGCCCCACGCATCCCGTGCCACCAATGCTATGCGCGGACGCTCCGGTGCAGCCACTGCAGCAACGCTCCGCTGCAGGCGGCGGAACACGTTTCTGATTTCAACTAATTAAACCTCGAGTTCTTTCTAACCAGTGCATACCTTTACGCATATCAAAATATCTGGTATATCCTGAGTTAAGTACCAACTCATTTTTTTTAAATGTGTGTGCCGATTTGCCTTTTTTTATTATGATTTTTTTCGGGGAAAACAAGAAAATAATGTGACGCTGTATATGTGTCTACGTTTTTTTGGATGTATGTTCATTACTGTGATGTGTACCAGTCGACAAATGGATCAGCACTAAGAAATGGATAAGGCCTAATAAAAGAATGAAACATCCGCTAGAAGGAAATTTGGGTTTCCCGTATACACACGTTCCTTAAAATTGTAATATAATAGAACTTTTAGCTTCAGAAAACTTGTATAACACGTCAAACAAATCAAAATATATTCAATGCTTGTTAAAATTAGTACATTTACGATTAGATGAATTATTTTACAGATTAGCTTATCTATAATAGTTTTTTAACAAACCTATGTAATGCTGCAGAAAAAATGCCATTTTTTTTTACAAGAAAGCACGTTTTGTTGGACCCTAAAAATGTGCTAAAAATGTGCTAAAATTGCTATGCTAAAAATATGTATTTTCTTGGTCTTAAAAGTAAAAACGTTATTTCTCGAATAGATAGTGTGGTCAGAATCCTAGTTTTGTAGGTCCGTTTTTTATTCCCATAAACCGAAAATGGTCTTCCCAAAATGGTCTTCAATTATCTGGAAGCGGTCTGTTTTCTTATCTAATTTTTGGTCAAGCTAAAAGTTCATATCAACATTTTTTGTCATACTGACTTCCGAAGTTGGATTTCTCGGACCTTTTATTGTCTAAAAACTTGACAATTAGAGCCTAGTTCTAGAAATTTCTGAAATTCTCCCGGAACTGAAGTAACGTGTGTTACACTACAGCGATTGCTCCTTGAATGCATGTAGGGGCTACTCACTACCTCCTTTTGCGTCAGTGTGGGATCTCTTTGATGACGATAAGAAAGTTGTTTCATTATGAATTAAATTGTAAACTTAGTCAGATGTGAGTGTGCAGACAAGTATTATATGGAACTTGGATGTTCAAGCTCGCAATGTTGCAAACCTCGCTTTAAAAAAAATCCACTTCATGGTCTTATACACAAAGAAACTGCTGGCTGTAAAAGTGAATTGGTTTTATTTTACAACAATATATCATTTTAGCAAATACATTTCTGAAAATTTAGTCCTTCAAAACTCTTTCGAACACTCTTTCAAGTTTGACGGGTTTTTCAAATACTTAATTCTTTAACTTGTTGGTTTTCAAGACACATCCGACATTCATTTTCTACACCTCGACAAATAAAACAGCATTTTGAAGCTGCTGTATAGAAATAGAGGTGGGAGGTATAAATTGTACACGTACAAAAGCGAAAATATTTTCACATTAAAAGTATCTACGTTTGTTTGCAGATAGGTACAAATTGAACATGTTTTTGTTTTACATTTTGAAATAAATATCTAAAGCAATCTACATAGATCTGTTTACATGAACATTTTTGTATCAAAACATGTTGACGGAATTATTTTAAACATCAACAAATCTCTACGTCATCGTAAAACCTAGCTGTTACTAGAAATAATATAACAGTGATTTAACTCATGTATATTTCCCTGTGAAACTTGAGAAAGTCAAGGGAATTTATTTTAACTGTGTGTCTGCATTCACATAAATACACGTTCATACGAATATATGAGCCAAATGTATTTTAAACTAGTAGAAGAACCCCGCATTATACTGACAGTTACCACTATTGTCTATTAGATAAGAAAATGAATGAATTCTATCTATAGTGTATCGCCGACTTGGCCGTCCGACCCTGCGCCCAACTGCCCATAACCACCCTGAGAATTAGTAATTAATAAATAAAAATATGAATGTCGCCCACTGATGGAAGTTATCTGAAAATATAATGAGTAATAGTAGAGTGGGAGTGAATAATGGGAACATTAAATTGATGAAAACATTCAAAAGTTAAATTTTCATATTATTCAACAAAATAATGTTTATATCAAATTAATTTTTATTTAAGCATTGTACCATTAATTGAATTTTTCTGTATCTTATGCGTTATAAATAAATATTCATAAAAAATGAGGTGTTTGTGGTGTTGAGAGGAGAGGGAACATAACGTATTCAAAAGGCTCGCGCAGGTATTAAGTATCCGACGAGCCTGCAAGGATATAACGTGTTTTGTTTCAAGTCCATAAACACATTGTAACGAACTAATAATTCATAAACAAATGTATTGTTGCAAACATTCTCAAACAACTTCGTTATATTGTTGCACACGTCCCTTTTCCTTTGCCTTTAGAAACATATCCTGACTTTTTGCCATCTTCCATCTCATTAGAGGAATCGATCTTGTATATTATAGTTTGGAAACAACACGTCCATGAGATGTTTTATTTAAAGTCTAATTTGGAAATCTGCTTATTTTCATAAAAACATTGATTAACATTGAAGAAATAAGTGTAAGACTATTTTAATAGAGAAAATGATCACCGAAATTAAATCAAAAGTTACAATATTATAACACAGGCAATGTTTCATTTCATGTATTCATTCCATTCATGCATCTATTTTCTAAACCCCTAAGCACAACTATGAACGTGAAATTTTAAAATACACATTTTCTCTCTACAAACAGTATTACCTCACCTTTAGTTATGTTGTGAGTCGCTAAAATCGCCTTACTTCGTTCGGAGCAAACACATTCAGAATATCATTATTAACTTTCAAAGCCATACTCCACCCGTTCCGGAGAGGGCCAACCGACATGGCGACGCGGGTGAGGGGGGGGGGGAGGAGTGCAGAGGCTGCAGCGTAATTGAAAAACTTCCCGCGCCCCATTTGCGTAATTCGCGGATCGTGGGCGCTGGGTTCGTTCCAAAGCCCTCTCAGCACGGGTCCACAGCGCCGCGCCGCCCAGACTCTTCCGAAGACCCCTGTCCCACCCCTCACCCATTTCCGTTACTATACCCTCCCTTTCCCTCCCCTTTCCCTTCTCTTCCCTTTCCCCTCCCAGCCCCTTCTTTTCCCTTTTCCCTCCTCATCCCCCTTCTCACCTCCTAATCCTTTCCCTCCCCTTTCCTCTCCGTTTCCCCATTACTCCCCTTTCCCTTCCTTCTTCTCTTATCTCTCCATCTCCCTTCTCCCCCTCTTCTTCCCCATACGATCGCCGATGGAAGAGAGAGAGAGAGAGAGAGAGAGAGAGAGAGAGAGAGAGAGAGAGAGAGAGAGAGAGAGAGATCGAAGGCGAGGCCTAAGAGGTTTGCGAAGCTGACGGAGAAAGGCTGAAGATGCAGCAGCGAGCAGAATAGAGATGGACCCGTTCGCGCGTGATTTAACACCCGAGGCGAAGTGGCTCTTGGCTCGCTCTTGACCACAGCGGCGTGGCGCCTGAACGTATGGAAAGAGCATACGGCCAACAGAGCACTTTCTAAAATCGAGCAAAGTGTGACGTCGTTCTACGAAATGTGACTTTATTTTTTGGAAGGCTACTTTGGAATCACACTACATTAAATTTCTTTAGTATTATTACTTTCTCGTAATACCTAATAGAGACAGTTATGACACGCAAAAAAATCAGTCGAAATTCAAACGTAAATAAGTTATCGAGGTGTCTCATTCTATCCGTCTGTGTAGAACACTAGTAATTAAACTGTGAATAGGATTTCTACAGAGAGAGGAAATGAACGTGCAGACAAGCGTTTTGATAAAAACAAAATGTTCCAGGGACTTTGGTTTGGTCGAACTAAAGTCAACATAGTCGGCGACATTAAAAGCGGATTCAATTTTATAACTGTATGTTTTAAATGAAGGTTTATTTTAAATTAATCTCATTAGACATTTTCAAAATTTTCTTTAAAATGGCTTAACTTTTTAGTTTACTTAATTTTTTGCTCGAATAGAGAAAAATGCGTTTGTAAATGAAGAGTATGTTCAATTTTGTTTACAACCTGTGATACGGATATTGCGGATGTTCAACTTTTGTAGCCTTTCGTACACCTTAATTATTGAGGCTGAAACCTTTTCGTGATCCAATCCTTTTCAAAACAATTGTTAAATTATTTCATGGGAAGTTTTTTTTTAAATTAGTAGTTTTTGCTTAATTGTGAGTGAAATCGTGACAACTTACTACAAAAAGGTAAAGAGGATTTAACAGAAATCTGCTGGAAATGTTTTATTCAAACGTTTTTCTCGAGTAAAGTGCGCTCATAATTTGGCCCCATTTTCAGTAAAATTCAAAATTTAAATGAATAAAAAAGAGATTTCAAAAATTTAGAAAATTGCACAAGTTTAAATTGGTTTTAGAACCTTCGTATATTTTCTTATTGAACGTAGAGAATTCCTTTTCAATGCAATTGATTTTTCTACTGGTATGTACCTTAAATAATTTCATGTCAAGTTTTTTTAAGAACTTAGATGCCTAAGTAATTTTTGGCGTTATTTTATGTCAGATCGACATAGGTAAAAAGTATCTAAATTTTTTTTCAGATATGCCTAAATTAAAAAAAAATGTTCGTAACGTACAGAACGATTCACTGATCCGAAAACAACGGAGACAAATTAATTTGAACTGTCGAATTTTCAAAAAGTAAAGAATTGTTTAATCAACCACGCTCTATGTGATGAGAATTTCTCAGGTGAAAATATTAGCAAAGTGGAAGTTGAACGTACGTATCCATTTGAAACAGCCCGAGAAAGAATCTGCTCATGTAGCATCATTGGTTTAAAGTATATTCTGGTATAATCATCTCTGTTGTATAAAAGTGAAATTTGTTACAAAATTATGTGACAAAAAATTAGTACAACTTGAGTAATTGTTCAGAAAGGCACGAATACTTTTGACGACCGAACATAGTATTGCTAGAACTCAAAATGTTACCCCAAAATGTCAGTTTTTAAGAAAAAATGGCTTTGAAGTGTATGAAGCGTATGGGAGCTTCCCGATTGTTAAGATCAAAATATCAAACAAGTGAACCGAGAGCAAAGAACTGTAACAGAGTACACGTTGTCTTGAAACATCTAGTAGAAGAAAAAACGTGTGTTAAAAGAATTAATTCATAAAGAATATTAATACAAATAATATTGAAACTACGTATTGAAAATGTGTAGATGATTTTGATAAATAAACGCTCGAGCAATGCCAAGTTTCTTAAGCTAGTTTATTAAAATAATTTGAAGTTTTTTAATGAATATTTATTTGCCCTCCTAAATATTTATGCTTTTTTTCGAGCTAATTCCATCATTTTAAAAAACTGTGTATTGTACTTCAAACAGCATAGTAGAGATACTAATTTGGTTTCCAGTAAAATTTTACTCCTGCTTATACTCGTATACTTGTAATTGATGCGAGAAGTGGAAACTTGAAAGTTGTCGAAATTTTACTAATAGATGAATCGCGCAACTTTTTTGAACGATGACCTTCTTTCCCCGTCTCTGGCACAATAAACCGTTAAAGGCAAAAGCCCATAGCGAGCGCTGATGACAACATTCCAAACACATCTTCACTGGCGCGAAATATAAACTATTTTCTGGTGAAAACTTCTGTCCGTGATTTTCTCAAAAAAAATGTACAAAAATGTCATAGGCAGGTGGAGACTCATCACAGGAGATACCTCGAAGTTCTGAGGAAGTTAGAACACAAATTATTAATAAGGCATGACCGATTCTCCAGAGATTGGCATCGTTTCATAAAATCTAGTGGCCGATTTCGTAATATACCCCAACTCTACTAGCAGTTCTTCAATCCATCGTTCAGGAAAAGTTGCGTGAGTAATATCTCTAACCATATCCTCTACACGCTCGTAGCAAATAGAACAGTCGAGCAACAATCTTTTCTTCATTTTTCTCTTCTCGAGAGCCGCTGAATAGTATTAAAAATGGTTCAAATAACAAATAAGATTAAAAATTAGAGTTTCACTCGGAACATTTATGCAATCATTAGTGTTTCATTAATTCATTAAGATCAACTCTGTGTTGTAGTATTTTATGCAATTAACGAGTTCGAGTATTCGATAATTGTTTATCCAATACTGGAATGAAGAATTTTATGAGACGACTCATGAAACAACTTGATTTTTATTCTATTTTCAGTTCAAAGACAGATTTACACGCTTCAAAATATGTAAGAAATCAGTTAGCTCTTAAATGACGAAATGTATTATCTCAATCATGGTTTCAATAATCGAAGATTACATAACCATGATCACAAAGGATCAAGATGATTTATTCAAGGCAGTAATAGTAAGGTCGACACGAGCATAGAACATCTTCTGCAGCAACGAAATTATTATTGCCGGGGAGCATACATAAAACATAGATTAATGCTTACATGTACGTTTGTTTCTTTGTTTGCAATGTGAAAATAGAGCTTATACAAGAACAAATGAGATGGCGCGGCATGTCCATCGACACATTATTAACGCAATGACATCATTAGCGATAATCAATACTCAGAAACCAATTAATTCAAATCAGTAATAGAAGTATATACGCAGATGTATTCTTCCTTTTAGATCCTTTAGATGGATCTACAACAGGTATGTTACCATATCCAAATATGCTTGGCAATTAAATCACGTTTCAGATCTCAAAAACAAAAATGTTAATTAATTTTTAAGTCACTTTGTTTTAATTATTTCTATAGAAGTAGAGTGTAGTAATAGTATATGGTGTGTGGTAAGTGTTCACGTTTTAATTGAAAACTAGAAGTCTAATTGCATATTCCATCGTGATATCTTTCAAAAAAACATTGCCACCACCCACGGTTTGCTCAATATGACTAGCACACAATCCATTTTACATACTGATCATTACAAAATTTAAAAATACAAATTCATTTATTCTATAGTTTTATTTAAAACTGCGTAATTACATTTTTTCTTATTGTTCCCAAATTCTCTGAAAGTCGTGGAACAGTGCAAGATTTTGTTAGCTAAATAATTACGTTTATCAAAATTCCTTACCTCGTCGTAATTTAGTGACATAACTGTGGCACATTTATTCATATAATTATGGTCAGTTACTAATTAATAAAGGATAAATTGTTCCAGATACTTCCCCTTGCATATCAATTTTAAATAAATGTTATTCGTTGAATAACGAAAAGTAGCTCATGCCATGCCTACGTAGAATGAACTCTATTGTTAATGAACAGTACAATGTCAATACGCTGAATTTTTAGTCGGTTATTAATGATTTAGACCGGCGTACCAAGCTTCGTTATTTCAACAGTATTCAATTCACCTCCATTAATGAGAGATTTTATTGTGGTAGGTTCATTACGACTGGCCTTTTGTTTTGGGTTTTTAAAACAATAATATAATAACAGAGTATTTGAGTGTATCGTCATCTCTTCTTTTGCAATCACTGTTGAAATTCATACATCGCTTGCTATTTTAAATTCTTTACAATCTAAACTTTCTAGACAGACAAACTTTGGAAAATAGTCTTTTGTAGATGAATGTACTTAACTGCAATATTAATTATCGATTATTTCAATGCACTTGTTCACGAACACTGTCATTTGCGAGACCATTTTGTGAAATATTCACCAAGTCAGTCATCTCTCCTTAAACGCTTTCATAAAAAGTAAAAGTAATGGGAAATGGTATGCATCCCCTCTCTTCCGTGAATTGCGACCCCTACTTTAATCCCCCTGCATAAAAGAAATCAGTTTCTTCTCTCATCTTCAACGATGCCATCTACTAGTTCACGCGAAATAATTCTGATCGTCTCCTTCCCCCCTGGAGACACGTTTCTTGCCGCATCCCCTGCTGATCGTTTGAGGGCACTTACACCCCCGCCGCCCCCGACCGTCATGCCGTCCCCGCCTCGATCGTCCCGTCACCCCATTCACTGTTCCCTCCGTCCCCGCCGTCGCCTGCGTCGACCACTCCCTTGCCCTTGCACCCGCTCCCACCGACAGCGCCGCACTCGCATCCACCCCCGCCGACCCCGCTCCTCTCTCTGCCTCGCCTCCTCCGCCCCGCCGTCCCCTGCCACCTTCTGCTCACGCAACGCCCTAGACTTCACTGCTGCCGCCCTCCGCCCACCCACATTGCCAACGCATTCACTGCCGTTTCCGTCGTCCCCGACGCCTTCGCCGCCCTTTGCGCCCGCCACCGCCTCCGCCGCCGCCGTCGCCACCGCCTCCGCCGCCGCCGTCGTCACCGCCTCCGCCACCCCCGCCCGAGGCGCCCTCCACGCGCGCGACTCATCAATAAATCCGGTAATTCCCATCCAACGACCGCAACGGGGTTGAGGGCGGCGGGCGCAGCTATTTGCAGACGAGAATGAGCCCGCGCGGGCGAGGCGAGGGCGAAGGGCGTCTCGGAGAGCGCCCCAGGGCGACAGCGTCTTCGCCGATCGCCCCCGCCCTCGCCCCCTCCCTCGGTCCCCGCTCGCGCGCGCCCAGCGTCTTTGCGGCCGCCCTGGCTCGTTAGACGGTCCGAAAAGACATATTTACTTTCGGGGCTCTCATTAATAACTCATTAATTCGCGGAACTAATTAGAGATTACTTCCGGCGCTCCCTGGAAAGAAGAAAGCGGTGCGGGTAGTGGCGGTGCCAATGGCGACGTGGACCGAGATGTGGCGCTGCTCTGTGGCCGTTTCTGGAACTACAGTGAGGGGGATTCCCCGATATCCACTGAGATTCTATCAACTGCGGCGCCGTTGCCAGCTCCTCCTCCTCCGCGTATTCATTTATGTGCTTTCTTCAACCGAGAAAATTTATGGGTATGGCAAAGATTATGGGCGTTCTTTCTTCCGTGATCATTATTTTATTGTTTTGCTCCTTTATTACTTTTAAACTCTGTTGAATATTACCTGACTTTGGTGGCATGCAATTCTGAAATTTAAATACGAAAATCCGAATAGCAAGTTTATAATAATAATTTTAAGTTTTAAATAGATTATCTAAAATAAGGAAAGAAACTGGCTCCTCCGTGTTCGCACGGCCCTGTTGTTAGGGATGAGATTTATTTTGTAATACTTCAAATGTTTCAATAACTTCACGATAAATGTGTAGAACGTTCATTATAAAGTCCAATGATATGGTAACAGTACACAATCTAGTTTCAGATTCTCGTTCTATTTTAGAGAAAGAAAAGAGAGAATAAGTAGTTCTTGAAAAAGAATTTTCAATTTTATTCTGAAACGTTCAATTTATTTATTATCCATTTATTTGAACATTTAGCTCGATGATTATTTGGTAAATCCTTCTTTATATTGCGTATATAAAAACAAATTCGTAGTGGGGTCGTAAACTATCAAATTCAGTATATATTGTGTGTAGTTCGTTATTATAAAGATGTTTTATCATTTGATTCTTCTGAAATAAATTACTGTTACTGTGTCTTACCGTTCTTTAAAATTATTATTTTACTTGATAAGGAGAAAGAATTCACTTTGATCTCCTATTGACAACGACTTATTCAAATATTCTACTAATACATTTGAAGCGGAATATTGAGTAAATTTCTTGGTGCTGTAATTCATCGTGTTCGACACCCAATGCAATAAGAACATTTTGTAGTTCAGAACCTTTTATCAATGTTATTATTATTATAATTTCGGTTTGACATTATTTGTACATTATCTCCACGCCGGTCCAGCATACCCTTCCGCACCCCTCTTGCATTTCCTCGCCCGATCCCCAGGTCACGCCACCCTCACCCGTCCATCGAATCCCCGCTCTCCCCCCTCCCACCCTCCGACGTGCGCGGGCGGCGACAGGCCGCGCGAGTGTGCGCGCCCATGAATCACGGCAGCTAACTAATGGGTGTGCTCAGGGCGGGCGCGGGTTTGGGTCCCGTCGCCGGCGGCCGCCCGGCGCAGCTGCGCGCCCGCACTGCCCGGCCGCACTGCCCGCAGCGCTCCTACCGGCGGTTTAGCCTTTATAGCCTGTAGGCTGCCCTCACTTGCTTTCCTTGCTGCTCTCGCCGCCTTCGCTTTACCCTCCCCGTCCTCCACAATGTTTCTGCCCTCTCCACTCCCTCCTGCCCGCATGATCCCCACATCCTTCGCTGTACTCATCACTCATAGCACTTCTCCATCTTCGCAGTTTTCACTGCCATCACCGCCAATATTTTACTCTCATCGACCCCACCGCACGTGCTGTTCTTGCTGCCTCGCCATCCTTGCCGCCGTCAGTTACCTTATCACCTTTTCCCTTTGCTGCTCTGGTCGCCCTCTCACTTCTCTCTGCCCTCTCCACCCTTTACTCTCATCTCCACCCATTCCGCTTTCTACACCCTTTCCCCCTCTCCACCCATTCCGTCATCTTTACTTTTTTCGCCCTCTCCACCCTTTTTGTGTTCTTCACTTTCGCCGCCCTCATCATCCCCACAGCCCTCGCGGTACTCTCCATTCACAGCGCTTGAACACTTCCGCAGCTTTCACCGCCTTCTCCGCCCAAACGATGCCCTCACCGGCCCCACCTCCCTTTCTTTCCTCACTGCCCTCACCAACCTCGCCACCTTCACTTTTGTCTAATCCCTTATAGCCTTCACCGCCCTCATCGACTTCGTTGCCCTTGTCGCCCCCTCACCATTCTCTTTAGCCTCTTCGTCCTCTCAGTTCTCTCCACCTTCTCCAACCGCCCTTTCCACTCTCGCCGCCCTAATGATCCCCATCTTCCTCACTGTTCACACCGTTCATACTTTGCACTACTGGCGCCTTCCACGTTAAGGTAGCAGACCCGCAAAATCTTGCCAAGGGTCTTTGTATTCATTTTAATATTACAGCGTATCTCACTGTCCGGGAGATCCAAGGATAGTCCGGACTGCCAGCTCTGCAGGGACACTTTGCCTGCAGTGATAGACCTTTAGCCCTCTTCAGGAAGAGGTTTCCAGGGGACACCACGGGGAGGCGGTCTATCGTTCGTCCTAGTCGAGTATCTGGCTCGACTACCATCCGTGCTCGGACGGCCCAATAAATTAATAACCTAGAAGACACTTTAAACGCAGATCTTGAAATATTACGACTATATTTCAAACAATGGCGATTGATCCCTAGTCCTTCAAAAACTGAATCATGCTGTTTCCATCTAAACCACAGAGCCGCATCCACTGCATTAAGACTGACCCTTGATGGTATTCCTTTGCGACATAATCCGACACCGAAATATCTAGGTATAATCCTGGATCGCACTCTCACATTTAATAAACACTTATCAAATCTCGCAGCCAAATTAAGATCGCGAAATTGCATTCTTCAAAAAATCGCTGGAACAACGTGGGGATCCTGTGCGACAACACTGCGGACATCTGCGCTGAGCTTGGTGTACTCCACAGCGGAATACTGCTCAACAGCATGGATGGGAAGCGTACACGTAAAAAGGATTGATACAGTCCTAAACGCTACGATGCGGATCATCTCTGGAACACTGAAATCCACCCCTCTCTACTGGTTACCAGTCCTGAGCAATATTATCCCTCCTAGTATCCGTCGACAAAATAACCTACTCCGAGAGTTCAAAAAGATTTCCTCAAATCAGTCTCTTCCTGTCCATGAGGTAATTATGCCTGTACATCGCAGACTCAAGTCCAGATCCCCTCCTCTTGTTACCGCTAAACGGCTCCTCGAGGAGGCGTATGATGGCATCGCTGCATGGAAGAGAGGATGGATCGATAGTGCCCTAACTGCATGGCACCCCCTACTGGACCCCAATTCACCGCCTCCCGGTTTCCAACTGCCGAGGAAGCTCTGGGTTACTCTCAACAGAGTCCGCACGGGGCATGGACGATGCGGAGCTAACCTTACCAAGTGGGGTTTCAGTACCAATCCTGCCTGTGACTGCGGTGCCTCTCTACAAACTACTGAACACATCACTTTCGATTGTCCCAGCCGTGCCTTTGGTGGTACCAGGGAAGACTTTCTAAGAGCAACTCCCGAAGCGGTGCTCTGGTTGGAGCAGCTCGATGTCCGGCTGTAAACCTGTGTAGTGACGTTCCAAAAGTGCAGACAAATTTTAGATTCTAGACTTGAACTTTTGTTACAAAAGTGCAGTATTTGTTGTTTCATTGTTCTTTGTTTATATTGTTTTGTTCATATTTAAATGTGTATTTCATGTTGTAATTTTTGTCGATGTAAATGCGATCTCACAAGTGAATGCCATAAGAAAATAAATAAATAAATACCGTTCATACAATCTTAGGCTCATCGCACACTGTCCCGCCGCGCTGTGTGGAAGGTAGTGATACGGTATCAACAAGACATCGTATGTGAGCAAACATTAAAACGTGTTCAAAATTAAAACATCGACGTTAACAATACATCGAATAAATTCCAACGATGCTTTGTTAACATCAGAATTTTATACTAGTTTCGTAAGCTCTAACGTTAAATTCATGTACATTAAAATTTAATTCCACAGTGTTCGAGTTTATCAATTTGCCGAATAAGGACATGAGATGGGGCAGACCCTACACCACGAACGTATTTGTTTACCACATCTCAATGTGCGAAGTGAACAAGAAGGGAAAATGTAAGGGCATGAAGGTCATCTCAGCGAGAGAGTTTGGTCGAAGAAGGTAGTGTAAAAAGCGTTCATTAGATTCCAACACATAAATAACAGTGTTACTATCAGTTATTATTTCATATTTTAACTTTCACAGTATTGTGATCATGGGGAATTTTCATTCAGAATAAAACTTCGGAAAAAGGGACAACATCGATCGCAGAAACGATTAAAAAAAAACATCGGCGTTAAAACATCGATGTTTAAAAAATCGATGTTTTCAGAACATCGGCATCGCTGTCGCATCCTTAGCGGGGGGCGGCGGCAGCGGCTGGGCTGCGGTCGATCCTGGCTGCCGCCTGGCGATAAACCAGCCTCCACACGAGGAGGTCCCGAGATGTCCGGAGGCCAGAATCCTATCCAGGGAGTTACGCAGAACCATAACTTACGGAAATCGATTTCCGCGGTCTGGGCGTGGCTACTTTAAGTTAAATTTGACCTCAAATTTGAAATAAGAGTCGCGCTAATAGTCTCTATATTTTGTAAGTCACAAGTTGTGTTACATTCTTATGGAACCATCTGCTACGCTATTAATAAATGCCATTGTTCCAACTAAGTCTTAACCCGATGTATGTGTGAAACTCATATCCGGCATGGTATTGTGTACAATGAATGAATAAGAAATTCATAATAGTGTATTTAATGCGAATAAATAGTTGTATTCAAAATTACTCATTTCGGTAAATTTGGTAAATAGTTCAGGTGTAAAAAATACCCCACGTGTATACTTGTATTTACAGGCACGTGTAGTTTAACATAGAATATTTAAGAGAACGGAGAGTACATCGATGGGATGAAATAATGAATTTACTGCTCAGACAGAACTATTTTTCCAATTGCCCGTCGTAATTGAACATCAAATTTGAGCTTGTGTCATCACTTCATCAATCTATTTTGAATCAGGGTGACTTCTCTACATGTTATTCTTCTTTCCTTCGTGACTCAAATTTGTTTAATTATTTTTACTAATGTAAACTAATGTGTAGGTTAGCAATGGGTAGAATTAAAGAACATATAATGTTCTTTCTACTTTTTAATGTTCTTTGGATTGTCATCTTTAGTATGTTCGAGGATACTTCCAAATCCCATTGAGTTATGCAATTTTTTTGTAATTAAAGTTTAAAAATGTAATGGAATTTTCAAATACTGTGTATTATCTACTGCAAATTCAACTTAAATACAAATTAATAATTTATACTCCCAAATAAGTCACGTTTTGTCCGATCAACAAATCAGACTGTTATCGGGGACTGCATGAATTTGTAAAGTAAAATTAATATTGTTTACACTACTCAGGTATGATGTGCTGTAGTTCAAAATGGAAAAACCTGTATGTGAATTGTTATTTCCCATTTTCGCTAAGACTTATCAAAAAACACTATTTTTTGATAAAAAAATTTTGTCAATTTTTAATTTTGAGTATCTGAAGAATTCTCAGAATGGTAAATAAACCTTTCAGATAATAATGTGAAATAAATAATAATGTGATTTTTCTTAATTCTTGCGTATTACACAGACTTCACAATGCTAGGCATTTTATAAATATTAGCTTATTATATGAGCAATCTTCTGCGGGATCACTTAGTGAAATGACATTACTAGAACACTAGTACATAACAATGTTTTTCTCCCCAAATGAATATTAGCCGAGTATTGAAATAATAAAGGGCATTCACGGCAGAAAATATCATTCCTGCGTTGATTGCATTCCATTAAGCAGTGTAGAGCCGGTAGTAAATCTTCACACATGTAATTACATTAGGCAAATTGGGATTTTCATACCCTCTACCACTTATCATCCGAACATTACACAATATAACTTTCCTATATCTAATGGTGAAACTGCTGATCTGTAAATTACACTATTGATGGATTGATTTAAGCAATGGTAACTAAAATCAAACGGTGTTTTATCCAAATTCAAGTTAGAAATTAATTCATGAAGCTATAAGTTCTGAAATTTTAGAATAAGTCTAGAATATGTCCGTAACATTTCTAACTGTAAGTTTTGGTTAAATTTTGTTCAAACTGTTATAAAACTCTCTCACACTTCGTTGCATTATACATTCTTATTTTTTGGCTGGAAAAGTTTGTGGAGTAGCTTTTGAATAATGGTCTTTGCTTGTCGGATCAAATACCCACTGCATTTTCGAAGTTTCCCACAATGAAACATTTTCGATGTGACATCTGGCACACGAGCAAATATTTGTGACGTCACAAATAAAGCACGTATGTAAAACAGCTATGACATGTTATCGAGCAACGTACCTTCCAGTTGTTAAACGAGAAATGTTTTCCAGTAACGCTTACATTAGTTTAGTTATACGAAACAGCTCAAACTGTGTGGAATGACATGATTTGTTCATAATGTTTCCTGTGCGTATGCTTTCCGGTTGAAAGCGGTTGGTTCAGTTTCAATCGAACGTCCATAAATTGTTTGTATTTTCAGGTTTTTTTATCGTTCTCTTATTTGGACTTAACGGGAATTGAAAATGCATTGAAACACTAAAGTAGCTATACATTATTTTACTACGTTACCGAAGTAGTTCGAGCATCACCCCCAATCGTTGTAGGGACTTGTGCGCAATTAACATCCAGGAAAAATGTAATATTCCTTTAATGTGCCAGTTTTCATTTAAATGTTCAAAGGGTAAGTGCTTGTTTATAATTTGCAAAAGGGGCCGTGTACTTGTATTAATTTTAAATTTTTTGTCATTGTAGATTTCCTTGTAAATAGCGTACTATGCCATTTCTCAAGTACCATATTTCCACATGTTTGTACTGTTTCTGACATTTTCTACGATCTATGTTCAAACTATTTAACATAATGAAGAAAAATTAAGATGGTTTTTGAAAATTCATGAAATTTTGTAACTTATCAGAAAAGTGTTGATGTTCAAAGTAAATTCCTATCTTTCGTTTTTACTTATTTCTCTTGAATTGCAAGGGAATGATTGTAAATGTGTTATGAAAGTTTAAATTATTCAACCTTCTGAGTGGTTACTGATCGTGTTTGTGTTCCTATGGACTTTTCAAAAGAGTCAAAAAACATAACAGTTGTCACTACTCTAAAGAATAAGGACAGCGAATTTGAATTCAGATCTTGTGGAATGAATAGTTATTGGTAGTAGTGATGTAAAATAACCTTGATATTTAGATAGCATAGGCAAATATAAGTTTGCTTGTTTAAATGGCTTTAATAACTAAGATAGATTAACATGGTCACAAACCTTTTCAATGACATCTTATAATTATGTTGAAACAAAAATTATTTAGAAAAATGATTAGACGTAAATGTCTGAAGTGTTGGCAGGTACGTTATTTCCGCAGTATGTGTGTGTGTGTGTGTGTGTGGAATCCACAAACAAACCTGCTGCAAGCGCTGCTTCGTCAGATCGCTTCTCAATAACGCGTCGCCGCTTCTCTTCGCCTCGCCCGCCCCCGGCCGCTCGCCCCTCGAGCACGCCGCACGCGCGCGACCTTTCATTCCCTCTCGTGGCCCTCCCGCCCCGCCCCGCCCCGCCGCCGCATTCAAATTAGCAGGGTGGCGCGAGGGAGGGCGGCGGCGGGGGCGGCTCGGTCGCGGCGTGGGGTGCGCGTGGCACCTGCCCCAGCTCCATTTGCGCCCGCGACCCCGCCCCTTTCCCTCCGGCAGGGCGGCCTCGGCGGTCACGCCCCCCCTCGGCGTCTCGCCGCGCGGAACGGAGTGGCGCGCGCGGATTTGCACGTCAAAGCGCCGCCGGCCGCCGCCATTTGCGCTTATTTGCGTGGCCCTCGCTGCGCCGCGCCGCGCAGCGCAGTTCCCCCACAGGGTCACGCGACGCGATGCGATGCGCTCGCACGCGCCGGCCCGTTCCAGCACCCGGCCCCGCCCACCTCCACGCCCATTCCGCCCCGCTTCTACTCCCGCTCCGCCTACGCCTCTCCCCTGACGCTGTCCCCACCTCTACCCGCATCGCTTACGAAGTCCCCGTCGTCCTGTCCCCCGTCGTCCTGTCCCCCGTCGTCCTGTCCCCCGTCGTCCTGTCCCCCGTCGTCCTGTCCCCCGTCGTCCTGTCCCCCGTCGTCCTGTCCCCCGTTGTCCTGTCCCCCGTCGTCCTGTCCCCCGTCGTCCTGTCCCCCGTCGTCCTGTCCCCCGTCGCCCTGTCCCCCGTCGTCCTGTCCCCCGTCGTCCTGTCCCCCGTCGTCCTGTCCCCCGACGTCCTGTCCCCGTCGTCCTGTCCCCCGTCGTCCTGGCCCCCGTCGTCCTGGCCCCCGTCGTCCTGTCCCCCGTCGTCCTGTCCCCCGTCGTCCTGTCCCCCGTCGTCCTGTCCCCCGTCGTCCTGTCCCCCGTCGTCCTGTCCCCCGTCGTCCTGTCCCCCGTCGTCCTGTCCCCCGTCGTCCTGTCCCCCGTCGTCCTGTCCCCCGTCGTCCTGTCCCCGTCGTCCTGTCCCCTGTCGCCCTGTCCCACGTCGTCCTGTCCCCCGTCGTCCTGTCCCCCGTCGTCCTGTCCCCCGTCGTCCTGTCCCCCGTCGTCCTGTCCCCCGTCGTCCTGTCCCCCGTCGTCCTGTCCCCCGTCGTCCTGTCCCCCGTCGTCCTGCCCCCCCGTCGGCCAGTCCCCCGCCGTCTTGTCCCCCGCCGTCCTGTCCCCCGCCGTCCTGTCCCCCGCCGTCTTGTCCCCCGCCGTCTTGTCCCCCGCCGTCCTGTCCCTCCGCCCCATAGTCCACCGGACGTCCTTCGCCGTCCTGTCCCCCGCCTTCCTCGTCCCCCGTCGTTCTGTCTCCCACCGTCTTCTCGTCTTTGCCCACCACGCCCTCGCCGTTCTCACCTACGCCGCCCTCGCCTACTTCGATAGCCGTCCTCGTTCCAGATTTCCCGGCCCTTACCATCCCCGATCATATATCTCCCATCCTTTCACACACCGTTACTGCCTCTGCCGACCTCATCTCTGTCGGCATCACCCCTGCCATTACAATCCCCGACGTCCCCGCCCCAGACGTCCCTGGTCCCGCCGTCTGGCTCGACCTCGCTCCCGCCCCCGCCAGGGGGAGTTTCCGCTGATGATGGCGCCGCCCCGCTCTGTCGCCTCCGCCGCCGCTCCCGGGCCTGCCCCAGCGCTCTTTGCGTCACCCCGTCCGGGGCGTGCGCGTGTTGGTGGGGGCGCTAGAGTGCGCTGGCGAATGCGCAAGAACGTATGCCATTAAAAGGGGGGAAGTTTTTATGCATCAAATCGTTAATGTCTTTTTAAGATAGTGCTGACGTGTCAATTATTAAATATTTACCCCCCTGCTTATTCAAGCTCATTTCCAAGTACAAATTTGATACGTGTAAGAGATTTAGTTGTTCCTCTTACACGCCGGTTCGTTACAAGGAGAATTTCAAGTTCCGCAAAATGCCTAACTTTGGCTTCTCTTTGTTATTATTCCCCTCGTCACTTCATTAGTTCTCTCCCTGTTGAAGATCGTTGTTCCTTGACACCTTCACCGATCCCTGGCCTTCCAAATGCTCTTCCCAACACTCAGGTGACGATGGGGGGAATTGAAGTGACAGAAAGGAAGGTGAGAACTGAAAGTGCAAGAGAGTTTTATTAAAATGTGACAAAATATATCTGAATGTTGCCGATCATGTTCACTGAAGATTAATTGATGAAGAATTATTGGGGAGTGTACAATTAAATTCATGGCAAATAATGTCCCATTATGTGTCAAATTTATGTATGCAACTGATCTTGCTTGAGAGTAAGTGAAAATTTATGCACGATTCCCTTTCCCGAGAAACATTTCATTCTTGTATTCGAATATTATTTTAGTTCAATGTAAATGTGAATGTTCAATATCAGTGTTTATTATTTCTCTCATAATTGTTTTTTCGTCTTTCCTAATGCAATGTCTCCGTGCGCTGTCCTATCCAAGTAGATTTACATATCTGTGATTGATTGCATGCATGTGATTGAGCCCATCCTCATCGAATTTGTTTCTTGTCTACCTTCGTCATGAGGGCTTTATAGGAAGCTTCACAAAAAATAACAGAGTAGAAAACAGTGTAACTATGAGAACGTATATTTAAACTTCTGTGCTATACAAATCATTTTGCCCCTGTTTTTAAATGGCATGTGTAGTTAAAGAAGGTTTTTGTTGGTAATGAGTTGCTGAAAATGTGAAATAAGTCTTGATAGAAATTATCGCACCTCTTCTCGAGCTGTCGATCACAAATTTCTAGGCCTACCAATGATTATTATGATATTGATTCACAAGCGTGTAATTCTTTGTATTTTATTCCTCGTAGTTGACTTTATCGTTAACATTCATTTTCGAGGATTATGACGTTGCATCTCATGTAAAGTTTTCTCTTTCTTCTTAATATTTCTGTTTAATTGATAAGCATAAACGTGTACAATTTTGCAGTTTTTGTATGAGTATTACATACTCAGCTTACACGTTAACGAGCTGGATTTTTCTTTATTATATCCACCTTAACTTGATCTTGCATACTTGCATCTTCATTAAGGAAGCATTTACATCGGGATGATAGATTTTGTTCCCTCGATCTCCGGACCCAATTCTCGGCCGGCGTTAGTCGCCCGTCCGTCCGGTGCCGCGACAAGAGCGCGCAGCCGAGGCAGCAGCGGCAGAAATGTTAATTAGAACGCGACCGTCGTCCCGTCGCGCGACGCCTCGCCACTGAAAGGCCGGCCATCGTCGTCGGCGCCGGCGACGGCTGCGGCCTGCGGCTGCGGGGGGCGCGGGGCGAGCGGGCAGGGCGGGCGGTGGCGAATAATCGGCGAGGCCGAGGCCGGAGGAGCGGAACGAGGAACGAGGACGGGTGGGCGGGGCGGCTAACGACGAGCGACCGGGGCTATAATGACTCGGCGCCGCCAAATTGGATGTTGTGTGGTGGCGCCCCCCCCCCCCCCAAGGCCTCCGCCACCCCGCCCGCTGCGTTCCTTGGCGGCCCTGCCTGCCCCGTGCCTTCGCGCCATCCATCGCCTCGCCCCTGGCGGCGCTGCCTTATCTGCAAGTGCTCTTACTAAGAGGAACGCGGTCGTCCTACTGCCGTTACTACCACCCCATTCAGGCGTGTTCTTTATTATCCCTGCAGTCTTACGTCGGTACAGCGCCTCTTTTCATTTATTTTCTCGTCGCCAAGACATTGCTTGCCCTGTACCACTTAGCCTCTGCGCATCGCTGCTAATATTATTTAAAATCATACTCGCGCAGGTCATTTCAATTCAGACTCTCGGCCTATTTCACTATTTGCCTTGTACTCTTTGTTCATACATATGTGTATATTGTGCCTTTACCATCAGCTCCTTACCTTCAATGACGCTTAAACCTCTAATCAATACTTGACTACATAAGATCTTCTACTTGAAATCCTCTTTCTGTCAAGTGTTATTGTCATTACTTCTGCGTCTGTTCAATCTCACCACGAAATGTTCTTTCCCACGAAGCCAATCTTCCTACCTGTTATTCTAGGGGAACTATTCTTTAATACCCCCTGTTTTTTCTTCCTATTCTTCTCTCCTCGGCCATGTTTTCCAGTGCACTCCTTCCCCCTTCCCCCTGCTTTCAAACTTTGCACTGTTATTCCTCCTCCCGTAGGTTTCCAGCAGTTAAATTACCCTTCCTCCTTATCTATAACCATTCCTCCAGTTCACTTCCCTGCTCCACTTCATTTTTCATTTTCGTAATCACAACCACCACTACCAGCACCACCTCGCGCTAATCTCTTCCCTCTCCTCTTCCTTCATAACCATCACCACTTACACCAATATCACTACCTCCAAAACAACCACTACCACCACCTCCCCATCACCAAATTTACCACCACCACCCACCTTCATTAACACTGCCACTTCCACCATCACCACAACCATCACTTTTACCGCGACATCTCGTATTTCGCCCACCTTCCCCACTCCCCACCCTGCCGCCGCCTCTGCAGCCGCAATTTGGCACAGCGCGAATAACGAGCGACCGCGGTCAATTGCGCGGCTCGCACCACCCCCCCCCGCCCCGCCCGCACCCTCAACCCCGCCAGCGCCCACCAACGCGCAAGAGGCCTGCTGCGCATAATGGAAGCAAAACTAAGCTGATTGATAGTCGGAGGCAAAGTAGTCTCTGTTCAAGATTTGTTTGGAGTTCGTTAACGCGCAGGGCGCGAACCCCGTTTGAAAGAGCCGAGGGTGGACGCCCGATTGAATGCCGGAGAAAGCGCGCGGGCTGCCGGGCCGTGCGGCGCCGGGCCGTTCGCGTTGTCCCGTTGATTGCGCGGCACTGCGCCCCAACGGCTCGGAAAACAAGCGCCCGGAGGGCGACCCGGCTGCAAGAAGGCGCTGCGATTCGCGCACCACGCTGATCGGGCCGATTAATAACGCCGAGGGAAGATGATTAAAAGCAATTATTGCAGCCTTAGAATTGAACGAATGAGTTAGTCTATTGACTGTATTTCGCCTAAATATTCTGTAATTAATAATTTCGCCAATGCATATGAAGTACTATCAAGAAATCAATGAGCCGCAAAATAATTGAGGATATAACGTATAGTTTCGGTATTCCCAGTATGCGAATATAAGTATTCTGAATTAATAATATATTAATTCTTATATTTTACGCATTTGTTATTATAGAAAGTATTCTCACAATTAATTTGCAACGACTGCTAAATTATTAACTATATAGTTGCATTTTTCTTTAAGTTATCAAACTGGTAATGTCGTTCACTACCCATTACAAATCTCTCCCATGAATTCTTAAATTCTAAAGAAATTTCAGTACCTCTTCACTAAATTATCTCCTGTTCACGTATATTTTGGGAGTAAATAATTGGGAGTAATACTTTATTGATCAGATTACAACGATAAACTTTACTTGCACATTACACAAAAAAAATTGAAAGTGGGTCACTTACTACGCAACGTGATCTTTTTCGCGCCGTATACAAAACACGTTGACTAATGGCTAATTATAATTTTTTCACAAAGAGTAATTAAATTGTAAAAATTGGAACGCTGAGTTTGATACAGTGGCTCGGAATGACTGCTGAGCAGTTCCGCACCCCGCCCGCCCGAAGACTGACGCGACGAAGTGATCACGCCGAGCAGCCGCTGACGCTGCGCGACAGTGACAGCTCCTCCCCTGCGAGAGCCGTTGGCAAGGGGGGGAGGGGTGCGGGGAGGGAGATGGGGTGGAGGCCGTCGTGGCTCCCCTCGCGGCGCCCCCACGCGTCGCCACGCCGTCACGCGACGCGACGCGGCGCGACGTTCGCGCGCGCACGCGACCCCGCAGTTTATCACCGCGCTGTTTACACTGCGCGCCGCCCTGCGATCCCCTCCCCTCCCCTCCCCCTCCCCCTCCTCGCCTCCCCCGCGACCTCCGCCACGCGCCACGCCTCTCCTCTCCGCCCCACTCCACCCCACCCACCCCTCCGCCCCGTCGTGCCCGCGGTCTCTGCGACGCGCCGTGCCTCCCCGCCGACGACGTCCTGGCGGAGGACACGCGCCCGGCCCTCGGCTGCAGTGCGCCGGTCCTCCGAACTACTCCGCAGGAGCCAATGTAGCTCTTGGATGATCTTCGAGGACGCTGTTCTTCTGCGTCTGTTCGTTTTCGTTCTGCGGTACTGATCTGTTTCCGGAAACTTGTCGTTGCGATAGTGTCGTTTTTCACCATGGCCGGCCGGTCAATAATCGGCCTTCCGGGTTCCGTCTTGCTTTTAGACCATCGTTAATTCTTCATCGTGTGCATCTTCGGTAATATTGAAATTACGCCTTAACTCTTCTCTAAGCCATTGATTATATCCTGTCATTTTACTACGCATAGTTCCCCCGCTGTTCTCCGTTACATTCCACTGTTCCAAATTTTCACAGTATATTTTGCCCACTATTCGCAAATTCCATTGTTTTCCATGTTTTCTCTTTCTTTCTTTCTATATATCACTTAAAACTGATGTTTTTTATTGATATTCCCCGGCGTTCCTTCTTTATTTCGAAGTGGTTGTCTCAATCGTCTTTCTCGTGTAGCTACTGTGCACTCCATTACCTTCCACGGATATCGAGAATATCCCCCTTTTTTGATTTTAATACATGAAATTTCTTCAAAAGTAATTTTTAACCATTTCCACTGATCCAAACTCTTCTGTATAGTTGTTTTTTGGAAACTACCATATGTAACCATTTTTTCCATGCTCTCCATCACATCCCTCTAGAAATAACTTTAGATAGATTCACTAGACGTTGTAGATATGTTACGTTATGTTACCTTACAACCTCATTTCAATTCTTTCGTCCATTGGTTTATGTCTCATTTTCGACTAAGTCTTCCGTCACCTCGTAATTTCCTCCCATTTCCCCCCTTCCACAGCAGCGTGTTCCGTGTTACGCCTCGTTCCTTCTCGACATCCTCATCCCTTGTAAGAACCCTCTCCCCACTCGTCCTGTTGCCCTGATTCCCGACGTCCTCGTGCGCCCCAGCCCCTCTCGCGCCGCCCGCTCTCGTCTGGCGAGCGGCGCGCACGCTGTCACGCTCGTCGCCGCCGCCATCGCCGTCGGCGCCCGCACGGAACCCTCTCAGGGTCACGAGTCGCCGCCCGTCCCGCCCTTCTCCGTCCCCGCCCCATCCCGCCTTCTCCTCCCCGCTCTCCTCCCTGCCCCTCCTTCGCCCTCCTCCCCGCCCCTCCCTCGCCCTCCTCCTCGCCCCTCCCAGCCCGTCCCCGCCCCTCCCTCGCCCTCCCTCCCCGCCCCCTGCCCTCTCACCCCCGCCCTCTCCTCCCCGCCCATTATCCCCTCCCCTTCCCCGCCTTCCTCCCCGCCCCTCCCTCGTCCCTCCTCCCCGCCCCTCCCCGCCCCTCCCCGCCCCCTCCCCGCCCCTCCCCCGCCCCTCCCCCACCCCTTCCCCGCCCCTCCTCCCCGCCCCTTCCCGCCCCTCCTCCCCGCCCCTCCCCGTCCCTCCTCCCCGCCCCTCCCCGTCCCTCCTCCCCGCCCCTTCCCGTCCCTCCTTCCCGCCCCTCCACCGTCCCTCCTCCCCGCCCCTCCCCCGCCCTCCTCCCGCCCTCCTCCCCGTCCCTCCCCTGCCCCTCCTCCCCGCCCCTCCCCGCTACACCTCCCCACCCCACCCTCCGTCCCTCCCTACCCCTTCCCTCCCTGCCCCCTCCCCACCCCTTCACTCCGCCCAACCCGTTCCGCCCGCCCCTGTGCCGTTCCGCTCAGCCCCGCCTCATCCTGTTCAACCCAGTCCCCGCCCTGAGACTGCCTCCCCTGCGCAGCTACTGCAGCAGGGTCGCGCGCAACTTTGCCCATATTGTCTGGCTGTACGCAGCCCCTCGCTTGAAAGGCCTCTCCCGCAGATCGTCAGACTTGCTCGTTCTGGTATTCTCAATGCCTCAAACGAGCCTCTGTGTGGATAAAGAGTACACGTTCATTTGTGTAGTCTGGAAAACTGAATGCGTGTACACGTTATTCTGAGAAGTAACACAAAGTTGAATGTAATACTCTTGTTGTTTAATTTATGCAGCACAATAGTATTACGAAGATTTATTATTCTGAATTATATGTAAGGCGAAGTAGGAACATTTCACGCGTTTTCTATATGCCCGAAGATAATGACTTGTTATGCAATTAATTGTGATATGATTGCAATGCAATACATGACAAGAAATTATATTGCAAGAAAAATCAATTGCAAAATCTTATGTCAGGATATAAACCTATTATAGGTATTGCAACAACAGCAAGATGTTATATCCATCATAAGCTCCAATTTAATAGTTCTCTAATTTCTTTTTTATCTTAATAAAAAACGTAATTACCCCCACGTAAAGGTACAAAACCCCACGTTTTCCTTCAATTTAATCACAGGCCTACAATTCAGGGCACCAATAAATTTCCATTTACGATTTAGTCCATCAAGGTGCGTTTGCAGCGCTTGTCTGCCAGCTGTAATGAACGTTGTGAACGAAGTGCGGTTGAGATTTCCAACTCGATTGATTCGGAAATCACTGCTCCGGGCGGAAGGTGAGATCCCAGCTCGCGCCTACGCCGCCGCCCGCCTCGCCCCGTCCCGTCCTGCCCAACCCCACCACTGATACCAACTCTTCCCACAACCCCCACCGACCCCGACGGTTGGCCTCCGCCCCGCCAGACGCACCCTGCCCTCAATTTCGCGGCCCGGTGACCGCCGCCGCTCCCCGCCCCCTCCATCTGCCCCCCCCCACACCCACGCAGCCACCGCCGCAAAGAAATAGAAATTAATGGGCGAGCTGCCGCCGCGGCGCGCGCCTCGCCGCGCCGCTGAGATATGGAGGCCCCGCCTACGCGGAGACGGCCTTGCGGAGCCTGCGGGTGCAGCCCGGGGCGGAGGTGAGGGCGAGGCTATGGAAATGGGCGAAACGTCTGGGCGAGGGAGGGAGAATGGGAGGGGAACGGTGGAACCTTCGGTTACGGGGCGAGGATTGAATGCGGGGACATGTAGGAGCGGGCGAGATTGAGAGCGAAGGCGAGAGCAAACACAAAGCGAGGAAGCAAAGCGAGGAAGAAGGCAAAGCGAGAGCGAAGGATAGGGTAAGGGAGAAGGTGAGGGCCAGGCAAGGGTTGAGGAGGAGGATTAGGATAAAGACTAGGCGCGAATAAGGATGAGGGCAAGGCGAGAACGAGGGTGAAGATAAGGTGGGGGTGAGAGCGTAAGTGAGTGGAAGGCAAAGGTAAAATGAGGTGTGACTGCGAGGTCAATAGAGAAGGATTAGAAGCTGAGTTCAGGGACCTGTACGAGGATTGTGCTAGTGAAAGAAGTGGAGTATCGGAAATTGGCTATGAATCCGATCTAATTTTGCGCGTACCTGAGAAATATTATTTCAAAATAACCATTGTAGTATTCAGAGCGATTGCGGGATCTTTTGCTTTTCCTATAGTACGATAGTTAAAATGAAAAGTGCGATTTTATTTTGGGCATAATATCTAATGTATAACTTAGGATGACACGGGTACTTTTCTGAAAAAAAAGAAGTATAGCATTTGTTTACAAAGTCCGCTTCTGTTCTAAGAAATTGTTACTTCTGCAATATTTGAGAGTATTACTGTGTAATATTTGAGAAAGAGTAATAATCTTTTCAGAGCAATCTTAAATGAAGGTAGATTTATTCTAATTTCTATGATCTGTTTTTATCATCTAAACGTCCAAGACTGCAATATCTATAACATCTAAAAGAGAAATAGTAAGGCATTATCATAAAAAATATGGTATTATTATTCAGTTAGTCTGACTTGGAACATTTTCTGTGTCATTATTATTATTATTATTATTAAATTAAAATAATTTAGATTATTATTATAATTAAAAATAAATATTTATTATTTGCATTTGGATCATACTTATCTTCAGTTCTTCTAATACACTTTCCTTATTAACTTTTTATGTTATTTTTCTTGTTCGTTTAGTCATTTCCCTTTTTAAAAATTCGGAAAATGCAAGTATATTTAACTTTATTATTTCTCCTTGTCTTTTTACTTGCTACAGTCTCCTCTCTTGTCAGTTTGTTCAGAATATCACTATTCTAATATTCTACCATTCTCTCCCTCTGTACTCCCCTCTTTACTTCTTTCCTACACCCTCTCACTCTCACCCTAACTTCCATCTCTCTTTCCTCTCTCCCCCTTTTTCTCTTTTGCTTCCCCATATCTCATATCCTCCGTACTTCTCCGTCTTCCATCTCCTTCCCTATCCCTCACTGTTATCCTCTCCCTCACCCCATCTCCCTCTCGCCTCGCCCTCAATCCCTTCACCCCTTCTCTCATTCTCCTTCTACCGACGTTTCCACCCACCCGACCTAATTTCCTCCCGTCCTTCTCGTATAACATATTCGAGAAAATAACATTGTTTATTTGCCTTTTGCTTAATCGCGGTCAAAGAGGCCCCCAACCTCCACGCCGCCACAGCTCCCGCCGCGACGCCGCATCCGCAGCATCTGCGTAAGGAGAGCACGCACTGTAACTTTAATTAAAGCCACTATCGGCGAGGAGCGGAGCGGGGCCCGGTGCACTGCGCCGCTGCTAGGCGCACGGCTGGGTGGGGGCGGGGCGGGGCGGGGCGGGGCGGGGCGGAGCGGGGCGGAGCGGGGCGGGGCGGGGCGGGGCGGGGCTGGGCTGGGCTGCGTGGAGGACGGCGGCGAGCAGTGTGAAATCCTCCCGATGTGAACGGGCAGAAAAGCGTTTCTTTAATGCCTTGTTTGAATTATTAAAATTATTTTAATTCTCTGTTGGTTTGATCTTTTTTTTTCCACTTAATATTTTGACGGTTCGCACAGCCTTCTCCTGGTAGAATGAAATAGTGTAACTGCTCTGATAAATTGATTATAAAAATTCTTATTTACATTTCATATCTATCCGTTAATCAAACGATTCAATCAAATACTCTCACAGAGTGGCTACAATGTTTTCCACTCAAGGTTTCTTAACATGATTATATTTATCTTCATTTATATGTAAGCATTCCATTTTAGTAACTTCTTTTATGTATCATGTAATTAATTATTAATATTCTTGTCATTGAGATTCTCTAATTCGTTGTTTTTTGTATGAAGAATAAATCTTCGTTATCAATACCTAGTAATCATGATCGACCGAATCTTGCCACGTCTTTGAAATCTTGATAAAAGGGGAGACCGTAGGGACACTGTTGGGTACTACCTATTTTATATAAGGAGTAAAATAGTATTTCAAGATAGTTGGAACTGCCGAACAGTAGGGATTTCCCGCAAGCTTTAACGTCCAAATTTCCCTTCATATTGTTCCTTCGACCCTGTTTTAATTGGGCGCCCATGCGTCTGTTAATTGCTTCTCTTGATTACCGGGCATTTCCTGGCGGGCAATTATTAATTTATGAATGATAATTGAGGCCGTATAGTGCATTGTTTGGCTGTTTTCCTTTGTCTTTTAGACTTCAATCAGAAGATGAAAACATCGCCTTTCAGGGTGATCATCAAACCTTGCATATTGACACAGCTGTCTACCTACGCCCTTCTGAGGAGCTCATCGTCCTGATAGATAGGGAAATTTGCGCACTGCGAAGCATTGTGGGTGGCGGGGAGTCGCGAGCGCAGCGGGGAGAGGAAGGGTGGGGCGAGGCGGTGTGCGTGCGACCAGGAATGGAGAGGGGGAGGGGGCGGCACGGCGCTGCGGCGAAGGAGCATAAACGAAGTTTCCGACCAATTGCGGGAAGTTGGCGGCCCGCTGCAGCCGCCGCACGTTTGCGCCGCCCCCGCGGGTGGAGGGGGAATCGCGGGGGAGGGCGGAGGTTGGGGAAAGGCTGGCGCTTTGGCGGTAACGAACAACGCTTACGCACAGGAGTCTCGGAAACTAGAGAGATGGCGACGAGTACATGGGCAAAACGTTCATTGAACAACTATATGGATGTATCTATAATTCCGACAGTTTTTGCGTTATAATTAATTTGCTTTCACGTGTATTTACTGCGCGTTCGAGAGTTGGTTAGCTTTTCTGGTAAAAAGTTTTGTTCGGGACCTTTCTCTTACACTAAATACTTTGTCAATAGTTTGTGCTTTGTAATGTTTTCAACGAAGCAATGTTTGTTTTTTTTTGTTTTCAGATGTTTCGCGAATTGAAAATTAATAGGATAACGGCCAGATTTGTAAAGGTCGATGATGACTTTTAATTGTTCTTAATAGGCCTACCTCCCCAAACACCTGGTTGTTTTTGACGTGCAGTGAGTCAAAGAACTACTAGAAATTGAATGAACTAATTTAATTTGCTAATAATACATTCGCTGAAATCACAAAATTACGTTGTCTGACTAATAATACGTTTACTATTAGTTTAGGTGCAATAGTTTATGTTTCTTAGTTTGTTCTATTTGCTGCTTTTGTGGATAGCAAAAAAAATTAATTAAGAAAAATGTTTGAAGCGAAAATACAGTATAGAAATAAATACTTATATGTTTCTGTTTTCTAAAACCACTTTTTATTTTTATTGAGATTTATCTTTTGACACCGTGAAGAAGCGATAGATGGTGTATAGAAAAATGTGATGCGAAAAATTAAGATAGACGCTAATTAGTATTTGTACTTTAAATCCAAAATACTCTGTCAATGATGTTCATTAGAAAAAACTAACTGAATGGTAGGAGGATATGTGTACAACTTGAATGGAATACATCAAGTCTGCGATCAAGAATTCTAAAAAGTGAAGAATGAAGAAAACAATTTATCATGCCCAGCAATTACTTGCAGTTTTCATGATGTTGATTTGTCAAGTTTTTGCGTAATACGAAATTCTTTCTTTAACATCAGATCGTTCTTTGTGTGATTTGAGGTGACTACCAGTGTTTTGTTTAATAGGAGTTTGGTATTGTCGTTTAATGTTGCCTCGTTTAACAGAAACTGCTATTAAAGCAGGAGATAGGTTACAAATTACTACTGTTTAAAACAAATATTCAGCATCGTAAATTGCAATGAATATGTAGGTCCAGAATTTATTGCTCCCTCCACCCCGAAGAATCTTAAAAGGAAAGCGTTAAAAGTGATTACGTGGTTTAAGAGCGCAAGAACGCGAGTGTTACGTGGTAAGCGCGGGGTTTTCCAGGGGATGAAGTGGATCCCGCGTATTAGCATAGTCTGCGGGCGCGCACGCACCTGGAGAGGACACTGCGACGCACCGCCCCGGCGCCCAGGCCGCCGCCGCCGCCGCCGCCGCGCGCTCGCCGCCTCAAATTAACTACGCGCGAGACGCTGACGCCGTCGCTAGTGGCGACTCCGCTGCAGGAGCCGTTGCCAACGCTGCCGACGACGTAGCCAGACCATTGTTACTGCTGTTGCTGTCACCTCTGCCTCCTTTCATCTATCCTTTTTTTCCCACGTGTGTGGCATCCACTTCATCTTCTCTCAGTTCAATACTATTATTTTTGTCGCCACGTTACTCATAATTTTTCTGCTGTTTGTAATGTTCGCTGTCACCGCCTCCACATCCATTATCACTACCATTACTACCACCACCACTACAACCACTATTACCACCACCACCACCACTACAACCACTATTACCACCACCACCACCACCACCACTACAACCACTATTACCACCACCACCACCACCACTACAACCACCATTACCACCACCACTACAACCACCATTACCACCACCACCCCACCACTATTACCATCACCACTACCACCACCTCCAACCCACCACCTCCAACCCACCACCTCCAACCCCCCACCACCACCACCCCACTACCACCACCTCCAACCCACCACCACCACCACCACCACCACCACCACCACCACCACCACCACCACCACCACCACCACCACCACCACCACCACCACCCAACACCCAACACCGCCAACAACACAACAAAACACCACCACCAATGTCACTAATATACTTCACTGGACCTTTGTCAGTGACTACTAATTGGCGGCACAAATACCTCCGTGGTCATCACTGCCTTTGCCATCACCAGCTCTGCAAGACCCATTACTCTCATTGAATTGCCAGGAAACTTAGGTGAACATGTTTATGTGTCAACAATGAAGAGTGATGGCTGAGACCCTAGAAATAACAAAACTCACAACGGATATATATGACTGCGTCACAGTCAAAGCCTCAGTGAATATGACTGCGGCAGCGCTAAATAGTCGAGTTCTCGGTGACCGTGGCGACGGCAGTAGCGGCCGTAGAAGTTCGGGCGTTGAAGTTGGAGGCCACCGCGAGGGCACGGCGCGGCGGCGACGGCGGGAGCAGCGTCTCCTCCAGACGTAACGAACCCCCTCGTTAGACGCTGGCGGCGGCGGCGGGGCGGCGGTGGCGGGGAGAGGGCGGCGGAGGAGCCCTTCGTCGTGCGCCGCACGGCCCAAGCGCCGCTGCCGTGATTAGGGCGGCAGAATGGCGCGGGCTTCTCGGCTGTCTCGGCCGCCTTGCACCTGCCCCGCCCCGCCCCGCTACGCCACGCCCAGTCCAGCCTGCGAGTAATTTTTGGAGAAACAGCTAAAGCAAGTGAATAAATGGAGCTGGTGTGGAAGGAGTTGTATGATGGGTGTTGATTCAAAAATACGTGTTTAAGTAGTTGAACTAATGTGTAAAAATAAACAATGGTGAGACAATGCTTTGACTCACTTCTCTCGCACATTTCTAAGTCGACGGCGAAAAATAAAATATCCGTGAGACCAACAAACACGTTTCACTTAGTTTTTGTCTGTTTATACACCCTTGACATCTGTCCTTTTGGAAGCCATATTAATGGACGCTTGTACCTTTTTCATAATTATCGTTCAATTGCTCCATTTTGTAAATATTCATTATTATGCTAATATTTTCATTTCATTTACCGATTTCATTTTTTTCCAAATGTGTTGATTCAGTGGGATCTATTGACTTTCTGTGAATTTCCATTCATGCTTTCCAACGTAACAAAGCATTGGTGTTTTTTATACCAACCTTTCTGTACAGTATCAGGCTCGCACTCAAACATTTCTGGTCTTTCTTTCTTCCTTTCTTACATAGAACACCCCCTCCGCCTGTTCTGACTAAGCGTACCTGTCTCCTTTCACTATGTCTTCTGTCGCCACTATCTCGCTCCCCAGCCGCTGTTTCAGGGGGCCTCTTCTCGGCGCGCTCGCCACCTCCGCACCCTCAGCGTCTCCTTTCTTTCCGAATCCCAGCGCCCCCCCCCTTGCTCCGCGCCCCGCCCCGCCTTCCCCGCCCCGCCTTCCCCGCCCCGCCTTCCCCGCCCCGCCCCGCGCGCCCGGCGCTGGCCACGTCGTTAGGCGAGCAGAAAGCCGCCCGGCGTCTCCGTAACGCGATTTTCCCGGCGGAGGCGGCCTCGGCGATTTCGGGCGCCCGCGCTGTTTACAAATAATCACCGCGCGCGCCTTCGTTACGCGGGAGAGGGCCGAGGGCCCCGGCGGCCGAGGGCGCGGGACGTGGCGAGACGGGGGAGGAAAACACAGGACAGGGAAGACGTGGGTGCAGGGTAGGTAAGACGCTGGGTGATGATCACGCCGGGGCATGGATGACGCAGAAACCAGGATGACGCGATGGTGATAACGGAGCTGGAACGAGGATGACGTTGGTGGCGAGGATGACGATGGTGGCGAGGATGACGTTGGTGGCGAGGATGACGTTGGTGGCGAGGATGACGTTGGTGGCGAGGATGACGTTGGTGGCGAGGATGACGTGTGACGATGACTACTCTCATCGGACGATTCCTAGATAGTGTGTGAAGTACAGATTGTGGAAAAGGATCAACAGTGGTGTCTGTTTACAGAGCTTAGTTCAGGAAACGGGTCAGCGGGATGAGCAGGAGACGAGGGTGGGGCCAACGTAGTGAGAAGCTGTAATACAAGAACGTGTTTTCGTCACGAAGGTATCTTCGTGGATGCTAGTACTGGACTTTCCATTAGGAAGGAGGGAATGAAGAGAAGCGTTGGGTCTGGGGTCGTTGAACGAGCTTAGTGTGTTTGTTTTGCGAGGGGCGATGCAAGGATAGGAGATGCCACTGTCGGATATTGGGGAGCGTGGGCTTGCTTGGGAGGTGGATATAGGGCGAAAGACGACGACTGAAACGGATACGCTATCGAGTGAAATGACCCCTTGTTTACCCCACAGGAATTCTTACTACAATGTCTTCGACGCAGAACGAAATTTCTAAGACTTTTGAGCCTGTTTAAACTCTTGCAGGGTAAAAAGTGTTTCCCAGCAAACCGATGAAAAAAGTGGTTTAATCGTTTATACAGTTTATTCATTTCTTCTAAAATCACATACGTATTTATTGACGTTATGTGAGTGTAAGTTCGTAAACATACCTTCACCTGCTATTTCACACTACCTGTTGAAATAGACATATTATCACATTTTAATATTCGTCAATGTAATGTTCATTTTTTTTATTCCATCAAAGTTTCAACATTATGAAGTATCCCGTAAACTGGTCAAAAAACTTTATTAGAATTCAGGTAATATTATTATGATTCAATACCTTTGTAAGACTGTATTTCGTCAAAGAATTGTTATATTTTGCGATATACCTCAGTGGCAGCAACTTATCTATACAACTAACTTTTTCGAATTGAAGTTTGTAATACTTTTCGTAATGTTTCTATGAAGAGATGACGTTATGTGTGCTAACATTAAGTGTACGACTCTTAGAGGCAATGTCACCCAGAATTTGAAATTTGTTCTTTGATGATACTTATTACCCTCGTATTATTACATAACTCATTGTATTCGAGATTAATTATAATAACCTAATTATTCTTTTAAACTTTGTAATCACAATTGCCTTTATTTTCAAAATAACGTATGCACCATTACCCGATTATTCTACAATAGCTCATTAATTAAAGATTCCTTCCATGTACATAAGCACATTTCATTGTGTTCGACTAATTTATGTTGAACGTCAAACTTGTAATGTTTGCTAAGATTTTGTCCTCTGAAATTTAAACACATTCCGATTAGTGATGCGATGTACTCTCGGTAAATGCACAAAAATAAACTCGGTGCGTCTTCTAAATGAAAAAAGAATATTTTTCCTATTTTGAAACCGTAGAAATGGAGTTTATCTACTTTCAAATCACCTCATACTCTCGACTCCCGAAATGAAATATAAACTACTCTGTAACATAATTTTAGGCAAATAATATTTACTGATTTATTAACCATATTACTTTCTTTCTAGTATACAATTACATAGTTTTAGGTTCAAAAGAGAAATTTCAAAACTTATCTCGCAGTCCATCACATTCACTAACATAAATTCATAGTGTAAAAATTCATAGTGTAAAAAATTCATAGTGTAGAAAAGCTACTAGAAAATGTTTAGTCTTTGTTTTCTCTGTTTTGAAAAGAACACCGTTCACACAAGTTAAACTCATCGTAGGCTGAAACTATGTGGTTTCCTAATTAAACGTTTCCAATATTTCTCATTATGTCATTAAGGACGAGAACCTATATTTTTTTAAATCAAAGAAGCGTAAATAATCTGCTTTTACGACGTGGAAAATAAATAATTCTAGGTTATTTTCAGGATCTTCTTCCGCGAGAGTACTTGAAAGAGCCGAAATTCAATGTGTGGTCAAATCATTTTCTACTCTCAAAAATCTTTTCCATATTTTTTTCTTGTCAAAATACTCTGTTAATGATGAATTTTGAAAATAGTGATGAGGCGAGGTTGAAAATTCGATGTTGAGATGAAACTATGGATGTCATCAAAATGTCATCAAGCCCTTAAAACTTTATTTTGGCCATGATGAAGTCTATAATTTCACCTGATCTGATTAAAGGGTCTCCACACCTTTCTGCTTCACACCTACGAAATAGTAAAAGAGAAATTAGCAATCTAGTATCGCATTCTAACGCACTCACTAAGCCAATTCGTCGAGAAGAAAAGCTATTAGAAAATTTTACGACTTTGCTTTCGCTTTCCAAAGCGGCGTTTACATGAGTTAGCCGCGGCGAACGCTGGGTCTCCGCGAGAAGTTGGTTCGGCTGGTGGAGTGCGGCTTTTCTCTTTATGTTTCCGCGAGGTCGGGAGGCTCGGGCGGGCTCTGGCAGCGTCCGTGCCGCCCTTCGGCCCGGCCCGTTGGCTCGCCGCCACGTCCATTACCCTCGTAAACGGCCAGACGTGTCGGCTCGCTCATTACCCCACTCCAGACGACAGGGCATGCCTCCGCCCTGCTCCGCTCCGCTCCCCTGTGCTCTGCACCGCTCTGCGCCGCGTCCAATGATCTTGGAACGGTCGTGCGTCTGACGTGATCGATATGCGAGATAAATGACGCGTGCGAGAGATCGACGGTCCTATTCGCCAGACGCGCGCGGCCTTCCGAGACGGTTGTCGTCTCTCCAAGGAATCGTTAGGATAATTTGGCGTTCTTTCTGAGAATTTGGTTTTTAGGTTAATGTTGAGCGGAAAATGGATTGTTCCTTATTGCTGGATGATAAATTGCGATAATTACCGAAATTGCCTTCTGAAGCTAAAATATTCTGTGAGCTTATAATTAGCTCGTTGTTTAAATATAAGAGTTAACATTTTATTTAATTTTGGATAAAAATGTATTTAGGCTATCAAGGTTGTGTGTTATCATTTTAACAACAAATTCATGTAGATTTTTTTTTTATTTAAGGTCGCATCAACATCTAGATCATTAGCGACCACTATTGCTTGTAACGGTATGGCAAATGTGAAAATGGCACGATATGATGATGATGATGATAGGGGGTGAAAGGACGAACACAATATAACCATGCCCGAGGCGGGACTCAAACCCGCGATCCTTCGGTCCGAGATCGCTACGGCTCTGCTGCCTTAGCGATCTCGGCCACCGGATCGGCGTGAAGAAATAATTTTAAGAAGCTTAAATGATAAAAAGATATCTGATGTGCTAACAAATCGCGAGCAAACTCCCTGACACATTACTAGGTATTTATACATCCCTGTCATTAACTCACTGCTCTCTCTGCAATTTAACTATTTAGAAAAGAATTCAAAATAAGTTAGGCGCCATGGATATATTTTCGTTATGAACTTCACTCTATCTTTTGTCATTTTCCTCTGTCTTCTTCGGACTCGTAAATGAAGGCGGAGTTTGAGTTTTCTATTAACTTGATTTCTGAGTCGATGTCGGTTGGTTGTAATTTGTTCTGCGTTCGTAACTCGTATTTTCTGATGCGGAAAAGAAAGTTCGTGCTTTCGATGTTGTTTGACCAGCCTAATCACATCTGCATTGAAATTAGTTTAAAAGAACTATATTCGTTTCACGAAACTTTTTTGAGGTACAAATTGTTGTGACATCACGACGTACTGAAGCTTCGCGCTAGTCCGTAATCAGTGTTTTGTGGTAGTATAATCACTGTACTCAAAAATAGGATTCAGTGTAGAGGAACTTTGATCTCAGTTTTTACTTAATATGTATTCAAAAACTTCTCCTATTATTCAAACTTCTGATACAGTTTATTGCGCTATTTGGCTGTTTTGTATGTAAATTAGAACTACATGACTATTTTTGGTAACTAAACTACATGTTGTGGTGAATATGAAGATTGCTGCTGCGCACACCTCATCAGTAACACACATTGCATTCCCATGCTATTTCAATGGTGGTCAACTGTCCGCATTAATTAGTGATAAGATTTACATGATAAGTGTTAAGAAAATGATAATATGTAATAATCGATTTATGTGTGAGTTTTCATGTCATCTCTTCACTTGATTTCTTTTGGTTCCTTCTTTGTACAATGTGTTACGTCTCAAATAAGACCAAAACGCAATGTGTTCTAAACAACCCATTAAATCAAACTCACGTCAACGAAACCGATAAAAACCTTCGCATAGGTGTGCAAATCAAACATTAGCGCATCGGTCTTTGAAGCGAGTTTGCTTTTTTGTGTGCACCTAATCGCATCTGAATGCTGTTTTGACGTTGGCCGTGTGCGCTGGCTGTTGGCAGACGGGCGAGCGCGGCTACCTGGAGGGGCTGGCGTCGCGCTACGCCGACCTCTACCGCACGCACTACGGCGACGTGCTCGACCACCTGGAGGAGCTGCGGCGGCGCGAGTGGGCGGAGATGAGCCCGCGCATGCGCGTGCTGGCGCCCGCGGGCTCCCCCGGCGACTTCGCCAACACCACCGCCGGCCCGCAGGTTAGATTTAGATTAGATTAGATTTATTTAGTCAAAAAAACAGTGAAAACTGTATGTAACGTATAGAGGAGAAGATCATCTGTGCATGTTTTCTTGAGTTCCACAATCCCTTCCCGTCATTTTAACTATAAATAGTTGAAAGATGAGTAAAAGTTGAAAATAAATAAAGAAAAATATATTCTAAACAAGCGCGATTAGCTGTATTGGGAAAAAATATACATTTTCGTTCTCGAGTATAGAAAACTTATTTGCATCGGTACACGAATTGCAAGTATGTCTCTTTTTTTTTTTTTTTTTTTTTTTTGTGTTGCTAACAAAATAGTAACTCGCCCTTACCTCAACTCTTACCATTACAAGCCAAAGGAGAGTTCAACAAAACGTGCGCATAGTGAAGCTACATTTACGTCAAGAAGCAAGACAAGGGGACATCTCAACATTTGCACGATGGATCAGGAATAACTGCATAAAAACCTGAACGAGATGGGGGTCATTGACCCGGAAGGTGAAATACACTATTTGTTACAAACATTAAGTATTTTTAAAACAATTATGCAATACAAATGTAAACTAATTCAATATATTACTGTTTTGTTAAAATTAACAATATTTTTCTTTTTGATAATCAGTATAGTCTCTAATTGTATAGAAACAGTTATGCAGCAGAAAAGATTTTACTTTTGATTTAAATTGTGAACCGACTTCAATTGTTTAATGACGCACGCAAGCACGCACTACGCGCTCCCCGGCGCACGCACTGCTTCAGATAACCTCAAAAAACTGAAAAAAAAACTGTGTCTGCTGGAGAGAAGGCTAGTGACATGGCGCCGGCGATATACACAATCTGCCATACAACAACGTCATGAGTGTTGTCTCATCAGGGGACAATTCCATCTCTTCTATCAATTATAATTGCTATGAATTAGAAAAATCTTATGTGATAATTGGACTTCAGATTCAGTTTTAGCGACCCCAAAAACATATAGGTAACATGGCCTGACCCCTCGGTTAGAAATATCTTTCATTTTTATATGTTTTGAGGTTATGTCAAACTGATGTGATGGAGTGAAATGGAAACTGGATTCGGATTTAGTGACCCCAAAAACATATAGAAAACATGGTCGGATCCCCAGACATGGACACAATTCAGAACACAATCTTCATTATTTTGTTACATAGAACCATCCAATTTAGATGCTTCCATGCATTTTATCTGCTATGATTTTTCCTAATTATTTTTGTATAATTCTTCCAAAATAAATAACCAAATGACATGACTAAGCCATTCATTGCTTTAAATTGTCTAATCTTTACATGTGCATTACTCAATTTATAATCAAATCTAGCTGAATAAAAAGATTCTATGCTTCGCTGTTGAAAAAAAACACGATAATTTGCGATTACTTTTCCCACGTGTTTCTAAATTGATGAAAATGTGTAGCTGTCATTTTTCAAAACCTTTTGATCAGAAAATCTTTTCGAGTCTTAATTCCTTAATTGAGATTCTTTTTAGAATTTATTTTTTGTTGGTGCACTTTTTGCGTCTAGCGTCACAAATGGACTATGGAAACGACACAGACAGGTCATCAGATAACTTACTAAGTTGATTTGATTATTCTTGTTTCATCTGCGTTGCAAAGCGGGTTCAATTACTGAGCGTTGCATGCGGCGTTTTTCCGTTAGCTTATAATTCGACAGATACAAATTTGGGCGCCACAGGGAGATTTGATCGCTCTTTTTATAGAGCAGCTGCATTCGACGCGGTGCATTTTCCAGAATTGCCCTTTATCCGTTTTTTCGTCGAATACATTGGTGCTTTTGATAAACTTAGCTACTGTAAATTCTAGTAGTATATGATATCTCCGTTTCTTAAATTAAATTCTGTTAAGGCAAAATAGGCATGTAAAGTAGTCCATAATTTTTCGAAATTATGTAAAAAAAATTACAAACAAGAAGTCTCTTTATCATGTCTAATAAGCAAGTGTTCTTGAAATATGTACAATAGTTATTTAAATTTATGTTATGCAAATTAGGAATTTTCAATTCAAATCTTATTGAACAGTAAGATAAATAAATACTAAGGAATTCTAAGAAATTAAAAGATTTGAGCAGTATCAAATATAGCCAGATGAGCAACAGCTACTCCCCCCCTCCGATATTCGTAAATGCTAATACCTCGATTTTGGGAAAATTGTGGCTTATCATTTTATTACCCGTTGTTCATATTTGAAGCACCTGAATAGTAACAAGGTGAGATACACTTTAACGAAAATTAATTTCGACGAATAGTGGTGGGCCAGCTGTGGCTAATGGCTTCTGTTCCAAACCCTTCAGTTCATTCTAAGTGAAAAGACGATGCGAAAACTTTCCGAGGTATGAGGAAAGGAAATTCAGAGTCTAATGAGGTTATCAATTAAGCCTGTTTTTCACCTATAACTCCGCCCCTGTCGTGATTTATCCCCGTTATTTCCAATAATCCCGTACGTTAATACAATAGAGTCGCGATATTGCGAGGAAATTGGGGTTGAAGATGTAGTATCCAAAAGAAAGCAATTTCTAAAAGTGGATTTCACAGCAGAAGATACCTCGGATTACAAAAAACTCGGATTACACGAAAGAAAGGAAAATACACAGCGGAATTTGCAAGTAAAATGTAAAATGAAGACAAATTTATGTGCAGATACTATTGAAGTTACAGCTACATACATACACGCGTACATAAAGTTTCAATTTACAGTTCTTCTACTTTAGTAACGCCCTGTGTAATGAAGAAAACAGATAAGCGTGAAGCGGTCATAACAATGTAGTAGATTGTCACTGGCTCCGACACGCACACGTAATCTTCAACGCAGTGTGGCCAACCCGTCAAGAGCCAACTCTAGATTATCACCGCTCATTTGCTAGTTTGTGTGACCTGGCGTACATCATGTTTTTTTTTTTCTCGGATTGCCCGGAATTTCGGGTTAGCAAAGCTGGGATTACCCTTACTCTACTATATTAAGATAGCTCCCTGCATTGCATCCATTCCCCACCTCATCCGTATTTGATGCCGTTTCTTTGCGGTTGTTGCTGAGCGTGTCTTGCGGTGGTGCGCAGGGCGCGGGGCTGACCAGCTCGCAGTCGCAGCCGCTGTACGTGCCGGGCAAGTACTCACCCAGCAGCTGCCTCAGCGACAAGGAGGAGGACGAGATCTACGGCTTCGGCTACGGCGTCTTCGGCCGCCACATCGCGCAGGCGCAGCGCCGCGCGCAGCAGGCGCAGCTGCTGCAGCAGGCGCAGACGGCCAGCGCGGCCGGGGGCGGCAGGTGAGCGCCATATAAAACCCTAACGTAGTGATGGTAGTGTTCTAATGGTCTTCTTTAGGACTGGAGTGCATTTTGCTTTTCCTCTAGTCCTGAAGAAGGCTATTATATGGTGGTCGAAATGTCTGCAATGCATCTTTCGACGTGACCAACAATAGTGATGGTTGTAGTTGCCTTTTTGGGGGCTGGAGTGCATTCCTGCGTTCCGTTTTGCCCTGAAGAAGGCTGCACCATGATGGGCGAAATGGCTTCAATTCAGCCTTCGACGCTCCCTCATCCCATTGCCAAGAGCATAAACACGACTCTAATTGTAGAAGCCTTCGATATCATTTTCATATTGATGTTTTATTCATGTCAGTACTCTAGTAATAAAGAATTAGCTCAATGAAAAAATGTAAGGAAACTTAACGTACATATTTGCCATTTAAAGTATAAGCTTTTTAAATAATAAATTGTTTACGTAAAATTTATACTTTATCTATATACTTATGAGAAAAAATTATGAAATAAAATTATTAATTAAAAAACACTACGGAATATTTTTCTCTTCCATCTATTTCTTTGTGTTAACAGAAAATTGAGGACTAAATTTCATTCATACCCCTTCGATATTATTCGCACAGCACACTCTCTCGGAATCTTAAATTTATTACATTACTTTTTCCCTAAAGGTAACTTATTTCAGTATGTTATTTGTGCTGCGATGTATTTTAGTTGTTAGGGAATCCGGCGATGTGATTTGTCAGTAAAATCAAAAAAATCTGTGTTGTCTGCCCCGTGGCGTGACGTCAATCCGCTGCCTCGCTGCACACTCGTGCATTGCGGGTTGCGTTCGTATATTTCGCTTGAAACATCAGTCAAGCAGTTCCTTTACACATTGCGAATTCAATGACGAATGACCAGCGTACAAACATGCATACTACAATGAGAAATGTGAATTATATATTTCAAATTTAAACGCAAAACATCTCACTGGGTGTAATCGTGATAATATTTCTTATTTTTAATACAAAAAATTTAATATTAAACTAAGAATATTAAAAACCACTAACTTTATCGACTTTTTGCTACAGACTGCTATTTATCATTTCTGTGTTAACTGATGTTCCCATAGTTTTCTTAACTTCCCGTATCTTTTATTCTGAAAATAACTTATCAACATTGTTATGATCTTTATTATTCATTTCTTAATTTCTTTCTTCCTTCCTTCCTTCCTTCCTTCCTTCATTTCATTTTCACTCACTTTTCCATGTTTTAGATAGAAGAGAGATTTAGATCACTAGCAAAGTAGCAATGCTATTTACTCATCAGCGTTTTGAATGCCATACAATCTGATGCACTCTGATCAGTGCTGCTTACTTTTCCCGAAGCGGGTTTATAGCGTCCGGAAATGTAGTAAAAGTGAAATGGCGCCTTTTAAGAAAGGTATAATAAAAGTCTTACTTTATTTTTATCAGCGCGTGTCCGGACGGAAACAAAGAAAAACGGACGTAGTAACCGTTCGATCCGTTAGCACTGGTAGCACAGTCAAATACATACTATTGCCTGCAGATAGGGATATTTTTGTCATTTTCTTGATACAAAATACTAGCTCACTTTGGTATTATTAATGCATTTCCTTATTTTACCTACTATTTACGTCTTTGAGAAATTCAAAATAGTGGCTGACATGATTTCCAGTACCTCAAAATTTAAAATTATTTGCCAATTTTAAACACTATATCTAATAAAAATTCACATAGATTTAGAAATACAAGTTATATTTTCAAAACAAGAATCGTTTCTTACAGATAGCTTGATTTTCTAGCAGGTCATCTTTGGTATGGCGGCTGCAGGATAGGTCAACCACACAGCCAAAGTCACTTAAATTGAATATGACCTGAATGTCGCGAAAAAAACATTTTTATAGTGAAAGATTATAACGATGACACTGTGTTTAATATTTCCGAACACATCAATGCCACACCACTTCCAAAACTATATAATATTTTCGGATATTCTAAAATCTGTTTGTCAGAAATGCATCCCTTCATGCAAAATTAAGCATATGCGTATTTATGACTTTTACGATAATCCCAAAATTTACTTTGACTAACGCGTCTCTGTTTATTGACGTCCACACCGCTCGTAGAGTAGGAAGAAATTCGAATTATACGAGTGCGAACGTGTTAAATGGGCGAAGCTAACGCGGTGGGTAGCTTTCCGGCCCATAAAGGGCGGCCCGCTGCGTCCGCTTGGGTATTTAAATGCTCTGTTTGATGGAAGCGCGCGCCGCGGACGTGCGTGGGAAGTGCGGCCGGAAGTTGATGTTTTGTGTGCTGTTGAGTGCGACGCGCGCACGCGTGTGTGTGTGAGCGGCGAGCACTCTCGTTTTGCGTTGCTTTGGACGGCACGGCGCTGCGGGGCGGATGCCTCCTTTAGATTTGACTGTTTGCTTTCGGTGGCAGTGAAACGTTTCCTTCTTTCTTGCTTCCCATGCAAACCAGCGGGAGAATCGAAATTCGCCAGTTGCATGGCCGGAGTATAATGTACTACGTAAATTTTCATGTTAAATGGAGGTACTTTTTCCCCCTGCTTCAAATTATGAAACTTTTTTTCTTTTGAATATGGCGCTTTAACGTGTATCATTTTGTCCACGATCCTTGAATGGAAATGCGAAAAATTAAACGCAAGGCTTATCTAACTAAAAACAGCATATATTATTCTGTTTTTAGAATGATCTCTGTTTATAAAAAGAGAGTATGCGGTTTTATAAATGGCTCAACTCTGCAGTGGTCAAATAGTCATCATCAAAATGACTATGTCTGTGTAGACTACATAAACCTTACAAACGTATTCATCCGTTAACATTTAATTATACTTATAAATAGTTGTGATATATAAATGTAGAAGGAAATTCAAGAAAATAAAACCCCTGCCGGAATACCCTAAACTGAAAAAAAGGACCGAAATGTATTTCAGTATTTACATGTTTTAAAGGTTGTATCAGAATAGTATCGCTAAGCATTTTGTTCATTTCTTTTACTTTCTCCTGTGTTAATTTGCTTATTATCAATTTTGTTCGTATAGGAGACGCAGGCGTATGCGGTATTTGCGTCAATTACCGCGAACGAAGGAATTAACCGCCGACACCTCATTACTCGCGTGAATATTGCGCGGCCGACTGGCGGCCCGAGGCGCCCAGTTCGCTTCAAAGCCTCCACTCCGAGCGCCCAGAGAGCGACGGCCAGTTACTCGCCTGCTAAGCCGGCGCGGCGCCGCATCGAACCCACACTTATCAGCTTCAGCGGCCTGTGTTTGAGCGGTCGCTGCGGCGTCACAGCTGGCGACCCCGCACGCCGCTAATTGTGGCCGTCGGCCTCTCTGGATTCACTTCCGCCACTGCCACTCCCACTGCCACTGCCACTGTCGTGTACCTTCCGAGCTCTCCCTGGTCCGCTTTCATCGCGAACCCAGCCGTCTCCGCGGCTGCGCCCCCTCCAACCGCTGTCACCGCTGTTCCTTTGTCTTGCTGACGACCTAGACATCGACCACCCCATCTGCGTAGCCTCATTCCCGCAGCCTCACCACCCTCAGTTCTACCTGCAGCTTCGTCCCTTCTATACCAACATCGTCACCTCGCACCTACCACCGTCTGGTCACCACCACTGCCACTTTTGCTCTCACTCCCAACACTTGTGCACCCCCAATGCTACTTCTCCACACACCACCGCCACTTCGGCACCAACTCCCATCACTTCTACACCCACTTCCAGCTCTTGTGCAACCACCGCCACTACTTCTACACCCACCACTGCCACTTCTACCTCTACTCGTACTACCATCTCATCCAGTACCATGTTCACTTCACCGCTCTCTTCCGCGCCGCAGAACATCACAACTCTCCTCCCGATGCTTCGTCCTCCCGCCACTACCATGACCTCATCCCCACATTATCTCTCTCAGCTAATTACACCTCTACCGCTTCACGCTTCATCAACGCTGAGGCTCCGGCTGCGGCAGGCTTCTCCACACATCTACCACGGCTTTGGCCGCCTTCTCTCTTCTGCTGTTGCCCGCGCCATCACAGCCGCTTCGCCGTCTCTCACACGGTGCCACTCGCCGTAAATCCGCCTACGCTTAGCGCACCTCCACCGCCTTCACCATTGCGTTTCGCGTCTGATCGCAGATTACTTCACCGCCCTCTCCGCCGCATTCATCGCTCGAGGCCGTCACCTGTGTAATATTCGCCATCCTCACTGCTTCTCGCTTTATCATTTCCACCACGCTAATACTAATCCCACTTGCGCCATTTCCGCCTTTGTTGCTGTTGTTTGGCTTAGGCTTCCCCGAACGGCCCTACCCACGTTCTCCCTCTCACCCTCGTCGCTTCCTCTGAAGTCCCTTTTCCTCGTAGGCCTCGCCGCCGCCGCCGCCGCCGCCACGCCGCACGTCAACCGTTGCCGCCTGTGCCTCGCCGCGGCGCCACTCGCCGGAGCCCTCGGCCGACCCTGCGCCCTGCAGCGAGAGCAGATGTTTGCCCTCCGACCCCTCGCCCTCGCCCCTCGCCCTTCGCCCCCGCGTCCGCGCCCTTTAGCCGCTTGACCCCCCACGGCGCCCTGTACCGTTTCTCTCGACACCTGCGCCGGCATCTGAGAATGCGGCGCGCCACGTGGAGGCCTTCCCTCCTCTCGCCCCGACGAGAGAGTCAGTGCCGTTCAACCCTCCGTCGCCCCTTTCGGTTTTGTTTCGCGCTTATTCACGTGTTGGTTATTTTGTTGTTTTTTTTCGAATTTGTCAATATGTATGTTTCAAATTCGTACTTTAATATTCAAAATATGTAGTACTAGTGGCCTGATGAACAAAAAATGCTGCTGAATACACTCTTACAAAATTCCTTTCCAATAAATTGCATACACGCTGCTCAATATCAGAAAATTAAATACTTTAGTATAACACCGCATTAAATTAAATATTTAACATAAATACACGACATTTGTATAAATTCTACAATAACATAGAAAGGTATATACGGGTACACAGCACAGCTGTTCTTTAAGTAATACGAATATCAAAAATGTGTATATTCCATAAAGCAAAACATAAATAGCAAATATGTAATGGCTAGCGACCTCTTCCTTGGAGCCTTGCTGTCGCGTATCACCCGTTGGGTCAAAAGCAGTGACACGAGAAAATTCGTAATTATGAGAATTCAGTTGGTACGCGCTGTATGAAAGTAGGCCAGAACAACACAATCAAATATTTGTATTTTCATATACTTTTCCAAATTCTTGGGTATCTAAAGTAATCTCGATCACTCTCGCTTGGCCGGAGGCTGCATAATTTTCTTTAAATTTCTATGCGGATTAGAAATTATTAATACAGATATTGTTGTATTATTTTATAGATGTATTGTTGCATAATAATATAGCATATCAATTTAAATTTTTTCCCTAATATTTTTATTGCGCCTTTTGAAGCTGCCTCAAATTTCATCCGTTTGCCAAAGGTAGTGGCGGGCTCGTAACCAAACATTTTATTTCAGTTTGCAAATTGTCAGTTCTTCATTCTAGTCATCGTTCCTAAGGGCCTAATAGGGATGTTACAATATAATTCTTAAAATACAAGGTGTAAGTTGGCAAGCTGGTCTTTCGAAATTATCCAAAGAGGACGCGCTGATACAAACAACACGTTATCGGAATGAATAATTTCAGTGAGCTGGAAAGACAGAAATGTGTATGCTAAACTCATAAATGTGCGAAGATATTGTTATAACGATATCTCCTTGCATTAAAAATATATTTGTAGTGGTAAAGAATTAGAAATTCCAGATTTTCATGATGATTAAAAACAGATGAAATGCCTACAAGTGTGATGTACATGGACATTTCATCGTTACCCTTCACTCTGATTTCTTGTTAATAAAAAAAATTGCATTTTGTAATTTCCCCGTATGCAATCTACTAACTCATTGTTTTTCATCAATGTTATTAAATCATTTTTATTACTGTTTCGCGGAGCAATGTTGATTTATTGATTGCGAGTGAATTTAATTAAACTTCAAAATTGCTTATTACTAAATTTATCAATGTAAAAAATTAATATTTCCAATAGTAATTCTAATGTTGTATTCATTAAAATGTCTGCTACAATTTGAGCGAAATAACACTACCTAGAGTTTTGCCCTGTACCGTTTATCAAGCGGCAAAACTTTATGTGAAATTTTAAATGTTTTCTATACTCTGAAGCCCAGGGCAAAATGTAGCGACCATCTCGAATATTATTGAAGAGATAGGTATCTTTGAGTTTAATATTCATTGCTTTTATATGCCTGTTTTACTTATAATATTGAGCGATTCAATTACCTTACTCGACTCTATAATACAGCGAGAGACTTCCCTGTAGAGTTGAAAGAGTTGAAATAACGGAAGGGTGTTCAATGTCAGGGTAAAGATTTGTTATATACTTGTTAGTGTCTCAAAAGGTAGAAATGAAACAAATTTTGAGAATAAAGAACGCCAATTGCAACGATAGCATTATAACTAAAGTGATGTCTACATTTTCAGAAATGAAACTCCTTGTAGTCTTGCTTTTCATCCTACAACTCAGGAACGCGTAGAAGGTTATTATTGAATGGATCAGGGAGAACATTGTTTACTTTGATAAAAATGTTACCACTCTGTGAAAGCCCGTTCCACGAACCTTGTTACCGGAAAATGTTTAAACGCTTCCTCTCTAGTATTGTACACTTTTATTGTAATAAATATAGGAATAATGGATGCAAGTTATGTTTATCGTGTACCATATATTAGGCATAATCGTTGTACATACTTTACAATATATATTTGTATTAACCTGTTCAGGTGCCTCTCAATAAATGTTACAAACTCTATGGGGATGTAGAGGGATCGAAAATGATGACTTTTTCTCGATGAATATAGTGGGAAATTTCATATAGCTGAGTTACACATGTAACGATTGCCCCCGAGAATTAAGCAACTACCTGATTTGCACGTCACGTTCTTGCGCCAGGGGCATCAAGTCTCCTTGACGCTGAAACCAAGAGGATTTGTTGGTATACCTGCGGAACACATCTACAAACGGCGTTGCCTTTCATGAGCAAATATAATATGCAACGCCTTAATTTTAAATGCCTCGCTGTATGTGTTTTGCCATAAAGTGATCCTTTCTGACCCCTTCACATGCCCTAGAAGTTAGTAACATTTATACTTAGACAATCTCTACATGATTTAGAAATTTGTTTTGAAACACTGCAATGTAAAATAAATTACCACTGCTCCATTATAACATTCACAATATATTTCATAAAATGAATAAAATATTGTTAAGATTTCAATATGGTGATCCTCAATCACAAGTGAAAAAGTTTCAAAGTACGTGATTAAAAATTTATGCAAGTATAATTTTTAAATATGAAGTTCAATTCGTTCTAATTATTTTAAAATGTCCCGTTTCTCTCTTCTGATGCGCTCGCTCATTCTTGTTTCAGCTGCCTGAGTCCTCGCTCCGCCTACTTCTACGAGTTCCCTCCAGCTGGTAAGTCAGCGCGATGCCCGGCCGACGCGCGGGCGCGGGCGCGGTTGCGGGGCGGGCCCTCGCCAGAACTACGCCCGACGCGGGCCGCGCGCTTGCGAGTTGAGCCAAGTGCAAATGTGTTGGTGACTGTGTGTGTACACGCGTGCGCCAAAGTTAAGCAAACAGTTCGGCGTGCGGGCGGCCGCCGGGAGGTTGCTTTTTTTCGCAATCCCTCGGCTAGCAAATTAATTTTGAAAGGTAAACACGGAATTATGCAATTTCCGCCTGTATCGGTTTCAATTTATGAGCCCGCGCGCGTCCGCTCGGTCAACGGATCCCGAGGCGCCGCCTTTCGACCTCTCGAACTCGCTACCGCCGCGCCGCGCCAGATCAGCGGCGTGTTGTCTTTGTGGTCCGAAATTACCTCTGTCGTTGTACGTGTCAGCGATTCTTGTCAATCGCAAAACATTCTGTTCGTATCGCAAAACTGTCTGTAAATTCATTGAAAGAATCAATGTTTCATTAATATTTCTTTGATAAGAATGAGGATGATAATTTCTTATTGGCAGCAAGTGAATTTTTAGGTGCTCAAATCGCTTATTACAAATTTGCTCCATTGCATTCGTACATTGATTGGGAATTTATATTAAAAGAGACTTTTAAAGCCTCCGTTTTTCTTATGTAATTCGTCTTTTCTTATGAATTGATAAGTCGTTTTACAAATCGTTTCGTTAACACTAGAAAACTGCCACACCCAAGTGATAGTAAATTAATTTTAAGTAACTCGCATATTTTCAATAACGGCTGCTTTCTTTAATTCGTTCCATTTCTCCTTAGCTACCTCAAATGCGCCTTTTATTCCTAATTTCTTTTCTCCGTCTAAATTCTATTTTCGTCGCTTCTCCCTCTTCGTATCCGATCGCTGGCTGCATGTGCTCGTTCCTATCCAACGCGCCCTCCGGGGCCAGCGAGCGCATTCTGTGCTTGTCGTGCTGTAAGTCGGGACACCATCGCTGTTCCTCCGTGCTCCAGTGGCCATCGTACTGTTCCCTGCCACTAAGGTCACTCGTTTTTAATGCTGTCATTCCCGCCCCATCTCCATTGTCAGGGCATATATCATTATCATATTTGCCACGAATGCCAGGCTTCGACTTTATTCTTACCGTTCATTCCTTTGGTATATCGAGTAAATCGCACTAAACCATTTGAGTAGTCATATCCATTTATACACCACCTCCAATTTTACGTTCCATCGACCCACCGATTTCTGCGTAATCAACATTTTTAGTCTTCGGCACCATCTTTGTATCGTGTTTAAATCGCATTGCCATCTCCATCTCCAGCCGCACTGCTCATCTTCCCCAAAATCACTGTCTCCATTTACAGCGATCTCTTTTACAATCTGCATTAACTCCACAGTTATTATTCGAAAAACTCCGTTTCTACCTCCCTTTCCCACACTCACCCCTCTTTCCCTTTCCCACACTCACCCCTCTTCCTCCGATGGTAGGATCGGCGGAGAAGACAATTTATTCACTTGGTCCTTCTCTTGCTGTCTCGTTCAGCCGTTGTGGTGGAAACCATTATCACTAGCCATAAACTTGCTGGACATGCCGCCATTTCGTTCGCAAACTACTTACACTTAATGCGACCACACTCCCCACCGTCGCTTTTGTCATTTCCGCCAATAGCTGCTGTGCTATTAACACCTCGTGTAACAGCATTGTCATTCGTGCAACGTCTCTACCACCACCATCACCATCACCACCACAACCACCACCACCACCACCACATCACCACCATGGACACTGTCTCCCCTATTCTATAAGTAACACTACTGCACCTCAGGATATTTTTAGTGCCACTCCTCCGCCGCAGTTTCTCAGCCTTTGCTTCTCCGTCCGCCATCTTCGGGTCACGATCTCGTCTCCACCCCACTTCTCCCATAACCACCCTATTGTTCAAGCTACTGCTCAAGCCATCCCATAACCGTGCTGGCACACCGTCACCGTCACCTCATCACCAACTCCACCACATCCACCGTCACTATCGCCATCGCCACCAACCCCATCGCCACCATTTTCACCACCTCCATCTCCACCGCTACCAACTTCAATGCCTCCTTCTCTGCCGCCTTCATCTTCATTGCTTCTATCTCCATCGCCTCATTTCTACCGCCTCATTTCCACCGCCTCCATCGCCGCCGCCACCACTTCTACCACCAAATTTACTATTGCCGCCACCGTCTCTGCTTATTTCTCGGCCGTCACCACTGGTGCCGCCGCCGCCGCGCGCTAATTACTCGCGGAGCGAACAGACGCGCAGCGCTTAGCGCGGCGCATCGCATTGTCGCCGCCTAATTACGACACGCGTGCGGCGGGCGCTGCGCTTTTGTCCCGGCTGCGCGCAGCCGTCTGGCAGCGCTTGACTCGTCGCCCGCGGCGAAAGATCTCCCTCCCCCCTCCCCCCTCCCCCTCCCCCCTCCCCCTCCCGCCCCGCCTCCACCATTCCTCCCAACCAGGCTTTGCCGTGTGGGCGTGTAAGTTAAAGGAGATGCAGCGGACATGCATGCGGGAGATCTCACTGGTGCCGTCTTTCAGCCGTCCTTAGATTCCGCTTTCATGGGTGAGCAGTGCTCTCTCCGTTTTCTTTCAAAGCTCAGTCGTTTTGCGACAATGTAAAAGGGCAACGAGGTGTTCCTAGGAAGTAATTTTGAAATAAAAACGAATTTTGTTCACCCGAACCCGATCTTTACCTATTTTTCGAAAATTAAAATTGAATAATTATTTTAGATGTAAATCTAGTTGTATTTTACTTGATTCTATCACGTTATGTTGAATAATAGGTAATTTTGTATAGAATACTATTAATACTAGCAACAAAACGCTCGGGGAAATTTCTTGTAGGATTTGGAAGCTAAAGGAATTTCTAGAGGTTCGGTATTAGAGATGATGATGCTCTCTTCATCACGCTCTAAGTTCGCCGTTCATACATTTTTGCACAAGCTATTGATCTTCCTTTTATTCAACCCGATGCTTCAGAATTTTGAAAATTATTCTGGAGAATACGGGAGGAGAAAAGAAATAACGAGTTACTTTATAAGAACCCGAATCACCTCGAGTTCGTGTTGTGTATACTGTTTTAACACGCCGTGCGCGAAAGATCTTTTCCAGATGCTTCGTGAAAGGTTTCCGCACGCTCGTGATGTTTTGCAGACGTTTTATAATGTTCGCACACTAGTTAGAATGAGAAAGTAGAGACAAAAATGGGTTTCGCCCAGCCCATGTGAAAATTAAATGCACGTACCCCCAACAGGATCTGACTTCCTACCTATTTATTATCAACGTATTTCCTGCACACTTCTCTTTCCATCTGCTCTTCCTCGCAACGTATTTATCTACCCCTCGATTTTATTCGTTACACTTGCTGCTGCGTCTATATTAAAGCCTTTGCAACCAAATAACCCTTCCTGTCACGTCCAATTTATAGAGCCACCTGTCCAAATATAATTAGAACAATGGCGCACCAATATGTGCTTGCAACGAAAAACGAAATGTGAGAAAGAAGTTACGCTATAAAAAAAGCGATCAAACAACATTGATGTGCTTCATTATTTGTATTCGACTTTACCTCCATTTTGAAATGCGTGTAGGTATAAGAAGTATAGTTGGTAGAACTTTTCAAGTTAAGAAAGAATGAAAGAAAGAAATGTATGGAAAGATAATAAAGGAATGTTGATATACGGTTTGGATATTGATTACAAACACCACTATTTTTTTGTTTCCCACTTTTTACTCATTTGTTGATAAGACTCTCCGAGTTAAAGATAGCTGGTAATAAATAGAACGTAGGTGTATCTAGTATTTTAATAAATTTGATATTTTTGTATTTAATATCAAGCAACGAAGATACTCTGTTAAACAAGCGACGCCCTTTAAATACTCTATAAAATTAATTATAAAATAACCTATTACAAAATAACATTACCTCTGAAGAATAAGATATTCAAAAGAGACTCCAAACGAGTTAAACGCAATTAAATTTTACATACTTAGAAAATTTGCTTCGTTTTGTGGGATACCCAGGTAACATTTTTTAAAGAAAATTGGTATTTGTACGAAAATGACAAGTAGACTTCATGCATCATGTAAGATAGTGCGTGCCGAGCCGGCGCTGCGTATGCAGTAAAACGTAATTGAAAAATTGAATTGGGACCGGCGCGACGCCGGGCCACGCATGCCGGCTCCGTTCCAGTAACGCGCTCGCCCCGGGGAAAGGTCGATCCAACCATTCGATTTGCTCCCCTGCCCACCTGCCCCCTGCCCCCCTGCCCGCCTGTCTCCCTGCCCGCCTGTCTCCCTGCCCGCCTACCTCCCTGCCCACCTGCCTCCCTGCCCGCCTCCCTCCCTCCCTGCCTGTCACCCTCCCCGCCTGCCTCCCTCCATGCCTGCCTTCCACTGCCATTCCTCTTTCCACACTCCGCCCTGCTATCACTCGTTTTATGAGAACGTTCTATCGTATTGCCACACAATCTCCTTGGCACTGCCCCATCCCGCTTCCCCCCTCCGTTAGGTTACGCGGCATCCCGTCGCCTCCTTTTCGCCCCCTCCTGCCTTCGCCATCCCTCAGTGTACGTCTGGGCCTGAAATTGCTCCCGTTGTTCCCCATTCACTCGTAGTTACCCCGTAGTTCGCCTTGCACGCTTGATTCACCATCTTGTTCGAATGGAACCATCTTGGACCCGTCACCAACCGCCTAAAAAGTTACTAAAAGAGCCCATCACCCGACCGCATTTCCAGTAGAACAAGTGTCCCTGTTGACAATAACTATACCTTACCTGGTATTAGAGTACGTTGCAACTCTCCTCGCTTCCACTCAGATGGCTTACGAGGTCAGCGTTTTGTATTGCTTTCTATTACCCTATCGATGTCACCAGCAAATATCAACATATACCCTTGCCTCTCTCGTTTCCACCGCTGCTGCTTCCGCTTGTGCAAAATGAAGTTCAGAAACCATTCTGTTCTGTTAACACAATCTTAATATCTACAAACTGTCTCCACAGCCACCTCCGTCATCGCGAGCTTTCCACCACACACCACCTGCGTCGCCAGCTCCACCCTTCCCCACCTCGGCCGTCGGTCCCAGGCCGCCCCCACCCCGCGCGCCCCGCTTCGCGTGCGCGGCGGCGCGATTGCGTTATTTATGGCGGGGAGGTCTCACGGGGCGGCGGCCGGCGGTCACAGACGGCGGCGCGGAACCGCCCCGGCCCCGCACCCTCCCCCACCCGTGCTCCTACACGTATTCCCAGCCCGCTGCTCGGGCCGGGCCGGACCACGACTCCACCCCCGTCTGCAGCTGCGTCCTTCCCTGTCTCCCCTTCGCCCAGCGTCTCCCGCACCCTCAACCCGCTCCACTCCCTTTCCCACACCTTCCGTTCAAGTTGCTCCTCGCCCTCACCCTCGCCCTCGCCCTCGCCCTCGCCCTCGCCCTTTACCCTCCCCCTTCGCCCTCGCCCTTACCCTTACCCTTACCCTCGTCATCGTCATCGCCATCGCCATCGCCATCGCCATCGCCATCGCCTCCGCCGTCGCACTCAGCCCCTGATTCAATCCTTGTCCCTACACATTCGCACCGCCCGTGTCTCCACCACCCTCACTCCTATAACACCTACCTGTTTCCGTCCTGCCGATCCCCGCCAGTCTCAGCTAAATCTGGCCCCGTCCCCTCCGCGTCACCGCTTGCCTACCCACCCTGCGCTTCCTCACCCATCCCCCGCCTCACCTCACCTCACCCCGCCCCGCGCCTCTCCGGCCGCCCCGCCCCTCCTCCTCCCTTTCCCGCTCCTCCCCCCGCCCGCCCCTCCCCTCCGCCCGCCCCTCCCCTCCCCTCCCCTCCCCCTCCCCGCCCTCCCTCCTCTCCCCGCTCCTCCCCTCCTTTCCACTACCCCGCCCCGCCCCGCCCCGTTCTACTCCCGACTCACTCCCGCCCGGACGCTTGTCACCGTCCGTAGTTCCTGCTCCGCACGTGGAGCTCGTGCATCGCCGACGGCCGACTCGATGTGGAGCTTGTACTTCGTACTCTCAGGCAGTTGAGCTACCGCTTTCCTTTCTTCTCTTCCATAATTACCCAAGAGCGACAAGGGACGAAGGAAGGAAATTATGTTTAACATGTTGAACTTTGTGAATTCCTTTTAGCTCTCATGGCTTTTTAACAAATCCAAGAATTTTAATGGTAAAAAAAACTGAACGATTTAGATTCAAGACGAGTGTTATTTCTAGGCTGTCCGGGTGACTCAGCGTCCTTGGCAAATAGGCCGACGTTTCGCCTGCCATGTTGCAGGCAACGACGCGGCGTCACCCGGACAGCCTAGAAGTAATTAACTCTAGCCGCGGAAGCCTACGTGTACATCAAGACGAGTGTGATATAATAGACGTATCTTCGTTCAATATGGCGCTGATTAGATATTAAAGGTACTCAACCATTCAACATTAATTTCATTCCTGGCTTTTACCCTTGTACTCGAAGAATACGAGTTATGAAAAAAGTGCCTATTAATAAATAACTGTGGCTTTAAATGTGATTTTTTTTTCAATTTCAAATGTTAACCGCTTTCTGCTATCTCTTAGATTAACAGATTGACAATCGTTTTTTTCTCCTCCAGAAAGCAGGTTAGCATTTTGCTGGCTGTAGTGTGAGCATTTATACAATAGCATTATTTATTGTGTGTATGATAGATAAGAAGGAATTTATTTTAGAACACAATTGTGTTTATAAAAAGAAATTTATTTTACATTATATGGAACGCTATGTCTAACTCAAATTACGTGTAGAATGTGAACTATGTTAACTGATTTTCTTTAGTATCTTAATCGTTACGAAAGTTATGATGTAAAATAAAAGGAACTATGTATTCAAACTAACTGGTTTAATGTATTGAATTCTTATTGACGTTTTCGACCATTTTAAATAAGAATTTCTTTGTTAAATGCCTATTGTTTTATCTAATACACTAGCAAAGTATTCTTTCCTACATTTTCCAATAATTCTGGCGTGCCTTGAATAATATTTCAAAGAACAATTCGATCTTTACCGTTCTCATAACAGATAGTTTTCAAATACTACCGACGTGAAACATGAATTAGTTCCCTCGCGTCATACTTGTTTCATTTCCCAGCCGCGCCCTGATTAACAAAATTTTCTTCCTAGTCGATCCTTCCTGGATCCACCACCTTCCTAACCATGTATACCATCTTTCCAGCAGTTTCCGCCTTACAAGCCTCGGGGTCTCTCATACTCGGCAGAGCCACGCTCCCCCGCCCCAGCTGCCGCCGCTGCCGCCGCCATCGCTGCCATCGCCACTACTGCTATCGAAACCACCGCCACCGCCGTCACTAGTGCCTCTACCGCCACCGCTACCTCTTCTGTCACCGTCGCCGCCGCCTCCTCCTCCGCCGCCATTGCCACTGCCGCCGCCCCACCCCCCTCATTGCCGCCGCCATCTGCCGCTGGCCCGATTCACTGGGTGCGCGATGGTGGTGGCCGATACCCTTTCCCCGCCGCCGCCGCCGCCGGGGGGCCGGGTCGTTCGATTCAGTTAATTGTAAGTGACGGCGCGGCCCCGGCACCTACGCGGGCGCCGCATTCCGGCAGCGTTCCGCTCGCCCGTGCACCCCACGGCCACGTCGCTGGACGCTTTCTCCGTCTGAGCCGTTCGTGGCCTCTGCAAGCGTCTCCTGAAACGCCTCTGTGAAGTCCAACTCATCTACCCTAGACATATACTTCTATTAACGTCAGTTGCACTGAAGTCTTAGGCTTCCAGGAGGAGCTACCCGCGTTGTACCGATCAGACTGCTCGCCATCCAAAGTTGGGACCGGGATTCAAATCCCGATCGGAGCATATGGGATTGAAAACGGGTTCGCGGAGGATTTTCTCGTGGTTTGTCTGTTCTCCTAGCCTCTCATGCAATCATTGATCCGTCATTCATATGATATCACACGTTCATAATAACTTGTCCATCCAAAAAGTTCGCTCATTTCTTGGTATCACTGTAAAGTTCATGCACTTGTGCCATAACAAATAATTTTGAATATTCGGCTTCTGACCGGAAGGGCGAAGCCACACGTTAGCTTTTGGCTGTCAGGGTTTTGGTTGAGCAAAGGCTGGTTAGTCAAGTACAATATCATGCTGTTGTTTTTTATAATGTAATGGCATTTGAGTCGGAATGCATGTGGCATTCCAGTTATAAAAGTACGGACGAAAAGTTATTTACCATGCCTTGATTATCCTGACGAAACATCATTTGACCTGATTTTCAATACCATTGATGCAGTCACTACCGTGATCATACTATGGACGTCACCAAAGCCATGTTAAGATATTTTAACTCTCCACAATCTTTCCACATCCACAAAGCTTTCCACAATCACAACATCATTATTACAATCGCCATACATCTATTACCCCTTACAGTGTGAGCATGAAATACTGACAACAACGATTCCATTACTATAATTTCGTACACTAAAACTGTCCGACTGTCCTCCATTGTAAACATCATTGTCCATCAGACACCTGTGTTTCATGGCCGTTGCTAACACTTCGTATCTTCGAATGTCACTTATGAGCAAACTTCTCAACCATTGCCCAACGTATATTTTATTTTTCTTAGTTTTGAATTTCATTTCTAACCCATCCTCCATATGACATTCTAATGTCTTGATACGCCACAGAACATAAGCATGAGTAGTTAAAATAATTCATGGCGCCAGTCATGCTCCCTTTTTCCGCCAACATTACAAAAGGTTCCATTTTACCATGTTTCCATGATACAGAGTTTTTACAAAATTTGTCTTGCTCCATGGGCGTTGGATCCCATCAAATGGCCTTCTTACTCAACCACACGACCCTGCTTTGCCATCTCTTTGCTTGTCTCCAAACCAACCCCTTTTCCCCCAACTAACATGTTGAGGATATCTTGCCAAAATGAAAGCGTAGACTTCCGCAGCTAGAGTCAATAGTTACTTGGCTCACCGGGTGTCGCCGCGTCTTAGAGGTAGTGACCAACAATTGCTGCGGACCTTGTTCACAGCATTTCCTAACATTTTCCCCTGAATAAGGTCATAGTATGTCGGCCGAATTGTCAACTGTACCTTGTACGCGGCGCCTTCCGGAGAGGAAAATACTCGCCAAAAGAATTCCTACCTCCAAATACGCTCCTCTTCCTCTCTGGTCAGCATGGACATGTGATGTCATACTGACCTGATATCCATATTTATTATTACTCGCATCTATACACACCCATGCTTTCCCAATACCACTACGGATGCACCTAGAGGAAAACTTCATTGTTGCACAGAATTATTCATCCAAAATATGACCCGATGAGGAAACAGCAAAAAAACCACATCTACTTAAACCAAACTTCTTGAATTCCAAGTGTTTGTCATTTGATTTTGGAAGTGATGCATAATTACTCAATTAACATGCCTTCTGTCAAGTCAAGTCAATAGATTTCACCCGCATGATGTATGCTAATAAGACCAACCGTGTTCGTTGCAGCCCAAATTAAAGTGGAAAACATTCCACTACGAAACACGATCATTTGTCGGGGCGAAACGATTTGTTCTCGGTAGATGCAGCCACAAACACCTCTCACTTGCCCCTTTTCTGAATTTCGGTGGGTCTACAAAACCAATGAACAGCCTATGTGAATAGAACCCGACGGGAAAGCGCGGTGGGGCGGTGCATCATTAATCATGTTCAAGATAATCGCCCAAGCGTGAAATAGGGTCCTCGTGGCCAATGACGTATGGTTGAAGCTGTCAGAACGTGTTGAAACAGTATATTGGTTCATCGTTGGGGCAGAGGGACGCAACCGTTCGATACGAGCGCCGCCTGGCGGCTGGAAGACTGCACTACTCGCATCGCGGCGGGGCCAGTAGTTGCCTCATTGGAGCGTTACAAGCGCTTTAGTGCGGAATACGCTTGTCTCCTTTATATTCGCATCTTTCGTAACTGTTCTTCAGTTATTTCCTTGGTTTAAATATTGTTAAATTAAGAACTAAAAAAACGACTTCCTAAAATATCTATATACTACGGTGCGCTGACGTTTAATCAACGCCCTCATCTGGATGATTTTATCTTTGTTAATTGCACAATAAAATTCTGTGGCTCGTGTGTCCTCAGAAACAGTGTTACATGAAAAAGTGTCGACGTACGAAGTTTTTAAAAATTCTCATTTCATTAAATTAGTAGGTCAAGTCTAGATATTGAAACACGACTTAAGATTTATCATGAAGCCGGAAGGCAGGAAAGTAATAAACAGCGTTTCACTACTGTATGTGCCATAAAGCCACTCAAAACTATTTTTTCCTAGAATTCTTCTAAAGTATTCTGGAAAGATCGGGCTAGAAAACACATTGTTTCTTTTGTGTTGATAAACTAATGAGCAACGTTGAATCAGCATACTGAGTAAACTGCTCAAGTTTGAAAAGTGAGACGTTCCGTAATCCTTCTAAAGCAAATTTACTGAACTCCTTAGTAAACACTTCTGAGCAGTTGCAGAATTCCATCTGTTTTATTTAGTCCTTTTTATTTGGTCCCAAAAATTGGCACTGCACCTTCACCAAATCTTCAAAGGAAGCATTCAACATTAATGAGCCATTTACAAAAAGATATTCGCGATTTTCAACAGTCCACTTCCAAGAACAAGGCTTTTATGCAATGAGGCCTCTAAGCGAATCAATGTAAGTGCGGGCAGTCTAAGCAGCTTTACCTCCAGGAAGCATCTTAAGAAAATGCTTTTGGTCACGAGCGCAGGCACTCACACGAATTACTTTCAGGAATTTAGAAACGTGTTTATCAATGATGCTTCGTTGCAAAACATATTTCTAGAACGCAAAACATATCTCACCACGAAGCAAGAACATTTTTTCGATTTACGTTGCCCTTTGCAAGTATGAAAATGTTTGAAAATCGTATTTCTAAAAAAATCGTTACATTGTAGTAAATTACTTGGAATTCTGCTATTGATTGGCAACAAAATCAGAAAATGGATAATGCTTGCCAGTGATGCCCGTTGTTGTGTTCATTTACAGGGTCAAATCCGAAACATTAATGAATTATAATAATAATAATAATAATAATAATAATAATAATAATAATAATAATAATAATAATAATAAATTTATATTATACCTTCAACACAACAGAACCAGAAGAAAAAAAGTTAAAAAAATCGTTTTGATCATCCTTTTTAAATGTCACGATCTTGAACTATCACTATAGTATAATAGTCAATGTAAAATAATTTGTTGTTGGGAATAAATATTTTCATCGGGAATTCAATTAAAATAATAACTATAACCAAATAATAACAGCAACATCATTAAAGTAGTTTCGAGAGCTGAAAGCGAAGTTATTGAGGTGTAGGCAGCGGGCCCTGACCGCCGGGGCCTCCGAGGCGGCCCAAGGGCTCCGAGCGGTGGCCGCTTTGAGAATCTGTTCAGAGGGCGGCGGCGGCGGCGCCAGCACGGGCGCCTTTGAGTCGCAAAGACCTCTGCCCCGCCCCGGCGCCGCGCCGGCCAAAGAACGCGATCGGCATTAAGTTGTAATAATTTTCTTCCAATTAGCGAAGCATCTTTCTAATAAGGCGCTTACGCCACTGCAGGAGCAGCGCCGTCGCGCCGCGCCTTTGTGCAAGGAAGGGGAATTGGGGGAGGGGGCGTGAGTGATGGTGAAGGATGAAGGGAGATCGCTTTGATTCGTCGCTTTGTACAACACGATTAGCTCGAAATGCTCGATACTACCCTCCTCTAACACTTCCATTGCTCACTCCCCTGCAGACCCTCATTCTCTCCCTCGCCCGTCATCCATCGACCTTCTTTCCCTTTCCACCTTCATTTCCCCACTCGAATCTGCGCCAGTCTGTTCTCCGCTTGTGTTCCCCTGAGTGCTACCCGCTCACAGCCCCGCCCCGCCCCTCCCCTCCCCTCCCCTCCCCGTCCCGCTCCGACGTTGATTCCGCTCTATCATCTCCGCCCCGACCTCATATTCCCTTATCCTCACTCCGATCTCCGATCCCCAATCTCCCTCAACCCCTCTCCCCTTCATCCCCGCCCTCCTTCATCCCCGCCCTCCTTCATCCCCGCCCTCCTTCGTCCCCGCCCTCCTTCGTCCCCGCCCTCCTTCGTCCCCGCCCTCCTTCGTCCTCGCCCTCCTTCGTCCCCGCCCTCCTTCGTCCTCGTCCTCCTTCGTCCCCGCCCTCCTTCGTCCCCGCCCTCCTTCGACCCCGCCGTCCTTCATTCCCGCCCTCCTTCATCCCCGCCCTCCTCCCTCCCCGCCCTCCTTCGACCCTGCGCCTTCTTTATCCCTCACACTCCCACGCTGCCCTGTTCTCGACCCCGCACCACCCTCATTCTCGCCCTCGACCTCGTTTCGCCCTCGATCCGTCTCGTCGTCCCACCCCGTTCTCGGCCCGCGCTCTTCCGCTTTCGTTCTCACCCTGCACCCGGTCGGATCTTGCGCTTCACCCTCACGGCTGCTTCCTCTCATATTTTCCTCCCAACTCCGTTACCACCCCGCCATAGTCCCCAGCCCCACACGTACCAACCCCCTTTCCCGCTCCGCCTCTACCGCTCCCGGGAAAACAGAATCGCGACGTCGCTCTCCCCAGGCGGGTTACTTCCACCGGATTTCGTCCTAATCGACCTCGCAATGCCACTCGGCTAATTATTCTCGTTAGGAACTCACTGACTGTTAAGGTCCACATTGATAATGAATAAACCGAATAATTAATCTTCAAAGGTAATTAACTGCTTATAGAAAAATAATTGATACTCGGGGAGAATATTAGTTTCGGCCTTGGGGACTTTCAAAGGGTCAAGCAAGTGAGATTTTAGAAGAGAACTTTTGCAGTCCTGTTGTCACCGCCGACAGATCAAAGGATCATTCCTTTAGAAATGGAACTTTGTGGGAAAAGGGAAAATTAAGGAGCTGTATTGAAAATTCCTGCGAGAATTTCTCGTACTTTTCAATCAGTCTCTTGTTGAAAGCTTTGAAAAATCCAATCCAGAGCAATAGTTATCAAATTCCTTGATCATATACGTGGGAACGCTTTGTTTACAGTCAATACATTCACTTGCTTTCGTTCTGACTAATTAAAGAAAACTATGAAGTATATTTACTTTTTTTATTTAAATTATAAAGCGTTGTGTGGTAAATATTCGGATTATTCTTTTTGTCTTATGATGATTGTACTGAAATCCAGAAACACGATTTTGTAAACAATTGTCTTTTTCAAATATAAAATTGTAATTTTAATCTTTCATGAGCACTTGAATTGTAATTTACAAATAATCGAATTTATATTATGTTTTTTCAATAAATCAGTGTGCTATTCTGTGCAACAATTCTGTTTAATATTAGGCAACAATAAAAAAACTTTATATTCTCTCTTTAACTGCCTAGCCCCTGCCCGTCAAACTCTTACACTTTGTCGTTGTATGAAAGTAAACGCTTTCTGATGTTGCGTACATATCAGACTTCATACTATTCTATTAGAAATATATCCGTGCTATTAAGAAAACACCACGTTCACTTCCTTAAAATTTTTATATTATGAAAATATTATAAAATCAGTGGTTCCCTTTGAAATATAATGGAAATCCATATTGGAGAAGGAAAATAGTAGTGAAAACAATTACTATTCATTTTCGAACATACAAACATGTTTCGAATGTGTTTCCATATCTTTATTCTTCTCTAAAAGAAATTTAAAGAAAATATGAGTGAATAAATAAAAATATATAAAAGAATAAAAGTATGACAAATAATACGTAATACATCCCAATAAAATGTCAATAAGGTAACGTAGTAAACGTGTTGTTTAAAGTTGAGGAAGCCCTATTGTTCAATGGTTCAATGGGAGATGCATTTTTGTAGGAGGGTGATCTGAAATAATTTTTAAAAGACAACTACATTTTACAATAGTTTGGTCACTTGGATTGGAGATTGAAGAATTTTTTTACCAATTTTAAAATTTCAATTTTTCTAAGATATTTAATTTTTTGTCCTTTGCTTTCTACAAATAAAACTTCAAAATATATATTATGATCAAGAAAGTGTTGATTTTCAAGGACCAGGGACGAAAATGAATTCGATATGTCAAGAAAAAAGCAATAACGCAAGAAAAAAATGAATTCGATATGTCATAGGACAGAGCCAAGTCCTTCCTCTATTGTGTTATTATATTACACTAGGAATAATAGATTCTCTTATTGACTGGTTTTGTAGAAAAAACACTATATTTTAATTATAAGAGTATATTAAAATTATATTATTAAAATATGGACTTATTTGTCATTAGTTCATTACGTCATTTTCCAGGCAAACTACACAATAATTGTTGCTCGTCTCGGTCTTTTAGTTTAGAGAGTTGCAATCCAAAGAGGTCGACATTTCATCATGCTTGTGTGTGAGGTTACATAGGGGTAAGGTGTAAGAAAGGCAAAGACAGCAAAAATAGAAAACTTACAATAAAAAGGCAAACTTGTTTTGTAACTTTGTGACATGTTACGTATTTGTTACCCAAATATAATAACATTAACGAACATGTTATATTATATTACCGGCAATAATTATATGAGTTCTAAATCTTCAAATGGGGGGCGAGGAGGGAAGGCTAATCATGAGTTACTTACTTAATATACTTCAATTTTACTTTTAGAGTGATCAAAATCAGTTTTTATATGAACTAAAATTACAAGTAATATTCTCCCCTTACACCCCAGTATACGTAAAAGTACTCAAGGTGTCGGGATTTTAAAAAAATACGTTATTTCCAACCTTGGAAGTATGCGAATTCTACAATACATTACCAACTAGTGGCGTGCACAGTGAGGACGTCCGCCAGCGCGACCAGTGGTGCCAACGTGTCCTCACGGACGCACAGGGCGTTGCCCGCTGCCCCTCGCCCACCGCCCATGGCCCTCCGCCCTCCGCCCTTCGCCCACTCCCCGCATGCATATGCATGTGTCCACGGTCGGACGCTCCCGTTCCAATTAAAAAGTTAAAAATTCATGCCCTCGCCTTCGGAACAGGTGGAGGGCGGAGACGCGCTCGAGGCGTATGAAGTCCGCGGGGAGCGCCGGCGGCAGAGTGGAGGGCCGGGGACGAAGGGAGTGGAGGCAGCGCTGGAACGAGTAAATGGAGGTTTCTGGTCGCTACGCGCGTTCTTGGAAAGAACATCTTTATATTTCATGATCGTACCTACCTCCACTGCTTCGATATTCATGTTTCCGTAATTACAACATTATGTGGTGGCGAACACACAAAAACGTATTTTGAGAATGTTGACTTAATTAAAGTGTGAATAAAGTTCTGGTCGATTTTATTGTGAATTAATTTTCGATTCTCTCTTCGAAATCGAGTCCTTAAATTTAGATAATTTTTACAAGCCTAAATATTTTCAGCTACATCTTTCTTCGAGTCATTTGTGACGCGAACGGTTCATTCGATATACATTATTTGCACACATTCAAGCTCTGCCTGCAGAATTCTCTTGGATACGTATGATTACCCCAGGGAGGTCACAGGTTTCTACTTAAATTTGGATTAAAGTAGCGGAAAAGGAGTGTTTCTGTGTAAACCGTGCTCTTTATAGAGGTATTTTCTCGTTTTCATTCAGTGCATAAAAAAGTTATTTATTGACATTCCCCAAAGTTTACTCGTCTTATTCTTGTGAAAGTCACAATTTGGGTTTTGTAAACACTAGTATGAGAAATGTTTATACAATACGTTTTGGCTTAAAAGAGCAACATGTTGCCGAACAAAACCACGCAAAATGGTTTCCTAAACAGTAGTATGCACACTTCCCAATAACAAATAAAATAATATTGTACATCATCATAATAATTAAATATTTTAACAAAAACAGTCTTTACGAATACAATAACACCATAGTGTGGTACATAAAGAGTACAACAGATAGTTACATACCAAAAATACCAAAAAAAGTGTTTTCATACAACAACACACGTAAATAGCAAATATTTAAAGGCGGGCGGCCTCTTCTTTGAAACCTTGCTGTTACATGATTTCCGCTGTGTCATAAACAGTGAGGCAATGAGTATGAGAACACAATCGGCATGCTCAGTGAAATAACAATAATAATAATAATAATAATAATAATAATAATAATAATAATAATAATAATAATAGTAATGATAATAATAAACAGAAAAAATGCAATTAAATATTTGCAATATTCGGCTAAATTCAAAGAGTTTCATTGTGAATATACAAATATTTTCAGGGAGTTCTTGGGTATATAAGGAAACCATAGAGATCTCCCACGTGAGTGGAGGCTGCATAGTATTCTTTCAATATCTCCACGCTTTGGAATGATGTAAGATAGATTAATGTTGCTTGTTTTCCGATGCAACGATTTCTTTGGTCATTAGTTCCGTGAGTGCACGTTATAGCCGTGAGGTGGTGTTGTTCCCCCTACTGGAACCTGCGATTCGGCACTGACCTGCATATTTGGAGCTTCTTCTCCACCATCTCCCTCAGAGGAGCACAGCCCCGCCCAAGACGGGCTCTATGACCCCGACTGGTTTCTCAATATGTGATGTGAAGTGGATGAAAGTATGTGTATGTGTGTGTGTATGTGTGTGTGTGTGTGTGAGAGAGAGAGAGAGAGAGAGAGAGAGAGAGAGAGAGAGAGAGAGAGAGAGAGAGAGAGCGAGCGGAGTGAGAAGGGGACAAGTAGTAGGAAGCGCGCAAACCGTAGCCAGTTTGTTAGGCTACTGCTCTGACGTTCGTCTGACATTGCTCAGAGGATCCACATAAAGCCACCTATGAGAGCAGTCGGACGAATTCTGCGCCAGACAGTGCTTGAAATTGAGCCAACTATATACTGCAAATCAAACCGTGGAATCTCACAATCACCTACGTTTCGGAGGCCACTGAGTTATCACTGAGCTACCGCAGACGATATTACTAAGGACATAATACTTCAATCGGTAAATAAACATCAGAGGATAAGGTAGTCTTATCATGTCTGTTTTACATGCACTAAATGGCATTGGACTGCGATATTACTCTACCCTTCAAAGATTTTTTTTTCATAATTCAAACCAAGCTCGTTGTAGTTTGAATCAGAATTTTGAACCTCAAATTCATCAACGTTATCAGTCCATATCTACTAAGCATGCGTCAGGTATATTGCATATTGTAATATCGACCCATGAATGTAATAAAATCGCCTCCCAATTTTATGTTTTCTTAAAATGTGATATCGTCCACTATTGCCACCGTCAACTGAGAGCACCGCGCGTCGGGGTGCACCACAAGGTAGCCGCGCATACGAGGTCGCTGCACGGGCAGCTGGGAGGGCGGGCGGGCGACAGACAGGGGGTGACTGTCACGAGACCCGCGCCCCTCCGTCCCCCGCCCTCACCCTCCTCGCTCGTCGGGCGCGCGCGGGCGTCCGGTGGCTCAAAGACGCCCTCGTAATCAATACGCGCGGTGGGGATTGGGCGCAGGGGCGGAGGATGGAGGACGCGATGGCCGGGTCACGCGGGAGTGACACCGAAGAGGGGAGCAGCGGGACGCGGCGAGGAGCGCGTACCAACAGGAGATGGAATCGGGCCGGAGCGGAGTTGGGGCGAATGTTGGGAATCGGAAAATGGTTGGGGCGGAAGTTGGAAGGGGCCGGGATTCGGTGAGGAGCTGGGCGCGAGTTGGGCGAGACGGGCGCGGTGGAGAACGGGTGCCGAGCGGGGATGGGGCTGAAGCAGTGGACGCGGAGAGTGAGAAGTGAGGCAGAAGTGGAGAGTAGCGAAATGCAGAATGGAGAAGGCGGGTTATGGGGCGAAAGCTGGAAGTGACGCACGCGGAGAACAATGAGAGGAAGCGAGTTGGATGGGGGTGGGTACAGAGCGCGGATGGGGCTGAAGCGGTGGGCGTGGAGAATGAGAGGTGGGAAGGAAGAAGAGAATAGCTAAGTGCAGAATGGAAAGGGCGGGGATGGGGCGAAAGCGGGGAGTGACGCGGGGAGGGGAGCAGGGGTAAGCGAGTTAGAGTAGGGTGAATGCAGAGCGTGGATGGGGCTGAAGCGATGGGCGCGGAGAACGAGAGGTAGGTAGGAAGTGGCGAATAGCGAGGAATGGAAGGGGTGGGGTGCAAACGGATGGTGACGGCGGCGTAGGGGAGCGGGCGCAAGCGTGTTGGGTAGAGGCGGGGTCAGACGGGGGTGAAGAGAGGTGCGAGCGCCGGCAGCGGAGCGGACGCGTGGGTGCCGCGCCCGCAATATCGCCAGTCCAATACGCGCGGCACCTTCGGCTCCGATATTACACGCCGCCGGAGTGGAGCGGCTCACGTGGTTACGGCCGACTAACCTGGTGTACTGCCCAGGCGGATGCGTTGGACTTATCCGCGCACCTCTCCACGCCAGATGCCTCAAGTCAGAAGAGGTCCAATGTAACATTAGCAGTACATAAATCATTTGTTGTCACTGGGATATTAATAATGTATTGTGATCTTCCAGTCTTCAGATTTAAGTAAAAAAAATAATATAACAACTACCATGCAACAGCTCTCCTGCAAATAGTTTTAAAACGTATTTATGTTATTACGACCCAACGGAAAAGGGATTGTGCAAACCTTTTGTTGTGTTGATAGCAGAAAATTGGGGAATTTTGCGTCGTGGCATGGTGAAACAAGTGAGTGAAGTGTACATCCTTTATGAGGTGATAATGTTAAAATGTTAGAGTGTATAATTCAGTGAACTTTTCCATAATAATAATAATAATAATAATAATAATAATAATAATAATAATAATAATAATAAATGTGACTCACATGCCTGAGTTACATTTGTTTCTTCTTCTTCTTCTCATTATTATTATTATTATTATTATTTCATTTTAATTAAACTTCAACTCACAGGAAGAAGTTAACTTAAATTTCTTGTAGGTGGAAAAATAACGAAATTACTGGAGCTGGTAATAATGAAATAATTTATTTCAGTATTAGCAAATGTAGTGTCTTTCAGACATTTATTCACACTCATTTTTGGATGTCTGCCGGTATTCTAATAATCCTCAATGAATTGATGTGATGTCTAACGTTTCTGAAGTAATTCATCTTTTGAACTACAACTGCTTAATTTACTTCTAATCTTGAACGTTTTCCCAATAGTCTGCTTGAAATGAGTTAAAACAAAAAAATTGTACATAGTTTTGGCCGTTTGTAGATCTCAAGATTTGAATAATGAACTTAAGTTATATATTGAAGGCTATTGGGATGCTCGTCCCCCAGGTGCGAGCTGGAAAATAATACTGACGAAAATGTCTGCAATGTTTGAGAATAGCGGCTCTAAAAATCTCATGTTCTTCATTAATTCGAATCCTGATCGTAATCCCTCGTAAGCAATAACATAAAACAGATTCAAAGTTCAATCGATTTTTATTAGACAATAGATGTCTTCTTTCCTTCAAATATTTAAAGTTGGAATTAATAGAACATGTAGTACATGAATCTAAAGTTCTGAAGTTTTTATAATCTTTAAAAATGTCTTATCTCGACGCCAGACTTACAGTTTTTGTAATCAAGCACAAGAACAAACGCGCAAACACGTTGTAACAAAATTTCCTTGATCGAACACGACCATCTCCCACCCAATCCAACGGCCTTCTGTCATTCGGGGCGGCGCACACACACATTTGCTTTAAGTGTATATCACTCCGTTCCAGGGCGCGCAACGCGTGTCGTAAACGGACCTCCATTCGCCCAATTCCAGAGCCCTTCCGCTGGGAGCGGTCCTTCACCGGAGACCTCCATTCCCCCGCCCGCGCAAATGTCTTGTTTCTCGCTTACAGCCGCGCGCGAAACTGCTCGCCTCGCACGTCGCGCGTGTAGTGGACGCGTTTATTGCTCTGAAAATCCGTTCGACCCGTGTCCTTTCCGCCGACATTGTGACCGACCGCACACGTACACGCACACGGGCTCGAGGCATACCGGGGACATCTGATCGCGCGAGGATGGCTATAAACGCCCGCGTTGCGTGTCAATGCATTAATGTAAATCAGGTCTAACGGCCGTTATGCCGTTCTGGTAGCTTGATCGTCCATCGCCAACACGCGGAGAAATCCCAGTCGCCGGAGCATTAAGAGAAGAGTGTGTGTGTATGGATGTAGGCGTGTTGCGGTTGTACGGGTATCATCGTGATTATTCGGTGATTGTGTCGGAGTGATCGTGGGGTCTGCCGCTTAGTAGTGGAATAATTTGTAGCTTGTATGATGATTTGGGCTTTTGTGTTGGAAGCAATCATTGATGATCTCAAGCTAGCAGAGTTTGTGTAGTCAAATTAACATGAGGTGAAGCTGTGGGTATTTTGCATATGGTGTGCAAATCTAAAGTAGTACCAGTACAAAATGCTTAATCTGCCATTATTTATCAATTTTGTTCTGGTTTGCGTTTTAAAGAAGTTAAAAGAACTTTTACTATTCCATTAATGATATTCATCTGTTGCGCAATCAGGGCGTATGCGTAGGAGTACACTGTGAGCACGAGTTATAATGATACAATTTATGTTTTGCGCATTTCGAAACTCTTTTGGTGGTACTTTTCATTCTTGGAAAAGTCTAAATACCACTCGTTCAATGGACATTTGCAAACAAATTCCAAAGCACTTGTGATAATATCTTTGATAAATTGTGCAGTATCTTATTTTGCAATATGTTTTATAGTTAGGTTGTTTATTAACAAAATATCTTATTTCATTATTTGCATAATGAACATAATTTGATAATCTTTTTGCCAGATAATATTTTGAAGTGAATTATGTACCTAAAATTTTCATGTTCTTCAATAACTAGCTACCATTTTTAAACGAAAGGTGTAGTACCTATGGATGTTTTATGTTGGTGATGATTTCATTCTAAACTTAGTACAGGAACAATGAACACAGTTGTCAATGTTTTAATGGCAAATAAGTGTACAAAATTGTGATAAATAAGCATTTTATTTTCTCTTTTGACATTTGGAATTATTTGCTCTGCATTATTTTGCTTTATGGTTGACCAATTCACAATAACTCTATAGAAATAAGTCTTCACTTACTAATTTGAGAATTTTTAAGATACCTTAATAATTTTTTCGATATCTTAATTTTTTCATCAACAGATTTATTCCTACAAAACATAGATTACATGCATGTTACTAGTATTACATTATCTTTCATCTAACTCAACAGTAGCAAATATAATCGTGTTAGGAGTTTTTCCTGTGTAAACGTAATCCGAGCATCCCAATATAGTATCTTTTAAACACATCAATTTCCAAAATGTGGGATTTGGGGCTTCCCAGAGATTGTGTCCAATTGATATAGTGTATATACGATACAAGTGCATTTGAAAATATCCAAACATATATTATTCTTTCGAGTAAAGTGATAGCGAAAACGTCCCACTTTTAGGTCGTACAGCAACATGTTCCCTTTTGTGTTAACGTGTCTAGCACTTAGTCTTTCGAAGAGCCTTTGTGCTAACGCTGTTGTTGTGGTGCGGTGGCGTTGCAGAGCAGCAGCAGGGGCAGCGCGGCGCGGCCGCCGCCGGCAAGAAGAAGGGGTCGTCGGTGAGCCTGGCGCGGCTGCTGCGCGGCCTGCGCACCGTGCACCGCAAGGACAAACCGCGCCACCGCCCCGCCGCGCACGCGCGCCTCGCCAGGGTGAGTCACCATGCACACGTTTGTTCTTACCCCCCCCACCTAGAAATATAGAAAAAAATGTAAATTAAAAACATCAAACTCGTTCATTAATGCTGTGTTAATTAGAGAAATTCTCGTATTTTTTTCGTTATTTTGGTCTGAGGATACGTGCTTTGCCAGGTTGAATGCGTCCCTCCCCCACAAACAGAACACCTTCACAGGGGAAGGCGAAAGAGAAAGATATTTAACTCTCTCTAAACCAAAGGACGAAGGAGAACATGCACGAAGCTGTTTTCTCATATTTGACATTCAGGCAATATTAATAGCGCAGACAATTTGGGAAAATGAAGCAACCCCTTCAATATTTCTTGTAATTATAAGGTATTAAATGCGTGAAATACTGAGAATTGCGATTAAATTAAATATAGCAAGTCAACGTATGTAAATTTGTTTGTACGTTTATTGTGCGCTATTTCGTTTAAATCCAGAAATAACTTATTATTTTATTTTTCAACATGTCAATAAATACTATTCAAACATTGTGAACATACATCGTAAATTAAAAGTTACAATATCAATATTAACTAGTGTATTGAATGTTTCCGTCCTCACATATTGAACCTACTCTATTTTGTTCGAACCTAGTGAATAACTAAATTTTTTTGTCTGTATAAGACATGTTATGTCACAATATGTTGTTAAAGAGTCTTTTTAATACGGGAATAGAGAAGATGACCGATGTTTTAGATTAGGAAACGTTTAATAAAGGTGTGTGAATTGTTTTCTAGCTTATGTTGTGACAGAAGATCGAATTGTAGTTCCATTCAACATTAATAAATGTCAACCAAGAAGTCTCGCAACAAATGTGGAAGACTGTGCGAAGTGAAGTCTGAACTTCCATTCAGCTTCCCAACTGTAGCGGAGCACAGGAGCCTCGGAGCATCTCGTTTCGATTCGGTTTGTGCTCCTGTGCGTCGGTGAACGACGCGGACGGTGGCCAACGCCGGGCGACCGCGAGCGAACTTGAGCGATCTTCCGGAATAGTCGCAATGCAATGGCGCTTCAATCACAGCGATCGCTCCCCGCGCGCTCGTTGGCGCCTCGCCACCGGCACTTCCCCGCGCCGCCGGCGCCGGCGCTGGGCCGGCGCTGGCGTCGAGGCGGAGGCCCGTGCGGCCTAGATCGCCCCAGCTCCTGTGTTGCTTTTTACACGCTCGCTGCGGCCCGACTCGCGGTCGTCAGCCGCTTCGCCTCTGGGGAGAGGGTGGGAGGTTGCGCGTTTCCTACCTCGCCGCCACCGTTCCGCCGTGATCAGTTTCTTCGCGTCGTTTCAGTGTGCTGTCGCTTGCGCCCACCACCTTTGCCTTCCATCTAGTTCCTCCTTGCAAACACGTTTGCCCAACGTCTTTCCCAAGTTCTAATTTGTTATCTCTCTCTCTCTCTCTCTCTATATATATATATATATATATATATATATATATTATATAGAATATCGCCCTTCCACTGCTGCAATATTCTGAATCTCAAAATATTATTGTTTCTTCTGCGCGTTCCTTTAATTTTTTCTCGTCTTTGCCTTGTCTTTCTTCATTACTTTCTCCTCCTCTCTCCTTTCTATTCTGTCTCCCTCTCTTCTTTATATATCTTCCTGGACTTTCCTTCCTGAGGTGCATGCTAGTACTTTCATGCCCCTTCATCATTGGATCTTTAATTCTTCCCGCCGCTTCTGTTCACTTTGTATCTCTTAAGTGACTACGATTATCGTACCTATTACATACTCTTTCTTTCATAACGTACATTAAGGAGAATATCAGTGCGATTTGACAACTCTCTTTCATCACTTCAGACTTCGTGTGATTTTATTCTTGTCATGTCTACCGCATATTCCACGTCCACATCGCACTGATACGCTTCGCCTTCTCTGAAGTCTTAGTTCTAAAAACAATATTTGTAGTTCAGTAACACTTACGTAACATCTTTGATGATAATATTTGTCGTGGTTCTTTCGATTATTTACGATATTCACTTCCCTTTTATACTGTTGTCTGCTACTTTCTATTTATTCTAGCAGCGGGTACATCTTGGCTATTTACTTCATCATTTCTTCCTACATGTCTGCCAATATCACTTTATGAGCAACCAATCTACCACACAAAGAAGTCTGCAAATATTCCTAGTATCATTGCTCCTTGCAATTGTCCTTTTGAAACTCCAAGGAAACAGCACGTTCAGCTAAGCATTTCTATTATTTTATAGAAGAAAATTATCTTTGTGTCAACGGACATCAAACGAGACTACAGTCTTCCTTAGCATCTCCTGTCAAGAGAGGTGGCGTGGTTGTCTCAGCATCACATTCGTGTCTCCGAAGTCCACCTCTGCACCCCGCCAGTTGGTCACCCCTACTGCATGGCGCGTCTTCTCCCGACCGCCACTCCTTGGCTGCGTCCGCCCTCGGACGTTTCGCGGTCGCCCGCTGCCCCTTATGACGAGGTGGCGGTGGCCGAATCCCCGGGGAGCGATCGGCGGCCGACAGGGAAATCAGCACGGCGGCGCCTCCCCTCCCCGCCCCTCCCCTCCACTCCCCTTCGCCCTCCCTGCCCCTCCGAGACGGAGTCGCCCCCGCCCGGTATTAACGCGGGGCTGCTTCGCGGCCTGCCGTCCAGCCCCTGCTGGCCGTGGTGGACCGCGCCCGTCTCCGCGCCCAATGGACTGCGCAAGGTTCCTGGGCCGTTCCTTTGCGAGTTGTCGCGGTTGTGTTTTCTTCATGGCTCTGTTTTTTATACAAGATGGGTTACATCCTTTGGGTAAGCTCCAAGCAGCTGTCGCGTATGCTGTCTTATCACGATGTATGAAGTTTAGCACGTTTAGACATTGCCGTATAATTATCTTATTACTGGCACGCAGAAGCGATAATTATGCTGATTAAAACCATGCGAAGAGTGTTTCCATACCTCGCACACTGCTGAAGAACAACAAACAAAATACTATTGTATAACAATGAAGTAAATTAAACATTTTAACAAACCAAGACTACATTCAATAACGTAATATAGTATTGTACTCGTGCATTACAGCCGTTCTTTATATACCAAAAAATAAAATAAAAATGTTGTTTTATAATGCAATATGTGAATCCCAAATATTTAATGGCGAGTGATCTCTTCCTAGGAACCTTGCTATTGTATGACGTCCGATGTATCGTCAGCAGTGAAGCTCCGTGTATGAGAATTCAGTGGGTATGCGTGTGAGAGTATGAGAATAGGTGGGATAACACAAATATTTGCATTATTCAGTCAAAATCGATACATTGCATTGTTTTTGGATTTTTTCGAGTTCTTAGGTATCTAATGAAACAGTAGATACCTCACAAGGCTGGAGATCGCGACGTTTTCTATCAATTTCTTCGCGCAAAGAAAATTCGTATTATAGATTCCATAAGCATCGACACAAAGTTTATCGTCGATCAGGTATTGCTGCTATTATCTGAAATAGACCCAGTGTTTCTTAATACATTCTCTTTGCTCATTAACATGTTCCAGAAATGATCTTTACTGCATTTCCTGCCTTTCACAATACCTGCCCAACAAGGGAGTTTTGTAGACTTACCGTCTTTTTCCACTCGTCGCTGAATTTCGTGATGATCATTTTCGTGTTTCATAATGCATTGGGACGTCGTCGTCGCAGCATTCAGGGAGGTGCTGGCGGCGTCGTGAGGCCAGGCAAGGCGAGGCGAGACCCGCGCGAGTGCCCGACGGCGGCGCGCGCAAAATCAAGAAAAAAACCTAAAGACTCATTTCATATTTCACAAACCACTTTAGGCGCAGGACAAAAGCGCGGGGGTGGGGCCGGGCCGGGGCGGGCGCCCGCTACCGGCAGCGCGGGGACGGAGCAGGGGGGGGGGGGGGAGGTAGCGCCTCGACGCGCGGAAGAAAAGGGCGCTCTCGTCAGAGCGACGACCTCGCGGTCGCGGAGGCGGCAATGCGGGCGGAGATGGCGACGGAGGTGATGACTGGGGAGGGAAGGTGAGGATAAGGGCAGTTGTAGGGATGCGAACAGTAGGGGTGTGAAGGGTGGGAGGGTGGGGCCGTGGACAGAAACGGTGCCGTTAGGGGCAGGGACGGGAAAAGGGAACTGTGGCTTGGGGACTGGGTCGGTGGGGTGGGGCGATGGAGGAGAAAACGACGAGGACGGAGACGGTGGGACGCAGATGGGAACGATGGCTTGGGGGACGGGAACTGTGGGTGCAGGGACGATGGAGGCGGGAACTATAAGGTCGCGGACGGTGGGGGCGAAGGCGATGGACGTGGGGGCAATTAGGAACGGAGACGGTGGGGTCGGGAGCGATGAGGACGGCTGACGAGGAAGACGGGGTCGGTGGGGACGGGAACGGAGGCGTGGGAGACGGCTATCTGAGGGTGCTGGGCCGAAGGAGGTGGGGACAGGGGGCACAAGGATCAAGGAGGCGGTGACGGGGGGGGGGGCGGAACACCGGAAGCATGACGACAGAAGTAGAGTCGGAGAGGACTAGGCCAGGAGAGGTGGGCCAGAGAAGCTGGGAGAATTGCTGAAGAGGAGGAGGACTCCACCTGCCCACAGCGCCGCCAGCTTCTCGTGGAGGGCGATGGTGATGTCTTGGACGGCAACGAGGGCCACTCGTCGCGGCGCATAGTTGCCGCCCGCACTTTCCTGTTCTGTTCTTTTACGTTCTGCCTGGCGCCTGCTGCCGTCTTTCTGCAGAGAAGGCTGGCCCGTTTCTTAGTGAAGATATCGCAATTTGACTGCTCTACGCTCCGATCCTGTGCCAACACGTGGCTGTTTGAATCTGATTTTTAACTGCTTTGGGGGCACTCAACTGGCAGAAACTATATTTACATGTTATTTTTGTTCATTCGTATATTTCTTTAATCTGTTTCTGTCCTTTTCGTAACATTTCTTAGTACCAACAATTTCGTCTTATTAAGTTTATGCAATTATCATTACCATCCGATATTTTGTCTTCATTTTAAGTCTCTGGTGTGGTATCACATGAAATCAACTAATATTTCTAATTTATTTCATCAACTTTATCTTTGTTATTTCTGCTTACAAAATTATGTGATCTATGAGGTTTCCTGATTTTATATATATTCCGATTTTCCACAACAATGTGGTTAATGGATAACGTTTGTGAGAGATTTGTCAATTCTACACGGAGTACATGGTGTATTCCATAATCTGACTCTTCTTTCATTACTTTTCTTGGTGTACCTTTATTATTTCGGATTCACTTTTTTTCTCATCAATTCTTCTCTTCTAGGAGCTTTCCCATCTAGAATTTTATTTCCCTTTACCTTACTAGGTTTTACTTACTTACTTTACCTTAGCCAGAAATCTCAACCGCTAGCTTCCGCCCCCTTCCTCCTCTACTTCATCCCTTCGCCCAGGGCGCCCTTTTCCTGCACTGCGCGACGACCGCAGCCACTTGCGACATCCGCACCCCCAGCAGCAGCCCCTACACCTCGGGCACTTCCACCCCGCCGCCCCGCCCCGCCCCGCTCCACCCTGCCCTTGTCCCTCCTCGCCTCTCCCCGCCCCTGTCCCTCCCCGCCCGCGCTTTATATTCGGGGGTTGGCGCTCGGCGGGTCGTCGCCCCCGAGAGGCGCTCGAGCCGCGAGTAACGACGCGGCGGCGGCGGAGGCGGAGGCGGCGAGGCTCTCCAGCGGGCACCGCCCCCGGCCGCTGTTGTCAGGCGCCCTCTCGCCCTGCCGAAAACGCCGAGGACCACTGGGGCCTGCTGACACGGCTCCGCCCGCCCGCCCGCCCGCTTCCCGAAAAACGACGCGCTCGGTGTTCTACCTCTCTCCCGCGCCGTTTTCCGCGCCATTGTCTCCGCGACGCCGGATACTCAAAACTAGCATTTCGCCGAGGCGCCGTAATGCACGTTCCCCAATTTGGTGCTTTGGGACATCGCTGTCCTGTCGCAATTGCCAATCTTGTATTGTTTCTATCGCACGACATTGCCATTTTATGCTCTCTGAGCCGCTGTGATCTCAATCTCACTCCTACAAATCATTATCTGTCAAATCTTACCACCTCGGGCCCTTGGGACGAGATGGTGACTGCCAGAATTTGACTCTCCATTCTATCATTTACAGACACTCCAGTACATTGTTACGCGGGCACTTTCTGTATCCATCTAGACACCCGTTTTTTGCCCCTTTTGCTTCATTTGCCCACCACTTCATCTTGTTCACCCAGCAATCCAATGTTCTAGGTGTTGCACATTATTATTGCTCCTACCACCTCTGATGATTCTGGCAACGCCTCTAATTTCCAACATCGTGTTCTTTTCGTCGAAAATCCTCATTATTCCATGAAATTTACTACTTCTAAATATCTTGTCGCATCAGACACAACCTTCATGAAACATCTGCACGGTAATCGACATTTGTACGATTCCTCTGTTGCTTCTCTAGCTACTTCTTGCCACTAATATCTTTGCTTACTCCGTCGTTTCTGCCAACGTCACCTACCCTCATCCTCCACTACAGATCTCTGCTACTCTCAAACCGCCATCTCCGTAGTTTTTGAGTCTCTTTGAGCACCTCCGTCTCTTGCAACGTGGAGCGAACACAGCGACGTCGCTGCTGAGGTCTCCATCGCCGACCCTCCCGCTGTCGTCTGAAAACGCTGCCTCGCTCTCAGCAGAGAGCACCTCCAAGGTGGGCCTTCCGCGTCGGGCTCCTTTTTTCGGCGGCGGTCTTTGCATTTTTCGCTGGCTTTGATGCTCGCTGTTAGCATGTTAACGATTTTAGGTTTTGAATATAAAGTTTTATGGCGCGACACTCTAAATGTGCTGGCGCAACCTTCCGAAACGTTTTTTGTTTTGTCGCGTCTCTGTCTCTGCGAGCTCTATCCGCTGCTAACAGGCGTATCTGATTCCCAAATGGATCGCTTGCTAATTTAATTGGACTACCCTGGGGAATGGGCGTGAAAATGTAATGAAGGTGTCCCGATATCCACGATTCCATCGGATATTTAAAGCACATCAAAATCGGGTTAGCTATTGTGCTAAAGCAAAGTGATAGTGCGAGGTAGCTTTTCCCCGTCACATAAACAAAATCCTTTCACGACCGCGGGCGGCTATGGGAGGGGCATTAGCATGCAGTACCAAATCGATTACACCGAAAGTATGAAGTGTAAATTAGCCAAACAGTGTATCTGCACGTGAAAGAATGTTTGCAACCCCCCGTGCGTCGCCGCCGCCGCTCGCGCGTTCCGCTTTCCGGTCGACGCCCCCTTCGACATCGGGCGGGCTTTTAATCATATCGAGAATTGCGTTACCAACTGCGACCAGTGTTTATAAACAGGATGAGAGGTACACTGGTACGTCGCCGCTCTGTATTTGCGCGCAGATGTCCGGTCGGGTAAATTTGCATTAATTCGCGAGTCGAATAGTAAACCGTGTCTCGCGCAGGGGTCGCTCAGCAGCAGACGAGGGCGGTGAGGACGGGAACAGACACAAGGGGTCGCGAAAGACGGAAAACTGGATGGGGGGCAGGAAATAGGTAGGGGCCGGTGCCGGGTACGGTTGTGAGTATTATCCGCGCATGTTTTCTTCATCTCTTATTTCGCTACACTTCGATTTATTTAGAGATTAATTTGACAAATCATCAGCGTGTGACAGTGACGGTGTCATCCAATGGGGTGCTTACACGTCATAACAGTGACGTTCAACCTCTCGATTGGATGACACCGTAACAACTGATTTAGGTCAACTGAATCTATGTTTAAATCCAAGTATAGATGCGAGAGGAGTAGCAGAGTTAGTAATTTCGACAACAGGACTATTATATCAAATTTTTGGCTCGTGTTTTGATGGTGTCAATTGCATGGGAGCAAACGTTCCTGTTATTATATTTTGTCAACAACGCTTCTTGATTTCTTATTATTAATTCGACTAATGTTAGCAAAGGAAGTGTGGTAGGGATTCTGGCGCTTCTAAGATTTCTTCGTCGCCATTATTCGTTTTCTGGTCTTCTGCATATAGAACAAAAAACTGAGACCCTATTCAGGATTCACAATGACCATATTGGGAGTTCTGTTTCACACTCTCCGAATACTCCTACGTTATTGTAGGTTGAATATTTCATTTAGGCAAAAGAAGATACAGTATGGTACTGCATTTGAATACAACTCGGATGTACATGTTTTACCAAACAAAATAATATGATATCAACACACTTAGATAAGTAAGAGAATGATGAATAAGAATACCTTGTAGTGTATTGCATACATTGTGTACTAGTTTGGATCAGGACACCTACCCATGAAGGCACTCTCAGCGACACCTCCATCCCGCCACATCTCACTATATTTCCTCTCTGTCTCTGTGTTCCGGAATGAAACCCTCCTCGTCCTCTGCTGCCGGATAGTGCAAAGGACCTTCTCCGTTTGTCTTTTGATACGTAGTATTGCCGAGGTACCCTGTCGGCACATCTCAGCATCAGATAGCGTTTTGATGGCGGTTATCTAGATGACGTGTTGAGAATGCAAGTGGTGAAAGTCAATTGCATGAAATCTATCAGGAGAAAGGAATTTGTATAAGTAAAAAAGGGTTTCAAATATCGGTTTAATATTTCAGCAACAGTAGTTTTGAAACACTAAGAGAGAGAGCAAAAATATAATTTTTCTCACAATAGAATTGCTAGTATTATCAAATGAAAATCCCTTAGCCCCGGTAGGTTAGGTCGAACTGAATTACACCACTTTCATTCTCTACCCCTCATATAAGTACATGTAAGTACGTATTTGACATGTGGGTCGATTCTACGACTTTGCCGGAGAGCTAACTGTGTGCCTGAGCTTAGTTTAATTCTCTCGCTTGTGGGGTACGCAGAGGCTTATCTAGGAACGGCAGACAAGGCATGGGCTTCACACGGGCTTCACTTACAGGGGCGCTATTTTACGCATACCCGGTAAAACAAAAAGAAAAACCCTAATTTGAAGTATCATAACCGGAGCGCAACTTCTGCCCTTGCCATGGACGCCTGAATACCTAGATAAGCCTCTGAAAGTAAGAGTGACATGTGGCCAACCTGACCTTTTCTTTTCGCCATAACTAGAAAACTCTACAGAAACTGAGACCGTTATTAAAAAAAACCTACATCTCTATTTTTGTTCATATTCAATAATATAATAGACATAAGAATATAAACAAGAAATTTTATGATTTGTACAAGAACAATTTCGAGCGGTGGAACAGAGTTCGCACAAACTAAGCAACCAACAAACCGTGTTTGAACGCGTGCACTTGTTCACGTCTGAGCCACCCTTAGGTGAAGAGAGAATAGGCAGAGTATGTGGTACGCGAGAGGCCGCCGCGGCGGTGGCGGCGCCTGCGGGTGCAGACAGAGCCGAAGGCGCAGGCGCAGGCGCAGGCAAAGGCGCAGGCAAAGGCGCAGGCGCTGGCGAAGACGCAAGCGAAGGCGCAGGCGAAGGCGCAGGCGCTGGCGAAGACGCAAGCGAAGGCGCAGGCGAAGGCGCAGGCGAAGGCGCAGGCGAAGGTGCAGGCGAAGGCGCAGGCGAAGGCGCAAGCGAAGGCGCAAGCGAAGGCGCAAGCGAAGGCGCAAGCGAAGGCGCAGGCGCAGGCGAAGGCGAAGGCGAAGGCGCAGGCGAAGGCGCAGGCGAAGGCGTAGGCGCAGGCGAAGGCGCATGCGAAGGCGCATGCGAAGGCCCAGTCGAAGGCGCAGGCGAAGGCGCAGGCGCAGGCGAAGGCGCAGGCGAAGGCGCAGGCGCATGCGAAGGCGCATGCGAAGGCCCAGTCGAAGGCCCAGGCGAAGGCGAAGGCGAAGGCGCAGGCGAAGGCGCAGGCGCAGGCGAAGGCGCAGGCGAAGGCGCAGGCGAAGGCGCAGGCGAAGGCGCAGGCGAAGGCGCAGGCGAAGGCGCAGGCGCAGGCGAAGACGCAGGCGAAGGCGCAGGCGAAGGCGCAGGCGAAGGCGCAGGCGAAGGCGCAGGCGCAGGCGAAGGCGCAGGCGAAGGCGCAGGCGCAGGCGAAGGCGCAGGCGAAGGCGCAGGCGAAGGCGCAGGCGCAGGCGAAGGCGCAGGCGCAGGCGAAGGCGCAGGCGAAGGCGCAGGCGCAGGCGAAGGCGCAGGCGAAGGCGCAGGCGAAGGCGAAGGCGAAGGCGAAGGCGCAGGCGAAGGCGCAGGCGAAGGCGCAGGCTAAGGCGCAGGCGAAGGCGCAGGCGAAGGCGAAGGCGCTGGCGAAGGCGCAGGCGCAGGCGAAGGCGCTGGCGAAGGCGCAGGCGAAGGCGCAGGCGAAGGCGAAGGCGCTGGCGAAGGCGAAGGCGCTGGCGAAGGCGCAGGCGAAGGCGCAGGCGAAGGCGCTGGCGAAGGCGCAGGCGAAGGCGCTGGCGAAGGCGCTGGCGAAGGCGCAGGCGAAGGCGCAGGCGAAGGCGCAGGCGAAGGCGAAGGCGCTGGCGAAGGCGCAGGCGAAGGCGCAGGCGAAGGCGCAGGCGAAGGCGCAGGCGAAGGCGCAGTCGAAGGCGCAGGCGGAAGCGCAGGCGCAGGTGGAGGCACAGGCGGCGACGCGAGACATGCGGCGCAGGAGGGGGCGGGGCCGCGCGTCGGGAGGGCGAGCAGGGCAGTAAATTTGTTTTAAATTAAGGAGCTGGGCGACGCCTGGGGCGCACGGGGCGGCGTCTGAGCAGGGGCGGCGCGGCGCCCGGGGCGGGGGCGAGGGCAGGACGCCGGCGCCGCGGGCGTCGAGACGCTACCGCCCCCGCCGCCGCCGTCGTTGGTGCGTGGCGCTCGGGAGCGGCGAGCTGTGTGGGGGGCAGCCGGCGTGAACGAGGATTGTAGGGGAAGACGACGTGATGACACGGGAGGTGAAGATTTATTGGATCGTAGAAGCTTCGAAAGTACGCTTACAGGTAACTCTTAAGGAAAGTGACTGCCCGCAGGTACGCATTTACAAGGTGCAAATCAGCGTTCGAATTACACGTAACGAACTGCTGTTGCATGAAGTTTTGCTTCCTTACACCTTTAAAACCTTTAAGTGATTTTATTCTTCAGATTGCAAATACTGATGTTGCATGGATTTTGGCGTTAACAAGACAAAGCTTTATAACAGAACGGGGACGCAGACATTTATTACCACCTGCTATAATCATCTAGTGAAGGCAAATTGAATGTGTTCGAAGACGATAGATTAGTGTCTTTGAATTAGTAACCACATCATTTCAACTCGATATAAAGATAAATTTAGTGATATGTCTTACATATGAAATGAAGATATCTTCAGAATAAAAATTTCGATTGATGTAGAGTTAAAGACCTTGCCATTGATTCTCGAATACGAAATCAATCTATCAATAAAACAAGTAATATGAAAATGAATTTTTAGATTCACGTAATTTTTCTGCTGACATTGTTGGGAACAGAAATATCTTTCATAACCACTAGAAAATATGCTATTTTAAAATAAATTAAGTTTATAACTAAGAGTTCTTCTGGAAAATTGAAGATTAATTAGTAATGGTAAATTTGAACCTCATTTAATCATCACTCGCGCACATACTTCGTTTAAAATCATCATGATTTAGGAATTCATGAGGGGGCATCTTTATTTAGAAATTTAGAAATTTTTGCAAACTGAGGCGAAACTTTTGAAAGGGCAAGTATTTTTAGAAGAAAAGTTGATGATGTCCACATCTGTCAGTAAGTCTAGAAGAGAGAGTCTAAAGCACGGAAATGTCAGTCTGTGAAAACTCATCGAAAGTTTGAGAGAGCCCGGAGGGTAGGACGGTGTAGGGCAGGGGCGGGGAAGAGGGAAGACGTCATGGAACTGAGGGCAACGGTTGCTGCGGGACGGTAAATCTCACCCGCACTAATTCCGCGCGAGCATTCATCACACGCGTCTCGCAGCGCGGCGGAGGCTGTCGGTCGCACGCCCCTTCCGATGCCATGCATCGCGGCCCTGACTCCACCCCGCCCTAGTCACCGCCTTCGCTGCTTGACACGCGTCTCCTCATCGCCGTACTGCAACTCGTCGCATACCACCCTGCCAATCCCTTCCTGCCTACCCTCTCCGCCCAGCCATCTCCACCTACTCAACTTCGCAAAGTCGCTCCGCCAACGTCGCTCCGCCAACGTCGCTCCGCCAACGTCACTCCGCCAACGTCGCTCCGCCAACGTCGCTCCGCCAACGTCGCTCCGCCAACGTCGCTCTGCCAACGTCGCTCCGCCAACGTCGCTCCGCCAACGTCGCTCCGCCAACGTCGCTCCGCCCAAGTCGCTCCGCCCAAGTCGCTCCGCCAAAGTCGCTCGACTCCCTACATCACCAATTCTTCCACGCCTTTACCCCACCAATTTCCAATTCCCGCGACCCACCACTTAACTTTTCCCACTTCCCTGTTTGTCTCCCAACTTGTTTGTCTCTTCAACATACTATTTTCCTCGTATACTCCTATTGCATTTTCCTTCCCCCAATCTCATAAGCTTCTCCCCGCGCCTTAGCACTTTCCGACGAGGTTTTCCCGTCCGCTCGCTCTCATCCCGTTTCCCTGCCCCACCGCACCGCCTCCCCCACAGACTGCTAGCACCCTCCCCCCTCCCATCGCGTTCCCGCCCAGCCGCCGGCGCCGCCTTTTTGCCCGCGGCGCCGTCGTTAATCTTGGCGGCTCTCGCGCTATTAGAAATGCGTTAAGATTCATTTGCGCCGCCGTTATTACTTGGCGACTTGTGCCTTCGCCCCTCCGTGCTAACGTTCCCTCGCTTGGCGAGTGTCTCTCTGCCTGTGCACTGCCTCTGCATTTATGGCTATCCAGTCCTTTACGAATATTTTAATGCTCTGAAAAATGATCTTGTCTTGCATTTAAAGGATTTTCTTTCGCCTACCTGTTTACCTTTCTCTCTGCATTCAGCACACGTTATCTCTGTCATTAGGGAAATCTCTCCATTCTAATCTAATGAATTTCAGTGTATTTTATATTTCATCCCTTTGTCCTTCTTCTTTCATTATTTGTAATAGCATTCTGAACTTGTATTCCAACAACATACAACTCATTCTCGTCTCTATTTCTGTTTCTTCAGCATTGTATACAATCACCTTCCACCGTTTTTATTGACTTTTCCTGAATATGACGGGGAGGTCAGTGCGCTTCGAAATATTCAATGCCCCTCAGCATTCTCTGTATTATTTTCATTTTCCGCTCACAATTCGCATACAAGCCAACACTCCCCGTGGCCCTGCCATACACATTCACAAACGACCTTCATCGACATCGTCCCTCCCTCCCCCTCCCTCTCTCTGTCTCCACCAGTCTCCCTCTGTCTCCCTCCCTCCCTCCCTCCCTCCCTCTTTCCCTCTCTCTTCCTCTCTCTTCCTCTCTGCATCTCCATCTCCCATCTCTCTCTCCTTACAATATCCATGTCTATGACAAGAGGCCACCATCATTGCCATAACCACGATCAACACAACTGTTCTCAACATTCATCTCCATTACAACCAACGTCATCGCTACCATGTCCAACACCACTTTCATCATCATCATCACACCACCACCATCACTACCAACCCTACCACTTACTCTCCCTCTCCCATCTCTGCTGCTACTACTGATGGCGCTAACTACAGTGCTACTTTTCCTCGCACCTTTCCTGTTCTCGCTTCTCATCACCTTGCTCTTGCTTCAGCCCCGGTAACTTCGGTCATCTATCGCGTTCTTCACTTGTGCCCACGTGTCGCTTGCCTCGTTCCCGATCTATCACCGCCACCGATCACCTCCACCAGCTTGTACAAGGATCTACTCACCTCAACTGACATCTCAGCCCTGCTTTCTCAGCGCCTCCGATCCGCGCAAGTGCCCATGCCTACACCGTAGCCGCCGCCCCGCCAACCCGCCGGCGCAACGCCCCGCCACCCCACCGTTTCGCTACCCAGCCCATCCGCTACCCCGCCCACACACTATGTTCCACCCACCCGCTACCCCTACCACCCGTTACCCCTCCAACCCGCTACTCCTCCCACTCGCTTCCCGGCTCATCTGCCACCACGCTCACCCGCCACCTCGCCCACCCGTCCACACCATCCACCCGCTCACTCGCCGCCCACCAGTATTACCCCCTCCCCTCCCCCGCCTCTGCCCCTACTGCCGCGCGCTACGGCGGAGCGCTGGGGAGGCAATTAACAGAGCAACATGTGTTGGCCCTGTAATGCGCCTGGGGCGGCTGGCCCCGGCGCAGCCCCGCATAGCCCCCCAAACCACGCTCAGCCTCGCCTCGCCTCGCCTTGCCTTGCCTTGCCTTGCCTTGCACAGCGCGCGCAGCGAGCCCCCGGCGGCACGACGCGTCTAGCCGACCACCCACCCCACCCACACGCCTCACCCGAGGCGGCCAGAAGAGCAACGGAACGTGCGCACGCTCCTTAATTGACGAGGCGACGCCCTGTTACTTGGTGCGTGCCCGCAGTATTACAATTGCGTCCGGCCGGAGAATTTGAGAACTCGAAGAATGTCAAACCGCAGCGTTGCTTTGTAACAGTAGATATTAAGTTACACGATGTGGTAATGTATATTCTGTTACTCGAGGTGTCGAGGTTGTGGCAGGTAAACGTCACTACGCCTCATTTTAAATATTACAATAGATATTCTGATCCTCCGCGAATGCATATAAATATTTAATATGCCTGCTCTGATCCTTCCCGTCTGTTGTTATAAAGTACTACATATATTTATTGCCTCTGTAACACATAAGCACATCACTCTGACCCTCCTTGAAATATTTACACTACATATTCGCGCTGTCTCTCTCCATCTCCCTGCCTCTTTCTTTACCTCTATCCCTGTTTCTCTCTCCCCTTTCTCTCTTTCTTTCTCTCTGAGAATATAAAATTTAGTGTCGAGAAATGTATGTTTTAGTAGACTCTGATACCACCTGTGTAGGTTTAGGTTTTTCGAAACATTTGATTTACTTATATTATGCGGGTGGTGTGGAACTGGTATGGCTACGTTACTTATTAAAAATAATGTCTCAGTTTCTACATGAAAGCAATGATATAAAGCGTTATATTCTCTGTTTAACTTGCTAACTTGCCACAATATGTTACATTTAACTTGTAATTTGCTAATGTTTCATTACAGTATTTATAACATTTGAATGGGGAAATCCAGAACCGTATAAGTGACATTTTATAAATTCTGAGAAAAACGTGTTTATTTTAGGTTATAATTTAGTTGCAATATATTTTCGTTGTTTTAATGAACAATTGAAATGCCGTGGTTTTAATGATGAAACAAAGCACCACGACTTTACAGTGATATTGACTTAAAAAATAGATTTATCATAATTTGTGAAAGGTCACTTTTACCGTTCTGGTTTTCACCCATTCATTTGATTAGTAAGAATTGTATCAAATTTTAGACCTATTATTTGAACTTTAATCTACAATAATCTTGAAACTATTTAACCGTTAGTCAGTGTTCTTAAAAGAATCTTCCTGCTTTTTCTTTGGAATTTTTTCATATAAAACTCAAGTGCTATAATGAAGCTGTTAATAGCGCGTGTGTTGTAATTGAAATTACAAAAGTATTCGCGTGAGTGCGAACATTTGTATGATGATGAAGTATGATAGGATGATTTGTCACGGCATTTCAATTGTTCATTAATCCTCGAAAATACATTGCTACTACAATATAGAATAAAATAAACACGTTTTCTCAGAATTTATAAAATGTCACTTACACCGTTCTGGTTTCCCGTTGATCGATAAAATATTTAGAGGCTGCTATTCTGCTGAGCTTTTGACTGTTTAACGCTTAAAATTGAACTTCTCTGTTGCTTAATCATTCTGGCTAGAAGTTCTTATTCGTGTATACTTCAAGCAATATCCTGTTATGTCCTTTCTTTACTAACACTTTGTAAATTGGTGAACTACCATCCACATTGTTAATTTAATTAATATTGGTGAGATACACAGATGTAAAAAATGCCCAGATTTATAATTTTTCTCTCCCCAAGATAACGTTTGATATTTCAATGATAACACCAGTGGGTGACGACAATTTCTTTTAGAAAGGTTATGATCATTATTTTGTTGATCTATAATTCTGGAAACATTGTCATTTTTACGCCGTGTATTCAAACTTAATCGTTTTATTTTGTGCAGAAGCTCTTCATTTCTTACTTTTATTTTTAGGCATATTTTTGTAGGAGGATTTCTCCGTTTTTTTTCTGTCGTCCATTATCATATCGTTTATCATTTACCTTTGTGATGCCTCCGGCACAAACAGCTCCCTCTTTGGCTTTGCTGCAGGGCAGTTCATCTCTTCACCTCTATTTATGGCTGCATAAAATATGAACCTTAGTTATATTATTGAATTGGACCACAGACGACCTCTGAGCACAGTGGTTAGGCAGGTAGTCTTCAACTTCCAAGAATCACTTCCCAATGGATATATAGTGGACAAAGTGTTTTCCTCCCATGTTTTGTCGGGTTATACTCTTTCTCGTAATTCCATCACTTCTTTATAATTATTCAACCCCGCCATCTTCATTTAAACATTCATTCATTTACACTATTGACTTGGTTCCTGGTGAGCCATCGTAGAAGTTCTTCTTGTGGTATCTTCGTTTTAATATGAGAATAAGTCGCATAAAAAACTAAGGTAGCTTAGTAATGTCATGATTTCATCGTATGAATGGAAAGCACCTAAACAATGTACGTCACAAAATTTGGATAATTGTGTCACGTACATAAGTTATATAGGTAACAATCAGGCATCTAATTCATACGGTAATTACATGTTAAGTTAAAAGCTATATTTTCACACTTGAAACCATCAAATATTTTAATGGAGAATGACATGAAAATGGCCAAAACCTACATTTTTTCTAGTTTGGTGGAAATTGGACTTAACTCGTCTCATTTCATTGCCTTACATCTTCTTTTATATATGTACTCTCGTTTTTTATCTCTAGCAATTAAATTTAAAATAATTGCAGAAGTAGTAAAATGAATACATATTTATAAAATTTCAGAATTGCATTTCTATTAATGTATCATGGTTTAGAAATAACTTATACAAGATACAGATAAATGAATAAATGAACTTTGTAGGTACAGGTCAATTTGCAGCTCTTTCTTTCTGAATTTGATTTTCCAAAATGAATCAAATGAATTTGATTTGATCCCCGATTTTGAATTAAATGACTTTAATTAGAGTTGAACACTTTCAGATTATTTTAATTGTTTGCACTTATCTCATACGTGAGTTTCCTTGTAGACATGGTCTTTATCACAGTGAAAATAAATAGGTGACATATTTCAAACGTGAAGAAGAATAGCGCATCACAACTAATACGGATCGTCCCCTATATGGATACATTCCTCGTAATCGGTATACTATAAACATTATGCTGGTATGTGATTTTAGGATAGTTTGGAGATAGTCTAATGTAAAGTAGATAGTGAAAACGTTTTATTTAATTTACAAAATATATTCTAAACTAGTTGTAAGCGTTGAACTTTCACGATTAATTTCAAAATTTGATTTGGTTTGTATCCATTTCCGGTAAGCTTTCATTCACTTATTTCCTCTCTCAAGTTGTGAAAATTACACAGTGATTGACCTTTTGTACTTACACCATGGGCCATTTGAAATCTTTCTCACCATGCGTGCCCCCGAGCCAGTGTTGCCAGAATTGGGGGACTTTTTCCCCTTCAAATGAAGAAAATATATAGTTTTTGCGTAAATGTGAAAAAATAATTTGGGTAAATTTTTTAGCGAAAATTTTTAGTGAACTGAAAAATGAAATGTTCGCTTTTGATCCTTCTGATAAATGAAGATGCAAATAATTCAGTTTATTAAATAATGTAATCGTAAAAATTATGTATTTTTACATTTTTGTTTTAAATTTTGTTACAAATTCAAAATATCATGCATTGATTCAGAGTAAGAGCTTTCAACTTAATTTTTTGTCGTGTGATTATGAATATACAAGGTAATACGTTTCACCTACGGAAACTCTCCACCAATTGCATCATACCTACATTGTAAAAAAATAATTCTTTACCCCTATTCTCATAAAATTTTACTTCAAATCATTTTTTTATGAATAATTGCAAAATACTCGTTACGATGGCTGGTATAATCTAGGCCATCTGCTGAGCATCCCTCGATGTCGCTTCTGTGAAAGGCGCTGCGCCAACAACACAAGTGCTCCGGTCAGAGCAGGTACACTTCTGTGTGATATCTGATCCCAACCTAAAGAGTTTCAAAAAACTTGGCGTTTTGCCGTTGTACATACTAATAAAATTAATGTTGTCCTTCTGTAAAGGCAAAACACTGAACATATACGGACCTTGCTAGTTGATCTGGAAGAATCCGTAAAATCTCTTATATCAGTACAATATCCCGAATGACTGTGGTGAAGTGTTTACGCGGGTGAAACTGTGTATCGAAAACAATTGATCGGAGAGAACCGGAAAGAAAGAAATGGATATAAACAGAAACCCATCCTTTGACACTTGGGGAAATTTGATTTCCTGTGGGGGTAGGAATTCTGTGCAACGTTTGGGGTGGTGCCTCCCAATCCTCGTAGCAACACTGGCTTGCTCTAGCCTTTAGGGAGCGTCATGTCGTGAGGTGAGGTGAGGTGAGGTGAGGTGAGGTGAGATGAGGTGAGGTGTGTTGCGCTGCGCAGGTGGGCACGCCGGACTCCCTGGGCGACTGCGGGCCGCCCGAGTACGAGCGCGTGCGCATCATGCAGGTGAACGGCGGCGCCACGCCCAGCTTCGAGGAGACCATCCACCGGGTGAGTATCACGCGCATACACGCGCGCGCATGCGCTCACGCTTACACACATTGGCGTACTTACACTCCCGCGTACTCACTATGTGTTTGTACGCGCGAGTGTGTATACGCGGGAGGATGAGTACGCATGTGTGTGTACGCGCGTATGTGTGTAAACATGCACTCTCGCGCGTACAGAAACGCTTGCATACACATACTCACACCTACATGATCACGCGTACATGCACTCACAGAAACACACACACACACACACACACTGACATTCAAGCCCAAGGTATGACCTCGGGACCAAATGTTAAGAGGGACCAAATAGTAAGATAAGAATGGGGCTCCAAAACAAAAAAAAAAGCAAGATTATAGCAAATCAATAAAATAAAAAGACGTTCTTGCAGATCCACAATATTTAAGTGAGCAAAGTGACGAAAACAAGAAGAGGATAAGTCTCATTAATAAACTAGTATGGAAGGCTCGTATTACCAAGTGTTTTCGTTTGTTTGTTTCCTTTTTTCGTTGTTTAATTTTTGTTTGCTTTCTCTTTTGATTTGTCCTTGTTTTCTTTGGTTTCATTATAGTTTGAGATTTTGTTTGACGACATGCTTTTCTCGTAGCGTTTTGTTTTTGTGTTTTTGTTTGTTTCTTTTTGTTTTGCTTCATTTTCATTTGTTTCTTCTGTAATTATTTGATGTCTCCCAGACATCGAAATTCAGACACGTTTGTTCGATGCAGCTCTGCACTCACAACTATGCTGTTCCAAATATTTGAGAGGAACGTTGAAACAACACGACGCACGTCGTTTCTTTATCTTGGGATGAAGAAAACTGAGTGAGGACATGATAGACATTTCTGATTCGGAGAATCTTTCTTATAATCATTCTCAAGGTGTAAATTTCTCTGTGACGGTGGATATCAAACGAGTTAGGTTAATGCTCGCTATCTGTTCTTTCCAGTATTCCCACTAACGTCCCTTTCCTCCAGTTACCAGCAGACTTTCGCAGATAACATATGACTCCACAATGCCCACTAAGCAATCTTCCCTAAAGGCATTCATTTATGAGATGCAAAGTGAATACCTGCTCACACCAAACAGAGTTGCAAAATTAAATGGAAGCCAACATGAATTTAAAAGTACGAACTAAATATCATCGTAGAGACGTTTAATATCGCGATATGCATCTAGAATATATTTTCCCGCTGATATCTGCGCCGTAATCGGAGCACAAAGGAAGGAAAACGGGCGCATTAAGTTTATGGAGGAGCGCCCGTTGCGCGGCAATTGTTTACGAGCGCAAGTGCAGCGCGGCGCGCAATCCGAGAGGCGAGGCGGCGGAAGATTTGTCGAGCAACATGAATCTCGGGCGATTCCGGCGAACGTGTTTACGAAATTACAGCGAGAAAGAATGCATCTCCAGGGAGCCACACACTGCGGCCGCGACGTCTTCGTTTACGGGAAGCGGCCGCCCCGCGGACTTCCCGCAGTGTCGCGCATGCGCAGCCGTCACGTGGTGCGAAGGACGTACGTAGAGCTCGTCAAAACGCCTGTCAACGTTCGTAGTTAATACATTATTTTACTGGGGTTGGGAAACGCACTAGAGAAATAGGAGGCAATGAAAGGTAGTCCCTTAGCTAGAATTTGCTTACGTAGAGAGATAAAGAACTATGTTAGACGGATTATTTATGACTACGCTGGCGAATACGGAATATTTTATAAAACACAGTTACGAATTAATGAGACATCTTCTGATATAAGGAAGTTACTGCTTTCCTTTCTTTATGGTATTTGTTTTGACATTAAATGTAGATTCACTTCACTTAATATTTTCAATTATCATAAGACATACAAGATGAGCTCGTGAAACATAACTTGGTATGTTATTTATTTTATTAGGAGCTTTATGCTCTTAGTTCTTCCACTAGTTACAAGATTGTTTGGTGGTGACAACGATCCTAATATCCTGTATTTATTTTGACGGTGTTGGAGTTTGTACATTTACCCTTGACATTAATAAAATATTAATAATGTATTGATATGCGACAGAATTGCAAATTCAACAAGCAATTTTGCACTTTCTTTGCACACTACAAAATAGAAAGTGCTGCACTAAGCCATTTTCATCTGTCGAGTTTACTTAACTGCATGAAACAAAGATGGTGGAGGATCTAATGTGAATGCAGAAGGAGAATGAGCTTCATGTGGTAAGAAAAAGTTAATATTAAAATTATTTAGTTAACGTAAATTAGAAAAACAGAACTGGAATAGCACAAGCTTATAAATTTAAAAGTAATTTTTCACAAGTATATATTTGATAAACTAGCATAATCATATTTTGCCACAATTCTGTCTTGTACTAAACGTCTCAATTTGTTTTTGTTCAGAAACTGTATTGGTAGTTAACATTGTAAAGAAATTGACTGACGTTTAGTATCGATAAAATGAAGTGAAAATATCGAATGGTTATATTTACATGTGACGGAACACAAGACTCTTTCGTTTGTTAAAAAAGTCATGTTTTACTATTTTGTTTGTAAACACTTTCTCTGCTCACGATAACTGAATTTAATTTAGGGCCACCTCCAACCGCTATTACGAGTATTACTTCACGTGCTCTAAAATTCAACATAGTGTGAACCGTGCAATTGAATTCGCTCCTCATACAGTTAATTTAATTTCAATGGGTTTCATTCAGTGTTCCAATGAACATTACAAGAATCGAACAATAATGTTTTTACAGCGTACTATAGCTAGAAAAGTCAAACATTTTAATGATCATTTACATTCTTTCTGAATTGAAAATGGAAGGGCCACACGTCGAAGTAAAGTGCTTGTGTGATTTATAACTCCCTTTTTATTTACGCCGAAGAGTCACAAGAGAATCATACGTGTTTGACGATTTCCTTTTTGCAAATTACAGAATTTGCTCAATGGGAACTTTTCCTTTGTTCCCGGAATGTCCGATAAATCAAAGCCAATGGCTGACGCTTTATAGAATCTCGGAAATATGATCGTTTACTTGTCCGCAAGCTACTCCATGCTCTTCTATTGTGCCCGAGAAATATTTGCTTACGATCGAGGACTACAAAGAAATATAAGTTATAGGATCTCTTTTCATCGGAATTTTCGGGGTACTCACAAAATAGAAGGCCCATTTTCTCTCGCGTACAATATTATTAATATTTTATGCAATTCGTACACACTCCTGCAGTCTTGTTCGCCTGAGTAAGGGTTGGTATGGATTAAATATTTAATGTATAAAACGTAGACAACTACTTTATATACAAATTCTTTCTAGCAGAAAAAGTGAACTGTGTCAAAGAGTAATAAAATACTATTGAATTGTTTAGATGAACGTAATGTTCACATGTTTTATTTGAAAACATTTCTTGAATAATATTTACAATTTAAAGTAGTGTATATGTTACCGCTGTAGTCCGAAATACGCTAATGGATAATTAGCACATTATACTGCATTAATGGATAAAGTTGTACTAATGTCTATGCATAGCTTACTTATTTCGGACTACATCCGGGAAAACGTTAATTTTAACCATGAGGAAATAGCTAAAGTGAGGTGATGTGCGAGTGTGAGAAGTATTTTGGCATAAAAATGCTTTGAAAAGTATGTATTGCGCAGATTTGTAGTAGTTTTATTGTAAAACATGAAGACCGGAGCCTCATCGCCAACTCGGAAATGAATGGCGGAGCGTCAGCTGAGATATTCGTAGAACACTGTGATGTAAATGTAAATTGAATTGACAGTGATCATCTGGGACGCGATTATCCAATCGTAAACTTCATTACAACTTAAATATTGAAGCTCCCGATTAGATAACCGTGTCGCGTCTTATCAAAAGGCAATTCGCACCATTCTTGTAAATTTTAGTATCATATTATGTTAGGTTAGGTGATATTGTCTAATACAGTGGAAATCGACACTTGGTCTCTCAATGCTCTTAAAAGCACAAATACACACACAAATACACATACGAGTAACAATTAACAAGTAAATATATGTAATAAAATCAGGAAAAACTGTTTTTTCTCTTTTTCATCAATTTCTTTATGTATATTAATTCCTGTCTCTTTTCTGACTGCGATAGGACATATGAACATTAACCGGCTATCTCCCGAATTAGCCAGTTTCAAACTTACGACAAAACGTATTTCATAAATAGTTATTGTCGCAAAGAAATTGAGGCGCTCAGGATAACAACGGCAGATCCCAATCGGCCTCGCATTTGCTGTTAGAAGTATGACTGTAAACTCATGCCATATAACATATATCATCCTAAAATATCAAATTAATTGGGAGATATGTCACAAAGCCTGAAATTCCACCTTCAAAAAATTGTCCGGAGTGTAAGTGAACGTGAACGAAAACAAGAAAAGTCATTTTTCTCACACCGAACTTCGGTTGGGAGCTGCCATTATTATTATGAACGCATTAATTCAATTACTTTCATTGTGTGGTCTGAGTGTGTGGTCTGAGTGTGTGGTCTGAGTGTGTGGTCTGAGTGTGTGGTCTGAGTGTGTGGTCTGAGTGTGTGGTCTGAGTGTGTGGTCTGAGTGTGTGGTCTGAGTGTGTGGTCTGAGCGTGTGGTCTGAGCGTGTGGTCTGAGCGTGTGGTCTGAGCGTGTGGGCGGAGCGTGTGGGTGGAGAGTGTGGGCGGAGAGTGTGGGCGGAGCGTGTGGGCTGAGCGTGTGGGCTGAGCGTGTGGGCTGAGCGTGTGGGCTGAGTGTGTGGTCTAAGTGTGTGCTGACGTCGCGCCGTGTCGTTGCAGCTGAAGGTGCAGGAGGCGCTGCGCAAGCGCGAGCGCTTCCACCAGGAGCACGAGCAGCTGCTGCGCGACCTGCGGCGCGGCCTGCTGCAGCTGCGGCCCGCGGGCGCGCGCGACGACACCTACATGTACGACGAGGAGGCGCGCGCGGCGGGGGCGGCGGCGGCGGCGGCGGCCGCGGCGGCGGGGGGCGGCGGCTGCGGCGGCGGCGGGGGCGCCGGCCCCACGCACTGGTACGACGAGCCGCCCTACGAGAGCGATCCCGAGGACTTCCTCATGGGCGGCCAGCCCGCGCCCGCCGCCACCATCCAGAACGGCAGGTGGGTGCCAGGTGCTGATTGGCGGAGCTAGTGTTTTGCTTTGTTGTGAGAAGGGTTGTTAAGAATATTTAAAAGCCTCATGCTTACATACAACCAACAGATGTCTTTATTAATTGAAATTACAAACAGTAGTATTGAACTCATTTAATCAATTTATTAATGAAAGAAATCAAATATCATGCAAAGAGTCTAACATCATTACCACAGCCTCTTGCTAATATCTTCCCAATTCAGTTTGTTCTCAGTTACTGTTTTTCTTTTCATAGCTGAGTTATTTTGCGCCAAGTTCCCCAGTCTATAGAACACTACACTTTCCCTTAAATTGCTTTGTACCAAAATTCTGTTATTATTTTCTGTGTCATTTCACATTTATACTGTCAATAGATAATTTTGCATAGAATTTTGACACGACGTATACTTTAGCATGGATTATAAATTAGCGCATAATTATTTCTAAATTTTGTAAGGAAAATATTACAAATCATTGACGTAAATTAATTTTGTAGCATCGTAATGTTAAGTTGACCAAGCATGTAAGAAAATCAAAATTTTACACTATTTTTACTCAACAAAATACTAAATGCATAAACAACATAGATTTTTTATTGTTGCCATTTATATTGGACGCGTGGCTATAGATGTAACTTGAAGGAAAACACTCTAAAGGCATAGCTTTTCTCTGAAGGTGTAGATGAACAGACCCTCTGTGTGGGTTCTCTGGAGTTGAGAAGACCTCTGAACGTGGCTTTTTGGAGCTACGAAACGATCAACTAATGCGCATGCACCTACGCGTGTTCCTATACGTGTAACCCTGTACTGTTCTAATGATATTAACAGTCAAATATACCGAACTCACGGCACAACATGTCCAAAGACAGAGAGGAAGTTCACGGAGGCAACCGATGGTAAGGGAGGGAGTACAACTGCAAAACAAAATTATGATGCATGCACAGTGGTTCTGAGCTGTTGAAGTTATCACAATGCACACAGTCCCGACGAGCCCCCCTTATCTAGTAAATTAATTTGCGGAGTTACATGAATGCTCCTCGGCGAAGTATACTTTAATTACGCATAATTACACGTCTATTTTCATAGTAATTTTCACACATCATACGTCTAATTACGTCCCGTCACGTATCTAAAGTTTTTTTCTTGTTAAGACGATGCTTCTTAGCTTTCTTTTGGGGAACAGGAGGGCGCGTTTAGAAGATCAGGTTAGTCTTCTCACCGAAGCTGGCGGTCGTTGTTTTTATTTAGGTATTTTATAGATGTAAATGCAAAATTACTTCACTTAACATTTAAAGCTTCCAAAAGACAGCTATGAACTAATCGTACAGGATTACACGTTTATATATTTATTTCGTGAAGGGCTTCACCGTGAGGAGCATAAATATTACCCAGTTCTCCTAAGGGGTACCAAAATGCCCATGAACCGCCTCTGACCATTTGTTTGAGAGGTTGCTTACGAGATCGCTTGTAATGAAATCTGCAAGTCATCTGATCATACAAAAGCCCTCGGGCGCACTGCGTGTCCATGAAAGTTGCCCCAAAATATTTATCATTTCTAACTATTCGCTTTTCAACAGAGCAGGCGTTTAAGAACACTCTTTTCTCAGCATTCGTACGCACACAATGCAGTAGATTTGGTTGAATTGAAAGGGTTACTCGTAGAACTATGTAACCTCAAACATCTTCGCCCCCAGGGGAGATGTACTAGGGCGCAGGAACTCACGAAATCCCGGCCGCGGAGAACGCCCATAACGGGAGGCGGCACGACGTTGTAAAAATGTAACGCCCCATGTGGGCTGCACGTACTTCACAACTGCTGTCGTTGTTTACTCATTAGGGCGTTACGACTTCCTCTCGTGCTCTTGGTAATGAACGGAACCTACTGGCGGCAGTTGTGGCAAGTTTTTATGGACTTCATGAGCGCAGTCGCAGATTGAGGAAGAAATTGTAAAATGTTCGTCCTCACGTTCGGCGGTCGTAGGGCAACAGACGTTTAGAAGTGTTTTCTCCAGCCACCGGTTGCTAACTGTAATTTCTTGGTAAAACAATGAAGTTAGGACAACTTGCGTTGTAGGAAATTAACTCATTTACACGGTTTATTCTTAAATGAGTGAGGATTATTAATTTCACCGCCTTGTAAATATTGAATAATTTAATTGTTTATGATGTTTCACGAATTATTTGCTTACAAATAATTCTAAATCAATTTAATTATTTCAGAAAATATAATCGAAATTATTAAAACAATCTTATTTGAACGTACCTAACTTAATGAAAAGAAACTTCAGCAGCCGTATGCCAGCCTCACACTAAATGTAAGGCACACAATCTTAATTAATACATTACTTATCTGCTGATGCAATACGAATAATATACAAACTTTTACATTTCTTCCTTATTAGTAGCTAAATCAATTAATTCAATTAATTTTACAGAACAAATTGTACTACAGTAAACCTCGTTACCAAATTAGTGAAAACTTTTAAGCTTTAAGCTTGAATAGTCCCATGTAATCTAAATTAGGGAAGCTTAATTCCAGTTGATCCCTTCTAATCCAAGTATAGCGCGGTGCAGCTGGCTTCCAACCGCCATCTAAGACGCAGAGTGCTGGACTCAACACAAACCTCTTTGAAAGGCTCGCATAAGTTATGGATTCCTTCTTTTAGAAGAAGTATTGATAAATTCGACAAACTGGAAAACTTCAATAACTCTTGCTCATTAGTTGCAATCCCTCCTAATCTAATTAATTTTACCCCACTTGCGAATAGTATGGGATGGCTCACATGCGTGTTAATGTAAAACGTTTTAACCCCGCGTGAGCGCGCCTAATCCAGAGGGCGTCAACCCAATCCCATCCAGCGCCGCCTCTAATCCAATCGCGCGGAGTGCAGGTGCAGCAAAGGGCGCGCGCTGTGCTCGCAGGGTGTGCTTCACGCTGAACCTGCGGCCCGAGGCGCGCGGCGAAGGGGTGATCTCGCTGCGGTCGGCGGGCGACATCTCCCTGCCCCGCGACGGCGTGGGCGGCGTGGGCGTGGGCGGGGCGCGCGGCGCGCGGCGGGGCCTCCTGCTGCCGCCCGCGGGCGCCTTCCCCGGCGCCATCATCCCGCTGGGGCGCGGCGACCGCGAGAGCGGAGACTACGCCAGCTCCGACGTGCAGAGCGTCGGTACGTAGACGGCGACGCGGCGCCACGGGCGGCAGAAGCCAATTAGACGAATGAATTGAGGCGTCCAGTGAGAGAGGAGCTAATCCAGAAAATTCAAAAGGTCCATATATTGACAGATTCAATGTGTTTGTAATCGAATACTTTCGAAGATCCATATTGTGAATTTTGTGGGTGAGCTCCCTTTCTTACTGGATGCCTCAATTAGGAAATGTTCACGGGATTTGGTCGGGTGAGTAGAAAAATTCAAATTAAAACATTGGTTTGCCAACTTTTCGGATTATTTTATTCTATCCTCAGGGATGGTGGAAAAAAAGGACGAAGAGAACGTAAATATAAAGAAACATTTACCCATACTACTAACATGATATGTGAAATGATACAAGATCTTTAGTAAGACGTCTACGTTGGAGCCCTAAGAATGGAATAAAATATTCTAAACGACGGCAAACTTGTGTAATATTAATTTTTCTACACGCCTGACCAAATCCCGTGAATATTTGCTAATTCTATATCATGGTCATGAATTTTACAACAGCCAAAAGAACTGAAATAGCGGACCGGCGTGTACTTTTGTTCACGCTTGTCCGTTTTTTTCTCGTTCGAAAGATTTGCATTGCTTCTCGAAAATTGTTCTAATGACCTCGTTTATTTTTTAGATCGTCAGTGCACAAAAACGTGGAAACATTTCAATAATTGTCATTTTTTATTTTAATGTAAAAAAAGTTTTATTCATTGATGTTTTCTGTGGACCTTAGCTACATTTGTCAAATGAATGTATCATCCATGGAGTGGCGGTGTTCTGACTCCGCTGGATGATAACTGGCGCCGACCTTCACGTCACCAATTATGTGTAGAAAATAGTTTTATTTTTTAAGTAAAAAATTCATAAAGATAACTTTCAAAACACACGGTTTATACAGTAACACTTCATTAGCCGCGAATCAAACGGCTCCTCTCAGGAAAAAAAAACAATTCCCTCAAAATGACAATTTTTCAAATATATCTCTTCCTTGCGCATCGACGCTGTATTAAATTCATATAATAAATGATGTTCGTGTCTTTATTGAGAAGTTTGTGTAACAATGATAATTGTATACATCGTATCGCAATAAGATATAAGTCTTTCTAGTTTTGGCGCCAGAGTAGACTGCTCACGCCCTTGCGTTGCAGGGTCGCGCCTGTCCACCATGTCGATCGAGACGAGCCGCTCCGAGCAGCCCGAGGCGGCGCCGCTCTCCTCGCCCTCCTACCTGCCGGCGGCGGCGGGCGGCGGCTTCCGGCGACTGGTGAGTGCCACTTCCGGCCTGGCTCCCTCCTTCTACTGTTCATCCTGTGGTTGTTGTTGTGTTCGGGTGTATGGATTAGTTCAACTGTGCGAGTGTGAAAGCGAAGAAAATGGAGGGAAGGATGTAGCTTATGAAAACGTCCGTCTTTTCTTAACCCACTTTCATTATCTTAGTCGAACTTGTCAAAACTGAACACTAGTGCTCTAATAAACTATGGCCTCCTCCTTAACGACCACCAGCATCAATCTGTCACTTTTCGAGAGAGAAGTAGTCAAAAATTATAGTACGAGTCGTACGAAAATTATAATGCATTGGAATTTTTACTAAGTGGATAAAACCTTGTAAGATACTTCTAACGTATCATCTTATTACCATACTCGATTGGTTATCAAAGTCGGCCTAACACACTTCTGATAAATCTGCAGTCTCGAAGTGTAATCAGATGACTTATATATAAGATAAATAACTATTAGATTACTCAATTTCACTATAAAATATTTCTTTTATTCACCACCTTCATAGTAACAATATATTCTAATTTCGTTTCACATTTTATTCTTGATGTTGCTGTGTTTCTGTGTGTGTGTGAGAGCGAGCGTGCGCGCGCGCATGTGTAATGATTATTGCATGCCTGGTAGTGATGGAGTGAATGCAACAAATATATATGTTGCAAAATAAAAAGAAGGATCTTTTATTTCGAAGGGGGCTATAATTTCATTGTAAATGAACATTATTTATGTAATTCCCTGTCTTTTTATATTCATGGTGTTCAAATTACGGAACTTCATTTCTTTCCATCTGTACGTTTACAGCCATCTTTCTTCTAAAATTAGTGGTTCAGGAATCCAACACGTCATATTTTTAAATCAAGGTTCGTTACTCACGAAACCTATTTTTTGAGACAAACGTAGTGTTCATTTCCTTCTTTCGGATACGAGACGATTCTTTTAACAAGTGAAACCGGAAGATGCTCTAGTGCCTCAATGAGACGTGTGTGTTGTTTTCTTTCGCCAGTATGTGTCGGGTCTAAGGGGAGCACTTTCTTGCCCGCAGCAGCAGCGGCGGCGCGACAGCGGCGGCGCGTCCCCCGGCCACAGCTCCGGCGACGACGGCGACCCGCGCACCGTGCACCCGCACGTCACAGTGCACGCGGTGAGTAGGCGCGCGGGCCACGCGCATCCGTCGCTTAGCAAGGTGTGGTTCACACTGTTTGGTTTGTGTGTCGATGCCCTATGTCGATATCGTGTCCCATCAAGAACTGAATGTCTATCGAACATCACCACGCGACTGCGGAGCCGGGCTGGTATTTGACAGCTCTTGCCAGTGACCCTCTTGCCAAACGATCGGGTGGGGAGAGACGAAAATGCAATATTTCACACTGCACAAACGCAGAAGATAGATAACGGGGTCAATGAAAGTTTTTGCCTATGTACCCTGAGTCTAAGTGGTCAGGGCTCGGCGCTAGCTTGTGTCAAAAATCTCGTATATCTCTCTGGAAGGTTGGCATACCAACATGAATTCGAGTCCTAGTGAATGTCACTTTCTCAGCCTGAGATGGGGGTGAGACAAAACTTAAGTCATAATCATTGTAGTGGGTGTCGCCGAAGAGTGTCACATTATAAGAGAAAGATGAGCGTAAAGGTACTGAAAAATGAATTATGTTTTTAACATTACACTTTATTATTATTGATATTATCATTCTTGTTATTATTATTGTTGTTATTATAGTTATTATTATTGTTATTATTATTGTTTTTATTATTGTTATTATTATTGTAATTGTTACTTTTGTTGAAGTACAAAACTTGCGTAGCATTTTTTTTCTAGAATTATCTATTACTTGTAGTATGTGTGCTAAGAATGAACATGCGTTTTATAAATAACTAAATATCATGAGTAAAAACTATCACGAGCGTGGTGTGTTTCGCAGACTGAGTCGGGCGCCGCGCCCACGGGGCTGCTGGTGGGGCGGCAGCGCGCCCCGCGCCAGGACCCCGGCGGTGGCGGCGGCGGCGGGGGCGGCGGGCGGCGGCGCGGGACGCGGCAGCGCGGCCCGGGGGCCGACGGCGCCGCCTCCGAGGCCTTCCCGTCCGCCAGCTCCGCCGAGAGCCTGCCCAGCGGCTCGGGCTCCAGTCAGTATCACCAACACAATCACCTCCCTCAACACTGTTGACACCAAGAGTGCAACCACCGCCGTCAGCACGACCATCACCGTTAGCACTATCACCCCGAAGAGTACAATCACCACCGACAACACAATCATCACCGTCAACACAGTCACCACCAAGAGTACATCACCATTGTCAATACAATCAGCACAAAATGTACAATCACTGTCAACACAATCACCAACAGGAGTACAACCTCCACTGTCATTACAACCATCACCGTTAAAACAATCACTCCGAAGAGTACAATCACCACCGACACCATCACCACCCTTAACACAATCACCACCTCAAACGCTGTAAACAGACGAACATCATTGACGAACTGAATGCTATCAACACCAACAACACCATCACTCTTATTATCATTGAGAAAACATATATTACATATCTTGTTTCGCTGCAATTATTGTGTCGTTTTCACATCGTACTGCAATCTTTACTTACGTGGTAAATTTCAAATCAGATTCCGCAATATATTTTAAACAATAGTTTTCTGTGTTGAATTCTTTTGTTAGATGTTGCTTAGTTTATTGTAAAACGTAAATATAAACGTGCAATTTTTGTAAGCCAAGAATAAAACGCGAGTTTTGTAAGCAGTAGCATTTTGAGTCCGAAACTAGTATAAAGTTACGAAAGATAAAGGGTAAATGACTTGAAATTAAATAGGGATGTGTGAATTCATAAAGAATGAAAAAAGTTTTTATTGGAAATTCTTTAGCAGGAACTTCCTTATTGGAAACCGGAACTTCATTATTAGAAATTCTCATAAAACAATAAAATCGACACGAGAAAGAAAACAGTAAGAGATTGAAATGTTTTGTTTAAGGATGCGGTTAATACCAGAGTGCCACAATTGCGCTTACGTGGGAGAAGGGGAAGGGGAAGTTAGCGCCCATCTTCGCATGGTCAGATAGAAGCTGGACAGCAGGCATTGACTGCCTCAGTCTGCTTCCCCGCCGATTAGCCCACTCTGGCGCTAAAGCCCCATTCACAATGCAGACATAAACATAAGCATGGCGTTAACATAAAAGTTAGGACTACGTCCATATGCGGACTCACTCACTTTGCGTTCGCATAAGCTTAACACGTAAGACGTAACTTAAAAGCTTGCAAGCTTCAAGCTTCTATGCTTATGCTTAAGTAAGACATAAGAAATGAACCAATCACATTACATTAACTCAGAAGCGGGAATCGAAATTGATAGAAGAACTAACATCATATAAGCCGATATCTATTCTCACATCCAACCAATAGTAAACTAGAATGTCTTACTTAAGCATAAGCACAGAAGCTTGCAAGCTTTTAAGTTAACGTCTTACGTGTTATGCTTATGCGAACGCATTGTGAATGAGTCCGCTTATAGACTCATGGAGTTACGGAGCCAATAGACACTCTTATTTTGCTTACGTATGTGTTATACATTTGTGAATACTTGAGTCTATTACTTGTGTTAATGTTTCCGTCTATGCTTATGTGTACGGTTGCGTTGTGAATTGGCTTTAAGTGCACGGAGGAGGCGCGGCGCGTTGCAGCGGTGCGTTGGTGGTTGCAGGCACGCAGGCGCTGGTGCCGGCGGGCAGCCCGCACGGGTCGCTGTCGGCCGAGGAGGCGCCGTCGCCCGCGCCGCTGGGGTCCGCGACGGCGCCGGGGCCCGTGCTGGCCCGCGCGCGCGCCCTCGTCGACTACACGCCCAGCCCCTACGACAAGGACGCGCTGCGCCTGCGGGTGGGTACCCCTCCTACTCCTCCTGCGCTGGCCTACTAAGGCATTTGCTGCTATTACTATTTTTTTCTTCTTCTTGGAGCTTTTCCAGCTGAAGGGTACTCACTATGTCTCTTGTGGGGACTCGTGTTAGTTAACCTTTTACACTAGAAACTCTTGCGGGCTCCTCGGTCTGTGGTCGGCAGACTCGCAAGGCCTTCCGCGACAACACAGGCTCATGGTGGGACTCGCAACACGCGGCCCTTCAGACCGAGGCAATGAGTCGGCACACGTTCTAGCCACACAGGCCATCCAGATAGGGGTTGATGCCGTGTCGGCGTTGCTATTACGATCTGTCCTATGGCTCGACAGCCCGTGACGAGCCTTGGCCGGCCAGAGGTTACCCAGCCTCTGGGCCATGGGATAAGGGGTTCGTGGGGTTAGCACGAAGACATCCCTTCACATTGTATTCTGGTCTTTATAACTTTAGGTTGGGCTACCTCATCATCACACAGAGATGGATACTGGTTCATTTATAAGGAAAACGTACAGTTATTTTTCCCCGACCGGGAATCGAATCCGGGGTTGCGCCGTGGAAAGCGAGCAAGTTAACCAACGGGTCACCGAAGGCTGCTGTTACTACTATTATTATTGTTATTATTATTATTATTATTATTATTATTAAATGTGTAATTAGCCGACCTGAATGGCTCAGCGCTTATTTCCGAAGGGTCGCCTGTTCGAGTCCCGCCTTGGGCATGCTTGTTTGTCCCTTGTCTGTCATGTATTTGTCGACCCTGAAAACCTCGCGTTCTGCTCGCCCCAGATCAGAGGAGCCCGCAAGTGTGTTTGTGACTAGAGTTGGTCAAATATGCCTTCCATCGGGACGTAAAGAGTAACCGGATGTCGGCTGGGTAAAAGCCTGAGAAAATATTCAATTAATATGGTGCACCCATAATTTTGCAACGTCTAAAACTCCACAGGGTTCATGCCTCTAAGATTGACTCACCATAACCATAACGAATGAATGAATGAACGAAAGAACGAATGAATGAATGAATGAACGAATGAATGAACGAATGAATGAACGAATGAATGAACGAATGAATGAACGAATGAATGAACGAATGAATGAACGAATGAATGAACGAATGGACGGACGAACGAACGAACGGACGAACGAATGAACGAACGAATGAACGAATGAATGAACGAATGAATGAACGAATGCATGCATGAATGCATGAATGAATGAACGAATGCATGAATGAATGAACGAATGCATGAATGAATGAACGAATGCATGAATGAATGAACGAATGCATGAATGAATGAACGAATGCATGAATGAATGAACGAATGAATGCACGAATGATGAATGAACGAATGATGAATGAACCAATGATGAATGAACAAATGAATCAATAGAAAAGTATATGCTTGTGTGGCGTTGCAGAAGGGCGACGTGGTGGAGGTGCTGGCGATGCCGCCGAGCGGGCTGTGGCGCGGCGCCGTGGGCGGGCGCATGGGCGTCTTCAAGTTCATCAACGTGGAGCTGCTGGAGGAGCGGCGGCGCGGCCGCCCGCCGCACGCGCGCGCCCTGCGCGGCCAGCCCGCCTCCGTGGAGGAGCTGCTGCAGCGCATCAGCCTCGAGGTGCGCCGCCCGGACCCTTCTTCGGCCGACCTTGGGGGGGGGGGGGGATCTCGTAAAAGTTGAAATCATTCACGCACATTCTTCTTTTGCGTCAATTTAATACAATACAATTCCTTTTTAACAAGTTAATCACAAACAGCTTTATCAATCAATCACTCTTTACAATCAGAATTACTTCATCGATCGATATAACCAGTTTGCTATTTATCATTATACATTATTTTTAACAAGCCTTTCCACCAGTTAAACCATATTTTGTGTCGTACCGATTTTCTTTTCCCTTAAACCAGTATTTAGAATATCGCCGTACGAAAATCATCTAGGCGACTCAAAGCCTTTTCGATTATTTGTTCTTTAAGAATAGAATTTATACAATTTCTGTAATGTTACACGACCTCCTCTTGGGAGTGGCGCTCAAGTCCATGACCATGCGGAATTGAGAAGTTAGTTCCAAAGTGACGCATCTCCAAGAAATACAATTTTTCTGGAATGTAAAATATTCAAATTCAACCTAACATTTCAAGATTAGATTCAATGGCTTTCATATATTATTTTTTTCATCACGGAAACGCAATTTTTGAACACAATATTTGACAACATGATGGAGAAGTGTATTAAGAATTTATGGATACATAAAATGTGAAAACAAATGGGAATGAAGGTACGTCTCTTTGAAAATAATATCTTCAATTTATGGTGGACAAAGCGGATTTTCAAGGTGGAATTTCTCAGGGGTTCCCACCGTCTTCTTTCATTCCGCAATTGATCCGTTATCGTTTATAACAGCGTCATTGGCACACGTGCGTCCATCGCTCATTCCTGAACAGTAATTGTGTCGTGCTTTCTACGATAACTCTCAATAGCATAATTCCTAATTATTGTCATGTAACCTTCGTGACGAAATACAATCCGTGAAGTCTCTGAGAAGATGTGTATCCGACTCTCTCGTCGATTGAGCTTGAACAAAATGCTCTTCCGTCAAAACAATCCCGGAGATGCATGGTACTCACAGGTGTCCATACAATGGTCGTGTCTTTTATGTAGGCATGGACTATTTTTCCCAATTGTCTTTGTTATATTTAATACAATTAAGTTTGGTAATTACGAACACCATGAAATCAGTGATAAATATAAATGTTAAGTTACTCATTTGTCATGTGGTGGAGTATCAGCACTTCGAAATGCTAGAGGGCGCTTCAACACGACCCCACTGTTGCTTCAAGGTCTTTCGTTTTGTCCTCTTCTTCATAAAATTGAAGACTTGGTAGGCTGAATTATGCATTATAATTAATGACCATCACAATGTGGAATTATGCATCTCCTGAATCATTCTTAAACAATGGCTCGTATCTCTGAAGATATTGCGTTTCTCGGCACAAGTTTTCCTGGATTTTTTATGACGGCGAACAACGCCTTTTAAAACGGAAAAAAGTTAATTTTTATAAAAGCTTTCATTAAACAAGTAGATTAGACAGTCGTAGTACAGTGGGTCTTTTGATAAATTTGAAAAAGGAATAGTTCGGAAATCAATTCGAAAAGAGAAAATGAAAACTTTCTGTTGTAAAGGTGGAGCACGTGGCCATTAAGCACATCTCTTCGCAAATCAGATAGTGCATGGTCATTAGATTCATAGCTTTCCGTAAGATTTTTTTTTATTCTAGGCACAGTTGCCAACGTTTCGCCTGTCATACTTTATGTACAGTATGAAAGAAGCAACTGTAGCTCAACGCTGCGTCTCGGGTTAGCAAAGAATCTATTGACTTCGCTTGCGGAAACCTACGTTTTCAGTGTTTGGTCATGCATGTCAAATATTAGGCTGTGTATGTAATGTTGATATGCTTCCCCGAGTACAGAAGAAATGATACGCTCCGGAAGGTAGGCAATTCGCCTGCCTGTTTCCATCAAGGGTGTTGCGTCCACAGGGACCTTTTCCCGCGTCCCGTTTGTTTGAACAAAATCTTGCAAATCCGAGTTTGTCAGTCATCTTCAAGTAATCAGTGAGAAGAAGTTTGTTTTTTCTAAGAAAATGCTATCCAGACTCTGTGGGATCAAATTTTCTGTAATCAAAAGGACTGGAAAAGCTACTAAATGGTATTTTCCTTAGAATAATGTGTCATAACGTAGCCATCTGTTTATTACATTAGCAAAATGCATGCACTTAGCTTAAAAGGTCAAATTGAATTTCAAAGATTTCTGAAAGCGGAGCATAATTAACTCAATGATGTGTTCAGTGCATTTATATGGGCGTTCCATGCGAGGTTTCACTGAATTTTGAGTGCGGGTTCGAGTTTCACTTCAGAAATGTATGTTTGAACTCTACAAAATGGAAACGCTTCCTCCTTCATCGAATCCATCTCCCTCATAATGAATTTCTTAACTGGAAAATTATGTTACGTCCCGTTTTAGACATACTGTAGCTCATAACTCACCTAAACCGCCTGCGCAATCTAGCTCTCCAGTAAGGCACTTACTGGTGTGCTGTACCTCTCATTTTCAATAACTTGATCTGCCTGTTACCTCCAGGAGCACACTTCGCTCTTCGTGCTGAACGGCTATGAAGACCTGGACCTGTTCCGGGAGCTGGACGTGGCCGATCTCGACTACCTGGGCATCCGCGACCCCGAGCACCGAGCCAAACTGCTCACCGCCGTCGAGTTACTGCACGACTGTGACTGTGAGTATCACGCTACCTCACGACACGCTTTCAACCATTGCGTTGGACCCCCTGGTAGCGTTATGCTTGATCATGGAACACTAATTGCCATCTACAGAATTGCCAGGCTACCTTTCCAGTAGAACTATGAAAAATATTGTTCATATTCAAAAGACTTCAAAAACTACCGTTGTATTTTCCTGCTATATATCGTCTGCATTCGTATAAGGTTATTAAAACTCTCTGAAACTGAAAGTCTCAGGTTGGAGGGCAGTGAATAATTTTGTAACATATTTTTTGCTGTTTTTTTTTGTTGTTGTTTTTCGTTAAATGAATAAATATGAGATACATAAAACAATAAATACATAAATAAAATAATAAATACATAAATAAAATAATAAAATAACAATTAAATGAATGAATATTTGAATAATGAAAATGCTCGTTTGTTTCTCCGGCAGCTCCTGACAGTCGCGGCGACTCGGAGGCGGACGAGGCGGCCGGCTCGAGCTCGGGGCGCGACGACGAAGACGACGAGGACGACGACGAAGGGGACGACGACGTGGACGATGACGACGACTGCATCGTGGAGCGCGCCAGCGACCCGGGCGTGGTGCGCGTGGGCGGGCGGGGCCGGCACTCGCCGTCGGCCTTCCGTCGCCTGCAGTTCCCGCGCGACTCGGGCTGCTACGAGGCGCAGTCGCCGCGCCACCATCACCACCACCATCATCACCACTCGCACCACCCGCACCACCACCACCATCACCACCACAAGAAGGGCGGCGGCGGCGCGCCGGGCCACCTGCGGCACCACGGCGGGGCCGGGTCGGCGGGCGGCCGCGCCGTCAGGGACACACCCAACAACCTGCAGTGCCCCGGGGGCGGCGGCGGCGGGGGCGGGTCGGCGACGCTGCCGCCCGGGCTGGCCGGGCTGGGGGCGGCGGGCGCGGCGCTGGCGGCGGCGGCGCGGGCGGGCGACGGCTCCCGCGCGGGCTCCCGCCACGGCTCCGTGGAGCTGCTGCTGTCGTCGGCGCAGGGGCCGCCCTACCTGCCCAACATCCCGCCGTCGCCCGCCGGCGGCCCGCCCCCGCCCGCGCCCACCTCCCCCGCCGCCGCTGCCGCCGCCGCCTCCCCCGGCGGACGCCGCTGCGCGCGCCTGTGAGTACCCCCGCCACTGCGACCAGGCGGCCTCCCGAGAAGTACACTGTCAGAGATTTCTGCATTACTTTAATGGAAATTACATTAAAGTAATTATCATGAACGCACATTAAATTTAATGGTACCCATGTACATTACCAGGCAAAAGTCAAAGCTTTATGGTCATATCTGAAAGGAATGAATGAATGATGTTGATGGACTGGTGATTATGAATATACGAAATGAATGATGAGGGGTAGGGGAAACGGGAGAACCTTTACATTAAATCTACACTGATTTTAACTTGTGCATTAAATTTAATGCACAAATGTTCAGCTCTTTTTTAATGTACAAGGTTACATGAAGTTTCATGTAAAATACATTAATCTACATTTAATGACATTTCTGACAGTGTATGCGACTGCCACCGACGGTTCACTTCAGTGTGAGCGCACTGATTGTGAGAACGGGTTGCATTGGCCAGAGCCGACTGGACCAATATTTTACATTTTCCCCAAATTAGGTTTGAATAATGGAGCCTGTAATGGAAAACGCTTCTGTTAACTCCCAGGACGCCATGTACCATGTAGTGCGAATCATCATTAAGTCGGCTCTGTCCTGCTAATGCCGTCCGCCGCCCGTGGGTCCTAGAGCAGTCTCATTGTTATCATAAAAGAAAGACAATAGGGTGCCAGTTGTTGGAGTGTGGAGCTGCATGTCCTTGATTGGGCATGGGAATTGTTATGTTTTTAAATATTCATTTTAAATTGGTTGGAATGTAAGAAAGTGTGTGACATAGCATTTTGACACCAGAATGTGAGTATGCAGGTTATAAGGAAAGGCCAAAGTCTGTTAAAAACAAGGATCATAAATCACGCTTTACATTGTTTGTAAGGTACTATTCTAAAGTCACACATGACTTCCACTCAGTGAACTCAGTAACTCAGCGAAGTCACTTTACTTGAATTTAAACTTGACTTAAATTGTCTGGTTTTGGACATGCAGCTCTTAATTTAATATTGAACACTGAATGTATGAGTAGTGATGGTGAACACATTGCAAGTTATGGTCAAAATCTATGATGATGTGTTCTGTAAAATTTACGGGTGAAATATTTTCCGTCCAGATAAAATATTGGGCAGCTGCATAATCAACCAACTTTAAGTCCCCCAACAAAGAAAGGAATTTCAATGAACAATACTTCCTACCCATTAACATGTTCTTTTAAAATCTTATTACATATAATTCACTGACACAAAAGGAGCTGCTTTTAGAAATTTATAGTTATTGTTGATATGATTTATTGTTATCATTCCTTGAAAAGATCAATCTTTATCTTGAGAACTGAATTTGGCTCTTAATTTCATAATTTGTAAATCCATTCATTGTAAACATTCTGTAAAATGGGCAGTAATACTTTTTGTAGTTAAAATTCTTACTAAGGCATAACATTATTCAGTGGTCATTGAAAATAGAAGTCAAAATGGTTATTTCCTAGTAGAAAATCCTTAAAATGCAAAATGTGTTTAAACTTGTTTGTGTACTGTAGTAACCCAATCAGTTATTCATCTTAATATGTGAGTGGTGAGACCTTGCCTTCCATGTCCATCGAGAACCTTCGAACTCCTTGTATCCCTTCGTCCGCGAGGAGTTCAGTCCCTTGCCCGGTATGCGTAGCAACGCTGCCTCCCCTGCCTGCAACTGACCTGATGCGCCCTGTGCAGCGACGCGGACACTCCAGCGCTCATCGAAGACTCGTGCGAGACAGACGCCAAACTCACCATGGTGAAGTTCGTGGTGGGCGGCGGCTCGGACCTGGGCCTGGGCTGCGAGAGCGGCAACGCGGGTGGCCGCGGGGGCGGCGGCGGTGGAGGCGGGGCCGCGGGCGGCGGCTGCCTCAGCGAGAAGTCCAGCGACTCGGGTATCAGCTCGAGCTCTCTTTCGTCGGCGCACGCCCGTCGGGGCGGAGGCGGGAGCGGGGCAGGGACGGGGGCGGCGGTCGGCGCGGCCACGGGCAACGGCGCGGCCAGCCCCACCCTCGGCGGCTTCCCGCTCAAGATGGCGTCCCTGGAGGTGACGCCGGCGGCCGGGAAGGGCGCCTGCCCGTGAGTCGATGGCGATCACGGCCGCAGCCCGCAGCCGCAGCCGCAGCCGCAGCCGCAGGCCTCGACGGCGCTCTTTGATAGTAGCTGCCCCTCAGGCCGCCTCGACGGCGACCTTGTCCTTGACCCAGACCGTGCACTGGCCCGCGGGCTCGATGACGGCCTAGACTGCGATCTCATCAGCGGCCTTGACAACGGCCTCGACCGTGAACAGACTCGCGGGTTCGATGGCGGCCTACACTGCGGCCTGGACGTTGGCTTCGACGTCGGGGTCGATCACGTCTTCGATTGCGGCCTCGATGGTAGCCTCGCCCGGGGCTCGTCGCCTCCTCCTTGCTAATAACCTAACCGATGAAAACACGTAGAGGACCCTCCACCCGATCCCCTGCGACCCTGCGTACGTCCTGCGTCGTGTTGTCCCCATCCGTAGCGGCAACGTCGTTTCGAATATTTTGAGACTAGCTGCCGTAAGGGTATGTATAAACCTTGATGATTTAAGACATTTCAATTTTAAGTGTGGGTATCATGGACCACTGTGGAACTAGAAGAATCAGTGTTCAAAAATAATTCAATTCTGTATTATACTATATATCACCTAATGCCGAAATAAAGCTTGTCTTACCAGCAAATGGTGTATTTTTATTTATAAATAAACAGTTCTTCATTATTAGTGTATTTTGCCACTTAGATTTTAAACTTTATTGCTGAGTAAGCTATGTGTTTTGAAAATGAGCAACTTTAGGAGAAAGTTTTCAAAATTGTACAGAAGTAAAAAAAACATAAACGAGTTACATACATTACTTTTTTTTGTTTATTAACATTACAAATACATAACAGAATAATATTTAAATTTTAGAAATTACTTTATTGCGATGTCATAGGTCTTTGACGTCTCTGCGAAAAAACCATGAGTAGCTGTGTGGTTTACCTCCACCAACACACAATTCACTTGCTGCAATTTAGTTCACTGTGCAGTTCACATCTCCCAGATTCATCGCTGTGGTTGCGTGAAAGTTTGAGTCGCAATTTTTTGTGTTATATACAGATAATAAGTCATAATGTGTGCCATAAACTGCCATTTTATGAACAATTTCTTTCAACGATAAAGGTTGTTTATAATGAAGGAATAAAATAAGACACAATTTAATGAAGATAAGAAATATTCTGTTTAATGAAGCAAAAAATTTGATTTTACTGCGTTCCTCAGGTGTAAGATTTTGCTAAATTAATAAACTGAACCATCAATGAATGTACAAGTTAACTCTTTAAAAAAAACATATTTCATTTTCTAGTACTACTATCGAGAAAAAATACTTTTTGCAACGATTTTATTTAAAATGAATGACTATTATATTTTATGGCAAGTAAAGGGCAATGTATCTTCATAACATCAATGTTATCAAACTCTATTATACTCAGATTTAAAATTCTTCAAACCTGTATTCTAAATAAACAGAACGTGAATGAATAGTACCGTCATCATGGGATTCTTGGGCGCTTAGGATATTACTTGAAACCACACGAAAAAAATGTTTTCAGCTGCTGAAGCTGCTTCTACTTTGCATTAAAAGTTATTTTGCAGTTGCTTCCATTCAATGGCAATACAGTGCATCATTAAATGCATTTGATGTAGTTCAGTGGAACACCTATGCATTACAGCACTGTTTTAACTGCCTAGTGTCGAAATTGGCTGTATTTGAACCTTGCAAACTTTTACCTCTACACTGAATATTCAAGACAGTTGATCAAACGATAAATTTACGTTTTAGTAATTATATATTTGTTAATTGAACTGCTATGGTAACTTTGTCATTAGTAGTCATGCCTTTCCCAATTTTTTAAAATTTCTTAATTGTGAGCCTACAATCTCAAAAACCGAGCTTCTTGGATCCACAGTTGCAGCGAGATCAAGAATTCTAAATCTTTGTTTTTAATTATACTAATCATTTTATTTCAATAGTTAAAACTTCAACAATGTTTAAGAAGCAAGAAAAAATAAGCATTTTATTTATTAAATAAAATGAAATAAATAAATGTTTATTTTCTTTTGCTTCTTCAGTAATCTGACCATTTCAGTACACCAATACAAAAAAGAAGAAATATGCAGATTATACAGACCACCAGTTTGAGGAATGTTTGCAGCAATTCAGTCAGGAATAATGTCCTAAAGACAAGCTGAAGCTTCTTTTAAAATAAGTTGAATAATTAAAAAATCAATTAGTATAAAGAAGGTGACTGAAGCTCTAATCCAGTTAGAAACTGAGCCATCCAAAAGTGTTTCCTGAAGGTGAAGAATAAATTAGCCCTTGCAAGTCTCCTTGTCAAAATCTGTAATTTCGGATTTCTTGTTGATGAACTCGATTTCAGATTTCTTGTGAAGTCTTATTTATCTATGCATAGCAGAACTGTCACTCCTTTTAAAAACAATCTCCAAGGTGGGATTTGGGTGAAATTATTTTTAATTAGGTACCCACAATAAATGATAAAAAATTGGATAATAAAAACTATCTTTCAGCTATTGAAATTATCTTTGTGTTTGTAATATATTTATATACACTCATGTTTGTATCAGAAAATCTAGTAACTATATAGATCAAGTGCAAATCTCAATGGATTTATGTAAGAAAATATTACATGGTATCAAGTAGCCCATACACCAGTTTAACTTAAACCCAATTTTCAAAACATTTCTGTGTGCTTTGTGTTAAATGTATCTTATCAAACTACTCTCAAGCATTTTAAATTAAGCCATTAGATTTAAAGAAAAAATTGTAAACTTATTGTGTTTTGTTTTTTGTGGATAAGTAAAGAAAAAACTATGATATTATTGAAAAATTGGCTCCAAGTAGCCTTTCCTTTTGACCTACAGCCAAAAGTGCTGTAATAACTCAAATTTAAAAAACCTTGAAAAATTGCTTATTTTGACACATCATTTTGACTCATTACTTATTTTGCTCATCACAAACAGTATCAATTATTTTCAGCTTCCTACGAATATTGAAACCTATAAAAACAAAACAATCATCAGAGGGCATTTGAGGCGCCCTTGGTAATGCTAAGATTAAATTAATTGTTATTACCATTTTTGCATCTAGGTTCTGTGATGAAATTTTTATAATGACTCTTCATATGAATATATATTTAATTTTTTATCACATGCACATAAAGGTGCCACTTTTCAAATGTTTGCAGGAAGAGAGCTAGTCTTAATAGCAGTTATAATATGAAATACCATTTATATTGTTATACTATAAAAGAAGTAGTATTTATTGTTTTACATTTCACCTATTCTTCAAGAAATAATTTCCCTTTGTTACATCAGGATTTAATGATTGGAAGCATAACAATCTTTTTGGCCAATAACACAAAAATGGAACACAACATTGCTAGTATATACCTATTTGATTTGGCACAATGGAACACTACTTCCAGTCTTCTTTGTTATTCAAATAGAATTAAATGGAACAAGAATATTGGTACAAAGTGATAAGAGAGAGTGGGGTTTTCATATGCTTTCTTGCCCCAATAGGTTTACCATTTTGTAAAGATTTCCAAATTCTTGGACTTTGAAGAATGGCAATTTTTCAGAAATGGAACTGTTGAGTAACTGACATTTTTGGTTGGGCATCTTCAACAAAGGAATGCTGGGAAACAATAACATTGTGTTGAAACCAGCCCCTGCAAGATAATTTTAAAAAATTTATCAAAATAATTTTATTTAATGCAGCACAACATTAGCTTGGAGGAATTGTGCAGGTTGCACTGGTGCAGTGAACAATCTCCAAGAAAACACCCATTACATTTAATGAAATGAGTATAGAGATACAATGAAATCTGTCCAGGCTGGACTCTGAACAATCTGGATACCTGTCTTGATTGGAAAACTTCTTTGACTCGTGAAGTTAAATGGTATTTCATTCAGCCTGAATCAGAATCTGTCCAGTGTGGAAAAAGGAACAGTTTTTCATGTCATGAAATAGAAAAACTTTTTATAAAATGAAATTCTTGTGAATGTATTGCAATTGGCAGTGTGGCTATGATATACTACATGCATGACAGTATTTGGGTATGGGGATACGGAATGAATCATTCTATGATCTCTAGTAATTGGGAAGTCACAAAGTGGAGGTGTTTTAGGAACTTGAAAGTGTGTTCATTACTAATTACTTGGCTTGGATGACATTAATGGAGGAATGGCTTGTTCCCTGCATCATCATGAGTATCATTTATATTTTGAATTTTTACATATACTCATATCACTTTTTTCAACATGTTTCTCCTAATTTGAATTGCACATTAATCCTAAAGTTCTTTGAAATTGGTGTGGACCTTTTAAATAAAAACTATTATTTTAATCAAGTTAAATAGTTAATCAGTATACCTCATTTTGCTACAGCAGAAGATGCAGTTGAATAAAAGAAGAGATCATCACATTGAACAAAAAAGTTTGTTGAATAGGTGAGTGTCCTTTTGTGGGTGTTGAAAGCAAAGGGCTAATATAAAAATACATATTAAAACATATCCTTAGCTATAACAAGCAATATTTGAATTATAAATAGGAAAATAAAAAAGAATTGTCAAAGGCAATGACATAAAAGAGCATTTAAGAAAATGAACAAACTTATGCTAAAAATTATTTTTTATAAGCAAAAATGTTACAAGAATTATAACCATTTTTGTTTGAGCAATGATGGGTGATGTAAGCCAAATTCAAAATATATGAAATAAATATGCATTTTACTAAGTCCCTGCCAATAAAAAGCTGTAAAATTATATTTTGTGCACATGAGTGATGTAGATAAATATCTATCACATTCTGTGATTTTTGAAGTCCCCTTATTTCACACTAAAATATTTTAGCTTTTGATTTGAAACACGCTAAAATTATGGTGCCTGTGTTCATGATGCAAAACCTTGTGGGCAACATACAAATTGACAAAATCTTGCAATAGACACTGAGGGTTGATTTCTGCATAGATTTTTTCTTTTACACAGGATGATTTATGATTTTTTGAAGATGTGCTACATGTCTTGTGTTAAAAACTTTACTGTGTGATTGAATTCATGAAGATACAATTGGATTGAATTTTGTGCAAGTTAAAGAACTAGGTACATAAGGTAAGACATTAAGTAAAAATCTGATTATAGAGCATATTTGAGATTTTAACATTCTTTAAATATTCAGAATTTTCTGAATAAAATGATATAAAGTATCTTATATCATCACTTTATTGTGAACATTATCATGAAATACACATTTTTAACATATTTTTGTTGTTATTTTCTTCCTTCATCGGGAAATGACAAAATGGCAGGTATTTTGGTTATGAGTCTCTTATTTACGTTACATCTTCTGAACAGATTCGTCTAAAAGGCTCTGGTTTTCATTAACTGCTTGAGAAATGTTTATTCTTTAATGTTGCTTGCACTACAAAGCTATTATCTTGTATGAGTATTTATGCAGATAAAGTGTTTTCTTTAAGATGTCAAGAAGGGGATGCAATGTTTGAGTATTTTAGTTTCTCCATTTGTTTTCACTTTCAATTTCATAAAATATAAAATCCTCGAAAATATGATCAATGTATGTTTGTTTCATCTGTATTTCTTTTTAATGAAGCCAGTCTCTTCCAATTTCGGAGAATGTACTGTAGAATTTTTGTTTGCAAGCATAATCCATTCTAGACAGGTGGGAAAAAAAAGGAAGAAAAATAATAATAATAATAATAATAATAATAATAATAACAACAATAATAATAATAATAATAATAATAATAATAATAATAATAATAATAATAATAATAAATAAAATAAAATAAAATGACACATTGCCCCACACTCTTTGGGCAGAGAAGTAGTTGCCTTCAAGGAACTCAGCTCCAGGCCTCCCAAATACTTGCAATAAAACATGCCTTTATTGAAAAAAACACAGAAAAATATTCTTGATGTAATGACTTAATCCATAAAAGAACCCTATGTATTTTGACCTACTAAATCCGAATGTGCCATCAGATAAGAGTTTCTCATAAAAAAAAAAGTTAAAAAATCACATTAACACTTCACCACAAATTTACCAAAAACCTGTTACTATTTACACAATAAATATACAAAAGTTAAAAATTCTCATGTTCTCCCAGTTGCTTGTACTGAAATTGGCACACCACCACTTGGCTTATTGTTAAATTAAAAAATTAATTAATTAAGATATTATTTTCTGATAATTGTGTTTTATCCTGAATAATCCTTATTCTATACATGTAAGAAGCACATTAAAGTTATAATATATGTTCATGTTTTTTGTTTTGCTGAATTCAAACACTAAAATTTATGTAACATAAAATGCCTTTCAAACCGCTTATCAATTATCACTAAAGTTTTTTGCTACAGTAATATGTTCTTTATTGTTCAAGACATCTATTTGAGGGAACTTGAGAAGTGTTGTGTTGGACAAGACAAGACCCTCCCCAGTTGACAGTGTGAAGGTGAAACAATTTCTTAGACAGAAAGGATGGGAGAAAGTTTTCCTCCACTTCTTTTCTCCCATGCAAAGTTTATCAAACTATGAAACTGAGTGTTAAGCAAATGCTGTACACACAATTACACTTCAGGGAAGTTGGGGAGGGGAAGCTAACCAGTTTTACTTGTATTGCTAAGCATTGAATATCAAGTTAAAATATATTCAAAATTGTTGCTTGCCTTGCAATACACTTGCAAACCGAGTTACTTACAATCCAAAGCTCTGTTGTACATTTTTTTAGTACATTTTAAAAATAGGCTAGACTACTAGACTTCTATCCATCTCACTTATAATGCCTTTGAACAGCTAAGATAAACTTAATATTTTCATGAGACAAATATGACTTAAGTTAAAATTAAACAGGAAGGATTGGGTAACTATTTTCAATTATCCTGATATGCTTTTTCATTGTTTCATAATTTAAGTTTTATAATATGATTCATATATTTTTAACTTAAACCTAACACTCCCCTCGATTCACTCTTTATCAAATCTGAGAAAGTTACAGAAATTTTGAATTTCATTTGAAGAAATAGCCCGAAATTCCAAATTATTGTTTAATTTAGTCTTAAACCAGAAACCACATAACATTCACAGATAATTTTCATTGGAATTTTCTAGACTTAGTTGTAGTAGTCATTGTATATGGACCTCATAAAACAATATTGCTCTATGTAAGTAAATGTGTTTATCACAGGAAGGCCAGACCTGATTAAACCCAGGATTGCCAGATTGGGCAAAATTCCACTTTTTGGGCTGGAAAAATTAACTAATTACTAAATAAAAAATAAAACTAACTAAATAACTAATTTTTAAATATAAAGATACAACAAAAGGTATAAGTTTTTACATAAATATTATTATTAATTACAATGTTTACAAACAACAAAAAACTAATCAAGCATTTCATAGGGTTACTATCTCAAAAAAACCTAATACAATTATTTTAATGCGAATTCAAATTCCTTGCTTGGAATGTTGAATTTTTCTTATTGGGCGGATTTACCTCCATCTAACAGCGAATGTCTGTACGAAGCACCTGGCAACCCTGATTAAACCTGGAAGTCAATTTAGGTCTGAATTAATACCTTATGTGGGCCCAAACATGACCAAACTATAAGGCCCTAAAATATTGAAGGTATGTAAATAAAAGTAATATGAAAATATATTATAAATTTTGCAATTTTATTTTATTTTTATTTATTATTGCATATTTATTGCAACTTAGAGTTGTTTATTGCATCCCAGCTTCCAGTTGCTATGATCTTTTGAGTTGTTTTCTTGCAGGTTCCTTCATTCCATTGCTTTAGTTACTACATCCCTCCAGTGACTCATTGGTCTCCCTTTCTTCTTTCAGCCGGGGTTCACTTGATCATTTTTTTGGACCACCTTCCCTCATCCATTGAAGGCACAAGCCTATACCGTCAGAGACATTTTACCTCTACAGTGCTTAAAATTGTGGTCCCTATGTTCAGTCTTGCTAATACCTTTTCATTTTTTATTCTGTCCTGAATCGTGAACTGACAACAGTGTCACAAATACCAAATAACATTTCAATTGCTCTTAATTGTTTCTTTAGTTGCTCTGTTGTTGTCTACACTCCATAGGTAACAGTGCTCTCTACAATAGAATTGTATATCTTTATCTTCATGCAGGGTCTTATTTGTGGGTTCCATGTCATATTGTGTAGCTGTTTTGTAACTTGTTTCCCTTTTCTTATTCTGTGAATAATTTCAGCTTCACTTCTACCATTTTTGGTAAATGTTACACTAAGTTACAATCAACTCCTTTGATAATACTACCATGTAGCACCAAATTTCTGTTTACATTAACATCTACAATATATTCAGTTTTGGAGATATTTATTGTTATGCTCCTGTTTCCACTATTCTTCAAACAGCTTCCTCAACCTGTAATAAATATCATCTTCATCTTCTTCCAATATCTGCTTGTCATCAGTAAAAATCAAAGTGAACAGTTTATCAGTTCTGATTGAAGTTCCCATATTTGTGCAAGTTCACCTCCATCTCTCCAGGACAGATGTTACATATAGTTTGGAGAGTGTGGGAGTAATCGCACATCCTTACTGCAGACCTTTGATGACGGAATTCTTCACATATTTTTCAGCCTTTCTTCACCCTACTAGTATAATTAGTGAACAGTTCTTTCACTGCTCTTGTATATAGGTCCCTAACTCCATTTGCTTTCATTGCTAATCACAATTTACTGAGAGGAATGCTGTCATACACCTTTTCTAAATCAATGAAGACCAAGCGAGTTAGAAGGTCTCTTCCTAACCATTTGTCCAAGAGCTGCTTTATACAGAAAACAAAATCCATACAGAATCTTCCAGCACAAAATCTATTTTGTTCTTTGGTCATGTTTCTGATTTTCAATTATTTGTTTTATAACTTTGCCATATAGTCTTGAAAGGGAATTAGTCACACTTATTCCTCTGTAATTGGAGCAAACTCGTCTCTCCCATTTCTTGTAAATCTTAGAAATATAAGCAGTTTTCCACTCGGGAACAATTTCATCCCTTAAGAAACAGCTGAAAACATAAGTTAACAGCTCATGAAGCAAGTCTGTCTCATATTTAAAAAGTTCTATGTGAAGTCCGTTCAGTCCAGGTGTGCATTGATTTTTTTTATGAACCAAAGAGCTTTCTTGATCTTAGTGACTGGGATGATGTCATTTTCTGTAAAAATCTGGGCTGAGAACTTATCTCATTTTCTGATTTAGTAACTCTGGACGATCTTCAGTGAACAGCTTCTGATGATAAATTTGCCACTCTTTTAAGGGAATAAGAATTTTGGGCATAGTTTCTTTTCTGTTTATTCTGAGAGATTTTAATACTGTTCATGCTTTGGCCTTTCTATATCCCACATGCTCACCAATAGTCTTACATTTTTTATTTGACATATCATTTTTGGCCTTCATTCTTTCTTTACTTCAATATTTTCTTTGTGTTGGAACTTCCTTTACTTCCCTACTACAGTATGATAAGTATTTTCTATCCTCATGGTTCCAAGTTCTCAATCATCTTTCTTTCCGCTTTCTTTTCCTTATTTATGATTTTCTCTTTGCTATCATTCTTTTAAGGATTTTCACATGATTTATTTTTATTCTTAGGTTTTGGTAATTCTCCAATGTGGCTTAACTCATGCATCTCACACAGAGATGCTATTTGGCGGTTCTCTTGACAACTGACTGCGACAAGACGTGACGGATATGACAATGTTAATAATTAATGGAGGATTATTCCTGAACTGGTATTAAAGGAGGATTATCCCGAAAGCGCAAAGCACACAATGTCCCCCGGGACTTGAAGGTGCATTGCGTCAATTGAAGACACAACATATAAAAAAATTTTAAAAAATAAATCTTACTATATTGTTGTACATATTTATTGCATCAGAATAGGTTACATCATTTAGTTTGGAACACAGTCTATCTTTGTACAAATTCTCAGTCGAATAATCACTGAGGGATTGGAGATTATATTGTATGGCTTTTGGCACATCACATCTTCACAACTTGACTCGGTTGATGATTTCCATGGGAGAACAATTTTTGCTCTAAAGAATTAATGATCCATTCCACATTATGCATCTCTATACACTTTGACATCTTGAAATTTTAGCATTGTATTTTGTCTGCTAATCACATAGTTAATAATAAATTGTAGATAAAGAGTAGGTTGAATCCAGGTAAATTTATTGATATTTTTATGTAGATAGAATTCATTCTCAATTTTCAGGGAATATTGTTGGCATTTGTCAATTATCCTCTCCTCATTATTGTTTACATGATTTTCTCCTTAAGGCCCTACAGTTAATTTACTTATTTTTGAACCTATCTTAGCATTAAAATCCCCGAGCTAAATTATTTCCTTTGGCCAAAATTTGATCCAATAGTTCATGTTAATCCTTATTGGCAATGGTGTCTTCATTTGATGGTGCATAAACACCAAAGATTACAATATTATATCCTTTCAGGAAAAGCTCTACATTAATCATTCTTTCTTTTATAGCTTCCCAAGCTTTGCTATTTCTTGCCAATTTACTTTTCAGCAAAATGAAACCCCTGCTTTAGCTCTTATAGTCATATCTACTCCGCTATACAAATATGCAAACCCAATCTTTGATACCTTTTCCTTTCTTTTTTGTTTTAGTAAGAGCGACAATATTGTAGCGATGCAGATTTCTCCATACGTTTTGAAACGAAATTCTGCGGACTAAAAATTTAAACAAACAGACTCGGCCACCCAGAGGGCAGTTGGGAAATGAACAGACAGCGTTGCACGCGCGCAACCCCGCTTATCGGACAGCCATTACCGCCCCCGGCACATTAAGAAAGTCGTTATAAGGGTCAGTCGTCGACAGATTCACTGCGAGACGCACGTGTTCGCATGGCCAGCTGCGCGAACTTTCTAGATCGCTCTTGAAATCGACATCCCGGGAATCCCAGAGCGATAAATTCTTTCACGGACAACGCCTGTCTTGTGCAAGCATGTTCTAGAAGGAAAAGGAAAATTCTGGACGCTCACAGTTATGCAAAGAGTCGAAACTTCATTCACTACTCCTGTCACGATTGGTTGAAATAACGTAATGCGACATTTCTTTTGGCCAATAGCGACGCACCTATCATAAGGAGCTAGAACATACGAGAAAATTGGGTGGGGGCAAAAGTTAACCTAATGCAATTTCGACTGACAGAATATCAGAAGGGCCAGAGCATCAGACGGGGCCAGATCATTTAGACGGGGAGCAGTCGGGAGAGAATCTTCTCTGAGGGCGTAACTATTCGTCGGAGAGAGACCAGTGTGCCTCTGAAAAACTTATAATTATTCGTCGGAAGGAGCCTGAGTATTAGGCTGAGGACAGTTAGGAGAAAAACTTATCTGGGGTGGGAATTATTCGGGCGAATGTGCCTATGTGGGATTTTATTATTTTTCTGCGAGTTTTGAGCATTGTGCCGGCTGCAGTAGACAGAGAAAATTCTCTGGGGTGGGAATTCGTCGTGAGGCGAATGTTTCTCCGAGGGATTGCTAAACTGTCCGAATTTGTAATCGACAATCATTATAATGAGAACCAGAGGTACGCATAGTTAATTACTACGTTCCTGAGATTGAGACCGCCCGTCCGCTCCAAGTCTACCAGTCCTGCTTCGAGTTACTACCAGTTCAACCAGACTGCCAGACGCCGTTTCAACGCAGCCACGCATCGCCTCCCTTGTGGTGACGCCATCAGACGACCCGACCGCCAGCTGACGGCCCGGGGGGCCATTGACCTCCGCTGAATTTTTTCTGAAGGACGCCAGCCGTTTCCTCGCCCCGGCCGCGCCCCCCTGTGAAGGTTGCCGCCGCCCTCTCGACCGCAACGCGCCCGCCTAGGGCCCACAGAAAAAACTTTACCAAGGCAATGTAATTCAGGGTATTCATCCCTGCGTAAATTCTGTAATGCGGTGTCACGCTATGACACATTGATCTGTAATATTTTTACCATTGTAATTATAAGTCTTCCTAATTTTAAGCTTTATTCTAAATACTAACCTTTTCATCTTCTTTTTCTTTCCACCTAATTTTCAGATTTCTTATCCTATTTACAAGTGTAACTTCCCTGGGGCATTTTAAATTATTTTGCCCAGGAATAAAAGTGATTTTTACCAGTGATCCAAGTGTTTCTTTTATGTTACCAGTATCTGTTTAACGATTCCTTCCATCACCGACTGAGCTATTTCAGGGCCGCTTACCGGGCGTTCTCTCACGAGACGACCGGGAGTGTTACAATATCTATATCAAATCTTTTCATTTCCTGCAAGACAACATTTTTAATTCACTAACATTCAATATTCCCTGTACCAATATTCACTGTCTGTTTTCTATTGCTAAGTCGTCATCTATTGAGTGTCAGGCTTTTTCTGTTGCTAGGTTCAAAAGTGGTGAGGTGTTTTTCCAGGAGTAGCAGTGCTGGCCTGGAGTGCCAGCCCCAACACCCCAACCTGGAGGGCCAGGATTAACATTTGTGGTTTTCTCCCCTAAAGGGATTGTCTCCTCTATGGTTACCCCCCCCATGTGGACCACTCTTTAAGGAATTTTTAATTCCCAAGGTGAGTGGCCCAACCCAAAACCACTGTCCGCTCAACCGCCCTTCAATTTAGATGGCGTTGGCGGATAAGGAAAAGAGTATTCACCCTCCTAAGAAAAAGAATACGAAACAAAGAAGGATAGCAAGACAGATAAGTAAGTTGAGTAATAGTATGAGAAAATGTGAAGATCAGAAAAGGAATGACTCCTTACAATGCCACCTAGGAGGTACTGCTCCCTAGCACTCGAAACCTAATAGCGTCTGGGTCAATAACACAAAAAGTCAGGAGAAACCAAATAGGATAGAAAATAGAAATGTGACATAAGTAAGTGGGAACAAAGCCACACCTGCTTAGAGACCCTGCTCCTTTCTCCGGTCTTGGGACTGACAGTGTTCGCTCTCGCCACGCTACTCAGCCCGCTCGTAACGCAAAAGAACCGCTAATACGTCGAACAGCCAGACGAAGTCCAGAAGACACAGGCGAAGTTAATTGCAATTTTAACATTAATTTAAAAAATATATTTACATATACATGTAATAAGACAAAACTTTGTTTAAAAAGTTATTATGGACCCCAACGATGCCTTTTCTAATTCTGTATTTGCATTATTAATTCATCCCTGTGAATATAAATATTTCTTTTGTGCGCATTTCTGAGTCCTTCTCTACGAAATTCGCGCCCCTGTGGTATGGGTGCCACCACAGTGTTAATGTAGACTGTAAAGCTTAACACGACCAATTGTACAAAGAGGTAAGTTACCATAGATTTCCAACCAACTAATCTTTTCATCTTAAAACATATACAATGAGTAAAATGTTTAGGATTTACTTGGAGTAATATACATGTATTGGGTCACTGATGATCAAGCCACTATGAATACGATGGATTGGTAATTCTGAACTCTGCCCGTGTAACTGGCTATTCACAAGGCACGTGACCAGATTCCAACACTTGTTAGACTAACCAATCACAGCAATTGGGCTCCAAAAGTGGCGGCAAGTGTCGCTACGCCTGCTCTGCGCCTGCTGGCAGGCCGCAGCCAGTCTGTGAAATATTGATAATATCTGATCCTAGTTACGTAGGTATTGATCTTAATTGGGCATTGAACTTAAATTATCTTCAAGTAATTGACGTTGGGTTATGTTTAAAGGACATCACTGTTCCTGCGATCAAAATTATTATATTATACCTTGTATCCTAACTGAATCAGCATGCCTTTGAGGTAGGTATATTATCATTTATTTAGTGAGAATGCTGTGTTGAGCATGCTTTTGTTTTTTCTCATAATTTAAAAAAATATTAAAATGTATTATGATTTTATAATTGTGTACACCAAATACGGAAGGCGGTGTGTATACGGCAATTTTAAACTGAATAATTTCCAAGTTTTTCACTTAATATCCCTTTATTGTATTCTCAATCCAGAGATCAGAAATAAATTACCAGTGCATGATTTTTCAGAAGCAATACTTATTGTTTGTAAATGTTGAATAAGAGGTTTTGAGTTTTCTTTCCTCATTTACTTTCCAATAGCTTTACATGTTCTCATTAATTTTCTCATTTAGGCATTTAACTGGTAAAGTTTACATTCGTAAATTGTTTGTCTACGTTTTAGACTGACCATATGATATCAACTTAATCCAGAAACTTTAACTAAGAAGATATGAAATTTAAGTATGGAAGCAACTGTTTGATATGGTATGAATTGATATTCTTTCATAATACTGAAACATTCTGAAGAGGATGATGAGTTAAATAAACTAGCAGAAAGAAATTTTTAGATGTACTACCCACCTGAACAAGCTTCGGAAGTCTTCCATTAGTGTTGTATGATCCTGGAGTGAAATGTGCCAAGTGAGAAGTGATGACATTCAGCAGTCTGCATCAGCAGCACCAACTATTCCCTCAGATGGTAATTGTGGTGGCAGTTGCAATATCTTCCTCAGTCCATCCTTCACCGAACCATACTTTGTAGATGAAGAATCTGTTTCTGTTAAAAGTGAAAGCCCACAAATAACTTTATCACCAACAACTGCTCCCCCTTGCAGCCCATTTCTTCAGACAGTTTCCGTCATCTCTACTTTTGTTATTGCTCGAAAGGAAGATACTGCTCCAGCTCAAGTTATTTCCCCGATGATTGTATCAGAGGAAATGTTGGATACTAACATGATAAGCAACACTCCTATCTATGATATTGGGCAATTCCAGCATTCAGATAGCTCAGATCCAGTTTTTCACATATCTGTTCTGGAACAGGTTGGCATTGGAGTTGGTGTATGTTTTGCAATGTGTCTCATAGTGTTGTGTATTATGACATGTCGTAGACGAAGTGGTGCTGCTGTGCTGACACAACCTGTAAATGATGTATTGACAAAGCCTCGTTGCCCAGCTGTGCTACAAGAAGAATGTCCTCCTATAAGTTGGAAGGAAGAACCCTTTAAGCGTAGAGGTCCTGTTGTATTGGCAGCGGACATGCTACATTGGGAACATGAGCAAGTGAATTCAATTTTCCCTGACCCCCATTTCAGAGTTGATGAACAAGTTGATACTGAATCCACAGCCACAGAGGAAATGACAACCTCACTGTAAGACACTGGAATATTATGGATGCTGGGCTGATGTGAATATTTTATATGGAAAGTTTTTTTTGTTTACCAGTATATTTTTGCTTCCATTCATCCACGTACCTGATTTTTAAACTTTGATAAAAGGATATACATCTGAGATTGAAGTAATCTAGAAGTATTTGCAAGTATTTTAATTTATTTGACAATATTAATATAATGTTGATTCTGCCAAAATGGAAAACCAAATGTGAGAGAGAGTATTTTTAAAGAATATTTCATCGTTGAAAAACATAATGGTTCACAGATTGTTATTTATATATTTTTATTTTGCTCTTAATTTATTTCAGAGCTGAACATGAAGATAAGTCAATTTACAAAAGATTTTACTTTATGACAAAATTTTTAATGGGTTTCCATTTTTAATGGGGTTTAAAATGTTAATTTATACTTTGGGAGATTTTTCTGTGGGACTGACAGCTGGTGAAGTCATGGAACAGTGTTGCCAAATGCACAAGTTCTTGCATGGTTGAAGTTTCCTTTCCCTTAAGATATCTTTATCAAAACTCGTAAGTCTTTGTTTTTGGTCTGTTAAGCTCTTGTTGTGTCTAAGGCTCAAATGCTGTTCCACACCTAAAATTCAGTCATACTACTGTACAGGTAAACATGTTTACTTGCCATTGGCAGTGCAGATCGAGAGAGCTGACTGAACTTTCTGTATCTTATGTGATTGGCTCAGTGTCTGTTTTAGTCTTGGAAAAGGGGAGGTGCTGACCAGCTGTAAATCCCAAAGTTCCATCTCATACTGTATAAGTGTGCTGTTGAAAACTTGTCAACTCTTGTTTCTTAATGACTTCTCTTGGTTGAAATAATTGTAATGTGAAATATTGTATAGTTCAAAATATAATTTATACGTATTGTACTGAGAAGCCATTCATTTTTAGCAGTTAATTTGTTTGCATTGTGGAGGTTTTATAAACAGAAAAATGTTTCTTTTAATACTTTTTATTTTTCAATGGAAGTGACAGTCTTCCCATGCAGTGGTTGTATTAGTGGATTTTTGAAAGATAAATTTATTTTTGCAAAAGCAAAGAAGGAAGGGAAACTTAAGTAGTTCTCATAAAAGATTCTGTAAATTGTAGATTTTAATAGTATGCGACATTAAGAAGCATATTATATACATATATTTTGTGTTAATATTTTAACTTTTTAAAACAGACACCTTTATACTATTTTTTCATTATTGTATTTTAATATTTTGGTTCTTTTTGGAGTCTTCTCCTAAAACTTCACTAAAAATGAATGCAATTTTTTAAAAAATTATTGTTAATTTTTTTATTACGTTTTACAATTTTATTGTTTCTATTTTCAACACCTGATTGTACCAATTTTGTAAATAGTTTTCAAAAATAGTATATTGGTGCCTGTAAAAAGGTACTATTAACAGTAATAATGATTAAACAGTTGTTAACATATTTCTTGAATTTATATATTTTGATTTTACTGAGTTTGATCAGTTGGAATTAATAATGTGATTGATACCTGTAATGCGAATAAATGATCAGAATCTTTAATAACTAAACTTCATTATATTTTTGCTAGGGTTGAAACTGCAACTTCAAGTTCATGCCTCTATTACCAATTCTAATCTCGTTCTTGAAGCCTGTCTTATAATAGGGTTACAGAATAATGTGTTGGTAGTAAATTATAGTTAATTTCTTGAACATGAACACTTTATTACATTGCATACTTTCAGGTACCAGAATGTTTTTTTATATTCTTACACAATGTTGGTTCCCCATAAGTATTGTCATCAATAAGTTCAGAATATATTTAAATAAAAATATGTAGGAAAGATGGTAAATACAAATCCTTAACCTACAATGTCAAAAAGCTGTAAAAAGAAATGCAGTAATGTGCAATAAAGTTCATTCTGGTTTAATACAATTTGATTGGTATAATTTTGAGGCTTTCAATTAATTACTGATGGGCAAAAAATCTGAAATACAACTTTCTTTAAAATGTATGTTAATTTACGGCTACATTTTGTTTATTTGTAAGATACTTGGAATATCATGTACATCCACATACTACCATTATACTTTAAGAAGAAATTAAGATTATTAATGTTGTTGAATAAAGCATAATCGATTCTATTAAATGATTTATCTTTCTAAAGTATATTGGATTGAAAGAAAGAAATATTTTATATATTGAGGAATAGAAAGATATATAGTTCATCTTCAGTATTGCTAAAAGATAGCTGTCGTTTTAAACATAAAAATTATATGTTTTAAGGGTTATTTGCAATGCACAGTTCAGCAAAGAAATAAAATATTGTTCTATGAAGCATTGTACTGTTACGTATAAAATAGTTTAAAACACTATAAATATTGTATATATTTTCATTTATTAATTAGGCATTCATATTTTAACTGATTTAAAATTAGGTTTTCATTAATTTTGACTGAGAGCTTTGTCTTAATTAAGTGGGTGTGTTCAGCAAATATGTTTTTATGTCTATGATAGGCTTAGTTTTTAACTGGCAAAACAGTACATTAATTCAATTTTAATTTTGGGGTTGTAAAGGAAAATATTTGGTAAAAGTTTGTAGTGAAAAATTATTGTATTTTTTGTTTTATTTTTAATTCTCTTGTGAATTTTACTGTACACAATAAAAATAATAAAACATATATATTGAAAACCTATTAAGTTCTTGTTTTTAGGACCAATTTTTCATAATGCAATGTATTAAACATTGATCAAAGTATTATCTCAATTCATCCCATTATTGTAATTACTGTACCAATATTATTGAAAGAAATTGATTAGGATTTAAGTGATTGTAATATGTCTGAATAGTGCGTAACTAAGCAAAATTCCTTATGTAATTCGAAAGGACATTCATCAGTTTCATTTCAACAGTTCCTCCTTTCAAACAAATAGGAGATGGAGGAAAAGTATCTATTCATTACTTGTTAAAGGCATAGGCTTTCATGGCGGGAGTCAGTGAATTTTTGACTCACTGACACTGAGACACTGTGTCAATACATTTAATCTTCAAAAGGTAGAAATACAATGGCCATGATGTTGGCTGCCATGGACCATGGACCTTAGGATGCAGTGTCTTCCAGACAACTAAGAATCCATAACTTCTTAGTTCTGAGATAGGCATGAAATGTATTTGTTTTTTCTGTCCCGAAGAAGTCCCGAAAATCTGGATGGATACGTTTTCAAGTCTTGGAGATTCTCCTTAACTGTGAAGTCAAATATGTGTAATGCTACACAATCAAAACATTTTCCAGGCGTCATCTATGTGGTCATCAAGATATGTAGCTCCATAAATATTTTTGGGGGCTACCCTGTGTTTATCATCATTGCTTCTTGATGCAATTCTGCAGTCAGAAAACTTCTTTTAGGTCCTTAGGAAGAAAAAAATGTTATAGTAATATGAATTTCTCTCAAATGAGTGTGTATGAAACAGCTCAGGTTATACGAAACATTGGGATGACTTTGAATATGCTTTGCTGAAACATACAAATTGAAAGCATTGGAACAAGTGCATGTATCTGGCTCTTCCAAATACATGTATATTTGACCTGATTCATCCTTTGTGCTCTTTTTAAGCATAGGTGAGTTTTTTTATTTGTGGCACATAATTTAATGCTTTCATTTGTTTTTGAAACTCATCTCAATTCTAGCTCTTGATCTGTTAATTGCACAACATGAGTACAACAATTTGTACGTGAATTCATACTTTCTCAGATAATGTATTGTAAGCAGTGTTTAATTTTTTTCGTTGTTAAATTCACTTAGTAGACTTTACTAAAAAGTGGAAGAATTTTGTTTTAATTTATTAACAAAATTTGTATTTGAAATAGAATTCAGAATTCAGGTTCTTTTTGGATATTTAAACCTGTAAATTAAAAAAAGCAAACATTTATTTGTCCAGCGATATTACTGATACTTGAATTTTAGGGTCATTTTAAGGTATATGTATTGTGTTACATAAGTGATTATTTCGTATTATTTATTCTCTAATACCTAACAATACATGATTGCTGAAAATAATACTGTTCAGTACAGTAATACTGTAATTTCCCTGCTCTCTTATGTTATATTAGAGTGGCCACTTTCTGGAAAATAGGAAAATGGTTTTGTATGTTAGTTTTTTCACAATTGTTTGTGAACCATTTAGTGCTTTTTTCCTCTCACATTGAAATCAGGGAGGGGATGAATTAGTAACAGGTATCCAACTCTTGTTTTTATTTAATAATTTCTTATAAAAAATGCAAATTTTTACGAGCAAAAACTGTACTTTCACCTGGGGAGTAAATGACCTTGTCGTTTATGGCAAAGCTCGAGTACCCCCATGACCCTAAGAGCTAGGCCATCGGTGTCGAAGCTACTAGTAACCAGCCAGGTTGAAGGATAGGGATCTGACTAAAAGTTTTCAGAAGAGAACCTAAATGGCATCTTCAAAAAAAGAAGAGGTAGTGTGGATGGGAAGAGAAACCTTGAAGCAATGGAGAAGACAATGATGACTAAAGTAATGAAAATGGGAGTGCATAAACAGCTATCAGAGTATTTTGAAACTGCTATCTGGAATGTAAATAGTATTTCGAGAAAAGAAAGTGAACAGACTAAAAGTTTTGAAAATATGAATGTCAGCCTAGTTGTAGAAACAGAAATTAAAAGGATCAAAATATGTAGTATATTATGCCATGTCTTATAGGGGAGTGGACCAGGAAGAAAGAGCTGCAAAAGGAGTAGCAATATTTGTAGATGGAAAGTGGGAGTCAAGAATAAAAGAGGTACAATTTGTAAACAACTGGATAATTATGTTAAAATGGGGAGAAGACATCTTATCGTAATTAGAGTTCATGCCCCGGAGGAACGAAAGAGGGAAGAAACAGGAATTCTACCGAACCATTCAGATACTATTAGACAAGTACAATTCAAGATATGAAGTTCTTGTAGGGTATCTAAATGCAAGAGTAGGAAGTGAGAGTATACCAAAGACTAGAAGGGTGAAGAGAAAGTTTAAACAGTTACAATGGAGAAAAATGGAGGGAATCCACAACTTTCAATGAAATGTATATTGCAAATACTTTAAAAAAAATTAAAGACATTCATAAATATGCATGGTTAGCATGGGGTAGTAGATTTTTAATTTATTGTATAATTGGAAACACAAGAATATCAAAATTAATAAAAGACACAACAGTTAAAAGAAGCTGGTATATAAACTCTGGTCATTTTTTTAGTAATGTTGTGTATAAAATCATTAACAAGATTAAAGAAAAAGAATTCAAGATTTACAGAGAATGAGAGAGATGTATACTACAAAGTATACTTTTCAGAAGGTCAGAAACACATACCAAAATAGAATAGATAAACATCTTCGAAACCTTATCACAGGAGGAAATAGAAAACAGAATATCAGCAAATAAAGGAATCAGCAGATGAAGCAGTAAGAAAAATAAGGGCAATTCATTACAGGCGAAATTGACAATCTTGAAAATGAAATGTGATGTTTCATTATATTAATGCCCAAATTATGAAATTTTCATAGAATTTTTTAACTTGAAAGTTACTAGGGGAAGTTTATGCATTTTTATTTTATTAGTGAAATATTTTAATAATACTTAAAAGGTTGATGAGTGTGGTAAATCATTGATGATGTTAGTGAATAATTTCTCAATCTATGGAAGTGATGGTTCTGCAATACCATTTGCTGGAAAATCGCATTGTGAGAAATATATTTTCTTATTTAGTAATACTGTGTGGATTTAAAATATTTTAATAAAATCATTTCAAGATTTTTGATTATCTTAACATTCAGTTACATCAGTTTTACATTGTCTCAATTCAATTTGAAGTTTTTTGTTTGCTTATTATGCTCTCATATTTTATAGATTTTGCATTAATTTCTCAAATTTCTTTCAAATAATACTGTAAAAAGATGCAAGGTAAACATTATTGTGTTATTTTAAAAATGTTTACTGTCTGAATCAATTGATCATCCTATTATTCTCTCCATATTCCAATTTCTATAATCATCCTCTTTTCCTTTTCTGTTCTGTTAAGAAATCTTGAAAATAAAAACATAACTAATGTTCTTTTGTTTTGTGTATTGGAAAATACATGAGTAATTTCATCAAAAAATCCCTCTGATTAGATGTTTGATAGCAACATTAATTTCAGACTGTATTAATCTGCATGAAATAATTAGCCACTGCTGATAGGTGAAGGAATTGTCATCATTTTCACTGCAATATTTTTACCAGGCTAGGGATTCAAAGGCTGAAGATCAGAGAGTTCCAGGATTGGTTTCAAATTACAGCTAAGAAATATTGTTACAATAATGGGTTTTATCAAAATTAGTTCATGAACAGCAATGAAGAAAAACATTTCTTATTGTGTCTTGATGAGTTAAGAAGGTGACTGTTTTCTTAATTTTGATTGTCACTTAAAAGATGTAAGAGCACTATAAAATAATTGTGTGTATGAATAGACCCTGATAATGAGGGCTGAAACATTGATTTTTTTGCCGAGTAAACCATTTCTCTGAACGTGTAAATATTAAGTTAGATATTACTGTTTTGATGTGCTTTCAGGAGGGCATTGGAGTTCGTTTGCGAAGATGAAGCTGAATGGCAGAAGCAGCTGTCTCAGGATGTGATTTGTCGCTCTGAACCAATTGAGAGATTGATTGAGCTTCTGGGCAGGGTGAGAATTTTCAGATCAAAATGAGTTACCTCATTCCATGTGTTGTTTCATCAATGTTTGGTTACTTTTCTGTCAGTTATTTGTAAAATTGTACTACTTGCTGATTCTCAAGGACAGTTGTCTGATTCTGTCACATATTTTTAATCATCTAAGTAATTCCATTTATTTTGCCAAAGATAGTAATGCACATCATTTTTTTAGCCCAAGAATGTTGTTCCTGAAAGTATTTTTTTATATGGTCTTCATGCAAGTGGAAAAACGTACGTGACTTCACGTTTACTAAATGTTCTTGGCTATCGTCATGTCTTTGTTGACTGTGTGAAATGTTACCATCCTAAGATTTTTTATGGATCAATCCTTAAAGGATTGACAGGTTAGTAGCATATTTTGAGTACAGTGGATTCATTTACCATTAGTAAAAACACTTCTTTGAAATAGCTTAATCTGTGGTTACATTAAGTTGAATACTAATAAATGTAATTTCGTAATGTTTTTTGGCATCTAATACTTTTATGCATTAGTTAGGTGTCACATGTTCTACAGATTTTGAAATCATTTTGTAATTGACTGATGTTTTTGTTTCTGTAGATCAAGACAAAGAGCCACAAAAAATGTGTGACTCCATGTATGAGTTTATAAACCAGTTTACTGCAGCACTATCTACCAGTTACTTTGAAAAAAATGCTTTTATTGTGGTATGTACTTAAATATGAATTTAAAGCTACTGGATAATTTAACAAATATTTTCCCCAAAATTGTTACAAATTTCCTCTTTTCAATGTATCTAAATACATGCATTCTTACACAATCTAAACTCAAATCTTGAATAGTTTTCACTGGTCTAGAGGTGGTTGATAGAACTCTGTGCTTTTGCCTGCCAATATTTTGTAATTATATCACTCCAAATGCTCCAAATGTAATTATATCACTCCAAATGCACTCCAAATCACTCCATATGGAGTGATATAATTATAATTATTTTCACTCCCATTGAGGGTTTGTGAGGTATTTATAAATTTTATGTGCTTTTCAGATTTCAGAGGAACAAGAACCTCTCAATGATTCACAGAAAATCTAATGGGATTTAATAAATTCATCTCTCAAGAGTCGAAGTAGAACTCTAGTTCTTCATGAGAAAATAAAATAATATGTGATAGTAATAATGAGAGTAAATAATGTGCTTAAAAAATTTCAAATTTAATGAGAAAACAAGTGTCAATGAAGCACTTTGTGATGTCTTCTATCAGTTCATTAATATTCGCATCAGAATTAAAAGCTACTATTACATATACAGTCGACTCTGGATATAGTGAATCCTCGGTTATAGCGAACTTAAGTCACAGGTCTCGTTTCACTTACATTACAAATAAGCATAAGAAGATTCAGTTATAGTGAACAGAGATACAATGTTCTGAAAATTCCCACTTGGAAAAGTAAATATCGCCTCAGTGCCACAAATTCCAACACTAGGCAGCTTTTTCTTTTTTTTTTCTTCACTTTAGAACAATGCCATTTAATATAGAAATTATTTTTATGTTCTGACAAAACAATATGACTCATTTGTATGACATTTTTGTGCATTTTTCATAAATTTCAACTAATAAGTCATTTTTTCCTTTTTTACTGTATGTTTTGCTGATTTCATTGCTTGTAATATTATTTTAATGGTACTTGCTAAAACTATATTTACAAGGTGCAATAAATGGTTCACTCCAGAATTCCTAAGTAATGAATATTCGTTTTCTTATATTGTAATGTCAGCCGTTGTGTAATCTAAGCAATGTAATCTAAGGTTCCTGTGATGCTTATCAGTGCCATTGTCAGTTCAGCTGATTTCACGATAAATAAAGGCAGAGATTTTCTTTTAAAGAACAGTCCAAACCCAAAGTTTGCAAGCTGGGTTCACTTGAACTTAAGGAAAAAGCCTTGATTACATCAACAACATATCCAACAGTTTGAGTTGTTCGTGTGAAGTGGTTTTGGCCAAATTTTTTTTAACATTCTTTTTCTTTGTTTTTAGGGCATTTTTAAAGCATTTTATTGATCATTTTTAGCAATGTTTTAGGTCATTAAAATCTGCCTCTACTGATGACCTTATGCCACTGAGTTTCACTGTAGGGAAAAAAGGCCATGTTCTGCGTTGGCTTCAACTAGGGGCAGCAACGTGCAATTGCTTGCTTCAATTTGAAGCTTGGGGTTTCTTGATATTTCATGAGAGAAAGTGTTTCCTTGGGACAGTTGAGTTTTATGTTGGCAGCAGGAAAAACACGACTGTCACAGCATGTCTATATTTGCTGAGCCGCATGGAAAAGCGATCAGCTTCATTAGTTGCTTGCGTCATCCCACTGTCAGAAACATCTCGTTCCAACTGCGCAAGAGGCATTGAAGAGTGTGAAGAGTGCATTACGATACTTAGACTCAGAAGATTGTGCATAATCAAGTAGGGAAGCATGAGGTCTGAAGAAGGATATAAAGAAATTACTAATTAAAAAGATTCGAAGCAAACAATTGAAAATAATTGATTTTTTAAGGTCAAATAAAGATATTTAAATTCTCAGCTCGTGCAGTTAATATATGTCGCCTATATCCATATTAATATAATCTATCTTTATAGAGAAATTCTATTTAATTTTGACATCTAATACATTGAACCAAAAATTTTAGTCTCCAAAAGTTCACTATAAGTGGAGTCAACTGTATAGAGTATTATTGTGTCATTGTTGGTGTAACATGAGTGATTGGCTGGACTTCAATTGCTGCATTTCAGGATTCAGTGTTATTTTGCATTGGTTTTTTTACAAATAAATAACAATTTTAAAAAATCAAATAGCTAAGTGGTTTTATTGAAATTTTTAATGTAGCCTGCACAGACTCATAAATTGGAGATCTAATCTTTGAACTGAATCCCTAATCTTTACCATAACAAGAATAAAAACAGTTTGTACTATTTAAATTTGGGAGAAAATCTCTGTTAATTATATTCCTTATGAAGTGGCTATTGTTAACATTTCACTTATGGCTAGAAATGAACAATATTAACATTAAACTGTACATTTCCCATGTTTGACATTCCACCAAACTATCATGTAGCAAAATAGCATATTTTGTAATGATAATAGTATATTAAGAATAACTTCATTGTTGCTCTCTAAACAGTGATTATCTGAGGAAATGATGCTTAGCTAACAAAGCTCTCTTATTATGAAGGGAATTTGCTTCCTTTCTTATTTCTGAATCTTGCATTGTCTTCTTATGTATTGACATACTTTTTCAGGTACTTGATAACTGTGAGAAATTGCGTAGTATGGAATCTCACCTGCTACCTGCTTTCTTGCGGCTTCAGGAGCTTACAGGAAAGAACGTGTGCTGTGTGTTGATCAGTACATTGCCATGGGAGAAGTTTTTATCACCATCTGGATTAGTAGACCCTTTTGAAGTATTTTTTCCTCAGTATACAAAAGGTATTTTTTCAAAGTTTATTTTTGTGCAATACTCAGGAATAATTAGAAAGTTCTTACTTGAGCATTCCAATGAAAATTGAAAATTATTGGCATCTAGCTTTTTGAAAATACCTACAATATAGTGACAAAACAATGATTTCTTTTGATATTCTTCTAATATTCCAGTCAAATTATTGTTTGCCCTTAAATGATATTCATTGTTTTTATTATATTTTAGAATTGTTTAGTGGCGTCTAGGGAAGATACTTGCAAACATCCTGATGAAAAGGAAAAGAATGAGAAATGATGAAATGAATCAGAAACTTGAAAACAGATTTTTTTTTTAAATATGTTGCAAACAATCAAAACTTCCCAAATCCCTTTTATTTTCAAATTTAAAGAACTTTAAAAATCATATAAAAATGCCCATCCCTAAAACCGGTTTTTGTAGGTTTTTAGATAAACTCACTTCAAATTTACCTTTTTCAGGTTTTTCCCTATCAAACTTTTTCCAATAGAGACCGTGCCAAGAAACATATCTCACAGGGGGAAAAAATCTGTTTAGAAAATATTTGCCTTGTATTTTTTTAAGAGGAATTAGTCTGTTAATGAGCTACAATTGTAAACTTGATTTTATAAATATGCAAATGGCATGAGAATTTTGTATGAAAACAAGGCTCCAGTTCACTTCGAAATCAAGACATGATGGTCTATAGAATCAAAGAAGAGTGCCGGTGGCATTCACACAGTAAAGTCAAAATTGTACTCTCATTACTAGAGCTAGGAAGTTCATGCAAGCTTTTAGCCCTGGAATAAGCATGCAAATATGCTACAAATTTGTTGAAATATGTTATATTTGTTGCACAGAAATTGTTACAATATACAGCGTGTGGTCACAAAAGTATTTTACAATGACATTACTTATTTTTGCCACCTAGAGATGGAATATGCAAATTAAAAACAGATCTCCTGTACATTTTATTTTGCATTAAGATCACAGATAGCCACAAGAATTTTTTTAAAGTTATCTGTTGTTAGGAAGTGTCTTCCATCAGATAATATAATTTTGTTAATAGAAAATTATATTACGACATCAGATGATGTTGTGGGAGACAATTACTTGCTTCTACTAAGGTTTTGCTTGAATCCTTTTTAGAAGTAAAGGACACTATATTGCCTGTAATAAGTTTTACAAGAAACAATTGAATCGACAAAGTTTCTTAGAGATCTAAGTAATGGCACATTCATGTATTTCGCAATGGACCTATATTCATGATCTATAAATGGATCAGGTAAACTCATTCTCAACGCTACAATTCTCAAAGGCTTATGTTGTTTCACCTCAATCCTCGTGCATACAATATTTAAATTTGGAGACCAATGGAAACATCAGGATAGGTCTCGCAAGTGACATGTAAAGAGATTTAAACACTTTCGTCAAGGTTAAACCCAAGCAAATTCTTCTTTTAAATCAATTAGCTTTTTTGATTATTAGATCAATATATCCCTTGAACATTGATTTGGAGTCAGAAATTGCACCCAAGTCTCTTACAGAGAATACTTTGGGTGTAGTAGCATGTCCAATTGTATATGTAAGTTTCATTGGTGTTTTGGAGTGACAAAAGTTTATATGTGTACATTTGGAATATTTGATTGTCATCACACAATTTTTTAAAAGCATCCAATGCACTTTGAAGACATACATGATATTCAGGTGTTTCTATTATCTTGAAAATTTTGCAATCATCAGCAAAAAGTAGGTATTCAAGATCTTTCAGAATAAATTTAATATAAACTGTATAGATGATGAAAAGTAAGGGACCTAGATGTGATCCTTGATTCGAATTTAACACACTTCGTTTCAGCCATTGCCAGTTTGGAAAATAGCAACATAGAGGTTTCATAATTCTTTGAATTCATCCCATTGTTGCCAGTCATGATGATTGTAAGATGTAGATAATATTCTAATGAAAATCGATTAGAGGAAGGTAATAAATTTTAACTTAGAACTTACAAACACACTTCTATACTTTAAGAAGTTTTAATCGCTGATTATGGTATAAAAAGATTGAAAGCTCACTTCAAATGTAACCAAGGTAGGCTTGTGTGAAATAATTCTTGTTTTTCTGTGTTATGTTCTGTAAATACTGTAACATTTAAATTATTCATATTCGTTCATGTCTAGAAGTAAAAAAATGACTACTCTTCCTGACAATGAAAATAATGCAGATAAGCATGAGAGGTGATTCTTTTCAATTAGACTTATACAAGTTATAACTGAGTTTTTAGTATGTCAGAAATTACAATATTTTAATATTTTGTAACTTTTCAGTCATCCGAGAAAGTATGTGTTGTAGCACCTCTTGTTTTTGTATGAAAACTGTTGTATTTTACATTGAAGGTGGCCCTTAATGATTGCTTGAATAGTTTACATAAGATCATATTCATCACAATTTCCAATCTCTATTCCATTTTCATTTTCCAGTTACTATTCATTGTCAGAATTGTCAATTTCCATTACTAATTCATCTTCACTCTGGCAACCACTGCGAAATCATCTCAACATTTTATCACTGATACATACCCTCTCCATAATTGAAGCTCTTGATGGTTTACCACTAGTCAACTCCAAGTAAAAAGTGACCGCCCTATTGAATTCTCATTACATTGAATGATATAAAATTTGGAATAATGTTTACTGTCTCTACATCTTGAATAGACAGTTTCAGTAAATGATTTTATGATCTTTATTCGTTTTTTGTAATATTTTCTCTTTGTATTTGGGATGTGTCTAGTCTTGTTTTTCAACTGAAATTGGTTTACCACACTTTTCATAAAAGGCAGTCCAATTATTTCATATGATTTTAAGGACATGTTAAACAAGCAATCAAAATATGGTGTGTGTGTTTTTTTTTCCAGATGAAATCCTGAAGATAGTGTGTCACAATTGTGTTTGGGGAGGAGACCTAGATGCCATTTTTGTGCAGTATGTACGCCTCTTCTTAGGAGTCTTTTACATTTGTTGTCGAGATGTATTAGAAGTGCAACATATGGTGAGTGATTGTGTGTTGTTGCATGAAACTTATTGGAAGGACATGTAGTCATGCCTTTGAAATAATAGTCAAAGGGTTCTGGATCTGTGACCTCCCCTTTTCATCCAATAAATAAATGAAATCATTCTTTGCTTCTGGGCATTAAATGTAGCTCTGCCTCTCCCCTCCCCCTCCAGCCTTCCAAAGGCACAAAACAGGAGTAGTTTTGCTCTCATGGATTTCCAAAGTACTGCCATGAGTTATTTGCCATATTTGTGTTATTTGTTCAATAATTTGAAGATAAAATAATAACTTTTTCAATTGACTGATTCTTACTTTAACCTATGACACATTTAATTGGATTGCAGCTTGTAGTTACCCCCTACTTGTCACATTCATTTTATTTGACTGGAAACAAAACCCATTAGTTAGGGTTCATAATTATTATGTTTAATGTAATACTCTTGTATTCTTGTTTTTGTATTACTACAACTTGGTTGCAGGTAAGATCTCACTTTCTGGAGCACTGTGAACCAATAATAAGTGGTCGTGTGGAACCATCTCGGCTTTGGTCTATATTATTGCCACATTTCCGCACACTGGGCAGCCAACTCTATCTCCGTATGATACCAAAGTGAGTGGACAGTTATACGTTATACAAAGATATTTAATGTCAATGGAAAAAAATCAAATATAACCTTGTTTTTGCATTGGAAACTTACGATGGAACTCATTTGGGTGACCATCTGTTTTAACAATCAGAGTTTTTTAAAAAGATCTCAGTAAATTAAAAAAATTTGAGTTTTGAATTTTTAAGTGATGAAACCCATTTTGTTGAGACTCATTGTTGGTCTCTAACAATCAATAAATGTCACAATGATTGAAAGCAAAATGTGAATTGAAAAACCTGAGATTTTCCTTAATGTTCAACTAGAATTTTGGAAATATGTGGCAGATTTTTAACACTAGTTACAAAACTTAACTTACATTTAACCAGTAACATAAGGAGAATTCTAGCAGCCTGCTGCTCTAATGTGTAGTTTTCTGTGGTTTCTCCAATTAATATCAGATGAATGCCAGGGCAGTACCTTAATGGGCCACAGACAATGTGTGTTGTCTGTCCTGCACGATCCTTGCCTCCTTCTCTCCCCTTGCACACATGCACTTAAACTTACATGCCCTACAGTACCATACATGTTAGGAGAGCAGTTGTGAACTTAGAGCTGGAGCACTGCTCCATTGAGAGAGATACCTAAGTGGAGAAAATACTGCTTACCTGTGTTTAGGTCATTACTTGATCTAACAGTCTAGCAGGGCAGGAACACCTCTTGGGATATTACATGCACAACACTTACAGAACAAATGGGCATTGCAGTTGATACATCTAGAAACACTTAATCACAGTTTAAAATCATTATTCTTTGTAGCAATTCTCTAATAATTTTTTAAGTGATATGTAGCACATACAATTTTGGGGTGAAAAGAAAGTAAATGTGTTGGCCTTCACTGAAAAATATACAATAAATTGTTAATATTAATGTTTTATGCCTAGCAGTACTGCAGCAGACGGGACTGTTGTCCAAAAGAATTCAACCTGTCCATCTCGCTGGGCTTTGAGCTTTGAACTGCCATACTACAGCAAATTTTTCCTTATAGCTGCTTTCCTTGCTTCATATAGCCCTCAAAGGTTAGATAAGGCTCTGTTTGTGAAAAAAAACGAGAAAAGAGGACGCAGGGGGAAGAAGAAAACACGGTAAGTTTCACTTGTTCACTGTGAATCTTTGAAAAAATCAAGAACAAATTTTAACACAGTACTTTCTCTGCAGAAAATTAAGGCAAATATAGTAATCATAGAAATGGATTATTAGCATAAAAATTAAATGAACATGGCAGAAATTCCACCACCCTGAAACCCAATAATTTGAAGTACCTTATATTCAGAACCAAATTAAAAGTCAAGGACCATACAAATTTTTTGAATTTAGTCAATACATTAATGACACTATGCTGTAATGTTTATATAACTTATGCACATGTGAAATTTCAATGAGAAGTGTGTTAGAATTCAGATCATACACACCTATCAGAGACATTAACCAAACAAAATTATCATTTTTCTATTACCTCCTCCTTAGAAGAGATAATTATTCCTGCTGTTTTATTTACAGAATTTAAATAATTTTTTAAATCAATTTATGAAGCCAATATAATGAAATAAATTGAATGGAATGAATGAAAAACATGAATTCTTCTTCCCCTTCTCTTGCTTTTTTTCATTCTTTTCCTCATCATTCTATTTATGAAATTGCATGTCTCAAATATTCATAGTAAATATCACTTGCACTCTGGAAAAAGATAAATTCCCACGTGCTTGTGATATCACATATAATATATAATTTATTCAAATTAGTATTTTATGTTCAGAAATGTTTTTTATGAACACATCAAAGGTGTAAACTTGCTTTTTGAATTACTACCGCAGGCACATCCAATGAAAGATTTTATTTGTGAAACTGTAGTGTTCTTTGAAGAATGGAATTGTTTAAAGGCAGAAAGGATTGTAAAGTAAAAGTATAATAACAATTTAAGCCTCCACAATCCCTATCAAAATTAGATTTTTTAATCATAATACTAGTCTGTTTTGATATTATGTATCATCCAAGCAGTTAACATTTACAAATTGATCAAACCCAACAATTTCAGGATTGTAGAATGAATTTTATATTTCCACCTGATCTCTCTAACTATGAAGTACAATGCTCTTGTGACAAAATAAACAAGATTGACAATTTATATTTAAAACTAAATATAATTAATCTTACAGTAAATAAATTAATATTAACTCTTACATCTTCAATAACACAAAGGTCAGAGAAATAGAAATTATACATTTTTTCTATTATTTTTAACATATTATTCTACTACAATTGGAATTTCAATTTATTTAGGTACTGTTTGTGTACATTGATGTTTATTGTACATAAAATAAAATTGATTTAATTTCAATGTATTATTGTTATTTTTATTATTTTAATGATTGCATATTATTATTGTTGTTTATCTCAAAGTATTTTGACTTTTGTGACCAGGAGCCATGATGATGTGGTGGCTGATATGTTATTGGGGCCCAAAGCATTTACAGTTGGTCGTTTGCTTGCCATCTTCTATTCTATTGTTGACTCGGAGGTCAATTTTACAGCCAGTGTCTCTGCACAGGTAATTAAAACTATAACATAAGACTTTTTATCAGTTATTCTTACTAATTATCTGTTGTTTTCCTTTGTTTACTTTTATGTAGCATTACTTGCTTATATTTCTTTACTTTTTTCATATTTTGCCAATGTCTTTTTATTTTGTTTTTAAAAGATATCGTCCCTTGTGAAGCTTCAACTTTTAACTGTGAATGATTCATCTCTGGATGCTCAAATGTTGAAATGTTGTGTGGGATTGGACTTCATCACAACAATTGCCAAGTGAGTTCAATTTTCCCCAAGTTTGAAAATGTTTTTGTGCTCATTTTGTATTCTCAAAAGGTTAGGAGGCATATGTTTCCGTTCTTTTGAATCTAAAACATTTCAAGTTCTTTCATTTACTCCACTCTTCTGAGGAGAATGGAAGATGCTTTGCAGGAGTGATTAATACTAAAAATTGTTAAATTTAGCAATTGACAAAAAAATGTTAAAGAATACAATGTGTTGTTGTATTGTATTGTTGAAACTTTTGTTTCTTAAATGTTGTGTATGGAGAATTATAAAATAATATGAAATAAATGTCATCCAAATGTATTACATTTGAATTATGCCCCTGTTTTTCAGGACTGTTGACTTCGATATTATCAAGTACTTATTCCCTCCTAAGTAATAATCTAGGAACAATAGTTTACCAGTGCCTTCATTGTCCATAAATCATAGCCATTAGGAATGTACATATCAAGCATTGAGTTGCAAGTCGAGATTGCTAAAATGAAAATTTGAATTTTTATTATTGCAATTAAAAACTTTTGTACAAATATATTTGTTTACAAAACAAAATTTTTTGTAATTATTTTATAATTCCTACAGATGTATAACCTATCCCTAAACTTTATGAAAGATATATTCACCTACAGCGATTTTAATTTTGTCTTTATCTCTGAGAATTTGAGTGTAAGAGTGTGTTATGTATCTAATAAACTTCTGTCCCTCAACAGTGTATACTCCAAAGGTGCCTGCGATTGAGGGTATTTCCAATATCATTTAGCTGCTGCTGCTTTACTCTTACCCAAAGTTGTTGTCTGTTCGCCTCACTCTTGAGGTAATGTCAAATGAAACACTTAAAGTTCCAACAAAACAAAAATATGTTATTTGTAAGTTCTGGATGGTTAATCAATCGATAAAAGATTACCTGTTCCGCTTTCATGGATATCTTCTTCTTTAATCCTGAACCCCTGATTAATTATATTACCTTCCCCAAGGTTTTGCCAATCTTTTAAACCCTTGGAAACACTACTAATAGGGTATTTAAACAAGTATTTTGCATTAAATATCACAACTTAATCATAAGGCATCCATTTCTTTCGAACTCTAGATAGCCTTTCCCCAAAACAAACTTACTTTCATACCAATGTGTTACATTTTTCAATTGTTTGTTCTCTTACGAGACGATACACTTGTACCAAGTTCTATATTTTCTTTTCAAAACAGTAATACTCCCCTGTTTGGATTTTAATGATTTATCATTTATTTTTTTCCCCAAAAAACAATGAAGTGAAAGTAAAACATTACTATACAAAACGTACAACAATTTCAAATCTATTTATCTGTCGAGGTGGGTTGGTCCACATACTGACAGAGGGATTAATTCTCCTTCTCTTATAACATCCTGTCTCTTTTCTTCCTCTTCTCTTTCACTGCCCCCCCCCCCCCCCTCCATGTAAGTTGAATGCCCACCCATGTGTGTGTTTGCCATGCATGGCATCAAGTGTCAGGGAATATATGTCCTGGCAGTTGGGAAGTTTGTTCTACTGCTCACCTTGTGCTACGTTCTGCTTTGCATATAGGGATGCATTGTTTTTGTATTTCGAGGAACATTCCTTCAATACACTTGCTTTGGCCTCGGACTCTTCTCAAAGGGTGGTCGGGAGCTAAGACACTCCTGATCAATCGTCTCAGACTAGATCTTGTACTGAACTCCAGGTTGAGTGGGGGGAATCATGGCAAGGCATCGCTGTACCCCCCCGCGCACACACACACAATCACTGTGGCAACCTTGGCACACTGATAACATGTCCCCTTGTTGGGCTCCGTGGTGGGTGGGGGCCATGGGGATGTAATTGATATCCTCTTCATGAATACTAAACCTTCCCCCGACTTCTTCAGAAGAGAAGATTAGTGTGTGAAACAGTCAATTTGGAAAGTTTTTTCTGCAAGGATTCCGATTGACCCACGTGGACACATTTCCTGATCACATCTGTAATGATGAAAAGCGCCAGTGCACACGCCTCTACAGGGGTACATTTATTGTCCAAATGCGGAAAATTGTATTTTCTGAATCTATGTTAAATTTTTAAACTAGTGTGTGCCTCCACAATTAAAATGTTTTCTATAGTTTGCGATATATGTGTAATTTTTTCAATTACTTTGTCAAAATTTGTAAAACTTCAACGACTCCCAACCTGTTGAATTTTGCGATTTTTTTCGTGCTCTAGCACGAAATGTAATGCCGAATACACTGGTAAAAATCACATTTCCATCAGACGCTTTGTTTTCCAGAAATACGGAAATAACATCCGTAAAATACGTAATTTTCCCAAAAACGCATTCTAGGACGTCGCCATTTTTAACGGGTTCATGTAAACTAAAAGTTCTGCGTAAACCGCAAGATACAGAGCGATGTACCGCTAATCACCAATGTAAATCTGTGTTGTAGACGAAGTAGTTTAGAAGCTAGAGCGAGTCAAAAATTACCGTAATTTTTGTTTGTTTTTTTAACATATTTGGAAAAACTAGTGGGCACGTTTATCGTCCGAATGTGGAAAAATATGACATTTTCTGAATTTATATTAAATTTTGAAACTAGTTTGTACCTCTACAATGGAAATATTTTCAATAGTTTGGAAGATGTGGGAATTTTTGCCAATTCTTTCGTATCATTAAATGTGTAAAATTCAACGACACCTTGTTGAATTTTGCAATTTTCGACTTGAGCCGGATTCTTTCAAAATCAGTGTCCTATGCCCTAGCACGAAATTTTGTGGTGAATATACTAGTGAAGAGAGAATGATTACATAATAAAACGCACCGGGAGAGATTGCTCAGTGAATCAACTGATGTCCCTGCAGTCCCTCTGGCCGGGAAGTCCGAGGTTCGAATCCTTACGGTGATAGGATTTTCGATACTAGCCAGTCAGCTAGGTCGCTGTCTGGAGGAGACTTCTAGCGGCCGGCTGCTCTAATCGCTAATTTTCCGTGGTTCCTCCTATCAATACTAGGCGAATGCCGGAGCAGTAACCTAACAAACGGGTCGCGGACCATGCGCGACCATTGCTTCCTCTTCCTTATCGTATCCTCACCCAATTGTCGGTCGTGAGCTTAAGTTTGTTCCGGCTGGAGCGGTGCCCTGCTGGTGGGAGATACCTGGTTTGAGAAAACCCCACTAGTCGATGGTAGGTCGGCGGCGGATCTTCCCGTACAGCGGGGTAAAGACCATCGCCACAACTCGGACAAAAGTATGTACTACTCGTACGGGACTAACGACCCTAGTAGTTGACGTGCCCGGAATCACTATCGGTCCATCCATGCGTACATACTAAAACGATATACTATTACAAATATTGAGAATGGAAATATTTTCTACAGCTTGGGGAATATTGGCTATAATATGAGTATAGTTTGGGGAATCATTTTTGCCGATAATTTATGTCGTCAAAATCCACCCTCTAGGAATAACTCAGTAAGAAAGGGAAATTATTGCAGCTTTGAATGACAAGCTCTACAAGGCATAATTGTTGGTTTGCACTTTATTATGACATAATGTTTCTTTCCTGAACCCATGCATCGGAAATTAAAGGAAATGTGTATAGAAATAAACAAAATAGATAACTAGCATTACATTTTTAACATGTTAAATAAAACCGATGTTCAAAAACATATTCACAGAAATATTTGCTAATGTTAAATTATATTAACTTCTTTTAACATCGTATCATGTCAACTCAAGCTACCATATACTTTTATTTCTTACTTTCAATTCTTTTGAAAATGTATTTTCGAAATTCAATGAATTTGTTTCCTAAATTATCTTCAGTTTCATGTTTAACTTCTTGAATTGCATTTTGCACGTCTTCAATAGCAGTATCTGAGTTATCTTCTCCACTAGCTCTTAATCTCTCCAGTAACCCATCAGAGATATTACTATCTTGTGCTCGACTTAATACTTCTTGTTTTTCATTCATCATTGTTTCACTGAAAACATAGAATGTGACATTTTTTAATTAAGGTAAATTATGTAGAATAAAATTGGGGAAAATGTTTTGTGAACAATGACAAAATAAACTAAGTTGTCAAACCCACAGACTTGACACATGTTTCTCTATACATGTCGATTCGCTCAATCCGAAGCCAGAATTGCGCCACCACCCCCTTTTGTTTTTTTTATCGAGAAAAACATATGCGGATAGTAGTTTTGGGTGACTTGTAGCATTATCTTTACAGAAGTCGGCAGACCCAAGACGTGACACGTATTTCTCTATGTATGCCGACGCGCTGGATCCAAATGCGAAGCCAGAAGTGCGCCACCACCACTTAGCTTTTTTATTCGACAAAACCACCTTGAAGTTGCAAATTGTAAATTTCACGATGATTTTTCTTTTAAAAAAACTGAAGGGTGGTGGCCCAATTCTAGCTTCGGATTTGAACTTAGGACATCAACATGCAGAGAGAAACGTATGTCAGATCTTTGGGTCTGATAACAACCCTCGAAAAAAACTAGTTGTGCTACTGATTGGCACAGACTTTCTCGTAACAAAGTTTTCTAATTTCCTTTGTGTAGGCCAGCTTTATGGTCTTGGCCAATCCTCTTGCCAGCTGCAATCTATTGCCGTCCCAAATACACTTTTTAAAGTTTTCTTAATTTTTCGGTTTCCTAACGGTAGATATTACTTTTAAAATATTAATGAAGAGTAAACTCTCATCCTACATGGAAATATAGCTTATCAATTTAGAAGAAAAACGGCCGAACGATTTAGGCGTAGCGTTGACCACACACGGACAGACGGAAGTTAGGCCGGAATAAAGAATCAACAAAACATGGATTATGTCGACACCACGAGTCAGACGATTTTTTTCTAAATGTAGCAACAGGATTTTTCTACTTCGTTACGAGAATATGATAATAGGCAATAAGATTTTTTCTGGCGAAATTTCGGTCCTTTCTGGTACACGATTACATAATTTTCTCACGAAGAATTCGTAAAGCGAGGAAGTACAAAACACTTTCGGTATCAGGGACCTAAAAAATGTTTTTCCGATAGAAATCTCGAAGTCCGCAAAATTACATAACTTGCTCTATACTACGAATATTACTCCGCGTATACGAGAAAGTAAAAGTGAAGGATGATGGTTGAATTCTGGCTTCAGATTCGAATTCGGTGCAAGCACTGAAGACGTGCATTCTATGCAATACATAGAGACATGTCACGTCTTTGGGTCTGACACCTTTTAACTTTCTCCATACGGAGTAGAGAGAACGTTATGTAATGTTGCACGGAAAAAGGCGATTTTCGATAGAAAAACTCCGTCTGTGAACAACGCTAGCGGCTAAACCGTTCAGCCGATATTCTCCAAATTTGATATTCTCGTATTGATGTGGCTAATGTCGCGGCCTCTTAAATTTGAAACCGGTATTTTAATTTTGGAGGGTACTTTATATGAAAGCCCTGGGGCATTTCCAATATTTTCAAAATATGACTCCGTCGATTTTGATTAAATTTTGTTGGATAGTGTGAAGGACGTTTAGGACAATGGTGCAGGTCTCATGTTCGTTAAAAAGCCTGATTTTTCGAAAATTACAAACGTTCAAAATTTTTTTGGAGTCTTTCTCAACTAAAATATAAAGATAATTTTTTTTTCCTTTAATGAAACATGTTTCTAAAAAATAGATTTTGTACAACTTTTCGAAAATATGAGTACTTTTCGCGTAATTTGTCTTGAAAACACGGCGGAGAAAGTATATGCTGTTTTAGCACTAGTTTTATTTTGTGTGCCTGTGTCATTTTATGAATGAGAAAACTGAACAAATCTTACCTTGTGTTGTCTAGGCTATCGGGAACGAGCCGCATCACTGACATGGTGGCTAACGTTTCGGCCAGCGTATTGTGGCCTTCTTCAGAGCGTACTGCGGCACGCTGGCCGAAACGTTAGCCACCATGTCAGTGACGCGGCTCGCCCCGGATAGCCTAGACAATACAAAACTGGCCGGGGAAGCCTACGCAACCAAATATTACCTTGTCAAAGCGTTATTACAAGCTTCCCACAATTCTACTTGTTGAAATCCTTCTGGAAAACTAGAACAATGCAGAAATGCTTTAAATTATTTTAGGTAAGAGAATATCGAAAAAAATGTTACCTTGTCATTGTCTGACAGGCCTGAGTACAAGCTTCCCACAATTCCACTTGTTGAAATCCTTCCGGAAGATTAGTACTATGCAGAAATGCTTTAAAGCGTCGTCTTCCTTTTGGCGATCCGAGTGTTGAACTGATATTCGTGGCCCATTGTTTCGCTGAATTCACTGGATACTCTTCTTCATGTATCTTATTCCATGATTCTGCCATAGCGTTCTACTGTATTCTAGTAAACGCTGTACAAGAACCTTCGAGCAGAACAGTTGGGCCGGCACTATCGCGCTGTGGAGCTCCTCCCTTGTATGCGTTAAGGACTTTCGGCGAGTGGAGTGTGGAGACGTTCCTCCTGTGATCAACTGAAAAAAAAGCGAGAGAAAGAATTACCGCCGAGGCAATGTTGGGCAGCGTCATCGCCACATCGGGTGCGAAGTCCTCGTACCCTACGAGCACTACCCTCGGAGGGTCAATGTGCCTTGGTGCGCAGCGGATTGCTCCTGCACCAGTGAACACGCCCATGCGAGGAGCACGGCCGACCACATAGTCGCCACCCACAGTGCTTGAGATAGAGACGTGCGTATGCCTCTCCAATGAAACAGGTATCCATGTTAGCGTGATTGAATGTAGAGCAGTGTAAATAGTGACTGTATACAAAGTGTTAGGTTTGTTTAGTGTTAGTGTTTGTTACTTTCTCGTACGGAGTAGAGATATAGTTCTGTAAAGCTGCGCGAAAAAACGGCGAACTTTCGGCAGAAAGATTCTTATTAAAGCGCCCAGGTTACGAAAAAGTGGATAAATCCAGTTGCTAAATTTAGAACAAAAGTCCTATATCACGTGGTGTAGCCAGATTCCATGTTTTGTGGGTCCTTGATAACGAAAAATAGAAAGACGGAAAACGTCTGTCCGTCCGTCTGAAAACAACGCTAGCGGCTAAACCGTTCAGCCAATTTACTCTAAAATTGATATTCCCTAATCGATCCTGATGGCGCGGTCCCTTGGATTAGAAACCGTTGTTTTAATTTTGGAGTAAATTTACATGATGCTCTTAGGACATTTTTTGAGAAAAAAATGACTCCATCGATTTTGATTAAATTTTGTCGTTAGATAGTGTGAAGGACGCTTAAGAGAATGGTGCAGGTCTCATGTTCGTGGAAAACTCTGATTTTTCGAAAATTACAAATTTTCAAAAATTTATCGGAGTCTTCCTACAACGAAAATATTGAGGACAGAGATTTTCCCTTAATGAAATCTGTTTGCTAAAGATAATTTTGAAATAAGGTCATGTACAATTTTTCTAAAATTTGAGTACTTTTCGCGTAATTTTACGTGAAAATACGGAGGAAAAAGTACGCGTTTTAGCACCTCTAGTTTTTCCTTCATTTCTAGGAAGTAATGTAGTGTTATACGTGTCCACCCCCACTTTGTTCCAGATACAGACGGACGACAATAACAACACGTTTATGTTTAGATTGTAAATAAGGCAAATAATATTGATATAGTACTCACCTCAATTTTCACGTAAATCCAATACAAAGAAAATAAAAATATTGGACTGCTGCCTTCCCAACCGTCGGGAATGAAGCAAATTCAGACCTCTTTGATTACACAAAAGACAAATTTACGCAGATAATATACTGTATCAAACTAAGTTCAAGGAAACGAAGAGAGGAAAATGACAGTTTCTATCAGCACCTCTTCGAACCGACTCGTCTTTTGGTCTCGCTGGTTGGGACGCGTTTCCAACAGCAAATTCGTGCTTATATTGCTCTCGTCTTATCTCCTAAGCAAATGACACCCGCTGCGTGTTCGACTAGTGTTCTGGTGGGGTCGCTTACGACTGTGATAAAGGCCCGCCGGATTTACCCTTTCCGGGCACCGAGCTCATCCTTCTCGGGGGCCCAGCCTAAACGAATTAGGGCTTCTACAACTGCGCTCACGCGTTGTCATAATAAGTGTGCTCCCCCTAATTAACAAGGGTGGAACAAATTGTTTAATGATACTGAAACTGTTTAAAGTAACCTACAAATATTTTACAATCTGTCATAAATCTTTAACAAAGTAACTATGTCGCTTGCACAATATTTTAAAGCTCCTTTCAGTGAAACGTAGTTGGATGGGGTGAGTCGAGCGAAGTGGACTAGTTGTGAAATAATGAAACTTCGACTCCTCCCAAACATTCCTACCATAGCCCAGGTTAATTAATTAATTGACTTCGAAGGACCACCCAGATTCCTGTAATGAGAGAACAGGTTATAACCACCCTTGCAGATCTGGGACTGCAAGGATAGAGGAGGAAGGAGAGTGCTTGTTACCATAAAAGTTGTAGATTAAGGCATGTAAACATATATTCTATTTAAAACAAAATACATCTTAAACCATACGGGGAAGAAGGAACAAAGGGTTGCAGCACACAAAATCACAATGTAAATATACAATCTTGCCCATGACATGGGATCATATTAGTGCGGTAGCACAGAACTTGTTTCTCTTGCATCTTGCTGAAGTTGGTATGACTGCGGGCGGCTAGCTAAGCCAGGCCCGACAAAGGCAGATGTAGTTCAGGAGATTGTGGGTGCCGTAAGTGAGCACCAGAGAGAACACGAAACACCGGTTAGACACATAATGTCGGCAATACAGCTTGTAGAACAGTTAAACACAGGCGCCACATGGACGTGAATATAAATTAGCTGAGCACGTGGCGAGTAACACAGTTTGTAGAATAGTTAAACACAGGCGCCACATGGACGTAAATATAGATTAGCTGAGCACGTAGCGAGTAACACAGTTTGTAGAATAGTTAAACACAGGCGCCACATGGACGTGAATATAAGGTTAACTGAACACATGGCAAGTAGTGCAGTTTGCAGAATAGTTAATTGAGATTGCCACACAAGCATGAACACAAATATAGTTGCATGCGGCAAGTAATTAGGGCGCAATAGTCACCAGTAGCAGCATTGAATGTAGACGGCAAGAATGGCCGCAAGGTTGAGCGGCGAGGCAGCATGCTCGCCAGCCACGTTGTAGAAGCAGAAAATTGCTCAGCAAGAGGAGCAATTGTTAGAGGCAGCACCATGCGTAGCGTGGGGCCCAAGTGATGACGCCAGGAGAGAGGCGCGGAGACCCATCCGCACAGCTGGGAGATCGGATGAGTACTGACTGCCTGGCGGTTGGCAGCGTCTTGCGAGCGTGGAGCTCAGTGTTGCGTCATATGACGCGACTGGAAAATTTCTAGGAATGCCAAGCGCGCAGCTGCGCGAGGCGGTTGCTGGAGTGCGGTGGTGGGGGAAGCCTTGGCCGCGTGGCGGCCGAAGTTTCTGGAAGCCCACACAAAGAAAACGGGCCGCTGGCGCGAGCGCTGCTGTTCGCAGGCACCGGCAAGGGGCCAGCCCCCACCCTCCGGCGACACGCCTCAGGGAGGGGGGCGCTGGCGGCGGCGGCCCGCGGGCGGCGCGGCGCTGCGGTGGTGGCGGATGTCGCCAGCCGCAAGCGAGGGCAGGCGAGTGCTGGAAGCTGGTGCACTCTGGTGAGAGGAGGAGGGATTAATACGAAACAGCGGCGCGGAGGGGCGGTGGTCAGGCCGGCTCCCTCGTGGCCGTTAACGAGATAAAGCGTCTTGCAAGAAATGATTTCTATGTGTTGCGCCATATGACGCAACTGGAGATTTCCAGTAAGCGCAGCTGCACGAGGCGGTTGCTGCGAGAGTGGGTTGGCATCGTTGTGGCGTGAGCGGAATTCCGAGAAGCAGAGCGTTGCCGCACGTGGCGTATCTGTAAGCTTGTTTGGAAATACAAATTCTGAGAAGTGGGCCGCTATGGCCGTGCAGGAACCTCAGAGATATGCGTCTTGAATAAAATATAAAAAAATATAATTATGAAATAAACAGCTTGCTCTGACATACACCCCCACAGGACGACTAGGTTGTCCGACAAAAAAGATGTTAGGGCAAGCTAGGTAGTTAGGCATAAGAATGGGAGTGGTAGGGTGTATGGAGATATGTGGCAAGGATAGTGAATGTAGTCGTAATAGTGAATGTAGTATTAGAAAGGCATAATTGACCTTGGACAAATAAGCACCTCGAAGAGGTGGCAAGTGCGATAGCACATGGTATAATAAAGTAATCTGACATAAAACATAATAATGCAATGACATAATAAATTAATCTCGACTGAGATTAGAGCACCTCGGAGAGGTAGCAAAAAAATGATGTCGACAACTAATGGCAACGGGTGCCTTGCGAGATGGCAAACGCGGAAGTGCAGTAAATAGCAAATCTGAACACAGTTAAGCGAACTCGAATGAGATTGAGCACCTCGGAGAGTTGGCAAGGATGATGTCGAAAGAAAGAATTACAAGCAAACGCGGGTGGTGGAAATAGCAAATCTTAACACAATTAAGTGATCTCGAATGAGATCGGGGCACCTCAAAGGGTGAGAGAAATGAAAATAGAATGAATAACGAAGATCGAGCACCTCAAAAGGGAGGCAGGAATGAAAATAAAATGACAACGAGCGCCTACCAAGGTGGCAGACGTAGGTGGTAAACACAGAAATGCAGTCTTGACGACTAACAAGCACACAATATAATAGCACAATCAATCTTATAACTAACACAATAATAAACAAATAAAGACAATAGTTTTAAATCAGCACTAAACAACTATGACTCAGTAACTATGACTCTGTAAGCTATGAAGTAACTATGACTCTGTAAGCTCAAAAATGAGGAGACTGTCCTTGAGTGAGTTGTGCACCTCGGAGAGGTGGCAGGTGCAAATGCAGAGTTTTAACGTGTTAAGGTTGTTAAAAGGCATCTCGAAGGAGATGGGGCACCTCGGAGAGGTGACAAGCGCAGTAATGCGACATGTTGCCATGAGGACATGGAGCAATGAGGCCTGTCTCGGACGAGATGTTGCACCTCGGGGAGGTAGCAAGTGCAATAATGCAAAAATCTTAATATAATACAGAATCCTAACTACTAACAAATTTACAATACAACACGGTGAATCTTACAACTAACAAATGACAAACAAAATAACCCTGACTAACTAGCACTAACAACTATGAATGACAAGTACTTAATCGTGAATAGGTAGAGGACACAAGCGATGCACGTGCCTCACAAAGGAGCCTGCCTTGGTTTGAACTTGAACAGTTCGAATGCGATCATCACGACCGGGAAAGGTTTGGGTGATTACCCCTAACCTCCACTCAAGGGGAGGGAGGTTGTCATCAATTAACAACACGGGGGTACCCGTTTTGATGTTGGGAGAGGCAGCTGTCCATTTGGAGCGTTGTTGAAGGGATAACAGATACTCCTTCGTCCAGCGCGTCCAAATATTGGCAAGTGCATTTTGAGTTCGATTCCAATGACAGCGTACAGATTGCTGCTGTAGTGCATTGGGATCGGGCAAGGCTGTAAGAGGTCTGCCAATTAAGAAATGAGCAGGCGTGAGATAATTGAACTCAGCTGCGTCATCTGTTGGACGTATGAGAGGTCTGGAATTTAAGATCGCCTCAACATGCGTGACAGTGGTTAGCAATTCTTCGTAAGAAAGCACGGCTTCGCCTATTTCACGTAATAAGTGACGTTTCAGGATTTTGATGCCGGCTTCCCAGATGCCGCCAACGTGGGGGGACCTGGGTGGAATAAATGTCCAATCAATGGAGGAATTAGAGCAAAAATCAATAATTTGTTTTTGAAAAGCTAGAGATTTGAAAAGGTTGTAAAGGGCATGCAGCCGTGAATTGGCTCCCACAAAGGTGGTAGCGTTATCCGAAAAAATCTTAGTGGGAATGCCGCGACGTGATACAAATCGCTTGAGAGCCATTATAAAGGCTTCTGAAGTTAAAGAAGAAACTATTTCGACGTGTACGGCTTTGGTGACCATGCACACGAAAAGTGCAAGATACACCTTGGTGCGGGATTTGCCGCGAATTCCGTGTCTAAGCCAAAAATGTCCTGTATAGTCCACCCCCACAATGCCAAAGGTGGGAGATGGGGTCACACGTATAGCTGGGAGGTTTCCCATAAGCTGTTGTGCTGATGTAGGAGCATGGCGAAAACATGTGATACACTTACGTATCACAGATTTGATTGTTTTCCGAATGGAAATTATCCAGTAAGATTGTCGCAAATAGACCGTTAGGAGTTGAACATTGGCATGGGCCAGTTTTAAGTGGGCGTCATTAATAAGTGCCCTAGTAAGGTGATGTTTAGAAGGTAAAATTAGAGGGTGGAGAGTGTCAAAAGACAGCTCGGCCTCTGAGATTCTGCCACCTACACGCAGGCAGCCATTGTTATCAATAAAAGGATTGAGCGAAACGAGGCCACTGCTAGAGGGACATGTCGCTCCGTCGTTGAGCGCCTTAAACACATGGAGAAAGGCAAGATGTTGTACGATTTTGATGCATGTTAATTTTGCATGATTAAGCTGGTGAGCAGAAAGAGACTTAGTGGATTTAGTGGGGTCCGAAGCTAGTCTTGACTTGGCGGATTTAAGACATGTGATAAAGTGAAGAACATATGCCATAACGCGAAGTGATTTTTGAAAAGAGCTGTAGTAAGAGCATACTCTTTCGTTCAGGTACGAGTCGCAAGGCTTGCAGACTAGCACAGGTGCGTTGTTGACAGTTACAGTAATGCCATTTGGCCATGAGGTTGATTCAAGAGTCAAGAATTGTGGACCGTGCCACCAAATATCCGAATTTAACAAATCCTTGGGCTTGACGCCACGCGAGAGTAAATCCGCAGGATTAAGTGAAGATTGAATGTGACGCCAAGTGAAGCCGTTTGCATTTTCTCTAATGAACTGGGCACGATTACGCGCAAACACGTTACCCTTGAGAGGTGGTGAGTGAATCCAGTCCAACACTATCCTGGAGTCAGTCCACAATAAGACAGCATTGGGAGAAAGTTCATGAGAAAGAATTTTAATAGTTTTAATCATAAGCTTGGTCAGAAGGACGGCAGCACAGAGCTCTAAGCGAGGAATGGTTAACGTAGTGTCATCCTTACACTTCATATTAGAGGGCACTACTTTAGATTTGGCACAGAGTAAATTTATAGCATATGTACCGTGTTCATTTACAGAGCGTACGTAAATGACTGCTCCGTAAGCTGTCAGGCTGCTGTCGGAAAAGCCATGCAATTCGACGGAAGAGTAATCAGATGGCAGAATGCATCGTGGAACATTAATCGTAGGTATGTCAATTAGTGACGTGAAAACCTCTTGCCATTTAAGGGCGATATCAGGTGGGAGTGATTGGTCCCAATTGAGGGAATAATCCCAGAGTCTTTGAAACAACAGTTTGCAAACAATTATACAAGGGGCCAATAGGCCCAGTGGATCGAATAAAGAACATATCACAGATAGCATGGTTCTTTTAGTAAACTTTGTGACATTAAAATTAATTTTGTCTGACAGCACTAGGGTGAACATGTCAGTCACAGTATTCCAGGAAATACCTAAAGTGGATACTGCTTCCGGGGCTTTGGACTCGAAAATTTTGTGGCCTGACTTGGCCAGCAAGTGATCTGGAAGATCTGACAAAACAGACTTGTCATTCGAAGCCCATTTACGTAAAAGAAAACCACCCCTTGCCAACAAACTGTTTAATTCAGAGATAGTTTGCTTGGCAGCATGCAGGTTGGGAGATGAATGTAAAAAATCATCAACATAAAAATTGGACGTTAGCACATGTGAGCCCATAGGGAAGTCAGCGCCTTCGTCAGTAGCCAGCTGATGCAAAGTGCGAACAGCAAGAAAGGTGGCTGGTTTTAAACCATACGTCACCGTAGTTAAGACAAAATCCTGAATAGGTTGAGAGGGAGAGTCCCTCCATAAAACACGTTGTAGGCTCCAGTCAGATGGGTCTACATTAACTTGGCGAAACATCATTTTGAGGTCAGCAGCAATGCCAATTTTGTGAATTCTAAATTTAAGTAAAAGATCAAAGAGATCGTCTTGAATTTTGCTACCATTTAATAGCGCATCATTGAGGGAAATACCAGTAGTGGTTTTAGCTGAAGCGTCAAACACAACTCTAGTTTTAGTAGTAGAGCTGGAAGGTTTGAACACTGGATGATGAGGAATGTAATAATTTATAAGACTGCCACAGCTGGGTGCTGGTTGCATATGTCCTAATTGAATATACTCGTTGATAAACTCATGGTAATCCCGTTTCAATTCGGGATCCTTTTCAAGCCTTTTTTCAATTGCCAGGAAGCGTTTAATTGCCTGAGGTTTGGAGTCGCCTAATGAATTTAATTTAGAATTAACAGGGAGCTTGACCGAGTATCTGCCAGAGGCGTTTCTCGAGTGAGTAGTAACAAAGTGAGATTCTGCTATTTCCTCCTCATGTAAAATTGGATGGAGAGGCGAGACTTCCTCTACCTCCCAAAAGTGTTTGATCTGATCAGGTAACTCAAAGGGCGTCTGAATCAGATTACAAAGGGCTTGCGAGGGAGAAGCGGAGAGTGGGGTACGACCCGCAACAATCCAACCTAATTTTGTGTGCTGTAGCACAGGATAAACACCATCGGATCTGGTTAGCTTGTCTGGCAGTAAAATGTCAAAGAAAACATCCGCACCAAGCAAGAGATCGATGGGTTTAATATTATCAAAGTTAGGATCTGCATAAACTAGATTTGTGGGCAAATTCCAATTGTCGCAATTAAAACTATGTGAAAGAGTGCCGGGAATGCTATGCACAATTGAACAATTTATCTTACAAGACCAACTATCAGGAACATTACAAGGTCTAATTGTTAAAGTAGTGCTGTGAGTGCTTGTTAAAGCTTCCGGACCAATACCAGAAATAGTCACAGGCATCTTCGTTGTGGGCAACTTAAGAGAATGTACCGTGCTCCAAGTAATTAAATTAATGCCACTTCCAGTGTCGAGAAGAGCAACGAAAGGCTTAGACCTGCCATTATTAGAAGAACAGTTTACTAAGGCTGTTGGAACGAGAGTTGAAGTGGTTGCCTTGGCAGCACTGGTTGCAACAGCTGATGCAGCTTGCTGATTAGTAGGAGGTTTATCACCAAAGTGCAAAAGTTTGTGGTGATTCTTATTACAAATAGCACATTTTGTAGTACAGGAATGACCATGGGTCTTCGGGTGAAAACATCTAGAACATCTATCTTGCTTAACAATGAAGTCGTAGCGAGCCTTAGGTGACAATTGTAAAAATGAAGGACAGTCCTTAATCAAATGTTCAGAATTGCATTTTGGACAAATTAGTGACTTGCTTCTTCCCGTGTTGTTGACGTTGCCTGCCCTGGCGGTGTGAGGCTTGTCATTAACGTGAGAATTGGAAGCGTATACAGTAGGATTGTCAAAAACTCTTAAGCTTCGTTGATGCAGTTCTAGATACTGAAGTAAAGAATCGAAAGTGGGGAGCTCACTGCTATTCAAGGATAGTTCCCATTGCTTGAGAATGTCAGTGGGAAGACTTTTGGAAATTAGCGCAACGAGCAACAAATCTGACAAGTCAGTATCAACCTTGATGCTCTTAATTGCATTCACAGTAGTCGATTAAGTTTTGCAAAGAAGAAGCGGAGCCCTTTGCAAGTGCAGGAGGATTTAAAATTGAATTTAAGTGAATGCTAACGATAGCCCTGGGAGAGTCATATCGTTGCTTCAATAGCTCCCATGCAACTGTAAAGTTGTCATCGGTAATAGGCAAGTTGTGCAACAAATCCTTGGCTTGTCCCACAAGTGAGCCTGATAAGTAATAAAATTTATTAGAATTAGGCATGTCATCTTGACATATAAGGCCTTCGAAAATGTTTTTAAATGTAAGCCAATTAGTTTGATTACCATCAAAGGTGGGCAATTTAATTTCAGGTAATTTAATATTGCACTTAGAACTTCTAGAGGTACAGTCAGAATGGCTTGATCTGTTGGAAACAGAATCATTGTCAGCGAGAGTTGACTTGTAATTAGATACTGCCACATTAACTGCAGCGAGAACATCATAATATCCATTGAGAATGTCATCTATTTGAGAAGAAGTCTCATCAGATGGATCAACATTGTCAGTGAGATCGTTAAGTTTATCAAAAATTTTAATGAGCGATTCCTTTCTTAAAGTTAATTGTTCACACGTGAGCACGGTGAGTGGCTCATTTTCTGTGAGAAAATTTGAAATGGAGGTACAACCATCCTTTAACTTGGCCATTAAATTAAGAACCTTTTTTGGAAGCGTTTGTGATGCCATCTTGGATGCTCGATTGGCAATTGATGGACACAGGATAGAAAGGAATGTTGAGGGATCAGAAGGGAGCCCTAACCTAATATTAATTGACACTAAACTTTCCCCCAAAATACATTAACACTAAACAAAGCACACTGTATGTACATGACACTTAAAAGAAGCAAGTAATAACACAGATGTGTATACATGAGACATTTAAAAATGTAAATAAACACTGTGACATACATGTAACATTTAAAAAATTGCAATAAAGACACAGATGTGTGTGTATGTGACACAATAAACACTTGAGTGGACATAAAGTTAAGGAAGCGCATAAATGTAAATACACAAATGTATACATGTAACACTTGGAAGTGTGAATAAGTGGTGTGTACAAATTAAAGAGATACACTCATGAAGTGTAAATACAAGTGTGTACATATGAAATTAAAGGACCACATACATAATGTGAGTCCACAAATGTACATGTAAAACTTGTGAATGGAAGTGAGACACTGTGTATATATGTGCAATCAAAGAAGTACATACATGAAATGCAAATGCACAAATGTATACACATGAAGTTAAAGTAGCACACAACTTTACGTGCTGTAACAAATGAGATTGATAATTGAGTTGGAATTAATAAAAGATCAGTAATTGTAATATCTTTGCAAGCAAGCAAGCTAGTACCCTGAGTAGACGCACATCTTATGAGGTTACTACACTTACAAATAGTTGAAAAGCAGCTGAGTAGAACAGCGGGCAGCATCAGTCAGTAGTGCAGCATACAGCCTCGTTACACGATACAGGAGCATACAGCCTCGTTACACGATACAGGACAGTATGGTACATGTAACATTTTAAATTAGGCATAAGTATGTTACATGAAAAGAAGTACATTGACAAAGTGAATACAATTAACACAAGTATGTTACATAAAAAACAAGTACATTGATAAAGTGAAAACAATTAACACAAGTATGTTACATAAAAAACAAGTACATTGATAAAGTGAATACAATTAGCACTTGATTTGTATATATAGTAACAAGCACACTCAAAAGACAAAATATGATGGCTCGGAAAGCACATACAAAGGTGTATTGCTGATGTAAGTATCAGCTTTAATGCCTGGTAGACATTGACAATGGAAGTACAAAAAGAATAAGTGCTGATGTGAATATCAGCTTGGTACCTGGAAGGCATTAAAAATAGAAGTTAAGCATATATATAGGTATATAAATTTACTGGTTCAAAATCACGGGTCGAAGGATCAAAATGGATGGGGTGAGTCGAGCGAAGTGGACTAGTTGTGAAATAATGAAACTTCGACTCCTCCCAAACATTCCTACCATAGCCCAGGTTAATTAATTAATTGACTTCGAAGGACCACCCAGATTCCTGTAATGAGAGAACAGGTTATAACCACCCTTGCAGATCTGGGACTGCAAGGATAGAGGAGGAAGGAGAGTGCTTGTTACCATAAAAGTTGTAGATTAAGGCATGTAAACATATATTCTATTTAAAACAAAATACATCTTAAACCATACGGGGAAGAAGGAACAAAGGGTTGCAGCACACAAAATCACAATGTAAATATACAATCTTGCCCATGACATGGGATCATATTAGTGCGGTAGCACAGAACTTGTTTCTCTTGCATCTTGCTGAAGTTGGTATGACTGCGGGCGGCTAGCTAAGCCAGGCCCGACAAAGGCAGATGTAGTTCAGGAGATTGTGGGTGCCGTAAGTGAGCACCAGAGAGAACACGAAACACCGGTTAGACACATAATGTCGGCAATACAGCTTGTAGAACAGTTAAACACAGGCGCCACATGGACGTGAATATAAATTAGCTGAGCACGTGGCGAGTAACACAGTTTGTAGAATAGTTAAACACAGGCGCCACATGGACGTAAATATAGATTAGCTGAGCACGTGGCGAGTAACACAGTTTGTAGAATAGTTAAACACAGGCGCCACATGGACGTGAATATAAGGTTAACTGAACACATGGCAAGTAGTGCAGTTTGCAGAATAGTTAATTGAGATTGCCACACAAGCATGAACACAAATATAGTTGCATGCGGCAAGTAATTAGGGCGCAATAGTCACCAGTAGCAGCATTGAATGTAGACGGCAAGAATGGCCGCAAGGTTGAGCGGCGAGGCAGCATGCTCGCCAGCCACGTTGTAGAAGCAGAAAATTGCTCAGCAAGAGGAGCAATTGTTAGAGGCAGCACCATGCGTAGCGTGGGGCCCAAGTGATGACGCCAGGAGAGAGGCGCGGAGACCCATCCGCACAGCTGGGAGATCGGATGAGTACTGACTGCCTGGCGGTTGGCAGCGTCTTGCGAGCGTGGAGCTCAGTGTTGCGTCATATGACGCGACTGGAAAATTTCTAGGAATGCCAAGCGCGCAGCTGCGCGAGGCGGTTGCTGGAGTGCGGTGGTGGGGGAAGCCTTGGCCGCGTGGCGGCCGAAGTTTCTGGAAGCCCACACAAAGAAAACGGGCCGCTGGCGCGAGCGCTGCTGTTCGCAGGCACCGGCAAGGGGCCAGCCCCCACCCTCCGGCGACACGCCTCAGGGAGGGGGGCGCTGGCGGCGGCGGCCCGCGGGCGGCGCGGCGCTGCGGTGGTGGCGGATGTCGCCAGCCGCAAGCGAGGGCAGGCGAGTGCTGGAAGCTGGTGCACTCTGGTGAGAGGAGGAGGGATTAATACGAAACAGCGGCGCGGAGGGGCGGTGGTCAGGCCGGCTCCCTCGTGGCCGTTAACGAGATAAAGCGTCTTGCAAGAAATGATTTCTATGTGTTGCGCCATATGACGCAACTGGAGATTTCCAGTAAGCGCAGCTGCACGAGGCGGTTGCTGCGAGAGTGGGTTGGCATCGTTGTGGCGTGAGCGGAATTCCGAGAAGCAGAGCGTTGCCGCACGTGGCGTATCTGTAAGCTTGTTTGGAAATACAAATTCTGAGAAGTGGGCCGCTATGGCCGTGCAGGAACCTCAGAGATATGCGTCTTGAATAAAATATAAAAAAAATATAATTATGAAATAAACAGCTTGCTCTGACAGTAGTTGTATGTTGGAATGTTGTTGGAATGGTATGTAGTAATGTTGGAATTTTTTCTGGTAACAACTCGGATAACCTTAAAACGTCCATTTCAACAAATTTAAACGAAGCTTCTGTGGTGGATATCTGCATGTATTTCGATAGTCATAAAAAGGAGTAATTTCTTACCTCTTTTAATGAAACAAACATGAATAAATTTAACTGTACAGTATTTGCGGTATATTACCCAGAAAAGCAAGAATAATTTCACACAAGCTTGCCTTTATATCGAAGTGAGCTTCCATTTTTTTAAAATATAACTAGCGTACCTCTATGAGGACTTTCGCATGTTAAATTACATTGATCCCTATCTTTCCTTTTCCATATTAAGAGGGGAAGTTGTTAACTAAACGTGTTAATTTGTTCAAAAAAATTAAAAAGGTAACTTCTAATGTACTTAAAGATTTTAAAATAAAATAAAGAACAATGAACAACAAAAATAAAGAACAATGTTGTTCACAAACGTATACACACACAAAGGTTTAAAAAACGAATCCCTGAGACCTTTGGCTTCAAAATTCCAGGGTTTAAGGCCCTAGAACGCTTTGTTTTTGTGTTATTAATATAGATTTTGGCAGTTGGCCGAGTTGTGCGGGTTGCATTTGACGTGAATATTTATATGCCTTTTTTTTCAAAAAAAAAAATCCTTCATATTTTTAAAGCCAAAGTGCAATTTGTCACGTGTCCGTGAAATTATCTTTTTTTAGAGACCTCATTTATCAAGGTTGGTTGTGTGCGAGTACCGTAAAAGATATGTACACTACTATAATATTATAGGAAGCGATAAGCGATCAAAACGTTTTAAAGTAAAAGATGTATGTTTCTTAATTAAAAGGATATCAAAAATTATTATCTATTGAATATTTCTATTGCAGAGGTGTCCTCTTACATTAAAGACAATCAGATAATTCATATTTTAAAACAATCTTTTATTGGCATCTATGCACAAAAATCACGTTTCGCAACCTACTGTAGTGGCATTATCTGGTGTTCTATAATAAATAGGTTTAAACAAATTAAAATGTCTTTCATCGTTAAATTTAAATTTGGAATAACAATATAAATAAAGCAAAAACTAAAACTAGTATGTATACAACTGAACTATATTATTTCAATTGTATACATATCTTTTGCACCATTGCCGAAGTCTGTATAGTTAAATAACACATTCTAGGATATAATTCAATCAAACATTCTAGGATTTGAAAACCTGGAATTTTGAGACCAAACGCTTCAAAGAAATGTTTCCCGTACCATAATAAACAAAATGAGATATTATTAAACATTCTATTACATTTTTCTTGGTTCGGCGCTTATCGATACCCAGATACCCTTTGTTTGTGACGGCACGTTTAGAAGGCTTAGATTCTTCCATCTTACGTTTACACTTTCTGCGGACACCGTGGTTTGCGCCGACTAACGAGGTTTATTTGCATAATCGTTAATTCAAGATTCACTCTCGCAGCAACATTAAAGAGTTCCTTTATACCGATGATTGTTTCTTATGTGTGTATTGCAACCATTCATTTAACTTTTTGCCGTGGTCTACACGTACTGTGTACCTAATTTTGGAGGGAACTACGATGGCTACTGACCGCATGTTCCCAAGTCTCAGTTTCACGATACCCCCAGAAGAAAATATACGAAGGTTGCCTTTATGTTTCGGGATTTGGCAACCCTGGTGTTGCAATCTGGCAACTGACAGCTCTATCGTAAAGTTGGATGTTTTGAGGTTATACGTACTCAGAACGTTTTGACATACGAGCGCTATTTGTTCGATAATAGGGCCCCGGCAACAAGTGTTTATTCTGTTGAAAATTCATCGTTTTCCCGTAGCATTACAATACTACAATACAATACAGAGAAGGCAGTAGCGAGAAAATAACTAGCCTGTTTTAAAGCAACTCCATAAACTTTCTCGCACATAATAACGGATGTTATATTACAATACCGCAATTGCTGCCCATAATAACTCATCTCAGTCATCACTTGTAAAACTTATTACAAATCGCAGAATAATAGGTGCGAAAACTATATGTTTCAAAGCTAATATATCAACACAAATTCACCAGTTAATTCCTATTTTAGCCTTAAAAATTAGAAATTAATAAAGCGATCGAAGCGGTGACAGCCTCTGCGTGGGTCGACAACCCTATTGTTTCCATCATGGTGTTGTTTAAGCCTCAATGGACGATTCGTTTGGCATAAGTCCTACCCATGGAGATTATTTTCTTATACTCTTCTAATTTAACTCCAAACTATAAAAAAAATTATTAATTAAAGTAGTAACCTATATTCCAGAAATCCAATATACTCTAATTAGTTAACTACCACTAAATAATTACCATAAACAAGACTATGAAACTAAACTAAAATATATTAACACTAGAAATACAAAATTTAAATACTATTTACATCCCCGATGTTCTCATGGAAATTGCCACCTTCTTTCATAATCCTTTAAGACCTGATATTATTTTTTTTTCACAATTTCAAAAAAAAATTATGTTAATTCTATGTCTGAAGATTTGTGAAAAAGTAAATTTTTAAATATTGCATTTTTGAATCGGCGTGGGTGTACCCGCACGACTGTGAAGGGTGGGTAGTAATGACTTCAGAATTTCTAAACTGAAACTAATTAATTCATTGTTTAAAATAAAAAATATAATATAAATAAGCATATTTTAGCATAAAATGAACTTATTTTTTACACGAAATTTTTTTAAGACATTTAAAACACGTTTAAACAAGTTTTGTTTCGTTTAAAAAAATTATTCTTGTTCAACAGTTATGTCTTTAGGTCTTGTCTTAAGTCTTTCTGTTTTTACGTTACATAGTATGGTTCATAATTTTTCAACATATTTCATCATATTTTCATCAATATTTCAACATATATGTACAATATTTGAAACTAATTACTGCGGTTATCCAGGAAGGATCCTTCAAAAAAATTACAAAAAATATTTGAATTACAAATACATTTTAATTGAGGAAAATCTGAACCTGTTTTAAAGCTAATTAAGGAGGATGTAGTATGTCTTGTATGTTTTGAATATCATGATTTTATTCTTGGGAAAAGATTTACTGATTTACCTGGAGTGTACAAACGAGAGCTGGACAGTATGAAAGAGAGGATTAGAAGTTTGAAAAGAGTTTGAGAATCCGTGTTTTTAGAGTTTTGTTTTGTGAACACTTTTTTTTAAACAATGGGCTTCTCCATTGTTTAAAAAATATAGCTGAAAAAAGCATTTTTAACAAAAATTAACTATTTTCTGAAAATATTTTAAACAGTTTTTGTTTCGTGAACTACGTAAATAATCATTTCACTTTCACAGCGCATTTTGGAGCGACTCTAGCAAATATTTACCAACAACTATTAAAAATATTCAAACAATTTTGAAATACTTCACCGAATTCCAGTAGGTTACTACCTTTACTACCGTGAGCGAGTATTTTTTTGACAAACAGCTAAAGCATATTTAGATTTAGCAATGATAAATATCTTATAAAAGGATTTATCATTGGATGAAATCTAAATATGCTTTAGCTGTTTATCAAACAAATACTCGCCTACCACCGCGATAGTTGACAAGTGCATTACTCTATATTACAAAAAAATAATTATAATAACCAAAATGTTAACGTAAAACACGTATATAGTACATTAACTATAAAACTTAATTTAAGCAATCGTCTGTAATTTGCTATATTCATGAATAAAGAGCAAGAACAAAAGCACAAGTTTACTGAGTCAGCCACACGTGATTTTAATTCGAAAATAAGCGGGCCCTGTGATCTATGAGTGCGATTGAAATGCGATTTAGCTGTGATTACTCTGCTAAACATTCAACTGCTACTATTCCCAAAACCATCTCGATCGTTCGTGCGTCGGTCTTTGCTATCACAGACACATCGGGCTCAACAAAGCTTCGAAAGGCCGAACCCTCGTGGGGCTTAAAGGGATACGAAACATTCATCTATAGCGATTCCGACATTAAGAAGGAAGTATAGGGTCTTACGTGCTTTTCCGGTAAAGGAACATTGTTCCCCATTTAAAGATAACAACAGCGTTGCCAACATCGTGAAAGAAAATTATGGCCAGTTGAGAGAAAAATGCTTTGGATATTGGCATTTAATCAACGTAACCCACATAGATATATTTAGGAGGCGTTGATTTAATCTCTGGCATTATCACTAAGATTGCGAAAGACGAAAAAACGTTTTTGAAAATTTCTTTGAATTTTCTGGCCGGATACGAAAACGATCAGTTCCCATCAAGAAACCGAGACGCTTCAAATGACACCTCATACGTCTCGATTGGTGCACGGCAAGTGGTCTAGCAGTGAGTGACGGAAGAGCACATCCGAACATTCGCACCTCTCTCTGTGGGAAAAGGGCGCCGTAAAATGGTAAGGAGTAGTTTGCTCAAAATGTGCCACAATCATCTACCAATCAGTTCGTTTAAGAAGCGTGCCCTGCGTAAGTTGTGCCGCACAGGGGCTGCATCAGAGTATTTTCACAGTTGGTATCGAAACCTGCCAATGACGGATGAAGTAAAAACACTGAAAATAAAGATTCAGAGAGTGATGTTTGTGTAGAGAATTTTCAAGTACTTGTTTCTGACTAAATTATCAAGATAATCTATCTGTCCTAACTATAATGTAACTACTAATAAACATTGTCTACAAAAAAAACTAACTCCAGTGGTCACTCACCATGCTCAAATTGAAGTGCTATTGTAGCCAAATTATTTGACAAATACAATGTTTGACCAATATCATTGATGAACATAGAATTCACGGTTTTGTTTATGTGGTAAAAATAATTAGTTTGGAATTTTTGATTTTTCCGAGCCTTTCAAACTTTCAAACTGAATAATTTCAAAAGTTTTGAGTAGTTATCGGGTTTTCCTTGTGCCTATACGATATGTTCGTATACAAAATTATATATATATATATATATATATATATATATATATATATATATATATATATATATATATATATATATAGTTTCACTTTAAATAATAAATAATTTATTACCAATAATGAAAGATGTCACAAATCATATGGCCTTCTAGTCTTCATATTGGCTATTATTAAATTATAGTAAATTAAATAATAACAAGAAATCGGGTGTGGTTCCCCAGTCTGTTGTTTGCCAGACTTGACAAGGGTTGAACTAGTTATCTCCTAGTAACTCAAAGAAAAACTTGTAGATAATTACGACACACTAATATTTAGGAAATTTTAAAAATTATAAATAAAAAAATCTGTCCTAGATTATTACTGACTTGTAATATTTTGAAAGTGTTATACATATTTTTTAGATTACTTTAGTTAAACAAACTTCAACTTTTATTTTACAAAACGTGTATTGGCAAGAGAGTTTTGTTATGGAAAATATCACTTTTGCAGTATAAAAATATTCTTACTATCACTCAGCGGAAGCGGTATCACAAAATTGATAGTATTTGACACTGTCTTGTAAACCATGAGGAAACTTCGGACTATAATTATCACCGGACGCCAAAGGATGATAATTCAATTTATGATATTGTGTAATCTTACGTGATTCCGTAAGCTTTACACATTTCTCTGCCTTCAAAAAGTTACTAAAAAACTCACTAAGAATATTGTTGTGTTAATGCCTTTTGTTATAAAAAGAAGTCACATTATCTACTGGTAGGAAAATCAGCAATAACAAACCACTCTGGGACAGACTCAATGATAAGGAAAATTATAGCAGAGAAGGTTACTCTGAAAGACAAGCTTTACAAATGGGCATAATAGTATTAGTCCCACAACTTCACATATCATTAAGTGGTAGGCTTCCGCGGCCAAAGTCTCAAATCAGGCAGACCCGCCCTGAGGATGGCCACGAGAAGATGGTCGAAACGTCGGTAAACTAGCCTTCAACGCGGCGTCACTTTGGCAGCCAAGATCTCTTCACATATCAAGTCGTAACGTAGTTCGTTTCCTGATATTCTTGCATCGAAATGAGAGGAAATATGTGCAGAAATAAACAAAACAACATAATTATCATTATATTTTTAATATTAAACTTGTATTTATACAAACCGATGTTCAAAAAGTTATTCACCCAAACATTCTTTCAAGTTAAATTATATTAACTCATTTTACCATCGTTAGTATCTTGTCAACCGCAGTTAACGCAAGCCATCAAACGCTGTTTTTCTAACTTTAACTTCTTGTCAAAATATCTTTCTGAAATTCAGTGAATTTATTTTCTAGATTATTTTCAGTTGCACCTTTAACTCCTTCAATTGCACTTTTAATGTCTTCAATTGCTGTATTTGTGTCGTCTTCTCCAGAAGATCTTAATCTCTTCAGATTCCCAGCAGAGATGTTATTTGTCTTCTCTGCCAGTTTTATTACTTCTAGTTTTTTATTTATCATCGATTCACTGAAAACATAGAATGTGACATTTTTTTTAAATTGAGCTAAATTACATACAATAAAATAGTATAAAATGTTATGTAAATAATTATTTTAGGTAAGAGAATATCGAAAAAAATGTTACCTTGTCATTGTCTGACAGGCCTGAGTACAAGCTTCCCACAATTCCACTTGTTGAAATCCTTCCGGAAGATTAGTACTATGCAGAAATGCTTTAAATCGTAGTCTTCCTTTTGGCGATCCGAGTGTTGAACTGATATTCGTGGCCCATTGTTTCGCTGAATTCACTGGATACTCTTCTTCATGTATCTTATTCCATGATTCTGCCATAGCGTTCTACTGAATTCTAGTAAACGATATACAAGCACCTTCAAGCAGAACAGTTGGGCCGGCACTACCGCGTTGTGGAGCTCCTCCCTTGTATGCGTTAAGGACTTTCGGCGAGTGGAGTGTGGAGTCGGGCGCTGTCCTGAAGAGATTTTCCTCCGGTGATAAACTAAAAAAAAAAAAAAACAAAAAAAAACAAAAAACAAAAAACAAAAAACAAAAAAAAAAAAAAACAGAAAATTATCGCAGAGGCAAATCTCGGGCAGCGTAGCCCGTTACTTCCGCCACGTGCTGAGAAGACCTTGTACCCTACGAGCACAGGCCAGTGCCAGTGACGGATGGCCCTCGCCCCCTCGGCTGCAACGCACCGATGAACACGCCCTTGCGAGCTACACCGCCGCCCACGGTGCCTGTGTTAAGGAAGTGCGTGTACCCCTCGAATGCAACAGGTGTCCGTATTAGTGTGAGTGAATGTAGAACAGTGGAAGTAGTGTCTGTGTTCATAATATTTGTTCTTGTTCTCCTCTTATTTCTAGAAAGTGATTAGTGTTATGCGTGTCCTCCTGCTAGCCGAGGTGTAGATCGGCGCGGCACCTCACAATCTGGTCCTACGGGGGAAGACCAACACTACCCCCAGAGGAAAACACATTCAATATACTTACGGGACTAACGACCTTAACAGTTGTCACGCCCGGAATTACTAGTCAATCAATAAAAAAATAAACCTTTCTTAACTCTGCTTCCTTTAATAAGAATGATGTCTATATTATTCACTTATCATGACTACGAACAATGAGTATAATTCCAAGAATTTTAAATAGCCGCATTGACACGTATCCAGTGCGGAGAGGTCTTCCAATGAAGCGAGGGAAATACAACTTTGCAATTTTGATTTTTTGGGAGAGGGGAATTTTCGACAATAGGGAGAATTCGCCGAAAATGGGACCGGCGTCACTTTCTTAACCAGCTTCGCTACATACGTGGAAAAACAAATTAAAGAAAAAATTAGAGTCGAGGATACGATTCGACAAGTGTTTAAACGTTAGATGATAACTCATCGTTAGACAAGTCCATGTTTAACAAGAAAGAAAATTTGTCTGACAGATTTTTATAAACCTGTCCTCTACTTTTCATCTGAACTTGCAGAATATCAATGATCACATAAAATGTTGAAACCCAAAATTTGTCTCTTGCACTTAAAACTACGCCTTCCGCTTGACCACCATTAACCTGTTTTGTCCAAGTATATCTTTGAGTTTTCTTTATGATCAACGTCAGACATAATTAATTTCGACGCGTTTTCGAATTCGTCAAAATCTACGCGGAGATCTTGCAAGTAATTTGTCAACAATTCATAGAGATCACTGCAAACTTTCAAATTAATTTCTGCACTTTAAAAAGCTTGTAATGCGCGATGAAAGTGATGCAAAATGTCATTCCGCATTGTTAGCATAAAACAACTCAGATTCTTGCATTTTTGTTACCTCTCGCTTAGTATCTCCTTTTTTTATCATAATTGCATGAGATAAAATCTAACGCGTTAAAATTTGAGAGTATGAATCAAGTATTGCTTCCGTGGCAACAGCGCTGGCTTCCCAACGCATTTCCTAATATTTCTCTAAAATATTTTCATTGCCAACATGATTTTAAGCATATTCCATCTGTGCATTGAAGCAGAAAAATATGTGAACAGTGTTGGTACTAATGAATAAAATTGACGGCTTTCTGACAAAATCGACTGCGCTACTACCAACAGCATTCACTGATTTTGCTGCACATGGGATATACTCGTATATCACGTATGTTTTTCTTTTCTAAAATAAGACTTCATCCCTTTATATCCACCGGACATATTTGGCGCATTATCTTACGATTGCCCTCTGCACTTGGAAAAATCAATGGTACAGTCTTCACATTAATAATTCAATACCTGAGTAGCAATTTGTTTGCCAACATGATTGTCCAGTTCCAAAAACGTTAAAAAACGTTATACTGGTCATCCATCTCACGGCGACACATACGAGTATCTTATTGACGTTCAACGTGGGATAGATCAGGTGTTGAATCGACGGATAAACTAAAATATCCAGAAACTCTTATTTCACCCAAAATCGCAGAGTGGATTTGCTTACTTATTAGTTCAATAAACTCTTCGAATATAGTTTTCGACAAGTGTGACACTTTCTGTAAACATATGGAAAAAAATGTTAAATCCTGTTAAAAAACTGTTATTTTAGGAGATATTCCTTTCCATGATTTCCATACTTTCAAGTGTGTGAGGCCAAAAATTAATCAAATTTAGCTATAAGTTTTAGCAATCCCGAATAATTTCCATTATCGACGGATCCAAATTTCTCATTTGACTCTCAGAAAGGTAATCCCTGTTCTGCTAATGTTTGAGTGCAACCCATTGCAAGACGTAATGCCAGTGTTTGAGTCGTTTAATAAGGGTGTTCGAGTTCTTCCCTGATTTGGTCATCTAACTGAGACTTCAGTCCAATTCATTTTCGTGGAGTCAAATATGCAAGTATTGCCCCTCTGTGATTCTGTGAATTTTCTTGTTGATCAATGACATCCTTATTACGCCAGTCATTAAATCCGGTTACAAATCGCGAGAGGATATATGATGGAAAAAGTTTACATGCGAAACAATAAACCGAAACATTAAATGAAGAATACAGCAGTCACTCTTGAGTGTACTTTTCACCATTTGCTTTTTTATTAAGAAATAGATTTGTAAAATAACATCTTATTTGTTTCCCATCTTGAAATGTTCTGCGTGAGTTTTCAAATGGTCTTGAATGATGTTAACAAGTTTGCGATCGATTTTATTTATCAAGTAGTTGGTCAAGTGGCCTTAACGCAGTCCACCTGGCTCGATCGTTAATTCTATTACCTGGATCAGCAAAATTTTGAATGACTGGGTTATTATCGTTATCGGCAATAAGCGCTTGATCCTCGAATTTTTGCACTGTTTCCTCCTCTGCCAAATTCTCCACACTATCAGGAACATTTTGTGAGGTTGAAAGTGATGCAGATGGTTGAAAAAACGAAGTTAATTTGGGCTATGTCTTAATGATTTCCTCAACTTCCTGTCTCTTTTCCTCGGCTATTTTCGTTTTTGTGACCCACTTGGATACTTTATCTTGTTATTAAATTTTGATTTGACCCATTAAATCACCTACAATCAAATTATTTATGTTAGAGATAAACATTTGCAATGGGTGCGAAATTTAAAAAAGATGTTTGAAGTTAGTGAAAATTATTTGCATTTTAAACGATTTTATATACCAAAAACATGACTCCGATGATTTTTCTCAAACATTATACTCAAAAGGTGTTAAAAATTCGGGGAGTCGCGAATGTGTACAGTTATTTGGTAATTGTCTAATATGCACAAGGGATTATAGAAAATTCTAAATAAATCCAGAAATTCTAAAAATTACATTATTTAATTAATGTTTTAGTACAGTGTACAAAAACATTAATTATTTAACAGTTATTTAATTAATGTTTTTGTACAGTGTTATATTGTCAGCGTCCGATATATATATATATATATATATATATATATATATATATATATATATATATATATATATATATATATATATATATATCGAGTTATGCCAACAGAACAACCTGAAAATTATGTCAACCTCACTACGAAAATCCCCCAAGAAACAGAAAACATGGCGCTCCCCCATCCAACAATTAGGAGAATTCCAAATCGACCATGTTGCAATCTCTTACTTCTACCAGAAAGAAATTCACGATGTACAAGTCCGCAAAGGAGCAAACATAGATTCCGACCATTACCTTTCCCGAATCAAGATCAAATTTACCCCCAAGAGAAAACTCAACAAGAAACCCCCAACGATTCCAAAATTCGACACACACAAAATCCAAGACTCCAAAATTGCTGAAAAATGGGAAGAACAACCCGCAAAAAACTGGGAAAATTTCAAGGACAAAATCATAGAGACTGCCAAATCCTTGATTCCCCTCACCAAAAGACCGAAACATCCCTGGTGGAATAAAGAATGCGAAGTTGCCCTCAATAACAGAAAAAACGCTTTCCAAAATTACAACAGTAACAAATCTGAAAAAAACCCACAAGATCTTCCTCGAAGTACGAAAAGAGACATCCAAAACTTTAAGACAAATCAAACGGATATACATCAATGACCAACTGACGTCGATCGAAGATAACTTTCGAAACAATAACACGCACGACTTCTACAAGGTATTCGCCAACCAAATGAAGGGATACACACCACACAACTTATGTTTCAGAAAGCAAGATGGAAAATTGGCATTAACGAACAAGGAAAATTGCCAAGAGTTGGCTAAATACTTTTCACAACTTTTGAATTGTCCGGAACCTACAAGGAGATTCCCAAAGAAACAACCTGACCACACAAATGAAGACTCGTCACCACCAAGTCAAGACGAAATCCACTCCCACATCAAAAGACTCAAACAACAAGGCATCAGGTGAAGATGGAATTACAGCAGAATTGCTCAAAAACCTTGGACCCAACTCACTCAAAGAAATCACACAGATCGTCCAAGAAATCTGGCAAACAGAACAAATCCCGGACGATTGGAAAACCGCACTCATTCACCCACTACATAAAAAGGGAGAAAAGTCAGATGTAAACAATTACAGAGGAATTTCCCTCCTTCCAGTTATTTACAAAATTCTCTCGGCCTGTCTTCTGAAACGAACACAAGAACAACTCGAACCAAAATTATCAGATTTTCAAGCAGGATTCAGACCAAACCGATCCTGTCCCGAACAAATCTTCAACCTAAAAACATTAATCAAAATGCGAGCAATTCGAAACAAACCAGTAACATGTACATTTGTCGACTTCAAAAAGGCCTACGACTCTATCGATCGACCATCACTATTCCAGATCCTAGAAGAAAGAGGACTAGACCACAAAACACGGAAACTTATCGAGCAAACACTTACAAAAACAAATTCTAAAGTGAAATTCATGGGAGAAATCTCAGAACCTTTCGAAATTCGGACAGGCGTGAGACAAGGAGATGGCCTCTCTCCTCTCCTGTTCAACCTAGTCTTGGACAAAGTAATGGAAGAATGGGAAAAAGAACTTCAAAGACAAGATGCTTGGAAACCTATAACTCTCGGCATACCCAAAAATAACCTCTGCATACCATACCTTGCATTTGCCGACGATATAGCGATACTGTCTGAAAACCAAGAGACCGCTATCAAACAATTAGAAACACTCAAAGAATGTGCAGAAAGGGTAGGATTACAGATCTCTTTCGAGAAAACTCAAGTCCTATCCCACAAAGGTGACAACATGCACACAAGGTATGGAACGGTCAAAAGGGTACCACATTTCAAATACCTGGGTGAGTTCATCGAACCAACCGGATCCGAAAGAATTTCACAACAAACCCGCCTCCAGAAAATCAAGAAAGCATTCGGACTAATCCAAAACCTGTACAACAAAAATGCATGTCTAAGAAAACCAAAATTCGACATTATAATACTGTCATCAAACCGGCAGCTCTTTACGCTAGCGAAACACTCACGCTCAGCAAGAAATATGAACTGGAAGAAATCAAAAAAGAAGAAAGAAAAATCATTAGAAAAATACTCGGTGCGAGACTCACTCCCGATGGATACAGATTACAATCTATTGAGACAACTGAAAAGTACTCGAACATAGAAGTCGACATCAGGAAAAGACGACTGAAATTCTTCGGACACATAGACAGGCTACCAAATACTCGACTAACTAAAATAATACTAAACTATATATCCTCACTTAAAAGTACAACACCATGGATGAAAGAAACAAAAAAAGACATGCGACACGCCGACATAACTGACACCTCAGACAAAAACACCTTCCGTAACAAAGTGAACAAATGGGAAGTCAAACCAGAACCAAAATCAAAACCCTACAGACCGAAATGGTCTGAAGAAAGAAAACTGGCATTCTCCAACAGAATGAAAGAATATTGGAAAATTAAGAACAACTCCAAAAAAACTAATTAGAACTCCACAAAAACGAGTCAATTTTTGCTTAACGTTTTCCATTATTGGGAAAATACGCTAATAATATATATATATATATATATATATATATATTTCTAGCCAACCCACCCTTGCCCACAACTGCCACCTTCACAGTTGCAGGCATGAACCGTAAGCGGGTTAACAAGATTTTGCTCGTGAAGCGAGCTTAAAAATCTAGGGAGCAGGATCTTCAGGGTGCGAGAAAGGTTTGAACCCTTAACACAATAAAATCACACAAATTGCACATAAACGAGCGTATAATTTACCCATAAACTTTGTGGCGTAAGTTAATGACAAAAAAAACAAGAATAGAATCACACTTTTACAAAGAATGATCAAAAACACAAATAGAAACCTTTACAGCACATTAAATGAACACATAATTTACTCTAAAATTGATTCTCTGAAATAATTACCCTAATCTACACTGGGAATTCCCTTGGAAAATTAATCATATCTAAATTTATGCTATTCTAATTACATTGCACATGAAACCAAATTTCAATTTACAATCTCCTGCTTCAAAAAATATTACATGCGAAGAACAAAATGTGTGCGAGCGCACTACTCTCATTTACAACTTAACTGTGTCTGAAAATAGCAGAATAATAAATGTCCCAAATAGAATGTTTTAGGCAGGCAATCGCGCATCAAAAAATCTCCTCCTAAAATACTGCAATTTGTTGCCACCCGTGTCCTCAATTTCCTAACACTTTCCTCTACTAGTCTTTTCCCTGCCGACGTGAACTTGACCTACTTTCCGCAGTTCTAAGCGTTACCTCATAAACTTCCCGCTTTTGGCCTTGATGGTCGTGCGCTGGTCTCTGCACCGACGTCGCTCGGTCCCAGCTTCTGCGTCGTACGAGACGGGATTCGCCTCTGCCGTCTACGCTGTCTTCTTGCGTCCTCTTCCGTTCTCCCTAGTCGGCCTCTTCATCTCCCTCGACTGCTACCGGCGCCTCTGACTACGCCCACGTTGTGAAAATGTCCCTTGCACTTCCCCGAACACTCGTGCAAGTTCCTCGCTCGTTGCTACTTCTACTTTGTTAAATCAGAACTTTCAATGCCTCTCTCACAACGGGTAACTTTTACTTCCCGTGTTGTTAATTGAAGAAACACTTTACTAAATCTTCACTATCTCGCGGACGACTAACTAGCACGTCTGTCCGACGCCGAAAACTCCTACCTAGCAGTCGTTGCGGCGGCAAACAATATCTAGCCTGACGTTAACGAGCGGTGATTTAAATGCTGCTTACTCGACGACGGCGACAATCAAAAAGAGGGCTTCCGCTTGCGGGTTTGCGTATTTATTGTCCGACGCCTGGGGAAATTCTCAGTAGTGGGGCAATTTCCCCTCTCTCAACCCTTCACAAGGAAAACATTGCTCGCTAGTTCGCTTTTGTTTAGTACGGGCAACGGATACCAGGCTGCGCGTTTAGGCACCTCTGATTTACGCCTGCTATCCTCGCTGCCTGTGGGTGTTCATACATACGAGATGGTGTTATGGGTTTGCACAATCCCATAACGCCACAATATATATATATATATATATATATATATATATATATATATATACATACAATAGAATATATGTATGTATGTGTGTATAAATATATGTATAATATTTTGATGATAATTTGAAAATATGAATATAATTATATATATGTATTATATTCATATAATTAATATTCATATTTTCAAATTTAATTATTAAGATAATATTGCTAATTTTTTATAAATGTTAACAAACCTCAATAAAACTCGTTTGCGTAGGCTTCCGCGGCCCAGTTTTATGTTGGCTAGGCTCTCCGGGACGAGCCGCGTCAATGTCATGGTGGCTAACGTTTTGGCCAGCGTATTGTGGCCTTCTTCAGAGCGTACTGCTGCTGACGCACGTATTGTGGCCTTCTTCAGAGCGTACTCCAGCAGTACGCTCTGAAGAAGGCCACAATACACTGGTCGAAACGTTAGCCACCATGACATTGACGCGGCTCGTCCCGGAGATCCTAGCCTACTCAATAAACCTCGTCTTTTGAAAGAGCCCTAATTTAACGGGGGGTCCTAAGTAATTGCTTAGTCTGCTTATGCTTAAAGCGGTGAAATGATACTATCGCATCATTCCAATAGTCTTCCTGTTACGGCCGTTAAAGAGAGAAGGTGGCGGGAAAGTGCAGCGACGGAGCCCGTTGTGCACGACGAGAAGTGCTTTCCAGATGGTGTTGGGACAAGCAGACTGTTGCGAATTGCGGGAAACTGAAATTATACTAACGTAAAAGCGGGGTATTTATAACCTTGTGAATATACGAAAACGGATGGGACCGACAAGAAATGTCGAAAAGCCAGGAAAACGTTAATTGCGGGAATGTAAAAGCGGGGTTTTACTGTATTAACATTCATGCCCCAACAGATCCCACACATTTTCCTTATAATTTTAATAAAACCCCTGACATTCTATACCCAGTCGTAACCAGCAGGGTTGTCAGATTGGGCGGAATTCCGCTTTTTGTGCTGGAAAACCGCCCTCTTTCGCGGTACAAAAATTGATTTCGCGGAATACCGCTCAACGGGTGGCAATGTATCAAAACATCTGCGGTTTTAGGCGGATTTTCAGATTACGAAGATATTTTCGAAAAACAACCACGACGACGACAGTGTTTGATTTTTAGTTTTTTACATTATACATTATTTTTCATTATATATCACGACGGTGCCAGGATTTTCGCCATTAGCTTGTCAGCTAGGTCCAATTCGGTCGCTGTCTGGAGGAGAATTCTGGGGGCCGGCTGCTCTTATCGGTAGTTTTCCGTGGTTTCTCCGATGAACACCAGGTGAACGCCGGAGCAGTACCCTACCAAACGGGTTAGGACCACACGCGATCTTTCTTTCCTCTTCCTTGTCCTATCCTTTCCACTTACATGCACTACACCGGTCGAGAGGTTAGAGCTTGTCCCAGCTGGGGCGGAGCCCCGCTTTTGGGAGAAAACCCCGCTAGCCGACGGTAGGTCGGCGCCGGATCTTGCAATTAGCACGAGAAAGCTCTCCACCATCTCCCGAGCAAAAACTTGACTACATTTACGGCAATCATGATCCAGGTAGTTGAGCTGCCCGGAATAACTAAATACATCAAATAAGCGTGCATATGTTAACATTTCTGTGGTCATCTTTTTATGCGCGGATATTTAAGAGGAGCATGGAGAGTGAAAATAAGAAAGTGGGGGAATTATTTTATTCCTTAAAGTATTCTTACGATCTGCGGTAGTCATGAGAATAGTCATAAATAATTTGTAAATATTAACTAATTTAAATATTATTCAGTACTATAAAAAGTGAAAGTTTTTATATAAATATTATTATTATTATTAATTATTATATACACTCCAGTATCTCCAAAAATCTTCTAATACAATTATTTTAAAGCAAATTCAAATTTCCCAAATTGTAATGTTGCATTTTTCTTATTGGACGGAATTGGGCGAATTTACATCCATCTGACGGCGGATATTTGTACGAAGCATCTGGAAACGCTGATTACGAGATTTATTGATTTTTCACTGGAACAAACAGTACTTGCAGAAGTACCCTCTGATCATAAACCGATATCATAAATCATGATAATATAAAAAAATTAAAAGAAACTACAAGAAATAATTCTGTAGATCAAGGTATCAATTTGGCTGAATTAACTGACTTTATGTAAATGAACTATAAATATCCATATTTCATTATTTATACTTCAGATATTGACTCCGAACTTGAAAAGTTTAATGTGACATTTCTTTAAATCTCTAGGCCAGTCAATGTTGTCAAAGATAAATCTCCACATGTATAATATTAGCAGTAATATTTTCTCTTCTCCTATTACCCAAATAATTATTAATTTAATTCAATCCAAAGACAATTTGCGAAGGTTTTTCAAATAGCTCGAAGACCAAATGTAAAAGCAAAATGAAATATATAGTCAAAGTTGCTCAAAAATATCACCGCTGTTCTTCATTTCGATATATTGTAAATAAAATATATTCCGTTCAGCACATTTCTAGTCGTCAACAATAAGAGCAAAACATAAATACTCACTGGTTATAGAAACGAAATATCCCAGTTAAAAGTCAATGAGAAGCTACTGTATTCAGATGATTATATGGCCAAAACTATTGCACATCGTTTACAAAACGTCTTTAGACCACATCTTTCAACAATAACAGAGCACAACAAAGAAATAGAAAACTTTATGAAATAGCCATTAATACCGGGGAGCCGGAACTGAAGTAAAATTTATTTTGCCCTTTGAAACAGCCAATATAATAAAACAACGAAAATCGTCAGGTATTGATAGAATCATCTATAAGATGCTCAAAAGTGTCAACAATAACATAATTTGCGAAGATTTTCGAAAATATATGGAAAACAGATGTTACGGGCTACTTAATTCTACCTTACAACTTAACTATTTCCCTCCTTTCTGTGAAATTACAATAGTTCTTCCTCTTCGTAACCTAGGAAAAGGTAGTCGAAACCATGAACATTGGAGACCAATAAGTCTCTTATATTCAATTTAAAAAGGCTTGAGAGGCTCTTTCTAAAGAGGCCATACAGATACAGAATACATATACAAGGTTATGTTCTCTCGCCTGTTTTATTGAATATCTTCGTGAGTGACATAGGCAAATTTTCTGAGGAAACTGCTCTTTTTGCTACGACGATGCAATGACAATGCGGCACTGTACACAAGTATAGATTAATATTAGGCATACGAAAGAGTCCAGAACGATATTATTATGCTAACGCAATGTACAATAAATGGAAAATCGCAATCTACAAAAATGCCAGACCATCCTTATACCGCAATCTACAGGATGATACATTATTGGAGATTCTATTAAATTTTTGCCGGGTTGGTGAGTTAAGTGGTTAGTTAAACGGTGAGTTAAAGATAGTTGATAAATTAGAAAGGTTTAATTTGGTTACAAATTGGGGTACCCAACGTCGATCAGGTCCATTGTAGGTTACAATTGATTATAATCAATAGATATTTTGATCCATAACATTTAACTGACGGTCACAAATATAATTACTCGCTTTAACGTCTGCCGCGCCATCTCTGCGAAGACCTGTACTTCTTAGGTCACTAACTTACCTTATTATTAGGTCGATAAAGTTAAAGAAGACAAAAGTAAAATATGAACAACTACAAGTGATTACTAAATTTGAGTGATTATGGTCGTTAGTCCCGTAAGTGTAGTGCATGTTCCTCCTCGGGAGGTGGTAACGATCTTCCCCGTCGGATGGTGAGACCTTGCGCCGACATTCCCGTCCGCTAGCGGAGTTTTCCACGACCAGGTATCTCCCATCAGCGGGGCACCGCCTCGACCGGAACAAGTTCTAAACCCCCGACCACTCTCCCTGTGTGTGTGGTAGTATAGTGCATGAAAGTGGAAATGTGGATAAGTAAAGTGTGAAGATAGAACAGGGAAGAGGAAGGAAAGATCGCACTCCTGGTACGCGATTGATAGGTTTCTGCCCTGAAAAACCACGGATATTGTCTGCAAAATTTATAATGTCAGGTTCTGTTCGATTGAAATGCACTGTCTTAATAATAACATACATATTTAATTTTTAGACTACTTGTTAATAACAGAAATATGTTGCTGTAGTAATTAAAATCCTGTTTTAGGGTAATTCGTCATGGCAAGTTACATTTTTTCGGAGAAGAAGAAAATTCTTGTTAGCATGATCATACTACCTCCAATCCCGAAGTAAAAATGGAAATAAAATATATTGGAGGTGTTCGAAAGAGGAATCTGCAAATCCCGGTGTGTAACAAATAGCAATATAGACAAATTGTCATAGAGAAGGATGGTCATGGAGCACACACCCATGAGTCAAAGACAGCAATAATGCCTACGCGATTATTTATGTTGCCTGCTGATATTGCATTGGAAGAAATTTGAAGTTAAATTTCTGTTTTTCACGTGTAATTCTTTAAAAATGTTATAATAATAGGTTTGAGGCGTAGTTTTTATTTTTGCAGGAAGCTTTTTCGGTCGAATTTGACAAAAATTAAAATAAAATATAATATATTACAGAATATTAAAAATTAGAATTCAAGGAAATTAGGAGGAATGAAATATAAAATGTGAAAGTGGGAACATAATTTTGAATCAAGGATACCTGAAATATAAAAACATACGGCAGAACTACGCTTAAAATCTATCATTATGATGAAAGTGTCGTAAAATTCCACACCATTTCCTAACAATTAAAAGTTCAATTAAGTTGCCATATTTTTTTTCAATAAAACGTCATTTTCCGTATCATTCCTCCGAGCATTAATTACAGTGGATATTGTAAGCTACTGGGCATTCAGGTACTGGAAATTTCTGCAATGGGTATATAAAGATCTTGTACGAAAAAGTATTGGATCTATAAGGAAGTGGATATTTATTCTAATGAACACTTCCGCGAGTGGACATTTTGGTTGTAGAGGGCGGCTCCAGAGGCAAATTTTGGAAGGGGATATTCTTTTATTCAAAATGTTTTGGACGAATGGGTTAATATTACAGATTATGTAGAATGAGGCACGCTAAACTCAGCTCATATTGCGATACAATTTTATTCGTTTTAATGTCTATACGACAATATTTTTGCTTGAAAGTTTCGTGTCAGATTAAAATGAACAGTAACTGAAAACATTTTGGAAAGCGAAATGTCTCTCATTTCCCTCCCCGTGGATCCGCGCCTGTTGTAGTGGATATTTAGCAATTGATTGCTAACCGATGAAAACATCACGTGACTCCAGGGAGAGGTACACTAAGATGGCTCCTCGCCGACTGGACGCCTCGGCGAGCAGGCAAGAAACGCCACTCGTGGCTCCACGCTGATTCAACCTCTGAAAGAGAATCTGTATTACTTCAGACAGAAAGAACGGGATCTCTAAATGCTTGGGGATGGTATCACGTGCTTATCTTTCAGCGTGTTAATAAGGCGTGCACAGTAAGCACTTGGTAACGGAAAAAATAGTGAATATTATCCAGTTGGTGGTATGGCACAACAGAAGTCATGAACTTGTTCAGAAGGATCCTCTTGAACGAAATAATAAAATCTTCTGTTCACGATACGTGGATCATGTTCTCCTTGATAAGCATACTCATTGCGTAACAAACAATATGTAATGAGTATGTTTGTCTTTACGTATTGTTTAATGAGTATCATTGTACAATACCTAATATAATTTGCGATTTTTTCATTTGATTCATTGTTTGTCAGTGATTCCGGGCTCGTCAATTTCTCAGATCATTTGTCCCGTAAGTGTAGAGCATGCTTTTTGTTTGGGAGGTGGCGGTGCTCTTGCCCCGCTGTATGGCGAGATCCGGCGCCGACCTACCTAGCGGGGGTTATCTCCCACCAACGGGGCACCGCTCCAGACGAGACAAGCTCTAAGCTCCCGACCGGTTTCCCTGCATGTGTGGTAGAGCAATGCATGTATGTGTAAGTGTGTGAAAGTAAGGGGTGAGGATAGTACAAGGAAGAGGACGGAGAGATCGTGCGCGGTCCGTGGCCTGTTTGTTAGGGTACTGCTCCGGCATTCGCCTCTTGTCGATCGGAGAAACCACGGTAAACAGAGCAGCCGATCGCTAGAATTCTCTTCAGACAGCGACTGACTTCGATCCAGCTGACAAGCTGGAATCGAAAATCCTGCCACTGTCGAGACTCAAGCCTAAGAACTCCCGGTCAGAGGAACTGCTGAGATATCACTTGATGCCATCTCTTCCGATTCCATTAGGTATGATCTATTCCAATGTATATTTAAGATGAAATATAAACATCTTCGTGGTTTCATAACGTGAAATAATAGCATTATTAAAATTAATATTATGGTAACGAAACCTTAAGAATTTTTATATTGAATGTCACAATACGTGTAAATGCGTTCATTGCGTTAATATTGTTTAGATAAAAATTCCAATGTGCATACAAAAAATGGATATATTTTCTTTATTTTCATCAATAATGTTTTTAGTACCTAAGGAAATATGAAATACCTACGCCAGGGCATACGAACTTGGCTCGCTAGCGGGGAATCACGCCATTCCCAAACGACGTTGGCAGTGCGAATCCGTTCTCCACAGGGGATTCCCACGTCACAGCTTCTAAGCTGACGTAGGCAATGGGTTCTTTACCCGCACCTTTGAAGCTAACGAGCTGGTATGATAATCGATATGTACAAACAAATAATATTACTCTGTATAATTTAAGATGAGATACTTAGCAGAATGCAAATTATCAATAGGTTACAAAACCTAGATACCTGACTGGTTGAAAATTATGATTTGCATGCTTGATGGTCATAGAATTGGAAATGTTGGTTGAAATATTAATAAGCTAATATTATTAAGCTATTAATTAGCTATAATTAATAAGACATTTCAATATAAATCATTAAGCTGTTATTAACATTTGTAAATACATCCGCACAAACGTAAATTGGCACGAACTCGTCAATAGAACACCGCGAAAACTATCATACTTTGGCCGCTCTATTAACATACGTGCGCGCGTGATTCACGCGTGCAGTTAGCAACACACCAGACTCTAGAGGAGTATGACCCGACTGTGTCACCGAGCGATTCAGGTCAATTTTTATTTTATTTATTTACGTCAAAAACACTTAAAAACTGTGTGTGACGTGCTATGGGGAGAAGTTAATTTGAAGTTAAATTGATCAATTTACCATTTATCAATTCAGAAACTCGCTGCTTTTTATTTTTTATGAATGACGAAATTGTTTACTGTGTACTGAGTAAGAATACCTTTAGTTGCCTAAAGTGAATTTGATAATGTAGAGCGATTTTTTCCCTCTCGGTTGCCATGCGAAGAAATTGAAACGCATGCCGAATAATGTTAACATCAGAGAACCAACACAATTTACAATTAATGTTCATCCATCAAGTATCGGCTGGAAATCATCATTTTGCGTGGGTTTCTCCCAACCATGGTGTGCATTCTTTGAACGCATGCTCGCGTGAAGTTTTCCTCGCCGATTCCTCGAAGATCGCTGCGCTCCCATTATCGATCCCCAGTGGAGTTGAACAAACGGCAGCGACGCCAATCGCGATGACAATCCAGAGCGGCGGGAAGGCTGGGCGGGCGGGCGTAGAGCCGCCGCTAACCGGCCAATGGCTGAGCGGTCGGATCCGTGGTGCCGGCGCCGGCAACAAGAAGAGCGCTCCTATTCACGTCGGTGACGGCGGCAACGGGGGCGGAGGCGGCGGCAGATGCAGCTGCTGTAGCGGTGGCGGGGACGGGGGAAGCAGGGTGGCAGCGGTGGGGCGGCAACGAATGAGGGGGCGTCGTTAGCGGCGGCGGAGGAAGGAACCAGGGGCGGTGGCGGGGTGAGGTGGTATTGTGGTGGCGGGTGCAAGGGAGTAGAGGGGGCGGCAGATGCAGCTGCTGTAGCGGCGGCGGCTGCAGGGACGGTGGAAGCAGGGTGGCAGGGGTGGGTGGCAACGAATGAGGGGGCGGGGATAGCGGCGGCGGCGGAAGGAAGCGGGGTGGTGATGAGTGAATGGTGAGGCGGTTGCGTGGTGGCGGGAGCAAGGGGGCAGAGGCGGCGGCAGCAGACGAGCTGCAGTGGCGGGGTCGGCAACAGCGATGGTGGAGATACGGGGAGCGGTCTTGGTGGGCTGTGGCAATAGAGTGACGACGTTGGTGGCGGCGGGTGCGGGTGCAGCGACGGGTGCATCGAAAGCACAGGGCCGGGGATGGAGACGGAGGCGCAGGTGGTGAGGGCGGCGGCGCGGCGGTGGCGCCGCCTGCGGGTGCAGTGAGGCGGGAAAGGCCGCCCGTAGATGCGCCCTGCGGGCAAGGTCAGCGCCGGGGAGCCACCGGGCAGCGGCGGCGCCCGGTATAAAGAGGCGGCGGCGGCTGCTTCGTCCGGCAGTCGCCTCTCGCACCCGACGGCAGCGACGATGAGGCTGAGCGTGGCGCTGGTGGTCCTGGCGGCGGTGGCCCTGGTGGCGCACGCGGCGCCCCTGCAAGGTGAGACCTGCAACCCGGACGTTTTTCCTTGCGATCGAACAGTTGGGACTCTACCAGGACAAACTGGCTTGCAATGGACTACTAGGGACTCGGCGGTCGGTCCGACGCCAGAAATCGTGTAGGTTTGGGGGTAAATCTAAGTCAAAATATTGAGCGCCTTCAGATTCTTGCAGAACGGCATTGTTTGTCTACGCTTTGCAATCGAATGAATTCAAAAACGAAATGAACAACATTTATTAACTTTTTACATTAAAATAATGAAATTAATGTTTTTGCTAACGGTCGAGATTGAGTAAACGAGACCCGACAGCAGTTCACCCTGGCCATAATACCCCTTTTATTCCACCGGTTATCTTCGTACAATATCTTACCACTCACAAGAAATTTGCATGTTTGTCTGGCTAAACTCAATGCAATTCTGAACATTCTGGCATAGTATTCGGAAATTAAGAGTTAATCACTTAACTAAGTCATCCATTTTCATTCTTCGGTATATTATAGAAAAAATTGATGAATGGAAGAAGCAGCATATCCGGAACAAAAATTTCAGCACATTAATTTTGGGCTTGATCAATCATATCTGTAATGTCGAAAATCCTAACTACTTCTTTTGTCTCCTATTTTTATAATCAGCTTATGTAAACTGTTTGTGAACCAAATACCTACCTGTTTTGATGTAAACTCCTACGTTTTACGTCAAAGTTTGATCTAAACAATGAAATTCTACAAATTATGTATGCATGTTTTCGTCGGTGTGAATGTTACAATTTCCTTCTGAACGTTGCTCACAATCTGAATCACAGTAGTGTTAAGGTATACAACTTAGTCTGCTGAAGACCTCTCGGAGGATCGTCTGATGACAAATATTGCAAATATTGAGTTTTGCACCTACATTTTATTATTGAAATCTCACAAGCAAACGTGACACGAAAAAGAAAATTACATATTTTCAAAATTTTTATTGTTTTGATCTCCGGCGTGACTGAATAAGGAATGAAGATTTTAATTTTAATTTTGATTTTCTGTTATAATAAAAAATCTGATTTATATATTACGAAAAGCAAGTTGGCATTTCCAAATACAGCATTTAACATGTTCTGCCTTTCTCAATTATCGAAATTTTTTCTCAAATGCTAAACTCTGATATATGTTTCATAGTTCTTTGAAGGCATCAAATGTGAAATGAAAATATGATATTTTTTCTTCCTTGATGGTTATTCGAACGGACATTAAGACATTTAAGTGAATTTTATTTTGTGTTGACGACATATTGTCAATTAATTAAGACATGACCTATTCAGAACTTTTGAATATAAATTAAAACAACGAAACTTTTTCCGATATCAAAAGTTTTCTTAAAAATGATATAATACGTAGGAGAGTGGAAACAAGTAATATAAACCACTAAACACAGAAGAGTTTTGATCTGCAATTTGTATACTAGTTTCATTACTTGGTACAAGGAAACATTGAGAAAATGATTCTGCTGCGTCATTAGTCTGGGATGAAATGTTCACAATCAAGGTCATTGACTTCAATGCCAGAGCGTCCAAAAAGAAACGTAATTTTTTTTCAATTTTGGTCATTACCTCACCGGTTCACATGATTGCCCATGCAGATTACCAAGCATCTTCTCTCCTTTCATGCAATGAAAATAACGTTTGATGAAGACAGGATACGAACAAAATAAACAACACTTACGTAAATTAGCATGCCCTCGCAAAACACGTAGTCATCTCTATTCGTTTTGGCTTAAGTCGGGAGGGTTTGAATCCACCCGCTTCTTAAAAATATGATATTGGGCATTTATTACTCTATTACCAACATATGCAATTAGGGCTATTACAGACTTCTTTCCTCTCAGAAGCCAATGAAAAATAAAAACAGTAAATGGTTTTTAATTTTACTTGTATGGATGGTTTTTTCCTGAACGCCTTATTTTTACCACTCTAAAACCATCCAGTCAGTGTTCTTTCTTTATACTTCCCCGTTATTTTTATCCAATGCTTCTTTAAGAAAACGCCATGATATAGCGCACATATGTCAGTTTAGCGCCCGCGCGGTTTCATAGTTTCATAATCCTGTCTTCTCACACGCACGTACATATCACATACCCTACTCGCTGGAAGTCCCCAGACTTAGGATGGCAATGCTCAAATTCATGTTATTATTGTCGTAGTGTCTTGAAAGTTATTGTCTGGTACCTAATTAGAAATATAGCAGTTAAGTAGAGTTAATTATCTTTGCTTAAATATCAATGGTAAACGTTAATACCAATGATTTAATAATTTGTAACTGAGCGTTCTCTAATTCACAACCATTGACGTGTTCTTGATGTGCTGTTAAAGACTTGCAAAAAGAACGATAATTATTGCGCATGATTTACACGTCCGCTCATACATCCATTTTGAGGCATTCTCCCCATAACACGTGTACAGAGAGAAAAACACATTCCACTGCCTCGACTGGCAAGGAAAATCATTCGTATTGAATCTCTGTCAGTTCATTTCAGGCGCTGTAAATGACTAAATTGTCTATTGAAGTAAATAGTGGACAAGACATTTTTTAAATGATAACTTCGTGACTTCATGGAAATTGTGCTAAACCATTGAAATCATGTAATATTTGAGAAGAAACATTTTATGTTGCAATATAATACAAACATTGGTGTTGGGATTTTTTAACATTATTTACATCTCTAAACACTGAAAAATCATTTATTTGTGTTAAGTTAAGAAGTAAGAAACTAAATAAGAGAGAAATTGTTAAGTAAATTATTTTTTGTTGGTGGTCGTTTTAAAACAATTAAGGTTTCTTATAACATAATTTTTAATTCATAAATATCTATAATTTATAAAATAATCTTCAGTCTGTAAAAATTAAACAGCTTACAATATATCTTAAAATTTTCTTGCTATTAAATGTGCCTTAAATTGCCACTTTTAGGTTAAAGAGTATGACTAATTATTGATTGGGTTAACTACATTTAAAGACGATGTATTACTCTAAAGAGACAATAAAATTATTTAGATAAACGATGCGATCCTAAAAGGTAGCGAAGAAATCAAGGTCCCATTTTCTAGGAACCTTGAGCCTTAATGACCCATACGGCGGCGTCTCTGGCCATCCAGTGTAAACTGGCCAGCCCCATCTTCTCAAGAGACTCGCCACTTTTCCTGCTTGCTCTCTCGTGGCGGCCGCGAAGGGAGCGCGGCCTTGAACGCAGCTCTTTGCTTTGCATCTGCGGCGCGGCGGGGGGCGTGAGTGTGAACCGCCCGCGAGTGGGAGTCCCATTAGCACCGGCCGCGGCCCCAACGCAAATACCCCGCTGCCGCGCCCACCACGCTTCGTCTGTCGCGGGAGGCACGTGGATGGGGGAAGACCTGAAGTCAAAGTGCTAATTGATTGACATTCAGTTTAGTTCCATTTAATTGGCAGTGTATTTCATTCAAGGACCAGTAATACAAACGAGGTTGAAAAACAGGAAACCATTGTCACATTTTGCACAAGGAGTCTTCAGGCCTACAGATTAGCGAGCGGGGTTTGCGAGCCTGGCTTGCGCCAGTTGAAAATCTCTCGCCTCAGCAATGTTCCTCATTGTAGGAACAATATGGATACGACAGATTTACAACCCACGCAAGCCAGGCTTGAGAGGTAGGATGGTGAAGGGTGGGTACCACAAACTTTAGTTGCCCTCTCCCTTCACGTTCCCCCTGCACACCACCCTATCGCCCCTTCCGAACCCATCATCCCCTTCACCATCATTATCACGTCAGAGAATGTTGCGCCTGTCGCAGGATGATGAAAAATGCACTTCATAATTTATCAAAATTACATAAGGTTTCGCTCTCCTTGAACATACGTTTTACGTTTTCTTGCCGGAGATGATTTCCGTCGGTAGGATCTCCATCTCTTATGAGAGATGGCGTGCATTTAAGGAAGGTGGGAAAGTGTAAATTAAGTAATGAAGTGTTAATGAAATATTTCGTTTTAAACAAGACCTGCAAGGGTTATCCCGCAGCCACGAAATTTGAATTCTATTTGTATTAAGAATTGTGGTATATTGCATGAGAAATGTTTGGAAACAGAATCGCGGCAAGAATAACATTTTAATGGAGAGAAAAAAAGTACCTGAAACTACTATTAGGAAGTCAGAATAAAGGCACCAGTTTTAATGATTATTTACATTTTTAATGATGATTTAATTATTGCAAATGATGTTTGAATGCTCACAAAATTATTATTATTATTATTATTATTATTATTATTATTATTATTATTATTATTATTATTATTATTATTATTATTATTATTATTATTATACGTTTTCTTGTCTTTCAGTGTGTTAAGGAAAAATATGGGATTCAGTCCAAAACTTCTAGACCGAGATTTCGATGCTAATTTCGTGATGATTGCAATTAATTTCATTTATTAATTTCGAATTTAATTTAGATTTTTGACAGATAAATTCAAACCTCCAGGGAAGGAAAATAATATGCTAATTATATTTGTTTACTCATTTTCATCATTGTAGAGTCACTGATGATGAGATGAAGTGTTCCCGCAAACGCATTTCATTTATATTAAAATTATATTGTAATACTATTTTATGGTTGATGCCTCTGCAATCCTTAATTTATAATCATGGATTACCAAAATATCTCTGCTGTCACCATGGAATTTATTCACACAATTTTGTTCTAAAAACGGAGCAAAATCGTAGAAACGCAGCTCTTCCCTGAAGTATGACAGCTGGCACAATGAATGGAAGGTGTTACGTCCGTTCCCTTGCTCACAGTGCCCATCACACACATCCTCTAATTCATAAAAATTATACGTGGGGATTTGATAAGGAAATGAGTATTAATTCGTGTTCAATGAAACGTGGCAAAAATCGTTCAATTGTTGAGTTTTACTGTATCGGGGACAGAGGGATTGGCGGTAATCTACTGTAACGCAGCTTGATCCAAAACTAAGGAAAGAAAATCGAACGGGCAGGTAGTGCACAAAAGAGATTTTCTTGGTTTTAATACGTTCAATAATAATAACGCAGCTTGGATGAAGCCTTGCCAAGCCAACGTTCGTGAATATCGTATAACGAATCGACCGTATTATTGCCATATATATTTTTGTGATAGTTTTGAAATAATTGTAACTTAAATTGTTACATTTCCTCCAAATTATTACAATAACCAATCTCTGTATTTCATTAGACCAAGACGAGAAAAAGTTTCAGAATATCATACGCCTCTTATCGTCTTTCTTCGTTTAAGTAGTATTACAAAACTCGAACAAATTGTCCTTGGATGGTATTTAAAGGTGACGATGTATGTTACGATGTGTGCTTTCGGGTACCAATCTGTTTCCCAAGAGTCAGTCTGATGGGCGATCTGCAATGGTTCTTGGTCTGCGGCAGATGAACGGGAGCGCGAGCGGCGCTCTCCGGATCGGCCGCGCGGCCACCACGGCGGCGGCGGCCGCGGCGGGGGCGGCGGCGGGGCGCACGCCGGCTCCAACGCCAACAGCGAGAGCCACGGCGTGAGCGGCTTCGCCCCGGGCGGCGGCGGCGGTGGCTTCGGGCCCGGCGGCGGCAAGGGCGGCAACTACCGGCCCGGCGTGGGCGGCGGCGGCTTCGGCCCCGGGGGCGGAGGCGGCGGCGGCCACGGGGGCGGCGGATTCGGCGGCGGCCAGGGCGGCAGCTTCTCCTCCAGCTCGGCCAGCTCCCACAGTGAGAGCTTCGTCCGCGGCGGCCAGTCGGGCTCGTCCAGCTCGTCCAAGGCCGAGAGCCAGAGCAGCGGCTTCGGGCGCGGCGGCGCCGGCGCGGGTTCCAGCGCGGGCTCGCAGGCGTCCAGCGGCGGCTTCGGCGGCGCGGGCGGGGCTGGCGCCAAGAGCCAGAGCGACAGCAAGGCGTAGGCCGGCGCCGGCGGCCTCGGCGGACACGGCGGGCACGGCGGGCACGGCGGACACGGCCGCTAAGGCCTCGCCCCCCCCCCCCCCTCCCGCTCCGCGAGAGGTGCGCGGACTTCCCGCCTCGAGAGATTGCCTCTGCTTACGTCCATCAGGGGTTCGGCGATGCCGCGAGTGTCGACACGTGGTGATTCTCTAACACACCACTGACGTTTCCCACGAGTCAAATGTGATTCGGCTAGTGATTTTGAAATAGTCTTCTTTTCCAAATCATGTTCTTTTCATTTGTAAAGACAAAAAAGCGAAAGAAAAAAATTAATATTGCTTCAATGTTCGTGCATCTTGTTATCGTTCACCATGGAAAATCTGACTACACGCCCTTGGATTTTGTAGAGTAATTTGTGCCAATAAATATTTTATCAATTTTCAAAGACAATTGTTTTATTAGATCTTTGTTTCTCTGTGATTATCATACGCAAGGCATTTTTGTATGCGATCGAATACGTAAGTCTTATTGTTTTATTTAACAACTGACTCTGAGACTAAATTAAGTCATTGCTTTTCTTTGTAGGTCAGTTGCAAATAAAATAAAGCTATTTTTATCAGAAAAAAATTATTTTAAGCCGTATGTGATTGAAAGTCATGTAGGATATATAAATATCATTCTGTTTTTCCCTTCGAAAAACACGATCATTATTCATTTTTAAGAATTTAGATATTTAATTAATCATTAATTAATTCGTTTGTAGATTTGAATCACTCAGAAGAATTGCAATGAAGATTGTCCCAATAAAATCTAATATTGAATTCATTCCCTTCATAAACTAAATAAAATAAATAATATAATTTCAAAATTATGTAACTCTGACAATCTTCAATTTTTCTCTCTGAAACCACCATCTCAATCTCGTTTCTTTTTATCCATCAATACTGATACCGTGCTTATTTATTTAAAAAAAAAGGTTGAGAGGTTCATGCACAGTGGCCACTGTAGTGGCCATACGATTTCATAATTATTCCTCACTAACCTCTTTGTGAAATCTCTTTCTAAAAGCACTTGCAGCAACGTCACAGATCGTACCTTATCACATGTTACGCTATGCTCATTGAAGAATACAGGAAGATTATGTGCACATATGAATGTTATGAATACACCTTAAGAAATTAAAATGCTATCTAGTGAGGTGATAATACATGGAATTTGAAATGTATGATCACAAAATACGTTTTCTGGTCATGTAAAACATCTGTGTGTCTGTACTTGGCGCGACAGCCGCGTACGGACCAGGGCCTACCAGTAGAGTCCAGGCCTCGCGGCCATGGTTACGGGGTACGTGTGGTTAGCACGAAGACATCCCTACGTCGTATTCTGCCTCACAGCAACATTTCAAGGAAAACAAACATTACAATCTTGCCCGACCGGGATTCGAACCCATCATGGAAACCGAGCACGTTGACCAATTAGCTAAACCGCGAGAGCTCTGAAACGTCTAGAATAGAATTTTTATAATATATTTATTTCTTTAGTATGAAGAACAGCCAGAGGAAGTGTGTTCTTGACGCTTCATGTACAGTGCATCCCCAAACTAAAAAGATTGCTTGCATTTTTAATGGAGCACGAAATATCATGAAAAATAAAGAAATTTTCGCATTTGACAATGGCGATGGACGATCGATCTTAATTCATTTAACAGTAAATGAAACTAATGACGATGAAAATAGTAGATATTAATGTTATGTTTTTCTATGTGCTTTGGTGGTGATTGTAATATTTAGCATATTTGCATGTCTCAAATTATTTTCTGAATACAAAATATATTTAATAAAATATTTTACTAACTTGTCACATTAAAACCACTGATAAAAATCACAGTTAGGAGGAAATAGTTTACTTAATTTGTTCCTTGAAACAACAAAAATATGTTGCTAAGCCGTTGTCAGGGATGCTCAGAAGCCTTATAGTAAACAAAATATGTGCGAAAAGGTTAGTTGCAGATATCTGTCTCTTCTCTTCTCGGCCCCATCCAACGAAAGGTAAGCGATGTACCTGCAACTTCAGCTTTGCGTACGACGTAGACATGTTATTGAGATAGGCCCACGATTTGTTAAGAATAATGTCAACGCTCCAACTCAGAACACAGAATATTTCTCTGCCCGTTGTGTCTTATGAATACTAGAATAAACTACTTTGCGAAGTGGCATTTCTTGCATGTAGTGACTATTGGCTATACTGGGATATACAAAGTGATCTGTGAGACGATACATTCTTGTAACAGTGGTATGTGGGATCCTGAAAAGTAAAGTCTGTTAAATAATACAGTTATTTCTTTAGACATAAAAGAGAGCTTCATGGCAACTCCAAAGAAGAAATGTTGAGTCTTGACATAAGTATTCAATTAATATAACATTAAATGATTCGTTTTATTTTGTTTAGCCTTTTACCACCTTTCATTACGTATTGTAAATGAATGTAACAAATGAATCGACAGTATACGTTTGGAAAGTAGATTAATGAGTTAATCATTTTAACGTCAACACGATTTTCTAACATTTTATCATGCTTTTGGTACGCACGTTTAAACTGTATATGCTTGTTGCAATAATATTTTAAAAAATCAATTGAAAATATGAAAGTGCCTGAGATAATTCAATGTAGAATCGATATAATAATAAATTTAAGTACGCTTTACATCACGTTACAAAGCTCGAAATTAGGTCAGTGCTCAACAAAAAGGGACGTCTCCGAATGCACATAATTTTTTTTTTCACACCAACCGCTAACACGTGAGTAATTTCAGACTAGTTTTTAAAAGTTAAACAGATAAATAAGAATCCATTCCAACATTTTTTCATTCAAGCTAAAAAGGAGGAAGATCCAAAACCCAAAGTACGAGGGTCGTACAATTACGAAACAGCAGTTCTTAAAATACTTATGTACAATACAACACAGCTATTATACATTATATCGTAAGTTTTATGTGATTTTATTTTCTTTTGTTATTTTCTTCTGAGACACGTCATTATCATATAACAAATATAAAGCATGTTATGAAATACATATGAAAAACACTATATTAATAATACTGTTAGGCAACTTGAAAAACTGACAAATTATTTCGTAATCTTATATTAAACACTGGTACAGATTTCTGAACATCGAAATCAGCTGTTTGATTGTAAATTGTCAATGTAAGTACGATGATATAATGAATGAAAATTGAATATAAACCTCCGCCGAACAAAATGTTATTTGTATGTGAATTTTGATAGTTTTTACAAATGTTCTGTGTAGAAATGTGTGTTGCAAATACTTTTTACTAATAAATCTTCTTGCATATTACCCAGAACAGAAAAATTGACACTTTATTTGTCATGTGAATAGAAAGTGTGATATTTTCACATTTTTTAAACAGAAACAAGAAAGTAATTAACTTACCGAATAATTCACGCAATGTTTCGTGTTTGCGATACCATTCATATACAAAAACTCTTCAGTTAAATTGCTTGCCTTGCGTAATTTTGTTGGCTTTTACGCTTTTTTTCGTATAAATTTTTGAAAAGATTTTTGGTGGAAGATTTCTTAATCACAATGTTCAAAACGGAATGATTGACATTGACTCGGCATTCATCGCAGACTTTATATATTGCTCACTTTCGAGACGTCATTGATAAACGTGAAAAAGGTAAGTATTTTTTACTCATTATCATTTTTGTTCATTGCATGACTATTTGGCAATACAACCACACACGTCAAATGCAGTGCGATCATGTGAACCGCGAAAAATGCAAATTTTATACCTTTTTGTCGAGACAGCCCTAGCAAAAAATTGCTAATTGTAAAAAAAATCCTGTGTACATACGTATATACGGAGAAATATACGTTGTATAGGGAAACTTATCTAATGCTGCGGAAAATCGATTTCGAGATTTCAATGGAAATACGCGTATTGAGGTCCGCTGATACAGAAAAGGTGGTTCTTTTCAAAACGTCCGTCTGTCCGTTTGCACACTACTAGCGCCTAAACCACACGTAGGATTTTTTCCAAGATGACTATCAATCTTACTCGAATCGAAGCTTTGAAATTTTGAACACATTCTTTAAAACTTCGGGATACTGTACATGAAGCCCCCTGAATATTTTCCAAAATTTCTCAGAAACGACTCGAGTAAATCGTACTCGTACATTACACCTGTAAAGGTGACATATATCCGATTTCCACTGTTAACTCTGAATTTTCAACAATTGCATAAGTTTAATTTTTTCCGCGTCTTCCTACAACTACAAAGTTGAAGATAAAGATTTTCCCTTCAAATAAAATTTGTTCTTCATTGTGAGTTATTATATTAAGGTCAATTACATTTTTTTGAAAATTTTAGTAGTTTTCGCGCAATATTGCAATACCTGCAATATGTGTAATTTAAAAAATAACAAAAACAAGGTTTTTAAAAAACGGCTCCAATTTTTTTTGTTTAAACTGTTGATATGAGTTGTGCTAGTGCACCCTATAAGATGACATAAACATCAGTTTGCTCAATTCTTTTGTTTTTTTCAAAAATTATAAAAGTGTAATTTTATGTCTTGTCCCTCACGTCGTTAATATCGGCGATTTGTTTACATTATAAGTAAGAGTACACGTGCTTAAAGTAATGTCACATAATATTTCTCGAAAATTCAACCGTTTTCTGTGAAGAGTAAGTAAAAATTTTGCATTTTCAGAAACGCTCAACGACATTTTTTCAAAAACGGCTGCAATTTGTTTCTTCAACCTTTCGAACGGATGGTCCTAATTGCACTCTTCAATATGACGTAAAATTCATTTCGGGGTATATTTTGTTTTTTCAAAAATTACACAAATGTTCGTGATCGTGATCGTATCCGTAAAAACAATAGTCTTTAAATGACTTCCAACACTCAAATATGTTCTGTAGCTTCAAATTTCGAATTTACAGTAGCGCTTAAACGCCACTTTCTTAAATATGCTTTCAAAAGACGATAAATACAAAGTTCAACAGAATATACAAGAGCATTTCAAACTAAAGCATAATACATAATTTGTCAAAAAAGTGTAACATTACATGACGATCATGTACAATCACATTAAACAGCAACGGAATATAAACCATCATCAGCATACATATTGTGCATTACAATACATTATTTCACATAACATTGCGACAATATTGGAGCTTAACAGATTCTTAGTTTCATACAGCATGTTGATAAAGTTACTTTCTTTTAAAAAATTAAAGACATTTTCAATGTGATATTTGTTAATAATTTCCAGAAGAGTGCATATTTTTGCGGATATCTTTGTAAATGGGACGGAAGAACAAAGTATGTGGTATAGAGAGGGATGATTGGCATTGACCACAACTTCTTTGTATTTCTTTTTGTTAGTAAATATGGATGAGTTAGTTTGGAATGGCCAATTCTTAGACGGGTGAGCACAGTTTGATATTTTCCCTTGTAAAAAAGGTGGTCATCAAAGATACTTTTCCTGATTTAATGAAGTTGGTGAGGTGATTCAGTACATTCAATATTCCAAAGATACTTGTTTCTTTGGTGTTCCTTTTGATGTAAGTGTGGAAAACTGTATGCTCTTAAATAGGTGAATTATTAGTATTTTGCTGCTTTATCAACTAATATATTACCGGAAATGCTTCGATGTGGCCAAATAAGAATGGTTTCCTTGTTGTTGTATAATAAGTCATAGTATAGGTTAGCTATTTCATTTACTATAAGTTCCTGGTTTTCAGTTACCAACACAGCTTACCAACATACTTCTGGAATCTGTAAAATTTGTCTTCGGTTTGTTCTTGTATATATTTAAATGCGGGAAGAATAGCATGTGCTTCACAGTAAAAAAAATTGAGCAGTAATCATTTAACCTTACTGTAGTCTCTTTTATTTGTACTGCACAGCCAGCTTCAATCTCTTTACAAGGGCCATCAGTGAAGATGTGTGTGTGTGTGTCCAATGTATTTGTTGCGGATTTCGTTGAAGTAAGCTTGGTAAATTAACGTTTTTAGATTCTTTTTTGGGAAAATCACTGAGCGTGGTACTGATATTTATTAGTGAGTTCGAACAGTAGGAAATGTAAAGTGTATTTCTTCAAGATATTGGTTCAGGAGATAATGAACTGGTTGGATGTATTGTTGATGACAATCATTGATAGCTCTGATTTTTCACCATTATCTGTTGGGTTAGAGAAACAATTTATTGATTAGATGAAGTCACTCCAGGACTGCCTTTCCTCTACTGTCTTCTTTATATTAGGTTGTGACTATTAAAGCCCCTATTATAAAAAGGGTTTAGTTATCTGATCAATGATTTATAATATTTCATTTTTATGTAAAGTTATAACTATTGGGAAGGTAGATATTGCAGATACTCAAATCATTTCTTCTCAGGTTAATTTTGACTGCTGTATATTCAAATTGGTCTTAAGTTGAATTTCATGTCCTTGAAGAGGAGATTTGATAATATTCACTGAATATTACTCAATATTAGATATTCCTTAGGTATACAGAATAATTTTTAATTTGTGGTACCACTCTTTCTGGATTATTGGTTTCCTGTAAGCATATTCCATCTGGGTTGTATTTGTTAATTAGAATTAATAGAGTTTCTCTTTGAGGCCTAAATCCATTGATATTCCATTGTACTATGCTTTCAACTATAGTTAATATTTACTTTAAGGGGGTGCGATTCTTTGGCGTGTATTTCAAGGGTACTCTGATTCATCGCTTTTAATGTTTTTTAAAATCTTTTTTTAAAATTTGTAAATCTTCCCTTCGTATTGCTATCCTTTAGTTTTGAATATGTACTTTCTAACATTTGGATCAATTGAGTAACATTGGGTGTAAATTTCAGAGCTATTTCAAATACCTCAGAATTGTTTTTAATTTTTTTCATATTCATTAGTTGGAGCTGTTTGTCCTGGACTATGATTCAGTACTTGATTCTTCAGAAGGTGGTAGCATAGATTTTATTTTTTAAGAAAGTCTGGTAAATCTGCTTTTTATTGTTTTATTTGGAAGGTGTGTGTTCAGATTAATCATAATTTCAATGAGGTATTGGTGGTATCTTCAATAATTTCAATGATACATCAGGTGAGTAATCTGATGTAGTGAATGAGGGTTGATACATCAGGTGATCTTTGGCAATGATAAGGTGATCAGCAACATTAAAGGAATTTTCCAGGAATGATTTAAATTGATGGTAGGTAAGAGGATAATTGCTTTGGTTGTTTTAAATAATTTATTTTAGAGAAGATATTAGTTCCTCTACAGATCTACTGTTAGTTATTTCAGTTTTCTCTGAATCATGTTGTTGTTGTTCTTTTTCTCCTCAGGTTGTTTTGAGGTTTCTTCTGTATTTGCTTTGTTTATGGTACTTGAAGATTCAGGAACATGGGAGGAAGCAGATTGGGAGCGTCTTTTAACTTATGTAATAACAAATATTGTTATTAGCATGTTTGTGTTGATTACTAGGTGCAAATTGGTTATCAGTTGCAGGAAGAATAGCTTGGGGGTTTTTGTATTATTTGAGAGAACAGGAGTTGGAGAATTCTGTTGACTGGTAGTGGTTACTGATTGATTTTAATTTGCAAGGGAATCAGTTTGGATGATTTTTATGGAGGTTAGGAAAATAGTTGTCATTCATTGGGGGCACAGTAATTGAAGAATTCTGTACATTGGTAATAGGTACAGCTTGACTTCCATTTTCCGAGACGTCACTGTTATTGGTATGATTTTGATGAGAGGGATATTTGTTAGCAATATGGCCTTCTTCCCTGCATAGGAAACATACAGCTTTGTTAGTGAAAAAGTAAATACGGTATGTAGTATCTTGATGGCATACCAGTGAAGAATCCGATATCTTATCAGTGTCATCCGGATCAATCTTTCTCCCTAAGCACAGAATATGAGAAAAGCTAGGTTCATAGATCGCAGCTCTGATAAACGATATCTAGGTGGGTTTGATGTTATTTTTATTTCTTGTACTCAGGATAACCTCGTTAGGTATAACAGGACACATATTAGAGATAATAACTTGTACTTTGGTTATTGATGAGTGGTCGTATATTCAATTTTTGATTATTAGTAATGATACATCTATGTGTGTTCACAATACGTTCAGCAATTTTTTGAGTTGTGAGAAAGAAACAGATTAGAGATTGGTGAAACATAAGGAATATCTGAGGGGCAATTTTAGATACATAATTCTTGAGGCTAATACCTTCTTGGGCTTCAATCACAATCGCTTGACTTTTGTTAGGGTAAATTTCCGATTGTACCGCAAGAGAAAAGGTTTTGCTTTCATGTATATCTGTAGGTTCTGAGTTTATATTGCCATTGGTGGTAGTGCCCAGCGTGGTGGACGCACAAGAACCAATAAGAAAATCGACACTTTGATTCACAGTTCGAGGAGCACAACGTGTTACGAACACATCTTGTGAACAGCCACATAAACTTGAAACATCAGTTGAGAAAGTCTCATCGCTAGCATTGCAGCAAACATACAAACCTGTCCTCTTCTAAGCATAAATGGAGTTTAGCCTTGTTTAGTGTGTGCGTTTCGTATATCAATAAAACCAGATACCGTACACTTCTTCACCTTTCAGTGATGCTTCGTCCAGGTCTAAGATGCGAGTGACCACAGTTTCGAATTTTCGTTACTGTTTATGCTCTGAGAAAGAACGATGCACGAAGCCATTTATTTACACCACCATCATCATCATCATTGACACGTTTGTTTCGCAGAATCAGATATATTGGTATTTACGTAAATCCGATATATCACTACCCTCCCTTCATATTCATTCTCACGTTGCGGTTCTATGCTTCGTCACGGCAGGACGGGATGGATTTGTTAGGATGGAAGAGGAAAGGCGGGGAAGGGGCTGAGAGGATCGGGGAGAATCGGGAAGGAGCCGGGCGAGACGTACAGGAGTAGAGGAAGGAGGGGGCGTGGCTGGGGAGGAACGGACGGGACGAGACGAGTCAGGTCGAGACAGATCCGACGGGGTGGGTGGGGTCGGGATGCCGACGGCGGGGCTGAACGGGACGGAACCACATGCGAATGACCAGAACACCACGTGACGGGTCGGGGCGGTGCAGGGTGCGGGGCCAGGCGGGGCGGGGAGGATCACGGGAGAGCGTGCGTGTCGGAGGTGGCGTGCCGCGCCGCGAGCGCGCGTTTCCTCGTGCGTCCGCCAGGGTCGTCGGGATGCGCTGAGGAGCCGCAGCCGCAGCCGCAGCAGCAGCAGCGATGGAGTCCTCGAGAAGCGCAGTGGGCTCCGCGGACGAGGTGAGCTCGCGCAGCGGCGGCGTGACCTCGCCGGCCAAGATGGCGCGCCGCTCGGCCCGGCGCTCCGGCCGCCGCGGCGACCGCCCGCCCGGCCGCCGCCCGCTGCGCAAGCCCGCCACGCCCGAGCCCAACCCCGAGCTCACCGTCGAGGACAAGGTGCGGAGGCCGTGGGCCACAGCTGTTGACACAAACTGACGGGCAAAATGGTTACAAATTTGAAAATACTCTTGTCACTTTGGCAAATTTTCCGACAGTCGTTGCTATTTTTAATTTAATTATATTTATACTTTTAAATAATTTTGTATTATTTTTTATTTATTTTTAAAAGTGTAATGCAAAATAGTCACGTATCTATGCACGTCTACTGACAGCAATATTGGAGCTTGTCTTTTTTTCTTTTTTTAAAACTATTTTTTAGTCAGAGGCTACAGTTCTAAAAGTTGCCCTCCTGACTGTCTTTAGTTCTCGTTTCCTTCTCAGTTTACTATTTTCTCGTATATTCCAAATTTTGCAACAAATTGTATGCATTTACCCCTATTTTATCAACTTCGTAAACAAGATAATGATAACTCGCTATTCTTCGGTGAGGCCTGTAATAATGCTGCACTGGGACTGGATCGAGCCTGTTTCTTCATTTGAGACTATTTGAAATAAACGGTGCTTTTGTTATAAACCAAGCTATGCTTTTAAAGCTTTAAAATGACAGGTTAAAAATTTTGTAATCGGTTTTTAGAAATAACATTGAAAATAAGAAAATTTACATCCATGTTTTTCTTATTACTCGCAATTGGCATATAACGACTTGGATCTCATATTTTCAAGTAATGATTTCAGTCTCCTAGGAAAAAATAAAAGGAAAACAAAGTAAACGAACTATGTGACACATTGGACTTTGCCCTGGTACTCCCCTCTAGAAGAGCAACTCCGAATTGATTGCTTAATGACGCCATTCCGTACTTTTCAAGTTCCAGTACGAAAACATCGAAGCTCACTGAGACAAAATTAAATTCTCGAGCAGTGGTGATCACTCAGACAAACTCTAATGCAACACTGACCTTGTCTGCCTCTCACCGATTCACCGAGCCTCCTCTCTGAGTGGAGAAACACGTTTCAGCAATTCGTCTTGGAAGTGACTCGTCTAGAGAGTAGTGCTTAATGGGTTAGAATGACGAAGAGACAAGATGAACAAACATACGTATATACACTAAAAGCATGAAAAAAAAATTCTTGGTAGAATCCATGGTCACAAAATGTTTCACTTTTGAAGGATCGTGTATTCAGCTCTTATCAAAATAAGGACATTAACACGCATCTGAACAATCGCAACGAAATAATAGTTTGTATTGTATTTTGCCTTTATTGTATTACCCCTATTTTTCCTCGATGAATTTTTATACATTTTTGCTGCAAAATAATTCCAAGTCAATGTATCAATTAGGTACAATGAACTTACAGTTTTGTATTCAAAATTTGTTTTCAAAAAAAAAAAAAATTCCTGACTTTAATTCAAAAGATCAAAATTTTCAAACTCATACATTATTTAAACTCCATAAAATTAAAATGATTTTAATATAATAGGGGTGGGGAAATAATTGGTGGTTTTGGAAAAAACTCCACAACTATGCAATGTGTACTTGTTGGCTTCCGTGCACGGTGAATGAGTTCTGAGTAATTGTGACTTCGAAAATTTCTTTTTCACATTTCACAACCCAGTTGCGGTTTTCCTCTCTAGTACTAATAATTCTTTGTGCTCTTCTTTTGTTGCCTTCTTGTTATGCAAATTCTGGGAATAAAAACTTCACAGTTCACAGTAGCACAGTTCTAGTAATAAAATATTTATTATCTCTTGCGTAAGCTAGTGGTGCTATAACATCACATACTTTCTTGCTTTATTATTGAGTTACAAACACCACCCGGTCACTACAGTGTCATCAGTTGATTTACTGAACCACGTTTGCCTGTGTTTCTCTAGCTTTAGTTTTTCTCAGCGACGTGATGAGAACCTTAGTTAATTTACGCAAAATGCTAATTTTGCTATTACGTTTGTTTTTAAACTTTTCATGTGGCGATGCAAGAAAAGCATCTTAAATGTTACCATTTTGCAGGAGAAAGATTTTACCATGAGCGGAGCCGTTTATTTCGCACCCCAAAACAAACTTATTTACTCCTATCGCTAAGTTATCGACATTTTCATAAAGTTATTAACGTTTGGAACTTATTAACAGTAGAAATATACTATTTTATTAACATTTATTCATTTATCTTAAAAATACAATTTCTTAGATACCGAACTCCAGCTTTGATGATCCTGAATTTCAAAAATTTGAATGCGTACGCATCGTCTGCCAATAATTTGCAAAATACTGAATTATTATTTACGCAGTAAACTTGCTACATCCAGTTGTAATATATTATCGCATTTATAGAGAGACATTGCATTTCTCGCCAAAAATTGCTCCACGTAAGCAACGATTTCTTTCAATCTTCTCTTTGTCGCGGGCCACGATCTGTCGTGCAGAATAGCTGCCACGCAGGCAGAGGAGCGGAGTGTTTCGCAAAAAGTGTGGAATGTAGTCGATCTCATAATCTCTCATCTAGAGAGGTTGACATACAAGACACGATCTGATAGTTCCTGTCGATGCCAACAACACAACTATGAATGCCTCGATATTATCGAAACTGGAAAGATGCTCTCCCCTGCTATCAAATGGTGATTTTGTATTTTTTTTCTGTGTCAAAAACAGTAAAACTGTTTGTGACGTATGGGAAGAAGAGTCACGTTTTTTAGAATTCCTTCCCCTCTCGTTACTACAATCCACTAAATTATGAATTAAGAAACAACCACTAACAAGCGTGCTGGAAACATTTGAAGGAAAATAAACAAGCAAAACATTAATGACTCATAAATTCAGATTTTCAGAAGTAATTGAAAGTTTGAAACGCTATTCTGTTTCCCTTCTAGGATACGTTTCTGAGCACCAATACGAGAACAATTACAGCGTCCTCGGTGTATACCTTTGCATAAACATTCATGTCTGAAGCTACACTCTGACAAGCGTAGTTGAAATTCGACAAAATTTGACAACAGTATTCTTGCTGTTGACACATTATTTGAAGAGGTGTAATACTACGAAGGAATAAAAAACGTAAATGGTCTACATATTTGATTTTGTAGTGTTCTTGACAAAATAATAACCTTCCGCGCTCTCTTCGCGAAACTAGCAAAACACACATACGCGTTCTACACATACGAGTTTTTTTAATATTTCAAATCTTTATTTACACATTCTTTTACACACTTTATTATCACATTCCAATATTTTTTCTTTTTAATTCTGTGTATTGTATACGAGTGGGTGTAGAGTATTTTTTATACGTTAAAGTCATTGTGACAATGGATATATTTCATTAAAGTAAATACTACGTTTTACAAAACCAAATTTGGATATTGTTTTACTATTTGAAGTGCCCTAGGCTGAGGCGATTAAGTGTTAAAAAGACCACAAACGGATGGTTGAAACTTTGAGAATTCATACTTCGACGCGACAACACCCGGACAGCTGAGAGCATTAACAGTAACTCTGAGTGCGGAAGCCACTAACTTCATTATTTTGTTATCGATACTATGAAAATATCAGTTGACAGTGTCAATTCATATAAAAGTAAATTCATGCATGATATTAGGTAGCGAGACTCAGGCCTTCTCTTCCGTTTGATCACAGAAATTTTCTCTTCACTCCTTTCGCCACCTAGCGGGGAAAGATGGCGTCACTCGAGAGACGAAACACACGATTTAAATTTAGCTCAGGACCTTCTTTTAGGCTTGAAGATATTTTACATGAACTAAATATACAACATGGGACAGTCGGCTTTACTTCCCCTCAGAAGAAAGGCGTACAAAGCATTTTTTAGTCCTTACAAATCCACGGCTTCGATCGAGTTTGAACCCGCAAACTTGGGTATGCAGCCCGATACGCTGATGTCACCGAAGCCTCCAAGTCGATACACACACCAAAAGCCAAGATAGGGAGTTTTTGCACGGCGAAGCAATCGTCAGCACAATTCATTTTATGCGCATGCGCGGTTCATTTCAATTATGTACTACAATTTTTAATAAACAGCAAACACACTGTTTGAATATTCACAATTAAACTTTGGAAAGGTTGGACAAAACGTTGACGCGACGAAATAATGAATTCCAATGATCATCAACAATAATACGAGTTTCGAATCACTTCTGAGCATCTGCGCATGCGCATCAGATTGCAATGCGCATGCAATCAGATTGCAATCGATTGTTGAACGCTATCCCGTGCAAAAACTCCCTAAGTAGGCTCACAGCAGTATGCCAATTCTACCAGAGAGTATCGATTCCTGAACGCAATTGCCTGACGACGCGTTCTCCCCGGCGCAGGTGATGCACTGGTGGATGGAAGAACGGAGCGCGTACCACCCCGAGTGGCAGCGGCCGGAAGCGTGGAAGTGGCCGGAGGGTCGCGGCGGGGCGCCCAGGGCGGCGGCGGGCGCGGCGGCGGGGCTGGGGTCGCGAGTGTCCAGCAGCCGCAAGAGCACCTTGCGCGCGCCCGCCGTGCCGCCCCAACGCAAGGCCAACGCCGCCGCCGCCGCGGGCGCCGCTTGTCGCCCCGCGGCCAAGGGCCAAGCGAAGGGCGCGCCCACGCTGGTGGCGCCCGCCGCCGCGCGCCCCTGCGGGCCCTTCATTTGCTACGGCCTGCACAACTGCTACCTGCTCGACGCGGAGCACACGGCGGCGCGCGACGGCAACTACGCCGCGCGGATGGCCGCGCAGCGCAAGAAGGTCAGCTGCTGGGGTCATTAGTAGACAGCGGATGTCAAGGCACTAAAAACCTACGTTTTAGGCGCCTAAAAAGGCACTAACATTTTGTTTAAATAGGCACCGAAAAAGGCGTTAAAACTTAAAGTTGGAGTTTTATTGTTTTTCTCTAATGGAAGAAAATATTTTTTATTGCCGATTATGACCACGCCGTACCTTCTCGGCGTCTCTAAGTGGCTATCATACTGATTCAAAGATCATGGCGCTACATATTTTGGACCCCCGTGATCCATTTTGATAAATAGATGCAATGTCATACTGATGAGACGTAAATTCTGAAAAATCTATATCTTTCAAAATCCTCATAAAATAATTGGTAAGGGACGGAAAATAATAGTACAATACTAAAAATAATAAAAAATTGAGGTAAATTGTTGATTTGCAACGTTCCTCGTAACACTGGCTAACTTCTCAAAACGTTTTTGCTTATCATACGTAGATTTTTTAGCTGGCTCCCAGTCAAATACAACTTGAGCGTAACCTTATAAAGGTTGAATAGTCACAGGTGGGATTTTGTATCAATATTCCTCGTTAACAACGCAGTTTCTGTAACGAAAAAGGAGGTGAAAATCTGATTTCTTCTTCGTCTCTAAAACGAATCGTAGAGACTCAAGTTTGTTGAGTTAGGATAATGGTGAAGTGCATTGTTTTTCTTTTCAAATTGTGCCTGAAAAATTCGGACTGAATTAATATTATCTTGAAACACTGCGTCCTTGGAATGGAACAAAATTTGAACAAAACGATGCACCTGATTTTGTAAAGTATTAATGTAGTCACCTCACAAATCATCACAGATTCTCCCCTAGATTTTGCTGTGGTATGGAGATTATGCTTCATTAGATGGTAATCATCTGTAAATCGGATCTATTGTCGTGAACAATATGAAAGATGACTCACACCTTTTAATATTTAAAAAAAAAATCTGTCGTTCTTGCTTTATACTGAATGCTGTACATCAGAGAAAAAATAAGGGGGGACGATAAAACAAACTATTCTTTTGAAAGAGGTCAACACAAAATGTTTGGAATCCCTGATGTATAAGGCATCATCCCGTTAAACACCACACTAAGGTTGAAGTCTTCGTCACTGATGCACCAGCTAAAAGTTCGGAGACACCGGCATCTGAAGTCCAAGCATTTGTCTTCCCCACGAGGAAGACGTGAACTTAAGTGAACCAGCAAGTTTACGTAAGCTTCCGCGACTAAATTTAAGGTTGTGTTGACAACGTTTCAGCTGTCACACTACAACATTCTGGCGCAGGATACATCATGACGGCCAAAAACTTGGTGACACTGCCTAGGATGCGGCGTCTCCTGGACCACTAACTCAAATTACACTAAGGACAAACGTTCGGAACATCCTTCAATATTGGTTGTCACGGTCCAGGATTTATTAATATTGGACTGGCTCTAATATGGGAATTCAAGCTACCTACCAAAGTGTGAGTTCACTGTTCAAAACTGCCTGGGAGCGATGGACTTGCAAGGACAGAAAACTCTCAGGCTACAATGTCACGCTTGTGACTCCGTTGTGTGTCGCGTGTTCCCCAACCAGCTCCGCAAGTATATCTCCTACAGCTACGCATTCTAATAACAGTTTAACTTCGTAAGATCAGTAATGTGCACCCGTTCGTGCAGACCGTGATTGGTTTTTCGTTTTCAAAGGAACTGGGTTATCGGTACCATAATTTCCTGCATTCCCGAAATTATATCGTAAAGTTTGAACAAGTGAAGCAAGATAAAAAAGTTTTTTCCATATTATGCTTTAAGGATATTCTGGCTTTCGGGTAGTGTCTATATAAGAAATAAAAAAATAAAAATCGACCAGATCGCTTCGAAATGTACTACTGGAACGACACTTCGCGGTCAAATTCGGTTGTTTCCTGTCAATATTGACAGTTCTCCCGTGTGTTCCACGTGTTTAAGAACAGTGTTGCCATTCTCGTAGAAGAAAATTATGGCGTCGTGGACCGAAAATTACTGGGATTTAATCAACGCCATCTACCTAGATCTATTTAGACGACGTTGGTTTAATTCTTCGTCTACGCACTAAGATCGCAGCGCCAAAACACGTGTTGTTAAATATCTTAGAATTTTCTGGCCGGATCTGAAAACAAATTATGAGATCCTCACCAGGAGATCGAGAGGCGTCGAATGCCACCTCCTACGTCTCGATTGGTGCACGAGAAGTGGTATAACAGTGAGTGACGGATCCGGACACACGCACAGACACTCCCACACACTCACAGTTACCCAAATACTGTATAGGCATAAAGGAAAGTTTAAAATGAAAAAAAAAAATCAGCCAGTTCATTTTATTACAACTTCAATGATTGTCGATTGTTGATTATAGACCATCAGAACTTTATTGGGAAAACAAAGTTAAAATTTGAATAAAACATTAAACTTGGTTTATTTTTTTACACTTAGCCTTAAACTACGTTTCGGCGATCAATGGGTCTCTAACTTCGTTTGGTCCCCCTTCATTTGATTCCCCGTCAATTCTGATTCTCTATAAATATTTTGAATTTGTAATCAATAATCTTGCTTTTCATATAAAAACATGTGATCCATTATTTTATTACAATTTTATTGATTGTCTGACATACATTTTTTTGATTATAGACAATCAGAATTTTATTGAGAAAACAGTCACATTAATTAATGTAAAAATTTGAATAAAACATAATCTTGGTTTTCTTTTTCCCATTTTGTCCTGAACTACGTTTCGGCAATCAATGAGTTTCGAATTTTATCCGATCCATATTCATTTGATTTTTCATCAATTATGATAGTATTTGTAATTTGTAATAAATAATCTGGTTTATTATTTAAAAATGATGTGATCCATTATTTATTATAATAAATTATGAATACGAGAGTTCGATTTGGTCGCGCCATTTTGGCGGCGTGCCCCTAGTAATACGCGACGGGCGACGCGTGTGCAGGCGCACGCGGGCCCGAAGCCGTTCATTGCGGGCGGGACGCTGGGCGGCAACGGGTCGGCGCTGCCGGGCGGGGCGTGCGCGGCGGGCGGGGCGAGCGGCGGGCTGCTGGCGTGCGCGGGGGGCGGCGCGCGCCGCCGCCTCTCGCAGCCCGCGCCGCGCGTGCGCGACGGCCCGGCCTTCGCCTTCGAGCTGGACGCCGACGAGGAGGGCGTGCACGCGCTGTACCGCGCGCGCGTGCACTCGTCGCCGCGCGCCATCGCGCAGATCAACCGGCGCCTGCGCGCGCAGCTCGTGGCCCGCGCGGTGCCGCTCGGTGCGTCGCGGAGCACGCCCTCCCCCAGCCCCCACCCACACCCCCTCCCCGCGAACACTTTCTTTCGCTTTCTTTCTTTCTTCTTTTTTTCTCTTCTTTTTCATTCTTTTTTCCTTTCCTTTCCTTTTCTTTGCTTCTTTTTTTTGTTTTTCTTTCTTCCATTTCTTTTTTCTTTCTTTTTCCCTTTTCTTTCGTTTTCTTTCTTTCCTTTCTTTCTTTTATTATTTTTTACAAACTGCTAGAGCAAATGTGTGCGTGGAATACGTGGTGTTGGTGGTGGTGCTTCAAGACGTTGTGCTACCTTTGCTAAGCTAACTGTACCCAACTTCTTCTGAGGTAGTTGGGTTCAGTTAGCTTAGCAAAGGAATGCCAATTTGGCCAGGGATGCACTTCCGAGTCGACGGCGAGACTCCCGACCTTTGGTCTGCCTGTTAACATAAAACATCTTTAATTCCAGCCAACGACAAATTTCTAGAGCATTTTTCACCAAAATACAGATGTGGTTGATCTTGACTCACCATCCTCGCGTAGTTAATATTTTCATATTCTAGTTCTCCTTAATTAAAAACACGCATTCCGTACGTGATCCATTTATCAACACGCTTTCGCTGTTTTTCGGAAAAAGTATTCGCATTGAAACCCTGTTCTCCTTCGGAGACTTGAATGCACGAAAACACCATTGCACGTTATTTAATGCCAGCCGGGCGAGTATAGTAAACATTTCATTTTGCGGACCTCCTTTCTGCACATTAAGTCTCGGAGGAAAGAATGGAGAAACCGCGTACTAGGGAAGGCTGCCTACCTTTTTGACGGTATGAGTTTGTTGCTCTTCTGCATCTGACTCAGTTCTTTCGCTTTACTGGCTCCCATTCTCCGGTTCCTATAAACCTTCATCAGGGCGAAAACGAGGAGGTGGACTGTGTACTTGTTAACTTTAGAGTTTTCCTCCCATTACCGGCCTCCTGGTTGCTTGCTTATTGTTTGTTTCTTTTACTTTCCGATTACGTCAACTTCTATGGCCATTAGTACGATAATGTAGTGAATGTTTTACCACAGGTGATGGAGGAGTTCCTCTCTCGCTGGATGGTAAGATCAGGCGCCGACCAACACGCCGGCTTGCGGGTGTTTCCGCCCTCCAAGTGTCTCTCCAAGGACACCACCCCATCCGGGACAAGGTTTAAGCTTCCGGCAAATTGTCTCCCGACATGTGTGGTAGTGTGGTGCATGTTAATGTGTGCAAGAGGGAGGAAGAACAATGAAGAGGAAGGAGTGATCGCGCGCGGTCTGTGGTCCGTTTGTTAGGATTCTGTTAATTCTGTCAATGCTCTCTCATTCCTATGTGAATTAACAGTATAGTTACTTCTCTCTCGTGCTGCTGCTCTTGGTCCTACATTGCGCCCGTTCTCTAAAGAATTTAATCTTGATGTATTGCTAACCTATTAGATCTCTGATTTTTCAGCCTCTTCCTATTGCGTCTATTTTGCTAGACTCTATAGATTGCACAGCATCCGAGATATGTTGCAAGTTATACACATTTTATCGATGAAGACAATGAAATAATTTACTTAGTCGATGTGCAACCGCCTTAGCCATTAATTTACGCGCACTATGAAGTCTACTTCTACTTCATTGTTGGTTTATATCGCAGTACATAAGAATTTTATGACTATTATGACTTTAGGTCAGACTGTTATAATTATTTCTTTGAGATTTATTAACTTTTATTTTATTTATTTTTGAAATAGTATAACGTATAGGTAAAATTACAAAATAAATACACAAGCATACATTTGGTAGACTAGATAAAGAACTGCTGTTTATTTAGACCATTATGTTTCTTTTTTTCTGTTGAGCAAATGTTGGAATGGACTTTACTTATCGACATCGCATAATGGTGGAATTTGACAAGAATGGTTGCTATTTTTGAAAACATATTTTAAGAACTATTGTTAATGTGGTTTTGGATACTAGAGGATTGGATACATGAACAATACGTATTATATATCGTACACATCACGTAACTATAAAGCTAACAGAGGATACATTGAAAAAATAACACAAGCGTCGCCGGTAAGCCCCAGGGATGACACCGCGGCAACGCGGACGTCGCAGCCCTGGGGCAGATTGATTTCTAAAGCTTACATGACTAGCCATCGCGGGGCTAGAGCTACGGCCCTTATAGCTGGTTCTCAGGCACAAGTTCCTTTACCAACTCCTTGGGTCTTGTGACAGGTGCTAATTGAACTAACTCTACATTAAAAATTCATAAAAGAAAATACTAGGTTCAAACACTAAAGATACATTTTTTTTATTTTCTCGCTACGGAGAACTGAGGAAGTTATGTAATGCTGCGCCAAAAAACGGCGAAGTTTTCGCAGAAAAACTCTTAACCCCGGTGATGAAATAGGGGAAAATTCCGGTTGCTAATTTTAGAAGAAAAAAAATACTTTAGCACGTGATGTAGGCAGAATCCATATTTTGAGGGTCGTCGATACCGAAAAATCGAATGACGGCAAAACGCCTGTCTGTCCGATTTTCTCCCAAATTTATATTCCCCAATCGATTTGGCTGATGTCGCGGCCCCTTGAATTCAAAATCGATATTTTTATTTTAAGGGGGTACTTAAAGTTTCTGGGACATTTTCAAAATGTTCAAAGAAGTGGCTCCATCGTCTTTTTATTAAATTATGTTAGTGAATAGTATGAAGGACGTTTAAGAGAATGGTGCAAGACAAATTTTCGTTAAAAAATCTAACTTTTCGAAAATTGTGAAACTTCAATTTTTTTTTATCATCTTCCTACAACTACAGTTATGAAGATAGACATTCTCTCTGAATGAAATCTGTTCTTTTAAGATAGATTTTGTTAAAAGATCAGGTACATTTTTTTTCGAAATTTGAGTATTTTTCGCGAAATTTTTTGCGTGAAATTATGGGCAAGAAAGTTCGTGTTATTTTAGCACCACTAGTAGAGAGTTACTAGGTATCCTCTTAACTCCAACTGCCCGGGGCAGGAGGGACTTGGTCTTCTAGTTCAGCGCTGCGAGTGGGGGAGCTGTGCCGCCTGCGGAAGATCGGCGAGGGCATCGAAGAGGCGGCGGGCGCGGCGGGGTCGGCGCACAAGGCCGCTGCGTGCCCGGTCAGCAAGCCCATCTTCAGCGCCGTCGAGTCCTCCTTGCTCAAGGAGGTGCAGGCCTCCTTAACCGTTTCCAAGAAATCTGTCGCGGGAACCGCCAAGGCGTTCCCTGCGAAGGCAGGCGCACACGTCAAGAACGTTACGTTCAAGCCTCCCAAGTCCAGATCCACGTCGCCACACTCGCCCACTCCCACATCGACCTCGCCGAAGATACAATCAGCGAGGTCACCTTCACCTCGGCCGCCCAAATCGCCGCCGTTCAAATTCACCGCCGGTCAGCCATCGCGCCCGAAGTCACCGCCGTCGAGGTCGTTGCAGTCCAGCTCACCACCGCCACGGACGCAGGCACCCAAACGACAGCCTCAAAAGTTTCCGGCCCCCACGTCATCATCGGTGACGTCGCCGCCATCGAGATCGTCACCGTCGAGATCCCCATCGAGGTCGTCCCCATCCAGATCTTCGCCGACGAGATCGTCGCCCACGCGGTCTACTCCATCCCCAACAGCACCGTCTTCGCCGACAGCGACGTCAACGCTTTGCGGGGCTCCTCCAGACAGGACACCGCCTTCGAGGCAATCCAGAACAGTCTTCCCGAAATCACCGTTGTCGCGGTCCCCAACATTGTCGACGACCTCCTCGACAACCACCTCGGCAGTGTGCGTGGTGACGACAGACCAATCTCCAACCCGGCATCGCACATCGGTCTCGCCTTCGTCTCAGGGAAAAGCCGTGGCGAAGAGGGCCGGCTCTCCGATCCAGTGGTCCGCCGCGAACAAGCGCGCGAGCTCGAGGAGAGGGCCGGCTGCCGGAGGCGCGCCTCCCGGCATGAGCACCCCCAACGTCGCGCGGTGTCTGTCCAAGACCAGCTCGTTGAGAACCAGCAGCTCGTCGCTGCTGCCGGCGGAGCCGTCCCCGCTGCGGCGTGCGGCCGCGTCGGGCCCGTACCCGTACCCGTACCCGCTGCGGCCCGACGCGCCGGCGCGGCGCCCGCGCGTCCGCTCGTGCCTGGACGCGCAGACGGCCGCCCTGCGGGAGGCGCGCGCGCGCCTCGCGGGCAAGCTGCCCAAGAACCGCTCGGCCATGACGCTGCCCCCGAAGACGGCGCAGGCGGAGGCGGAGGGGGAAGCGGCGCTTGAGGGCGAGGGAGAGGGCGACGGCGAGAAGGGAGCGCCGGGGGAAAAACATGGCAAGTTCATAAAGCTTTTGATCTAACTTACTGTGGGAACTAACTTTCAGTTTTCACCGTAGCTCTTAATGTTCCTTGACCTGTGGGACCGAAATTTCGATATTTGACAGTTGTTCTTTCGGAATATTATAAACACGTTTTGATCTGACAGTCCTAATTTAAACTATTTGACAGTTATTTTCCCTGGCTTCGTATTATCATTCAGTATTTGACGTAATTTTCTCTCCGGCCGGGCTTCAATTACTGTGTTGCTCGGCTTCAATTGCTATGCTTGCGGTCATAGCAAAAATATTTGATAAATTGCAATCATTTCGCAAATACTAATGCGTCAATCAGAAGATCAGAAAATGTCTTATTTATAAAAACAGATGATGACTTAAAATACGAAAATCGGAAGAGCTACTTCTGGCAGAAGTTCAGGCTTTTGTGTCGTGCCCCAAGGATTTCTAACGCTATTAGTTTTTAAAATTGTGGTACAATTCCACCGCAGCCTGGCCCTCTCGAGCGCGGATGGGCACGGGGCCGGCGTCGGTGGAGGGGGCGGGGTCGGGGTCGGGGGCGCCGAAGGCCGCGGCGAGGGCGGTGCGCCGGCGCTCCGAGTCGCAGCTGGTGCACGCGGCCAGGAGCGAGACGGACAAGTGGCTGGCGTCGCGTGCCGGCTGCCGCCGCCAAGCCGCCGGGCTCAAGGTGGTGGACCTGCTCATGCCCCCGGAGGCCTCCACCACTGCCGCCGACGACACGGCCAGCAAGGGCTTCCCCGAAGCCAGGTCAGGGGCACTCTGGGTCAAGCAACTTTCGACGAGAATCTAAGGGTATTTTATTGACATTCTTCGAAAAGGAATTCAGAGCTTTTAATAATTACGTTGGCGAATTCAGAACATTCAACACGACATAATGTGCTACTTAGGAATTTAAACAATTTTCCCGTATCTGATGCACGACACATCATGAATATTCAGAGGAAATAGGTTTGATTAACTTGTCTATTTAATTCAATAGACTAATGATTTGCATATTCCTAGAGAGTAAACTGATAGCGATTGACTTATTAGTTAAAACATTATTTACTATTATTGAATATAGGCCATTATTTTCCATAAGAACAATCACAATAGATAAATTAATATTAAATTACCTCATACAATTTTTCTAAAATAATAAAATTGTGAACCACCTGTAGCATTGTATTTCTTGCTTTGAGATGAAGTGCAGCTTCACAAACACTGGATTGAATGTGGGCTCTTTTAAGTATAAGAAATGATCTCAAAAAATCTCAATGAAAGTGATCATAATCTGAAAAACCTTGATCTGAAAGATCAAGGAGCCGTGGATTTTCATTGTCAGATCTGATCAGGTCAGATTGGATTTTCCTTGTCAGATCTGATAAGGAAACAAGTAAAGATAACTCTGTGAAGACTGTCTATTTATATTCTCTCTCTCTCTCTCTCTCTCTCTCTCTCTCTATATATATATATATATATATATATATATATATATATATATATATATATATATATATATATATATATATATATATATATATATTCTCTTTCGCGCTATTTCTTCGACCCGTACCCTTTCGCTACTTCTCTCTTTCACCCCTTATCTTTCGTTCATTTTATTTTGTTTTCTCTCCCATTTCACTCTCCCCTTCTTTCAATCTCTCTCCCTTTCATTCTCTCTAAATTTTTCTCTGTCCCTCCCTCTCAATCTCTTTCCTATCAATCTCTTTTCCTTTCACTCTCTCTCTCTCTTTCGCCTTTTCTGTTTGGTCTCTTTTACTCTTTGCTCTTTTGTTCTTCATCATTCTCCCTCTCACTGTCTCGTTCGATCTTTCCCACTTTCGCTTTCTCATTCGCTCTATATGTATTTCGCAGTTCCTATCCCATTCGCTATATCTCTCTCTTTCGATATCGCTGTATCTTTCTCTCTCGCTATTTCTTTCGCTATTGCTATTTCTTTCGCTATTTCTTCCGCCATTGCTATTTCTGTCCGAATCTATTCATCCCTCTCCAAATGCGCTGGCATAGGCGAATAGAGAATCATCACACAATGCCCTATTTCAAGAACGAAAGTTAAGACCGGATACGTAGGGAAAGAGCGCGCAACCGATGCAAGCGATGGGGTGCGTGTTTGCAGCGCGGCGTCGCGCGTGGGCGCGGGCGCGGAGATGCGGGCGGCGTGGAGCCGGAGCTCGTTCGGCGCTCTGGGCCCGCAGCCGACGGGCGGGCGGCGCCAGCGGGGCGGCCCAGCAGTGGACGCGCTGCTGCCGCGCCCGGCCACAGAGCGCGCGGTGCCGCACACCGAGAAGGCAAATATGGAGCTAGTGCTGGCAACATAACTGAAGGTTCTGTCCTTCAGTACATTTGACACTCCTTCCTTCATTCCTTCGTTTGCAGGCGGCTAACTTATAAATGGCTTCGACGCTTCCCTTCGTGTTGTCCTCGACCGAAGAAAATGTTCGCCACTAGAAATAATTGAAGTTAGGAAGCGCAGTGCTGCTGTGCTCTTCTGTAAAAATGCTTTATTTCAGAAACTTAATTATCCAGTTCTGACAGATAAGAAGTCGAGAGAAAGAGAGAGAGAAAGAGAGAGAGAGAGAGAGAGAGAGAGAGAGGAGAGAGAGAGAGAGAGAGGAGAGAGAGAGAGAGAGAGATAGATAGATAGAGAGAGAGATATTTTATGTAACGTAACCCGAAGGTTTTGCCGTCGACTTGGAAATGCGTGGGCAAAGAGAACCAGATTTCAAGTCTCAAATTGGCGAATTTTTGTTTCGCTTACGTAAACCCAGCGAAAGTAATGCGTACAACTTTTTGAATATCAGCCCCTTATACAGCACATTCGTTAGATTTTTCATGTATCGATGCTTGAGATGTTTGTCAAAATGTGTTTTCCACCGCACTTGGTCACAAGTTACAGGAGGGGCCGGGTCTTCCTATTTAATGCCACCGCTAATGGCTCGGCCCACGCGCCCACTGAGCACGTCACCAGCTTCTCTCGTTGCGTCATCTGCTCAATGGAGATGTGTGCTGCCATGAAACGCAGTATTAATATTTTCATGGTCTATGTCGAAGACGTCTTTCTCTCTGGGACTCGCCCTCGAATAGTCTTGTTCATGGTTATTTTATTCCTGGTTTATTATTTTTCCTGGCACTGTCAGAGGCTATTTTACCAGAACAGACAGAGAGATATGTGGGGACGAGATATGGCAATGATTAAGTTATTGTTTCTTCCCTTGTGCAGCGTCTGTAGGTGTGACGTTATATTATTAATATAAATATCGCTATGCTTTGACGTTTGAACGGTTGGTGCTTCTATAGATTCGAATCCTACCGAGGGCCTAGAAATCCCAGAGATACCTAGGCAGGAAATGTGCGGCTAGGAATAACGCAATCTTTTTCATTTAGAAAGTTAGACTCCTCGTAAGTTCTCTAGACATAGCCTTATTCTCCTAGATCCACACTTTCTGGAACAACGGTGACTTTCCATTCCAGACTCAGTTCCTATCGGTAGTAATGATCACGCTGTACGTTATCTTCCGAGACCTTGAAGAGATTACCGTGTGTAATTATAGGGATCAGCTTTACGGTTGCATCCCTGTGACAAGGTTTTCACGCCTTGTATAATGAGGTAATAGGCTCATAATGAGGGATGAAGAGACAATCACAAATACGACCATGCCTACGCAGGAGTCGAACCTGCAGTCTGCTGGGCGCAGACAATGGCTGTCGCAACCACAGGGCCGGCTTATTATTATTATTATTATTATTATTATTATTATTATTATTATTATTATTAATATTAATATTTTATTATTATATTACCCGACTAGGGGTAAAAGAATGGTAACGTGGTTAGTTGAGGGTCCTTAATGTTTGTTCCTTTCCACCGAGAGTTTAAATTACTTGACCATTTATGATCTGGTGAAGTAAGAATTATTATTTATTCTTCAGGAAGTACCCTAGGCTAGGTGTTAAAGATTGTAATTTGGATGGTAAAATCGATATATTTAGCGGTTTTAACGGCCTTGGCCGTTTTCTGCATCCCAATTTCCATGCTTCTTTATCCCATAGGTCGTTTTCCTCCATTTCTCTTTTTGCCATGGCTTCAATTATTGCCATGTTCCATGTTCCCTGTATCTCCTTCGATTTGGTATCGACTCCCAAACTTTTTGTGGACGTCTTTCCCATTTCAACCTTCTCTTATGTCCATACCATTTTAGGTATTTCTTTTCCATCATCTCGCTCAAGGTTGTTTGCACTTTCATTTTATTTCTTATGTCATCGTATCTTATTTTGTCTAACAGAGAAAGTTTACATCTTCGCCAGAACATCATTTCTGTTGCTTGAAGTTGTTGCGTGAAATAATTGAGTTCCATAGCACTGGATTCAACTGTCTTTTTCTATTTTCCCTCTTATATTTTTATTTTTCACACCCTGTTCATCTCTACCACCTGCTGTTAGTGTGACTCCCAAATACTTATATTGTACTTAATTATTCCTATACTAGTCTCTAATGATGATAATAATGATTATTATTTCCCTGATTTGTTGCAGTCGCTGCGCCGCCACACCGTGCGCGCCGGTCGCCTCGCCGCGCAACACCCCGCGGCCACCCGCAGCGCCCTCTTCTGCTTCGCGGACGCCGAGCCGCCCAGAGAGCCGCTCACGCCCTTCCTCACGGACGACAGCAGCCCTTTCGGGTGCCAGGGCGGCGACGACGTTGCGGGGAAGAGGTCCAGCGAAGTGCAAGTGGACGGCGTCCCCGACCCCTACGCGTACCCGGACTCCCCTTTCGAAGACGAACCGTACGCCGGAAGTCGCAGGGTAGTGGGGTCGATCTTGAAACGCAAATCCAACGACCCCATTTCCTCCAGTTTGAAAATGTACGAAGAATTTTCCAAACTGATGGAGGACACAGGCCACCCGAGCAGCTGCACTTCGCTGATTAGGGCGTCGTCTGCCGTCGGCAGCCAGACCCTGGACGACGATTCGCCTCGTGCCCGCGACGTGCAGACGTCTCCACCCACTTCGGAAGGTCCTCGCTGGAAAGCGGTGACGTCTCCTCGAAGTCTCGCTACTCTCCGCGATCTGTCTTCCGGGGACGTCTCGTGGCCGACGGACTCGGCGCCGTGCACTTCGAAGAACGCTCCCAGCTTCGCGGAATTCGAGCCGAAGTTCTGCGACCAACCGAGCAGCGCCGACGCAACGAAGTCTTCGAGAAAACAAAACATCGCTTTCGACCGCATTTTGGACATGGTCATGCACGAAGTGGAAGGCTCAAGCAACGCGAAAGTGCGCGCGAAGTTCAGAGGTATCAGACAACGCAAGAACGGCACCCCGCATTGGTCGACGCTGCTGGACGAAACGAAGGCGGCCGAGTTTTCGAATCTGTTGACGTCGAGGAACGAAGAGTACACGGTGCCTCCGCCGCAGACGCTGACGCGGGACGACGCGGCGTCACCGCCGAAGACGTCCCCGACGCCGGTGCTGTCGCCGACGCGCGCCGAGGGGGCGGCACTGGGGTCGGCGCCGGGGTCGCGCACGCCAGGGTCCCGGCGGTCGCGCACCAAGTCGGCGGACGTGCTGCGCGGGCCGGTGGACGACGCGGGGATGGCGTTGGCGCAGGTAGTGATCAGGGACGGTTGGTCCTCAAGGGCTGTAGGGCAGTGCTCCCCGCAGAAAAAAACAGCACCTGAAAAAGTTGCAGAAAGTATTACACTTCCAATAAATCGACTCGTTTAATTTATACATACAACTAGCACAATTTCGAGGACGAATTTAGTTTGATGTGCCCGTGTAAGCGAAAGATTAATGTTTTTGGAATAGGTTGTATCGTGGACTATCGCGTAGCCGTAGCTGGTGCATGACAGACAATGGATGCTTGAAGAAGAATGGCGGTACTGGGAATTGGGTGGGGGCAGCGTGATGCAATCTTCGGCAGAGTTCACGAACTATTAACTTGGTTAAGAATACCGACCCTCACCATTTGATTTCATAAATTACTGTTTTCTTGTTGGAAATATTTAAAAAATTATAACTCAAATTTTTCTTCCATTATCAATGTAAAAGTTATCCTAGACGAGAATTAAAATCCTGTTGCGTGTAAATCGGTTGAACGCTACATACTGTACTTTTCCCCGTTCAAGAAATATTTTGATGAGGTAAAATGTAAAACATAAATGCCGTCCATCTTCATTTGCAATCCACCGGCCACCACTAGTAGAGATGGCAAATTTTAGCAAAATATCGATACATCGACACTTTGATTCATCGCAAGTTTTTCGAAGTCATTGAAAACATCGATAAAAAATCGATGTTTAAAATATCGTTTTTTTAAAATATAACGAAAATATAGAAGTAAAATGTCCTGGTTCTAATGTGATACACAACATGTCAATATTAGTTTAAAGAATATTCTGCCTTAAATTTGACTGTCATCTTCATTTTCCAATCAATGTACTATGTAGTCAAGGTTAAAATTGAAGTTTAACAATATTACCACGTACAAAACAATAAAAGAAAGTAACAGCTCTGGAGAAAAGTACCGCATAGCGAACGGTTTCGTGCCGTCTGGGGATCGACAGCAATAACTGTCAATGGCTGTTGATTGCGAACAATACACTAATAAAACAGACTAGCGCCCGTGACCACGCGAGAACCCTCGCATGTTAATCCTCACCCTTTCCCTATCCTTTCCATTAAGAAGGAAAGTTATTAATAAAGCGTGTTATTTAACTGACGGGTTCTGTGTGTTGCATTTAATCGGGTTGCATGAATATTTAGATGCGTTTTTTTAAAACAAATCCTTCATATTTTTACAGTGAAAGTCCAATCCGTCACGTCTCCGTAAAATTCTCTTTCTTTTAAGGCATTATTTATAAAGATGGTTACGTGTAAGAGCCACAAACGGTATGTATACTACAAAAATAATATAGGAGACGATAGTGGAAATTTTATTTATATCATGAGAAATTTTCCGCTCTTGCAGGCATCGATCTGAAGAAAACATCGATGTTATAATATCGATGTTTCTGGTCGGAAATTTGGATGTTTTAAAAACATGGATTTTGTCACCCTAGGCGCCGGCGGAGGTGGCGGCGGGCCAGCGACCGGCGGGCGTGGGGGGCGTGGCGTCGCGCGGGCCGGCGCGCCGAGGGCCGGTGGCGGACGCCAGGACGGGCGCCCCTCCCATGGGACCGGCCGCGTGTAAGCACGGGGAGAGATAAAAAAGAAAACGGATTGTTTTTTCGTGTTCAACATATTCGAAATATAGTTAATATAGACGAGTTACTCTAAGAAGGGACCACTTTGACAGGTTGGGAAACAAATCAACGCCATGCAGGACAATGTCATTGCAAGAGATAGGGATGATGCCATATTCAAATGAGATAACTGTAAACAAACGCACTGAAAAAATGAGAGCATGGATATAAACTGTAATGTTGGCAGCTGCGACCAAGCAATAGCTGTCAAAACGGTTTGTTCTTAGTTCTCTATAGTTGTAGATAGTAACGTCATAAGGCGGATTTAGAGGAAGTTTGTGACATCAGCCGAGTGTCGTTCAGTACTTTTCGTAATAGCGTCATCTTACAAGAAAAATCCATAGAAATAAGAAATATCTTTACTTTGAATAGCAGCATCCCTTAGCCAAGTTTTGATTCAAAGCATTTGTTTCGATTGTACTTAACGGGCGGCGGACTGTTCAATTCCTAAATGGGTACCAGCTTGTGAGAATGCTTTGCACATTGAATTATATTGTACGTATACATTTGCATACGAGTGAGTATTGATTTAAATAGATTTCTTATTGTTATTAATATTTCTTATAAGAAAAGTGTATTTAAAGACGTATTGAGCGCCACCTGGCCGATAATAAATGATTAGCTGTTAGTTATCAATATTGCTGTCACTTCTGTTTACAAACTTGAGTCTCGTCTGTTATTTACCCTTTATCTGCCTAACGACGTAATTATCTATTTCAAACAGTGTCAAATTGTTCCTCAGAGCTGGAAGATTTTCTGGAAACGTATTCAGATATTGATCATTGAAATCATAATTGAAAAAACATCCGTTCTCACCTCCTCTGATACCACAATTATTGTTCTATTATTAAATAATTAGCGAGAAAAAAATAAGGTATCCACTTTTCTCAGGGCCAATTGTTTTGTTAACGTTAGTTATTTTGATAGATATTTTCTTATATATCTAGAAATATTTTTTTAAATTTCCGTTTCTCCAAAGAAAAGGCCACAGTTCTCATTTACATGTGTGCACACCTGCATATCAAAACCCAGGCTTGGGGATGGCCTTGCCTCTGCGCGGCGCCGCCTCCGGCCCGCAGGTCATGCAGCTGTCGCGCCCCAAGGAGGAGCACCTTCCGCGGAGGGCCGCAGGTACGAATGTCCTTGTTCATTGCACAAATAATGAAATGAGTAAATGGAATGAAATAAACGGAAGGAACGAGATTAATGAAACGAATTGAAATGAATTAAAAACTAATCGAACTGAATTGAAATGACTGGAACTGGATTGAAATGAGATTAAAGAAGTCAATGAAATGAATGCATGAAATGAGATAGTGGAAGTCGTAATGTTGTGAGAATACGAGACGCATTGAACACTCGAAAAATTGTATTATTACCGATACACAGTGTGCAGCGGCGCAACAGTACGTCGAGCTAAAGCAGACTTACTGGCGAATTGTGAGCGACTCATTGACCGAATCTCCGTGTTTAGGAGGTCTTTTTGGTGTATTGTCAGGGCGGTTGCAGGGCAAGCAGCTGTTATTTGGCAGCATGATACACACAGAACAAATTACAGTTGTCTTGCTATCCTAATTTTGCTAATGTGGACACCAGCATGTCACTGCCGTTGTTACGGTGCACGACTGTTAGTTTGCCGTACTAAAGTCACCACAAATACCATTCATTTCTTTAAAACAAAAGGTTAAAATTGATTTTGTCCCTAAAAATTTATTAATTTAAAATAATATATAATATAATAAAGAGAGAGTAATCAAAGATTAGTTAAAATTTGCAACATGTGTAATTATTATTGCTCCGTCTCAATTTTTTTTCCATGCAGAAAGAGAAATGTCTCCTTTTCAGACTTTAATTCAATAAATAATGTTTCTTTTGGTAATTTAAGAATAGTAGATTTTAATTAAGAAGGTTTGCAATCGTGTGCGTGTGCAGCGGGTGAGATGCGCGGTGCCCCCTTGGGGGCGAGCGACGACCTTCGCGCGCCGCCTGACGCGCGGTGGAAGCTGTGCAGGCCGCAGATGACACCGCAGCAGATCTCCAGGGCGCCTGCCAAGGTACGCAGAGGACGCACGTCCTGTCCCCGTGCATGAGGACTTTCAATCGGAACCAGAAAACGCTAAACAGGACAAGTTTTGCATGCAAGGAACGAACCTCAGGTGGTGTCATTCGGAGAGACATGGCGTGGCAGAATCAAATGGGTAGAGCCCAGCATCAAGATAGGAAGTTTTCCAAGTGGCGAGTCCCAAATACGGCGAATTCATAATTAAGACCTTGGACATACCACAAAGAGACTATTTAAGTAAAAAAAAAGTTTTGTTTAAAAAAGTATTAAATCATCACTGGTTGTTCACATTAGTACTGAAACACAAGAACTATATCAGAATATTGAAACAAATTTGGGGAGAGAAACATATTTACTTCAGCGGTTGCAGAGAAATGAAAAACTGCTCTTAGGTTTCACTTGCCAACGGATTGAGTAAAATGAGGAGAATGAGAATTCAAGGAGTTTTACAGTGATTATGTACAATGTGCTGAGGAGGAAGTGACTATAGACCACGAGGAAATAGCTTTTGTGTTTCAATTTTACTGCAAATTTATTTTGAATTGCAGTTCAAGGAAAAGAGTAACACTACATATTACGAGTAGCAAAAGTTTGTGCTATAGATTGTTTCTCAATATGCGAAGTAGTAGATTATAAAGCAGATGTATTAGGATGGTGAAGAGAAAGTCACTTTACGCGCTTTCACGTAAGTTTTGTTGAAAATGTTTTCTACATGTTTACACAGAATTTGCTTGTCACTTCTTATCTTTTCATTGGTAATTGGCAGCACACACAGTGCGGTATTCCCAGGTGGGAACCCGGAGCGGCCGTTCACACTCCGAGGTCTCAACGTCATTGAACTTTCTCTGTCTGACGGTAGCAGTATTTGCGTCGTAATACCTAACACCTACATCTCAAAAAACGTGTTCGTTACATAACTAAAGAAATGTCAAGGCTAACTGAACTCAAAAGCGTCGTGAATCAAGTATTACATTAACGAACGCATTTGGGGAACAAGTAGAGTAGAGAAGTGATTCCCAGCAGTGCTGAACAGTGAACATTTAAAAAAAAATAATTTTAATTCACATTTTAAAATTATATTTTTAAACACTATCATTGATATAATACTGGTATTATAATAGTGAACGAGACATGATATGAAAACGAATATTCTACTTCAGGGTGGTTATTATTTTGTCAAGATTGGGATTCATTAAACTTTCTCTCACGCTATACGTATATATTTTTTACATTTTAAATATAATGGAGCCGAAAATCGAAAAACTTCAACCTTGCTACAATAACGACAATTGTATTGAAGCAACAAAATGTGTGGTACTAGTGGTGGCGGTCACACCTTAATTAATCAGAACCTAACAGTGTGTCTACTGAGCACCACAACCTTAGATTGCAGTACAATGTAAATGAACCAGAAGTGATGTCATATTTCTGCTACCAGGCGGTGCCAGGCGAGAAGGATTTTAAACCGCACAATACCAATTTTTCGATGCATTCCATTAATGAATATTATGAATATAATATTCAGCAGTTATGAAAGTATTTTTTTGCAACGAAGATGCCCGTAATGAAACGAAATAAATTTAAAAATGTCAATAACATAAAAAGAAAAAGACGATCATTATATTGTTTATCAGAATAAATATAAAATTAACACAACAGCTATTAAAATAAAAATATAATGGCAAATACGTGTTAATATGTATCGCTGGTCCGCAAATCTTAACTTTTTGGCTGGGGTTTTCATTTTAAGAGGTGAATAACTTTAACGTGACCATTCTGAATACAAATTTGAAATTCGTTTTGGTCTATCACGCGACAGATTTATACAATATAACACACACACACACACTCACACACTCTCACACACACACTCACACACACTCTCACACACTCTCACATACACACTCACACACACTCTCACACACACTCACACACACACACACTCACACACACTCTCACACACACACTCACACACACTCAACGACAAACTCACACACACTCACACACACTCTCACAAACACTCTCACACTTTCTCTCTCTCTCTTCTTTAGTAACTTTGTTCCATCTCCTTGATTTCTTGGTGAAATCTTTCACCCTGATCCTCACTGACAGCCAAGAATTTTTGAAAACAAATTCAAGAGAAATGTACCTTAACACTCATATTACTCCCTTGCTGCCTAAACGTTTCAAGCATATTATTTAAAATGTGTTTATAATTCGGACCCTTGTGATTTCTTAACTATTTATGATAACTAACATTAGACATAGAGATCTGCACAAAACAGCGTACTGGAATCTAAGGATAAGAGGCTCTATAGACTTAGGATGATTTGATGGTTGGGTGATAATGATATTGATATATTGCCCCGATGGTTCCATGAAGGAAGAAGAGGCAAGAGGGAATCGGAGAAACTCGACAAAAATTTCCGAAAACATATTTTATTAATACGTTACACTAGATTGCCCGACATTTGAACGTCGATACCGAGGAGAAGCTCGGGCGTTTCTCCCTGGAGAGAACGTATGTCGAAGAGCGGGCGCTTCTAGGTGTCTTTTCGGATCAAAGGAGTCGACCACCTGTCACCCTCACATCGCTCCACAGGGCACTAACAACCAATTGCTAAAAAAGTGGGATACCGTGTGCGTGTATCATATCAGACCTAGATTCTGCAGCGTCGCTTTATAGCTAGATTGGATGCAGCCACGGACCGGAGGCCAGCTGCTCTGATCGATCTTTTTTCCCGGTTGTCTCGTCAATATATGACGAATGCAGGGGCATTTCCTTAATAAACACGCAACGGAACACGCGCCAACTTTACTTTCTCTTCCATGCCCACTCCTTTTCCCTCACACACAAACACACTTATATGCACTACACTACCACACCTGCTGGCAATCGGTTGGGAGATTAGAGCTTCGCGGCTGGAGTGGTATTCCCCACAGGGGGGCGGAAACCCCACAAGCCGACATATTAGTCCGCATCAGATCTCACGTTCTAGAGAGGGAGGGACACAGACATCTCCCTGAATACAACATGCGCTACACCAACAGAACCACAGTAGTTGATCTGCCCAGAAATACTAATTAATTGATCAATCGATCAGAGCTTGATGCTAGGTGCCGACGGCTGGAGAGAGGAATTTTTTTAATCACCTAGACTAGAAAAAAACGTTCTGTACTACTTATACTAGCCGATCCGGTGGCCGAGATCGCTAAGGCAGTAGTGCCGTAGCGATCTCGTACCGAAAGATCGCGGGTTCGAGTCCCGCCTTTGGCATGGTTGTATTGTGTTCGTCCTTTCACCCCCTATCATCATATCAGGGAAGGCAACGGGAAACCACCCTGAATAATTTATCCCAAGAAAACCCGTTATGGGTCACCTAACTTCCGTATATGGAAGATGGGACTACTTATACTAAAAATACTTCCATAAACAGCATCTTTACCTTCTGAATAAAATGAAAACGTCTGCTGATAAAATGGTAAGAGTTTTGCGTGCGGGCGCAGGGCCCGCTGCGGGTGGACAGCCGGCTCCGCGGCCGGTTTCCGGAGGGCCCGCCGCCGCCGTTGGCGCCGCCGGGGGCGCGGCCGCCCGCGCGCCGCCCGCCCGCCGCCGCGGAGGCCCTGGAGGGCGTGGACGAGCTGCTGGCGCCGGCCATCCCGCGCGCGCGCGCCATCACCTCCTCCAGCCTGGGCAAGCTGGCGTCGACGCTGCGGCGCGCGGAGCGCTTCTGCTGACGCGCCCCGGGCGCTGTGTCACTTGCTTTTACCTGTGCGGAAATTAAACCTCGTTTCCTCTGTGGTTTTGTATAAAAGACGCTCTTTTTCTTCGCGAGTTGGCGGTTCTTGGGCACACTGAATGGTGGGTTTCTTTCAATTGGATTTATTTGTTTAACGTAAAAAAGCCTACGAGATAAGGTGAGAAAGAGATTTCAGAGCACGAAAAGACGTGCGCCGATTGTACTTCTCCCTCACACGTCACATACAGTTTTTATTGTTCATTGAAAAAGAATCAAATCAACCCAGATTTGGAGGGGGCTGAAAAAACACATTTACTATTCAGGGGCAAAGCTGTTTTAGCAATTACTCTAAAGAGGAAAGGGAACTGGAGGAAAAATCGAAATCGGAATTAAAGATCCAGCAGAGACTAAATAATTTATACATGGATATTCAGTCTTCCAGGGTTATCAAAAGTTTAAATCAACTAATATATATCTACTAGTATAATCCTTACAAAATAAATATGATAATGTTATATAGTTAATAGTGTAAAAATAGTTATTATATTAATTTGACTTATGCCAGTGTCAAAGAACAGTAATTTTTTAAACAAGACGATAATGAGATACTTTACCTATGAAAGTAGGGTATTTGCTCAGCTATGAAGGAGCATATTTATCGTGTATATATAAACTACTTTTCTCCCTGACTTTAATATTTGACTTTATTTCATTAGTATTAGAAAAATATTAAAAAAAACATATAAGTTTACATCTGATTCAACAATTCCTTGTGCCGACGGCTGGAGAGACATTTTTTTTAAATCGCCTAGACTAGAAAAAAAGTACTGTACTAGTAATACTAAAAATACTTCGGTAAACATCATCTTTACTTTCTGAATAAAATGAAAATGTTTGCTGATAAAATGGTAACAGTTTTGCGTTTGGTCCACAATGGCTATTCAGTATTAATGAGAATTCTCAAATACGTAATCATATTATCATTAGAAACGTCGTAACTGAGATTTATGACGAAGAACTAGAAGTTCGCTGATTATGCCACATCAGGCCAGGTGCACATGCAACCCGCATCACAATTATGCTTTCGTACAATTATGCTTTCGTACACATCGTACAAAACTAGGGAACGATTATTTTTAGGTTGCTGGTCTTTATATGCTTTTATTGATATGGCTAGCTTCGGGCCATCAGGCCATCTCTTCCGCCTAACAACATCTCAGAAATTTACAAATTAGTCTAAAACAAGTAATGTAATATACAAAACTAAATGTAGTATAATCTACAAGTAGTAAGTAGTTAATGGAAAACAAACATAATTTAAAGAAACGTATAAATAGATAACATCAGAGGTTAAATAGATACAAAAATATTACAAAAATTTGTTTGAAATAATTTTAAAATTCATCAACGGAGATTGAAATCACAATTTAAATTGAAGATATTATGTGATCCACATATCTGCGCGCTAGCCGCCAGCCTGGTATTCAAGTCGCAAGAAAGTAAAATATTTCACAAAAGCGACTGTGATCTATTAATACAGAAAGACATCACCTCACCCGCCGCTCGATGCTGGAGGAAAACCCGCTAGTCGGGGAAAACCCACCAGGAAGGATGCGTCCTAATTCAATGTAAACTAAGCTAACATGAAGTAACGGGCCTTTGGGATGGTTTCCTCAGTTCTTCCTTCTGCTGTCCATGTTGGATAGGGCTGTTTTCTTGTTTAAATCTGCCTCTGCTCCTACGGATGAAAATACAGTTCCGGTAGCATCAAACAAGTCGCAAGAAAGTAAAATATTTCACAAAAGTACATTAATGTTTTTTCTAAAACATATTAACTAGTTCTTAACGCTCTTAAGAAATAGGTTTGATTTGACCGGTAATCTACAGTGATTTAAATTGTAAAATGATGTATTCTACTTTGTAAGAAAATCATTCTGGTGCTTCTTAAAACATGTTACTGAGGAGCAGTTTTTTTTATATTGGAAGGCAATTTATTTCACTCCCGGGCTACAGTAATTGCGAACGATTTACTGTAGTAGTTGGTTTTGCTTTTTGGAATACAGAGTAACTGGGATTTCTGAAATCTAGAGGATTTAAGATGTACGAAATAATTTGTTAAATATGACGGGGAACCAATTTTTAGCATCTCAAATAAAATACAAAGGCTGTGATACAGACGCATACCCATTAGTGTTAATATTTTGTGCTCTCTGGAGATGTAATCATATTTTTTATATAATAAATGAAACGAATACAGGTATTTTGAGCTCTCTGCAGAGTTTGAACGAGTGAATCTTTCACATTGTTATACACAATGTTATCGTAGTCTAAATGAGGACAGTGCACGGGTTTTGCTAACATTTATTTCGTATTAGTAGGGAGACATTTATCGATACATCTAAGGGGTTGCAAAGAAACATAAACTTTGCGACAGACATTTCGGATCTGATATTCCCAGCTTATATGATCATCAAGTATTAAGACCAAGTTTTTCACTTGTAAATGATGAGGCACAACAACATTGTCTATAAGCACATCAGGAACATATGAACCATCAAGTTTCTTATGCGTTTAAGAAGAGCCAATTATGATTATATGTAAACTTTGCGACGGACACATTAATGTGCGCCCATGTGTCTCCTGCCTTAGAGCCTTAAAATAAGGTTCTCGTTTCCATAAAGGGTCATATCTGAAGTAGTACCCAATGCAATAAGATGCTCTTGAACTTTGTTGTTTTCAGAGATTTAGCTATTCTGAGAACGCCCTCTTCGTAGCATGCATGAGTCATCAGAACAGAAACTCAAAATCCAGGTAAAATTACGTGACACAACGCCTTGCACGGCCCAGTCTTTTGAATGGCACGGTGTTTAGACAAGTTTATCTGAGGAACAAATCCCCGAGTTCCGATAACTATCGCGAGGACCTATTTTTTACGCCACACATTGAGCTAATCTCGATTTCCAAACAACAACATTTCAGAGGTTTATCTGCCTCCTTTATTTCGATGATATGATTGTATGGCAAAGAAACATCTACGAGTAATACACCAAATGTATCTTTTGTATAAAATTCAAAGAAAACTAATTTAATGTCAAATTAAAATCAATTGATGATATCGATGCAAGAAGAGCGTCAGATATTAAACTCTTGTTATTGCAAGTGTTAAATGTCTAACGCTCTCCTTGCTAATACACGCCTCTTGTTCGTCAAACCTTTGATTACCGACTCTATTAACATTAGTTCTTTAAATCATCGCTAGATGATAGAAGATCATTAGATATAAGCTTGTGTACAATGCTATCCTTGCATTCAAGCTTCCTAGTTTTCGACGGCACTACATTGGAGAAGATGCCGGACAGCGATGATTCACTTTCAAGGTGAAAAATTTTTGGAAAGTACGATGTTCTATTGAATAGTGTTCAAAATCAGAAAGCAATGCGTGAAAACAGCATAACATATTTTATTCACATAAAAATCTGAAAAATGTTCAATAGTGTTCAGAAACAACTCCTGAACGATGTAAATCAATGCAAGAACGATGTTAATTAATTTTTTTAAATGCTCATATTTTTCTTCAAATAATATAAAATTTATACAATCACACATTATAATGTTTAACTTTTGCACTTTGTAAGTAATAAATGCATTTAGCAACATTCTAGTATGTTATAACAAGTTTCTCACTCTTTTAAATCTTCAAGTGCTATTTTTTCAACATAGTATTTCATCACTAACGTCCTTATTGCTCTCACGTCTTCAATTTTCAGCTTACAAGTTGCAAAATAATGATCGGAAACAAAGTAAAAGGGACAGTCTTTTATCAAATAATTAAGTTAAGTTCCTACAACTAAAAATACCTTCATAAAGAATCGCATCTAAAAATCTATAAAAATGTGACGACCCTTTTTTTTAATTCACAGTAGAACTTCAGTATTAGACAAGTCAGGTTCTCCAAGGCGTTAGAGAGTCGAAATATTTTTTTCAGTTGTAAGTAATATTAAATATATATTGCATTTAATTATTTCATTAAAAATTAAATTTTGTAAAATAGAAATTATTGATATATTTGAGTAATTGATTGTTAGTGATTCCGGAGCGTCCGCGGCATTAGTCCCGTAAGTGTAGTGCGTGTTTTTTCCTCGTTAGGTGGCAGAGATTTTCCCCCGCTGGATGGTGAGATTCGGAGTCGCCTACCGTCGGCTAGCGAGGTTTTCCCAACCAGGTAACTCCCACCGGTGCACCGCCCCAGCCGGGTCAAGCTCTAAGCTCCCGACCAGTCTTGTCGCATTTTTGGTAGCGTAATGCATGTAAGTGTAAGTAAGAGGTGAGAATAGGACAAGGAAGAGGAAGGAAAAATCGTGCGCGGTCCTTGGCCCGTTTGTTAGGCATTCACCTGGTGTTTATAAAAAAAACGCGGAAAACTACCGCTGATCGATTATTTTAATAACAATCCAGCATTCCTGTTTAATCCTACGATTTAGCTCCGTAGTGGCAATCAAGACTTGCGACGCGCATTTCCCAGAATGGAGTCCGCCTGGTGACCGACCGAGCAAATGGCGGTCTCAGCCGGTAATTGGTACCTGGAACCCTGCAACCGGCTTCCACGGACGTCCAGCGCATGAGCTCGGGAGTAAAGAGGAAGAGCAAGCGCTGGCCGGTAATCACGGTAAATGCAAACTCCTAGGTACAATTTCCTTGATAGCACCACGGATCACCATGAACAATGGCACAGAATCTCGTTATGCCTAAGGGCTATTTTGACGTGATGTTTGGTGAGCACGAGGGACCTCTTTACTGAGAAGGATCCTCAGGAGAATGGTAAGTACCCGTCCTTGCTAGATCTTTTAATTTCTTACAGAAGACAACTGGAAATGGGGCAGGAGAAATAAAGACATTATCCCCGATTCAAAAGAATAGGAAAGTAAGTAGAACGATCGCTGCCATTTTGTTCCACTACTAGTTAAAACTTTAATGCCCTGCGTGTCATGGGTGGGAAACGACAGTGTGGGTGGACAAGTGACACATCTTAAATATGATTATTTTGCAGGGGAAATACAGAAAAAAATTACACAATGTTACATTTATTTTTTGCCAGATATTTAAGTTCTGAATTTCAATCCTGTGCCATGTTGTATCAAGTTCTTTTATCGAGAATAATCCAGAAAAACTTTTCTGGTATAAAAAATGAACCCCGAAAATCTATTTTTTATGCTACGAGAGAATGAAATGATTGCGTACAAACCGAAACGTGTCTCTCTCTACTGAAGCGCGTGGTCTGTGCCCACCGATCTGTTATCTTAAGCTTATTGACCCTGATATTTTATAGCATGTCAGCCAAAAATTGGTACACCATTGCAGTAATCTATCATTGATTGAATGAAAAGAAAAAGTCGTTCATCTCGAAACTGACAATCGCTCTATCGTCCATCAGTTGCGAGTCATCAGTTTTATATCGTCTGTCAGTTTCGTAATTATCTTTCGCAGTGAATTAAACACGATTAAGATTTAGTTGTTTCAATTAATTCTGTCGCCTTACTTGAGAATGTTTTACAATTTCAGACGTTGACGGCGATGAAGATGATTGTTTAGTCATGTCCACACATCATCAACTGCTCAGAATCACTGAAAACATCCATACGGCATTTCAAAAACACTATCATCCAATAGCAATCTTTCTCGATATTTCTCAAGCCTTCTCTAAAACATGGCTACAAGCTCTAAACTATAAAATAAAAGAAATAGGCACTCCACGTTATCTCACACAAACCATTTTCAACTTCCTTGACAATAAAACTTTTGTAGTTACAGTTGATAACCATCACTCCAACCCAGAAGCTGTTGAAGCAGGCCTTCCCCAAGGTTCCCCGTTATCTCCCGCTCTTTACAACTTGTACGTAGCCGACCTACCGAAACATAGTAAAATAAAAGCCGCCCAATTTGCAGATGACACGGCTATATATTCATCAGGCCCCTCATAAACTCAATAAAAATCGATATTCAATTATACCTACACCAAATTGACAGCTGGGCAGACAAAAATAAAATTAAAATAAATCCGTCAAAAACAGCAGCAAAAATATTTTCCTTAAAACCTTACGTCCCCACCCCCCTTAAAGATGAATCAAGAACCTGTACAATGGTATCCTCATAATAAACCCATAAAATATCTAGGCCTTTTCTTAGACACCAGACTCAGTTGGAAAAATCATATCGATAAGTTATTCAAGCAAAAATAAAACTACACCAACTAACACCAAGAATAAATAAATCAGCTAAACTACCATACAATATTGCCATATTGCAGTAAAAAACTACGACCACTATTTTTATATGCGTGCCCAGTTTGGATCAGCGCAGCCAAATCTAATACAAATAAACTCCAAGTAATCCAAAATCAGTTCCTCTGCACCATCACTAATGCCCCATGGTACATCTCCAATGCTCAACTCCATAAATAATTCTATCTAGAACCGATAACCAACCATATCATTTTTGTATCCACCCACTTCTTCCAGAACATCCCAAGTATACCCAACCTCACCCCGCTAAGACTCTGCCAAAATCCAACACACAGAGCCCGAATCAAGAATAAAGTTCCTTTCCATACATTCCTAAATAAATTCTCAGATCTTGAACCAAAGTAGAGACTCCACTCTACCACTCTAATAGTAATGTAAGTTGTATTAGAAAGATTATTTTGAGTTAATTATAAGTAGATATAAGCAATTATAACAAATGTAGAATGTATTAAACACTCTTTGTATTGTCCTATCCAAATGAAAATAAATAAAAAACGCTTTAGTAAAAAAATGCACTACACAGCATACTCTAAATCATCACGCCACGTGCATAACAACATACACACAATTTTACTCAATGGATCTTGACAATGAAATGCAAAACTGGGCGTTTATGAAAATCTTGTGAAATAACTGCAATCTAGGTTTGGTACGAGTTCACCGCGTGCATTTGCACGAGCACTTTCTTACACAAATTCATGGAACTGAACTCCACATTGTTTTTAGTATAATGGCGAAGCTTAGCAAGATAGTGTCAGCAAATACTTCAGCTGAAACCTTTGGTTAATACTGATCGAAGAGAGAATTAAGCCTGGCTCGACTGTCAGAATAGATACCCTGTTTTCTAAATAAACAATTCGGAAAGACCAAATCGTGTGTTTTTTATTTATGCTTTCAAAAATAATTCGAAAATTAATTTAAACTCAGGTTATTCTCAAGAAGAAACCAATATGCTGTACATTGAATTATGCAAATAATTGTTGACAATAGAATTTGTTATAAGCTTCATCGTGCTGAACGGTCGAAGGAGGGAAATTCCCGGACGCAAATACGCGAATCTGCATTTGCTAAGATGCGAAGGAAAGGGAATCCCGGTGGAAAAAGAGTTTCCGGTGTAGAGAATGAGTGTTTTGTATTTTCCAGAGGATGTCGTGCAAGCGAAGCGTGTACTACGTGCAGGAATATAATGTGTGTTATTTATCTCATGCATTTCTCCCACTTCATTATTATATAATACATGCTTTGCGTAGCACATGTAGCAAACAGCCGCAGATATGCACCGTATTTTCTTAAATGGAGGTCTACCATCTTAAGAAACTACAGCAAGTAGACTATTGTATCCATTCAAGAATCCCTTATTTCTAGAGCAATAGTGTTCTCAAGGATTAACGTAGTTGTTGGATAAAGGACTATTGCAACTATGATAATGCAATCAATTGTCGAGACGTTTCCTAGGCAATGAAGCACCATTACTGTCCAGAAATGTCATTCATAGGAAAGTGGGCGACAAAATAACACAACTTGGACATATATTGCTAAATATTTAGGTCATAACTACACATTTTATTAACCAGATATAGGTACTATATAGCAATATACTAAGAAATACTAAAAATATTTTTTAATGTGCAACGTAAATTGGAAAAGGTAATTATTTTCATTTTTTGGTATTTTCCTTGTGATTTTATTGTCCTTTCTAGATATTTAATTACATTAATTTTTATTATTATTATTAATATCATTATTACTGGAATATATTAAATATTTTGAATGTAGTTACTTTTCCAGGTATTCTTTAATAAGCCATTTTTAATGGGAGTATTATGTGGTCTTCAAACATTCTTTTCTATGAACTTTACGGAAGACCTACAGGATTTACAATAATAGTACACGTTAAAAAAGTTATCCTGGTCTATACGTTTCATGTATGAAAACAGTCTTCACACAGCCTTTTCATTAGTCATACAAACAAGTTGATGACTGATGGGATTATATATTTTCATAAAATTAAATTATATATATATATATATATATATATATATATATATATATATATATATAAGAAAATATATAGTCCCATCAATTAACCTGTTTGTATACATATTTTCTGCATGTTATAAAACACGAAAGTGTAAGTAACCAATAATTAAGCGTTAAAATATTTATCTTTTGTTAATAAACTTGTTTATTTCCCAAATAAAATTTCCAGAACAGTTTTCGAATCCTCCTCCTAAGGCGTCACCAGCCCCGTCGAGTCCACTCCCTGCGCCCCTCCCCAGAATGGAGCGCGCGAGGGCAAGCACCCGCTGGTGCCGCAGGCCCAAAGAGCGGCCGTCCACCTTCTACCTGCCGCTGTCCGACTTCGAGGAGGCGGACGCGGACGCGGACGCAGTAGCGGAGTGGCGGTGCGAGTCGCCGCTGCGCCCGTGCTCCCACCCGCCCCCGGCGACGGCGCAGGCGCAGGCGCCGGCGGTCGAGGCGGTCGCGGCGAGGTCGGAGACGCGGTCGAGAGCGGACACGAGGTCGAGGGCGGACGGGAAGGCGGGGGCGGACGCGAACCCGCCGCTGCGCCACGCGGGGCAGTGGGAGCGTGGGCGGGAGCGGGAGCGGCACCCGGTGACCGGCGCCCCTCGCGCGCCCCCGCCCTCCCCCTCCTCCCCCGCCGTCTCCGCCTACCACTCCCCGCTCGCTGACGAGGAGCAGGGCGAGCAGGTCGCCATCACAGAGCTCTCCTCCATCCAGGCGTACGTTTTGACATTAATTGCTTTTACACCGAACTACAGTGACAACTACTAGAGGCACATATCGGCAGTTGAAGGTCATTTTCAAGAATCAATACTCACACTCGTCCTTTCTCTTTTCTGCACCCTTATATTAAACGTCCAACTTTCGCGATTGCTTATTGAAATAGGAATTTGCGACCACGACAGCTGAAAAAAGTCTGCCTAAATAAATTGCCTTCATTATAGCAGGACTCCCTGTATTTCGTCTCTAAAAACGTGTCAGAAAAGTAACAATTTGCTCTTGTTTGGATTTCATTGTTTTGGTTACTTGTCACTCTACTCTTTTGATTCATGTAAACTTCATTATTTGACTACTTTTATTATCACAATTTAATTAATGTGTTTCAGTTTCAATAAATAATGGCGTAGGACAAATGGAACTTAGTCACATGTGCCACATAATTTAACCTGTTTACCTCGTTACAGGCACGGTATGTTAGATAATTTGAAAGTGTTTGGGTTATAAACCTGGTATCGCATTGCTGGGAGTAAGTGATGTCGCCCTATCGTATTCGATTTTCCAGGTGTCACAGAGGCACTTTAGTGTGCTAGAAGACACCATGGAGTGAATTAAGTAAACTTTATTCACGAGCACGTATATATGACCTTCCCTTGTAAATAAAAATCAGTTTAACTCCGTGACATAAACTTCATTTTTAAACCTCTTTTTTGTTAGTTCCAAACACAGCACATACTTTGCCACACCTACTGGTGGTTATGATCATCGATAGTTGCACTGCTGCTTACAATTAGGAGACCTGTAGTGTGATGATGGGGAATCAGGACGGATTGCGAGGATGATGAGCAGAAAGGACGAACAAGGAGGGTAGGCAGTCAATTAAAGACCGCCCGGTGTCACTCTCTATCGTCACTATCAACCTCACTACCCGTCCTCACTTCCAAACAGTTGCTCTGACTTCAGGAGTGCGGGAATAGAGTAAGATCCACGGGCGCGGATCCACGGGGAGGGAAATTCCCCCACCCTAAATGTTTCAGTAACTATTAATTTTAACTTGTCAGGAAACTTTCAAGCAAATATATTTTCTTATAAACATTAAAACGAATAAAATTGTATCGTAACAAGGACTGAGTTTAGCCTGCGTCATTCTATAGAATCACTCATATTACATATTATGTATACATAATATGTATATTTGACACATTCCACAAAAACATTATGAATAAAAAGAAATTCCCTTCCAAAATTCGTCTCTGGTTTCGCCCCTGAGTCAGACTTTGTTTATTCCGCACTTTTGCTTCAATCTCTGACTGCAATTAATATTTGAACGAAGGAAAATTATGATTAAAGACCCACTCTACGCTTCAAAATAAATTGATCCCTTATTTCACATGGCGAGACTCGGGCCATCAGGCCCATATTTTCGTCTGAATACACGCAAATTTCGCTAAGCTCCTTTCACTCGGTAGCGGAGAAAGTAGTCACCACACGGGCGACGAAACAGGCGATTTTAATTTATTTCAGAGGCTTCATTCAGGCTTGATCTTTAACGTGCAGTAAATCTATTAACATGGGACAGCCGGTTTTATTTCCTCTCCGAACGTACGAAGGCGTACGAAGGACTTTTCGCTCTTAAAAACCCACGGCCTGAACTTGGGTGCAACAACCCAACGCGCTAACAGTTACACCATCGCCGCCGCGCAACAAATAAAAAACACTTACACACTCCTCACTGCAATATGCGTGGTCACCCCAAGCCCTACGTTGCGTGGCCAGGGGCGAGGTGCGCGGCCCGCCGCTGAAGCGCGTGGTGAGCACGGAGTGGGTGGCGGGGCCTCCCACGGCGCACGAGGTGTACGGCGCGTACGGAGGCTTGTACGGCGCGGGGGGCGGGGCCAGCGGCGGCGGCGGCGGTGGCGGAGGGGCGCGAGCGACGCCCAAGCTGCGCCACCGCCGCCCCAGCAGCAGCCCCGGCGCGCCGGCCCGCCCCCACGCGCGCCGCGCCGCCCCCACCAAAGCCACCGTCGGCGGCCAGCGCCCCGGCGCCAACGACCTGCCCCTGCACGGAGGTGGCGCCGCCCCGCGGCCCGCCCCGCGCATCAGCCGCGCCGACCTCGCGCAGATCAGGGAGGCGCTGCGCCGCGTCGAGTGCCTCTCCTGACGCGGCCTTTGTACTCGTACTCTTTGGTAAAATAAAAGCTTTTCCATAGTCGTCGTTTTTACTTTGCCCTTTGTACCACATAGTAAAGTTATACATTGCAGCGGAAAGAAGGGCCTGTTTTTCTTCACAGAAAACTCACAATTGCGGTTCTCTAATATTGACTATTCCACTCGTTAAAGTAAAAGCAACGGTATTTAATTAACGTTCAAAATGTCGCAATCAGAGTGGCGTATCTCAAACAATTTGTTACTTTTTCTATCCGATTTCTCTCATCGCCCGTCCCTACTGGCTAATAATAGGCTACGACTCATCTATCTTATAAGGCGGTATGTAAGTGTTGATGTGCAATAAATCGCATATGTATAACCTCTTTGATTTTAACATGTTATTTTTAATAATTGGCGCATTTTGGAACTCTGTTGGACGTAATTTCATTCCTGGAATAGTCCTATTAAATACTACACGATCTTTGGAAATTCTCGGATAAATCCCCTTCTTGCTTCGAGAGTCGGGGATTTATCGACAATTTCCAAAGCACTCGTGATATTACCTATGATAAAGTGATTTTTTCTTACTACTATTGTACTAAATTACTTTTCCAATAAGTAGTCAGAATCCAAATTTTGTGTTCACTTATGCCCAAGATATGTTTTTTCTCTATCCCTCTGTGAACAAACTCTAAAGGCGATAAAGTGATTTTTGCTCAGTACTATAATAATAAATTACTTTTCATTTACGTAGTCACAATTCACTTTTTGTGGTCCTTGATGCCGATGTGTGTTTGTCTCTGTCACTCTGTGCACCACTCTGCCACCTAAATCGTACAGACGATTATCACCGAAGTGGATATTTCTCAATAGGCCTGACTGATTCAGCGACCATTTGAAACGGGTCTTTTACATTTTGTGGTACTTTATTCAAAGTCTTTACGATATTTTCAACATTTTCTCAAAAGTGGTGCCAATTTTTTTCTTCAATTTGTTCGCCCAAATAGCATTTTATTTGTTTGTAATAATCCATAGTCTCTCAACAATGTTGACTCGTCATGACTCCTCTCAAAAAGCTTGTTGAAAAATCATTGTAATTTTGTAATACGTTCTCCTAGCAGCATGCCGCGCAGTGCCGGATGCAAACTTCAGCTGTTTGCAGGCTATTATATACTTTTCTAGAATAAGAGCTGTTTTTTTAATTTTGCAATTTTTTCATCTCAGTGTCGGATACGAGTGACCAAGGAGCACGATGGCCATTAGCTCTAAAAATATCGAAAAAATTGCGATAGTTTGCAAGCAAACCGGCAAAATGTACATGAAAATTGGATAGAATTAGCAGATAACACCGAGAGTAATTCACGAGGACGCATGAGAAAACTGATGAACATTTTAGAACATTGTCTGGTGAACAAAAACAATTTTCCTTGTTAACTTGAAACATAGAAAATTTCAGAATTACAAAACATCTTGACCCCATCCTCTGCATTGAAAGTAGATCTGCACCAGTTGCTTGTCAAATGACTTCCTGATTATTCCTTCTGCTGTTCTATTCAAGAAAAAGGGTGTTTCTGTTTTCAGAGACGAGAGCCATCTAGGAGAGCGGACAGTGAGTTTCATATAGTTCTAGAAAGTCTCGTCAGGTTGCAGTTTAGCTCTTGGCGACCCAAGCTGACTCCTGATCTTTGCCTGAAATCGGCAAAACTCTCTTAGGGAACGATTTTCAGGCAACACTGAATTTTCAAAAAAATTGTTTCTAGCAATCTTTTGCAATTTAACTTTTAGGTATTTATTCAAAGTATTCAACTTATATTTTTCGTTTCACGAGTTATTCTCTCATTTATTCATATTGAATATAGTATAAGATTTTACTTTAAATCGTAAGCGTATACATTCCGAATGGCGAAATGACACATGCTGAATTTAGTACTCTAATCACTTAAATTTCAAGTGATAATTCGTCATATTACATGAATAAATGATGACACTAAAATGTTCCAAAGTCAACGGTCAACATTTGATTCTGTTTCTTTTGCTGATTTTAACATTATCTCTCCTTTTGCTTTTTGATTCCAAAGAAATTCAGAATAATTTTTTTTCCGTATTCACGCTGTTATGTCTGACAATTTGGGTTGTTTTATCTCACTTCTAACACTAATTGTGCAGAAATTGATCTTTAAGCACTCTCTGAATGCCCTAAAAGTAACGTCTTTTACTCATCTCTATAGCATGTCTAATAGTTATTTATGCACCAAGGGTGTTATAAGGGTTCTAATGACCGAGCGGCGATAAAATGCCCTCTGGTCAGAGGGTCTCGGCCTCGGTCATTAGAACCAGTTAACGCCCGCGGTACATACATAATTTTATTTTTTACTTAATTTTATAAATTACGTTTTACGTATTTGCTAATTAATTAGATGATAACTTGACTCGGTTGTCTATTCATAATTTCTTTCCCTCCTATAATTCCCTTTCACAATTCCCCCTCCTAATCTCTTCCGTAAGGAAAACATGTAGCATTCAACTGTTTTCATATTCCCTCGAAGCCACGGTACTTTCGATCCAAATAAGTTATGCAGCGTATACAGAACTCTGTATTACAGGCAATAAAAAGCTATAACGTAGCAGTAAAAAATAAAAAAAGTATCAGTAAAGAATAAATACCTCAATTTCGTAAAATTTAACTTTAGATAATCAAATATTTATCTCATAATCATGTGGTTACGAGAGATGCCACGAGTATAAATTGATTGAAAATTACTCGCTTCCACGTTTATATAATAATTAAATTATTATTTAACAGGGCGAAATGTTATCCGAAATATTTTTTCCACATGTTAAGACACTGACAGCTGGAGGCATTCAGAAGCACAAACAGTTTGTTAACTCGTTTACAAGTGGGTGCTTATTCATCGCTCAAAGAAACTCGCTAATAGCTTGAACCAAGTTTCATCTTGCGCAATACTCGTTATGGTAGTGTTTCTTCATGAACGATAATGTTTTCATATGTTTGCGACTCTACGAATATTTTCGAAAAAAGCCGTCAAAGAAGCTTTTCCTGCTAGCCTGATGACAAAGAATCAATAAATGCTAATATTTTTAAAACAAAAATAACTAAATAATACATCAACTCACGATACGATTACGCCAATACGATTGTTTAAATATACTGAATATGACTCAAGCGAAATGCTATAGCACGTCATTATAAAGCGGTGCCTGTAGAATATCGCAAGTCTTGCTGATACTTCACGAACAACACATGTGTTAGAAGGGAGGCCAGTATTCAGGCGCTAACAGGATTGACTTAACATTCAAAAGTTTCTCATTGACCACGACGCCTCCGGGGAGAATCGCAAATAGTTGTAAGAAGAAGAATATCGAAACTTGGCGGAACTGACAAAATCAATATAAATTGCATGTATTCGTCATGCCCATTCAGAAATCACATGTTATGTAGTAAGCCTATATGAATTCAACACGAGAAATTTAAGAAGTACAACAAAATTGATAAACCAAGGAATACAGGAAATACAAGTAATAAGTATTCCAATGTATATTTTAATTTGAAGTGTCATTACTTTAAATTCATTTCTTACTTTAGTGGGTAAGTTCGTAGTTGTTAGTCAAAATTTTGGCGTGAACTGAAATTTATAATTTAAATAATAATTAAAACATAGTCCCTAGTAAGTGTTTAAAATAAGGTTATGAAAAATTAAGGTAAAAGCTCTGAACTTTATGAATTTTGTTAGTGTTTCTAAACAACATCTACCAACAAACGTAAAAAAATGTATGTGATCAAAACACCGTTTAAGATCACATGCGCTATCTAAAATTAAACCGCTAAACGAAACGTATTATAAAAAACTGTATTACAATAATGAAAAAAGGCGAATTTGTTCGAACCACAAAAACTAGTTTAAAATTCTTCTGGGCTAACGTACTTTGAAGCAATTTCTTATATGACATGTAAGGGGCAAATGAATTGATAACTGGCGTCAATACATATCTCTTCGATTTCGATGAAAATGTTTTGGTTTATAAATTCAAAATATACGTCAAAAATGTCCTTAGCCACAACTCTAATGTCATATTTTGTCAACAAATACATAATTTTGTCCATAATTGTTTCGGGTTTCGGGTTCCTGGCGTGTCAACAGCTATGATCATTAGTTCCAGAAGTGTGGGGCGTGTTTTAGCACAGCAAGTGACAGTGTTATTCCGCCTGCAGATGAGATTCAAAACGTCGGATTGCGCAGATTTCCCATCCAGGTATATTCTACCACGGTCACCGCCAGGACAAGCGCTAGCCTCTCGACTGGTCTGCTGACATGTGTGTAGTAGTGAAGTGAACGTAAATGCGTGAGGTAAGAAGAGGAAGGAAATTTCGCGCGCGGTCTATGGCCTGTTGGTTAGGGGGGTACTGGCATTCACCTGGAATTGATAGGAGAAAGCTACCGATCAGAGCAGCCGGACGCTAGAATTCTCCTCCAGGCAGCGGCTGAATTCGACTTACTACCTATCTAGCTAGTGCCGAAACCCCTGCCCTGTTTGGACTTGGACCCTAGGTCCTTTCGGTCAGAGGGACGGCAGTGACGTCAGTTGAAGCCCTGAGTCACCTCAAGCGATATTTTAAGTATAAATTATTCGGGAATTAAAAATTATAATTCAACTTAAAAATGTAAAATAAATTATTAAAATTATATTTTCAAGAAACGGCGTCAACAAGAAATCGAATCGTAAGTGCACAAAATATTTTTTTCCTTAATACTGATTTGTTTTCTTAAAACATTTCCAAGGAAACTCTGCTGCTTCCAACGAATCAAAACTCGTATGGCTCTATCGAGCCTGCGATCTCTTCTAACGAGTTTTTGCGAGTTACTCAGGGTAATTACAATGCTAATAGAGAGTAATGAAGACAAAGCGCGGAGCACCGGACGTAGATAAACCTCGCTCTTCACGGAGAGCGCTCTCGTGAGGCGGTGCGAGGCCACGGAGGGATGGACGAAGGCATCTGCCGACGCGAGATGAGGTCTTGGGGAATTGCGAAAGGTTTTTTTTTTCTTTTCATTCGGGCACCTTTCTGTTTTGCGTCATCCCCTGATAAGCTGTCATTTATCAGCGACTAAAGGAGCTATCAGGGCTTCTCTCGATAACAATAACCTGAAAACAATTTTCATAAATGAATATTGTGATATTGATGTGATATTCGGAGAAGTGGTTGCAAAGGTGCTGTTGCGAGTCGGAAATATGCTCTACGCTGTGTCAAATGTATTGCTTCACGTCGTGAAACCATTTTAAGATTAAGTCCCAAAATAAGAATGACTGGTAATATTTTCCCTTTTCCGGACGGGTTTGGCAATCGCCCATGGCGTATGACTATGGAGAAGGAAGATGTAATACTAGAATTGTTTCGGAGCGATGACGTTACTTTACGTCATAGCCAGAAATATTAGATTCCCAAGAAATACTGATCATTGGATGATAAGTGAGAAAGAATACCAAGCGTACCACATTCATGTAATTGCAGTTAGGACATTATTCTACATGAAGAAAATGCGCTGCAATTAGCTTCACATTGCGTTTTAACGTTATTTTTTAATCATAGTTGTTTTACGTGAAAGGCATAGCAAAGGTGCTAAAACTCTTTCAAAAATGTTGTAATAACAAAGTAAACTACTAAGACGCAACTCACTAAGAAAAATGAATTATTGTTCATTCTCTCGATGCATACAAGCTACAATCCACAGAATAACTCTAAAAATTTCCTATTTCTGTATCAGATATGTACACAATCTTCTTGAATGTTATTTTTGCAGTACCATCAGGGCGTAAGTTATTCAGGGTCGTATCTACGTATTCAGACGCCCGTGGAAAGCATAGCATTTGCGCCTCTGTCAGGACACTTCAAATTAGGCTTGTAATTTGTTTTAGCGGCCATGCTCTAAATAGCATTCCTCATGAGTGGCGCTCGTGGCACGTGCCATGTCTGCCATACCGTAGGTACGCCTCTAGTTACATTGGAAAGGATGCTGCTGAATTCTGCAAACAACCAACACACACACCACATGAGATGATTAAAAAAAATTGATTCCCATTCATTGCATCACAGCTTCAGCAAGAGAACACATAATATGATTCTTTACAAAGAGTATTGATAACTACGATTGAAGATACATCGAACTGACAGACTGCAGTAGAGGAATCACGCAAAGAAATGACCACTTTTAGGGTTCCTTCTTAGCGTAAGATCGAGAAACAAATAAACCTCATGCAGGGAGATGACATTGCAAGAGATAGAGATGAAGTCTAATGAGCTAATGTAAACGAACGCACTGACAAAATGAGTGCATGGGCGTAACTTGCAGCTATTTGCCAGCAATGGCCAAGCAGTAGCTGTCAAAGCGGTCCCTTCCTATAGTAATCTCTTTATAGACCTCGCAGAATATTTCGGGTACGAGACGCGTGCCAGGAAGTACCACTGATCTGCACAAAAGATTTCGTTTGCATACGCAACTCTTTGTGTTGCGCAGGTTGATTAGACTGTCAGTCACTGAGGTCACGATATCACTCTCAGCACAGTCGTATAACACAATTCATAGTTCATAACTCATATCAGTCGGATCGAGAACAAGGCGAATAATATACTTAGGCGATTACAGATATTCTTTCAGAAGACATGCACACTTGTGCAATTGTCTTGATTGCCTTACACGGGACGTCGAAAATGCATAATGCATGTAAATTTTTAGTTGGCGAACGGCACACCTGTGCACCACCGGGCTGATCAACTCTAAAAATCTAGGCAAATTTTGATTTGTAAATAGAGATAGTGACTTATCGTCAGGATCTCCTCGTCACACAGGACCTAGGGTGTTGTCAATGAAGGAAAGTGTTAACAAACACACTGCTCTTCTTGCAAAGAGAGTAAAATTGTATTGTATAAACAAAACCCTGATTTATTTTAAATTAAATTTTTGTAATAATGAGTAGTCGCTATTAGTAGTCGCTAAATAACCACAACAAAGAAGTTGTAGTTTATATTGGAAATACTGGAATAATACATTTTAAAGTATTTAAAAATAATTCTCGACATTTTCCCCACTCCCTCAGTGGTCGTTTTAAAAATTAAATTCTGAAATATTATTGGATTAGGATATGGTTGCCTTTTATCAATTACATGTTCCTTTTCTTCATATGAAAAGGAAGAAAATCAATTATTTTAACACTTTTGTACCACTATCTATATAAAAAATACTCGTAACACTAATTTCATAAGTATCGCTAAAGGATTCAACGCGCAACGGAGAATTTCACAATCACGGACGCTCACTCAGTAGCAAGCCATTGAATCGACATTCAAAGCCTTCGCATGCTTCTTGCTTGAGAGGGGCGACGTCGCGCGCATGCGCTGTCGCCTCCCGATGCGTCCTGAAGACGTTGGAGGCATTCGCCCACGGCCTGAGCTGCGCTCGCACACTGCTTGCGTTGCGTGACGCGCTAGTGCCGTTCTCGTATGACGCCGATCACACGGAAGACCGAATAGATGAAAAAATCTACATAAATTCAAAGGCAAAAATTAATTTTCCATGGGTGTTGACACACGACTTGCACACCCGAAGGAAAAACCACTGCTTGATTAGCCGATCCCGATCCCGATTTGCCGATTCCGATCAAATGAGTGGAATTGAAACGTTCGGGAAATTTTAGGATCTCAAATGTCCTCAGGAAGTTAAAACCTGTGGGCTATTCGTCGAAATCCGGCAAGCAGGCACGTGGCGTGTCATGGGTGCGATATGTGGAAATTGCGCGCCCACGTTGGATAAACATGTGTGAAGAAACGGTGTCACCTGTTGTGAACCAAGGGTCCATCAGAGACCTTGGGAGCGCTGATTCTGGTAGTGAATATTAACACAAGGCAAATGACTGAGAATAAAATTTTTTTATGAAAGTGTTGAAATGCCTTCTCAAAAACCAGAGTAAATTAGCATAATTACAGTATGTGATTATGTTACTCTGTTTTGCCTGGGATTGAGCAACACCATTATTTGTGCCATAAAGCTAATACGTCATAATCTGTACCACAGAATGCCATTTTATGAATAATTTGTTGCAACGAATCAGGTCGTTTATAATGCTGGTACTGTACAAAAATAATGATTTATATAATAATTAGAAGAAACGAAGAAAAAAGAGAAGAAAAAAGAGAAGAACAGAGCAAAGCAAAGTTGGAGAGTAAAATACACTTATAAAGGTGGCGTAAGTTCAATTTTGAGGGTTTACTCTTATTTTCGAATATTTTAAAAGGTAGAATTTTTTCGGCGCCTTCTCCAACTACAAAATTGAAGATAGAAATTTTTCCTTCAAATAAAATTTGTTCACCATATTTACATCTTTTATTTAGGTCGGGTGCATTTTTTTTAACATTTCAGTAGTTAGCATACAATATTGCATGCAATACGTGCAACATTAAAAAAATTATAAAAACATTATTTTCTCGAAAACGGTTCAATTTTTTTGTTAAACTTTTGTTAGAGTTTGTACTAAATGTACTCTATAAGATGACATAAACGCAATATCACTCTATTCTTTTGTCATTTTCAAATATTACAAAAAATATATATAATATTATTGACTTGTCTTTCACATCGTTAATATTTACATTAGCGGCGGTTTGTTTACAATATTGTATTTATAAGTACAGTGATTTAAATGATGTCTGATAAAGTTTCTCGAAAATCCAGTAGTATACTGTGAAAATGAGCTCATATTTTCGCATTTTGAGAAACGCTCAAACGCTATTTTCTCAAAAATGGCTTCAAACTTTTCACACGGATAATGCTAATGGCACTGTGTAAGATGACATAAAATTAATTTTGCTGTATTCTTTTAGTTTTTCTAAAAGGCAAAAATGTAATTTTTTAAAATAACTTTCACTCCGTTAATATGGACATTTCTAGAAATTTGTATACAGTATTGCATTTGTGCTTTAAATGACTTCAAATATAGTTTTTTGAAAACTCAAAAATTTTCAAAAAAAGAAGAGCTTCAAATTTCGCAATTAGCAATTGGATGCAATATGTGCAATTTTGAAAAGTAACAAAAACATGATTTTTTAAAAATCGGCTTCAAACTTTTCTTTTAATTTTTTCCTTGACATAGGACAGTTAAAAATGGTTCACGTTTCATTTTCGTTGAACTATATTTTCAAAAATTACATTAGTTATAAATGAAGTGCAAAAAATATTTTGTTCTAGCACCTTAAGTTCTATTCTGCAAATAGGAGACCGAAAAAAATAATAAATTGCCAAAAATGTTTTGACGCCGATAGTGAGCGCCGGGAAGAGAGATGGGGTAAAACAGAAAAAAACCCAGACGAAAGGGATTAGGAAACTAACTAGTACAAGGAAGTCTGTGCCATTCTGTAACACCACTAGTTATAAGATGATTCGATTCGTATGAAAGACCAAAATAACAATAAAGTGGGAAAATATGCATTTACATAAAACTCTGAGCAATAATAATAATAATAATAATAATAATAATAATAATAATAATAATAATAATAATAATGAGAATGTGTACCTTCTTTCATCAGTCTCTTCTGCCTTCATTGTTACCATTTGACGTGTCCAACCCGGAACAACGGGCCCAAACGGCCCAAGGCCGTCGAACGGACCACGTCCGTCGGGCGGCGCTCGTCACCAGAGGTCACCACGTGGCGCTTCGCCGCTGATTCACGCGGGACGCGCGGGAAAGCGCGACCGCGCCCAGCTTTGTGTCGGTCGGCCTCGGACCCTTCGCCCGGCGACGCTGCCGCACTCCACTGCACAACCGCATGCAACGTCTTGCGGAAGCGCCCCACGCGGCGCTGCTGTTGCGATGCCGCCCTCTGTACTTTCTCTGGACGCGGGGTGGTAACTAGGCCGCCAAGACAGAAAAAAGAGGAGATGCCTTAGATATAATATTAAAAACAAAGAGTACATTCCACTGCTTGTCAGAACAGACAACCTGCGTTTTTACATTTTATTATTTTTAAGTGTTTCCAATAATTTTTTACTCTCTGTTTTCTGTGTTCTGTTTCCAAATAATTTTCATCATGACTTTTTAAAATCTATTTAGATTTTGTTAATATTTCTTGTTATTTCAATGACAAAACTTTATTTCCAAATAATAATATATTATAATTTTCAAGATATTGACATGATTTTTACTTTACCATTAAAAAAATTATGTAATGGGGAAAATGAAAATGTCCTTTTAATTATTTATTTAGGACTGAAGATGCTATGCCATACACCATTGATAAAAATATGGTAACGCATTGAAATATTAAATAAAAATGCTTTCAATTTCAAAATAAAAGAGAACTTGTATTTTTAATTATATAAAAAACAACTTGGCACAATATTGTTCGCAAACTGAAAAGAATAATACACCATTTAATCAATTCAATAAAAAATCAAGGACAGTACCTGGGTTTAACTTATTCACCTTTCAAATACACCTAATTTCTTTCTTTATGTCCAATTCTATATGTACACTTCCCTATCGACTCTCCCAAATATTCTAGTTCATTTAATTTTCCGTAATTATGTTCTCAATCAAATATACCACCAATATCACATTGCATTTCTTACATCCAAATTTCCCCCTGAGTTACGCCACTCCGCCTGAAATTCTCTATGAAGCATTTATGCCCTCCTTACAGAACATCCGGTCACCTAAGACAACTGTCTTATTGACATTGAAAACATTGCGAACCTGTGTTTTATCCCTGTAGGCAGTGTTTACACACATCATCTTAATGCCAAACACGGACGAAGTATCATCTCTAATATCGACTTTGCAGTACATATTTTATCGAAGTTAAAATGCTTAATGGAAAATAAGAAATACACAGTACAATTGAGAGAATTAAGAAAAGAGAGAATGAAATAGGAACCTAAAAGAATACGCTTGATAATTGTTAAAGCTCATTTCGAATTATGAGGAAACAAATAACTTCAATAACACTGTTTTTGTTTATGTGAGGCATTTTGTTTCTTTACAGTTGTGCCCTAAATACACTAAACAGGGGAAGAAGTTCAACTAAACTTGGTGGGTTAAAGTGTATGTTGACCACACAGCGATTAATCAAACAAATTGTTATAAAACAATGAGAAAAGTCTAATAACATTACGAAATCAGTTTTACGTAATGTAATAAAGCTGTAAAAAGTGTTAAACAGTAGCGGAATAAGGCACCTTGAAAGTTTTTATGCTACTTTCCTACACAAATGTTTCTACTGCTTCCCAACATGTTTTTTTAGTGTTACTAGCAACCAGTGTTTTTCCTTTCAAAATATTTCCTAATAAAATCACAATAGTATTTATTAAATGAATGTGCATTCTTTAACAAAGAAAGAGTTTATTTAAAAACAACCTTCGTCCACAAAGTGAGATTTTGACATACTAGAACTATTGCTACAGCTTCATAGCCCCTAATTACTTTGCTGTTGTTGTCAATAAAACCAGCTTCTGTCTGTAGTTATTAGCTCCAAAAGATTGAGTGATTTTAATAAAAGAACCATAGTCCTTTAAATGTAAATTTCTCCGTGATTATTTCTCAATCACAAACAGGTGATAATGTTTGTTTTGTGAATGAGGTTATTCGACATAACAAGTTTTTTTGCTCTGGAAATTCGGTGTTAGTGTGTAACCTATTCTTGTGACCTAAACGTCCTTTGTGTTATGAATCTGAGCAAGGAAGGGAGAAAGTAACAGCTACGAAATGGATTCTACATCAGATGTAGAAAGAACAAAGTGGGAGGGTCATAAACCAAAGAAAGAGAGGAAAGTGGATGTAGTTAAAGAAGGTTAAAGGAGAAGCACAATTATACCTCAAAGGAAGAAGACTGAGACAATTTTTTCAGACGTTGAAAATAAGTTAGTCAATAATATTCCAATTTGATTAAGTGCGTAAACGTCTTGCATATTCTTCAAATATTGTAATATTACTGCTCCAAATAAATAATTTTGATATACAAATTTCCAATTTTTTGAAAATCCATACGCACTCTAATTTATGCAATAATTTTCACAATACAGTTCAAGCTTGAACTACACTCAAGAGTTCATTAGTATTTACAATAGCTTGAGAAAGTGCATATCAATTTTCGTTCTTCAAAAGTCAACTAATTTCGTCATGAAAGGTTTTTTTCAGCAGGTTCTGGTAGATGGAATGGTAGATGGAATTTTCTTGTAGTTAATGTCATACTTGTAACCACTAACCTCAAATTTATTTCCAGAGTTTATGAGATGAATAGCAGAGGTTGTGTGAATGCCTGGACAACTTTTTAAATATTCATTGTGAATTTATTAAGAAATATTAAGAGGTTGCGAAAAGAGTGTACATACTTTGCTTATTTTGGAATGAAAATGGGAGATCAAAATAAATTAAGGGCACCGTACAAAATATTACATCTGTATGGAGGATATAAGATTGGTGTCTAAAGAAAAAAAGAAAGAGCTGAACTCCAAAAATTATTAGCAGCAGGAACAACTACTTAACTGAATTCAGGCAGTTTAATTTATACGACAGTTTTCACAGGAAGCATACAGCAGTAATAACGCATAGTTATTATAAAAAACAACTTTGAATACAAAGTACGACTTTTTGAAGATTCATACAAAACCAGTTTAAAAATACTTCTTTTGCACAATGTAACGAGTACGCTTCCGTGAGAACGCAACACTGGAAACAATCACAATGGCTCCCCATATCTACTTTGTTACGTCCTAATGTCTGTGTATTCTGGCGATTTTGGACCTGCTACCTCGAGGCACCGTGATCCGCGCGCTTCGGAACCTTCACCTCCACCAGCTGTCCTATCTGAACATTCTCGCAGTCCGTTCCCAAGGCAGAGCCTTCACCCCGACGAGAGAGGTCTTCCAATCAGACGGCACCGTTCAGTCAGCGCGCGTTTTGTGCTACTGAAATAGATAGTCGTAGTTAGCAGCGTAATCACACTCTGTAAAAAGTAATTGCTTGATTCGTAGTGGTCGGAATACACCACGAACTTTAATAACCAAAATCATACTTCTATGTAAATTGATTCTTCGATTCATAGTGGTTGAAATGAACCAAGAGCATTAATAATCACGTCATAATGTGATCCACACATCATACTATACCATTAATTGACGTTCAGATGATACAAGAAAATGACATTGACAACATTAGTTGTATCTGACATTGCCAACGTTAGTACCTGTTAGGTTTTCCTAGTTATTACGCTAGGCAAGAGTTAAAGTGCGTAACGCTGAAATTTAACCGTCAGCCAGTTTCTCGTTCTCCAACACCACACACATGTATATCATCCGCATTGGTTTAAGGACATCAACACGAGTTCCAATGCCTTGAGTGATTGGTCGATTATTTTTTACTCTTTTGTCAGGTTTAAGTGAACATAAATCATTGTGTTCTGATATCCAGAACTGAAAAACAAAATTTGTGAGAAGTGAATTTTCATTTCTTTTCTGAAAATATTAAAGGTTTTGATTAAATATTAAATTATGCAACAAAATTGTAATTATATTCAAATCTACTAACATTCAATATTCTCAATGATTAATGTCTATGTTGCGCCGCGTTCTATTCTTTGACTAAATGTGTCACGTTTTCTCTCCATACAGCGGTGTGTTTTTTCTTGCACAGTTACTTATATTCTACGTACGTAATATAATACAGATGAGTTATATGCAGGCATCCGCCATGTAAGCTACAGTTCAGTAATCCTTCCCATAAATAGAGCTACCTCGAACCTCTTTTAGCCCATCATTTTTATTCATCGTTTTTCGTTCTACCTCTCCTATTAATTGCAGATGATAATGTAACAATCTACTTTAGAACCAGGAAGTAAGAACATTTTGAGAAAATATCTTGTGCAGAAAAGAAAATACTACTACCTACCACCTCAGCATATAAAATTGAAACTTAGGAAATAGTTTATTAATCTCTTTCGAAAACTGGAATAAGCTTTACGTACCTCAGTGTAGTTTCTAAACCTTTCAGAAACTAAGGTCAATGAAATGTTCGTTGAGACAGACGGAAGACTAATGTTAGATGATGAATTTACCATCACGATGACAGTTTGAATAATGAGCTTACATATAATTTAAAAATGTGATTAAGAACTTCCTAGAAAACAAAAGCAAACAAAATTCTTAATCATAATTAACATTCTCTTCAGAGGCTTCGAAGACTTATGGCTGTTTGATGAACTTAGAGATTCACTTTCTGCAAAAACATTTACATATCTTGCCTGAAAGTCTCGGTGTGATGAGGCAGGTGGAAGGAGCACGTTTCCACCAAGATATTAAGGAGTTGAAAAAGACATAATGTCAGATTCGGTGTAATGTAAACATGATGGGAGACTACAGTGAATTCTACATCAGAACACATCATACATTAGAGGAAAAGCAATACAAGTATAAATATTGCATAATGTGCTAACTATAGGCGAAAATTGCCAAGAGTAAGTATCTTCCCATCAGCTTACCATTATCAGCTGACCAGCGCGCAATATTGGCAATAGGAAAATGTTTATTCTGCGAGTGTTCTTGGCTGTGCGGGTGACGCCGCCGCGTCGAAGGCTGTGATACCAAAGATGGCATCACAGCCAACGACACGACATCACCTAGACAGCCAAGAGCAAATGCTAGACGCTGGCCGCGAAATCCTACGTTTTCAAATATTTATGTTGTTTTAGAGGGCGTGGGTTGATTAATAAGGTACTTCTGAATTGCAACAAATACAGTTTGAGTACATTATCTCTTGGAAGCTTTCTTAATTGATTGCTAATTAGAATAGCCTCATTGTCTGAGCAGTAAAATCCGGGAAACATCTAACGTCAAGACATCTGAGATACTGATCGTACAGGAAATAATTTAAAGCGCCGCCGTTTTGGTCCTTGGGCAGCTACGTGAGCTGTCACTTAGATCTTTCTTAGCACCGCCGGGTTTCTCGGCACGGTACTAATTTTGTAATTTCCCTAGCGAGCGGATGAATACCAAATGGAGAGGATCAACAACTTACATTTAAAAAAATGACGCCGGGAACGAAACCTTGTGCGAGGCCAACGTCAGGGCGGGAACGGAGTAAAACAGGTTGAGCCAGAGATAGGCGGCCGAGCGCGTCGGGCAGGTGTTTCCGCAGCCGTCTTCCTCCCGAACGAGGAGAACAACTCCGCGCGCCAATTAGGGTTTTTGTGACCCACGCGGGCTGGGCGTCCTCGCAGACCTTCGCAGCGGGCGCGCTGCTTCGCGACGCCATGTGCGGTTCTGGGAAGTGGTTGACCGACGCAGGTGGCGCCGCGTTATTTTAGTTGGCGCTGCTCTCGAAGAAATGAACTTAATGGAAACGAGTTTCAGTTCTTCGAAGTATTTACTAAGATTTGTAGGTCGTTTACGCGACAGACTTTAAAATAACTTATTTATTCGTAGTTTGAATCATTCTGGAGAAATGCAAAAATTCTATGCTGGATCTAGAAATGCTCCAATTTATTTATCCAAACCGTTTTTTATTTTCTTGATTGCATACTGAACCATAAAAATGATGAAAGTATCTTTGAATATGAGTATATTACCAGCAATAATATGAAAAAAAACAACCACTTTTAATTCAAAGAACTTATCCTTCATGTGTTTTTCCTCTAGCCAGTTTGTGCATTCTATTCAGCAGCAATTATATAATATTTATACGACATATCAAGTGAAATTAGCGTTATGTTTAGTATGGAGATCCTCTTCAAATTTACAGAGTTACATTTCTTTGAATATTATAACAGCACTTTGTAGTAACTGGTCTCAGAGAAAGGGATTGCAAGCTATTAAATGCCAAGAAATATAAATAAGAAAAAAAATAGTTTCATAGTTCCATATTGTCATTTTTGATATCATTATTATTTCGACTCTTTTTGGTTATCTAACTTTAATTTTTTAATGTCAGTATTTTCCAATAATTAAATATTAATAAAAAATAATTTATGTTTATGAAAATAAGTGTATTATTATTTTTCGAATGCTTTCTGCGTTTCTTCCTTTCATCTACATTTTTCTTTTATCTACATTTTATTTAATTAATTCAACACCTCTTAAACTGAATCATTTAATAGCTTTTCACTGAAATAACTCACGATGCACACAACAGACGTTGGGGGTGTCAAATAAGTCGTGAGGATCTTGAGTGTTCATGGCAAATTTTGTTCAGATCTAATACGTTGTGAAGGAGTAAAAAGGACACACAATTACAAAAGGAAGTAATCTGATTTATTTAAAATGTGGATTTTAATGACATTACTTCACAGACAAAAAACTTAAAAACTATGTACAGAAAAAACAATTGTCATGGAAGCCGTTCCTATAATAAACAGATTACTGGCTTTCCTTAAAAAGAAAAAGCCCATGAAAAGGCAGGAACTAGGCGAGGAACACTTTATGTAGGGCACCATTAGATAAGCTGCATATTTCTGTGCCTAGAGATGGCGATAATAGAAGTAGCAGTATCAAGTGAGCCCTAAGTTTGAAACATATCACATCTGGGGGCTCACAGAAGTGATCCGAAATCTGAAAAGAGATTTGAGAAATTTCTTCCGAACGGAAAATACTGCGTACATTGAGCCGCATTTTAAATGCATGCGCAACATTAGGGCTTTTGTTATTTGGAGTATTCACTTCACTAGGCGACACAGCATGCACTGTTGGCATGGGGGAAGCCATTCCTTCGTCAACACAGTCCGAGCGCACGCCGCTCAAGCGAAGACGACCGCATCGCTGTCGGCCGACGCGGAGGCGGACGCCTGGCTGCGCGAGCCGCCGTACCCGCCGCCGCCGGCGTTGGCGGACGCAGACGCCTTGGACGAGCTGTGCGCGCCGCCGCCGCCGCCGCCGCCGCCTCCGAACGCGTTGGACGACGCCGCCGCCTGGCTGTTGGCCCCGCTGTGGCCCCCGCCGAATCCGCCTCCGCCGCCGCCGGCAGACGACCCGGCAGACGCGTCACTCTTGGCGCCACCGCCTCCGCCGCCCACCAGCGAGCCACCGCCGCCGTAGCCACCGTTCCCACCGAAGCCACCGCCGCCGCCGCCGTTGCCACCGAAGCCGCCTCCGTTGCCACCGAAGCCGCCGCCGTTGCCTCCAAATCCTCCGTTGCCTCCGCCGCCGAATGCTAGATTTCCTCCACCGCCGCCGCCTCCGGCACCAGCAGACGCGTCCGCTGTCGCTTTCGAGCCGCTGGACGCTCCGCCGCCTCCGTAGCCACCACCGCCGCCGCCGCCGCCGCCTCCGAAGGCTGCGTTTCCACCGAAACCTCCGCCGCCGGCTCCGCCTCCTCCGTTCCCGAACACTTCCTTGATGGCCAGATCGTCTCCACCACCGTAGTTGCCGCCGGCTCCACCGCCGCAGCCACCTCCGCAACCGCCACCGCCGCCTCCGACAAGACCACCTCCGCCACCGGCGTTGGCTCCGGCGTTCGCGCTGGCTTTGCTTCCTGAGCCGCCGTAGCCTCCACCACCGCCGCCGCCACCTCCGGCACCGCCGAACGCCAGGTTGCCACCTCCACCACCTCCGTGGCCGCCATGACCACCACCTCCAGCGCCGAAGTTGGCGCCGCCACCTAAACCACCGCCTCCACCGCCGGCGCCGAATTGTCCGTTGCCGCCACCGCCGTTGTATCCGCCGCCGCCGCCTCCGACGAGACCGCCACCGTTGGCGTTGGCGTTGGCACTCGCAGAAGCCTGACTGTTGGCGCCGGCGCCTGCACCACCTCCGCCGCCGCCGCCGCCGCCACCGCCGTGGAGTCCGAAGTTACCACCGCCGCCTCCTCCGTATCCTCCTTGCCCTCCGAACCCTCCTTGGCCTTCGAATCCTCCGTGGTGAGGCTTCTTCCAGTGGCCGTGGGCGTGGCCGTGAGGCGGGGGCCCTTTGACCGGGACGACCACGATAACGGGAGCACCTCCGCCGACGCCAACGTCTCCGCCTCCGTAGCCACCGCCGCCGTGGCCTCCTCCGCCCACGAAGCCTCCGCCGCCGCCACCGTGTCCTCCGCCGCCCACGAAGCCCGGCTGGTAACCGCCGCCACCTCCGCCTCCCACCGCGTTGGCGTTGGCGTTGGCGCTAGCGCCGGCATTAGCGCCGCCGCCACCGCCGCCGTTGTAGCCGTAACCCGGCCCGTAGCCGAAGCCCGGGCCTCCGCCTCCGCCGCCGAAGCCGGCGGCGTTGGAGTTAGCGTTAGCGCTGGCGCTTCCGCCACCGCCGCCGCCGCCACCGCCAGCGTGGGCGTTGGAGTGCGACGTGGAGATGCCGCCGGAGAAACCGAAGGGGAGGGTGCCGCCGATGCTAAAGGAGCCTGAGTTGGCGTTGGAGCCGCTCCCACCGCCGGCCAGCTTGCCCAAGAAGCTGCCGATCAACCCGCGCCGAACACGACCTGCAAACACACAATAACATTTACATGAAGCTGGTAGGCGGTGTTTTGTTTATGAAAACGCAAACTGTCTCTGTTTGCTGACGAAAAGCTGACTTTCCGTTTATAAGAAATTTAACGATCGTTGAATTTTTGCTTTCATTATCTCTATTATTGAGGAGTTACTCTATGAAAGGACCACTTTGCCACAGGTGGGGAAACAAATGAACGTCATGCCGGGCGATGACATTGCAAGAGGTAGTGATGAAGCCACTTACAAATGAGCTAAATGTAAACGAACGCCCTAACAAAATGATTGCATGGACATATCTTGCTGTTATAGTGCCAGCAGTGGCCACGGAGTAGTTATCAAAACGGTCCCTTCGTACAGTAATCTGTCTATAACTGTTGGAGCTTGATATTCTAGGAAATGCGGGATCTATTTTAAATCTGTTGAGACCGCATTTTATTATCTTATGGCAATTACAAAAATTCTTATGATCGACACACGTTTATTAAAAACTTTTCTTTAAGTATCATCAATTTTGTTTGTGTGTTAAAATTGAAATGTAAACCTTTGTATTGATTTTTCCCTGTTTTGTCAGTAAGGGATGAATTGTCTAGCCAAAAGCAATACTTCTTATGTTGATGTTATGTTTATGGTATTGCAGATGAAGACTACGTGGCTATAAATTCGACTAAGAAGAGTGATGACTCAAACCTATTTCAAAAAAGAATGTACATTTGTTTCCCTTTCGTTCTTGCGTTATAACAAAGCTGGCGTCCTTCGACGCAATTTTTTTACGATTAGTTTTTGTCAATACATTTATGAATAGGCTACCTCATACTCTAAACACGGACTTCAGTCTACGAAAATTCATGTTTCCCTGTTGTAAGAAGTTATTGCTGTACTTAAGTTTTTTACCATTCCATATACAACAATTTTAACAACTACGTCAGTCGGCTAGGGTGATGTGAATACAGTCCCTTGCTGGACTGAATCTGTCAAACTCATTTAAAGTTATTATTCATTACCCTTGTGTACACTAGTAATAAACATCTTATAAGGAGTTAGAAACAAGTTTTCGTAACATGTAATTCACAGGCATTTGCATAATGATGTATCTATTCCTATTTTTCATTGTTTAATGCAATTATCACAGTATCACAAGAAATTGTAATACAGCAATAAATTACCCGTTTCAACTCATTAACATCTACAAAATCCGTCCATTAAAGAAGAGGACATCAGCTAATGATGACTTGTCCAGGAAGAGGTTTCCAAGGAAAGTCATAAACATTTACCCCTTTGAAGTTCCGGGATCAAGAAGAAAAGATCGAGCTCCATGAATACAACTATGGTTATACACTTCATGTTAACTTCATATAAACCAATGTCAACTCAAATACAATTCTCAATAAATAGTAAAGGCAAATACGAATATATTAGAAACTGTGTCATTGAAGAAAAGTACGATGTTTTGTGACAAAATTAAAACTTTCTTGTTTTAGTCAGAATTTTGTAGAATACATTGAAAACATAATGACAAGAACAAAATAACACAACATATTTAAGATGGATCGATTGTTTACATGATCAGAAATTTTCACGTCTTTTTTTTCGTACGTGTATTTAAGTGTTTCGTTGAAAAAATGTTACCCAAGCAATATATCGTTAACATTGCAAACACATTGTTTTATTTTTTTAAAGTTTTGTTCATTGATCATCATTCAAGCTCATTGATCAAACACAAATATTTACGAAAATTACCAACTTGTATCAGTTTATTTTCGTCTTGAAGAATGTAAAAACTTTATTAAATTATGAACAGATGAACATCATCTACAATTGTTATTAAGTCAACATATATTAAAATGTACACGCTCATAATTAAACTTTATGCTTATTTCCTCTTTGAAAGAGATCACACACGATCCTCCACATAGGAGTTAAATGATAAAACCTCTAGTCGTGACACAGTCACCATCAATAATGCGGGCAACACCTATTGCGGGCAAATCAAGTTGTCGAAGTTTCGGCGGCAACGCGAGCAAAGAGATGAACTCGTTTTCCTTCTCAACATTTCCGCATTCCTTGGCTCAGCTGTTAAAGAGCGTAATATCGAACCCCCACGTCAAAAAACAGTTTGCGTTTGGACTAAAGAGCAAATAATAGTAATCTACAGTGGAAAGAATAATGGTATTCTGAGCTAAAGGAGAACGCTACAATAACCCAATTTTTTAGACAAAAACAGAAATAACAGTATTAATGCGTGAAATTCATATTAATGGATTGCGCTATTAATGGATTACAATCACACATCTGCAGCCATATTTTTAGATAATATTTTGCAAATATGTGTTGAACTATATCAAGATAGCCATTATTTCCTTTTTTATGACTGGATATGAGAAATACTTAATGTATACTTGTACTTATTCATTGTAACAAAACGTAAAAGGAATACAATACAACCATTATCTTGAAGTAGATTGCATAAATATCAATTTACTTCAAAATAACTTTTACTTTCTCGACGCCTACTGAACTACTGCAAAATACGGCCGCAGAAGCATTTCTCGGAAATGTAACTAGCGCAATTACATGCCCAATGTCATCCTGTAAACACTCGTTGATTGGAGGAACTGAGCTTTTTCCGTGGAAGAGCCAGGGGGATTGACCGCTGCGAGGAGGTGTACCGTGAGGTGTAACGTCTGCGCTAATGCTATTAGCTTGCGCGCTTCTGTAAACAAAGGGCCGACACGCGAGAAACACACGCGTTTCCTGTGCGCGCTTTCCGATCTCGCCCGCCGGAGTGCGACTCCAAAAAACGCACTCGCCGGCACTGAGAGCATCGGTTCAGCGCATGGTTCAGACACGATCCCCCGGAACCGCGGTGGGAGGCCTCGACCAGGCGGAACACTTGTTTTTACTGCCAGATATTGTTTAGGCTTTCCGCTCCTAGAGCTGCAAAGAACTAGTTCCAAATAGTGAAAACAAACTTCTGTGAATTGCAACGTGCACCGAAAGGCAACAAATTTTTACAAGCCAGCCTGTATAATTGAGGTCGCTAAGACTGAAGGATCGTGTAGCTGCCTCAGCGTGAAGGGTCGCGGGTTTGAATACCGCCTCGGACATGGATGTTTGTGTGTGTTTGTGTTGGCCTTACGCCTACTGTTTCCCACTACAGTTAAAAATTCACAGAGGTTGCAATATAAACAAGTTGTTGAAAAAAGCCTTAAAAAAGTAAAATCAAGTTTTGTGCAGAATGAAATTTTGTCAGAAAACGTTCCTGTGAATCTGAGATCTATTTTGCTCAAAGCGTAGCAATACTCATTTATGAAGATGTGGTTGATTTGTCTTAGATATGATTCATTCTGCTTGATGCGAAGAGAAATGTCATGTAGTTTCTCAGCTCAGCAGTATCAATTTCACCTATTGAATCGCAGTCATGATTCCTTGAATCCATTTTCATTTGTAGTGATACCATCGAAAACAAAGCTGTGCGTATAGACTATCCGTGCTAGTAGGTGTTTTCATAATCGTGAAAAAAAATTGGAAGTTGTTTTCATCAGGCAAGTGGCGTGACCCTGACGTAAAGACCCCAACATTTCGATTAACCGTGTCCACCCGCAGCATATTCATACCTGTTCGTTCGGACAAGACACCTGAAATCACTGACCATTCCCGTGATGTAAATAATCTGCACTCTGCGTGGTTAATGCGGCAACGCATGGCTGCGAGATTGTATCGCGTGTCCGCCGTGACCCGGTGACCCGCCGTGTTTCCCCGGCAACTGCCATGGCCCTCCTCCGTCTCCGTCCCGCCCCGCCCCGCCCCGCCTCGTCGACGCGGTCACGGCCGCTAGGCAGGAGCCAAGCGCCCAGGGGCCGTGACGTAACAGTGGACGTGCGACGCCGCGGGCAGGAGATGCACCGCCGCTGCCACGACGCGTCGACGCGTCCACTACACGTCGCGACGTGCAGCTTAGCTGAGGACATTTGCGCTCGTGTCACGCGATATACCCGGCAAGAACAAGCAGATGGCGTCTTGAAAATAAGAAACATCTCGTGTTTTCTTGTCCTCATAAATATTCATTATAGAAGAAATGGGAAAATACAACATTTTATCGTCAAAAACATTACAGCACATTTGAAATATCTTTCTCTATCCTCCTCTCTCTCCCTCTTTCTCTGTATACATCAGTCTTTCAATGACTCTGCTTGTCCCTTCGATGGAACTGCAGTCTACATCCGGCTTTGGACTCACATCAGCATACTCTCAAGGAGTCATTCAAGGTGGATTATCTCATTGGCAGACCCTAATAAAAGGGATGGGGGAAGTGTGAATGAAAGATGATTACGCGCGGTTCGTGGCTGTTTAATTTCGTGGCCGTACTGCTTCGGTATCCCCGGAATTAGTATATCAGAGCAGAGCCGAGCCGCCAGCCACAACTAGGACGTGGCGTCGTCGGACCATGGATCGAGCCTAGCACGTCTCATTCTATGAAGCTTCTATGGTGGAATCTCTCGCACGATAATTATTAAGGATAAAGCTCTTGCCAATTAATCACGCTTTTATTCGTGAAATAAAAATGTAAAGGATAGAAAGTCCGAAATATATTAATAAAATAAATCCTTCTTTGCCTAAATGAAGAAACTTGATTCCCAACTTTTCTCGTTCTGAAATGAATCCTTTAGCGATTATACATGAACATCTTTAAATAGCTCAAGTAAAATATTGATTCTTTTGAGAATAATTTATTTTGAAATTAATATGAAAGAAAATACAATTTAGAATTCCTTTTGATGGTAAACAATTACTTCATCTCTTCTTTCAAAATTTTTGACTCTGAAGATTGCATTTACAAATTTAAATAGAATATACATTTTGCAAAAGTTTGAATCACTTCACATTACGCATCATCCCAACTCTTTAATTCTGTTCAGGAAATATTTATCTACGTATTCGTGAATAAGTACTGAAGACGACTCACAATCGCCTGATAGAAAAAAGCGAATGTTTGATGTTTACATCGATTTCATTCGAGAGATTTGGAAATAATTTGAAATAAAGTTCTGAATATTGGGAGAATTCTTTTACACGATGAAGTAAAGATGCTATGAACAATTTTCATGTTTTCGAGATATGTACATCGCCAATGGAAAATGTAAATATACGGTTGACACTAATCGCTTAGGAATGAGAGATTTGTAGACAAGAATTGATTTTTTTTAAATGTGTAAGTATCGAATTCCTTTATGCCTCTACGAGAAATGTACAGTTAATAATGTTTACAAAAATAAAGGGAATACGCGTGCAAGTCGCATCTCCAGCGCCCGATTACAAACATCAACCCCCTTCCTCACACGAGAAGTGCAATGACGCAACTTGTTTACATACTTCACCGGCGGGCTCAAATACGGCAAGAAATGACTGGGCACGCACCGGTAATGCACTAGCAGTGCAAGCAGACCGAGGGTTATGCAACGGCGATGGTGGGGGCGCGGCGCGGCGCGGCGGGGCGCCCGAGAGGCGCGGGAAGGACAAGGCCTGGGTGGAAAGCGACCTTGCGGCGGTCGCAGGTGCGTCCCATTGCACGCGCTGACGCCCGCGCACCTCCCCCCCCCCCCACCCGCTGGGACATTCTCCCAACCTTTGCTCATCACCCGTTGTTTCCTGCTGCGCGACTGATGAACATTGGCAACCACACACAGGGGTGACTTAATTGGGCCTCAGCATTTTGTTTTATTCAAAGCAAATAAAACTAGTGGTGGCACAGAATGGCACAGACTTTCTCGTAGTTGTTTGTTTTCTAATTTCTTTGACCTCGATTTATTTCTACTTCAAATTAACGGCTATAAGGTATTCCTGTTGCATGGCTCAATAAAATCTGTTTATGAATTGGAGGATGAAACTTTTGTTTGAAATAAGGAGCCCAGTGGTCCCCTTTTCTCTGGGTGCTCCTAAAATACAACGGGCAAAGGCTGAAAATCCTTCTGGGCCCGAAATGCGGCGTTTCTGCTCCGAGCGCCACATTTTCTTTCTTTCAAATATTAATAATATAAATAAATAATATAAATATAAATGAATAATAAATAAAATGTTTTCGAGCATACTAGTGTTAGTGTGCGACTAATTAACGCTTGCAATGTGTCCCTATATTCAATTAGAAAATGCTAGCAAGGCTCCTTGCTTTGATTCTGGGAACGGAATTTAGATTGTCTGCCAACAACGGGCAACACATTTTTTCCGTTATAAACTGAATAAAAGATAAAAACTAAAGAAAGTGTTTACCTACTTTTTAATTTGCGACAGATGATCATTTGAAAGTTTTCCTTAGATTCAATACGAAAATATTTTTTTTTTTTTTCCTTCTGAGCGTGAAATGTAGGTTTTCTCTTCCGAGAGTTACATTTTTTTCTATATCATTAAGTGAAAAATAAATAAAATGTACACCAGCATGCGTCTTGAAAATATGTATGTCACAACCATTACGCTATTGTTTTTATTCTAATTAGATATTTAGTAGTAACTACTAGTTTAAATTATATAATTAAAAATTCTAATTAGATAGTCTAAACTACCATTTTTTTCTAAATTTAAATGTTTGTTAAACCACCGTTATTGCCGGCATTCCTGAAATTAAAAGATAATAAAATATGAATTGAATGCTTCAGCTATATTTACTTATAACAGTTGTGTTATATTCACAAACATTTTAGCAAAAGTAAGTTATATTGTCATTCAGGTTTTAAATAAATATATTTTCTGATTAGAAATTCTAATGGACACAATTCAGAATCCCATCGACAAATACAAAGAATTTATGCCTTTCAGTACAATAGTTCTGCTTGAAAATCTCTTCATGACTTTAATGAAAATATTCTATGTAATTTTGTTCAATTATCAAATGAAATGAATAAATGCTCATCAAAATAGGACTTATTTATATTTTTGGTAAAACGTTAACGGAAATCTTCTTACAAAAACAACTAAAGTTTTCAAAATGTACGAAGTAATGAAATCACATGAGATAATTTTCAGGCAGAATTTGAACGCCTTTAAAACTCAAATTCTTTCTTGTAAATCAGGGAGGAATAATCCTCATTCTTGTAATAAGTTTTACTTCAAGCAAAATTCATCTAGGAGCAAAATTAACTTTAATGTTGAATTTGTTTGAAATACAACACGTTCGTCGAATTTTCAGAGGCATTTGAAAAGTAAAAAGTGATTTTACTGAAGAATCATTAAGATGAAGTACAGTCAACTTTATCATGACTTGTATAATACATTGTCTTTTGTCTTTATAAATAGTATTAGGCTACCCTTTATACTCAGAAGTATTTTTTATAAGAGAAACCGAACTTTCAAATATATAGAGTTCAATAAAAAGACATGCAGAACAATTAGTTTACATTTTAAATAATTGAAAATTCAAGTGATCACAGTACAAATATAAAACAAACATTTATATGAATTTTAAAACTCACACAAAAATTCAAAAATATACTTTTGAAATTCCGTTAAATCAAATAAACGGTCACTGCAATACTATAGTCACTGACCGGTCACTACAGTGATCGTAAATGTGCTACACTGCTCCATAGTGCCACTAAGACACGATAATCGCTCTATCTGCTATTGTCTTCTCCGCCAGATTTCTCTCTACCCGACTTTTAGTGAAAAGTAACAAACTCAGATTAAACATAATTACTGCAATATTATTATTCCTCTTAACATTCCACATTCCCTCTTCGTTGGCATTGCTGAAACCAACTCACCGTGCTGCAGCGCGTGCTGCAGGTCGTCGGCTGTGAGCACAAAGGGCCGCGTCGCGGCGGTCGCCGCCGCCAGAAGCGCCACGCACACCACTGCCACCGGCGCTCTCATCGTGGAATCTGACTGGCCCGGCGTCGCGACTCCCCCTCTTATACGCGCACGCCGCGCACCCGCTGACGTCAGCGCGGATATTCCGCGGGTCCCGCCGCCGCCGCCGAGTGCGTCGCCCACCGCGCCAGCTCCAGAGGGACGTCCTGGGCATCCCCAGGAAACATCCCGGCATCCGGTTCGCACGCGAATACTGGCAGGCATGCTCCGAGCAAATATGTGGACTGAGCGTCGTGTGTGCTGAGTATTAAATATCGCGGTTTAGAATTATAGATTTGAGTTCGAGTGATAAATAGCGATGCGAATTGTAAATAGACAAAATTCAGATGATTCAGATTCATGGTGTCTGTGAGAGAGATGCAGAGTTCTAAAATTAGGCTTTGTATGTTTTAATGTTTCTGAAGGAGTGAGAATGATGAGTGATTCAACATGGTTTTGATATGAATCGAATACATTTGCAACGAAATCGCTTTTAGCTGAGCGATATTCGTAAGGAATTAAATATTATTGTATAATACTTTGGTGAAAACTATTCATCTTTCTCAATCTTTCAATTTTTTCAATTCTTTCAAGTATTTACTTAAGCCATTTAATATAATTAATATAAGTGCGAACGCTATCTGCTCAGAGACTGACTTCATTATATACCGAATTTCTTAATTGCAAATAGTGTGACTTACATTTAAGGCAATTTGTATCTTATGAGAGGAAATGAAAGTATTAGAACTTGACTGAAATCGTCTTTATTAAATAACCACTTGCCACTTAAAAAAAAGAGATAATCTAATGGATAATACGCTTGAAATATAAATGTTTCACATTTTTATCAACATGAAACATTCTTTGCAAAAATAAATTAGAAAAATATTTCGAACTAGAGAATAATTCGGTATTTAAAGAAAAAATATAGAAATAACGGAAATGTCGGAGTTCACGAAAATTCAGAAACCACTGTGACGGAGACAGAAAATTTGTAGTAAAACGTGCAACACACTGTAAAAAAATATAAAAAGAACATCAATCATTTCCATGTCCCTTGCCTGTTTTAGAACAAATAATGAATGTTAACACAAAATAATCTAAAGAAGACAATACACTGTCAACAGAGACAGAGTCATGGCAGGTTATTGTATGTAGCTTTGCAGCGGAAAAATACATTCTTCCGATTTCGGGACAATCGACATGCCACATTTCCCTCTTTCCAGCCTGCAGCAACTAATCTGCGTGATCTCTTGTTCTGACTGAAAGGTGCAATATTCGACTGGCGTTTCTTTCCATTTTCGAATTACAAACACTTCCTTTATGTTGAACATAATGCATTCATTCTTGCAGTACAAGAAAGTACTTAACAATTTGCGATTTTTTCTTTGGTACGGTCTCCTATTCTTCAAACTTAAATCCTAAATGTATTATTATTTTATATTTGCTTTATTACTGATAATCAAGTTCATCAAATTCCTCATGAAAACATTTATAGGAGTTACAAATAGAATAAATCATGATAAAAACAATCATTAATTGAAAATAATAATAATAATAATAATAATAATAATAATAATAATAATAATAATAATAATATACCCCATATGTAGTATTATTTTTTAATATTGGCTTATTACATGATTCTTCGTAAATAATGAAGAAGGGATGGTTGGTAGACTGACGATTGAGATATGCAATGTCATAATTTAATTTGATCTACAATTGCCTTTCACGAACGATACTAAGAAAACACGATAGAGTCTCGCTCATAATCTTTTCTCACGTCTTGTGCTTGATCCTAACCAAAAACCTAGTCCCACTGTAGGCTCTTGTTAAAGAAGACGCAAAATTTGGGTTTCCAATTTTTGACATACTCTGAACAAATTAAAATTAAGAAGTGCTACATCTGCAAAATAATGATGTAAATAAAACACTTGATTTTTTTTATTATCTCCCATTTGGCATCCAATATTCTCTAGTACTATTCTTCATCTATAGGGTTTTTTTTCAAATGAATATTTGCCGACAGTGAATACAGAAATAGGTATATTGGAAGAGTTATTCAAAATCCAAAATACAATATCTGAAAATAACCAATAAATTTTGGCTCACAAACTCTTAGGTATAGACTCTAGCCATTATTGTTAGCCCTGGTGGTATGGACGATGAGATGATACGGCGAGGGATGAAAGGGTGGCACACATATATAGACATACACAAATACACCCATGTCGGAGGCGGGCCTCGAACCTGCGGTCTTCTGGTCCGAGACCGCTACGGCATTACTGCCCTAACGATCCCAACCATCTGACCGACCAGGGAGCGTATTATATAATACTATTTTAGAAAATAAAATACAATATTGTTTATATTCAGAAAGTCAAATAAAATCTAAGTGCATTTTGAATTTTGGTCAGTTTTAAAAGTTTTAAAAATTCAAAAAGATATAGTCCAACAAAGGAAGTGAAATGCTCAAGAAGAAGAAGAAGACAAGTCGTCCTCGACATCGCGTTGTGAATGGAAAGATGCATAGCTCGTTTGTATTCAGAAAGGTCATTGTGGATTGCATGAACAGTTGATAGTTGGGGAAATCTTAACAGCAGTGTACGATCTCTGAATCACAGCAATGCCCTTTTAGTGTTAGGAATGTGTCAGTAGAAAATGAAGTCATCTAGTATATTAGAAATATATAGTAGGGAATGTGTAGTTCATTATGTATTTCATAACATGTTAACGTATTAAGACCTGGAACACGCAATATTTTAGTCATCACCAGAAAAATTTTAAGCTGGAATAATTAAGTATTTGAGCTGTTAGTATTTAATGTGTTTTGCAAGTAATAATAACATAAATGTGTTTGTATTTTGATCTAAGGAATAAAAGTATATTTGTTGATAATATTTGTCACACCTGATTTTTATGAGGAATATAAAGTACATTTAAAATGTATAAAATATATTTAAAATTTACATTTTTAATTGTTTGCGGAAATAGATATTATTGAGTCAATATCTATCCTGTTGTTTTTATCCTACAAAAATATTATGGTTAAAAATTATATTTAGTTTCCATTTTCTTGGAAACAAATTATGAACGTCCTAGAAGGAATAGTTTTTATTAATGAGTCGGACTTATTCATCCTGAAAACATTATTTCTAATTAATTTCTTGAGCTTGAGAATGATAGAAGATACGTATTTTCGGACAAACAACATTTTACCCTTTTCAACATTAAAGACTCCAAACATGATTTATAATATATACGAATGGAAAACGTGGATATCAACAAAAATGACTGAATTGTGGTGCCTTTTACAAACCCGTAAACTTTGTCAGTACTCCAGATAAAGATTACCAAGGGTGCTAGAAACAAATAATTGTTGTCTAAATAAGATATATATCGAAATTGTTGCCGTGCGAGTACAAATAGTGGACTATATGTTAACAGATTAAGAGCTATATGTTTGTGAATATTCTATCACTACACATAATTATCGTCAATTATATGACATGGTATTATCAATTTTGTCTCTAATCTGTGCTGTATACTATATTATTTACTATTTCAACATATACTTTTTAAGAGTAACGAGTTCGTTTATTGCTCATTTCACTTCGGTGTGTATTGATTGATTGCTTTTTCCCTATTCCCGGGCGCGTCAACTGCTCTGATCATTAGTTTCGTAAGTGTACTATATTTTTTATCTTGGTAGGTAACGGTGATTTCCCCGCTGAATGGCGAGAACCGGCGCCGACGTGACATTTGAATACACGTGAATTTGCGAGCTTTTCCCAACCAGGTATCTTCCGGCAGCAGGACAGCACCCAAGCCGAGACTAGCTGCAAGCTCCCGACATGTATGTAGTGCATGTAAGGGTGTGTAGGACGTGAGGATGGGATAAGGAAGAGAAAGGACATATCGTGCTCGGTTCGTAACTCGTTTTTAAGGTAATGCTCCGCCTGGTGTTAAACGGAGAAACCTCGGAAAACTACCGATCCGAACCTCTAGAACTCTTCCTCACACAGCGGCTGGACTAGACCGATCTAGCTAGCTAGTGTAGAAAGTTTGCCACAGTCGGGACGTGAATCCTAGGACCTCCCGCTCAGAGGAACTGCAGTGACATTAGAGCGTAGGCTTCCGCGGCCAGAATCAGTAACCACTTGACTGGGAGGCGCTACGTCCTGGGCACAGGTGGCAACGTTTCGTTCACCAATCTACGACCTTCCTCAGGGCAAACCGGTTGACGGGTGGACGAAACCTAGCTCTGTACTTAACCATCTCCCCGCAATTTGCCCTGATGAAGGTCGCAGAATGGCAGCCGACACGTTGACACCTGTGGCGCAGCGTCTCGCGGACAACCATGTACCAGCAGTGACATTATTTGATGCCCTGAGCCACCTAAATGGATACTTCGTCAGGTAACGACGTAACGTTTCCCTGAACCGCGCTGCGCTGTGCTCTGCCAGCAACCTTCCTCAGGAGTCCGCGCAGTGGCCGCGGCGGGGTCGTCGGCCGGCACCTTCGTGCCCACCGGATGGCGGCGCGAGGCACGTAGGCGCAGGGGCGGGCGGCGCGGGAGGGGCGAGAAGCCTCGCCCGCGGGCGGTTCCCAGCCGTTCGCCCGCGGCATCGCGGGTTCTGCTTCCTGCGCTCCTGCGGGGCCGCTCGCCCGCCGCGACGCGTTGCGTGCAGGTCTGCTACGCGTGCCCGATAAAGCGAGTACGGGACCATGCCAATCGCGGCGCTCGGGAACACGCGTGTCCGTTACGATGTCCGAGAGGCTGCGTTGGAGGAATGTTCGAACACGGGAAGCGAATACGGTGATGGTGATAACAAGGCTGAAATACTGTTAACATAATGTGCGAACGCGATTCTTGATTCTTCTCTTCGCATCTTGAATACAGTCGTTCACATAGTTACCGAGAGTGCTGTTTGTTTCGACCGGCACGGTTTTCTGTACAACCTGGTGCCCGAGGAGATATAATTCATTATGTGATCCCCAAGAGGAAACGCCAAATTAGCTGGCGGAAAGTTGCAAATAACATCCTGTTCAGAGTTTAAAAACGAAATTGATAATACTGCACATTGATAATAATTATATTGTAAAATTCAAGGAACTTTACGTATGCCTACATACGTACTATGCAGAATATGTATGCATTATGCAGTCAAATTCGTCAAAAATAATGCACTAAAATATACCATATATTAGTGTGTATGTTAGTAATTTTAACTCACAGTACAGTCATCCGGCATATTTAGCCTACTACATCGCTCAATGAAATTACGAAGAATGGTCGTAACTTAAACATGTATATTATTACTTATACTTAGTTAAACGTGTATATTTTTAATTATACGATAAAATGTGTATCGCTGAATACAATGATCTGGAACCACAGTTCCAAGAACACTTTAACAGCCAACTTCATATCATGAAAAGTGAAGTTTCTTTCTTTTTCGCACTCAGTTTCGCTCACATTTTTATGGGAATTCCTCTCTGATTTGTAGTCACGCGTCTTAAGTCAGCATTATCGATTTTTAAGATTGATACTTTATTAAAAATTAAAAATAAGTAATTTAAAAAGAAGGTAAGTTAAATACGTGTAATACGAAACGAATAATAATAATTTAATATAGTAAACTGTACGTGGCATTAAAATAATCGAATTTAACACAATGAATATCTTTGCTAATTATCTAGCTAATAACACTGGAACACTTGATTCCTTACGTGCATATTAAGTTTTATTGATTGACTGCTTAGTGTTTTCAGGCACGTCATTAGAGCCGTAAATATATGTTTTTATCGCGGAAGATGGCGGTAATCTTCCCTGCCGAAGGGAGAGATCCCTTCGGAGAGAAGCCCCATCAGGGTATCTCCCACAAGCAGGGCACCGTCACACCCGGGACAAGCGCTAATCTCCCGACATGTCTTGAAGTACATAGTGTAAATATGTGTATACACGAGTGTAGCATCGCTATACTATTATCGGTGCATGTGTGTATAAAGTAAGGGATGAAGATATGCCAAGGAAATATCGCGTGCGATCCATCGCCTGTTTGTTAGGATGCTGCTCCGGCACTCGCCTAATTTTTATCGGAGAAACCACGGGAACATCCGACCACTAGAATTCTCCTTCAGTCAGCGGGTGAACTCGACCTAGCTATGTAGCTTTTTTAAAATCTGCATTCTTTTGGATTGAGTAATAGAAAGATCAGTGTTAAAACACTCTACATTTGTTAAGGTTGCTTAAATCTACTTATAATTAATTTACAAGAAACTTACTACTTATCTTAAAATACAGCTTACACTGCTATAAAAGTGGTAGATATATATTTTTACAACTCTACATTAGGTCGTGATCTAAAACTATATTGAAGAAAGTATGAAACGGAAATTTGTTCTTGATGCAGGTTCTGTGGATTGGGTTTTGACAGTCTTAGAGGGGTTAGATTGGATACACTTGGAATGTTGTGGAAGAAGTGGGTGGGTAAAAAAAGAATGTGGTTTGTTATCGATTCTAACTGAAATTCTTTATGAAGTTGTGAATTTGAGGTGAACCATGGTTCATTCGTGATGGTGCAGAGGAATTGATTTTGAGTTATTTGGAGTTTTTTGGTATTCGAATTTTTTGCGCTGATCCATACTGGGATGCATTTAAACTAATGGTCGAATGATCGTTTTGTAAATCAATAAGGCTGTATTGTACGGTAATTTAGCAAATCTATTTATTATTGGTTTTAGTTAGCTATCTAGCTAGAGTCGAAAATCCTGCGACTGTCGGGACCAGATACCTAGGACCTCCCGGTCAGAGGCAATGCAGTAACATCAATTGATGCCCTGAGCTACGTACGTGGTGTTTACATGTGAGCAAAAGAAGTATCATAATAATGGATTTTCATATTATTTTATTTATCAAAACAAGTATTTCATACGTAATATTTAACGTGTGGGAAAACTCACCTCTGGGAATTTCCAGAGTATTTTCTGCGAAATATTAGCTGATTACTACATGTTCCAGCACCAGTCAGTCACCGAAGAAGTATGTCACTTCATTACCGCAAGGTCGTTGTGGTGAATAAGGAAGACAACCGCAACAGTCATCTCAACAGATTCATCGTGTAGCATCGTGTGAAGTTCGTGGAGGAGAAGGAGGGAAGGGAGGATATTGCTAATTAATTGACATGCGTTACAGATGAAAATCCTTCTGGATTTGTTAATTTTAAGTAACGATGAGTAATAAAAATACTTAAAAGTAAGTAAAAACAAAAGAACTATTCGCAAAATCCTATAACAATCTGAGAAAATTATTTTCAAAAGATACAACGGTGGAAGCAGACAATGACCAAAATATAAAGATAGCACTACATAATTTATGTATTGATAAGTATTTTTTCACGCCGAAGGTCTTTGGGCTTTTTGTCACCGCACGATCATAAGAAGCATGCCGGAGGAACATACAATATTTTATTTTTTACATAATTTTTAAAATTCAAATGTTCTTATCTACTAATTAACTAGATGTTAACTTGACTCATTTTGCTCATAATTCACTCCATATGAGAACATATATTAGCATCATCATTCAACTGTTTTCTTTTTCCCCTCTTAACCACGATTATATCGATCCACGTAAAGCAATGTGTATCGGGCTCCATATCGATGGCAATAACGAGCAATAAACATATTAGTAAAAAAATTATACAAATATCAAAAATCACTATCACTTTAATGATAGTGTAAATTGTTACTCGATCAATAGCCATACAAATATTGTTTTGATAAACATTCCATCGTCATGAAATATGTTGTTAAGCAAAAGGCGTCAATGTCTTTTATTAAATCCAAAAATTGTTCTGAATATATTCAAATTGATGCGATCTCTGTAAATTTGGCTTTCAAATTATTAGGCCAAACTGAACTTAATGCAAAAAAGTATCAACATATCATGTTTATTTCAAATATGAGTTTTTAGAACAATGCCAATATCCTTTAATTCTTGCGGACCGTGGTTGCAAACCACAATTGTGAATCATCGTTCTGTGGTTTGATACTTATATTTTTTATTCACAGAATAGTTTTTATTTTGGCAGACGTAATTGCTTAATTATTATAACAGTCTTAAATAGTATAGATTAGCTAATGTTTTCTATGCAAAACATAAATGATGTATAAAAGATCAAAAGAAAATTCATACAAACTTAAATGTCGTAACATGAAAAATGAAAGTGATGTAAATAAATAAGAAAACAATTTATACAATCAATGAACATGATATCGACAATGGTAATGTTCGTTGAGGGTTACAATTAAAACTCATTGACTTTGAAAAAAATATCAACGTGTTTGAGCAAGGGAGAAAGAGTGGGTTATTAGTGTCCGCTTCGTCGCGATGATAATACGAGACCTACGTTGAGACCTATCCTGAAAGTAAGTTTCTCTAGGTCGCCAACCAGAAACAATTTCATGGAAAATAATTCTTGTAGCAGATACAAAATATGTTGCACTATTTTTCCATCAATCACCTCCGGAATTGGGACTTTTGTAATTCAGTATCATTCAGTTTGCATCCACGTGTATTACACGTCCTTGGCCTTGGATAGGTCCTAGAGTTCGACAATTGAATGTTAGTACAGGAGCGCTGATCGTTACGAGACATCGGGGTTGTTTGGCATCATTTGGTAGTTTTTTATGCAATTGCGTTTTATTTTTGATAATTTTTTTGATAATTTTTTGATAATTTTTTCTTAAGGGATACTATACTTATTACACTTATTTACGGTATTTTGCTATTCCTGAAGGTTTGACTGTCGAACTTTAAAGAGTCGTTTAAAACCGTTAAGTGAAGAAGTGCTAAAGGCCGTGGGGTAGGTGCCCACAGTCACAGGGTAAGTTGAGAGTCTACATCCTTGTGAGTGTGGAATATTTAATCAAAGTCAAAAGTAATCACTTTTTTGCGTTTTATTTACACAATTAAATACAAACTAGTCTATCATCGTTTGGGTATACAGAAGGGCAAATAAAGCTGTTTCAAAAGTAAATATTTAAACTTTCAGCTCTTTTTAATAAAAATGTTTCTTGCTTTTTTCGGAACATTAGTAAGTAATTAATTTAATTGTTTCAAGTTCCACGCCCACTTCAGTGAGCCTGTTAAGTAGCTGTGAATTATGCCAAAGCACGGGCTGAGAGCACAGGACCTAACTAAAAATACTATGAAAAGTTTGGTACTATTGGAAAAAATAACAACAAACAAGTAAGTTTCTGTTCTTGAAATTTTGTCAGAAACTACACGAAATTTTATTTTATCAAAATTGTAGGTAATAGGATAGCATTACAATACATAATTGATAATATGGAATACATATAACACATAATAATAAATAACTTCTAATAAATAATAAATAGTTATGTGCATTATACTAGTGACCACTTCAACCATAAAATTTGAAAAATATGATTTAAAGATTTCTCTTTGGCTTCAAAGTTACAGAACTAGGAGTTTTCGCCCTCCAGTGGTGAGTATAGCTACGAAGATAATTTATTATTTTTTCTTACTTTACATTCAAAGCCAAAGCTGAACACATCTTGTTAATATTTGCATAACGATTATGTAAGATTAACGCATACATTTTTGGACGTCTTTGGTATAAGCACGTTCAGGGTTTCAATATGGATTGGACATTATTGAGTCGAGTATAAGAATATTATTAACATTTTCCAATTATTAGGTGGTCACTATTAGAACAAAATCGAGATTTGGTAATAACTTCATAAAAACTATTTAAAATGTTTCCACACATAGGCAAGAGATTTTTTTCAAGAAGTTTGCTAAGTGCCTATCAATTTTCAGATGAATTTATAATTATAGCTGAAGAACTTTGAGGAAACTAAGAAAATATTCTTAAATGGGCCGCTACTGGTGTTGTTATCCTAGGTATGAATAAAAATATCAGAAAAATAGTTTTATTTTGTCGAGATGGTTAGCAGACATTGAAAAACCAACCTCATTTGAAAAATGTCAACCTGCTCCAAGAGGAATATTTGAATAAAAAAATGACCATAGAGGTGGCAAGGAAACTCAAAACTAGCTGAAAAATCAGAGAGAAGCAAAATCTCTCTTTCCTAATATTACAGAACACAATGGTCTACGAAAATATTACCCTCCAAGTTCTAAAACTCATTTGAGATCACGGTTATACCATCGTTATTTTCCTCATAATGAGATTTGTGTGAAAGGGCATTAGATCGTGAAGGACACGTAACACATAGCTGGAGTTTATGGAAGCTACGAGGGCGATGCAGGAACTTGAGTGCCAACCAGTCCCGGTTTCGCATATTAAGCAGCACCGCAGCATTTGCGGGTGTCATTTTGAAGAAGCTGCGCGGAATGATCAATGCAGGCGTTGTCTTCCTGTACAATACTGATCTGCCCCGCACAGCTCGGTTAACAGATGCAGCCCTTCCGCGAAGAGTTGTTTGACCACCCATAATCTATCCATTTATTGCCTGAATCACGCCTTCACCATTGCAATCATTTTTGACAACTCAAGAAATCGATTCTGCATTGGCTATATTTAAATATATAGTTCTCTCGACTTATGAACGCTTTTCGTTAACGTATGAACTTATGAATAAATTGGGGTGGTGGAGCAAAATCTCCTATTCACAAACTAGAGGTTATACAAAGTAAATATTTCAGAATAATGTTAAAAGATCCTTGGTTCTTTAGAAATGTTCAAATATTACATGAACTTAATATTCTTCCGTTAAAATCTTGGATTCTTCGACTGTCAGATCAATTCTTGCTTCTTTTCATGTAAATACTTCTTTTCAACTTGGCAAAACAGTCAATCCTTTTCCGCGAATAAGTCAAAAGTTTGTCACGTTACTCAAAAGATGTCTTACATCCTCCATAGTTGTCTCCTCTCTCTATATCTTTTTATTTATTGTATAAATTCTCATGTATTGTTTTCTATTTATAACTGTTGTATAGTTTAAAAGATAATTATGACTCTCCAAAATGACTCTCCTTGAACTAAAATGATGCTTATATGTTTCATATGTTTCAAAATGTCATAAAATCTCGGCACATCAAAAGCAATCTCACTGGTGTTGAGCTGCAAGACTTTGTTATGAAGTCATACGTACACTTTTCCCTCAAGGAAGTAGTAAATTTTTCATTAGCACGGCTTCTGGGGAACGATTAAACGTTGCAACCAGCGTAACCGCCGCAGAATTAGTGGAGACGACACCGGAGGCAATGAAGGCGGCTGGTAGAGGCGGCAGCGTCAATAGTGGAAACGGCAGCAGAGACAGACGCACGTGCGGCGTTGGAAATCAAGAGGTGCAAATGGTGAAGGCGGCTGTGATGATGGCGACGGCAGCGATGGTTAAAGGGAAAAAGAGGTTGTTTAATGATGGAGGCGGTAGTGGCGACCTTTGAGGTGGCAGTTGCGTTGATGGAAATTTGCTGCAGTAATACGAGAGGCAGCAGTGTAGATGGAAGTGCCAGCGACGGTGGCGGAGGCGGCAGTGACAATATGACAGACGGCAAGGGCAGGGACAACTGTGTTATGACAGAGTGGCAGCAACAAGGATGGATGGAGGCGGGCACGACGATTGCTCGGGAAGCCGCGGAGGAGGCAGCGTCGGCAATGGCACAGGCGGGAACGGTAATGGCGATGTGAGAGACGGTAGGTGCAGTGATAAAGGCGTTATGAGAGAGCGGTTGATGATTAAGGCGGCAACGGCGATGGTGAGAAAAGCATAGATGTAGCCTGCGGCGGCAATGGTGCCTGCGGAGTGGCGATGGCAGAGGCGGCAGCGGCGATATGAATTACGGCAAGGGCACCGACAACGGCGTTATGAGGGAGCGACTGTACCAGTGATAGGGGCGACAACGGTAATGGTAGGGGAAGCAGAGATATAACCAGCGGCGGCAATGAGAAAGGCGGAGACGGCGTTGGCGGTGGCGGCGTCAGTGGTGGCGATAGTGGAGACGGGGAGCAGCGGCGCTGGTCGAGGCGGCGCGATGCGGCGCGGCAGCAGTCGCAACGAGCGGACTTTTTCCGAGACCCGCGAGGCAAAGCGTGTATGGCGGTCGTCGAGTGGAGGAACCGGATGCGGTGCGGGAAACCCCTCCGCCTCTGCCTGCGCCAGCGCCGACGCTCCTCGCAGCACGGGAGGAGCGCGCCTGCGTTGCCACGCATGGGAGACTCTGACGCGCGGATAGAAGAGGAGCCCCGACGAGAGCGGGCCGCCTCTTGGAAGGCGGGAGGCCAGCAGAAGGACGCTCGCTCGCTCGCTTGCATTGAGCTCCTAGAAACGCTTACGGTTGACAATCTTGGCACCTTTCTTCTTGTTTATTCTGTATTTTACCTCCAAATGCATGTTCCCAGATGATCTTAAATGCACAAGCTGATTTTCAAATTGTATAATTCCAAATGAGTTTTAATTTTTTATACATTATTTTCACACAATTATAAAGTTTTGTTTTATGACACATATCTAATTTGCAGTTTTCGTCCCCTTTCCGTTGAGCCATTGAACAATTGCTGAAATTGTCCCGTGTGAATGTGTCCTATGTGTCTGAACACAGAATGTAGCTTTTATCTCCCAATAACGTTGCATATAGTTTTTCAAATAGATATATTTTCAATAGTTATCTAATATATTATTATCTAATCTAATTATAATCTAATATATTAAATATTATCTAATATATATTTTTTCGTTTATATTTTTTCTTGTTGACAATCTCTAACTCTCACATCTGGTGATCTTCTTAGCGCCTTCCTTGGTATGGTCAACTTTTAACTTCAAAAATATGTCAATCTTTTTTATTATTTTGTCTATAACTATCTAATGCTCTTGGTCTGGGGATCTTTGTGTTACGCACCTTTCTTTAATCGAATTATATTTCATTTCCGGATTATTTAACCTTTTTTTATGATTGTTTCGCACATCATTTTTCGCTGTTCACCTCTATTTATTTGTAGATATAAGTCTTAAGTCTCTTTTAATTTAAGTATTGTTAAAACTTTCACCACGAAAGAATTAAGTTATCCCAGTCTTATTATTAAACATCCAAAGTTCACTGATCGATTTCAATATTTCACTCGTATGGAACTAATTAAAAATAACCATAAGACTCACACTATATTACATCAGTCTTGTCAACAATAATATGACCATTCACTAATTAGGGTGAGGCCTTATGACCATTCACAGAACAGAGAAAAGTAAAATTGGTTCGAGCGGGGTTGGGCGGGGCATGGACTAGAGCAATTCATCCGTTAAACAGGAAAATACGAATATTGCCCGTTTTTATTTAAAGCAATCTGAAATGCTAGGCTTTATGGATTTCGGGGCGGAAGTGCGAGCAGGCTTTAGGAACGCAGCAAGGTCGGGGGGTGGGGGTGAACGAAGGAAGGGCGTGAAATGAGAGTAAAATGTATGGGAAATGTACGGGAATTGTTGGGGAATGAGCGGAGCGGGACCAAACGAGGCAGAGGGATAGGCGGAGCAAGGCAACCAGGGAAGAGGAAGGGTGAGGCCGACCAGGAAAAGCGGGCGGGGAAGAGCAGAGGAGGCGGAGTAATGGAAGCGGTTCACGGCGGGTAGGCGGATATGCAAATGGGTGGGTAGGTGAAGCGAGGAGGAGCTAAGTGTATCGGGGAGTGACGGGTGTGAAAAAAAAAACTACTTCAATTTTACTCCATAGAAATTTCAGCTAACCGTGGAATAATGGTCAGAACACTTGACATCGGAGAACGCTTATCATGACCAGGTCGATTTGTTTGGAATTTAATGTTGACAAAGCAGGTCCCCGGTAGGCTTCCTCAGGGTTCTTCCGTTTACGCCAGCTTTCATTTCGTCAATGCTCAAACGTCATGCCTTCATAAGCATTTATTCATAAAATCATTCACACAGTTCAGGTATGGTCATGTGGCTTGGCCACTGACACCATAATATTGGCAGAATTTTTTTTCTCTAAGAGATGATTGTGACAAATAAATTCCCATACAATGACTGATTTTTAGTGATTCCGGGCGCGTCAACAGCTAAGGTCATTATTCCCGTAAGAGTAGTGCGTGTTTTTTCCTTAGAATGGTAGTCTTCCACCGCTGGATGGCGAGATCCGACGCTGACCGGTTCTGAGCCGACGCTGAACTGTCGGCTAAAGGGGTGTTCCCCAACTAGGTATCTACCATCAGCGGGGCTCCACCCCAGCCGGGACACGCTCCCGACCGGTCTCCCGGCATGTGTGGTAGTGTAGTGCATGTCAGTGTGTGTGTGTGTGTGTGTGTGTGTAAGTAAAGGGTGAGGATAGGACAAGGAACGGGATGAGATTATCGCGAGGGGTCCGTTGCCCGTTTGTTAGGGTACTGCTATGGCATTCGCCTGGAATTGTACGGAGAACCCACGGAAAACTACCGATCACAGCAGCCTGTCTCTAGAATTCTCATCCAGACTCTCATTCGACGTAGCTGACGAACTAGTGTCGTGGATCCTGCCACCGTCAGGGCTCGAACCTAGGACCTCCTGATCACAGGCTCTGCAACGACATCCGTTGATGCTCTGAGCCTCCTTTTCCGGTGCGCCCACATAATTCCAGGTCAGTTCATCCAGTTAAATATTGAATTTCTTCATTAGAAGCAGTACGGGTGAAATATCAAGAAAATTGTTATGCAAGATTCTTTCAAAAATTAGGATTTAGGTAGGACGTTTTAACATCAGAACACTCATAGCTTCAACTCATTACCCGCGTACGTTGCATTGTCTGGGGGAAGTACATGTGTTTCACATTCTAGTTGGAAGGTCACTGTCATTAGTGTTCTAATACAGCTGTTTGTTAAGTACTGAAATACGATAAGTATAAATATTTACACTATAAGGCAAGGCAGCAGTCCTAGTTGTCTTAATGCTTCATTTTATTCCATTAGGTCTGAGTACATTCTTTACTGCTTGATCACATGACTTTGCAATAATTAAGGTGAAGTAATAGCAGTGGACCATTTCACTTTTTCCTTATTGAGTTCTACTATTTTTACTATTATATTCTCTAATCAATGAAGACCCATGAAGTCAACATTATAGAATTGTACTGAATTGATTGTATGTAATCACTTCAATAATCAATTCAATATTCATTTCAAGCGTTTTTGCCACATAATAACTTTGTATATTTTCTTTTCTTTGATACGTTGCACAGACTTACCCTACACTACTACTTCGTTTGATACCACGGCGTCTCTAAAATTGGGACAAAAATTGGAAGCCCTAATATCACCTTGTCATTCTCCTACGTCAGGAACAGGTCTTGGAGTTTGAGATTTTTTTAACATTAATATCCAATCAGTAGATATTCACTTTATGAATAAAATGTTTAAAAATAAAACAATGTTTCGGTTTGTATGTAGAATTAAGATTTTCTTCTCGTTGCAATTGACATTTGAGGACTGAATTTGTGACTTTTTATAACAAATTTTGTTTAAGACAACAGTCTTAATCTTCGGTTTTGTAGTTTCCAAATGTTAAGTTTTTTTATTTTCGAAAATACGGAGAGTTCAAGGAAAATGACACTTGCGCCAATTTTCTAAGCGTCCCTTCTTCAATCACCGAAACAAAAAAGAAAATTTGGAGCGGTATTTGAGAAAACACTCAAAACTATCCACTTTTTTGTTTCAAAAAATCGTTCATAATCTTTTTTAAATAGCCGTTTTGTTACAACAGACTTGAATGAGGAAACACCTCTATCTTCAATTTTGTAGTTTTGAAATGTTAACGTTTTGGAAATTTCGAAAACCCGAGAGATACCTGGAAATGGGACTAGAACTATATTTTCTACCAGCCCTTATTACATATGTGGAGAAAAATTAAAGAAAAAACTTGGAGCAGTTTTTTTAAAGTTTTTTAAATTGCCTACATTTCGCGAAAATTTACACGAAAACTACTCATATATTCGAAAAGTTGAACGTGACCTTATTTTAAGATCTGACTTTCTGGAACAGATTTCATTTTAGTCAATATTATAGTTGTAGAACCAAGAAAAAAATAATTTTCGAAAAATTAGGGGTTTTAACGAAAACGAGACCTGCACCATTCTCTTCATCATCCATTATCTTATCCCAGGACAAAATTAAACTTAGTGCTTTTTTTCTTATTTTGAAAATGTCCGAAAAATTCAAATTTCAGGGGCCGTGACATCAGCCAGAACAATTTTGGAATATTATTTTTGGGGAAAAACAGCTAAACAATTTATTCACTAGCATTGAGCACAGACGGACGAACGGACGCACGTTTTGTCGGCAATCGACGATTTTGTGCTAAGAACGCACAAAACGAATCCTGGCTATACCATGTGTTAGAGGATAAATCTATATTTTGCAACTGGATTTATCCACTTTTTCGTTAGCAGGGTCAGGCAATAAGTTTTTGTGTGGAAATTTCGCACAAACAAATTCGTTTTCCGATGCACGATTGCAATATTTTCTCACGTTAGTAACTGCAAGATAGATTAGATTTATACATTGAGGTTTTAAATTTGTGATCTTACGTGACTTTCCATGTGGCAATACCGTCTTCACATGACAACAATGCAACTTATTTATTCTAACGGGCAACTCGTACGAAAGTCGTCACGGTTAAGTTCCAACCTTCCGAGATACCAATGACGATACGTGAAATAAGATGCAAATTTCTAAACGAACTTTATCCTAGTGGTTTAAATGTATACACTAAAAGGGAACACTGTCTTTTTATTGCGTCTTTCCGTTATTTCTGCAAGGCAATTTCAATAGCGACCTCAAAATTCTACGAACCTTTCGCGGTAGTTATTGTCAATGGATGACGTGTCGTGCAGAAATACGCGCGGGCGGATATGTCCTTGCGAACCGAGGTGGCGGCGGCGGCCCCGCCTCCAACGACGACGGAGGACGACGAAGATGTCTCCACCGCCTCAGCAGGGAGCAAAAAGGCGAGAGCTGCTCCCGCTCAGTGGACAAGAACGCTGCTACTCGAGAGCTTCAACGAGGCACTCCCAGCTCGTGCTTCACGTGCAGGCCGAGTGGCGCCAATTGCCGCGGTGCTTCTCTGCGACTGCTCGTGTACGCGCAGCAGGCAGCGGCCAGTGGGGCAGGCGTGCCGAGAAGCTATATGGCTCTGATTAGTCACGATGGAGGAGATCGCCAGGCGGCTCTTGAAAAAGGACTGAAAGGTTGCTTTGAGACGGAGGCGTCATCTTATTTCGGGTTGTTAGAAGCAAAAGACATTTAAGAAAAAGAACGGATTTTTAATGAAATTTAATAGTAATTGAACTCTTAAGAGTGAATTTGTTATAATAAAAATAAATTCATTCTCAATGTTATGCAGATTAAATTTATCACCCAATGTATGACCTTGTAAATGTATATATTATTATGTAGTTTTTGTATATTATTGGAAGATTATTTCTTTTGGAATCATTGTCATCATTTCCTCTTACAGTAGATGCGTTTTGCGACTCTTACATACAATAAATCTTTATAAAAATAGGTCTCTAAATAAAGAGTACTTCACGAAGACTTGACAAACTTCACTTTCTTTTGAAATATATGAAGGATTTGTTAAAAAAAAACATATACATGTTCATGCCAAATGCAAACTGCAACACTTGGTCAGCGTTGTTGATACCCATATAGTTATATAACTCCAAAATCAAGCGTTTCAGCCCTTAAACGCTGTCTTTTTAAAGTCAAAGGCATAAAAAACGTTCCTCCGTAATCTACAGGATGATATCTTCTTGGATATTCTATTACATTTTTGCTGGTTCAGTGCTTCTCGATTCCACCACACGAAAATTAAATTAATTACTATATATTCTTTGCGACTGAATTGCACGGGTCTCTGGTCGGTAATAAAATCAAGTTTTGAGAAAAGTGTTACTGATGAGGGTGTATTGTACTGTTACGATACAATACAGTAGGTTCAGTTAGTGAATTTACAAGGAAACATATAGAACAAGTGACAAGAAGGATAAGAGGGTCTTGAAGGGAAAGATACATTATGAGCGAAATATGGAAATGGAAGGAAAGATAAGAGAATGGTGCTTGACGTGTGAGTTCTTGCACGGATACGCTACTGTATTCGTAACCCATCCGTTATATTTGGGTATATATGAACCAAAAATAAATTTATTTTGCTCTCACAGGTGTACTTGACAAGCGAGAATTTGGTACTTCATGACCTCGTTATGTATCTAAATGTCTTTACATGTACATTAAGATACTTTGTGTATTTGCCGGTAAAAGTATGCGATACAATGTTCAAATCGTTAGTTCTCCCAGCTATGAACTATGGAGCAGAAATCTTGGGAGTCGTTGGGATAGATCGATTAGAAAGCATCGAAACAGATTATTGCAAATTAATTCTAGGAGTTTCTAGGTGCGCAGCAAATGCCGGAGTCTTAAGAGAGGTCGGTAGTATAGGAATTTGGAGAGATTTTAAAATGAAACCTATTAAACTCTGGATTAAATTAGCAGATGATCAGGGTGACACACTTATACATAGGTGCTTTAGAGTGCAGTGGCAGGGAAGCAACCATCGCTACTGGGCGTACAAAATTAAACGGCTACTTGACCGCGCAGGGTTGGGAGACGTCTCTCCGGAAATGGTGGGAGATAGGGGAACCCGTGAGATAGAACGGCTGATTTCCAATAGACTTTCGGATATTAAAAGGCAAGAGATCTGGGCAGCATCGGCTGAAAAACGTTCGCTAGTAGCTCAAATCCATGCGAGTCCGTTATGGGGTTGCGAAAGTTACGTTCATACTCTCGGAAAGGACGCAAGAGGGGGATACGCTTGGTTCAGGGTTGGGGGATGGATGCAACGTAGACTAAAGGACGCAAGTGGTAATGGCATCTGTGTGCTTTGCGGTGATAGGGAAGACTGGATCCACATCCTCTTAATTTGCTGTGCAACCGAATCGTGGAGAAAAAAATGGACGGGAATGGGAAATTACTACTTCCTAAACAGGAACGTAACGCTCGCCCAAAACATTTTAGGTGATAAAAGGTCTAAATTCATGAAAGAATTAGGAACATTTTTAGGAAAGGTTCGGACCATTAAAGAAACTGAAATTAGGGAGTGGGAAAACAGCACCGGTTAGCTTGAGCGGAGCCTAGACTAGAGAGAAATAAATAAGTCAATAAGCTAACAATATGTAAGTTAATCAGTAATTTTATGTTAAGTTAGTAAACAGTTAAGAAATAAGTCATAAGTCGTAGTCAATTGGTAAGTAACAGGTCAATATAATAAATAAGATAAAACTGGCATAGTAATAAGCACATTAGGGGGGGGGAAGGTAAAAGGGGATCGAAAATATAAGGGCAGAGGCGCTGGTGCGGACGATCTTCTGTGGCGCTGTTTGATTTCAGTTGCTGAGGAGGCCAAGCACTGGAAGAAGACGGCGGGACGCCCACGCCAGAAAATAAATAGTTAAAATAAACGTCGGATAGATTAGTATGTATTCGGCTTCTGACGGCAGGTTTTTCCCCCTTCAGGGTTTTTTTCCTGAGCCGTACCTTATGGTCTCTTTTCCGCGGCTTTGATGCGATGGAGAGACCATTTGGGGTGAATACCAGAATTCGAAAGATTAGAACGCGAAAGGATGTAGGTATTGTAATGGCTTAAAGGCCTTCGGCCTAGCCACATAGGATTAAGTAAGCTAATTTGTTTGTAATAATTACCTATTAAATAAATAAATAAAAATACTTTGTGTATGTTTTAAAGTTATCTTTAAAAGTTTAATTGTTACATATTCTACGTAACCTGATTATCAAAAATAAGCCAAAACAAACCAGTATGTAAGATATGAAAATTGGAACTATGACAATAGAACTTTACATTATGATACATAAACTTGGCAAGTCTATTCCTGCTACTTGAAGAGAAAGAAGATCAGTGCATTAGATTTCATTCCCATCTAGTTAGTAGTTTGCTCAAGTGTCATTTTATATCTGATTATTTCTGTACGTAATCGAAACTGAAATCGTTCTAAAAAAATATAATTCTCTGCACAAATAGAACAATTAGCCAGAACTTGCACGACAAATAAAGAAATATAATTTGATTATATTTCAAAGTTCAAAGTAGTATTTACTTTTTCACCTCTGTCTTTGCTGTGAACTATTTTCCAAAGATGGAAAAACGTATGACTTCATTGCTTCTCATCCAGACAAAACAATTTAGTAACACTGTCGCACAAAAATTATAAATTATTTTAGACTTCAAAAAATAAAAGGAACTGGTGATAGTACATAGCAGGTTACAGGTTTTTCATTAGCAAAAAGAAAATAAATCACCGATCATTCATTCTGTTTTACAATGATCAGCCTTTTTACATATAACCGTTCGCTACATAGACTTTAATGAATTCTCAGTGGATTGTAAAAAAAATTAAGATTTTGGTGGACATGGCCAAGTCTCCTATTTGTGACAATACGGCTTTAAAAAGTATACGAAAAATAATCTGCAACACTGTGAGAATGGAAATGTCAACAATTGCTTCAGGATTTTCGGACCACATAAGGAGTAGGATAGTTGTAATTTTTTTCCCAATAGATGTTTACATGGGACTCCTTAGTAACCAACGCGGGTTTTTAGAACTATTTTAATACTTTGTTTTCAAGTTGTGTACTATGTAAATTATTTACTTTATTGAGTTGTTGCTTTGTAAATTCCGTCATAAGAGTAATTTCAGATTTAAATTAAATCGTAAGAACTATTTTCCAGAATACCAATTATTTGGTTGACAATAGTGTGACAGACACCATCGGAGGCAGGTGCAGCACTACACAGCAGGGCGATTACTTTCCTCAAAGATGTCCACTAGAACTTGTTTAACTAGTAACCTTTTGTCTCCAGTCGATGAACTACCATCGTTTGTTCTTTTAATCACTTCAGAAACCTCTTCTGTGTAGAGAACTTCTTCGAAGTTTGGAGGAGAAGTTCAAGGTTGCACGTTAAATGCCAGTCAGTCGTAGTACAGGGAACATGAGTTGCGTGTATTTCGTAATGACCCTTCTGGAACCTGTTCTATTTATAAGATACAGAAGACGTAATTACAGCAATTTCATATTTCTGTAAAGCACGTTAAACATTTAGACAATCAGACGTAAATGACCAATTTACGAAATTTACGAATTTTTTAGATAGTCTTTAGTAAAATCGTTACCTTTACAGCCTTTTCTTATGCGAAGAGTGCTAAAAGTTCAATTGTTAGCATTTTTTTTAGTATATCTTTATTAGTGAACGAATGTACATAGTTCAGTATTATGTATACTACATCATATGTATTTTTATGACTTATATTTAACTTAAATGCTAATCTTACAACTAAATGTAAATACACATGAATAGGAAACCCACAGAGCACCTATATGATTAATTGAGTTCTGAAAATATGCTGAGGAATGAATCTAATGGATATCTATTTTTTATTCTTGTTGGGAGCTGGTAGGTGGTGGCTAGGCCGTAATGGGTGGCTTGGGTTATTGTGTTTATTTTGGAGAAGAAATTGTTAGATAGGAGCGCGATATGGTCAAGTATAGGGGGTAAATTAAATTCTTTATGCAGTTGAATGTTTGAGATGAACCAGGGTGCATGAGTGGCAAGTCTGAGGAAATTATTTTGGATGATCTGTAATTTATTTATATTAGTTTTAGAAGCATTGATCCAGATAGGGCATGCATAAAGCATTAGGGGTCTAATTATTGATTTATAGATGGTGATGGTATTGTTTAATGAGAGCTATTGCGATTTAAGAGTGGCTTTAGTTGAATTAATTTTGTTTTGGCTTGCTGTGCTTTTACTGTTATGTGATTTTTCCAATTTAGTCTGGTATCAAGATTCAGCCCTAGGTATTTGACAGATTCATTGTGCGATGTCCATGGAATTGGGTTATTGTTTATTAGGAGTGGTGTTGGGGTTGAAAATGTTCTTAATGAGAATATTTTGGCGCATGATTTTGTAGGATTTAGTTTGATTTTCCATTTGACAGACCATTCATCAATTTTATTTAAATGTGTTTGAATTTGTTTACAGATTAGATAAGTGGAATGATTGGACATGAAAATTGCGGTGTCATCGGCGAATTGGGCGATGTGCGTGTGTGATGTTATGAGAATGTCGGCTGTGTATATGTTGAAAAGCGTGGGGGACAGTGGTGAGCCTTGAGGTAATCCAGCTGTAATTCTGCGGGGATTGGATGTGTGATTATTAACTGTGACTGAAAATGTTCTATCTTGGAGAAAGCTATTAATGGTATTAATTAAATAGTTAGGGGTACCTATTTCTTTAAGTTTGAATATTAATCCAGGGTACCACACTTTGTCAAAAGCTTTCGAAATGTCTAAAAAGGTAACTATTGTATGGTGTTTTTTTGGAATGCCGTGTGTATGTGCTCCGTGATTCTTAATAATTGATGAGAAGTTGAAACTTTATTAGTGAAGCCAAATTGGTGCATTGAGATTGTTTGAGTTTTATTCAGATGGGAATTTAGTCTTTTAAGGATTAGTTTTTCTAGGATTTTTGATAAAGTGGGAAGAAGGCTAATGGGTCTGTAGTTGTCAGTTCTGGATAGATTTTTGAATGGCTTGGGGATGGGTATTACATTTGAATTTTTCCAAATAACGGGGAAGTAACCAGTTCTAATTATTGAATTGTAAATATTGGTGATATATGCTATTGTGGGTTTAGGTAAGTTTTTAAGATTTTGTTACTTATTTTGTCGTGACCAGGGGCTTTTCTTATTGGCAAAATCTTAATTATATTAATGACTTCATTTGGGGATATGTAGTTTATTTTGTGTGGTACGTTATAGTTGGGGGCTGTTGCTATTTCCAGTATGTTTGAATGCAGTGGGTGAGTTGGGGTGGCATTGGGAGTAAATGATTTAGCAAAGTGATCGGCTAATGATAGCATGAGCGCTAATACTGATAAATCTGTGAATGCAACAAAGAAAATAAAATACTTCCGTCCGATCCCATCAGCTATTACTGACCTTAATATAAGATAGTGTTTTTTATCGTTGAATTAAAATAAAATTAATGGCAATAAGGCTTCTTTAAAAAAATAGTGTATGTCACACGTTGTAAAAGTTACGAATATTTTACTTTGCTCGTAGAATTGCGCCACTCGGCCTACAGGTCTTGAGTAGCAACATTTCTTACTCGCAAAATAAACTGCCGCCGACCAAGATAGCCGAGGTGATTAAGAGTGTGTACCAACTCAGCGCTTCGGTCCGAAGGATCACAGCTTCGAGTCCTGCCTTGGGCATGGTTGTTTGGCCCTTCTATCTCACAAAGTATATGTTGTCACGGAGAGACTCGTGTTCTAATGACCCTAGTTCATAGGAGCCCACCAGTGTGTTGGAGTCGTGTGCGGTCGAATATGCAGCTCGTAAAGGGTAACCGGCTGTCGGCTGGATAAAATCGCTAGAAAAAATACTATTTTTACCACTCGTATCATAAATAACTACTATGACTCGTTCAGATATTTTAAAGCAGTTGTAATACATTTGGCGGAGAAATACAATTCCCTAACTCCATGTTAGACGAAATTGCTGATAGAATAAGCATCATGCTTCAACCTACATGTACTGTTAATCAACCTTAGGAAAAGGAACAAAACATCGTTTTAATTATTGCTTACTCTACAACATTACATTATATGAAATTTTTTACGAACAAACGACTTACACATCCAAGTGTACTTTACATTGAAATCCTTGCAAAGGCAGACAATTTTTAATGTACAGATAGTATCTCACTAAGTACTGGCAATCCCTATATTTTATAAACAGTTCACGATTTCGAAAGAGAGTTTTCGCTTAACATTGTGTAATCATTGGGCAAATAGCACGCCTTAGAGAAATGGTCTTCAATATTTTTAGTTTTCGAGAAATTTAATTATCTTTGATATTTAAATAGAACTTACCAGCCGTTTCTTACCAGCAGTGGACAGATCATGAAAAGAGATATAAAATGATGTATCATATGTTACTATTTTGATAGTAATTTGAGTATAAAATTAGACTTTCTGACATGTGATTTTTAAATAAACAGCCAAGCCCTCATTTCTTGAAGCAGCTCTTATTACAGTCCCTGTTGGGGAAGGTGGCCTTCCCGGCGTCGATACTATTTCGTGGAGATAAGAGTCTGAGCGACGTGGCCGTGAAGGATAGTCATAACTACTGCAATCCACGGTCTTGACATGAAGAACTTATGAACAAACATCAATATTAACGATCAGGAAAATATATTTTTCATATTTGTTCATCTAAATTGAACTTTTCTTCAACTGAAATTCCAAAGCTACGATAATCGAAAATAACAAAACAAAAAAATAAAAATTGTAGCGAAAGGACGATAATAATAAATGTCATTTTATTATTATCGTCCTATTATTATTGTCAACTTACAAGAATCGAGCTCATTGTGTTATCGCATAATGAAGCCATTATTTTAAAACATGGAAAGGGAATGCACGTTAAATATTTTCTTTGTAATATCTCGATTAACTCATTAAATAATAGATAGGTAGATAGTTTCTCTCATTATTTACTGTTAATACACTTCCTATATAAACATGTACCAAAAGAACAAAGTAATAGAAGTTTTGAAATGCTTTTGACAGTTCTATCAGTGTAAACATTTACCGAACTTCAACAAAAACGAAAATCTGCAGTCGCGACTGCTAATACTGATTGGAGAATTCGTCACTTCATAGCTCCACGTGCTGCCACAAATTTGAAAGTCTACGACAGAAGACAGAAGTGTACTTTTTTTTCCATTAATGAACAGCAATAGTCGTATGGTTGCGACGTGAAAGAGTGATCATCTTAATTAAAAATGAAATTTACCGTCGACGGTGGTTGGATTGTCTCATCTTATTTACGCTACACATTTTTATTTCGTTATTTAGAACGATCGATTTTTGGAATTTCAGTAGGAGACAAGTTAAAACCAGATGAATCAATGGAAAAATCTCTCATTCTGATGGGTAGAATTGGTATTTCTTAGAGTGATCTCAGTGTCCAGACCATGGATGGCTGTAGTGATGCCTCTTATCCCTCACTGCCACACTTCTCAGTCTTCCCTCTCCATGCAACAGTCTTGACGCCGCGAAGGCGAAGAGTTGCAAGGGCTGCTACATGAAATATTGTCCGTTTCATTCAAAAAATCATCAGAAAGTCTAAATTTATACTCAGATTACTATCAAAATATCAACATATAATACATCATTTTATCCATTGCTGATAAGAAAAATATATAGTAGTTCCATTAAAAAAAATTACATTTCACGAATACTAAAAATATTATAGACCATTTCTCTAAGGCATGTTTCCCACAGTTAAGTCCATGATTCCCCACTGTTAAGCGAAAGCTTCCTTTCGATATCGCGAACCGTTTAGAAGCTATGGGGGCCGTAGTTAGTGAGACACCCTTATTAGTGAGACAATTTCTCTATGGCATGTTACTTTTCCCATGATTTTGCATTGTTCAGCGAAAACTGCATTTCGATATCCTAAACCGTTTAGAAGTTATGGAGGTGGTCCATATTTGGTAGGACTCAAGTATATTAATAGTTCCATTACTAATGTTAAAAATAATGTATAGTTATTTTTTAGATTACGAATTTATTATCATTTACTATAATCATCATTAATTTTAATTTGTTTTTTTTTTTAGTTTTCAGGCTAGAATTTTAAAATTTTATTAGCTAAAATTTTGAAATAGATATGCAAAATAATTTTCCTGCAACAATAATAGAGCACCAAGGTGCCTCAAAATTGGGTGAAAAGTTGAAAAGTCAAGGAATGTACTTTTGTTTGCAATATCGGCAGTTACCTTGTTGAGAAAAATTCGTAATATAAAAAATAGCAAGGAGCTAAGAGAACAACTGTAACTAGGAGAACAAACGAAAAATAATTGGAAAGAATAATAGGATATAGTCGTCTTTATAGAATATATTCTGCCCTAAAGAGGCACTCCCAATCTTTTGTAAATGTCACGAAACGTTTTGAAACACGACTTTTCTTCCCGTGGAGATCATTAAATTACTTGTATATGATCAAGCGATATTATGCGCTGATTTCACGCTAACTCTCAGCGAAACATTCAATAGTTGGAAGAGAAAGCATGCAATATGTAAAATTATCGCGGCCTTCTTCTAATGCAATATATCTGGCGGAATATTGAAAACTACGTGAGATGGATGTGCAACTACAGGGCTTGCTTTTACCAAACAATTATGAAATGAATATTTCTTGGATGGTACTACAGGAGATGTGGTTTACCGCAGCCTTCCTCGCAGCAACACCCGGAAAACGCGAAAGGGAAAACAACTCAGACCTTGCCCGAATTTCAAACCCACAACTTCAGGTTTCAAGCTGTGAGGCAGCTCTCACTCCATCTGAATGAGCATATTACGACCCAACCACGAAAACTATAACATCCATAATTGAAAGTATGAAATAATTGAATTAATCTTTGTCAATTTAAATTGAGCCCACTTTCGCCGATTTTGCCAACTCATCAACCTAGAAATAATACATGATGGCGGCAAAGTCATCGAAAATCCGCTCTGTGAATAAATCTAAGTTGAAAAAAATTGTCATCAATTATTGCATCCTTTAATAATGTCAACAATACCTCAGCAGCATTCCCACAACCCGTATTTGAAAGCTTGGAAAGAGGAGAGGCAGGATTCAGATGGGTCAAGATGAGCGCTCGCGTCGCCACCTTACCCTGTCCTGCGTGTGTTCTGGGCCGCTGGGAAGGGTTGAAGGCCGCACTGCGGGAAACGACCCTGGCCCGCTTCCGAAATCGCCATTCACGCCGGCGATGCGGCGATCCCCTGCCGCGCGACGCGGCGGGGACATATCGACAGCGGCCCCCCTCCCCTCGGCTCTGCCCTATCCCGCCCCGCCGCACCGCGCTGCAGCCAGGTCCCCTCCGACGCCACTGCGCTGGCGAGGTCGTTGTCTGGGTCAGCGCCACTGTCGACCTGGGCACGCTAGGCAGTTTTTGCACGGCATAACGTTCGACTGCAGTCTCGATCTTCTGCGCATCGATAGTGTTGTCGATTGTTCGCTGTGCAAAATCTCCCTTCCGATTCCTCACGGGGCGAAGTGGAATGTCTCGAAAGTGGATGACAGTCGTGAGTGACAGTCATTACTGAGAAGGAATATAATATTGGCAACAAAGGAGGGTGTGGTTCCCTTTTCCTGACAAGTCCTCACATTAGAGGTTTGCTGCTGCCTTTCACTGTATAAAGGATGTTTGAGTTAATCGTGAGCAAGATAAAAGAAAAAGCAATGATGATGAGTTTGTGGATCTGATGGGGCATCCAGTGGAATGAGAAGCCGACCACAACATAACTACATGAGAAAACGTTTAGGAGACCTACAGACCTCAGTTCCACTTACTAGAATAATACACCCGACAGTTATTTTTAATTCTTACTGTTTACCGCACATTCCGTTTTATCTGCCCATGCTTTCTTTTTTATACCATTGGTGATTCTTTCAACACGTAACCTTCCCTTTCGCCGTCTTCTTCGTAAAACAGACGTTAAAGATTTTTTTTAGATATTATTCTGACCTTTTAGTGAACTAAAAAGAATATTCATATGAAGAATCTTTCGAATAGAAAGACATTTTTCATCCCTGCATGGCAGGTATAACTTACGCATACTTTATTACTATTGTTATTATAAGTTACTATTATTACTATAAGTTAACTTACATTAACTTATTCGCATACTGAAGATCTCCGATTTGCAAAGTTCCGTAAATTGTTGGGTGGTTTTAGGTAAACGGGTATGAAATGTTCGCAGAGAAGATGTGAGTTCGTAGAAATGATAAGGAAAGTGAATGCAATGCAGACGACACACGTCAAGGTAGATTGAATATGCAAAAGACTTGGCATGAATGACTGTGAAATATGCTGAAGTTTCGTAATTGTGACATTCAACATGCTTAAAAGATAAAAATAAAACTTCGCAAGAAACGGATAAAGTGACTGAGAACGTAGTCTATTCCTGGCGACAAATACGTAAAAATAGTTGGTAATGTTGGGCGACCTTTCTCTGACGAATACCAAAAAAAAAACACTTACAGCCCACGTCGGGGGTGTGACGATGAACGCGTTTACTCATCCCGAACATTAGACAATAAAAAATGAAAATATATCATTACCAAAGTGAGTTAATGAGAACCTTTCCAAATGTATGTTGAATGAAAAGAGATGTAAGAATCATTTAGCATCTTTTAACTAGATATAATATCTCAGAATGTTGAAATAAAACTAGAAAAAGCGTGACAAACGACTAGAATACGAAAGCAAATATACAACTCAGAACATCATTTAGTAAGAAATGGCATGGCATAGACAAGGGAAGTCTTGAGAAGAGCGTGGGCTGGGAACAGAACGGTAGCAGCTACGGAGGAGAGGAAGATATACGATTGCTTGATTGAATAGTGATTCTGGGCGCGTCATCTGCTAAGATAATTAGTCCCATAAGTGTAGTACTCCGGCCATCTGTCAGTGATCTTCCTTCGCTGGATGGTGAGATCCGGCGCCGCCCTTGCGTCGGTTAAAGGGATCCCCTCAAGCAAAGGGAACCTCACTTGTACGGCACCGACTGAGTCGGAACAAACTCTAGACTCCCGATCCGTCTCCCGGCTTGTCTGGTAGTGTACTCGTAGTGCGTGTAACTGTAAGCCTAAGTAAGGGGTGAGAATGGGACAAGGAAGAGAAAGGAAAGATCGCGCGTGGTCCGTGGCCTGTTTGTTAGGGTACTGCTCCGGCATTCACCTGGTTTAGATCGAAGAAACCAGAGAAAACCACCGATCAGAGCAGCTGACCGCTAGTATTCTCCTTCAAACAGCGACTGAATTCGACCCAGCTATCTAGCCAGTGACCAATATCCTTCCACCGTTTGGACTCGAGGGGATCTACGACGTCCCGGTCAGAGGCATTGCAATGACAAACGTTGATGCCCTGAACCACCTCCCCCGGCGGGAAGAGCTAGCAGGAAGGCGAGGGGGAGCGGAGCGGGGAGGATGGGGATGAGGACGGGGAGAGAGGGGAGGATGAGAATGGTGCGGCGAATGCGCCGCGGGGCGCCGGCCATGAAGCGCGCGCCCCTGAAAGGTCGGCGAGGACGCCCCGTCGCTTTGCGTCGCGACGCGGCGCCGATGAACCTCATCGCCCCGTCCTCCTCGCCCACCCACACAGGAAACAGCTGTGACGCGACGGCACTTGCGCACTACGCCCCAAACACTACGAGAGCAGCCTTAGGCTTACGATTTGCCAGTGGACAATAGGGCCATGCACAATAGGAACGCGACATCGATGGCCAATTATTTAAACATGGATGTGTTGTACGCGATGCTTTCACTTTTTCAATGTTTCGCTGGTGGATGAAAAGTTCCCACAACCACAATTATGTAAAAGGAAAAATTCGAAATAATAACCTACGGCACCACTCTGTTTTCTATAGGAACCAAAAAGGAACGTTATTTGTACTACCTTCATTGAGTACACTATCTCTTGTCCGAGGTGACTCCGACACGGGTTTCCCTTCGTGTTCCGCACACTGACGTTGTTTTCAGTTAAATTTCAACTATAAATTAATATACATGGCCACTGCCAAATTAAAACTTGTTGTGCACGAATTAAAAGTGGAAGCTAACTAAACCAGCTTTAAAACATCGATGGTTTTTCTCAATGTTTTAATTTTGAACATCTATGTTTGGCAGCATCGATATTTTGTTATCGATGTCGCATCAGTGATGCAAAATACGTCTTCAGATCTGAAAATACTCGGTTTACAGAGGGAAGAGCTCCACCGCCCGGCCAACGCACTACGGCTGAGTTTAGCTCAGAGACAATTGTTGCTGACGGTACAGTGACACTGATCGGCAGGTCCTTGTGTTTGGGTCTCAGGATTTTAGATACTAGCTAACCGCTAGAGTGAATTCAGCCGCTGTCTGGAGGAAATTCTAGCAGCAGGCTGCTTTCATCGGTTGTTTTCTGTGGTTTCTCCGATAATTGCCAGGCCAATGCCGGAACAGTACCCTAACAAACGGGCCAGAGACCGTGCAAGATCTTTCATTCCTCTTCTTTGTCCTATCCTATCCCCTGGGAAAGATACTTGAAGGAGGGAATCCCCCGCAAGTCGACTTGTAGGATTTTTTGTCGGTACCATCTACATCATCGGCAATCACTACCAATTCCCTAGATTAAACACACACTTCAGCAAAGGGACTAATGATCGTAGCAGTTGACTATCAATCGGACCAATCTTACCTGCTTGTCTCAAACTGTTCTCTCGGACATACAAAGGAAACTTGTCTTATACTCACATTACTGATTCCGGTATAAAATACGCCAGAATCTAATCATAAACCTTTTTCTGGAGGTTTCGTTATCAGTTTTTTCAGTATAATTCCTTTCAGCTTGTTTTCAGGATTCTCAACTCAACAAAGACTATGTCCTTTTTCTGCGGTTATGTTTAAAGTGTTTTCAGAAGAATCCCATTCACTTTGTTTTCAGGAGCACATGGTGAACCTCTTCGACTGGCAGCAGTGGTGATGCTGTTGCTATGACCGAGCGCGCGGTCCGCGGGCGAGGGGAAGGCAACGGGAGTGAGAGGAGGAAATGGCCCTGGCGAGGCGCCGGGCATTTTCTAGGTACTCACGTTCCGCACTCAGCTCGGTGGGCAGGCGTATCAGGAAAACAGACTGCGCGATGTTCTTCAACAACCAGTCATCAATCATTGTTTATCAACTGTCATTAGTTGTCATTTTTTTCTCACTAATGAAAAGTTTAATACATGGAATTCAAGGTGAACAATATTGGAAAAAAGTGATTTAATGTCGTACTGATTTTTGACGCATAGAGTTTAGTTCCATGGACTGTAATTCAGTATAACATTTTACATCGAACACACAAAATAAGAAAAAACATACTCAATGTATTTGTTGATTCTTCAATGTAATTTTTACTTACGTAATCAATTACACGCAATAGTTTATAGAGCATTACGTACTATTTACATTAAATTGGTTGGAAAAATTGGATTTCACCTACTTCTTGTTACTTCCCGTTTTTAAGTAGATGGTTTGTTTACGAGAATATTACAATTGAATTATACAATTATTATTGAATACAAGTATATCAATCATCACTAGTTCCCCACAAGTGTCATATGTGAAATAATATCATAACGCGAATATTTTGCAGACAAAGTAATATTGCAAGATATCATAAATACACCAGGCAAATTTATCACTTCTCTGCTTTATAGAGAATATATGTCACTCAGATCAGCGTCATAAATTAAGAGAATGGAGCCACTGATCAATGCGTCTCTTACTCACATAAATACTTGTGCCAACTATTAATATTCGTGATAAGCCGAGAGGAGTTACAATGTGCAAATTGCACATGCATAGTGTGTCGTTCGTCTCCGACATTGCAATTCATCCTTGACCTTCGGAAGTGTTGGATAGTTTACAAATCACGCAGCTCTTTGTCACGTCGCGTGGAGAAAATTGTTTAATTTACGGCGTGGTTTGGAGGCAAATGTTGGAAGTCACCTCTGGGGAATTCTCGCAAGAGTAAGAAACGAGAAGTGCTTACTCTTTGGGTATACAAACCATTCTGAAACAAAGGGGAGATGAAACTGTCAGTAACACATTCACCAAAGTAGTATGAAACATAAAAGTGTAAAAATAAATTCCGTGGTGGTAGCCGATATCTTGTGGTAATCCATGGTATTGTACAGGAAATAATCTCCACAAAAGTTCCACTATATCCACTTTTCCACTATATCCACTGTAAACCCCCCCGTTTTGTGTTCTACTTATGTTTGCTTCATTTCTCCATTTTGCTAGAGATCCACTGAGGATGAGAAAAATGTTTCCCGAAAGTTAACTCTGGATAATTGTTAATAAAAATATTTAAACTTTTGTGGAGATTATTTCCTGTACAATAACATAAAAGTGTGCCAAGAGGTTAATATATATGGCAGTAAAACAATAATAATAATAATAATAATAATAATAATAATAATAATAATAATAATAATAATTAAAACATCAAGACAATTGCAACAAGTGTTATTTTTTTGACATCATTAACACAAATATAAAGCTTGGATCTCTTGTGGAAAGTTGAGCAACAAGTGACAAAAGCGCTGTCAGGGCATTACAGTACTCTCATGTATAGAAATGAACAATTATGTTTAAAACTAAATGTGATTTTTTCCAAGGGAGTATATCCAGCCGATTACCCTTTATGTCCCGATGGGACGTCTATTCGACCATACACTAGACCCCAACACCCTTGCGGGCTCCTCAAACCTGGAGTCAGCAGACCACGAGGCCCTCCGCGACCATACATACACGAGGGACAGGGACAAACAACGATGTCCTAGGCGGGACTCGGCCCCCGACCCTTCGAGCCGAAGTGGTCAGTGAGTACACACTTTTAGCCTCCTCGGCCATTCAGGTTAGACCAAATGTGCTGATTGTTTTAAAAAACAATGATTATATATCATCGGTGCAAAGGACATCTCATAAATTGTCATTTTGCAGAACGGTTTTACCCTGAGCGGTGAAGTTAGTTCCACGGTCAAAGACAGAATTTAATGGATGATTAATAAACATAAAATTTATAAAAAAAATTACTGGCAAAAATAGACTTTTGTAAATATAATATTTCCCTTAACTGAAACATATTTTCATTGGCGTCACCTTTCTTGTACACCGACAACATATCTTAAGTTATCAGGGGCGTAGCGTCCATGAATATGCAGGAAGCGCCGCTCCCCATTAGTTTTGAAACCACTATATTTATAATCGGAAATTGTAAAGATGTTTTATTTTTGTTGCACTTTCATCGTAAGTTGGTATGTTTCTTAATACAAAAAAATATATGAAGGTAAGATTCCAATGCGGAAACACTATTAGCTTAATCGTGCAGAGCGTACCGCAACATAAGAGATTAAACCAACCTTAATAGTTTAGTTCACGGACGTCTGCGGGAGCTCTTCCCTAATTATAAAATGTTTCTCTTCCCTAGTACTCTCGAGCCCCGCTCGAGACGTGGAATTTGAATTACAGGCAAGGACGCGAAGTACTTTCAATATGTATTATATAATATAGTTTCAATGTGTATATAATATTGCTCTGAATGTCTTTTGTTGTGCATTCACCACCTAAGTTATTTTGTTAAGCGTAGTGTAGTTTGTGAAGATATTATTTTGAGTGTGGTGTGAAAAAATTGATGAAGTGATGTTTTATCATTGAAAACTAATGCAGAGGACAAAACTAATGTGAAGTGAATCTCCATATCTGTGTGTGATTTTCTCGCATCCAACATGGATGACAAGACTTTGGCGAGCACGAACGGTGAAATGTGCGACTCGTGAGGATGTGGGAGCAGAAGGAAGTCCAGTGAGACGATCTACAATAGTTGAAGAAAACGTCTCCAACGCAACAGAAAAAGAGGGCTCTCAGAGGTGACTTCGTATCGTTTTGTGCCACTTAAAAGTCCGCAAAGGTTAAAATTTGATTCAAGTCAATTTTCACATACTTATCAATAAAAAACATATTCATTATGATTATCTTCGGATACATAGATCATGCTACTTACGCAATCCACAGCTTACCATGACAGCTTCCTTTGGGACGAAAGTCACCCTACGTCTCTGTCAGTTACGCTTCATCTCTTAGGGGAAATCTGACACAAGAACAAAGATGGATAAAATTGCAATGAAAACGTGACGGAAAATATTAGCCAACACAAGAAGGTAACGTGAAAGGAATTATCGTAAACGAAAACTACACAAACTGCAACTAATTTTGGAATTATTGCATGCATAAAGATAAAAGTGGAATAAAGATACATCTAGCATATCAGAAGAAAGATCAGTGAAAAAAGCCAGACATCAGATTTACTGATTGATTTTTTTTGAAATTGTCTCCTGCCAAGTTGACAATCAATGATTGATTGAGTATTTTATATTTCCGGGGGCGTCAGCTCCAATGGATATATTCCCATATATGTAGTGTATTTTGATCATGGGAGGTGGCGATGTTTTCTCCCACTGAATGGCGACATCCGACGTCGAACTACACTTCGTATTGCAGGTTTTTCCCATCCAAATGTCTCCCAACAGCGTGGCATCGCCCTAGCTGGAACAAGCTCCATGCTCCCGACTGGTCTCCAAACATATGCAGTGGTGTAGTGCATATAAGTAAGAATTATGTGTAAGTTGTGAGGATAGCGCAAGGAAGAGGACGGAATGATCGCACGCGGTCCATAGCCCGTTTGTTAGGGAACTTCTTCGGCATTTGCCTCGTATTGATCGGAGAAACCACGAAAAACTAAAGATCAGAGCAGCAGGCTGCTACAATTCTCCTTCAGACACCAGAGACATCAGTATGAGTCCTGAAATACTACCTTTAAAAAGATAGTGACACTCTCGAGTAATATCTTGCAGTAACTTTTAGAAGCCTGACAAGCAAGAACAAAGATATTCAATTAGGTCACACTGAACCTACATGGAGTTATTTTACTTTGATATCAATAAGATCTTACATGACATATTGAATAAATTATAGTCTGAAATACTCTACAATCATATTATACAGAAAATAAGTTACAATATCTTTTTGCTCTTCAATATAAACATATGAAGACAAAACTAAAAGTTAATATTGCCGAAACCAAATTTATTCTCATTCTTCCAAGGCGTTTTTCGGTTAAAAGTTGTTTGTCATCCAGAATTAATATGATCTTTTACATTAAAGCAGGAATTTCTACATGTTGCTGACGTTTGGCAACAATGGGTGAGAGTCTACTACGTTAAGATGATATCTATGTCGATTATATCTACAAATCTATAATTGTAAAACCGATTTTCCAACTTCTAAACACTGCTGTTTATCCACTAAAGAACGACTTTTAGATCCCACACAAATACTATTTCGGCCCCTGGAAAACATCAATTGAGGTCAACGGCGGATCCCAGGAAAGTTAATATAATTCAGGTATTTTTAATTTAAGAACAAATGACATAATTATTTAGAAACATATTAAAACCCTTTTTTTAGTTTATGTAAAAATATTTTCCGTTTTAGAGGTGCGTCAACAGCATAATATTTTAAATAATAACCCCTTAACGAAAGAAAGATTTTGGAAAAAACTACGATGGAGTCCGTCGTTTAGAAATGTGTATACTATAAAAAAATACCAAAGTGGTTCTTATATTATAAGTTAGATTTAAGTTAGTATTAAGTAGTATATTTAAGATACCTTCCCTCCCAAAGCTACAAAAGCTAAGTGTGCTGTAGCAAAATATTATGTAAAGCCTCGAAAATTAATAAATCCCCACCTCTCTAGGGCTACTGGACGGGGGAAACTAAAACACGCATAAAATAAAATCAAGAGCCAACATAATCATAAAAATAACGTCGTCAACACACCCTCCCTCTATTGGCATGCAGTGTTTAATTGTAGATGCGCTTCAGCTTTCCTCAACAAGTGCAAATGCCATGAAGCATACGTTTCAGAGAAGGTGTCGTCGGTGACGCAAACAACACGTCTGCGGTCTCGAAAATGTGGAATCGGTCGCCGCGATCGCAGACTAATAGCGTCATCTCGACACCACCAGCGTGAGTAATGCCGTTGCAGCCCGCACGTCCTCCTCGCCTGCCGCACCCCTCCGCCAGTCCTCGTCCTCCTCCCCCTCTTCCGCGTACTTCCGTCGTCCGAAGAACTCGTTTGTCGCCTCCGTGTGCAATGCACAGCGCCACGCGAGACGAGGGTAAACAGGTTAAGAAATTCTTCTAAATTAAACTCCACAAAATTCCCAGCCGTTCACTCGACAAACAGTAAATATTCATCGATGGATGCACACCAGCAGCCTGGAGTAACGGTATTTGAATAAAATGTGAAATTAGAAAAATAAACTTTTATTACTTTATAACATCATTCTAACTAAAACAAATTTACTAAAATTTATTACGTAAACAATAAAAAGAGAACATGAATTAATGTCTACAAGATTTAGCATTATTTTCGTTGAGCAAGCTTCATTTCGTGTCATAACATATTACTTTCCCCCATACGTCTCACAGATTTAACTGTTTTTAACGATAAATAAACAAAATAAATGAAACGTAAAATATAATAAATGTGATTAAGTTTAACATTGATTTCAGTTTCGATTAATTTGAATCACGTTACACATTGTAAAAGTAGCTTGCACTACGACTTAGCTAAATTTTCCTGATTAACATTGATTTATGCGGGGGCATTTACTATGGGGAAGCTACTTCTAGAGGCGCCTTTGTATTTTAACTAGAGGAATGTACGCTTTGTAATATTATATTACAGCCTTCTGTGTTGCAGAGATATTGGCAAAACTTTAGGTTTTTAAAACGACCTCCTACATATTTCTTTAGTCCTCATTAACGAGCGTGAAGCACGTTATACATGTTATGGCACGTCACCCACAGTTTTTAACTGTTTTTGGCGTAAATAAATAAATAAAAGGCAACGAGTTTGTAAATATGCAATTTCCCTATCTTACATATCATTTTTGAGATTTGTAGATTTTACGTTGCATGTCTCTATTATTTTAATACCATTACGAGTCTGTAGCATAATATCATTCAGTTTGGTTGTGTCACTCGCACACAACAGTTTTATTGAAAACCGCAGCTCAATATCTGCAACAGATATTTAAAGGGATCATCTTGGGTGTGCATCTCTGTATAAAATGATTGAATATTCAAGTAACATTTACGCTCTAATTTGTTTTGTCCTGTACATGCCATTACAGAAACACTTATCACAAAAGGATTTTAACGCGACGTAATTGATCCTTAGCCATCCTCCTCCAAGAATCACGTTGTACATTCGCAGAGGACCCCAACGATGAATCGAAGAAGAATCGTCGACGATTCCACGCGAGAGCCTCGCGGCGTCTGCGCGCCACAAAGGAGCCGAGGCCTATCGCCGCCACCGCCCTGTCGATGCGCGGCGGCGCGGCGCCAATCGCTGACGAGCGCTGTTCCGCTCGGGGCGCACCTAGTGCACGCGCGGCAAAAACAACCGGAAGCGCCCGCAGAGACGGCGCGACGGCCCAGGGGGATCGCCACGGGTGACCACGTGCGAAGTTTTCTTTCAAAGGCCCATGTATCGAATGTAGGGTTTCGTTAATTGCAATACATCGATAAAAATCTGCTTTTCTAATTAAGAATTTTGCAACATATTCATAAAATGTGCCTTTTTAATTGAGAGAGTGAGTGAGAGAGAGAGAGTGAGCGAGAGTGAGCGAGAGCGAGAGAGCGAACGAGTGAGAGAGAGAGAGAGTGAGAGAGAGAATGAGAGAGAGAGAGTGAGAGAGAGTGAGCGAGAGAGTGAGCGAGAGAGAGTGAGCGAGAGAGAGTGAGCGAGAGAGAGTGAGCGAGAAAGAGTGAGCGGGAGAGAGAGCGAACGAGTAAGAGAGGGATAGAGAGAGTTTGCAAAGAGTTTTTAACATTTTGATAAAAAAAATAATTTTTTTATTCAAGAGTTTTTAATGAGGTTTGTTCGGGGTACAGAATCCTATCTTATTCAAGCGAACACTCATCATTACAGAGAATCCGTTGGTTGGTCTTGGAAACCTGTTTAAGGCTGTGTTTGGATATTGCCTTTTAATTAGCGCGGCTAATGCGTTGCACTATTTTTTATTTTTTTATTTTTGGAGTTTATAAAGAGGATTATGAATTAAATTACTGCGGTACCACCGGAAGATTATGTCAGGCAAAGAAAAAATCATTCAATCAAGGGGAATGTTTGCAACAGTTTTTGCTCCATGAACATTTAAAAAAATATAGATGACGAATATCCTCCTTCCCAAGCTGGTGAAAAATAAAAACAACAAAATCTGGGATTCCCATAATCGTTTCGAGGAAATTATAAATAACCCGTTGGCATAAACATACAGCCGGAGTAGGCCTAATAAGGTAAGTTCCAAATTGCAGGGGAATAACGAACGGATGTATCGGAAGCATCAAAACCCCGGACGCAAATCAGATTGCAGAAACGGACCGCCGGCGACGCCGCGCCGAATGCAGCGGGCATCGCTAATCGACTTCTCGGAACTGGCCCCAGCTTTGTGGTCATCGACTTGACCAACGCCACCGCTACGACCAGCATCACCGCAGCAACTACAGCCGCCACCACCATCGCTACCGCCACAGACGTGACCGCCTCCACCACTGCCCCCGCCAGCCCCGTCACCTCTACTGCCACCGCCGCCACCGCCACCGCCGCCGCCGCCGCCGCCGCCGCCGCCGCCGCCGCCGCCGCCGCCGCCGCCGCCGCCGCCGCCGCCGCCACCGCCTCCACTGCCCACGCGGCCACCACCGTATCTGTCGCCGCAATCGCTTCTACCTCCACCATTGCCGCTCCCTCCACCACCGTCGCATCCGCGCGCAGATCGCGTCCGTCGAACGGGTCGGGTCGGGTCGGCCGGCGCGCGCCGAGGACTTCCCCAGATGCCTTCGCGTGTGGCTGGGCCTGTCGCAGGACGTGCGTCGCGGCGCCGCCTCCTTCGATGCTGAATTCCCAGGCTCGCCACCACCTCACTCTCAGCCAATATTGTTCACGGCGATTCTTAGTAACTTGACACCACGGGAATGCACAATTACGGTCTCTTTATGTTACAGTCGATTAAGGATATTTTCAGGTTGCTTGAAAGGTGATTCTTTTTTGTTCCGAGAAATTGTTAGTGACTCTCTTGTAGTGAGAAGTTCGTTACGTTATAATACAGAATTTTATGTAACTGACTCTTGTTGCTCACATTGGACATCCTAGGGTGCAGGAGCTTTTTTTATTCCAAAGGCGCTTAATTTTAGCTGAACTCAACGTCTAATAATGATTAGAAGAGACTTTCTGTATGGATTGTCGATTAATTAAATGAATCGATTCGCGAGAAAACTGTTAAATTATTTTTGCCATAAATTTTGTATCATGTACGAGTATATATTTGTGGCGATAAGGAAAAAGAGAATAACTGCAATTTTCATAATTTCGAGAAAAATGCATTTAAAGTCATAAATTCTATTTTTGCAGATTTAAGTAAGTTGACCGTAGGTTTTTTCTCAACACTTTCGTATAAACAAAACATAGTTTCAGGACTTCAAATAAACATTTTATAATAATAATAAATGTAATTAAATGTTAATTTTTCACTTATTCCCTTTTTCCTAAATATTTGCAGTTATTCTTTTTTCCATAAATGTTTATTTATCATTCTTTTCCTTTATTTTTATCGTTATTTTAATTTTATGGAGTGAATACACACACACACACACACACACACACACACACACACATATATATATATATATATATATATATATATATATATACTATATAATCTTTAATAAAATCATACTATTTTTGTAGTATTTGACTTACGAAATAAGAATTATTAAATTAAATTGTAGTTAAACTTTTCAGTTAAAATGATTTTAAAACATTTTTCCTTTTTTGAAATAAATTATTTATACACAATTCGTAATTTAATAATAATGTAATATGAAAATAAATAATAACAATAATATATAATTAAATAAATTAATATATTATTATAATTAACATATTACGTTACGTTAAGGGCCGTGGAGCGCCCATCCTGTCAGAATATTTGCTCCATTAAAGCACGAAAAATACTGCTCCAATTTGAAAAATAAACAGAGTACTCCGATTTATTTTTGAAATCGGAGCAGTTTATTTCGAGATTTAATGGTTCCTCATGCAAAGGTTGCGCTATAGCAAAGATGTAGGCATTGTTTATTTTAAAAAAAGTTTGTCAGAGGATGAGTCTTTTTCTGAATTAAATCTGAGAAGACGAGGTGTACCGAGAATTAACGAAGATTATTTTAAACCCTACTACAACGGGCCACTGACAATTTCGAAAGAAAAAAAGAAGATCTGATGAGTATTTTACACCTTTTAAGACCATCCGTTGGAGACTTTTATACAAATTTATTGTCCGACATCGAAGCAAGTAACTATAATTACGATCCCGATCTAGACATCGTAGATGCAAATTTAGTTGACGCTGAAATGAATTCTTCTAGCAGCATAGAAAATGTAACTGCACACATTTCGCGAAGAAAGCGTAAGCATTTTCTAAACAAGGCAGACACTCAAAATTCGAGCATTCAAGCAGAAGCTGTTGAACAAGCTGACATTGAAAGGCACAAAAACGTGCGCAGATCTGAAAGATTGTCAAAAAAACAGACGCAAAATTACAACGAAGATGCATTTAAGTAAATATTAATGATTGAATGTATTATTTTAAAATTTGTAATATTTGTTATTTATTATAAAATGATTTAATTTATTGCTTAATTTCGGTTTAAATTAACTAAAAAATGATTAAAAGTGTTATAATATTTAGAATAATTAATAAAATTAAACAGAATTAATGTTCATTACTTTTAGTATTGATTTTAATGCAGTTATTCCCTTTTTCCTCAAAGTTTTGCAGTTATTCCCTTTTTCCTTATTTTAACCATTTATTTGATAATTTAACATTGCTCGTATATTCAAATGTTACAGATTACTATATTTATTATCTTGTCTGATGAAAGTACAAGTTTCAAAGATACCAAATTTAGTATTATCTCGATTTTGACAAAAATTGCAGTTATTCCCTTTTTCCTTATCACCACAGATATAGTACTATAACCTCGACTTAACGCAACCAGAAGATCGAAGAAACCCTCTAAACGGTGGGCGTCCCTTAAGGATTCAATCGTCCGCCGGTTATTAACAACAATAGAAACAAATGATTTGTAAGCTTATGATGGCATATGTGTAGTCTTAATCTTGTAAAAAGGATTTTTGTTTATATGAGTTTTATCTTGTAAGAAAATCTCTTATGAATTGATTGAATGACAAACTTCCTATAACACTAACAACCGACTCGAATACCATCTCAGTATACAAATTTCAACCGCGACTGTTACTTGCTGTTTACCGGCCTAATAACTTTTATAACCACAGCTTAAGCATTCAAAAAAAAGGATATTTTAGGAGGCTTTCCAGTGTGAATGCAGAAACGCGAATATAAACGTCTTGCCTTCCACGTGACTTCAAAGAAGAGAACACTTTATTGCCTTGCCTACCCGCGTTTCTCCTTTTCCTCCTCGGTGCCTACGAGCGATTCCCTGACAAGGGACTCCGCGCCTGCGACAATGAGGCGCGTGGGGCTGCCAGGTGCGTTTACGTAAGGCGCGCGGCTGCGAGGTGCTTGTTCGTCGCCCGTGGCCGGGAACTTCCCGTGCCGCAACAGGCCACTCAGCGGTCACCGGCGCCTGCTCCCAAGCTCTCTTGGAGGGTGTCAGTTACTACGTCGCGTAGGTCAACCGGGTTGGGTATATGCGTGGGTTGCTCCTGGTACTTCCTCGTATAGTACGTACAGAGAAGTAATATACAAAACATTGGGAGTTATGTAATGCTGCGGAAAATCGTTTTCGAGATTCTGGGGTCTCCTTTTTCCAAAAAAGGCCTGTCTCTCTCTGTACGTCTGTCCGCCATGTGTGAACATAGCTGGTGCCTAAACTATTCGTAGAAATTTTGCTAAAATGAATATTCCCCGACCTCCCTGCACTGGCACAAAGCCCTATGAGTTTGAAACGAATTATTTGAATTTTAGAAGTGCTTTACACGAAGTTCTGGGGATATTTTCAAAATTTTCTAAAAAAACTCTATATTGTTTCTTCAAATTTCTTCTAAGAGTAGAGTGAAATGACACAAAAGATCCTATTGCACAGTTACAACTGAATTGTCAAAAACTGCAAAAGTTGGAAATTCTTTAGACCCGCCTGGTACAACTCATTATTGAAAATGGAGATTTCTTTTTGAAATAAAATTTATTCTCCAGAATTAGTTCTTTAATCAGTGTCATGTACAATGTGTGAAACATAATAGTACTTTTTGCGTACTTTTGAGTGAAATGTATATTAAAAAACAATAAGAGGAAGATTTTCTCAAAAACTACTGAAACATTTTCTTTCAACTTAGGATAATCCTACATGCACTGAATAACATGCTGTTTATCGTCATGGGTTGAAATGGATACCAGAATTATAATGAAGGATGGAATTGTGAGGGTTCTTGAGATTTTAAAAGGCGATAAGTTTATGATGATTGCTAGGAATCATTCCGTTGAACTGCATTGAACCCAACCACTGCCCAGATGAAGATGGCTTTTCTGGCTAATCTTTCCCGTGGTTCCCTTTAAGAAATTCCAGGCGAATACCGGAGCATTTTACACATCTGACCGCAGGCTGCACGTGATCATTACTTCTCCACACTGCCCTTCGTCTCATCCTTAGTGCGGGGTGATGGGTTATTTTGAGAGCCATTGCTTCCTAATAAATATTTGAGCATTCGCGAATGCGAAAATCTAGAAGGAGGAACTAGCGGAAACTGACTGCAGCTCTCCAATTAGCACGCAAATCTAAAGCACACATGTAATACATCAGGACTAGGCCTGAACCGAACTCTATGATACCTATTAATTCGCTTCCCATGTACTTTACTCTAACGTACTTAAGAAACAAGAGAATTAGAAGATTTTGCAATCGCTTTTACATTTTTTTTCGATTTCTATTTTTGATTTCTCATTAGCCCATATGTCCTTTTTTTATTTAAGGTCGCATCAACTTCTGGGCCATTGGCGACCACTATTGCGTGTAACGGAATGGTAACTGTGAGGGTGACACGATATGATGATCATGATAGGGGGTGAAAGGACGAACACACTACAACCATGCCCGAGGCGGGAATCAAACCTGCGATCGGCACCACTGCCTTAGCGATCACGGCCATCCGGACCGGCCATATGTCTTTGTTTACATGGTTTTAACTTTTGAATACATATATACACTAATTGGTATTTATTTTATGTAACATCACAAAAGTTCTTTAGAGAGAGTGAAGTCAGCAACCATGAACTGCTGGCAATGCGCCCGCTTATCGCGCGCATCATCGGCTTGTTTTCTGCGGTAATTAATTCTTATTAATCTTACTCACTACTTAGGTACATCCAAGGTTTTTTTCTTTATTATTCCATTGCGTGGTAAACGAGTATTTCAGAACATCGTTAATGTAACTCGGCAGTAACACAAATGAGCTACAAAATTGGAATTCCATTCCGCTTTACTTCATTTTCAATTCACAAGTTTTTGGTCACCTGTATACTTAGAACAGCAAGCGAAGGTAGCTTTAATCTAACAACATTCACCGCTTTGAAATTGTGATCTGGAAATTTTTATTTTATTTTGCATACTGTTTTAGATGATTTTGGAAAGGTTGTTGTGATTCATAAACTTACAGTATCAAGACTGTGTTCCGAAGAAAACTGTGCCAAGAATCCTCACATTCCGAAAATCTTAGCGATTGGCTGAGATAAAAGCCGCGACCTTGATTCCGGCATTGAGTCGGCGGCCGTCAGATGACTGAGGTAAACAATTATTTTTCATTATATGCAGGAACAATAACAATATGTCTTACATAACGAAAACTCCTTTACACTATAAGCAAAAGTAAAAAAAAAGTTTCAATCAATTTAAAATGATTACATAAACAATTAAAGTGAAAATACTACTTTTCGTTTTATCTTCTTTAGCAATGTACAGTACTTTTTACTCGTCTTAAATTCCTATATTAATCCTCTTAAGAAAGGTACTTGGTTGACATGACTAGACAGCGTTCACTGCGCACGGTAGAGCAGAAAGAAATATCGAATCGGTCGGTCCGGATGACCGAGATCGTTAAGGCACTAGTGCCGTAACGATCACAGACCAAAAGATCGCGGGCTCGAATCTCGCCTCAGTCATGGTTGTATTTGTGTTCGTCCTTTCACCCCTATCATCACATCATGTCATCTTCATAGTTACCATACCCTTAAATACAGTAGTGGTCGCTAATGACCTAGATGTTGATGCGACCTTAAATAACAAAAAAATCTTCCCACAAGGGTCATTAATAATGCAACGAATACCACTCTCTAACAATCAAATTATTTGAATCGTCATCCTAACGGGACATTTACAGACACATTATTGGATATCGCAAACAGGAGAGCCGCAGCTTTCATCAGGAGCAGAAGTTCTCCCTCCATTTAAAAATCATCCAAATACGTCCATACGTGTTTTCCACCTCAGTATCTTTAACTTGTGAGACTTTAAAAATATTCCAAACGTTGTTGGTCAAAAAACAAAGGGTGTCTAAAATAAAAATTGATTCGTGTTTCTGTACGTTTCCCAAGTTCATCAATCATGTTCATTTGACGGTAAGACAAACAGACACTGAAGACGTCCCTCGCACTCTTTGGATCTTCCCAAGTGGTTGGCAAAAAAGCAACATTTTTTTCGCGTGAAGGTCAGTAAGAAACTTATGAGTTCTGGATCCCCCGTGACGCGAATTCCCGCGCAAGTCATTGTCAATTCATCACATATCGATTTTCCTAGTGAAGTCTCGTAGCGAGAGCATTCCAAGAAGACGCAATAGTCGCGAGAGGTGATACGGGTTTTCCGTGTCGGTGCTCAGACACTGCAACGAGGAGCGCCGGTACTATTACCATGACTATCACCATCGCCGTCATCACTACCATTTTCACCATGATCATACATGATTATATCATACAGCGTTATATTTCAAAACAAAGGCTGCAAGATACTACCGAAAGGATTGTTTCTCCTTTATGACAATGTTTGTCTGCGCTGCGCTCGGTCAACACGCGAGTGGTTACCTTCATTTAGGTGGAATGTTTAAAATCTCCCCTCCCTATAATTATGTGGTCTCTAAAGGAATATTTGAATGGAAAACTCTTTACTGATGTCTACGACCTGTGATTGCCGACGTTTGATACAATCAAAATGGGAAAGTGGCTTAAGGGGTTGGCAACACACGTCTATAACGAAGGAATGAGAAATGTCTCATGGTTGCTAAAATGTATTGAATTAATTCACCTTACACATACTTTAATATTGCTGGTGTCACTACATTCGCCCTGTCTGTCCTTCATCCTCCAAAAAGTTATGCGCTCTCCTGCCCTTTTCCTTGAAGTGCCAATGGCCCAGCGTCCTCCGTGTTGCGTGCTACCACAATTACCCATGAGAGTATATTCAGCCTTTTTCTTTCCTACATTTTCTTTTTCTTTCTTTCGTGTACCACAAACTGAACAAAGTGTACAATGCACTCATGCAGATAGCGAGTGGATATGGAGAATGCAAATATTTTAAACTTGAAGTCATCTTCATTCGTTTTGGTTTATTTTTTGACAAATAACTTCGTATATCACGGTGGGTGAATATTTGTTCTTGGGTATATTTTTTATGGCTTGCATCAACACTTCTCGCCGATTTGATATTTCATTTCTAACCTCTCCAAAGAAGAGAACGTTCATCGATGGTGCAAAACGTTCATTTTATGATGGGTGTAATTGCAATACAGACAATAAAACAACGTAACTAGTGAGATAATTACCTCCGAAAATACAACAATTTAATTTGCATATAATTCATAGCACATCTTTCAAAATGCGGCAAGTTAGCAAATGTTTAATTTGTATAACTTCTATTTTTTGAATCGAAAATAGCATTTGTTTTGCAAGAAAATGTAAAAAATCAAGCAAATAAAATGATAGCCAATGCGAATCAATACTTATTTCACACATTTATTTGATACATAGTATCGATCTCCAATTAATGTGAAGTAAATACAATATTTAGATAATTAATTTACAATGTGAGTTCTAAACTAACTTATTACAAATGATTTACTATTATTAATCATTTTTATTATACAATCTAATAGATAATATAATTAAATTATTGTTATTTTTTCCGCGAGACCCATATTTTTTAAAGCCCCGGGGGGACTCGAAGATCTCCGCCGCTTGTTTTCATATTCTGAATCAATAGGATGAACCATGCCAGGGAGGGTGATAGACCTAACACGGGGCTCTGAAGATGGCAATCTGGCACATGGAAGAAACTCCTTGGTGGCCCGTTCTGAAGGGGGGATCTTTGGAGAATATCTTGGCTTGGAAATTAAGCAAACAATGAGAGAGCAGTCCAACAAATTTCATTTCGGCAGGCGACACACACACCGGCGCACATCAAGTAAATTTCTAGCACCTTGTTTCTCCCAACGACCTCCCAATCATTTGTACCGTTAAGCTCAAACACCCCCCTCTCCTTACGCTCGCCACCACAAGTTTTGGCGTTTTATAACTTCATACATAACGCTTCATTAAGATTATAGACAACAAAAAATTATTGATGTGTCAGTCTTTATAGAACACATCTTAAAGACTGATACATCAATAAATTTTAGTTGTCTATAATCTGAATGAAGTTTTATGTATGAAATTAAAAGACAACTTATATAATTCTAATAAAAAGTGTTTCATTATATAGGTTCCTCTTATATTAGTTTTAAGTTCGAGTTTCATGATTAAGCTTATCCTTCAAAGAAACGAAATACATACTGCACATTTATATTGATTAATAAAACATAAATACACTTTAATATATTGTTTAACTCATAAATTGTTTTTTTTAAATTATAATTTACATTTTACAAGGTTCTGGAAATATATTAAGGAGGCGAGAGACAGAATTCTACATGAAACTTAATCGAATTTTTTCCCACAAACTCTTTGTCCTGTACAATCCAAAATTCTTGTTCTAATTGTTATTATCAAATTATTAATTTCTATTACATTTTCCTATTTTGGTCTAGGTATTGCCAGTTCTGCATTGGACTTATTTTTAGATCATTCTTACTTCTTGTCCCATTAACTTAAAATTACATTACATAAAATAATTCGTTTGCTGTCACTACTAGTGGAAGAGCTATTTTGGGAGATCAAAATTCAGAGGAGTGTCATAAGTGACGTCACCGCAATTCGCGTTGACTCAGAACGTCTCCAGCCTGGTCGCGTTTTTTCGTCAGCCCTGGATTTCCCGCTAACGGGCTGCCAACTACACCGGCCTTGTTTACGTGAGTACTGCGCGCAGAGTAGTCGAGGTAGATGCCAACAGTCAAGTGCGCTTCCTAATTGGACTGCCACACCATCCGGTTTTGTTTCGTGACGAAGCCACAACGGAAATGCCTCAAGGGGAAGTAGGCTGGTGGGCGTGTGTTTTAATAGACGGTGATACTACTGGAAATAACGCAATTAAGGAAGGGGAATTCAGTACCAGTACAATGTAGAAGTGCAAGAGTAACTTTAACAATGTACTACGTACTAATTATAATAACTTATAGAAAAAATAATTCTAGTATAAAATCCAGGTAAAGTTTTCTTAGAATCTGGTTGAGATTTGAAAACGAAAACAATCCATGACATTAAAGTCTGTTCTATACAAAGTAATTTTCATTTGGTTAGAAATTCAGAATTATATGGTAGGGCTAACATGTCCGAAAAAGAGAGTTCGAAAAACTAAACATCACTACATATATTCCTTCGGACGTTCCGAAAATAATTCTACTAGTCAACACGTTATGAATTGTAATATATATTGCAATTAATAATTAAACTTGTTCAATCCCACTCGGGGTGACCAATTCTTTGAAAAAATTTAATTACTAAAATACATTTGTTACTAAGTACGTCACACCTTGGATTTCTTTACTGCTGTGGGACATATTTCTGAGCGTAATTGCGCACAAAGAGGTGACACCAGCAAAACCGGACACACTTTGGTAAGAAACTAAGTAAATACAAAGATCTGCAGCTTACTTTCTGAAAAATTTAGAACTAAATGAAATGACACCATTCTTCGGAGACTGTTTTGAATCATTTTTTTTAATAATATGAGATATTATGCTCAAAATTTGAAAGAACGAGAACTTCCATTAACTATAACCTCTGATATGCTATAACATATTTGTTCAGAGCAAAATGCTATAATTGCAAGTTAACAAACGTATATCCCTCGGAAACTGATTTCTGAACAAAAAATTTAGCTCACTGCATTTTTATAAATGTATATAATATATCTTCTCATGAAAGGTAATGTTCATTGATTGATTATTTTGTGTTTTCTGGAGTGTCAACTGTTACGGTTTGAAATGTAATGCATGCTTGGGATGTTGCCCCCACGTTGGAATGTGAAAACAACAACCTACATGTCGCCTTGGAGAGTTTCTCTCCTTTACGTATCATCGCTAGTGGAGCTTCGCTACGGTTGGAACATGCTCCCGATATGTGAAGTAGTGCAATGCATGTATGTGTTAATACGTGCAAGGGGAGACGATGGGTCATGGATAAGAAAGGCAAGGTCGCGCCTACTCAATGGCCCACTTGCACTGCTCCACACTCGCCTATTATTGATCGGAGAAACCTCAGTAAAGTACGGATGAGAGCAGCTCAAAGATACTGTTGGTCACGCAGTGTAGCTCTATTCGCCGCTGACGGGCATTCGTGCTTCAATGAAGATATTGGGTTAATAAAACAAAGGAATTTAAATATATGTATTTTAAAGTTAAGGAAGCATAGTTGAGACACACTTAATATGCTTAAGGAAATAATGGTCGCGATTCCTGATATATATATATATATATATATATATATATATATATATATATATATATATATATATATATATATTCAATTATGAGGTTCTTTGAGAGAAGCAATCGGCGATCTCTTGGAGTCGCAAAGTTCAGTTCTTGGAACACAGCTCGGGAAGTCCACCGATTCGACAAGGCTAACCTTTCTCGCACTATTATCTCGGCCTTCTAGCGAGGAGGCGCTGTCAGTGAGGTGAATCCAGGATGCTTCCACTGAGGAGAACTTGTTAAAGTAATTAATAAAAAGATGTGATTTTAAGATAATAGTTTGATTCGGTAACTACAGAAAAATATAATTATAATGTTCAACTATTTCTAATAATCACAATTATATCTCTCCGCACCCGATTGTTATGTTCCTTGAGATAATTTTCATGGCCTCGTTACATAAATAATTTAAAAGTACCCTGAATGGCCCATGGTAAATAGATGGAAAACTGGATATAATGATGTGTGTTTTTACCTTCATTTTATTTTGCTCATTAATGCTGCGTTTCCATTTCGTTAATACTCTTGTTAAAATGCACAGTTCATTTTTTAGGCATTCTTACTAATTAGTAAATGGACAACAGTTAATTTGGCACTTTTTTTTGTATTGCCCGAGCTGTTTAAAATTTGCTCATTGACCCAACACCGACATAGCCGATGTTGTTGGGAATTGTATTATTTAGTGAAAGAACAGTAATAACTGTACGTGACGTATGAGGGAGAAGCACATTTTCTATTTGCGAACTCATATATTCTATTTCACACATAGCATTGCAGCAAATTTTGACTTTCGTATTTACTACCCAAGGACGCCACAGCAAAGGAGCCAGAAAGCTATCCATTACGTGAGGGTTTGAGAATATGAATCTACTGGATTGATTATCAATATTTACTGAATACGGAGTATCTTATATAAAAAAAAGTCATCTCCAACTTTGTCAAATCTTTAAAACTGTATTATGTAAGGATTATAATTTTGAAATAAAAATTTACCGATCGTATTTGCTCACTTCTGATTTTAATGGCATCAGCATTGGAAAGTGAAAAATACCATTTGAGAATAGAATATTTTAGTTAAGCTTGAGTATTCATGTTACTTGTATACAAAATATTGCTGGTAGCGCAAAATATATACGCGTTCAGGATGATTGATGATTTAGGGCGCGTCAACTGCTAAGGTCATTAGTCCCGTACGTGAAGTGCGTGTTTTGATCGCGAGAGGTGGCTGTGATCTTCCAATACTGGATAATGAGATCCGGTGCCGACCTTCCCGTCGGCTAGCGGAGTTTCCCTAACCAGGTATCTCCCTCTAGCTCCAGCTGGGACACGTTCTAAGCTCCCTACCGGTCTCCCAGCATGTGTAGTAGTGTAGTGCATGTAAGTGTAGGTGTAAGTGAGAGGTGAGGATAGAACAAGAAAGGAGAAGAAAAGATAGCACGTAGTGCGTGGCCCGTTTGTTAGAGTACTGCTCCGGCATCCGTATGGTGTTGATCGTAGAAACCACGGAAAACTACCGATCAGACCAGCCGCACGCTAGGATTCTCTTCCAGGCAAGGCGTTCAGGAGTCAGAAACACATATTAAATGCGGCTTTGGGGAAATTTGCCAGACGTCGCGTCCATCGCCTCGTGTCTTTTGACGTCGATGCCCGCACGTCCGTCTCATTGTCTCTCTCAACGTCGATGTCTTCGCGCAAATTTGTTGCCCTTTCCCGTCGTTTGCGTTCGTGTCCGCTACTGTTGTGTATCGTCTAAAAGAACGAGAAGATTTTTGCTACCTGCTGTAGAACACGACTTCGCACAATGCGAAGAAATTAATAAGTCATTTCGCACAATTTATACGAACAGTCTCATTACGTAAATTTTTCAACAGAAGCAATTTTAGAGACCACGCGAATATTCTTTTTCTATTTATTTTTTAATCTTTTTTGTTAACGGAGAAATGAATACTCTTTTCGAGTCGTGACCAACGTACTAGCAATCTACTGTGATTTGTTTCTTTTATTTTCTCACGACTCTGATTGTAATTTAAAAGTTTACAAGCAAGAAAATTGCAAAGCGACTTGTTTAAAAAAACGAGAAAAATTACCCCATTTAAAAATTATTGAAGAAGGTAAGTGCACCGACGTGAGAAGAAAAACAGGAAGAAGAAACTTGGAACATGCAAGTGGGTTCGTGAGTGTATTACAATAATTGCTCTGTGGGACATTAGATTCGAAAATATTAAGCCTTCTCGATTACACTCTCTTAGCACTCTCCCGACTGTCCTGTGTGTAAGGTGTAAGTGTATGGAAGGGAAGTATTTCCAACAGCTTCCACCAATTTCCTTTGACAATTTTGGGCATTTCTTCCATGGAGAACGGCTGTCGTGAAGGAGGCGCGTTACTCGGAAAGGTTACATCATCTCGCTCGGCAGTAGTCAGACAACTGATTTCACATTGGTCTCTGTGCTAATAGAGACATTCAAAGAACCATTGTTATTGGAAAACACACTAATACTGCATTTCTTTCAAGCGACAAATAAAATGATGATATCCGATAATATTTCTTTTAGAAAAAAAGGTGGTACAATAACTTCTGTCCCAATTCTCTTTTTCGCATATCATCGATGACGGCTCATGGGCAGCGTACACTTCCAGTAGGGTGGTCCCGGATTCGACTCCCGGTCGAAGCAAAAATAGAGTTGAAACTTTCCTTTAGCTGCAGCTTCTGCAGCTGTGTGACGAAAAAAGCTCAGGCAGGAGAAGTAAACTTGACGGGGGCGAAAGGAAAAGTGTCATGTTCGCCATGTGTCTATTACGTCCCAAACGTGGAAATTTAATTAAGCCCAGGCATGGGAGCAGCTGTTAACCAGCAAACAAAGTCGGACAGTCGACCCAAAATACCAAATACATATTTATAATATACATGATAAACTATCAGTAATCTATTGTCCCTTTCCACAATGAATTTCCTAGGCATGATTCAACTGAATGTTAAGTAAATATTCCTGTTGCCGCCTTCCGATACTTTTGAATACCGTCTACGAAGTACATCAGCAGAGGCCTCTCCTATCCTCTCCAAGATTGTCTTTTATGAAGTTGCATATGGTAACGTGTTTATTTATGATCATATGAATGACCACGTATCCCGTAGACGATTAATTACCCGCCCTTAAGGTAAGATCTGCTGGCAATAACACTTTTCGGAGAAGTCACGAACATAAGAAAATTAATTTTTGATATACAGACAGTTTGATACAACTACTCTTATGTTCTAAGAAAAAAGTGTGTTATTTCTTCTAGTTGCATCTTCCTGCCTTGTGACAATAGCCGTATTTTTTCTTCCGAACATAATTCAGCAAAAAAATTCATATTAAGATTTATCATGTATTCAAATTTACTTATAAATATTCAATGACTCTGCAACTTAGAAAACGAATCTTACTCGGCATTTTTAACAAAACCTCAAGATCCTTTTTTTTCGAATTTTCTCACCCGCAAATTGATGCAGCCACACTCTGGTTGACATAAAATTCGTTATTGAAGATCTTCCGTGTGTGGCCTCCTGTCTACTGACCGTTTTCTTTGTGACGTCAAGTGAGTCCTTGTTCGGGCAACAGCTGTCAAGGCCAAGTGCGTTGCTTCTGCGGCCAGTGTTCGGCGAGGGCGAGCTGGCTAACTCCGGGAGTTTCGGCAGTGTAATTAGCAGCAATCATGACGCTATATTGTGGTTCCTCAACTTCGTAACCCGCTTCCGAGAAGTTTCAAATCAGTTAAATCCACGATTAAGGAAATGGTGACGTAGTGGTGAATTAGTCATTAAAGCGAGAGAGAGAGAGAGAGAGAGAGAGAGAGAGAGAGAGAGAGAGAGAGAGAGGTAGAGAGAGAGAGCAGAGAAACAAAGCAGAGAGAGACAGAGCAGAGAAACAAAGCAGAGAGAGACAGAGCAGAGAAAGACAGAGAGAGAGAGAGAGAGACAGACAGACAGACAGACAGAGAGAAGTGTTGGAATCCAGTGATTTTGAATCTATATTTATGAAACATGAAAGTTATGGAAAATACGGTGATGAAAGTAAATTCAACCTTAGTTAATTGGGAAGACAACCGTGATTACACTCTAATCATGAACTAATTCATGTCACTTTAAATGTGGTATTGATTAGTTAATAGTGCGAATATTATTAATAGCTCTCTTTACAAGAAATTGCTTGACTGGTGATAATATGTAAACAAATATTTAAAGCCAAATCTGAAACAATTAGTCAAGGCATTACAGAAACGTTCTTGAATCGTTATACTAGGTCAACATGGGTCCAATACCTTCAATTATATTGTACTTTCTACGTGATGTAATGATTTATAAATGATTTACGGGTCAGAGAGTTGTTTTATAGAACCAGCCTCACTCGATTTAGGAGGGGATACGGATGGCCGATTATGCTCCATTATGGTTCTCCAAATTTTGCACCGGCTGTTCGCTAGTGACAGCTTCGTTGATTGAAAGGACCTGAGATTTGAGTCCCTGTGATTGCTGATTTTCGACCCTAGCCAGATAGCCGGGTCGAATTAAATCACTCTCTGAGAATTTTCTAGCGGTCGGCGACTCTGTTCGGTAATTTTCTAGAGTTTCTCCGATCTATCCCTGGAGAATGCTGGAAAAAACCTCAGGAAGAGTCAAGGATCGCGCGTGATCTTTCTGTATTCATCATTGTCTTCCTCTGCACTTACACACTTACTACACCAAGTCACTTGCAGTGAGTTTAGAACTTGCTCCAGCTGAGGCGGTGGTTCGCTGGAGGGGGAAATCCGCACAGCCACTGTATAGGTCGGTGCCGGATATCAAGTTCCAGTGGCCTCCGGGGAACACTTGCGATATTAATGACCTGAGTAATTGACGCACACGAATCATTTCCTCCAGAATTTAAAGTAATTCTGGACCTTAAGACATGTTTAAGCGACTCATGAGACTTGTTCAGTAAGAAATACATAATGTTGGAAAATAATTGCACATCGCCCGATGTAGAAGTTAACAACAATTTTTTAATAAAAAGATAATGATTTTGTGCCAATGAAATCAGTACAAAGAAAGCTTACGGTCGCTAATAATGACCATTGATGTTGATGCGACTATAAACTAAAAAAGAAAGCAAGCCTGCTGAGAGCAGAAATGAAAATCATCCAACAACTTTTAAGATAATTTATGTATTTGTTAGAGCTTGTCCCGGCTGAGGTGACACCCCGCTGGCGGGAAAAACCTGACGTGAGAAATCCCCGCTAGACGACGGGGAGATCGTCGCCGAATCTCGCCCTGCAGGGGAGGGGGTAAATCATCGCCACCTGCTGCGATAAAACATGCACAACACTTTTGGGACCAATAAGTTCAGTGATTGATACATCAGGAATCACTAATTAATCAATGAATCAATAAACATAGTGCGTATCATACCCATATTGCAACCCGAAATATATATTTAATAGAATCTCTTCCTACAGAGTTGAGAAAGGATAATTTTAACAGTCGTATACCAGAGGAAGTGGGAGGGGCAACGACATTTTTTCAACATCTTTGTTTAAGGAAGGGGTTATTGTTTATTTTTTGATGACTCCGGCGTTCTCTTACAGCCAGGCCTCCCCAAATCACTTTAAAATCTTAATGTAGATTTCAAATTTGTGCAATCGGAGTAGCAGTAAATATTCAACTAAGATCTTGTCTGATCTGTGTTCCTGCGGAAAGGACCGCAAGTACAGAATTTGTTCAAAAGAAGTACTCTTGCCTTACCCCAAAACTGAAAATATTTAAAACGTGTATGTAGAAAATGATTCTAGTATATTGCTAAACCTGGTGGAGCTACAACAGCACATACTTTCTCGCGTTAATGGAAACAGCTATATAATATTGAAATATTGCATTTTATGCGCTACTAACTCCTCAGTCATTATTTCAACGTCCAATTCAACCAAGAAATGAGCGACGCACTGTTTTCAACGCAGTGTTATCAAAACTATGTATATTTGCTTGGATAATAATATCAATACGGTAATTAGCATATATACAATTGAGATCAAAATAATTACGAACATTCGTAAGGCCGTTCGTAGTAAGATAACAGTTCAAATAGCGATGTATTTCATAACTGACTCCTTACAGCCACACTTCAGATTCGATAAACACTATTGCTTTTCAGCAAAGAGTGCGTCCATGGTTTCTCGGAAGAAAGAAGATGATATAAACAAAACAAGTGCTACTTAAGTGCTTCTCCATCGATGAGGCATTGTTGCGAAATTTCTATTAAGCTTTGCGGATTGCATAAAAAGAAATACATCAATGCATTAAGAATACGCATTGGGTAAAAAGTAAAAAAGCGAGAAAATAAAAATAAAAATAATATTGGCATTTTCAATACAAAATTGTAATTAAAATTACATTAATTATTTTCTAGATAATTTATTCATTTTTTCTCATGGTTTTCTCGCAGTTGGTGTGAAAACTGTATTTAATTCATTAATTTCAAGCAGAAATTACGCAAAAACTACTTATTTTTCCAAAAATTATACAGGACCTTTTTTAAAGAGATTATTTTGTACAACAGACTTTGTCTGAGGTAAAAATCTCTTATCTCAATTTTGTAGTGCTGAAATGTTTTTTGAAATTTTCGTTAAAAAAACAGCTATACTCGAAAATGAGACTACCGCCATATTTCTTACCATTTCTTATAACATATGTAAAGAAAATTTAAAGAAAAAATATGGAGCGGTTTTTGAGAATTTTGTTTGTAAATTTCAATCGCAAATTTCGCAAAAACTACTGCTTCTTTCAAACAATTTTACATGACCTACATACATAATTTTGTACCACAGACTTTATCTGAGGCCAAAATACATATCTTCAATTTTTTAGTATTAAAATGTGTCAAAAAACCGAGCAATACGCGAAAAAGAAACTAGCAGCATATTTTTATCGTCTCTTATGTAATGACGAATATGAAATAAAATATATAAAATAATAAAAAATATATGAAAAAATTGGACCGGTTTTCAGAATATTTTTGTAAATTTCAATCGTAAAATAGCAAAAACTACTCCTTTTTTCAAAAAAGTAGTACGTGACCTTTTTTTGAAGACCTAGTTTTGTACAACAGAATTTGCCTGAGACAAAATCTCTATCTCCAATTTTAAGGTTTAACATTTTTTTCCAATTTTCGAAAAATTGGGGATGTCAACCGAAATGAATTCTCTCGAACGTCCTTTGTACTATTTAACAACAAAATTTAATCAAAAAATTTGGAGTCATTTTTTGAAAATTTTGAAAGTGACTCAAAGACTTCATTCAATGGTCAGCTACATTAGTCTGAACGATTGGGGAACATCAATTTTGGAGAAAATCGGCTGAACGGTTTATGCGCTGCGTTGTGCACAGACGGACGAACAGACGTTTTGCCGTCAGTCTATTTTTCGGTATCAAAAACCCACAAAACATGGATTTTATCTCACCCCGCGTTAGAGTATTTTTTTTCTGTATTTAGCAACTGGATTTATTCACTCTCTCCTTTCCAGGGCACGGCAATAAGAGTTTTTGTGTCGAAAATTCGAGGTTTTCCGTCGCACGATTACAATACTTTCTCTTGTTACGTTAGCAAATGGGAGAAAGTAAAATATGAAAAAGTTCTACGGAAACAGCCATATTTTCTTTCCTTAAAGACGTTGCTTCACCCATGGATCAAAATGAAACATCTATTGGAATATTTTTAAATCCTTGAAATGCTTTCGAACATCATGTCATTAATCATAATATTTTACTTTCAAAATTACCTTCGTATGGAATTCATAGTAGTGCTTTAGATTGATTATGTCTGTATCTGAAACAACGATCTCAGTGAGTAAAAATATCGTACTGGAATGATGGGACATTATATACGAACCTTTCTTATTCATTGCCAATTGCACAAGGGGTCTCGCAGTGTCTGATTTTAGGCCCGATTAAATTCTATTCACAAGATAAAGCGATCAGTTTCATTGGCCTCTTGCGCCTTACCGTTGCCGAAAGGATCTCGTTATTAGCCGAGTAAGAGGACCTTCGAAGAGTGGGGCTTCCAACAGTGCAAGAGGCATTGAAGGCTGACAAGACTGCATTACGCACAGTGCACAATGTAGGATCAAATATGGTGAGAGCACGAACTCTGGAGAACGAGCTAGAGAAATTGCCAATGAAAAATGTACAAAGCAAACAGTTGAAAGTAATTGCTTTTTTTAAAAGACAAACAAATAAAATAAAATTTTCAGTTCAGGCTGTTATTTTTTTCTGTATATTAATTAATTAATTAAATTAATTAAATCAACAAGCATAACTTTGCGAGAACTCTCGCATGTTAATCCCCAACCTTTCCCTATCCTTCCATCAATAAGAAAAGTTGTTAATGAAACGTGTTTATTTGTTTAAAAAAGTATATCTGTAACTTCTAATATAGTAACTGAATATTGAACATTTAATGTGTAATTTCCTATCCTGGATTTGTTGTGAGGATCAGAGGGGGTTTTGGAGGGGCAAAGCGCCAGTTTGCTGGGGCGCGAAAGTTGAAAAATTATTTGAATATTGTATTATTTTCTGCGTTCTCACGTACCTCAAAAAATGCAATTCTGTGTCAAAAAATAATAAAAATAATATTTTCACCTTTGAAGAATAAATACCATTTGTTACCATTAGAAACAATTCAAAATACTAACACTTCACTCCGGTACATTGGAATGTTGCTCAAACGTTTTTTACGTATTGAGTTTCTTATGGAACCGACACCTTAAGTTTAATACCAAACGGTGTATTGTTTACAATATGAGTTTACAGCTGGGCATTGATGTACAGACTTCCAGATATCACCAACATTTAAATCGTGTGTCTGGATTGTGATTGTTGGCAGTTGTCGAGTGACTTGCACTATTCTTTCTATCATTTTCTTCATTCTTTTTAAAATTAATTCACGAAGTATTGTAGACTGGTGCGTTTTGATTTTTGTTTTTCATTTATATCAAGCTATTTTAGTTAATTTAAAAAGTGATAGAGAAATTATTTTTAATTTTGACATCATCGGATATAGTGAACCAAAAATGTTTTGTAGAAGTTCACTATAACGGGAGTCAACTGTACACTTCTTCAGTTATATTGCAATTTATTCTGGGGAGTCTTGTCCCCCCGTCCTATGGTACTCTACGGGTACCGGAAGCGAGTATTTTTTTGACAAACAGCTAAAGCATATATACAATTTCAACCAATGATAAATCATTTTAGAAAAATATTTATAACCGCGAAATTTAAAATTGGAGGGAAAAATTGAAAATTATCGAGTGACGTCATATACGAGACAGATTGGTGGTGTACACACCGATGTTGACGTAGTACGAAACAGGCAGAGTTATGGTATGTACAATGATATTTTTTCTATGAAGTGATTGGAGAGTGGAAGTGTAAGGATAAATGAAACGATAAGTTTAGAATAATTATCAGTTTTTTATACATTAATCATTTATATACATACATTTATATACACACATTATATACATACATTTACATACATACATTTATATACATAATCAGTTTTATACATTAATATACATTTATATACATACATTTACATACATACATTTATATACATAATCAGTTTTATACATTTATATACATACATTTATACACATAATCAGTTTTTATACAATATACATTTACTACAAACTACAAACAAACGGCTGACTACTCAAAAACTACAAACTACTAATTTCAAAATTTATCAAATAATTTCATAAGACATTTCATTCTCCTCATTTAGAGGTGTGTGAGGTGTCTGCGGGGGAATAAAATCTAGAGCATCTACAGAGTCTTGTCTTGGAGTTTTTGACATTTTTAAACCGACATGCTCATCTTGAATTTTTGAAGAAGAATTTTGGCCAAATTTTGCATTTTTGTATAGTAATATATATGGTAAGATATAATTTGTACCAATACCATCATCAGCAATTTTGTCACAATTATCGTTTAATAATTTATGAAAATCCAAAATTGTAATGTCATTTAATTGTTTTTCCATTTTAATTTTAATTTTCTCTTTTTTTCGTTCACTTTGGAAACATAATTTTGAAATTCTTTGAAATTTTCAAGTGGATTTACAAACACATACGGCGTATTTGAACATATAAAATCTAGAGGTACTACACCAAAAATTGAAAGATAGTAAGATAAGAGAACAAATATTATTTTATTAGGAACTTTTAATTCTAACATTTTTTCTACCCATGTTAACATTATCAAAATGGCTTTTTTCATATTATTACTAATATTATTATAATTATCGTGTGAAAGAGAAGATTGTTCAAATATTTTTTTAATTTCGTCTTCAATTGTTTTTAATATATATTTAAAAACATCGTAAAAAAGATTACCTATACTAAATTTAATGTTATAATTATTTAATTTAATATTTAATATACTTCTTTCCTCTAAAATTAAAAAAATGCTCCTTTAATTTAAATATATAGTTGTAATATAACACATTGTCTCGTATACCATATATTAAATTTAATGTCTCTTTTAGATTTCCTTTTTTGGACGAAAATGTACTGTTTAAATTTTGGAATATAATTGCTAATAATTTATTAATTTCTTCTACTAAATCTAAAATATATATTTTCAAATCTTGTTCCGTCAGTTCCTCAGATTTTTCAAAATTTTTTTTAGATTTCCTTTTTTATATCATTAAAGTCTTCATTTAATTTCAAGGGAAAAAATATTAATTTAATAAGATCCAAAATAGCTGTGTTATTCAAACTAATTAGAATTACATTTATTAACAATTTTTATGTATAAATTAAATATGTCTTGCCTAGTTGGTACTGGTATGTTTGAGATAGATTTTGAAGAATCCATTACATTTTAAAAAATTTGTTCTTCATTTAAAGAACACCCCTAGCGTTCACAACTACTAATGAGCATGTCTATTTCATTTTTAGTGTTATTTCCCTAATTTCAAATGTTGTCATAAATATTCTGGTTAGTAACCCTATTTGCTGCGGTGTTAAAAAATTTCTAATGGAATGAATTTTCTGAATCATGTCTATATATTCTTTGGTACTTCTATATTCAATAAATTTTGAAATTATATTTATTAATATACTTAATAAGTTTTCTTGCTTATAACTTAGATAATATTTTTTAATAATGAATGATATTGCTACAAAAGAATATGAAAAAGTAAAGTGCCTCATAATATATTGTGATAATTTGTCGTCAATTTGATTTTTAAATTGATTATAAAGTATTCTAAGTAAGTCCTTTTCATATTGATTGGCAGGTTTATCCATATTTTTAATGTTTTTTCTAACATTTTTTAACAATTCTAAACTTATTGGCCCTTCATGTTTCAATTTTTTTGTAACTATCTGTTTAGTAGTGTTTACTTTTCTTTTGCGTATTTTCAAATCCTGACTATTCTCCCGTGATGAGTCACGTACCTCCTGTAGCCGTGTTTCATTGTCGTCCAGCGTTTCAGGAGCTTCTGCATCACGGACATCCAACGGTGTTTCAGGAGCCTCTAGGGGTGTTTCATCATCAGACTCCCCGTCCGAAGAAGATGAAGAACCGTCGGAGTCGGAAGAATTACTCTCCTCGGAATTTGCTGTTTGTTTAAAAATGGAAGAACTCTCTTCAGAATTGGTTGTAGAATTGGTTGTTTGTTTAAAAATTGAACACTCTTCCAGTTGACGAATAGCATCTTGTGTTTCGCGTAAAGATTCAATGTCAGACGTATGAGTCTCCATTTTCGCGTTAATAGAAGTGGCGAGATGAAAAATGCAAAGGTGACGTTGGTGGGTCGATGGCCGACGGTGGTGGTTGATGGTTGTATATATTGCGAGTTGCCTCGATTCAACTGTTTCCGAGGTACACATTACGAGCTTTTATAGAAGCCCAAGTCCCTTCCGCCTCCCTCTACCTCCCTCATACGTGTCCTTCATTCCCTCCCCATTCCTACCTTCCCTCCCTACACGTACTCCCACGTTGCACTACCAGCCAATTACGTTACGTGGATAAAGTGAAAGTGAATCCAAGGAGAGGGGGCCCGTTCCATAAAAACGCTTCGCTGCTCGGTTTCTGTGCTGTCTGGATAGAATTGCCCAGAGGATAACGACTTACCTTACAATATAGGCCGTTTTCCATCTAATACTGTATTCATATTAATATTTTATTAATAAGGAACTGATAAATCAACCTCCATTCGTTCCAGTGGGTGCAAATGTTAGAGTATTAAAATTAGATTTTGAGAAATCTATAGAAATGAACGAGAAAAATTATAGAATTAGCTATGAGAGGTGTGACTTACTATGCGGAAACTGGTTTCATTCTTTTTAGGTTATATAATTTTTATTTTTTTTATATTTCTTTTAGTAATTTGTGATTCGGATTCTCCTGTTGTATATGGCGAGGATTCTTACTAATGAGACTTTACCGAGTATTTTATCGGATACTACAGAATTCAGATTGGATCCTGTCCATGTAACAACGAGTGTTACAAGAAATTTTCAGACAAACACGAGCAAAAACTATTCGAAGGTTTCTACAAATTTTAATCTTCAAGCTAAGTTGCGCTCATATGCCCACACTAGTGATTCAAGAAAAAAAGTTTAATTTTCATCCTTTTGCTTTTTATTTTCAAACTTCAGTGCTAACAAATTTCAGTATAATTCTAAATTACAAAACCTTTATTAGGAAATGGAGAGAGAACTGTTTTTTGAACCGGTCTCACTAGTGACTCGGAGTTCATGAGTTTTCTCTTCATCTCTGCGTGCTGCCGCCCGGACATATCGCGACATTTTTCACCGTCACTCTTTGACACGGGAGGGAAAAAATGTGTTGTTTTGGAGGGGTAGACATTTTTTTAAAAAACGCCGCAAAAATACATAATTTCTAATGTATTATAATGAGAACTGGGCGCCATCCCGTCGCGCGCAGTAACACGAGCAAACACGCGAGACACAATAGATGCTTTCTGTTGAAACACCACTCGTGGTGTTCCACGCCTCACGTCCTGCAATGTCGGTGATGCGTATTTCTCTTCAGTGGTTATTACCAAAGCTGAAGAAAATAGGAACAATAATTAGTCAATACCTAAGATCTATTTTCTCCTCCCATGGTATCTGACTAAATCTCTACAAAAGAGACCTTTGTTTTTCTAGATTTGTAAAATTGCAAATAACCTAATGGCTTTGAATAAAGAGAAAAACCCATTTTCCAGTTCTCTTCTTTGTAAACAACTGTTTTTGTATATCTTCCTGTCATCATCACTGTCATCCCAACAACAACTCAGGTTTTGTCTTCAAAGAAGAAATTTTAAACATTCCCAATGATTATCAATTTCCTTTATGGGGAAGAAAAAGTTCATAAACTAGTTCCAAATTGATCTAATTTGTTTTTTTTAATTCTCAATAATACAATACATAATACTTTTAAATGACTATAAAATTCATGACTTTGTCAATTTCAGAAATGCATCATTATTTCATGGAAGTTACTAAATCAAAAAAAGTTCTTTGACAGCCTACCAATAAATTATGTCCATTTACATTCTTCCATAATTCAATGGGTTCTGTTATAACTTGAGTCTCCAAATGTGTGCCTCATCACCAAGCTTATTCGAGCCCGTACCGAAACACACGAACACATCATACCGCTGGCCCTCTTCCAGCGTCACGTTCAACGCGTAAAAACGTTGTCTTTCCACAGCCTATGTTTCCTTCCACAAAAACCGTGAATTGTTTTTTCCTACATGCGTGGTCACCATGCAGTTTCCCCAGAACAGATCCTGACGAAGTCATAGCATTTCTCATTTTTAAAAAGATCTTTTGCTATGTGTTTGCTTATTGCCAGATATTCATGTTTAAAAAATAATAAATACTCAAATTTAATTTACAGAAACAAAAATATAAATTAAGAATTGTGTAACTGTTTTGTTATTTTACCCCCCACCCCCACCGTGTCCCGTTTCCGAGTGTCGCCTCGCCTCGCCTCTCCACTCCGTCCAGGGGTTTGTTTATGGTATCAGTATCAAAAATTTATTGTTATTTTAAATACATACAAGCAAAAACAGGCTACTATAACAAATTTTAATAAATTTATATGCGGATTAGGCTACTATAACATTTACCAAAGGAATAAATGAAGGTTGGGTCACAATAGAAACAATAAAAACAAATGTAGCCATTTTCTCCAAACATTTCCACGTAAAATCGTTTGCAATCGCGCTGTAACATGAAGCAAGATTGCATAACACACCATATGGAAAGTGTGTCATCGTAGCGGCCCAAAGAGCTGCGTCATAGCCGCAACAGTGGTTTGCACAATCTATTTGTACAATATATTTGCACAATAAGTTTGTACAATAATATTTGCACAATAAGTTTGTACAATATATTTGCACAATAAGTTTGTACAATATATTTGCACAATAAGTTTGTACAATATATTTGCACAATAAGTTTGTACAATATATTTGCACAATAAGTTTGTACAATATATTTGCACAATAAGTTTGTACAATATATTTGCACAATAAGTTTGTACAATATATTTGCACAATAAGTTTGTACAATATATTTGCACAATAAGTTTGTACAATATATTTGCACAATAAGTTTGTACAATAAATACACGCCAACATAATTATGATTTTTTTTCGAATGTCAAAATGTTTTTCAGATAATGGACTGAGAGTAGAGTATTTAGCTTATTCGAGTATTAGCTTATATTTAGCTTATTCGAGCCCGTACCGAAACACGCGAACACATCATACCGCTGGCCCTCTTCCTGCGTCACGTTCACCGCGTAAAAACGTTGTCTTTCCACAGCCTATGTTTCCTTCCACAAAAACCGTGAATTGTTTTTTCCTACATCCGTGGTCACCATGCAGTTTCCCCAGAACAGATCCTGACGAAGTCATAGCATTTCTCATTTTTAAAAAGATCTTTTGCTATGTTTTTGCATATTGCCAGATATTCATGTTTAAAAAATAATAAATACTCAAATTTAATTTACAGAAACAAAAATATAAATTAAGAATTGTGTAACTGTTTTGTTATTTTACCCCCCACCCCCCACCGTGTCCCGTTTCCGAGTGTCGCCTCGCCTCGCCTCTCCACTCCGTCCAGGGGTTTGTTTATGGTATCAGTATCAAAAATTTATTGTTATTTTAAATACATACAAGCAAAAACAGGCTACTATAACAAATTTTAATAAATTTATATGCGGATTAGGCTACTATAACATTTACCAAAGGAATAAATGAAGGTTGGGACACAATAGAAACAATAAAAACAAATGTAGCCATTTTCTCCAAACATTTCCACGTAAAATCGTTTGCAATCGTGCTGTAACATGAAGCAAGATTGCATAACACACCATATGGAAAGTGTGTCATCGTAGCGGCCCAAAGAGCTGCGTCATAGCCGCAACAGTGGTTTGCACAATCTATTTGTACAATATATTTGCACAATAAGTTTGTACAATAATATTTGCACAATAAGTTTGTACAATATATTTGCACAATAAGTTTGTACAATATATTTGCACAATAAGTTTGTACAATATATTTGCACAATAAGTTTGTACAATATATTTGCACAATAAGTTTGTACAATATATTTGCACAATAAGTTTGTACAATATATTTGCACAATAAGTTTGTACAATATATTTGCACAATAAGTTTGTACAATATATTTGCACAATAAGTTTGTACAATATATTTGCACAATAAGTTTGTACAATAAATACACGCCAACATAATTATGATTTTTTTTCGAATGTCAAAATGTTTTTCAGATAATGGACTGAGAGTAGAGTATTTAGCTTATTCGAGTATTAGCTTATATTTAGCCTATTCGAGCCCGTACCGAAACACGCGAACACATCATACCGCTGGCCCTCTTCCAGCGTCACGTTCACCGCGTAAAAACGTTGTCTTTCCACAGCCTATGTTTCCTTCCACAAAAACCGTGAATTGTTTTTTCCTACATCCGTGGTCACCATGCAGTTTTCCCAGAACAGATCCTGACGAAGTCATAGCATTTCTCATTTTTAAAAAGATCTTTTGCTATGTTTTTGCTTATTGCCAGATATTCATGTTTAAAAAATAATAAATACTCAAATTTAATTTACAGAAACAAAAATATAAATTAAGAATTGTGTAACTGTTTTGTTATTTTACCCCCCACCTCCACCGTGTCCCGTTTCCGAGTGTCGCCTCGCCTCGCCTCTCCACTCCGTCCAGGGGTTTGTTTATGGTATCAGTATCAAAAATTTATTGTTATTTTAAATACATACAAGCAAAAACAGGCTACTATAACAAATTTTAATAAATTTATATGCGGATTAGGCTACTATAACATTTACCAAAGGAATAAATGAAGGTTGGGACACAATAGAAACAATAAAAACAAATGTAGCCATTTTCTCCAAACATTTCCACGTAAAATCGTTTGCAATCGTGCTGTAACATGAAGCAAGATTGCATAACACACCATATGGAAAGTGTGTCATCGTAGCGGCCCAAAGAGCTGCGTCATAGCCGCAACAGTGGTTTGCACAATCTATTTGTACAATATATTTGCACAATAAGTTTGTACAATAATATTTGCACAATAAGTTTGTACAATATATTTGCACAATAAGTTTGTACAATATATTTGCACAATAAGTTTGTACAATATATTTGCACAATAAGTTTGTACAATATATTTGCACAATAAGTTTGTACAATATATTTGCACAATAAGTTTGTACAATATATTTGCACAATAAGTTTGTACAATATATTTGCACAATAAGTTTGTACAATAAATACACGCCAACATAATTATGATTTTTTTTCGAATGTCAAAATGTTTTTCAGATAATGGACTGAGAGTAGAGAATTTAGCTTATTCGAGTATTAGCTTATATTTAGCTTATTCGAGCCCGTACCGAAACACACGAAAACATCATACCGCTGGCCCTCTTCCAGCGTCACGTTCACCGCGTAAAAACGTTGTCTTTCCACAGCCTATGTTTCCTTCCACAAAAACCGTGAATTGTTTTTTCCTACATCCGTGGTCACCATGCAGTTTCCCCAGAACAGATCCTGACGAAGTCATAGCATTTCTCATTTTTAAAAAGATATTTTGCTATGTTTTTGCATATTGCCAGATATTCATGTTTAAAAAATAATAAATACTCAAATTTAATTTACAGAAACAAAAATATAAATTAAGAATTGTGTAACTGTTTTGTTATTTTACCCCCCACCCCCACCGTGTCCCGTTTCCGAGTGTCGCCTCGCCTCGCCTCTCCACTCCGTCCAGGGGTTTGTTTATGGTATCAGTATCAAAAATTTATTGTTATTTTAAATACATACAAGCAAAAACAGGCTACTATAACAAATTTTAATAAATTTATATGCGGATTATGCTACTATAACATTTACCAAAGGAATAAATGAAGGTTGGGACACAATAGAAACAATAAAAACAAATGTAGCCATTTTCTCCAAACATTTCCACGTAAAATCGTTTGCAATCGTGCTGTAACATGAAGCAAGATTGCATAACACACCATATGGAAAGTGTGTCATCGTAGCGGCCCAAAGAGCTGCGTCATAGCCGCAACAGTGGTTTGCACAATCTATTTGTACAATATATTTGCACAATAAGTTTGTACAATAATATTTGCACAATAAGTTTGTACAATAATATTTGCACAATAAGTTTGTACAATATATTTGCACAATAAGTTTGTACAATATATTTGCACAATAAGTTTGTACAATATATTTGCACAATAAGTTTGTACAATATATTTGCACAATAAGTTTGTACAATATATTTGCACAATAATTTTGTACAATATATTTGCACAATAAGTTTGTACAATATATTTGCACAATAAGTTTGTACAATATATTTGCACAATAAGTTTGTACAATAAATACACGCCAACATAATTATGATTTTTTTTCGAATGTCAAAATGTTTTTCAGATAATGGACTGAGAGTAGAGTATTTAGCTTATTCGAGTATTAGCTTATATTTAGCTTATTCGAGCCCGTACCGAAACACGCGAACACATCATACCGCTGGCCCTCTTCCAGCGTCACGTTCACCGCGTAAAAACGTTGTCTTTCCACAGCCTATGTTTCCTTCCACAAAAACCGTGAATTGTTTTTTCCTACATCCGTGGTCACCATGCAGTTTCCCCAGAACAGATCCTGACGAAGTCATAGCATTTCTCATTTTTAAAAAGATCTTTTGCTATGTTTTTGCATATTGCCAGATATTCATGTTTAAAAAATAATAAATACTCAAATTTAATTTACAGAAACAAAAATATAAATTAAGAATTGTGTAACTGTTTTGTTATTTTACCCCCCACCCCCACCGTATCCCGTTTCCGAGTGTCGCCTCGCCTCGCCTCTCCACTCCGTCCAGGGGTTTGTTTATGGTATCAGTATCAAAAATTTATTGTTATTTTAAATACATACAAGCAAAAACAGGCTACTATAACAAATTTTAATAAATTTATATGCGGATTAGGCTACTATAAAATTTACCAAAGGAATAAATGAAGGTTGGGACACAATAGAAACAATAAAAACAAATGTAGCCATTTTCTCCAAACATTTCCACGTAAAATCGTTTGCAATCGTGCTGTAACATGAAGCAAGATTGCATAACACACCATATGGAAAGTGTGTCATCGTAGCGGCCCAAAGAGCTGCGTCATAGCCGCAACAGTGGTTTGCACAATCTATTTGTACAATATATTTGCACAATAAGTTTGTACAATAATATTTGCACAATAAGTTTGTACAATATATTTGCACAATAAGTTTGTACAATATATTTGCACAATAAGTTTGTACAATATATTTGCACAATAAGTTTGTACAATATATTTGCACAATAAGTTTGTACAATATATTTGCACAATAAGTTTGTACAATATATTTGCACAATAAGTTTGTACAATATATTTGCACAATAAGTTTGTACAATATATTTGCACAATAAGTTTGTACAATAAATACACACCAACATAATTATGATTTTTTTTCGAATGTCAAAATGTTTTTCAGATAATGGACTGAGAGTAGAGTATTTAGCTTATTCGAGTATTAGCTTATATTTAGCTTATTCGAGCCCGTACCGAAACACGCGAACACATCATACCGCTGGCCCTCTTCCAGCGTCACGTTCACCGCGTAAAAACGTTGTCTTTCCACAGCCTATGTTTCCTTCCACAAAAACCGTGAATTGTTTTTTCCTACATCCGTGGTCACCATGCAGTTTCCCCAGAACAGATCCTGACGAAGTCATAGCATTTCTCATTTTTAAAAAGATCTTTTGCTATGTTTTTGCATATTGCCAGATATTCATGTTTAAAAAATAATAAATACTCAAATTTAATTTACAGAAACAAAAATATAAATTAAGAATTGTGTAACTGTTTTGTTATTTTACCCCCCACCCCCACCGTGTCCCGTTTCCGAGTGTCGCCTCGCCTCGCCTCTCCACTCCGTCCAGGGGTTTGTTTATGGTATCAGTATCAAAAATTTATTGTTATTTTAAATACATACAAGCAAAAACAGGCTACTATAACAAATTTTAATAAATTTATATGCGGATTATGCTACTATAACATTTACCAAAGGAATAAATGAAGGTTGGGACACAATAGAAACAATAAAAACAAATGTAGCCATTTTCTCCAAACATTTCCACGTAAAATCGTTTGCAATCGTGCTGTAACATGAAGCAAGATTGCATAACACACCATATGGAAAGTGTGTCATCGTAGCGGCCCAAAGAGCTGCGTCATAGCCGCAACAGTGGTTTGCACAATCTATTTGTACAATATATTTGCACAATAAGTTTGTACAATAATATTTGCACAATAAGTTTGTACAATAATATTTGCACAATAAGTTTGTACAATATATTTGCACAATAAGTTTGTACAATATATTTGCACAATAAGTTTGTACAATATATTTGCACAATAAGTTTGTACAATATATTTGCACAATAAGTTTGTACAATATATTTGCACAATAAGTTTGTACAATATATTTGCACAATAAGTTTGTACAATATATTTGCACAATAAGTTTGTACAATATATTTGCACAATAAGTTTGTACAATAAATACACGCCAACATAATTATGATTTTTTTTCGAATGTCAAAATGTTTTTCAGATAATGGACTGAGAGTAGAGTATTTAGCTTATTCGAGTATTAGCTTATATTTAGCTTATTCGAGCCCGTACCGAAACACGCGAACACATCATACCGCTGGCCCTCTTCCAGCGTCACGTTCACCGCGTAAAAACGTTGTCTTTCCACAGCCTATGTTTCCTTCCACAAAAACCGTGAATTGTTTTTTCCTACATCCGTGGTCACCATGCAGTTTCCCCAGAACAGATCCTGACGAAGTCATAGCATTTCTCATTTTTAAAAAGATCTTTTGCTATGTTTTTGCATATTGCCAGATATTCATGTTTAAAAAATAATAAATACTCAAATTTAATTTACAGAAACAAAAATATAAATTAAGAATTGTGTAACTGTTTAATTATTTTACCCCCCACCCCCACCGTGTCCCTTTTCCGAGTGTCGCCTCGCCTCGCCTCTCCACTCCGTCCAGGGGTTTGTTTATGGTATCAGTATCAAAAATTTATTGTTATTTTAAATACATACAAGCAAAAACAGGCTACTATAACAAATTTCAATAAATTTATATGCGGATTAGGCTACTATAACATTTACCAAAGGAATAAATGAAGGTTGGGACACAATAGAAACAATAAAAACAAATGTAGCCATTTTCTCCAAACATTTCCACGTAAAATCGTTTGCAATCGTGCTGTAACATGAAGCAAGATTGCATAACACACCATATGGAAAGTGTGTCATCGTAGCGGCCCAAAGAGCTGCGTCATAGCCGCAACAGTGGTTTGCACAATCTATTTGTACAATATATTTGCACAATAAGTTTGTACAATAATATTTGCACAATAAGTTTATACAATATATTTGCACAATAAGTTTGTACAATATATTTGCACAATAAGTTTGTACAATATATTTGCACAATAAGTTTGTACAATATATTTGCACAATAAGTTTGTACAATATATTTGCACAATAAGTTTGTACAATATATTTGCACAATAAGTTTGTACAATATATTTGCACAATAAGTTTGTACAATATATTTGCACAATAAGTTTGTACAATAAATACACGCCAACATAATTATGATTTTTTTTCGAATGTCAAAATGTTTTTCAGATAATGGACTGAGAGTAGAGTATTTAGCTTATTCGAGTATTAGCTTATATTTAGCTTATTCGAGCCCGTACCGAAACACGCGAACACATCATACCGCTGGCCCTCTTCCAGCGTCACGTTCACCGCGTAAAAACGTTGTCTTTCCACAGCCTATGTTTCCTTCCACAAAAACCGTGAATTGTTTTTTCCTACATCCGTGGTCACCATGCAGTTTCCCCAGAACAGATCCTGACGAAGTCATAGCATTTCTCATTTTTAAAAAGATCTTTTGCTATGTTTTTGCATATTGCCAGATATTCATGTTTAAAAAATAATAAATACTCAAATTTAATTTACAGAAACAAAAATATAAATTAAGAATTGTGTAACTGTTTTGTTATTTTACCCCCCACCCCCACCGTGTCCCGTTTCCGAGTGTCGCCTCGCCTCGCCTCTCCACTCCGTCCAGGGGTTTGTTTATGGTATCAGTATCAAAAATTTATTGTTATTTTAAATACATACAAGCAAAAACAGGCTACTATAACAAATTTTAATAAATTTATATGCGGATTATGCTACTATAACATTTACCAAAGGAATAAATGAAGGTTGGGACACAATAGAAACAATAAAAACAAATGTAGCCATTTTCTCCAAACATTTCCACGTAAAATCGTTTGCAATCGTGCTGTAACATGAAGCAAGATTGCATAACACACCATATGGAAAGTGTGTCATCGTAGCGGCCCAAAGAGCTGCGTCATAGCCGCAACAGTGGTTTGCACAATCTATTTGTACAATATATTTGCATAATAAGTTTGTACAATAATATTTGCACAATAAGTTTGTACAATAATATTTGCACAATAAGTTTGTACAATATATTTGCACAATAAGTTTGTACAATATATTTGCACAATAAGTTTGTACAATATATTTGCACAATAAGTTTGTACAATATATTTGCACAATAAGTTTGTACAATATATTTGCACAATAAGTTTGTACAATATATTTGCACAATAAGTTTGTACAATATATTTGCACAATAAGTTTGTACAATATATTTGCACAATAAGTTTGTACAATATATTTGCACAATAAGTTTGTACAATAAATACACGCCAACATAATTATGATTTTTTTTCGAATGTCAAAATGTTTTTCAGATAATGGACTGAGAGTAGAGTATTTAGCTTATTCGAGTATTAGCTTATATTTAGCTTATTCGAGCCCGTACCGAAACACGCGAACACATCATACCGCTGGCCCTCTTCCAGCGTCACGTTCACCGCGTAAAAACGTTGTCTTTCCACAGCCTATGTTTCCTTCCACAAAAACCGTGAATTGTTTTTTCCTACATCCGTGGTCACCATGCAGTTTCCCCAGAACAGATCCTGACGAAGTCATAGCATTTCTCATTTTTAAAAAGATCTTTTGCTATGTTTTTGCATATTGCCAGATATTCATGTTTAAAAAATAATAAATACTCAAATTTAATTTACAGAAACAAAAATATAAATTAAGAATTGTGTAACTGTTTTGTTATTTTACCCCCCACCCCCACCGTATCCCGTTTCCGAGTGTCGCCTCGCCTCGCCTCTCCACTCCGTCCAGGGGTTTGTTTATGGTATCAGTATCAAAAATTTATTGTTATTTTAAATACATACAAGCAAAAACAGGCTACTATAACAAATTTTAATAAATTTATATGCGGATTAGGCTACTATAACATTTACCAAAGGAATAAATGAAGGTTGGGACACAATAGAAACAATAAAAACAAATGTAGCCATTTTCTCCAAACATTTCCACGTAAAATCGTTTGCAATCGTGCTGTAACATGAAGCAAGATTGCATAACACACCATATGGAAAGTGTGTCATCGTAGCGGCCCAAAGAGCTGCGTCATAGCCGCAACAGTGGTTTGCACAATCTATTTGTACAATATATTTGCACAATAAGTTTGTACAATAATATTTGCACAATAAGTTTGTACAATATATTTGCACAATAAGTTTGTACAATATATTTGCACAATAAGTTTGTACAATATATTTGCACAATAAGTTTGTACAATATATTTGCACAATAAGTTTGTACAATATATTTGCACAATAAGTTTGTACAATATATTTGCACAATAAGTTTGTACAATATATTTGCACAATAAGTTTGTACAATAAATACACGCCAACATAATTATGATTTTTTTTCGAATGTCAAAATGTTTTTCAGATAATGGACTGAGAGTAGAGAATTTAGCTTATTCGAGTATTAGCTTATATTTAGCTTATTCGAGCCCGTACCGAAACACGCGAAAACATCATACCGCTGGCCCTCTTCCAGCGTCACGTTCACCGCGTAAAAACGTTGTCTTTCCACAGCCTATGTTTCCTTCCACAAAAACCGTGAATTGTTTTTTCCTACATCCGTGGTCACCATGCAGTTTCCCCAGAACAGATCCTGACGAAGTCATAGCATTTCTCATTTTTAAAAAGATATTTTGCTATGTTTTTGCATATTGCCAGATATTCATGTTTAAAAAATAATAAATACTCAAATTTAATTTACAGAAACAAAAATATAAATTAAGAATTGTGTAACTGTTTTGTTATTTTACCCCCCACCCCCACCGTGTCCCGTTTCCGAGTGTCGCCTCGCCTCGCCTCTCCACTCCGTCCAGGGGTTTGTTTATGGTATCAGTATCAAAAATTTATTGTTATTTTAAATACATACAAGCAAAAACAGGCTACTATAACAAATTTTAATATATTTATATGCGGATTATGCTACTATAACATTTACCAAAGGAATAAATGAAGGTTGGGACACAATAGAAACAATAAAAACAAATGTAGCCATTTTCTCCAAACATTTCCACGTAAAATCGTTTGCAATCGTGCTGTAACATGAAGCAAGATTGCATAACACACCATATGGAAAGTGTGTCATCGTAGCGGCCCAAAGAGCTGCGTCATAGCCGCAACAGTGGTTTGCACAATCTATTTGTACAATATATTTGCACAATAAGTTTGTACAATAATATTTGCACAATAAGTTTGTACAATAATATTTGCACAATAAGTTTGTACAATATATTTGCACAATAAGTTTGTACAATATATTTGCACAATAAGTTTGTACAATATATTTGCACAATAAGTTTGTACAATATATTTGCACAATAAGTTTGTACAATATATTTGCACAATAAGTTTGTACAATATATTTGCACAATAAGTTTGTACAATATATTTGCACAATAAGTTTGTACAATATATTTGCACAATAAGTTTGTACAATAAATACACGCCAACATAATTATGATTTTTTTTCGAATGTCAAAATGTTTTTCAGATAATGGACTGAGAGTAGAGTATTTAGCTTATTCGAGTATTAGCTTATATTTAGCTTATTCGAGCCCGTACCGAAACACGCGAACACATCATACCGCTGGCCCTCTTCCAGCGTCACGTTCACCGCGTAAAAACGTTGTCTTTCCACAGCCTATGTTTCCTTCCACAAAAACCGTGAATTGTTTTTTCCTACATCCGTGGTCACCATGCAGTTTCCCCAGAACAGATCCTGACGAAGTCATAGCATTTCTCATTTTTAAAAAGATCTTTTGCTATGTTTTTGCATATTGCCAGATATTCATGTTTAAAAAATAATAAATACTCAAATTTAATTTACAGAAACAAAAATATAAATTAAGAATTGTGTAACTGTTTTGTTATTTTACCCCCCACCCCCACCGTATCCCGTTTCCGAGTGTCGCCTCGCCTCGCCTCTCCACTCCGTCCAGGGGTTTGTTTATGGTATCAGTATCAAAAATTTATTGTTATTTTAAATACATACAAGCAAAAACAGGCTACTATAACAAATTTTAATAAATTTATATGCGGATTAGGCTACTATAAAATTTACCAAAGGAATAAATGAAGGTTGGGACACAATAGAAACAATAAAAACAAATGTAGCCATTTTCTCCAAACATTTCCACGTAAAATCGTTTGCAATCGTGCTGTAACATGAAGCAAGATTGCATAACACACCATATGGAAAGTGTGTCATCGTAGCGGCCCAAAGAGCTGCGTCATAGCCGCAACAGTGGTTTGCACAATCTATTTGTACAATATATTTGCACAATAAGTTTGTACAATAATATTTGCACAATAAGTTTGTACAATATATTTGCACAATAAGTTTGTACAATATATTTGCACAATAAGTTTGTACAATATATTTGCACAATAAGTTTGTACAATATATTTGCACAATAAGTTTGTACAATATATTTGCACAATAAGTTTGTACAATATATTTGCACAATAAGTTTGTACAATATATTTGCACAATAAGTTTGTACAATATATTTGCACAATAAGTTTGTACAATAAATACACACCAACATAATTATGATTTTTTTTCGAATGTCAAAATGTTTTTCAGATAATGGACTGAGAGTAGAGTATTTAGCTTATTCGAGTATTAGCTTATATTTAGCTTATTCGAGCCCGTACCGAAACACGCGAACACATCATACCGCTGGCCCTCTTCCAGCGTCACGTTCACCGCGTAAAAACGTTGTCTTTCCACAGCCTATGTTTCCTTCCACAAAAACCGTGAATTGTTTTTTCCTACATCCGTGGTCACCATGCAGTTTCCCCAGAACAGATCCTGACGAAGTCATAGCATTTCTCATTTTTAAAAAGATCTTTTGCTATGTTTTTGCATATTGCCAGATATTCATGTTTAAAAAATAATAAATACTCAAATTTAATTTACAGAAACAAAAATATAAATTAAGAATTGTGTAACTGTTTTGTTATTTTACCCCCCACCCCCACCGTGTCCCGTTTCCGAGTGTCGCCTCGCCTCGCCTCTCCACTCCGTCCAGGGGTTTGTTTATGGTATCAGTATCAAAAATTTATTGTTATTTTAAATACATACAAGCAAAAACAGGCTACTATAACAAATTTTAATAAATTTATATGCGGATTATGCTACTATAACATTTACCAAAGGAATAAATGAAGGTTGGGACACAATAGAAACAATAAAAACAAATGTAGCCATTTTCTCCAAACATTTCCACGTAAAATCGTTTGCAATCGTGCTGTAACATGAAGCAAGATTGCATAACACACCATATGGAAAGTGTGTCATCGTAGCGGCCCAAAGAGCTGCGTCATAGCCGCAACAGTGGTTTGCACAATCTATTTGTACAATATATTTGCACAATAAGTTTGTACAATAATATTTGCACAATAAGTTTGTACAATAATATTTGCACAATAAGTTTGTACAATATATTTGCACAATAAGTTTGTACAATATATTTGCACAATAAGTTTGTACAATATATTTGCACAATAAGTTTGTACAATATATTTGCACAATAAGTTTGTACAATATATTTGCACAATAAGTTTGTACAATATATTTGCACAATAAGTTTGTACAATATATTTGCACAATAAGTTTGTACAATAAATACACGCCAACATAATTATGATTTTTTTTCGAATGTCAAAATGTTTTTCAGATAATGGACTGAGAGTAGAGTATTTAGCTTATTCGAGTATTAGCTTATATTTAGCTTATTCGAGCCCGTACCGAAACACGCGAACACATCATACCGCTGGCCCTCTTCCAGCGTCACGTTCACCGCGTAAAAACGTTGTCTTTCCACAGCCTATGTTTCCTTCCACAAAAACCGTGAATTGTTTTTTCCTACATCCGTGGTCACCATGCAGTTTCCCCAGAACAGATCCTGACGAAGTCATAGCATTTCTCATTTTTAAAAAGATCTTTTGCTATGTTTTTGCATATTGCCAGATATTCATGTTTAAAAAATAATAAATACTCAAATTTAATTTACAGAAACAAAAATATAAATTAAGAATTGTGTAACTGTTTTGTTATTTTACCCCCCACCCCCACCGTGTCCCGTTTCCGAGTGTCGCCTCGCCTCGCCTCTCCACTCCGTCCAGGGGTTTGTTTATGGTATCAGTATCAAAAATTTATTGTTATTTTAAATACATACAAGCAAAAACAGGCTACTATAACAAATTTTAATAAATTTATATGCGGATTAGGCTACTATAACATTTACCAAAGGAATAAATGAAGGTTGGGTCACAATAGAAACAATAAAAACAAATGTAGCCATTTTCTCCAAACATTTCCACGTAAAATCGTTTGCAATCGTGCTGTAACATGAAGCAAGATTGCATAACACACCATATGGAAAGTGTGTCATCGTAGCGGCCCAAAGAGCTGCGTCATAGCCGCAACAGTGGTTTGCACAATCTATTTGTACAATATATTTGCACAATAAGTTTGTACAATAATATTTGCACAATAAGTTTGTACAATATATTTGCACAATAAGTTTGTACAATATATTTGCACAATAAGTTTGTACAATATATTTGCACAATAAGTTTGTACAATATATTTGCACAATAAGTTTGTACAATATATTTGCACAATAAGTTTGTACAATATATTTGCACAATAAGTTTGTACAATATATTTTACAATAAGTTTGTACAATATATTTGCACAATAAGTTTGTACAATAAATACACGCCACCGTAATTATGATCTTTTTTTCGAATGTCAAAATGTTTTTCAGATAATGGACTGAGAGTAGAGTATTTATTTTCTATTTCAATTTATTAAAAAATAAAAATTATATAATTTTATTTTTAAAAATTTATTTAAAATTACATTTTTCCATAGTACATAGATACAATTTCTTTATACTTGAAAATCAAGTTTCAAAAAAAAAATTCTTTATTAAACAGACATTTTTGCAAATATTCATCAAAAACCAACTTTAATTTATTAGTTAGAATGTTTTTCTCTTTCTCCAGTTCTTTTATTTGTTGACGTAGAGTTGTATTTTCCTTCTCCAATTTTTGAAGTTTGAATGTGAGCCATTCTTCCTCTTTAGTAAGCTTTTTTTCCTGTGCAAGCATTTGTTCGAACATTTGTTCCTGTTCTCCTTTAGCGACTTCCTTTTCATCCAACGGTAAATTGTCTGGAGGATCTTTTTCCAGCTTTTCATTGCAACATGCAATTAGGTCATCTAGGAAATCATCTAAAGACATATCGTGAAAGTGTTTATTAGTGGTAAAAAGCGTTGTGTATGGCTGAAGCACGTTAAACACTCTGTGAATAATTGTTACTGAACACTTATTATATGCTTTTACCATACATACGAAGGGGTTACGCAACTTTTTCTACGATTATATCTTTGGAAATAAGCCTTGCACTTGCCTAGCTATTGACTTCTCACGCTCACTGTAATCACTTTCTTTTTAAACTAGCACTAACCTAGCACTTGCCTAGCTATTGACTTCTCACGCTCACTGATCACTTTCTACAATAACCTTTACACTGTCGACATATGACAATGACTAACGATTTCGAAATCGTTAGTCACATGATATCAAAATCAACCAATCACGTGATTTCAAAATCAACCAATCAGATAACAATCTTGAATAATGTACCTATTCGGGATATAACGAGCGTTCTCATTGGTTATAAGAAATTATATATATGCTTTAGCTGTTTGTTAAAAAAATTCTCGCGTACCCCGCAATGGTATTAGAAATTGCCGTTAAGAAATTACACAGCTATAAAAAGAATTCAGGTGTCACCTTATGCTCCTACTTTCATTGTTTCGTACCGGATGCTCAAGAAGTCACTAAAGGCCGTATGCTCTCGACTGGAGCATGCTCTGCTGCAAGTATTTCGTGATCCCTCCTGTAGATGTCGCGCAAGCGAATATTGTTTACTTTCCTCACTTCCTGGTAGATGTCGCTGTGAGTGCAGTATCAGATTTCCATGACCCTAGGACATGTCTGGACTTCCTCGTGTAATGGATATATCAATGATATAGAATGCGTAAAATGTATTAAAAAAATTAAGTGTAAAGTCATGGAATTACCATTCACTACGGAATGTAAAACTTTGTCACCAGGAATTGACGAATTTTCTAGATTGTACTTGGAACGTAGTGCTTTTTATATGTAGAAACTGTTTTCAAACTATTTAAATATGTAAATAAGATTTTTAATTTTTTTAGAACAGTCTTAAATTGTTTACCATAATTAACTGAGAGTTAAAATTAAACCAACATACTTTCCAGCCCATCAAGATGTTAGTGATAATAGACACCGAAAAAATTGAATTCATTCATTCTGGAAAAATCAGGTAACGAAAATGCGATCTGTCATATTCTTTTAAGAGTCTTTTACGCTAACCGAACAAAGTTTAATAAAAAATGTTGACTATTTGAAAAAATTTTGAAAATGTAAATGAGGCTTCATGTACAGTAGCCCAAAAAGTAAAATATCCGATTCAAACTCCCAGGGCCACAAGTTCCTTTAAATTGATCGAGAAATATCAATTTTGGGGAAAATTGGCTGAACGGTTTACGGGTTAGCGTAGACCACAGAGACGCCCAGACGCTGGACGGACGGACGGACGGACGTTTCGCTTGTCATCGATTTTTCGGTATCAATGACCCATGGATTCTGACTACATAAAGTGTTAGAGGAAGTAATTTACTACCATTAAGTAAAACAGCCAGAGTTTCTCTTGCAGGGCTAAGTATACATGTTAAGCAATGTTGACATAATAGGCGGGCTCAGAGGCGGCCGTGGCGCCTCTAAATATTTTTGTAATAAAATGTAACTTAATGTAATAAAATATTTCATTTCTGTTAATACAGTAAATTCCATATTACAATTATGTTGTTATCCAAAAATATATTTCAAAATATAGTCATGATGACAAACGGATGGATGCATTAGTCTATATCTAGATTGTTACTGAAAATATTTAAGTAATTATTATTATCTTATTGCATATTGTAATAAAATTTGACTTTTTTTACTTCGTCAACATTTTAGTGATGTAGTCACTGAATCTTTGATTCCCTATTTTCATTGAGATTAACTTTTACGTTTATTCAAAACCTTTTAATTTTTTTGCAAAAAGTAGTACATTTACGCCAAAAATTGCAAAAGAATTGTGTAAAATATGTATTTTATATTTTCGATATATATTTTATTCTGAAATTTTTTTCTTGAAATTGTGTCCGGCTATTTGGGAGTGTACTAGAGTCAATTTCAGTTCTCCCCAAAATAACGGAGTTGTGGCATTGAGCGTGTTTTGGTATGTCATTTTATAAACTTTATGAAATCATATCAAATGTATTTCATACGAATGTGACATGGAATACGTGAAAAGTTCTTAGCTTACCCCAAATCTATGATAAAGTTGAGAATGTTCATTGTTTAATAAAACCTACAGTGTAACGGGGAACAACATTTATACCTTACAACCTACCGATTAAATGTGGATAATGTAGCCTCAACTGCTCTTTAAAACCCTTTGAAATAAGCCAAAAATCTTAAAGTGGAAACAAAGAAAAAATGCCGAAACTGATCCGAGAGACAACCTAGTGGATGTCAATCACTTCTACAACTACCGCAAAATACATTTTAAAAATCACCAGTAAAAGTAGTAATTGTAAATTATTTGATCGACATGGGAGCTCAAAAACGCTATTGGCCCTCTTCTTGTTTTAGACAGGACATTTCTATGAAAATGTACAAGTTTTGTCGAGTTTAATTGACATTGTATGTGAATTTAAATAACACTTACCACTAATTTATTGTAGTAGTATTTGCAATGAACTTCTTTTTTCCTATTAAGAAACGCGCACTGGTCTCCAATGCTGGCCACACGCACGAGTATAATAATGCACCATACATGTGGAACAACTTGTTTTAGTACAGTCGAAAAATATAGTCGAGATATTAATCGGTAAAGTTTCTAATGTAGTATCTTTTCGATATAAAGACTCATGCAATTATAATACAAAATATGTAGGAGAAACGATTGGTCTTGTTCTCTTAGTAATTTATGATGGGGTAAACAATAAATAGTAGTAATAGAAACGCATTTACGTGCACACATGCTTTTGAACTTTTTAAACTTTTGTATTCTTTATTTAGTAACAGTTATATTTTCAACACATTAAACATTGAAAGATTAAAATGGTATAATTTCATAGCACTTTTTGCAACACTTCATTTGTTTACGAATATGATATAAGCACAATGAATAATTAAGAGCCTATTAAAGGCGGTTAGGTCCAACCTTAATTTTTTATTAGGTTTCGTCAAGCCTTCTTCTTGAAAGATATTAATCCAAATGTAGTTCTAGCAGTAACAATCAGAAGACAACCCCAAACAGGCCCAGGGCTTGTGAGAGGCCTACTCATCTTCTGGCGACGAGTATGTCACATTTCCCGACATTGAGCTTATTGTGGAGATCATCTCTGATATTAATCACCTCATTGTATCATTAATGAAGTTTTAACAACTATTTTTAAGAATCTCTCTATTATTTACGTCGTATAAACAACAATAATGCAGTAATTACAATAACAAATTTAATGATAATATTCATTCAGCAATTTACATAATTTCATTTATATTTACAAGAAAGTAATTGAAATATTCGTGTAATTATAGTTATTCATGATTAATTCATTAATTAAAGCAAACATCTTAAAGAGTTTCAAATCTTACTAATATTATTGCTGTTGGTACTTGTTGAAAGATATCTTTTTTGTCATTCGCTGAAGTGTAATTAAAGTATATATTTTCTAAATACTGACAAGAAAATAAATCACTGCCTTGTGTATTATATTTATACTTATTATACATTGGGAATACATCACTAATAATGATACACACACTTTCATACCACTTTTAAAACTGTTTCATTATTCGTAAATGAAATTGTTCATTGCTGACCACTTATCTTCAAATATTCTATTATCATAAATATTGGCTTAACAATCCTTAAACAAAATAGAATTTTGTAGAATAATTTCAAATTCTATTGTTTATTAAACATTAGGTATAGGGATCTATCACAACAATATGAAAATAATTTCGGTACCATTCGTGAATTAAAATGATTTATTACCAGAAGCTTTAGCCTCTTTCAGATATTGTATATCAGTTTGATCCTGGTACTGCTAAATTTCAAAATTGACATTAATGGCATTATGAATCGGGTTGATACTAAAGCTTGCGAGGATAACCTCTCTTTTTCCCTTTGACCTTGTGTTCATGTACGACGACAATCTTCGTCGCCCGTGACGCGGATTTTAACCTATCAGTCAAGCGTTGCAAATCACTCTCTTGCCCGCCTCTCGTAGCCTCTCGTAAATAATACATAGCCAAAGAATTGGCTAAATTATTTTGCTTGTTTTTCAAATCATCTTTGGGGTTGTTGTTATCCATAGAAACCAAAGAACTATATCCTATCTTCTCAACCGCGTCTTTTGCCGGTCTCACTTCTGTTTGAAATTCAGGTTCTTCGGGAAAAAGTGGTAGTCCTTGCATGGGAGGGGTTTCTGGCACTGTTAGCATATCCGAGCCGAAATTGTTTGTAAAGTCCTTCTCTGTTATTTCTACAGGAGCATGTATGGATTTTCTGTTTGCTCGATTGGGTGTTTTGTTCTTGAAAAAAATAGTGAAAAAGCGAGGAAAATTGAGAAGTAACGACTGGAAAGGAAAAGTGATATCGAATGTAGTCACGCGTTCTACACGAATCGTAGGATAGAGAGAACTATTCCCCTGCAAGAGAGTAGTATCGACCGTGTTCTGTTCTTTACCGAATTGGAGAATTTCCGTGTCTTCTGGAGCTTCGGGAATTTGGGGAGAGTTATCAGCGAAGGAGCCGCGTCCTCGAATGGAGCTAGGGATGTACAAATCGTCGTCAGCAGCGACGTTGGCATCGCCGGTACGGGGGGCATATGGAGTCCAGAGGGCATCGTCGCCTCTGGGAAAGCTGGGGCCGACGGGGATGACAAAGATATCAGAGCTGCCGGGAGTGGGGTCAGTGTCCGGGATTTCAGGGTTGCCAGAGGCGTCGGAGATCCCAGGGAAGGCGTAGGCTTCAGGGACGGGTTTGCCTAGATTGTGGAAGGCATTTGAGGCCTCAGGGTGACCGACAGCGTTGAGAGACTCTGAGATACTGGGAGAGACCATATAAGAAACATTTGAATCATTTGGCATTTCAGGGGGACTGCTTTCGTTAGAAATATTTTTGGTGTGAAGGGCTTGAGAAACAACGGGGAGAAAAGTGTAAAATATCTTGGACATGTTAGCAACGTCCGATATTTGATGATGATCGGAGATGGCACCAGCATCACGAACATTCTCGGTATTTGAGTGTTGAGTGTTATTGTCCGAAACTTTGCGTTGGACATCATAAGGATAGGAATGATCATGGGGAGTATGAGATATCAAGGGAGAAAACACGGCTTCAGCAATGCTAGCGCCGGGTATATGTAGATCTTCGGCAGCGTGGAAAACATTGGAGACGCTAGGCAACAAACTTCGAGTTTGTCCAGCAGTGCGAGTAGTGGAGGCATCGGGCTTGCGTAGAGCTTGGGCAACCCGCTGAAAATAGGAAGCGCTGGGTGAGTGTATATCTGGAGTGTCTTGGGGAATATTGGAAGCGCCAGGCAAACGTTGACCACGAGCAGCGTTATGGCTATAAGAGGGACGGAAGGAATGTGGAGATTGAGTTCGGTTATGGAAATTGGAGGGGTGGAACAAATGTAGAGATTGAGAACGGTTATGGACATTGGAGGGATGGAACAAATGTAGAGTTTGAGTACGGTTATGGACATTGGAGGGACCGAACGAATGAAGGGCAGCTGAAGACTCTGAGGGATGTAAACCGTGAAATGGACCTGAAGGTTCCGCATGGGAAAAATTCGCTGGGCGATTGCTGGAAGCAACGTTTGTCATCACCGGGATGAGATCACCACTACTATCTCCGCTTTCACTATTGCATTTCGGACTACCGTTGTCGACTCCCGAGCAGTCCACGTCATAGCTGATGATACTCGGGTCGCGGCCGAATGCTAACGGCAATGCTGACTTCCACGGTTCTTGAACAACCGGGTTATGGAGAGAGTCAGACGAACCCGAGGCTGTTGCGGGGGCGATGTTAGTGTCCCCCGACTTCACCAGAGTCGTGTCAGGCGATGACTGGGAGGTGAAGTGATCTTCCATCATTCTGTTCGACTCCAGATGTTTGTGTTGCTCTGAAACTTTATCATGTTATTCAGAAAATATATACTTATGAGTCGTTCAAAAAATAACTATTTTTAATACGAAAAATATTGAGCGACGTCGTTGTTCGTAAATTGAAAACTGACAATGTGATGTAAATGTTTGAGAAATGAAACTTAAATGAATGTCAAAATAACAATTTTCATTGACGCGATAAATTTAGAACGTGAAAGTAGGAAATACGTATTAAACGAAGTCGGAACAACAGGATCGAGTGCGTTCCCATTTACGATTTCAACAGCACCATTACAAGATTGCGATTCTGATTCGAATTAAAAAGTTAAAATAATGTGAACTTTTCGAAAGAATATCTCCGAGAAATACATTTTTTTTCATCATTCTAATATCTCGTTTAATCGAGTAACGATTACTTTACAGACATATACGGAAAGCATGACTCTCTTGAGGTGAGTTTTCGCTCAGTCACTATTTAGCACCACACTGAATAATTAGATACATAAAAATGGCGAGATGACAATCTAGCTTTAAAATAAAAAAACCCTTAACGATGAATATCCTCATACATCCCTGCTCCGATCTCTGAGGGAGATATAGTGCGGCAGGAAGGTCTCTCCGCACCGAGCCGATTCAGGATCTTCTATTAAAATTTTTATTTATGATGGTAGCAATCAGATCACTTGGAAACAAGAGAAGCGGACACACTTCCAGCATATTATGATTGTAATGAGTCAACGAGTTAGAGATACATAGAGAGGCAAACAGCCTTATTTCAGCGCTCCTAGCGTGATATTCGTGAAATACGGCCGCCATGTTTTAAGGTGTCAGAGTGTTTTGAACTGTATTTATCTACTTGCTACTGGATTACCTTTCTTCGGTGAGTTTTAACTTAATTTTGATCTGTGGCGTCTGTTCTTCAGAGAAATTGTAAGTGTGAGTGTGAATAAGTGAAGTAGTGAAAATGCCCCACGTCTGCTCTGCCTACAACTGCTCGAATAGAAGTGATAAAACAAAGGATATATCTCATTTTAGGTACGTGGACATTTTTTTATATTTACTTCAGTTATGGATGTGTTTGTCACAAAAGCATGTTATTATATTAATTGTCAACCATTCATATGGGTGACTGTTGTTCGGTAGCCTAGCAGAATAAAATGAATATCTTATTTGTACACATGAAATATCATTCAATATGCATTAACAAATAAGTATTATTTTTTACGAATTTTATTAATAATTTTTAAAATTGTTGTCATTTAATATTTTTTGTATCAACAGTATCCACAAATATTATACATCCTTCCAGTGAACTGTATTAGTAGTCACTGTAATAGTAGTGATTAGGTATTAAGTGTACATTTTGAAAGTATAATTTCATAAATATGTGTAAGTTACCAATAAATGTGTATTGAATTTTTATAGATTTCCTTTGGAAAATGAAAAAATGACACAGCAGTGGGTTGTAAACATGAAGAGGGACAAATGGTACCCTACAAAATCTAGTTTTATATGCTCTATGCACTTTGAAGAAAAGAGCATGTATTTTGTAAATGAGAGAAGACGTCTGTTAGCTAATGCTGTTCCCACTATTTTTGACTTTCCCAGTCATTTGCAAAAAAAGACAATCTAGCAGACCATCACCTAAGAAACGACATTTTGAGGAAGCATTTTCACATGTGACAGTGGAAAGTGCAAATGATAATTCAGGTGTGTACTGTTTGCATTGTAAATATGCATTTGCTGTACATCTGTAGTTGAGAAGTGCAAATGTGTATTTATGCTTTGTAGTTTTATTTAAATGTGATTTTGTTTCAGATTCCAATACAAATGTTCAGAAAGAACATTCATACTGCATTTCCAGTCCTCGCAAGTTCAAGAAAATTTGTGATGAAATGGACTTGGAAAACTTGAAGCTAAAAAGTCAACTGAGAGCTGCTCAAATGGAAATAATTAAAAAGAAAAATCAGATAGACAAGTATCAAAAAACTATAAATGAGTTAAATAAAAAACTTGGAGAATCGGGGTCAGAAATTTTAAATAAATTTACTGGAGTATTGAAAGAGTTAATAGACCTAGAAATTCAGGGTGGTCAGGTGCGCCAGTACACACAACAGATGAGAGTATTTGCTCTGACACTTCATTTTTATTCAGCGCAAGCTTATAGGTATTTAAGAAAATCAGTGAAGCTTCCTCATCCACGTACGCTTCGCCAGTGGGCATCTGTCATGGATGGAAAGCCAGGATTTACTGAAGAAAGTTTCGTGAAGTTAAAGCAAGAAGTTCAGGCAAGTTCTGAAGTGATCATTGCTTCTCTTATGTTTGATGAAATGGCCATTAAAAAAGATATAGTGTGGGATGGCAAGAACATATGTGGGTATGTTGATTTAGGTCAGGGATCTATGGAAAGCGATGAATGTCCAGTAGCTTCAGAAGCCCTTGTATTTATGGTGACAGCATTGAATAGGAGTTGGAAAATACCTGTGGGGTATTGCCTTATAAATGGTTTGTCTGCTGCTATTTAAAAAAATCTAATTGAGCAGTACCTTAGAAAATTGCATGAGACAGGTATATGTATTGTTGGTGTAGTGTGTGATGGCACAGCGACCAACAGAGCAGCAATGAATCAACTGGGTATCAGTGCTGAGAAATTACAATCTTGGTTTTGGCATCCAGCTGATAAAACTCAAAAAAATTTCTGTATTTTTGATGCTGCTCACATGCTGAAGTTAAAGCGCAATCTTCTGGCAGAGAAAAAAATTCTTATTGATGGTACTGTAGAAAATTTCAGTGAAATTAAGTGGGAGTATTTTGAAAAGCTGGCAAATGTTCAAGAAAAAGAAGGGTTGCATGCTGCAAATAAATTAAGAAGGCAGCATCTACTATACGAAACTCAGAAAATGAAAGTTGGTTTAGCAGCTCAGACTCTCAGTCTGTCAGTGGCTAAAGCAATGTTGTTTTGTAAAAATATTGGGATGAATGAATTTCAGGGTTGTGAAAGTACAGTGAAATTCATAAAAACAATAGATTTAATATTTGACTTACTAATTAGCTGTCATCCAATGGGTAAAGGGACAAAGGCTTCCATTTCTATGAGAAACAAAGCTACAGTGTGCAGTCAAATTGATGAGTGCATTGCTTACTTACAAAATTTAAAATTTGCTGATGGCTCATCTGTGTGGACATCATCCAGAAAGATGCCATTGTATGGATTTGTCAATGACCTGCTAAGTATAAAAGGTATTGCAGAAAATTATGTGTGGGGAGATAAGCCAAAGCTTAAATATCTGTTAACTCGCAGGCTTAGCCAAGACCATTTGGAATTATTTTTTAGTTCTTTACGAACAAGAGGTGGTCACAGAAATAATCCCAATGCTGTACAATTCCAAGCAGCATATAAAAAATGTTTAATTGCACGGGTCATTCCATCTGATAATGGCACATTTTTGCACATTTTTGCACATTTTTTGCACATTTTTTGACAGTGAAATGCTTACTCAGGAGGATCAGACTTCTGAAAATGTAAGCACTTGCATACAAGTAGATGACCACGACTATTGAAATCCAGGGTATCAGACACTCAGTCTTTATGTTGAAAATGTTGTTGAATATATTGCAGGGAGTATAGTGCATGGCATTTCAAAAAAATTAAATGTGCTGAATGTTTGGATGCTCTGTTTCAAAACAAAAGGGAGAGCAAATCAGAGTTAATTGCATTGAAAGATGTCAATAATTCCCTTGTGAATCCTTCACAGGGAGTGGTAAAACTCTGTAAGATTGCTGAAAAAGTTTTCAGAAGAAATGAAGTAATCTTAGAAAGAAATAAGAAGAACAGAGTGCTAAAATTTCAGACTGAAGTGATGTCAATGTTATCGGATTGCTCATTATTTGATTGTGATCATATGTTTACAGCAACGGGGGCAGATGAAATATCTCATTTTGCATGTCTTGTAAAATTAATTTTGAAGGATTATTTTACATGCAGAATTAATTATGTTTGTAGAAAGAGATCTGCAGAGATAAAAGGAAAGAATGTGAGACAGATGTTGACAAAATTAATTTTATTTAAAGGTCAATAAAAGTACCCTAATGTAGACCAATGGAAAACTTGTGTATTTTCATTCTGAACATACTTTACCTTACTTACTATAATGGTTATCTTTTATTAGACCTATTTTTTAATAATAACCTGTAATTTTTTTGTGAAACCTTTCCATGTAAATATTTCCCCAATTACAATTTTTATTTCAGTGAGAAGCGTAGTTTCCAGTGTGTTAAATGCTACAGCACAAATTCCTCCAATCAAATAGGAACCTGAAATTATTCATTAAAAATGTAGAGAAATTAAATTAATGAGTGTTCACTTTTTTTTCACTTGTGCATGACCATTGAGTTTTGAACGTCCTTAGTTTATGATATAATTATATTTTATTCTAATCGATTTATAAATTCAATTTTGTTTACGTTTAATTTTGAAAATTAAATAATTTAATTAATTTAAATTATATTCAATTTCAATGAACGCACGGTGTAAGATTGTACTCGTCAGTACTTTGCATGCGAAGAAATTTTGAAATCCCGCGCAAAGGTTGACACCTTAAAACATGGCGGACAGTGACCCTACTGTTTCAAAGATGGCGGTGCTATTGCCACTCTATGATCTCTAACTCGTTGTAATGAGTACGCAATTTCCGTTTTTCTTTTGTTACAAGCTGCAGATGGTGCTACCAACCTTATTTCTGTTGCCAACACTCTCACCGGCAAGGTGCCCCTGCGAAGAGACTTTCCTGGCGTACTGTACAACCTTGCATTATAATTACCTGCTGAAGCTAAAAGCAAACCGAGAACTACTGCACACCACATCTTCGTGCCGAAAGAGCCGACCGCCGTTCTCGTGAAGCAAACTAAAGCGCAGTGAGGTGATGTGACTGCCTTTATGTACGGTATCGTTTCTGTCTTCCCCTTGCATTCCGTTCGACTGCGACCTTACCATTACATCGGTTTTATCTCGAGACGCTATCGCCTAACTGGCCCCGATCGTGCAGGTGGCGCACTACTAAAATCCCCCTGAGTCTCCCACCTAATCTTTATTAACTCGTCAAGACAACGGAACCTATACAGGTTGATACACTAGTTTATACTATCTGTGACGGGCATAATTCTTATTTGTGAAACAAACTCAAGGGTGTCGTTTTTTATCGAGTACGTTGAACGGAAGGGTTACGGATTATTTCACAATGTTTCACGCCAGAAGTGAACGTTGACTCCCGTGGGGATACCATCTCTTTGCAAGAAGCATGAGATAAAATCGATCACATAATCGAGGAAAATGAATGAAAAGTCCATCGAAAAAACAGCGTTACCGCACGACAGCAAGGAGAATAATTAAGGTCCAAAATGAATTCTCCGTCTTCATTTTTGTTTATTTTAAGTACAAAGAGGTTCATCACGAGTATGACCATGTCCAAGAACCTTGTTAGGTACAGTGATAAGCGATAATAGAATTGTTTCTAGAAGAAATTTAATTTCTAATACACATCGTTTGGAATCTTAAGTATACTTTACATCAAATATTGGTAAAATAATCAAAGATGAATCACCCTCTATATTCGTGTTATAAAAGTTGAGATAATTTTATTATTGATTAATGCCGTCAGAGAAAATTCAAATACTTAGTCTAACTGCACAAAGGGATATAATTTCATTATCAATTGTCATACATCACTATCCAATGCCATAAAATTATAAGATGTAGTAAGTGCATTTATCTGCAATTCATAACTGATAAATCATGTACATAAATAATCATGCAAAATACCAGTGACGTACATTACCCATTTGAGCGAATAAAAGTTATTAGTTTTTAAGTAACAAAGGACAGATAGTAATAAAGAAGCATTTTAACTGCTCGGAAATCTTTTCTGTGAAGTTTAATACAGCGTTTCAAAAGCTTTAAAAATCATTCAAACAAAAATAGCAGACATTACCTGCGAATATCTCGTGAGAATTCAATTTTTATATTTTATTATTAATTCCAATTAAATAAAGGAAATGTAAACGGCAACTTCGCGCAGAAAAACTCTTACTGCCGAGCCCTGGGATAGAAAAGTGGAGAAATCCTGTTCCTTTATGTAATAAATTCCTCTCTATACCGCTTTGTGTAGTGAGAATCCATGTTTTATGGGTCCTTGGTAGCGAAAAATCGATTGACGCCACAACGTCTGTCCCTCTTTCAGTGAACAACGATTTTCAATTTTCAAAATTTTGCATTTGCAATTTTCCAAAATTCAGACATTTCTAGGAAAATACGACCCGCCTTTTTTTAAGCTCTCTAATTTATTCTAAAGAAAAAAATGTGCGCTTTTTGAAAAAATAGTTTTTTGGAAATAACATTAATTTCAAGAGCGAATTGCGCGAAAATGGCTCGTTTCTTCAAAAAATTGTACATGACCTTTTTTAATAAGCCGATTTTTACAACAGTCTTTGTCCGTGGCAAAAACTCTATCTTTAAATTTACTTACGTGTACGTACGTATATACGGAGTAATATACGTACTATAGAGAAAGTAATGTACTTAGTAAAAACACTGACAAATTGAGGAATAAAAAAATTGTACTTTGAACGGCGATAGATGACAGCTGACGAGAGGATGAGACAAGACCGAAAAGCTAATCCAGGCCAAAGAGATTAGAAAACTAACTAGTACGAGAAAGTCTGTGCCTTCTCTAGAACCACTGCAAGTGATGCTACCACTCGTACAAAACTAGTGAGAGTAGGAATGCAAATGAGAGAGGCAATGCTGCGGAAAATCGATTTCGAGATTTCAACGGAAGTATACGTTTTAGGGTCCTCTGATTTCGAAAAAGTGATGTTTTTTTTCAAAATGTCCATCCGTCTGTCTCGGTCGTGTGTGAATAACATTAGCGTCTTAAATATAGGCAGGAGTTTTTCCAAACTGAATAAATCCCTGTCGGTCTGGCCTCACTCAGAGCCATGCAATTCTGAAGGACAATCATTAATTTTGGGGGGTACTTTACATGAATCCCAGGGACATTTTCAAATTTTTCTACAAAATGGCTTCAAAGTTACATTTCTTGTAAAAAATAGCGTGAAATGCACATACATAGGTAGCATAGGTGCAATTTTCACTGTTAACTCTGAATTTTCGAAAATAAGAAAATTTGATTATTTTCAGCATCTTCGTACAACTACAAAATTGACATGTTTCCTTCAAATAATAAGTTAAAAAGTTACAATAGTTGCTATATGACAAAGCAATTGGAAAGCGACCTTTAAGAAAACATTTTGCTGTAATCTGTTTTTTCATAAATTACACAAATGTATTTTTTTAAATGTCTCTCACACCTTTAATATACATATTTCTGGCGATTTGAATATATTAATTGATAATGAATATTATCATATTTTTCGTGAGTGGAAGTGCTTTAAATAACTTCTTATAAAGTTTTTCAAAAGCTCAAACGATTTCTATGAAAAAGAGTTTCAAATTTCGCATTTACAGTAAAGCTTAAAGGCCGTTTTATTAAAAACGGCTCCAAAGTTTTTAACGAAAATTTCTTTATAGGACAAATTTTTACTTTTCTATAATATTATTAAAGTAATATCTACTTTTAGGAAACCGAAAAAATTGGGGAAATGTTTAAAAATTGTACTTTGGGTGGCGATAGACAGCAACTGGTAAGAATGTGTAGCAAGTCCAAAAAGCTGGCCCTGACCAAAAAATATCGAAAACTAGTACGAGAAAGTCTGTGCCATTCTGTAGCACCACTAGTTGTAATTTTGAAATGTTATTTTTTTGCAATTTTCGAAAAAATGAGAGACAGCTGAAAATAAGTCTAGCACCATACATTTTACTGTTCCTTATTACATATTAGGAAAGCATTTAAAGAAAAAAATTGGAGTTTTGAGGAAAAAATTGTTTAAAAAAAATATGATTGCCTATATTTCGTGCAAAATAAAAGCAAACTACTCATATTTTCGAAAAATTGAACATGGACTTACTAGAAGATATGTCTTTACGAAACAGATTTTGTTAAGGAAAAATGTATATTTTCAATATTATAGTTTAGGAAAAGGTCTCAAAAAACTGGACTTCTGCAATTTTCAAAAAAATATAAGTTTTCAACGAACATGAAACCTGCGCCGTTTTCTTAAGCATCCTTTACGCTAAGGAAAACGTTTAATCAAAACATTTTGAGCCATTTTTGAGAAAATTTTTAAAATTATTTTGAAACTTCATGTAAAGTACCCTAAAAAAATCGAAATATCCATTTGAAACTTCCAAACCCTCAATTTAGTTCAGTTCCATCGGGCAATATCAATTTAGGAGAAAATCGGCGTTGACCACAGACGGACACAGACGTTTTGCCGTCAATCGATTTTTCGGTATCAATGATCCACAAAACATAGCTTCTGGATATACCACCTGTTGGAGGAACTTTTGTTCTATATTTAGCAACTGGATTTATCAACTTTTTTGTTACTAAGGGCAATAACAGTTTTTCTGCAGATAATTTGCTGTTTCCGGCGCACAAATACTCGTACATAACTTTCCCTTTTTACAAAGTTCTTTCGTAAGGACGAAAAAATAAAAACTGAGTACGTACGCGGCGTCACCATACAATGCAGGGATGGACATTTGAGAAGGTATTCCGATAAATTTATTGTTGGTGGCATGGAGAAAGATAAGATAAGGCGACTTCATTTATTTAACGTTAATATTACTCTGTCTCTACGTTCAATAAAATGGTATATTCAATATTATTAAGAGTCGGGAAGAATAGAACATATACAGATATGCATTATAGTAACAGTACCGTAGTTTCAAATACATTCATAAAGGATTGCCTTCAGTTCTGGATGTTCAATTTTCATGAGAAATGAAAAACAAACAGTACCTGTATATAAGTTGATATTTTCACACATATTTAGCATATACAATTGTCTCAAATTGACTCATGTGTCAAAAAAACTTTGCAAAAAAATCAGCGTTGACGTATTGAAATTGTACATTAAATTAGTTGTTATTAGTTTGAATGATTTACAGAGTGGAAATAGTTTCTTTCCTTAAACCATTGGCAAATACGGGCAATAAATACTTGCCTAGATCGCTGGTCAAAAACTTATTTTTCGAGCTGGTCATTTAACGGTTTAGTACCTGCAATTCTTTGAATAAGGAGATGATGGATGGACAAGAATCACCTTGTATATAAGCTAGCAGAATTACGCCCCGTCGCCGTCTTTCGCGCCGTCAGCGCTGCTACTACCTGCAGTTCTCGTGCCACAATCGCCCCCTCGCTGTTGCCTCCTCCTAGCTCAGCATTTGTTTCGTCCCATTTGCATCTTGCCTCGCTCACTCGTCATGTCCTGTTCAACCCCTCCTCCTAATCGCACAGCAATGCCCAGCAACACTGAGTCCCAGGAGAGTTGGAAATCGCATTTAACTGACACCTCATTATGCGCAGCAACGCCATCTTGGGGAGAGTTAAAATAAAAAGTGATCAGCATAAAAACCTTCTCCATGAAAACCACTAAGGGCCGGTTTCACCAAACAAAGATTAAGAGTGACTCTAGAGTAAATCATGTTAACTCGAGAGTAACTTCTTGAAGCGTTTCACCAGCACTTTACTCGAATGTAAATCGCTTACACAAGAGTAACTTTACACTGGAAAAATCCGTCGGGTAAAGTACGGAGCAAATTCAGTTTTCAACGTGCGTGTTCCTCCGAAGTGTTGTTTCGGCTCGACGATTACGAATGATAGTATTTGAAGACGATTCCAGCAATGATTCGGAATATTATCCACTAGTGCGAAGACAAAGGGTGCGAGAGAGAATGGATTGGTTTTAATTATGACGATCGAGAATTTGTCATGAGGTTATGTTTGACCAAATCAGCTGTTTAACTGCATCAGATACATTGTAAACTGTAGAGAACTTCTAAATTTATTTTTCTCCCTTGTGGATACGAAATAAAGGTAGTACGTACCGAATACGATAACAAAAGGAAAAATAATAACTACAGAGACTACAAGTACTAAGAAATATTCATTCATCTATTCAGTAAAAACTGTATGTGACGTATGGGGGAGATCATTTGCGCACGCTTTCTTGAGTTCCAGAATCCCTTTCCAATATTTTAACTACAAATAGTTGAAAGGTGAATAAAAGTTTAAAAAATAAAACAACAAATAATAATAAAATTTAGAAAAACGCGAGATCAGCAACATTTGAAAAACAAAACATTTTCGTTCCCTAGTTATAGAAAATTTCTTTGCACCGCCATCGGTAAACGAACTGCGAATTTGATTTTTCTGCATTGCTAACAAAATAGTAACTAATCTCCAGAGAAGAAGAATGAATGTTTATTAAGAAATAAAGATACAGAAACAAAGAAATAAACTATGCTAACTCAAACCACAATACCACCACACCAGATTATAACGCCAAGAACTCCGCAACTGAAATGAATGATAGAATATAAGGAATAAATAAAAGGTTCGCGTTGGACCGCAGTGGTTCCTAGCGTCATTCTCGCTCACAGCCTCTTGAATCGCTCTCAAATATTGTGTGTTTAGCTGATTTGCGGAGTAAATCGGAGAGTATGTACTCTAGAGTAATGTAACCCTCTAGAAACATGGTGAAAAGCTCATATTCTACTCGAGAGTTACTATCTTAGAGTAAATGGTTACTCTCGGGTAACTACTCTCCACTTCACTCGGCTGTTGGTGAAACCGGCCCTTAGATATGGCTACTTTAACGGAGATTTTTACCAGCTTTCATTATTTCTTCTTTTCCCTTCTTTCTTTCCTTCTAGAATGTTCCCCTTCTTTCCAATATGTTCCAGTATACTCTGTTTTCATCATAAGTTTTACTAGATCTACAAATTGTTATCTTCTTTCTTCTATTAAACTTTTTACTTTCTTGTATACGTACGTGTTTACAGAGTAATATACTACTTAGTATAGAGAAAGTTATGTAATGCTGCGCGAATAAACGGCGGATTTTTGGCAGAAAAAGTTCGCTGCCGGGCCCTAATAACAAAAAAGTGGATAAATGCAGTTGCGAAATTACGAAAAGAAAATCCTCTAATACGTAGTGAAGCCAGAATCCCTGTTTTGTGGCTCCTTGATGCCAAAACATCGATTGACGGCAAAACGTCCGACCGTTCGTCTGTGAACACCCCCAGCGCCACAACCATACGTAGGATTCTTTCCAAATTGAAGAAACCCATGTCGATCTGGCACGAGTCCAAGTTTGAGATTTTGAAAAACTCTTCGAGGTGGAATCCGATTTCTGTGGGAAATTGGCCGTTTTTGGCAATGATTTATATCTGTTCGTTGTTGATTTGAGCTCTGGCTAATGAGCGGAGAAAGCACTGTCGTGGTGTATAAATACTGCAGCAAATTCATTTCTAAACGCACTGTATTTTGTGTGAACTGTAAGTCGTCCTATCATACAAGCTATGGTGAAAGAGTACGAATTAATACAAAATTAGAATAATTTCAGTGTTGCTCGATTGAGATAAATATAGAGGCAAACGAAATAGTTCGAATTCTCAAATCAGAGCTAGAAAAAACCACTAGAGGATTTGAGTGATTAGATAATTTCCTTGGAAAGAAAGTTAACTGAAGAACAAAGAGAAGGTTTTGATGGTATTAAAAATGATATTGGAAGGACTTCACATACAATACAAAATCTTACGGTTGAAGTGCAAGCATGCAAGAATGAACAAAAACAATTAGAGGCAAAATGTGACAAAATAGAGACCTCACAAAATGACATATACAAGAAAATTTCAGAAATCATGGAGAATATTGATACCATACGAAATTATACATTAGCTGAGTCTCATCTTGGAATAATTAGAGAGATTGAAGAATGTGACCGGCGTAAGAAGAACGCCATCATGTTTACGGGGTAAAGAAAGTGAATTCCAGAGAAGCGAAAGAGCGTAGTAGTCGTGACAGACAGATAGAGACGCTTTGTGCAAACTCGAGCTTGAAGGAATTGATTTCGATAAACGCACATTGCAGATCACAAGACTGGGTAAATTTGTACAGGGCAATCTCGAAAATCCTCGACCAATTAATTTAGTTACGAAAGATGTTAATATTGCTAGAGATATTTTGAGAAATAGCAGGAAGTTATCTTCAGAGTTGAGAGTAAATAATGATCTAACCCCGTTCAGAGAAAGGAGTTGAAAGATCTTAAAGCAAAATTGATTCATAGGCAGAAAACCAACCCAAACCTAGTTATTAGATATATTAGAGGAAATCCCCGGATTGTGCCCAAACAGGGAAACGAATAGAAGCAGCAACGGGCATCGTTGAACTAAATTAAATAATTATGTACACTAATATCTGATCTCTTATTCCAAAGATTGATGAGTTTTTACCAGAAGTTGATGATGTCCAACCTGATATCATAATCATCACGGAATCATGGCTGAAGCGAGATATCACCGACTCTATGATCGATGTCCCTGAATATACTATCTTTCGTAACGGCAGACTTAACAAACGTGAAGGAGGTATCTTAATTTACGTCAGATTATACAATAAATTCTATTGCTATAGGTGCTTCTATATTATATGAACTACATGATCCCCTCGTAGAGGCTTTATGGTTAAACTTGAAAACAGGTGAAGTCAAATTTATTATTGCAGGAGTTTACACACCCCGTACGTCGGATCCAAGGCCTGTTCAATCTGATCTTATACTCTTTAAAAGAACTTTAGAGTAGCAAACGATATAAGCAAGTCTTGATTTTTGGAGATTTTAATTTCCCATCAATCTCATGGACCAAACACGGAGCTTCGTCTTGCAGAAGGAATTTAGTGACAATCGGTTATCTTCCAATGATATTCCTGAGAGACGTAATTTCTTCGCAGCAAAATACGACGAAATTAAAAAACATCTGAACGAATCACTTTCACCAACACTACAAATTTATCAGACTAGAAACCAAAATGTCGAAACAAATTATGAGGATTTTAGTGATACGGCGCGCCAACTTCTTAAAACATTCTCGCCAAAATTCAAGATGAAAAAAAAAAAACTCTAGATAAACCATGGATTATTCTTGAAGCGAAAAGACAAACAAGAGCAAACCGCAAGGTCTGGCGTAAGTATAAGAAGTATAGTTTGAGAGAGGATTACCTAGTTTACAGAGTATTTAAGGTAATGGAATCCATAATTGCTGCGAGGATTCGAGATCACGCCCAACGGAATAACATAATCCCACAGGAACAGCACGGTTTTCTCCCACGGTCCACAATCACTAACTTACATCATTGGATGTTTGGACAAAAGCCGTATATCAAAACCAGCCTATGGACTAATATACTTGGATTATGCAAAGGCTTTTGATAAGGTACCACATAAACGTTTGTAACACAAACTATTCATTAGGAATACAAAGGAAAATTCTTGCGTGGATACGTGATTTTTTGTCAAACAGAACCTTCTAAGTCAGGATTGGACAACATTTTTCAACATCCAGAGAAGACTAGTGGAGTACCTCAAGGTTCTGTCCTGGGACCTCTGCTATTTGTATTATACACCAGCGACCTGGAAAATGAGTTATCTTCGACTTGGAATTGCTATGGTGACGATACTAAACTCTTTGCCAATCCTTTGACATCTCACGATGAGTTAAAAAAAATATGATGCCGGGGCAAACTGGTCTGAAACTTGGTTGCTTCCTCTGAATACAGACAAATGTCTGACTCTATGCATTGGAAAAAATTACCCCAAACTACCATACTCTATAAATGGACACACCTTGGCAGAGACCTACCAACAAAACGATTTAGGTGTGATCATAACACAAAATCTTAAATGGGAAAGTCAAATTAACAACGTAACTAAGAGAGCAAACACTGATCTTTATCTGATAAGGCCTTTTAACCTTGAATTCCCTAGCATTAAAGAAAATTTTCTATACATTCGTAAGACCGATAATTGAATATGTCAGTGTAGTGTGGTCTCTATATATCGAAAAAGACAAGAAACACCTAGAGAGAACACAGAGGATAGAAACTAGGATTCCGATTTCTGTTAGAAATCTACAATACTACGACAGATGTGAGAAACTAACATTGCTGACATTAGAAAAAAGATGAGAAAGAATTGACATTATAGAAACATACAAAATATTGAACAAGGTGTACAATGTCTTGTAGTTGTACACACTATTCAAACCAGCTACAGATCCCAGGCTATGAGGACATTCGGTGAAGTTGATGAAGGTGAGAACAAAATCTGGACCAAGAACGCATTTTATCACCAATAGGATTGTGAACCAATGGAATGCTCCCCCAGCAGATTGGGTTGAAAAGAGAACTTTAGAGTCTTTTAAATCCTGTTTAGATAATTACTATCAAACGAACTGAGTTATATGCGTGTATATATGTATATGAAAATATGTGTGTGTGTGTGTGTGTGTGTGTGTGTGTGTGTGTTGTGTATGTATATGTGATCATCAGATTAATTTATTATAATTACATCAAACTGTGATGTAAAAGAAATTGATTTGATATTTCCTTTTATTTTATAATAACATACAAACTATATCGATATTTTGTAACTGATGGTTGTTGCTGCTTCCATAAATTAAATAAATAAATAAATTAAATAAATTAAATAAATAAATAAATTAATACATACATACATACATACATACATAAATAAATTTTTTTAATGAATATTTGCTAATAGAATCAGCTTTTACTCTTCTATAATATTCTTAAAGTAATATTTCAATTCAACAATTAGGAGTCTAAAACATTGAGAAAACCTGGGGGGGGGGGGGGGAATTCCAATAAAAATTTTACATGAAAGTAAAATAAACTATTGTATTAAATAATGCATTCCATGTTCTACATTTTCGAGAGTGTTATCTAATTTTAAGGATATTGTTCTTTATTGAGTGCAATGTTGAAACATTTTGATGCTTAAGTAAATTTCTTTGCATTTTTGGTACAGGAACGATAGTCAGTTATTCAGGAACATAGATTCAATGCTACAAAGCACGTCAAAGACTGTATATGTGCAAAAAAGCCTTAGTTATATTATTTGTTTTATAAATTTACTAGAAATCCTAGCCCCAATGCACCATAGCCACATGCATATGAGTTAACAATGCAAGGCTGCAGGTTACTACTTTATTATGTGAATATATGCAATATTTGAGAAGCTATTAGGTAGTGCCACCATAGACGATTGAAGACTCCTATCTGAAGTCATAACCAAACATAATTTATTCAGCGTTCTTTATAGTTACAGTTGATACATTAACAATCCTAGCAAGTCCAAACCACAAACTGTGCAGTTTCGGTGAGTTACGTAAAAATATTTGCCATAGAATTGGAAAAAGTCTGTGACCCCACAAGTGGCCTGTCTTTACCTCCTCTACTTTCCTTTCTTATTTACACAAGTCCCCATTCACTTTAACATTTCTTACACCTTCCCACCTTTCCCTATTAATCTAAAACATCATTAAATTTCTCCTAATTCCACTTTATCCTCCTTTCTCTTAGTATCTGTATCGTCTTCATTTGGCCCTCTCCACTTCCATCATCTTATAATATTTCTCTACCTCGGTGTACTGTCTTAATTCATTATCCATTTTCTAACGTATCCCACATCCCTCAATCACTTGTTCTCATTGTCATTGAAACACTGTCACAAATTCTACATCTCCTGCCTTCTTGTTTCTTCAGTAAAACATACTTCTCATTTCAGTCCCAACATCACTAACCTATTTCCACTGCCTTTAAGGTATCTCAGTATATTGCATCCTACTATTTCACCAAATATAGGATGTATATGAAAAAATTGAACTTTTCAATAAGTATTGGCGGAGAAGGGGAGAGCAGATTCTGGTCTTTATCTCATCTGCAAATTGTTTATATCAAGATTAGAATTTGAAGATTTTTTAATTTCCTTGTAAAGTAAAACATTTGAGAGGAATTACAAAATGTGCAAAATGAGGCATTGTTAATAATCAAGGGGTAAAGAAAATGCACGCCTAGGTGATACTGTTAAGCATGCAGAATCTAATTCCCACTTCTGAATTTTAGGTTTGAAAATTATAATACTAAATAATAATATTAAAGTAAAAAGAATTATTAAATCTCTTTATTTGCTTATGACCAAGTTGTGGTTGCTGATGGCAAAGACAACTTATAGAGAGCTTACACGAATTACATCAAATAACAAAGATGAATAATTTATAAATATCTACACGCAAAAATAAATCCATGACATTTCAAGGTCTCCAGCATTTTAGATGTAAAATTGTTGTGGAAGATAAAATAATAGAACAAGTGAATATCTTCAGATTCTTAGAATGTGACATATCTTTTCTCTGCAAGGTGGATGCGGTCAGGAAGACTGAAAGATTCAATGTGATGTGCTGATTAAAGAGGTAAAGTCATAAGGGATACATTGCTCAAGTTTTATAAAGTCAAGTTTTATATGGCTTGGAAGTTAATGCTGTATCCAAAGGAGAAATATGCATGCAAATATGCTCTAATGTTTATAAAATATGTGCCACAACCTATGACATATGCCCTTACAATTAACAGTTTTAGATATTCAAGAACAATTACAAAACTTTTAATTTTAACAATTAATTTCACATTTTGTCTGCCATTAGTATTCTAGCAGAAATGTTTAAAGTAAAATATAATGGTTTTGTCTGTATCATCATCAACATCAATTCCAGTTCCACAAATTCTTTATCAAAGATATCATTCATAATTGGACAAATCATTTCCAGGTACCAGCATCATGATATCATGTAAAAGAAGTTCACACAAATACTGCTGCAACGAACAAAAGACATTCCCACAATTTTTCATGAATAGCATTCACTTTTTGATTTGAGGAGACAAATATGCATATTAATTCAATTTCCAAGAGAAATATGCCACATTAAGAACAAAACAGCAATGAAATATGACTAATAACTTAAATATAATGGAAATATGATGCATTGACACAAAATACACTAAACATGCACTAATAAGCTATATAAAATCATCAAATTTCTGTTTGTTTAAAATTGAGTCTTGTGGACATTTGATAATTAGCACATAATAAGGCTCATAATTAAAAATATGATTTTTCATAAACTTCAGAGCCTTACAATGCTCTGTGAATTAAATAGAAGTGAAAACTGGACCCTGAAGTCTAGAACATTTAGCAGAATCCAACCAGAAGAAATAATATTTTGAGATCAATGTTGGAAGTAACAAGTAGAGCAAAATAGAAAATAAGAGCAACAGGAGCCTCGGAATCTACAACTTAAATAATAAAACAACAACAATAATTATTTTTATCATTGTATTTGATAATTTATTTCACTCCAAACAGAGGAATCCATATTGATTCAGAATGTGGCTTGAATTTTATCATTGTCTGTGAATGCAGTAAATAAGATGATGAACTTCCAATTAAGCAATTTATTGTCAATACATTTTTTGGACTGTGATCATGCACATAGATTTATGAGGCTGTGTGCATGTCTAAAGGTTTATTGCCAATGAAACAATTAATATAGTGGCCAGTCTACACCATTACTGAATTAAGCCTTGCACTCAAAGCCATCAATTAGTCAGTAAAAATATGAATACTGATTAATTTAACTTGGAATTATATTTTAAATCTAATATGAAGAGAGTTCAATAATTGAACATTTTTCCTAAATCTAAGAACACCTAACAGTAGTCTTTTTCTTTCTCGCTATAAGTCAACTTGTACCAAGCATGCATCCTGCTTCAGCAGGTGTAAGTACCTTTCTAGAGGGATCAACTGAATTCAACTTCAACGGATAGCTGAATCCCGACTTTATCCTCCAAAGTTGTTAGCACTGGGGGTATGGACGATGAGATGATGATGATGGCGAGGGATGAAAGGACAGCACACACTGATAGACATTTGCAGAGACTCCCATGCCTGAGGCGGGACTCAATCCCATGGTCTTCTAGTCCAAGACCACTACGGCAATACTGCCCTAACGATCTTGGCCATCTGACCAGCCTAACAGTAGTCATAACAAGGAAAATTTATAATTACCAAATTTGAAATACATCAAAAAAGATTGGATCTTTAATAAATAAATTATTTTTCATAACACTTTACCATTAAAGAGAATTTACTTAATCCATAACAATTCAATAATAGATGATTAGTAGTCCACACGAATGCTATAAGAATTTTCATTAAAGTACTGGTGCTCTTACAGATTTAACACAGCACAAGTACCATATTGTCTTCAATATGACACTCCTTTTTAAAGACAAAAGAAAATTGTTGTTAAAAACAAATAAGTAACACTGCTATCTTACGACAAAATTACCATTAAAGATGTCAAATAAAAGAATGTGAATTTCCATTGGAGTCTTGAAATAGAATTTATTCAGGATTACATAACTTTCTCCATACTACGTTTATTACTCCATATATACTATGTATGTATATGAGAAAGTTAAAAGGACTGTTCATTCATTTTAGACAAGTTCAGTTTTTAATGATGTATATTTGTTATTACAATGAAATTTGTCTTGATTTTATATTATGTTAGGAGAGTGGAGCCCAATGGAGCAGAAGTGAGACAAGTTTCTTTATAATTAAATTATCAACCTTCTTTCATTAATAACTACTAGTGATCTGCAGCAGCAGCAAAAATGTTGCTGAACAAATTGCCACAAAATAATTTTCCATAATGTAGTACTACGCACACTGCTCATAAACAACAAATAAAATACTTTCATAATAACATTGCAATAAATTAAATAATTAAACAAAAACAGCCTTCACCAATTCTGCAATAACTGTATATTTATGTGGCCAAACAGTTCTTTACATTCCACAAATATCAATCCAAATATCCATAATACAATAAGTAAAAAGCAAATATTTAAGAGCAGGTAGCCTCTTGTTGGAACCTTCCTGTTACAAGTTAGCTATGTCATAAAAAGTGAAGAACTGAGTATGAGAATTCACTCGGTACTCACATTATGAAAATAGGTGCAATAACACGATTAAATATTTGTATTTTTAAGTCAAAGTCTAAACTATTTCATTGTTTTTTTGATTTTCTTCATGTTTCTAGGTAGACTATCTAATGAAACTAACAGACACCTCTCATATGGCTGATGTCTGCATAGTTTTTTTTGTTTTTTTTTCAATTTCTGATTGCATGGGAAATTAGTGATATAGATAATGAACCAAATGATGAGGATTGCTATAGAAACGATAACAAGTGCTTTCAGTTTTTTTGTTGTTGATTTATAAAGTTATACTACAGTTTATATTGTTTTAGAGGGTGATGGTTTGTTACTTCAGTCTTGAACTATCACTCTTTTAGCCACGAGTCATTCACTTCCAACCACTGCACAATATTTCAACACCAAAATTTTTACAATTTTCTCTGTATTAACAGAATTTGGTACATTTACAGACTTATCATGTATTATTTAAATGCAAAATAAAAAAGGAATATTTGATACTACTGCTAATACTTTAGGGATTATGAAAGTTACCTTCACTGAAACAGCAATAACTCTTACAAACTTATTTTGAATTTGGTTAATTTTCCGGAATTGTTTACACAACATGAGGGACATTAAAAAACCTCAATATTCAATTATCATCATATAAAAAATGTTTGAACCTGATTTTGATGGTTTAACTTAGCAACCCACAAAATTTATCACAGACAACTAACTAAAAATTCTTGCAGAGCATACTACATTTTACTATTCTATTCCTAGTATGTTTTTTATTAATTTGGTAAGGTTTCCATATTTTCAGGAATCTGCATTTACTACTAATTTGATAAAATCATTATCAATCTTCATCATAAAATGTTTCTCATGACATTAAGTTAGAATGAAAACAAATGAATGTACACATCTCTAAAGCAAATTCAAACCATCTCTTTACTATAAAAATTACTTTCATAATAACTTTAAATTGTGGTTAAAAACAAAAAAATTAACAAAATCATGAAATAAACTATCACAGCTCTTACTTAAAACTATCAATTCAAACATATCTATTTATCATTCTACAATTATGTTACTGAAATATTAATGACAAAATTCAGACATCAATCAAGAATATAACTTTCTTAGGTATAATTAATTCACTGAGATAGAATTTCAAAATTTACATTTTCAAAGATACATGTTACAACTACACTGATCCATTTTTCCTTAAGAATAATTGTTTTTAAATATGAGATATTACAACAGCAAATCTATACGTAATGAGAACTTATGAAAACCCAATTGCATGTCACTAAATAAATTATTTGATACTCCTAAACTGTCGAGCATTTTTATGCAACCTTTCCGCACCTCTAAGAACATAAAGAAATGATAAAAATATGATAGATTTATTGTAATTATTTTTCCGTTCAGTGTAATCAAAAACATATATGGTGTCCATTCATTTACAAATGCTTTACCTACACATACAATTTTCAGAAATCTCCCAAAGATTTATTTTTTCAGAACCTGGTTATTTTTTAAAATTTGAATTTTGTCCTTTCATGTTTTTAAAATGTTCATATGAGAAGGGCATTCTAAAAATGTGTATCATGAGTTTTTTCATGTCTGTTAAAACCTGAAGAAACTTCCTTTGCTTGACATCTATTTGATCATAATTTGATCTTATCTTGTTTCCTTCTAAGAATTGTGTTATTGACACAGAATATTATGTGATACTGTCATTCAAGAAATATATGAATTACATAATTGCCCACGAAAGTACACAATAAATTACCTAAAGATGATTGATATCAACGTTTTTTCACAAAAGAATATATTCATTCAGAATCAAGATTAAAAATTTTGCACTCTTACTGATGTGGTGAGAAATAATGATGTTTTGCAATGGTGGTTGTAGTTGTTTTCTAAAAAATCATGAAAAATTATTAATTTTGATCTTCTGAGTTGAGGGCATTTTAGACCCTGTAATCAAGAATATACTTTATTGACGTATTCTTCAATAAAGCCACTTATTAGACTACAAGAATATTATGATCAGTAGACCAACTTCTTTATTACCTCACTTTTTGTTTCATTTATCTTACTATGATAACCAATTACCGTTTTTTAATGTGGTTATTGACTTTTGTATTTCTCAACTCATGTTTTCCTTTGATTTCTTAGGGTTATAAAAAGGTTGTGATGACAACTTCAACACTGTACTGTTTTTTAACATCCTTCACAAATGAAATAGGGTCATTCAAGTTCACTTGAATCAAGCTCACAAGCAGATGAAGAGGATTCACATAATTGTGAAAAAAGTGAAGGAGTGATGATTCAAAATGAACATTCTCATGACATTTTTGTATTCATTATTACATTACTAGTTGAATGTGGCATTACAGCCTAAAAACTGTTAGAAAAGTATTTTCCTGGTTACAAAATTTCTTTCATACTTCATTTCTTTTATGCAAAACTTCGTTCAAATGTTCTTACAGTATCTGGCATTGGACTTACAAATGAATCATAATAGCTAATATTGTTATACTCCCGTTCAAAAGTTCCCAACTCCCAATGACCTTGTGTTTTACCTTCATAAGGGATATAAACTGCTTTTATTGCAATTCCAAAATTATAATTGCCATAAAAAGTACTTGCAGGTATAGAATGAGAAAAATATACATTCTTTTCAGGCTGTTTTGCTAATATGCAGAAAAATGGATACAAAAGATAACCTTCAAGCTGTTTCTATGCATTATTCTCTAATCCTAATACAAGATCATTCTCAAATAATTCTGCAAATTGCCGGTATGTTGCAAAATCTTCAACAACTACATTTGATTCTTTCCCGGTTTTGCTTAACACTTCCATATTTTTCTTTCCTAATTTTTGAGAGAAATTAAAACTCTACAAACTCAGTCTAATTTGTATTCACTTCTACTTCTGCAATTGCTCTATTAGTAATCATTTTGTATGCGAATCTATATATACATTAAAAGGCAACTGCAAAGTGTGATCTTGTGAATAAAGAGTTATTCACAAAAACATACACAACACCATTGTGCATGTTTGTGAAAGGTGTTATTTTCAACATACATTCACAAAAACATACACATACACAAAAAAACGTAAAAGTGAGATATTGAACGTAAAAACGTTCATTCATTCTCAAGCATTACTCACAGTTTTGCTTTCTCTGGATTTACATGATATTCTTCAATACTAGTAAGTTCCAAGGCAATACTGTACGTAGGTTTACGCAAATTAATTTTAAAAAATACGGTAATACGGATGAAAATTTAAATGAAATCTGCCGCGCGATAAACTTGGTAACTCATTTGTTCACTTCAAGATGGTGACATCAGAATCGCCAACATCGTGAAAGAAAATGATGGCGTATGGAGCGAAAATTGCTGTAGGGAGTGCAGTCGATGGGGATCGATATGGAGGTCCTTGCAAAAGGTCAAGTAGAAGATTTTATTTTTTATTTTATTTATATTGTTATTAGTAAAATACGTTTTAATAATACGTAAAAATAAGTTTTCCACCTCTAAATACTTCGGGACAAGTTTTGGTAGCCCAAAAAACAAAAACATGCCGTGTAATTTTTGGTTTATGCGTAATATCGTTTTAATGGTTGATCTTAGCGCAAATATAGTTATGTACAATTTTAAAGGACATAAAATTATCTACAAACTTGTATTAGAAATTATTTCTTTCGTGCAAATAGTAACAGAGCTACGAGATTTTTAAACTTCACCCAATTTCCATTTTATTCTCAAGTTACCCGAAATTACTAGTGGTTTCTATATTGTTGCATTTTTCGAATTCTTAAAGTCATTATAAATAAAAAGCCATTAAATACTATTGTTTTTAATACTTACTGAGGTTAAATTTACTTTTGAAAGTTCTGGTGAGAGTAACAATAGGCCTACGTTCTGGCAACAAACACGAGTTATTTACATAAAAACATTCCAATAGAATAAAATGTTTCAATTTTGATAAAATGATCATTTCTTCTCCTCTTTTTACAACAATTTATTATTATTAATTATAGAATAATAACAACAACAATAATAAATTATGATATAATAATTAATTAGTATATAATAATAATATTATTCACAAGCTTAAGAAAGACTGCTCTATCCACAAATAAATTTTGTGCATAAGGTTAAGACGATTTCCTTGAAATTATCAATAATTAATCAGTGCTGATAAAAACCATCAACATCAATGGGATGGAAAATATAATATGCATTGCTAACGACAATTTAGATATGGAAGAAGCGTGGTACCGCAATTTCTGACAAACGAAATTGTGCAGGCCGACAAGAACAAGAATAAAAAGTAAAGGGATTTCGCCTAGCCACTAATGTTAATGAAACCATGCAGTTCATACTTGTATACTCTTACCTTGAAGTTATCTCTGATGAATGCCACTTTCTTATTTGAATTTGATGGGCGAATACAGTGGGATTACTGACCCGATAGCCGCACAGTATAATCGTCCCTCATTGAAAATTACGAAGAAGACATATTGATAACAGACAGCAAACACACCATCTGTTGTATATTTTGGACACGTTGAGTACAGAATATTAAATGACTTCCGATATCAAAACAAGAAATAAAATATGGCAGATGCACGTCTCAGAGTGTTTAAAATATCAGCTGACCCATTCACTGATGTATCAAATTATCTTTTTTATTTCAGTCAGGAATATTAAAACTCAAGAACGGTGCAATTGACGGTCCCACCTTTTGACAGGGGGGGGGGGGGTTAGAGGGGACCTTTTGATAAAGGGGTTTATTTCACCATTTTCTTGAAATTTTCACGTAAAAAAATGGATATTTGAACAAGGCGATCTTGTTTTCTGTTTATTATGTCACATTTATCTTTAAAATCTTACTACTACTGTAAGACGAATGCAAATTTGCTGTGCCGTGTTTTAATATTAACTTCCTATTAAATTCTTATTCTATAGCAATTCATTGCCCATGTTACGTGCTTGTAGTAGTCTTTACTTTAGTTACGCCTTGCAAAGTAATAAATAATCTATGTTTCACAATATATTTGCACTCTTATTGTGTGCCAGTTAGAGATTCTTTTTAATTTGAAATTAACAATTTACTTAATATTCAATCTGTAAAAATCTATGTTTTACAACTCGGTGTCAGTGTTATATGCTTATATCAAATTTTCACTTTAATTCAAACGTATATATTGGTTCGACAACTGACATATATATTAACGATATGTTTAATAACTGTGAGTTTGGTATCCCATTTCACTATGTCTCATATAATTGTAATGAAATATACTTACATTAAAAAACTCTCAACGTATTTTAATAACTTCCATATTCCCAATCTTGGGTACATTATGAATAATCTGTGATGCCTAATAAAGCTCAATTGTTGCTCATTAGTCATTGCAAGTTTATCTGATATTCAATTTTTACAAGGGCCATGTTCATATAATCTTCAATTTTAGACTTCGCCTATTTTAATTAATGTTCAAAGCTAATGAGATTACGTTCATTGCAGTATTGGTTCTCGAAATTAATACGATTTGTTCCACAGAGGCCACGCTCTATACCCTTTATTTTTCTCCATTATTTAATATCCCTTAATTCACATTTACGTTCATGTTAAGAGCAGTTCTGCCAATTATTCACACGTTCTACATACCTTTTCTATCTTCCAACTGTTAGAATCATGTGTTTTAGCTAAAAATCGGGTCTGCAACATTTTCACCGTTGCAGTGGTCCATCGGCAGGTAAGCTTATGTAGACTATTGTTAGGTTTTTATTGTAACATCCACTCACTTTCACTTGTCTCATCGGAGGATGCACAGCGTTAGCAGACATACGAAGACGCAAGTGCGTTAACCATTGGAATATTATATGTACATTTCCCCCTAAAACATCTGTCTGAATTCGACCTTGTGTACATATACATTGAAGAGACAAAAAACTGGTACACCTGCTGCTCGTGTAGAGCCCTCGCGAGCATGCAGATGTGCCGCAACACGACGTGGCATGGACTCGAGTAATGCCGGAAGTAGTACTTAAGTTAATTGACACCATGAATCCTGCAGGACTGTCCATAAACTCGTAAGAGTACGAGAGGATGAAGATCTCTTCTGAACAGCAAGTTGCAAGGCATCCCAGATATGCTCAATAATATTCATGTCTGGGGATTTTGGTGACCACTGGAAGTGTTTAAATTCATTAGAGTGTTCCTAGAGCTACTCTGTAGCAATTTGAGACGTGTGGGTCGTGTTTCCTGCTAGAAATGTCCACGTCGCTCGGGATGCACAATGGACATGAATGGTGCAGGTGAAGGGGTCAGGATGCTACCGTACGTGTCATCGGTCAGAGTCGTATCTGGACGTATCAGGTATCCCACATCACTCCAACTGTACACGCTCCATACTATTAAAGGACCTCCACCAGCTTGAACAGTCCCCTGTTGACATGCAGGGTCCGTGGATTCATGAGGTTGTCGCCATACTCGCACACGCCTAGCCGCTCGAAATAATGTTAAACGAGACTCGTCAGACCAGACAATGTGTTTCCATTAATCAACTGTTCAATGTCGGTGTTGACGGACCCAGGCGAGGCGTAAAACTTTGTGTCGTGCAGTCATCAAGGGTACAAGAGTGGGCCTTTGGCTCTGAAACCCCATATCGATAATGTCTCGTTGAATGGTTCGCACGCTGACACTTGTTGATGGCTCAGCATTGAAATTTTCAGCAATTTGCGGAATGGTTGCACTTCTGTCACGTGTAATGACTCTCCTCAGTCATCGGTCCCGTTCATGCAAGATCTTTTTGCGGCGATGCCGGAGGTGTGATGTTTTTCCGGATTCCCGATATTCACGGTGCACTCCTGAAATGGTCGTACGGGAAAATCCAAATTTCATCGCGATCTCGGAGTTGCTATGCCCCATATCTCTTGCGCCGACTGCAACACCATGTTAAAACTCTCTTTAATCCTGCGAACCTGCCATTGTAGCAGCAATAATCAATCTAACAACTGTGGCAGACCGGTTTTTTTATATAGTTGTTGCGACTGGAGCGCCGTATTCTGATCGGTTCCAGATCTCTTTATTTCAATACGCATGGCTGTACCAGTTTTTTAGCTCTTCAGTATGTGTATGTTAGTTATATATAATTTTCTTGAATATATGTAGTTTTCTATGTAATTGACAATTCAACACCAAAATGAACACATCGCATGAATGATTAACTCAATTAATGATTAAAAGTACGAGCAAATGAGCATGCGAATAATTAATTTTTTCGTACCAGTTGACGCCCCTTAAATTCATTTCAGATGTACCTAATTTTATCACAAAGAAACAATTTTTCTGATGCGTTTGTTTTATTGAGTTTCATTCACTTTTGTAGAGGATGGAGATGGAGTTAAGCACCAGTAGAGGCAAAAAACACTTTCGTAGTTTCCTTAAAATTATTGGGGTACAGTACTAAATTCGTTTTGTGGCACTCAACCAATTTCTGAACAGATTGAATGGAAAAAATGAACAATTTTGGGTTTGTTGATTTTTTATTTTATTTTCAAACTCAGATTTGGATCCAGAAGTGGCCACTTACAATCTTTGAAATTGTTAGAAACTTTACTTGGTGACACACTATTCTACTATTCTATTCTTTTTGTCTGCTAAAAGAATTGCCTGACTGTTGAAAGGGCTGCGAGAATTGTAAATTTGCCTCATATTATTGCTATATACGAGTATAACAACAGAATGATTTAATAAAACACCACAAAACGAAAACAAAGAACGAATTCGCCACTCTTGTCACCCGGAAAAAAATGTTCATACAAGACGAAATTTAGAAATAAAATAAACATGATGAAGTATTAAATAGAAAATAATATAAACTTAATAGAAATATCAGGTGTTTGATAAAACAAATCAAACACCTTTTCGAACGGAGCCACCATGCCCGCTTGAGCTTGAACTTGGTGGATTTGGAGGGGAAATGGGAGCGCAGTCAGGGGAAGTTACCCCTTTATGGATTTGGAGGGGAAATGAGAGCGGAGTCAGGGGAAGTTACAGTGCTCGTAGAACAGCTGGGCTTCCCAGGCAGGCAAACTCGTGCGGGCGCTGTTTGACATACCTGCAATATACAAAATTGGAAAAGCAATATATTTTCTCTATTCTTCTCCTCACTGCTAGAAGTCACTAGCTCGACGTTATGCAAGTTTGAAACAAATTGAAAATTTCAAATTTTTATATTTGCGCGTGAAGTGGTCACTATTGGTGTATTTGCTATATAATAGTTTCCAGCCAGGTTCAAATATCACAATTGTAAACTCTCACACTGTACCACGAACCGTCACTGCTCCTTCGAATACATTTGGATTAAGCACATCGTTGGACATTGGTAATACGAGTTCCGTAGAAGTACTGGATTTTGATTGCTTGATGACCTTGGGTTCACAACAAAATTTTAAACAAACAAAAAAATATTTTATTAGAAAAAATTCTTGAAGCGACGGCCGTGAGGTTTGATGCACGCGTCAAACGTAATGGCAATGCACTCAAAGCTGAACAATAAAGTCAAACTCAATATTATCATTAGCAGTGGGCAGGCTTTGCGAACTTGTGGGTTTGCCAAACATCTGTGCAGGATGTTTGTCTACCGATCTCCGTAGGTGATACCATATGTCAATGTAAGTTTATTTAAGGAGATTTCCCTCTACATGTTCATTAACACAAAGTCATCATCTTCTACTCCAACTTAAATGCCTTCGATGTTTGTAACATTATTTCTGAATATGTGTGTATCGACACATCCTGCTGTGAAAATGACATGAAATATCGTGCAAATTATAACCTTAGGAATATCTTTATACTCAATGTTTATACCTACATACGAATATATTTTACCAGCATGATGGTTATATTTATACTTTATTTATTTATCGTGATAAATTGTGTGTGACATTCTATGTCACACACAGTGAAAAACAGTTGACAGTTACAAAATGTATGTGACATAATATGGGAAATAGTGTATTCTGTGCCCATTTTCCTATGTTCTTGAATTCTTCCTACCCTAACCCGTACACCAGTGAAGTGTGAATACAAGTGGAAACGAACGTTTTAATTTCAAGAACTGAGAAGAAAATATTCGCTCACAGTAAGAAAAACTATCTGCAAGGGCAAATCAATTATAGATTTTGGCTCTTATCCCTCTTCGTGTCCCGTGTCAAGCAATCAACTTACTGCCACAAAAACATGGATAACGATAATTTGAATAACTTTATTCCTAACTGAACTCTGGCAAACCTGCACAGATAGTGAAGTCATATTCACATTTAGAGTAGAGAAACAAAAATGGGAATTGTTTATTACTTCACGTGCAAGTTTGGCTTATACAATTATCTCTCGTTTTAATAACAAAAATTAACGATTTTTAAATGCATGTTGCGTTACATTTGCGTACACGTTAAATTTAAAGTTTGTTATATACATTAAATTTTATTAAATTTTAGAGTATATATATATTGCATATACACATACTTCTGTAATGAAACATTAAAATTCAATAAAATCCAAAGATTTTTATATATGACGTCAAATGTCACGTACACTTTTCTACTTACGTAACATATGAAATAGAATTAAATATCCAATAAAAATACGTTAGCAAAACTTTCTTAATTTAAGGTGAACATTTGTTAGGTACTCTTATTACAACTAAGGGAAAAATCTGTGGGCTAAGAGAACATCTCGCACAGATTATATAAAAGCCTTCGGCGATTTCCACAGAAGAACAAACGTAATAATAATATTGAATTAAAGAGACTATGTGATGAGAACACTTGCAAAAACAAAATTTGATATTTAAGTAAATTGATAGTTATTTTATAAAGCTTTTATTAAGAGGTGCAAAACAGACATTCGAAACTCTTAAAGTATACGTTAGATCTACGTATCTATGTTAAACACAAAACAGCTCAGTGCAAAACGGAAAATAACGAGATAGTGTATTTCACAATTACCAAAAAACTATTAATATATTTATCTAAGTCACAATGTTCTGAAATATTGTGCCTCGATCATGACCGAAAGAACGGTTACATACACACAAGTGTCTATAACCGCAAGGGTCATCAGCGATATGGCTCTATGGTCGGGCGGACGGCGGCCTAGATTTCGAAGTCGTTGCCCAGGTCCCTCCTGAAGTAGCGGTCGAAGCGGCTGTCCTCCGTCATGGTGGGGTCGAGGAAGGGCATGTGCTCAGCTCGCACGCGCTTCTCCCTCTTGGCGGCCTCTGGCCCGTCGCCGGCGACGGTGCTGCTGGCTGCGACGGGGCTGGCCTTCAGCTTGGAGCGCAGGCGGCCGCCGTGGCCGTGAGCCTTGGCGTGGCGCAGCGCGCCGCCCTGGCCGCTGCGGTGTCCGGCGTGGGTGGGGACCGCCTCGCCCCGCAAGCCCTCCTGTTCCCCGCCCTCGCCGGCGCCAAGGCTGCGGCGCGGCCGGAGGAAGGAGCGGTCGCCCAGCAGCAGCTCTTCGCCCGCCCCGTCCCCCGCGCCCTCGCTCTCGCCCAGCAGCGAGTCCGACAGCGGGGAGAAGAACGGGACCGCCCCGAAAGCCGAGGCGGCCGGCGCCGTCCAGCGCTCCGCGGGTTGGTCGGGTTTTAGTGCTGCTTCCCAAAGTTCCGAACGAGACGGGACCTTCTTTCTCGTCTTCACTGACTTCATGCCTTGCAACTCTTTCAAACTCGAAGGCGTGGCTTCTCGGTAAATGCCTTCAATACCTGAGAACCCGTGGTCTACGACCGTGTCGCTATCTTCCACAGGAATCTGAGTTTTCCATTGCAAAGGGTAGTTTTCGAAACCCTCAAAAACAAGGTCACTGAATGAGTTTCTTGTCTGATCCCCCTCGCTCTCTGGGGTGTTCGGCGTTCCCAGCAAAGGAGCAACTCTCAAAGGCGAGGACTGTGGCGTCTTCCGGTTCGAGAGGTTTTGCTGGGAGGAAGACGAAAGCTGCTCCCAGGGCGAGTTGGCTCTTCCCTTCTGCTCATCACGAGGTTCCTTGTCCCTTAAGCCGTCGTAGGTTGGGGCTTTGTTCCGCCCCGTCTTCTGTTCTCCTCCAGCCTCCCCGTGGCTGGTGGCGGCGGAGGCGTCCACGGCCTGCTGGATCGCTGCGCCACCGCCGCCGCCAACGCTTCGCTTGGAGCGAGCCGCGCGCATGAGCGCAGGCGCGCAGGTGGGCCTGCACGGCACTCTGCGCGAGAGCATTCTGGCCTGCTGGGCCACGCCTGCCTCCATATTCCCTTCATCCGCTTCATCCGCCGACGCCGCAGCCTGAGTCTCATCGGCGCCCTGCGAACAACGGCCCGGTCTAAATGCAGCACAGTTAATGCTGTGTTGTAAACAGGTTTGATTAAGTAGTTGTTCCAGAGGCTCTTGAAAATGGAATGAAAAACAGACCAGTGTTGTGGTAGTGGGTTGGGGCGAGCGAGGCGGGGCGTGGTGGGGGGAACGGGATGAATTATGGTGAGGGAATGGGCGGGGAATAGTTGGAAAGGATGGGGAGGGGTGGGGTTGGGTGGGGTGGAATGGGATGGGATGGGACGTGGTGGGCCCGAGTGTGGTGGAACAGAGGTCCGGCGACGTTGAGCGGGGTAGAGAGGTGCCCAGCGGGATGGGATGGGGTGGGGTGCTATGGGAGGGGATGCGTTGGGACGGAGTTGGAAGAGACAATTAGGAGGGAGTGGGGAGGGATCAGGGGGAGTGGGGTGAGGTGGGGATGGTGAGGGACAGGTAGCCAGGGATGGGAGGGGGAGGGAGGAGCGGCCAGGGCTAAGGAGTAATCGGGAAGGTGAGGATGGAAGGGGAGTGGTATCCAGGGGTGGGGAGTGTGGGGTACGGGAGGGGTTGAGGTGAGCAAGGTGGAGGAAAGGGAGGGGTGAAGAGGGGTATGGAGATGTGTGAAGGGATGGAAAGGGGCTAGAGAATTATTCAATAGGATGGGGTCGCAAATCTATGTGAGATGAGACGAGTGAAATGGGGAGGGGCGGAGCGGGTTAATTTCACAAGATACATTAATGCCACAACTATCAAAAATGTGATATTTAATCTTCAGCACTTTTTATACCGCCCGGAGGAAATATTTTCATCACGACTACGAGTAGAAAACGAACCCTGTAAAACCCTGGTTCTCGTTCATCCGGTTTCAGAAACAAAACAGCACAGCATGGAAACAAACGTCTTTTTTATTTACCAAAAACGGCGAGAAAGGGGTTTGTAAAAAGTCTTAATATATGATTGCCATAAATATCCGAAAACTGTGGAGTACTTCAGCAAGTAGCATAAATAAAACTACACACCAATGGAAAATATATATTTTGGGTATATTTTGAAACGTTTATTTGAAAAGAAATAATAATATTTTTGAATAAAAACTGGTAAAATTGTTCTTACAGTTATTGCCTAGCTATTTTAATTTTCCCCTTAAACAGACTCGAATAAATAACGTGAAGGTTTCGTCCTACCTGCGTGTTTGTCGGGTTTGCCATAGGTAATTCTTGTTCTGTCATTGGCGCAGCCATCCCCATACGTTGAGCGGCAGCCATTCCGACAGCCATCGGGAACTTGGGGTACATCTTCATTTGATAAGCTAATTTGTCGAACCCCAGAGGGACACCGCTTACAGAATAAGGCATCGCTTTGTAGAACTGTTTCCAGAAGGGCAACTTCATGTTGTTGACAAACATGTTGGGCGCATAACCGGTCGGGTAAAAGGGAATACCCATGGGCAGTGGGCCGAAGCCGACAGGCGAAGGTTGCCCTCTGATGGCAGAGGCTTCTGGCATCATCATGCGGCTGTTGATCTGCTGCGGCTCCGCCTTCTCTTCCGCCATCATGCGCGACGTCGGCGCAGCCGGTTCGTCGGGACTCTCTTGGCGTTCGGAGGAGGAATTCACGTTGCGCTTACTCCGCTTACCCGTCTCTTCCGAAGCTCCTCCAACAGGATCGCTAGTCAGCATCGTGTCATTCTTCTGAATATCTTTTGCGAGTTTCAGGTTGGCAGTACTATCTGACGCTGGTTGTGGAGGAATTGATGGCACCTCTTGAGAAGATGGAAAGCTTTCAAGAGGATCGATTTTTGTCCTATTTTCGGCGTTCTGCCCGCTGGAATTGAGCCCGTAGGCATCCATATCTTCCATGAATCTCTGTCGAACTCTACTCATTACATTTAAGACTCTGGAGATAAGGGGTAGCGCTGGGAATGACATTCCTGGATCGACGTTTGGGATGACCTCGATCTCTCTCAACGGCGACAGTGAATGCCGCGAGATGGTTCTGGAATTGGTTTGCAACGGCACGAACGTGACGTCGATGTTCATCGAGTCGTCAGGCACTAGTTTGGGAAGGCGTTCGGAATTTATGCGTTGCACGCGGCTCACGACCGGTGGCGAGCCTTCGAAGGAGAAGCCTCTCACCATGAGAACTGCGTGGTCACCGCCGTCGTCAACGGCTTCGTCTTGGGCGGAAGGGTCTGCGCTTCTTAGAGTGAAGGGCCCGGGAAGCATCGCGAAGGGGCTAGAGAGGCGGGACGAGGCCAAGTGGTGCATCAAGGGCACGGCGTGCGCGAACCGGCGGAAGGTGCGGAAAGCGTCGCTCATCATGGATGCCTCATGCCCCTCGGGAGCGTCTTCGACTTCCACGGCGACCGCCGGCTTCTCCAACGCACGAACTTCCTCTTTGCTTGCTGGGGTTGGAAGCTTCGATTGCAGAAGCGTTTGCATCTTCTTCTTAAACAGTCTTCTCCTCCTTGTTTCTTCTATCATCATTCTGTTCGCCGTTTTCACGAGATCTTCGAATTTACTGTCAGAATTCGCGTTGGGATTTGTGCTGACATCGCTATCTTTTGAAGGGATGTCATTACCTAGCTCTTCCGCTGTTTGGGTTTTAGTCGGCTTCGGACTTTCTGAAGATGAATTCTCCAACCATGGAACGGGCAACGCAAGAGGAAACGGGAAACCATGAGATATTGCCGGCTCCAAGTCGAAACGTAATTTCTCCAATAACTCCTTAGATTCCTTTGAAGATATCTTTATATCTTTTTCTTCATCCTTTACAGTTGTCGACTCTTGAAGTTCAATAGCTGAAGATCAACAAAAGGTACAGAAATAAGTCAAAATTTTAAAGTCCATGAAATATGTTATCACTACATTACTAGAACACATACTATCCAGGTATCTCAAAATAAATAGTATAAACTTCTACGGCCTGTAGGGAGCCTTTTTGATAATACACATATTGTGGTATGTAAAGAAAATACGCATTTGCCCCTCATTGGGAAAAAAATCATCGTGCACTGGTTTTTGTGAGGTACAGGTTCTGACGCAAAGAGATTACATGTATCCGACAGTTCAAGATAAGTTGCCTAGTATCAAGGGCAAATATCACAGGTGTGACTTTCTTTATGTGATATTCCCATCACACGTTCATTGACAAACAGTTATCACATTTGTTCTCCCTCCAAGCCGTAGAAACTCAACATTTGTGAATGTACTGCGTTTAATAAAGAAATAAATAATTTATTTATTAGGTAAATTATTTATTAGATAAATAATATGAATAATTAGTAGTACAGTAAAACCTATGTAAAGCGAAACCTGGACAATTTAAAAACAAAGACAAAATCAACTTTGTGCAGTTAAAATAAATTTGTTATTGGTGGTAGCTACAATTTTTACGAGAACCTAGGCGAATGGCCAAAGCTTAAATCATCAGTTGAATTCATCTGTTCCTGCAAATCTTGAAGAAAATAATATTTATTTTACTTTTTATGGAGTTTGTTTCTTTAGACTTCGTGATGTGTTTCTGTATGTCATTTTGTCTCTCCCGGGACGTCTTCGCTGCTTTGAAATGTAGTTTTTAGGTGAGATAATATACTCATACAACCTATTCCATCTTTGAACGATTGTAGTTTCTGAATTGACAGTTTTTATTGCAAAGCTGAATAAGCCGGAAACTGTACAAGTCGGAAGACAATGTTGGACACAAACAATTCTGGCTTAGACGGTTTTACTGTAGTAATATTATCAGCAGTTAGAATGAGAGTTGAAAGTAAAATAGATATTATTCTTAAATATGAAGTCGGAAGAATGAAGAAAGGATAATGAAAAGAAAATGAAAAATATTTTAACAAAATATACAGTACGTGAAAAATAATAAGTGAAAAATATTTCATATGCAATTTGATAGCTGAAAACAAAATATAAATCAAAACTTATTTTACATATTAAGTCTCGCTGGGCCAATAATGTTTTGCAACATCTTTCATGCAACAGTTTCGTGCAATGTCTAAACAAGAAATTAACCATTAAGAAGCTCAATTAAAACAGGCATGACAAAGGTTGCAGAATAGGTAATTAGTTTTTTGGTGAGTAGTCTTTTGCGTTCGCAGAGTACCTGGCACGAGATTAAAAGGTAAGGGTTGTTCAAAATGCTCCACGTTAGCGGTGCGTCACTGAATTCCTGTCCGATTAGAGTCTTTTGGAGAAGAGAGTTGGCAGTTATTTTCCCAGAAGCAATATTAATTTCCATTTCATCTACTAAAGCAAAGAAATGATCCATTAAAATGGTACGCATTAGTCACGTTTGTAACTGTCAATTGAGAGTAAAATTAACTTTGAATTGAGAGGATCTTGGCCTCGTAATCGCGTTTACTTAAGAGTGCAATAATTGCATTAATAACACACGTTCAGGTTCGGAAATTTAACAAAGATCTCTGTCTCTTGAAATAACTGATCTTTTGACAAGAGAGACTTGTTAATTCATTTTACATTATTGTTATGTACGAAAAATAAGACAATTATTTAATAAAACAACACAAAGCAAAAACAAGCAACGAATTTGTCATTCAAACATCAAATCAAACATAATCCTGATCCTTGGCAAAAATTATTATACTATGCAGAATTTTAAAAGAAAATAAACATAAAATATAGTAACAAGTAGTAAAGTATATAATGGATTATTCAATATTGGTTGTTTGATAGAAAACATTAGGAAAAAAATTCGTCGTTCTTCGAGTACGATTTGCGCTTGCGTTTCCCTCTTTAGCATGTACTCCCTATTTTGAATTTTGAGAGGAAATGGGAACGCGTTCACGAGAAGTGGCTCGTATGAGAGCAACGCTTCCCAGTCAGAGATCTTCGCAGATAAGGGATTAGCTTATAGCCTCTGAATCCCCAGTGCGCGGGTTTGATTTTGATCCCGGCCGAGGTGTCCAGATTTTCGAATGGCAGAAAATCCATAGTAGCCATGTCACACTTTTGGCATGTCAAAGAACCCTGGCGGTATGCCCGGCAAAATTAAATCCCTCTGACCACATCCCGCCCTAACGAGATCTCACTTTCCCCCAACCAGACAGCTCGGATGTAGTTAAATGAGACCGACATCTGGCAAAGAAAGTGAGAGTCCAAAGTGAGAGTGAAATCCAGGCGCCGTTAGGGGATCGCCCGCGAGGTGCGCCTGCTCGATAAAGGTCCCCAGACCCGCGTTCGGGGTAGGTTTTCAAGGACGCCTGGGTCGAAAAACACGGGTGCGGAATAACTGCCGAAGGACAGTCTCCGCAAATAGTCCCATACGATAAATGAATTCCCAGCGTGGTAAGTCGTTTGTGCGACTTTTAATATTTTTGCGGACCCCGATTATCCGAGAATCCGGTAGATCAGCCCTGCTCAACGCCACCAAGAGCCGGCTCCCTCCTTACGAGCTCGGAAATTCGGCTGCGAGCTACTTTGTGTCGAGAAGGGGATGACGTCACACAGTGGCAGGGGATAAGGTTTTGGGAGCAGGGTTGCCAGATGCTTCGAACAAACATCCGCTGTTAGATGGATGTAAACATGCCCAATATGAAAAATTCTACATTCCAAGCGGTAAATTTGGATTTGAAATAAAATAATTGTCTTAGAAGGTTTTTTTTTGTTGAGATAGTGACCCTACAAAATGCTTGATTAGTTTGTTCTTTTGTTTGTGAACATTGTAATTAATAATATGTAAAAACCTATACTTTTTGTAACATCTTAATATTTGTAATATCTTAATCTTAATATTTAACAATTAGTTATGACTATTTTTATGACTGCAGCAGATGGTAGGAATACTTTAAGGGATAAAGTAATTTCCCCTCTTTCCCATTTTCACTCTCCTTGTTCCTTTTAAATATCTGCGCTTAAAAATATTACCATATAAAAGCTTACATACGCATGCGTATTTCCTATGGCTTAAGGGAAAATGCTGGCAGTGAAATAGCATTTTCAAAGGCGTGTTCTAAAATTAACGCCAAGTTCTTCCAATGTGAAATGTTTACTCATATTGTGCACGACAAACGAGTATGACTTTTAGAACACACCCCATACTAGAGATCTAAAAACCACAAATTAGTAGAGGTCAAATTACACCAAGAAACAGAAAAGTTGTGATTTTTCTTAATTCAATATCTTCCTACAACGGGAAGCATTGTTAGAGTACTTCGAATAATAACATCCTGACAATGAGTCTCTTAACTCGCCAATAGATCGCTTTCTGTTTCAGGTAACAACATATGGTTTCTCTTCCGCACACATCTCTTCTGCAAACATCTCTTAATGAAGAAACACGTATTTATTTCTTCCATGTCACAACATTCCTACGAACATTCCAACTTCCCTTCGGCGTGACTCTCTTGGACTCGAACGCTTGAGCTCGACACGTGCGTGATTCCGATCTTACTGTCATTCGCTAAGATTACTCCGTAAGATTACCCTGCTGGAAATCCTGCGTTATAAATTGTATTTTCAAATCAAATTTGCTTGTTTAATTCGGTGAGGACGGAAAGTGAGTTTCTTGACTAATAGAATCGAAAAATAAATTACAATGGCTTAGCAAAAAATATTAGTTTTCAATTAAATAACATCTGCATTAATGAAAGGGTTTTTTCAAAAAAGGGTTCAGGAATACCCCAAACACCTTAACAACCCGTTTTCCATCTCTTTGCCGCCTTTTTTCGCTACTTTTTAGGAACTAGAGAGCAATTGTGCGGAAGTGTGCGGAGAGTGCGGAAGAATGTAGTGAAATTTTTTCATTTTCAGCCAAAATCAGAAGTATTTCAATAGAATTATATGACTTCTTTTTTCTCCTTTTTGTGATAATAATAATTATTTTAAAAAGAAGAAAAGGGAACGACATTTTATTCCATTGAAATGCTTTTAATGTAAGTAAATTGGGTTCGTTACCAAAACGTGTAGGCCCAGTGGCACTCTTACCAAAACTTACAAACGCAAGTTTAAGCTCTGTAAATATCAAAAACATTAGTATTTAATCACTTTTTATTTATAATTACCATAGGAATTCAAAATTACTATATTAGAGAGACCAAACTAATGTTTGTAATTTTGGGCACCTTCAGAATAATAAGCAAAATTTGATGAAATTTTAAAATATCGTATCTCTGTCACTATTTGCTCGAGATAAATAATTAAGAGAGCAAATTTGTAGAGAATTTTATGACATTTAAAATTGTACTGAACTATTTGTGCACGAAGATCAACGATTAAAAAGTTATTACGCAAAAAACAAAAAATGGCCGAATTAATTTTTGCTACCAAAATTTGTCCCGAAGTTTTTTGAGGTGAAAAATCTTAGAGTTTTTCTACTAATAACAATGGAAACAAAATAAAAAAATAAAATCATCTACCTCACCTTTTGCAAGGTAAAATGACTTATCGACTACACTAAAGAAACAACAGAAATAGAAGTACTTCCGATTCTTAGCCGCACCGCCAGCCATGTCACGCAGAACCTCGTAGCAAATTACGAAAAGCTATAACATGCATATTATTCCATGAAGTATCTCATGCGCCGACTGGGGGTATCTGAAATATCACCCACACCACGTACCGGCGTATGGTTGACTCTTCAGCGATAATATAACATTCTGCGTTGCAACATAAAACTTTGGAAGATGGAACGCAGACAACTTTTGTGAAATACTCCATTGAAGCGAGTGAGAGGCGACTGGATGGAACGTTTTTTTAAAATTTTTTATGTAACACACAAATTGCAGTCCACGATAAGTACAGGAGGCAACACGTAAACGAAAAATTGATTTCTGCTTATGTGAAGAGAGCTCAAGGAGAGGCTGAATGCCTTCAACTATGTTTATCTACACTTCACTTTGCCTTCAAAACTTGTTTTATTTGTGGAAAGGAGATTTCACGAGAATGCAAGGAAACAAATCAAAAAGCCTCCTTAAAAACGCAATCAAGTACACCCTGTGAGGAAATTAGTTGTTAGAGAAACTTTTTGAACTCGCAAGAAATCGTAATCATGATTTTTGGAAGTTCTATAGAATATCGCGCAGAGACTAAACTACTCGTTATCTGTTAATGCACAGTATTACGAGGCTCTCTACGAAAGTTTTGAGATACACAAGAACAAAGAAACTTGAAAAGAAAATATATGCATTTTGTAGGAAATTGTATCTACTTTAACTTTGTAAATAACAAATGTTAAGCTAAAACGCATTTTTTTGAAAATATAAGCAAAAACTAAAAACAGGGCGAAATTTTTAGTTTTTTTACGATTTTCTCCGTGATGCCAACCTTTCTTAAGGAGACAAATTATAATTCAGCACTCTCAAAAAACATACAGAACCGCTGATAACAAAACTTTTTTTCCAAAACAATCCGGATTTGTTCCGTAGATTGGCGCTTGTTGAGCACCATTTGACGGGACTATATCAAGAATTCGAAAAACTTAAAAGGGTTGCTTACATGATTATTTAACCAGTATGCAAATGCTGCAAGCCTTATGTTGTTAAATGACGTAAATAACCAAAGGAAATAAAATAAAGATATTGGCGTTTGATATATCATACGTTGACATATAATAGGTTACGTGCTACTAATAATTCACTTGTATTAAATTTCCATTTGCTATCATCCTATCAACTGCAGAAACGAAATTCAAAATTAAGAGAAAAGTCATCATATGTGAAATAATGAAAACAATTAAATTAGAAAAGTTATTTACTCGTCGTTCCGGACATTTTTATGATTATTCCGTACGTGTCAATAGTAAAAAAAATATGAACAATTTCTGAATTGAAAGGTGTAGTAGTCGTCATAGGTACCATTTTGCTTGAAAAAATGTATAAAGAGATACTGCTGAATAATCAGAATATTCTCAGTATGGTAATGTAATCTACGGCTATCCTAACAATAGACTTCTTCACTTAAGAGATGAGAAAGGTCATACACCATGCTTTGATCTTCAAGGATATTCCCATTCACGTTGAATGGTTCTGGTAATCCTTCTCTATTAATGCTAATTGCTAATGCTAATCAGGACTTGTCTTAAATCTCTCTCGTAGTACTTCAACTCTGAAGTACTGGATCATCCAAATGGACGTACGGTTACGTTGCCGCTTTTGACACAACTTGCCGGTGTATTTATCATAGGTAATTCCACGAGTGCTTGGGAAATTGTCAATAAATTCCCTACTCGCCAAGAAAGGAGGATTTATCTGAGAATTTTTAAAGCACGAGTGGTATTTAATAGGACTATTAGCCGAGTGAAAGTATGTCCAACAGATTTCCAAAATGCGCCGAATATTGAAAATAACTGAAAGCGTATGTTAAAATCAGAAGTTATGTTGTAGTACATACGTTGTGTATTGGACATCGACATAGTGATCGATATATAACACCTCCTAAGATAGATGAGTCACAATTTATGATTGGCCAGTAGCTAGAAGCGGTAATAAAAATCGTATAAAAAAGTAATAAACTTTTTGAGATACACCGCCCCGATTTGGGCAATTTGTATGTATAGTTAAACACTGTTGGTTTTAATTTCACGAGTGGAATAGTCACAATAATATGTTAGCCAGGAAAAGAAATGAATTCTGTCTTTATTGTAAAATGGGAGTTGTGGTACATACATCCTCGTCCCCGCGTTGACCTGCTACTTCAAGCTCCGCCCCACTCCGTTCTCTGCACCTCCCTTGCTCGACTTGCCCATCCTAGCAAGCCTTGCATTGCACCATCTAGCATACTCGCGGATTGCACACTTTCCTTCTCCATCTTTATATGCTTTTATTGGAGATTTTACTGATGTTTTCGCAGTTATATTCACATTAATATACAGATATCACAAAAACGTTTTGGAATAAAAATTCTAAACTATGTTAAAAACGGATTAAAACCCAGTCGATAGTTCTTGTGTTTTTAGCAGAAATAAATAACACAAGTGAACGGGGCTTTGTTTTAAGTATTAGTATTATAATATTATTTACTTATATTATAATTATTTAATTTGCACAGATTCGACAATCCTTACTTCTTTTCGAGAATTTCGTTCCAGGAGCCAATTAAAAAAACACCTAAATCTTCAGTTTAAGAGCGTTTAAATGTTCGAAGTGTGTCCTTAATGAACTCTAATTAATGAAAAAGCCTTCCTATTCTCCTAGAATTACAAAATTTTAATAACTATTATATGGCTTATTCCTTTTCACTCACAGTTTGAAAACCAGAACCCCTTTTGAGTGTGTTCAGCAATTCGTCATAATATGAGAAAATTCTTTATATTATGAAGCTTTCTGTATGTGAAGAAGCCAAAGTTTGCATGGCTCATTAACACAATATAAAAGAGGAATAAAAAATAATACGGTTTCGGAAGAATGAATAATCCAAGCTTACGAAAATTTAAAAATTAGTGAAAATAAGTAATCAATTGAACATAAACACAAGGTCGGCGATTAACGCACTTAAATTGTACTTCGCGTCCGTAATTACGCCTCCAAAAAGTGATACTGTCATTAAAATTTGCTCACGTCACGTCTTTGAAGATACGTATATCCTGCTTAAAATAATTATTATGTTATTTCGGTTGCGAATCACGCTTCTGGCTAAACAAAAATCCGTGGGACCTGATGAAATTCCCGGAGAAATTATATTATTGGAAGAGGAATCCATGATTCCGTACCTTGTGAAAATTTTTGAAGCTATTATTAACAATGGTAAAGTCCTTGACAGGAAAAAGCTAGTGGTTCCTATTTACTAGGGTTAAGATCGGTCATCATTGCCCAATTATAGACCGATCAGCTTAACGTTGGTAGTATGTTAACTGTTAGAACATTAAATTACCACTACTTGCGACATATTATATGGAACAAGAAAAGCTTCGTAGTTGAACAACACCAAGACGGCTTTAGACCAGACTATTCTTGCGAAAGTTAGCTTTCGCCATTTGCCACTCGACTAAGGAGGAAGAATTGATGCAATCGTTATAGACCTTTCTAAAGCTTTCGATTTAGTTACTGACAACCGACTTCTAAATAAAATTATCGAATCGGAAGTAGACTCGCGGATGGTCATCTGGATTAGGGAATTTCTCCGTGCTCGGGCTCAGCGAGTCCGTTTTGATAACCAGATAAATAACTGCTGACTAGATATCCGACGAAATATATGTGACGTCCGACGTCCCTCAGGGAAGCGTGTTAGGGGCGCTCCTTTTTCTAACGTACGAGTATGTTAATGACATCGGAACCGAAATTTCATCAACAAGCAAATTTTTCGCGGACTACATCGAAAAATTAGAGACAAATCCGTCATTGATCATATGCGAAAGGATACTGATGTATTGATGAAATGTTCGAAAATGAAATGTACCGAAAAATCGATTGACGGCAAAACGTCAGTCTGTCCTGTTTGTTGTCCACGTTAGCGCCTATTCAGAGGATTTTCTCTAAAATTGATATTCCCCAACATGTGTTGATATATTTACGCTACTGCGCTACATTTTTAAAGAGATATTTTCGCGCAATTTCTGCTTAGAGTTAATGCAAATTACAAAAAAACGCTCTAATTTTGTCTTAATTATTTCACATATGGAATAAGCGACGCTTAAAAGTGTGGTACACGCTCATTTTCGTAAATCACTATGAAGTTTCGAACATTGCTAGGGAAGTTGGAAGTAATGTGAGAAAGTATGTACGTACTGTTGTAGCACTACTTGTTTAAAAAATTAATCAAGTTTGCGAAATTTTAAATGGAATCTCACACAGTCAACAGAAAGAAAATACTTTGTTGGAAATTCCATAAAACTTATTTATGGTTTACTAGTTCATTGCTGTGTGTTTACGGACAGGAAACAAAACACGTAACGGCATTGTTAATGTCCTTGCGGGATCTTTGATTATTTATGCTCGAGGGCCTTTTGAATACTTTTGAATATATGGCCCGGTCAAATACCAACACAACACATAGAAACATTTTTTTAATTCGATTTCTTAAAGTTAAGATACAAACAAATACAATAAACAAATGGCATAACTCAAATAAATAAAATAACTCGTTATAAACCATATTTTGCTTAATTGATGTGGAAATTGCAATTTTGGAATATCCCCGTTAATTTATAATTGCCATCAGTCACTCATGTTTCATTGCATACTTGGCTGTCCGGGTTGAGCCGCGTCTCAGTCGATTGAGCTGACGTTGCTGATAGCAGTATAGCTCTGAAGAAGGCCACAACACGATGGCCGAAACGTCAGCTCAATCGACTGAGACGCGGCTCACCCCGGACAGCCAAGTATTCAATGACTCCGGCCGCGAGAAGTCTACGAACACAACTCATGTTTCAGTTGTGTATCACCATTTTTTAGAGATATATGTACTTCTTGAGAAGCAGTACTACTGCGGTAATAAGATGTGCAAGGCACATCGTCCAATAATCTCGAAAAGTTTTTTTTGGTTTTTGGAGTTATGAAATATTTTAAATAACTGTTGGCGTTAGATGCAAATACCCTAAAAGTACCGTTTCATCCGCGCAATTCACACTTATTTTCCAGATAAGTCTCAAATATACCATAATCATTTTCATATATTTCTAGAGATTTTACTGGAAACCACTGTCTATAGCTTTGAGAGTTTCTGCGAGAATTTCTGCAGGAACATCACAATATTCTTTCATTTTGTACAAACAAATCGGTCCAACAAGGAGTATGCACTAGTAATTAGATACACATTGTGTTATGCGGTGTTATGTTTATATCACGTCATATTGGCAAATGACGATTACAATGCGACTTTTCATTTTAGACGCAAGAGAAGTTATAAAATGTTTGGAGTTCTTGTTTGATTCAGCAACGAACTGGTAATCGTAGTTTTGTATACACCACAGGTGTTAGTAGATGTTTTTGCCCCGAGAGCGAATATTATATATATATATATATATATATATATATATATATATATATATATGTGTGTGTGTGTGTAATTCTTCAAAAAGGTTTTTTGCATTGAAGCTCATATCATACATCATTCGCATTGTATTCCGAAGTTTTTACTCACAAGTGCACTTTGACGGTTTTAAGTAGCTCCTTTTTTAATAATCATTTTTTAAATTACAAATGAAAATGTCCAACTTTATATTTAAAGAATCGGGAAAGTTGTTATTACCTATGATTTTGGAGGCTTAGAAGTTTTGTAAATGGCGTGTGAAACCTAAGAATCTGATTTTAAATCCCAAGGTGTACATTCTGTACTGGTTGGAAACACTTTTGCAGACCCATGTAGTGTTATGATATTGCGTAACCGTTACAAATAAGGCAGGATAGTAAGTGCTATTGTAGGGACTCTAAATTGACAATATTTTTGAAATTACGTGGGTAACAGACATGTCAATTGTTTCAAATACAGTATTATTTATTTTACCGGTTTAGCGGTGAGTTGTTGGCATTTAAAATGAAATTATACATTAAAATACGTTAAAACAAATGTAGGAGCTACATAAACTATATTCACGAAAATAAAAATCTTCATCTCTGCAATATTTTGCGAAAAATTAAGCAACATAGTAACGAGACATTTATATTATTACATATTCTACAGTGCAATAATGATTTTTTTATACAGCCATTTGTAAAAGCCGATTCTTTTAGGGTACTAAACGTTTAATTTCTGGAATTAGTGGAAAAAGACGATACCCAAATGTTCAGATAAAACTGTGACTGAAACAAAGAAAACATACTTTTCTCTGACTGCATCATGCGCGTCCTCAAATGAAGACGCTGGGCGTTAATGGGTATGGTACTCAATTAAGTGATTTCTATTATTGAATTCCAATAGAAGAAAAGTTAGTAAGGCTGTATAAAAGTGTGCTCGCAGTTTCAAGTTATTCGGCCAATAGGCCTCGTGTCACATTTCCTACTCGTAAAATAAAGTGTCACTTTTACCACTCGTACAAGTATCATAGTAGTTATTTATGTACCAAGGGCGTTAAGTAGATGTTTTGCCATGATGACAAATATATATTGCTATAAATTACGTACTATATATAACAAGGTCAAAGGTCGCGCCTGTGTGTGTGTGTGTGTGTGTGTGTGTGTGTGTGTGCGCGCGCGTATGAGAGTTTGTGTGTGCGTGTTGTACGAAGGATTCCTTAACCTACATTCCATTGTAACCGCCATTTACGAGCGAATGAGAAAATGCATGGAGTTGATTATCGCCCGAATTAAAAGAGGCGTTCGGGTGTAAATATTGGTGCCTGACATTTTACGATTTGTAAGAAAATATCACGTGGTTCCACAGTGGACACGAAACCAGCTGCACAAGCCATACTCTACGATTGAATTATCACTTTCTAGTTATTGTCAGCCCTTACACTACTTGAAATAGGGGATTTTATTCCCTGTCCTTCATACAAGCGAATAATCTTGATTGTACCGTTCATGTTAAGACGGCTTCACTCATTCGGCAATCCCGATCACATGATGTGCTTAGCGAATGTTTGCTTACTTGCGGTGGGTACGAGTAGTGCGAACACCAACCGTTCGTCGTTCAACGAATAGCAAGCAACTCCATCTACATTTCTCGGGATTTAGCGGTGGCTTGCTCGCTACTCTCCGAATATCGAATGCGTGGAGTCGCCTTTAGATCCATTATTTTCACCCGAATGTTTCAAATGTGCAAGGGCAAAATTGTCTCAAATGTGCAAGGGCAAAATATCTCAAATGTGCAAGCAACCCATCCATACTGCTCGTGCGCTCGCACGCTACTCGCCGAATAACGAATGCCTGGAACAGCCCCAATATACCATTATTTTAACCCGAATGTCTCGAATGTGCAAGGGCAAGATGTCTCGAATGTGCAAGGGCAAAATGTCTCAAATGTGCAAGGGCGACAATGACAGAGCGAGCGAGCGCCGACGCTATCGCGCCACTTGTCGGCCACGCCCTATGAGGAGCCCGCTCACCTGCGCAGAGCACCGCGCCCAGCGTGCCCACCAGCAGCAGCGCAGCGGTGCGCGCCATTACCGTGCACGCTCCACGCTCACGCTCGCACTCACACTCGCACTCACGCTCACACCCGCTCCCGCCCCCGCGCCTGCTGCTCCAACGCCGCGACACCGATCTGGATCCGCCGTCGCCGCAGGGGGGTCGTCCGCCTTCACACGCACCTCTTCGAAGACAGCTCCGTCTCCGTTCTCCGCCGGCCGCAGGACCTCCCCGTCCGCCCCCGCAGCCTACGACGTTCAGTAGCTCCCCCTCCTCCCTTCGCCTTCCCCCTCCTGCTTGCGTCCACCTAATCGTTTAGGCGTTTTTATTGCGAATGTCGAAACGACAATTCACTACGCATGACAGAACAATTCTGCCGTTGGGTTTGATAGCGCTGCCGGGCCGCTCATGTGGCGCAGTTGTTTTTCTCGGCGTTTTTCTCCTCCGGCCACCGCTGCGGCCCTTTACGACCGATAAAAATTGCATTTGTGGGACTTGGTAAAATTTGAAGACGCGTAGAAAGCTAGCCTAGAAGCCATAAAAGCACTTATTAATGCCGCCAAAATCAGTTTTGAAGTACGTGGGGTTCAAATGAAACAGCAAGAGTTGGAATTGGGACAGGTCATTGACTGTTCGAGTACGAGTCCGTACGTATTCACTTGAGCAAGATATCAGAGGTCCTGATTTTTATGAACGTACCGGAATCATCGCTCCGGTCTACATAGTGAGTTAGCGATAGAGAGAGTATTTGCAATAATGTAAGGAGATAGATCAAATTACCGGCAAGTAGCATATTCATAGTACCCAAAATAATACAAGTAGTAATTCGTTGATATTTAAATTCCTCTTTTAACAGAGGTTTCCTGGGGGAACAATTTCCTCTCCCTCGGATAGTTTCTTCATCCAGGAATCCTTCAGAAGAACTGTTTAGTTTAGAAGCTAGAGTGACATAAATTTTAAAAGGTATGTTTCAAGTGCTCGAGACGGTTCCAAACACAAAAGTTGAATTAATTTTTGAAATATCGGCAGACTATGAATAAAGCATCTTTGTTCATGCGATTATGCAATTGTAATAAAACCCAATCAAACAATCCATCTCGATGGGATTCCCCGGGAACTCTCCTCGTGATTCAGGGAAAGACTTAAGTAAAAAACAATATTAACACGAGAAATAAATCACAAAAATATAAAATGTGGGCTATATTTTAACGAAAATTATGAAAACAAACGTACCTTCCAATAAGTTGAGAGTGTATTCCAAAAATTAATATTTCAAATTTCAAACTACATCGAGAACTTTTAGGACGAAGGAAAACGATGACACTCGCCATCATTTTGGAAAACTACTTCAATGTGCAACTACATACTTCAATTTATCTCCAAATACCAGTGTTTGTGAGTTCCACACTCGTAAAGATAAAGGTTCATGGAGGGCCGTTCCAACTCAGGTCGGAGTTTCGCGTGATTTTTTTTCTGAGCTTTTATGATACTCAGGCGTACGACTTGCCTTACTCAAATGACAGTACTTCGATTTAGTTGGTTTTATGGACAGACAATTGAATACAAAGTAGTACATTCAAATGAATTTAAGTTTTTTAAGTAACACGTATTTTCTCGGGATAGAAGTCGACACATGAATCATAGAATGGTAAGGATATTTGAAACGCTTATTATTAGGTTAAACTAGGCGTCTAAAGACAAGTGTTCATGATCTATTGTAATAGTATTGGCAATCTCTTTATCACGGTAAAAAACGCAATTTGAGAGGGCTCATTGTTGAAAAATTAGTTAACTTTCACATGTTAGTTCATCGATCGTCGGCGTTACCATGCTAACAACGAACATAATTGTCTATGCTAACAACCAACTTAATTGGAGACCTGCGTGACATACCATCTATATGAAACTAGTGGTGCTGCAACATCACATACTTTTTCGCATTGGTTTTTCTGACTTTTGCAAGTTTCGAAAAATCAGGGATTTCAATGAAAATGAGACCTACACCTCTTAAGCATCCTTTAGGCTATTCGAGGACAGTTTCCTCAAGAGGTACTTTTGAGAAAAGTTCGGAAATGTTTTTGAGACTTCGTATAAAGTACCTCCGAAAATCAAAATATTCTTTTTAAATTCAGAGGGCCTCGAGGCTATTCAAATCGATCGAAGAATATCAATTTTGGAGAAAATCGACTGCACAGTTTAAGCGCTAGGATTACCACAGACAGAAAGAGACACGGACGGACGATCGATCGATCCGATCGATCGATTTTTCGGTATCAAGAACCCACAAAACAAACGTGTTAGGTGAAGTAATCTACTATATAGAGGAACAAGATTTATCCATTTAATCGTTACCAGGGTCACAGAATAAGTTTTTCTGCCGAAAATTTGCCGTTTTTGGGCGCACGATTACAATACTTTATCTTCCTTCAAAGTAAGCGTGACAAGTAATATATATTGCCTTTCAAGCAAAAAATACGCGAAAACTACTAGCTTTTTTCAAAAATTTAACATGACTAATTTTTAAAACAGATTACAATAAGAAAACAAAATGTCCAACCAATTTGTACAGTTTTCTTCATCTGTCATATTTCATACAACTGATTGGCCTGTATATCATGTAATTCAGTGTCTTTAGAGCGACCCGAATGAAAAGTTTGAAAAAAAATTGGAAATGTTTTTGGAAAAACATAATTCTAACATTTTTAATTTTATTGCACGCAAAATTGCTTTAAAACTCGTTTTGAAAGAATTGTACATGAAGATCTAATTTTGAAAAACACATCTTATTGAGAAGAAAAATCCCTATTGTCAATTTTGTATTTGAAGGATTGACAATATTATGGTGTTGTTAACTGCATTTCATATATTTTTGTAAAAAATATCCTTTACCTTTTTGTGCCACAATGGGGCAACTCCCTTTAGATTCGAATACCATGACTATATTTCGACAAAGTTTGACAATATTTATCAGCTACGAATTGTGAGGACATTAGGACACTGTAAGAGAATGACTGTCGATGTTGATCAGGAACATGCTTATATAAATACAGAACTGCTAACTGCATTTCTTATTTTCTTATTTTATTTATCTGTTCATGTCTTAAGTGGAGTAACTTTGTTTAGGCCCTAGTACCGCGTCTGTTACTGGAGAAAATTAATCAGAATAGTACGAACGTAGTATATACACTAAGATGACAGGTTTGATTTATAAGCCATCACCGACACAACGCTCCCTAAATGGGCTTCTTCTGGCTACAGGTGTGGACCCAGGAGTGCACCATCAGATTAAAAATGTAGAATTTTTTAAATTATGCCACGAAGAAACCAGTTGACGTCCCCTGCATCACACATCACGATGCGGGATATCATCGTGCGTAATTATGAAACGTTGCTTCCTATACCCTTATAGCTCAACTTTTACATCCGCACTGGAACTCGTGTTTGGTTTGTTATAACGTTATCTACACTACACAATGATAACGTTTTGCCGGTCCGAGATAGATAAAGCAGTAGTGCCGTAGCGATCTCGGACCGAAGGATCGCGGGTTCGAGTCCCGCCTCAGGCATGGTTGTATTGTGTTCGTCGTTTCACCCCTATCATCATCATATCGTGTCATCCTACAGTTACCATACCGTTACACGCAATAGTGGTCGCTAATGACCAAGAAATTGATGTGACCTTAAATAACCAAAAAAAAAAAAAATGATAACGTTTTGACGATTCTTTTAATTGTTGGAGGTCTTGCTCTTCTGCATCCATTCAGTAGCATACGCACCATTCATAGCATATAATTTAATTTTGTTAATAAACATGTAGCAATTTTAGTATGCGCATCCACGCACAGTACACGGCCTACGGTATAATGTGCAGTTTAGAGCCTGGCCGTTCGAAGTTGGTATTAAGCTCGTTTTACTTATAAAACAACGGTTTGCAAGGTACAGAAAGTTCCGCACACGTCCATCTAGTATAATTTAGTGAAGTTAACCGAATTATACGTACAGCAGACAGAACGTATGCTTTCTACTTTTTCTTTTTATGTACAATAAGTTAAGTGAAAAATTTTAATTCGGCGCTATTCCTCAATTCTCTTCCTACAATCCACTCCAGTAGTAACTTTCTGCGTCGAAATGCGGTAGCCCACCAGTCACTTAAAAATGGCCAACGTCGATGATCGTATGAGACAGCGTTGTGTGATTGAATTCTTGAATACAAAAAGTGAGATGCCCATTCTCATTCACGAAAGACTGAAAAATGTGTATGGTGATGCAACAATGGTTGTCTTCACTGTTAAAAATGGTTCGTCGCTGTAACGAAGCAGAGGGGATGACCGCTGGATGACGCTAGGGGACAATATTCGTGATAACCGCTGGGTGACCGTAGATGAATTGAAGATAACGCGACACACCACGCACGATGTCATCAACTTGCTGACTGTTGCATGGAGTGCCCGAAGTCGCAGACCTGCCGCTCCGCTTTTCGTCAGCCAACGATTTTTGCCCTTCAGCTTTTTTACAGCGACGAACCATCGCGCAACAGTGCAGACATCCACTGTTGCATCACCGTACTCATTTTTCTGTCTTTCATGAATGAGAATGGGCATTTCATGTTCTACATTCAAGAATTGAATCACACAATGCTATCTCCTACGGACATTAAACGACTGCTGCGCTGCTACATGTTGACGCAGAAAATTACTATTGAAGTGGATTGTATGTTTGAGTGTTAAATTCAAATTTTTTCACGTAACTAATTTTATATAAATTTCGGGGTGGTATCAGAAATATTGTGTTAATTCATAATGTTAATCCCATTCTTTGGGTTGTGATTAATGTTTATTAGGTGATTGATTTACGATAGGTGTTTGAGTGATGTGAGTTTATTTGAATGATTGTTGTGGTTTAATATTTCCTAACTTACTTTAATTTTATATACGTAAGTAGAAACAATAGGAGGCATTACTTTTTGTCTTACTCGTGTAGTAATTAACGAAACTAGTGGATAAAGAAGGGTATAATTGAACGAGTGAAAGTTCAAGACGATAGCACTATAGTTGCTCTGAACACGATGAACCTTCTGAACAAGACTCATTTTAATGGGCGTTGCATTGTATATTTGTGATCACCGTAGTGACATAAAGGATAAGAAAATGGTATTAAAATGGAAAATATTGATCATATCCCAGGTCAAATATTAGACGAAGCAGATAAAACAAAGTCAACTTTACATCCTGGCGAAAGTGAGGATACTATGCGAGATAACATATTTATAAATCTTGAAATGGGGAAAAGTGAGTAACTTCTGATTTAGAAGATATTTTCTTGTACACTTTTTTGAAAGGGTAAATACAACTGACATTTATATTTTTTCCCAATTGCAATATGCTTACAGCAAATGTTTTAAATTTATACATTTAATTTTGTCATGTTAAATATTTTATATTTCCCATTGATAATTTTAAAAACCAACGTGTTTGTGACCGTAGTTTTTCATACTGGAAACGACGTTGCATATGAAAGCCATTTCATATCATAACAGCCTAGGTAGAATAACATTCTGCAATTGAAGTAATTGTACTCTAAATATGAATAAATAGTAATATCTAAGTATTTGTTCATGAAAATGTCAGATTGAAGTTCTACGTAATATGTATTGTGCACTTGTTATGCTAATAGAGCTTAAATACACGATTTTTATCCTTTTCCTGTGTTTGACCAGTAGTTATGGAGTTTTAATTGCACACATTCAATTAATATGGGGAAATCAGTTATTTTTGTGAAATTAACGAGTGTATTTAATATACTTTTTTTCGTTAATCGGCCGACGAGGACCACGCATGCAAGCATCCTGCATTTACCGTGGCTCAGTTTTTATTTATTATCGCGGTAGCAGGTGCTTGCAACAACTTTTAGCACCATTTTAGCTGGATCCGATTTTTATCCCCCACGGTTGTTAGCCCTGGGGGTATGGAAGATGAAATGATGATACGATGATAATGGGGGTGAAAGGACAACACATACAGACATACACAAGTACATCCATGCCCGAGGCGGGACTCGAACCCGCGATCTTCTGGTCCGAAACCACTCCGGCACTACTGCCTTAGCGATCTCGGCCATCTGATCGGCTTAATATACTTTATATATTATAATATATTAAATAATATCAATTACATATCAATTATAATATATTAAATAATTTAATTAAATTTAAATTTACCAATCGAAAAAATAAATCTTTCACAAGCAAGTACACCAAGAAATCTACACAAAGAGACCCTGATGAGGTCCTGGCGGCCTTTGATTTCCAAGGGAGTCGCGTCAGCCGAAGCAGGAAATTCTCTGCCGCCGAGGAGGCGTCGTCGGCCAGCGCGAGAGGGGTGAGGAGGGACCAAGCGCGCGGAAGCACTCGAGGAAAGCGGCCGCGCGCCTGCGGCGGCCGGGCGGCCTTCCTCAGGCCCAGTGCGTGAGTCGCGCATCTTCCTGCCGCCCCGCCCCCCCCCCCTCACTAGCCATCTCTCCGCCGTCGCTGCTTGTAGCGCTGTGCGCTCGCGCAAGATCAACCGGCGACCCGCCACCTCGGCGGTCACTCCGACTGCAATTCGCCCGCCGCTGCCGGCAAGACCTTGCACGGGGATGAGAACCGGAACCAAAGCGGTACAATTTACATCGAATTTCGTGGCGTGCAGGCTAGATTAGAAATTGACGTGACTAGTTGCGTAGTATAATAGTGAAAATGAAACTTTCCTAGATCTGAAACGTGGATAAATATGTACCATTTATTTATCGAGAACGTAGATCACAAAGAAAAAGTTTATAATAAAAAATACGCGAAATATTCTTTTTGGTTAAAAACAGGGAGTGTTTTCGGATGTGCAATCCTTTGTTTTCACTTCCATTATAGAAGGGTTTCAAATGAAACTGTTTAAGGGGAGAGGGTAGCATGTATACCGCCCATGTTAAATTTGCTATTATTGATGTACCTTCTCTAGAAAATGGTTAACTAGAAAATTATGATATTTTGCACACTTAAAGAAACAGCCATTGTTATTATTTTGTCATTTTTTATTTAATTAAAACCTAATAATATTTTTTTCAATTATAACTTTTGTCTCAATGTTTTCAGCTTTTTTTTAGAAAAATATTTTTTTAAATTTTATTATTAAAGAATATTTATATACAATGTCAATTTATTGACAATACTATAATGAACGCATCCTGTAAATTTTAATAAATGTAATAAATGTGATCAATAGTTCTTGATAAAATTTACATAAATTACAAAACAAGTACATTTTCGACAAATGCCATATGAAAAACGTGTGTATTGCCACTGCTCTACTAGAATATGTATGCACCATATAGTGGATCTTCTTTTTCACTGATTAACTAGAGTATGTTTCAATTACTTATTAACAAACCAATATGCCCTCCAAATAACGAAAAAATAGCCATACTTGATTGCATACAATGTGAAAAAGGGGATGTGACTCATGCGCACTCGGATTTTAAATAAGAATTTCCTAAAGAAGGGACTTCCAGGCGTCCTAGAAGAAAAATGTTGATATACTTCATATAAAATGTTGATAAAGAGCAAGGTAAGAACTATTTATTCAGCCAAAAAACAAAAATCGATAATTTGAACCATTTCATGGTACCCATTCCCTTTAAAAATAGAGGATTTACCGTTTTGCCTTGAGAAAAAAGGTTAAATATATATTTGACTGTCACAATTTTTAACAGGATCATTCTAGAATATTCTGGAATAATTCCAGAAAATATGTTGTTTTATGGGTTTTAGAGCATTCAGTGGTGAAACGCTGAAATTATTATTCTGCATTTCCGGTAAAAAGTGAATCTTTACGACTTAAATAATCACGTTGTCGGTCAAAAAACCTAATTTTGTAATGTAATATATAACGTTTGAAAGAAATATTTTTATTAATACTTTTTCAGGTTACATTCTAGTCCCGAGAACAGACGACATACACAAATGTTTTATGTTTAAAAGTGTTATTTATTATGTTAAAAAGTAATATTGCTGGCACAAATTAATCTATAAACATAAAAGTATCCTCCGAAGATGTCTCGCTGAACTATTTATTTTGTTTAATTTTATTAAAAATAAAATATATACTGATTATTTGCACTTGGTATAATATGAATGTGCATAGTCATTTGAAACTGATAGGGGGTGTACTTCATAGTTATTTTGTAAAGATATTTTGTGTCTCACTCAAAATATTCGAGAAAAGCGGAGAAATGTATATATTCTATAATTATTTTATTCAATACTACAATACGTACAAGATTTACATCTACCGTCAGTAAAACTACAGAACAACTACAGTGGTTCCTTAACAAATAGGCCATAGATCGCGCGAGATCTTTCCTTCCTCTTCCTTATCCTATTATCTCCCCTTACTCACATCCTCTAACACTTAAGGTCCATTTACAATGCATAAACATAAGCATGGCGTTAACATAAAAGTTAGGACTACGTCCATAAGCGGACTCATTCACAATGCGTTCGCATAAGCATAACACGTAAGACGCTAACTTAAAAGCTTGCAAGCTTCAAGCTTACGCTTAAGTAAGACATAAGAAATGAACCAATCACAATACGTTAACTCAAAATCGAGAATCGAAATATCGTCGAAGTTGATAGATGAACTTACGTCATGTATCATAGACCATGGACACAGTCGATACCTCGAAATCGATTCTCACATCCAACCAATTGTAAACTAAAATGTGTCACAGCCAATAGAAACTCTTATTTTACTTAGGTTAATGTTCGACATTGAGAATACTTCAGTATATCACTTGTGTTAATGTTTACGTCTATGCGTTATACCTATGTTTACGTTTGCATTGTGACTGGGCCCTTATGTGTATGTATATGTGTATGTATGTTATGTATATTATACTCTATCATACGAGACCAGTCTGAAACTCGATACGGCTGGGGCGGTGCCCTGCTAGGAGGAGATACCGAGATGGGGAAATTCCCGAAGCGTATTTATTGGCGCCCGACCTCACTATCCAGCGAGGGAGGAACACCGGTACCTCCCGCGATAAAATATCCACTACACTACTAGACTAGGGATAACACTAGTTGACATGTCAATCCCCGGCTTCGACACTAAACATATTATGCTATACCGCATATGTGTTATTTTTATTCTCCCTGACTGCAATGAGATACTACATATCCTTAGAATGTGTGTACTGAATATTTTGGCAAAAACTTAGCAAGAAATACCACAAGACAGACTTGAATTAGATGTTGAAGATTTATTTTTAGAGGTAAAACTAAATTTCAAACGAAAATACCTGCTGAAACACGGCAGTATAAAAGGATAACGAATTTTACGAAGTGTACCAACAGTCTTAAAGGAGGAAAACTCAAATGCCGTTGCGTGTCGGGCTTCCTCTCTTCCGTCTGCCCGATTCATCGCTGGCGTCAGTGAAAGGAACGGGCGGGCGGCCGGGCGAATTGGGAGCGCTGTGCAGAGGGCGGCTGTGGGAAGGGGAAAGGGGCAAGAGGCGAGGGCGGGCGCCGACGGCGAGGCCGCGATGCGTGGGAGAACTCGTTGGCGACGGCCGACAAAGACGCTCCTCCGAATCCCCGACCTCGGCCCGCGAGGATGAGAGGCACCTGGGGCCGTCCTCCTCCGTAATCTGCGTAAGTCATCTCAAAGAAGCGGCTAGGGGAAGCCGCACGTTGAAACGCATTCAGATGGAATTAGTGGGAATATGCTACTCGCAACATGACAATTCCAGGCTCTATTGTGAATACAGAAACACTTTTGTAGTAACGCTTTTGAGGAAAAAAATATATTCAATGGAATAAATGAAACATAACATAATAAAATAAATTACATAATATAAATAATAATATTATCAATAATAATATAGATTATGGATGTAGGGCCCTAGAGGGCGTAGCTAATTGCGATAACATAATGGTTGTTGTTCATGATTTTTGTTTTTATTTTTTATTGTAATAATTATTTGTAATAATAAAACATTGCCAAATACTAAAAAGCATCCTGGTGCCGTTATTGACTATTCCCTCAACAGCCGTGCCTCAGTCTCATTTATCATATTATTTTTATTATAAAATATACTGAAGAGAAAAATTAATAATAATAAAAATAATAATAATTAAAACTCAGTCAAATGAAAAAAGAAATAGAGAGACTCATAATTGCAGCACAGCACCAAGCCATCAAAACCAAATATTACAGAAGACATATCATCAGAGAAAATATTGACAGTAAATGTAGGCTCTGTCATGAGCATGAAGAAACAATAGACTATATAGCTGCAGGATGCCGTACGCTAAACATGAATACATATTGCATAATGGAGTGTTTCAAAGGGTTCATTACAATATATGCAAAACACTTGGCACCAACGTAGTAAATAAATGATACAAGTATGATCTAAAACCTACCATAGTAAATGAAAATACCACAATCCATTGGAACCCACAAATAAAAACCGACAGGGAAATAACAGCAAACAAACCTGACAGTCATACGTAATAAAAACAACAATATCTGTAAGATAGACTTGCAGTACCAATACCTGCAAGACTTAGCAATACCAAAAGATGCCAATACAATAAAGAAAGAAGAAACTATACACTACTACAAAACTATACTACACTACGAAACTATACTACACTACGAAACTATACTACAAAATAGCACAGACTTTTCCATATTAGTTTTCTATTTCCTTTTAGTCTCGGCTCGCTATTCCAACTTGTCAATTACTCTTGCCTGTTGCCATATATCGCCGCCCAAAGTATATATAATTAAGAATAAATTTAAGAGTTAATAAAATATATATTTAATTCTTAATTTTTCGAGTTTCTCATAGTAGAACGGAAATATTTTAAGAATATTATAGAACAGTATAACCTCAACCTAAATGAAAATTTTCTTTGAAATATATGGAGACGTTTTTAAGAAATTGGCGCTTATGTATTACAGTGAATTCGAAATTTCAAGCACGGTTTCACAGAAACTTTTTGAGTTTTCGAAAAACTTCATTTAAAGTCACTTGAAGCACTTCATCTCACAAATGCTATAGGGTTTACAAATTGTTGAAAGTGTACATATTACTGGCGTGAGATATCTTTAAAAAATTACATTTGTGAACTTTTGGAAAAAACAAAAAAATACTCCGAAATGAACTTCACGTCATATTAAAGAGTGCAATTAGCACTATCCTTTAGAGACGTTTGAGGAAACATATTTTTAGCAGTTTTAGAGAAAATGACGTTTGAGTGTTTCTGGAAACGCGAAATTTTGAGCTAGTTTTCACAGAAAATGGTTGTCTCCGAGAAGCTTTATATGAAAATATTTAAAGCTCGTATACTCATAAATATAATAATGTGAACAAATTGCCACATTAAAATATAAATATTATTGTAGTGAGAGACAAGTAAAAAAATTACATTTTTGTAATATGTGAAAAACCAGAAAAGAATAGAGCAATATGACATTTATGTCATCTCATAGAGTGCATTTAGCACAATCTCTTCCAAAAGTTTGAAGTAATTTGTGAAAAACCAAAAGAAAAGACTTGAGCAATATGGCATTTATGTCATCTCATAGAGTACATTTAGCACAATCTCTTCCTAAAGTTTGAAGAAAATATTTGGAGCTGTTTTTGGGATTTTTTTTAATTGCACGCAATATTGCGCGAAAACTACTAAAATTTTCAAAAGACTCTACATGACCTACATGAAAAAACACATTATGGACAGCAAAATTCCTTTCAAGGAAAAATCTCTATATTTAATTGTCTAGTTGTAAGAAGACCCTGAAAAAGTTCAGACCTTTGAAATTTTTAAACATTTAGTGTTAACCGTAAAATTGGACCTATGCCACCTTTATAAGTAAATATTACTATATTCTTAGAAGAAATTTAAAGAAAAAGTTTGGAGCCATGTTAAAAAAGAAATTGAAAATGTCCCAGGGGTTTCATGTAAAGTACCCCCCAAAACTAATGAATGATTTGAAAAATCGCAGAGCTTCGACTCAGACCTAATGGACAGGGGTTTCTTCAATTTGAAAAAATCCTGCATGATTTAGGTGCTAGGTTTGTTCACATACAACAGACGGACAGACGTTTTGTTAAAAAACACTTTTTCGGTATCAGGGGCCTCAATTTCAAGATTTCAATGAAAATACACATTTTGATTTTCCGCAGCATTACATAACTTTCCCTATACTACGTATATTACTCCGCATATCCGTACGTACTCGGGAAAGTAAAAATATAAATACAAAGAATGTGGAAAACAAAAACTGAAATAGTGCCAATAGTAATAGGAGCTCTAGGAACTGCCACAAAGCAGCAATCAATATTTAAACAAATTACTTGGAAAAACATCATTTACAGAATTTCATAAGGTAGCCTTACTGGGCACAGCCCACATTCTCAGGAAGTCACTATAAGAAGAAATGTTTAGAAGGCCTAAAAATGTGGTACATTCTTGGCTGAAAAAGAGAGCAGCATTGTCAGCTGTGATGGAATAATAATAATAATAATAATAATAATAATAATAATAATAATAATGTCCTCTCCGCTACAACTTATAACTGCAAGCAATAGCCATCATTATGTGCATTACCTATAGAAACATGGCGATCAGATGACCTTTAATATTGTGCCCCACGATTGGATAATAAAAATCCTGGAGATCTATCGATTTTATCCTAGACATCTTGAGTTTTGAAAAGTTAATATGAAGTCACAAAGAAACAGGTCATTTGTATTCAGCGAAAAGCAAATAGTAGATCCAGAAAATAATAAAATAAAAGGGGAGTGGGTTCAAGGAGATTCATTATTGTCTCTGCTGTTTTGCATCAGTTTCATCGCCCTTTTCCGCAATTGCCAGAAGCTGCCTTCGAATACAAATTCCCTGGTGATGGAAGATCGCTAACTTATTAATTTACCTGGATGATTTCCAATTGTGTGCAAGGAATGAAGGGATTCTCTGTAAATTGTTTTTCTGTAGAAAATGCGCCTGCATGAAAATCTACAATGACATCTGCATAGAAATTGTACTTGAAAAATCCCTTTAAAGTCCCTTTAAAGAGTGTTAAAATTATAACATAAAGAGTATATAAGTTGAGATGCATCATATTATTTAAGGCCTTGAACCAGACAAAACATACAAATATTTAGTTCAAGGATCCCTACCCTTTTCTTTCACCCCCCCTTTCAAAATAATGATTTGCTTCATCAAGCCCCTTATATTTTTCTCTATAACATTAAGAACACTATGTATTAATAATATATAATGTAAATATTTGTTTAATGTAAATAATGAAATAATGGTTTTATTTGTTCGTATATATATGACGGCATAACGGGATATATAATAACGGAATTTTCTAGTCATGGTCTTACAATTTAAGACTATTACTAAATCTAGTATGTATAATAATGTTTGTGTTTTGTGTCTTAGATTTATATATTAAGTGCTGCTGTTTGTATTAATATATTATTAGGACTGAAGATGGAATTAAAATATTCCAAAACGTCGACAGTCTGAAATATGTTAATATTTTATTTTGTACTGAGACCAAATTCCATTATCCGAAACATCCATTTACTTACATGAGCGTGAATCTTCAATGGATATCATTTTTTATTAAAAAAGTAAACAACTTTTCAAAAGCAAAATCACAGATTGTATTTGTACAATATTCGACTTTTTTCACGTGATTGACGTCAATTTCAAAAGAAGAACAATTTATTAATTTATATTAAATGAAAATATGTAATAACAAACATAATAATTTAAGAACACGATCCTACTTACCAATATCACTACTTTTTTCAATAAATGGGATCTTGAACTCGTTTATTCTGATCAGTTGCCTGTGTATACTAGGCTCCGGTACATATTCGTTCTCCCTTTAAAATATCATCCTCCCCCAAGGGACCATTAAAGACTCCTCTGGGAACCCCCGATCTAGCCATCGAAGAATATGACATCTTGAGAGAAACGAGGGAGAGAATTCGAAAGGGTATTACACAAGAAAAAAATCACGCCTATACTTCTCTGAGGAATAAAATTTTCGCGATTTGGCTGTGCCTCTAACGAGTACAGCTTCGGTCTGATGGACTTTACTGAGCAAGAAATTCGAACCAAGGATTCGATAAACAAACTTGTGTACAACACATCCTTGCTCACCTTTGAGCTCGTCTACATATGTATCACACTTTTGCTCATGAATACGTACACCGCACAAAGTGGTACATGAGAAGAAATTGAAACATTCTGGCACAATGTAATAGTTGGAATAGAAAAGTATGTAGTCCGTAATGAAGATGACCGACGTATGAGGCTGATCATTAAATCTGATGCCAAGAATTCTAATAGAGCGATTTAAATTGCAGCAAGAAGCATTGGACAGAAAACTATCGCAAAGCACTCAGAATAACGCAATGATCCCTTGATTCTACATTGACATGAAATGTGACACACAAAAAATGTTGAAGGTATTGCAGAGAGACAAACCATTCCACGCAAAATATTTAAAAAGTATGGGTCAGATACATCTCAATAAAGACTATGGCTTTATTGATTTATGACTTAAAATAAGAGTAAAGTCTGAATCGCAAGTAGTTGTAATAACCGAGGATCAAGCATTGAGAACACATCATTATTTGCGATCAAACGCCTAAATTTATATTACAATAACCGTAATTTTTTTGAACATATTAACGCCGAACAATGGTTTCAATGTCCTGAAGCTCGCCACAAATAAATACTTTATCATAAAGATGATGATGACGATAAAGCAGTTTTCAAAATTTCCCAGGATAATAAATGCCGTGTTTGTCACAAAGAGGTAGAAACTATTGATAAATTCGTTTCATTTTGTTTAATTCTAGCAAAATACAAATACACGAAAAAGCGCAGTAAAGTCTCTAGTTGCATCTACTGACATCAATTTCCAAACACACGCACCAAGCGTTAAGAAAACTCATCATAACCTGTTATGTTGGTAAACTGTGTACAGTACTAAATGGCTGACAAATACATACCGATGGTACGATATCAGCTAACAAACAGAATTTGGTTAATGGAGATTAGGAGAAAAAATCAGGTTTACTTGAGATGTTATTGTGTCATGAGATCAGAATGCAGTAACAAAGGGGATAGAGAAATGTCTTAAATATAAGATTTTGTAAATCGAAATCAGCCAGCGTGGGTCGCAAAAGCATCGGTCGTATGGGAGTTATGGGAGATCTGGGATCTGTTCCGCAAGATTTATGCAACAACTTGACCAAACTTCTAGGTCTACTGAAAAAAAATCCTGGAAAAACTAATACCAAAACTATTTGTATAAATGGGTTTATTCAGCAACAAGGTAAAAGAACCATTAGTTGAATTTTATTCATCGCAGATCTTTGTGGCGAGAACGTCTACAAGTTGTCCTGTTTTAAATCATGAAATGAAACGAAGGCATACAATACATTTAGATGACAATGACACAATCTGGAAGTAACGAAGGCAATGGGCTGGGTAGAACAGTGAAAGGGTGGTTGTTCTAACATTTCCTCCCTGGCATTCCCTGCCAGCTGTCCTTACGTCACCATCACCTCAAATACATCTACGTCGTTTCAGCTGGGTCGACTTCCCTTAGTTCTGACAGCAGCGCTGTGGCCGCTAACAACGGAATCGGCCACCGTCATCGACCCAGATCATTTGTCATCGTCGTTGGCGTCACTGCCGTATCGTCTGCGTCCATCGCCAACCCGCTACCCTTCGCCGACCGAACGGCGGAGAAGCGGCCTTCCCCATACGCCGCCTCCGCCGCCGCCGCCGCCGCCACCGCCACCGCCACCGCCGCCACCTGAGCAGGTGCCGTCCCCGCGTCTGTGGGAAGGCTCCGCCACCGGAAGGCCTTCTCCGCCGGAAGGTCGCGCTCGCCGAGCCCACGCACCGCCCGCGTATATAGGGCCGGGCGCGCGCCGTCGCCTGCCAGTGAGGGTCTAGCTCGCCGAGGAGACCCGGAAGCACCACCGCCCAGCACCACTCCACCCTCGCGAGATGGCCCAACACTCGACGCTCGCGCTCGCAGCCGCGCTCCTGCTGCTGGTCGCCGCCTGCGCCGCCGCGCCCGCCGGTGAGTAGGGGTGGTCGTTTCGGAAATGGTCGGTTGTAGATTGAAAGTGTGGTCTTTAGGGGGGTGATTATAATACAGTGACAGAATACAAGTGACAGAAATAGTCGGTTTCAGATTGGAAGCGTTGGCTTCCGGGGCCAGAGCCATTGTCTACTTGGCTGTCCGGGAGACGTCGCAACTTAGACAAGATGCGAACTTTTCGGCCGTCATACTGCGACGTTCCTCAGGGCAAAATGCATTTTGACGGCATGTCAGCTGAAATAGAAGCTGCGCCTAGAACGCAATGTCTTTCGGGCAGCCAAGTAGATACAGTTTTAGATTATTGTCTTATTTTCTCCGTCGGATTCTTTCTAACAATTCTGCCTGAAGGATACAAAAGTGATCCCAAAGCTACTTGATTCTGTGAATAATCGTACTTCTCTTCTTTTTGACGCGTGTGTCCGAGACGTAGATTGGATTTCACAAAATTAGTTGGGTTCCAATCACCAAGAGGATCAAATCAAATATCAAGAGAGGTCGGCCCAATCAGAAATACTCGTACGTTATTCAGAGCTACAATAATTTTAACAACTTGATTATGATAAATTGTAATTGGTTCGTCGTATCACAAACATTTTAATAACCGGTTCTGCGAACTATAATGATTTTAACAACCGGTTTGTGCGAACCGACTGGATGACAGCACTGTCTCTACATCCACTTTTCTTTTTCTTTTCTTTTTTCTTTTATGGGTTTTCTAGCTTCAGGAGATGCCGATTTAAACTATCCGCGCTGGGTATCCACTCTGCCCTTCATGAGAACACATATTAACATTTACACTAGACATTGACATACTTGCGGGCTCCTCGGTATGTGGTCAGCGGACTCACAAGGCCTTCCGCGACAACACACATACACGGAAGACAAGGAACAAATAACCATGTCCGAGGCGGGACTGGAACACGCGTCCCTTCCGACCGAGGCGCATAGTTGGCACGCTCTAGCCACCTCGGCCATCCAGGACGGTCACTGTCCCTACGTCTTAATGATTAAATCAAATGTTTGATCAGCTTACAGGATGGAATACTTTTTAAGGCTCATGGACACTCTTTCACAGCAATGATATGTGATATAAGCAGAGGCTGACGCTGACGCTGAAGGCATTTGACTCCTTCCCCATCTTTGACAGCATGTGTTGGAGTACTTGAAAGACTTAGGGCTACTTTGAAGTAAGACACCACACACACGCGTACGCATGTATATGTGATACACGTGTTTCTTTCTAGACGAGGAAATAAATTCAAAACGAATAATTAAATTATTATTACCTCAGTAGTTGATGCTTCTTATTGTGTTTTTCCTCTAATAAACATATATCTAAGATGTTGAAAATTACATTCAATTCCTTCAGTGTTGGTAGGCATGTATCTTGACTATCCAACTGTACTTTAATTTTCCCCCATCTTGTACCAACATGAATGAAAAAAGTGGCATGATTTGTGCTGCGACCCCCGCAGTAAGGGTAGAGGATGAAATTATCATTGTTACGTCATGCTAAGAGAACGGACAGCTACCGTGAAACCCGCGAATCAATATAAAAGGGACGATGGGATAATAAATATTACGCAAAACAGATAAATGATATGAAAATATAATAAACAAATCATTACGCACGAGCGAATTATCAATGCAATTTATCAGCCATTTCTGAAATCACTTGGAATATCCACAGAAATACCACATATTTTTCAAAGTACCAATAATCTCATTATACGAAAAGTCCGATGTAATTATTTACACCTTAACGCTTCTTTTATTACTTACTGCTGCCCAATAGGAACACAAGTAACTCAACTACTGAGCATAATATTCAACTAAAATAATTATATTGTAAATTCAATGGAAATAAATAAAATATTCTTATAAGACAGCATTTTGTTGGCAATCGGGCAGATACGAGAACCTAATTTTTAAACATTTGTAATGTACTCAAATAATATTGCTACCATGATTAGTAGATCGAAATTTGCATTTTTCCCGGTTTATGTAATTACTTTGAAAATGCTCGATTATTTTTTCTCGTTTCTCAACAGAAAAATAATAAATAACTTCCTGATAAAATTACGATTTAAGTTATTTAATTTCATCATTGCCAAAATACTGGACGTTTTTTAATATAGACCAAAAAACTAAAACACCGGCGGTGTCTCCGAGTACAAAGTTAAGTTCCTGACAATCACTGCGAAATCGAAAACTTCAAAATAGATCCTTACGTATTTCGTTTAATACCTCCTATTATACGAGTGATTATATATTGAATTTAATCTTCCTTATTTTCCCCCTAAAATTCGCTAAATTTCCACCTCTAATCGCAAGTATTTCCCTCCTTCCCCTCACAATCCATGTTTCTTCACAAATCTGCTTGCTTGTACAACCTTTCCACCAAAATAGAGTTCTTTCCCTCGTTCTTTGTTTGTAGCTCATACTACCCTCAACATTACTTTCTCATCGCCTTGACACTTCTTGTAAATAAATAGAATTCTGAAAAAAACAAATTCACGCGTTTATAGACATGCCAAGCGTGAATTCTTTGTCTTTGTATAACTATATTTAGGTAGGTAGTTACCAATAAATTAGGTAACGTGTCAGAACTGAATAAATCTACTACGATAAGTAAACATCAATCAGAAACTGATAATATTATGAATCCAAAATATAAGTATTTCATCAATTATGTAGTATCTCCGAAAAAATTGAAATTGCAGATAAAAAATAATAATTTCCTAAGCGAGTAGGTTTGTGTATTATAAAATAATTATAAACGTTGTCATTGCCAACAATAGTATTTAATACTATTGTTGGCAATGACAACGTTTATAATTATTTCATGAAAAATGCCAACGATAACGCACCACAACACCTATATTGTGTATTATATTTTTCAATTTACTATGAAGGTGTTTCATTTTTCTCAATTTATTATTTCATCGCAGAAGCTATTATTTTAAACGTTTTTATTATATTTCTTGTATTTCATTTACATTATACCATCCGGTTACAAATTGTGACAAATTGTAAAATTCTTCCCAAGGGAATGAAAACACCTTAAAATGTTTGAAATATGAATGACTCATAATTCTCATTATTTTACCTTAATATGTTGTCAATACAACTGTTCTTATTCTTTACATTTTATAGTCGTGAAAAGTAATTCTACTGCATTTTTAGTGTACGTACATTAATAACATAGCATTATTAACCATATATTCACGATGAAAATCTTATTTCATTGGTATGCTATGAAGAATGTGTACCCTTCTCTTACTGCCCCGAATGTACTTTTTTCTCAATTAATAAATTATAAAACAATAAATACAAATCCATATGCAAGTATTTGAAGCCCCTTCGGAGATTGATTGCAGGGAGCAGCTGCAAAGTGCCCTGTTGCGGCACATGCAATGAAGATAAGAGCGCGGCAGAAGAAATCGATTGTCTATTCCATCGAACAAAGGAATTTATCCTTGGAACTACTGGACACAAGTTCTGTAGCCAATGCAAGCGAAAAACCTCCTGAACATATTAACGCAGTATTGTGCAATGTTAATTGCTTCTTTGCTATTTTGTATTTTTGCTTCTCGTATTTTCTCGTATTATTTCATTTTAAAATTGTTAAAGCTTCCAAAATAGCTGCTGTTGACATTTGATAGCATTTGATCCAATTCACTTTCAGTGACTGGAATTAAAACTATTATGAACTGTTATTTTATTATTCAACTAGTCTTCTTGAGAATAATTGCAATAATTTTTTATAAGTTTGGTAATATTCAGACCTGACAAAATGAGATATATTCGTCTAAGTTCCAGCTTTACAGAAACAGATGACACGCCTTCCTTGTTTAGTATACTTACTGCAAGGACTGAGATTGTAAGAGAGGCAACCCCTTCTATATTTAATATGTTAACATATTGTAACCCAACTTCGAACTGACGGATTATGATAAGAAACTATATTAAAACAATTATTTAAAAATAAGGAAGGTTGGCACGGTTTTAAATGATTTAATTTAAACTGGTAATACATGGAAAACGTACCGATATATCGAAAGAAATACATTCAGAGTGCTGTATTAAATGAGAACTCAGGAAAATTTCAACATCTGGCATGGAGTTACACTCGTACTAAACAGAAAACTAAATATGCCTCATTGTTTCATAAAAGGGAAGTGAGATTAAACTCACAAGAAAGTGTGTATCAACACCTCAGCTTAGAGTTTATCGTTGCGATGGGCCGCTATAATGATTTTAAATGTATTTTTCAGGACCACTCCGCGGAAGCTAGTACTTCCATTGTTCATTAATTGAATAGTATTACTTTGCTTTCTTTGCCGTAAGCGTGCCGCAAAGATGTTATGGCCGTATTAACAATTGAGTGCTGCAATTGAGTGAGTAAAGCAAAAGACTGGGGGGGGGACTAATAAATATGTCTGCGCACACATGGAAAAAGATCACAATGTAACATATGAGTATATTTCCATTAATTCACACTATAAAATTACTTATAAGTACACACGTTATACTGTACAAAAGTGTCTTTGACGCTTTCTCATCGGAAATGCCTATCTCGATTCCTATCATCACCTTTCATTTGTACGCCAGAGACTCATTTTCTGTACTACTTTTTGTAGTTTCTTCAATAATATATGCTGTGGCAAATCTATAATGAAGCGAAGAAATATGTTTCCAATATTCAATGAGAGATGCAATAATCAAACATGACGCAGATTTTTTTAAATTCTCGAACGATACAAAAATTATACAACTTAATAAACAAAACAATTCATAAATAAATTATTGGGAATGCAAGCAAGCATGAATTTGAAAAATTATAATTATATAAATATAACCTTGAATTATTATTATATAAATGTGACCTGATATTTTTAAAAAATACCTTGCTTCGCTCTTTCATAGAACGGGAACTCAAAAACCATTTTGGAAGAAACTGCTTCTACATAAGTTTTTTTTCAAAATAATAAAAGTATAATCACTGCATTATTTCTACTTTAAATTATATTGTTTCAGAGTAGGTTTTGAAATTACTGGCAGATGAAGGCTCTACGAAAAGCTAATCCACAGTATATAGGAATCTCTAAAGAAAACGTGGTAATTGTACAGACTTTTACCCGAGAGAAAATAATAAATAATGGAAAATTATTAACACCAATAATGTATACTTATTCTAGAATTAATATTTTACAATACCAATGTAAATCTCATGTAAGTGCATGGATATTGTCAGTGCAGGGCAGTTATGAACACTTGCCATCACCAGCCCTAACAATTGGGTAAGAATAAAAGAAACTTGGTGTAAAATGTGTCTTCTACTAAATTTCGTATCTCTATACAGGAACATTTTCTTGCTTGCCTACCCCAAATCATGGCAATACCCATGTGCTGTGCTAGGAGATAAAACTAAATTAGTGAAACCTAGTCGTAAAAGACAATCAGGGATGGTCGGTTTCTGATTGGTTAAGGAAAAATTCTTTTACTTAACAGATTCCGAAAAAAACATTTTATTTAATAGATTCCGAGTTAGTAAAAACATACAATATTAATATAAATTCTACCGCGATGACGAAAAAAGTAATGGAAACTATATTTTAATAATTCATGCAATAACTGTCCCAGGAGTAGGATAGTAAGAGCGAAGTGAAAGAGAAATAATTTTAGCTACAAGATAAATTTAGTGACTATTATTTTAATTGACCCCTGATCCACACGTGGGTGAAATAACCTGGCGTAAAATGAACCTCCTATTGTGAATGTCTTTAGCCACGGCTATAATAGATATGCAATTAGACGAACTTCGGGTCTCATTTGGCAAACTCCGAAACAAATCAATTCTTGAAAAGAACAATAGAGATGCCAAATGCTGTTTCAGGAATGTAAGCATTTGAAATGTCAGTATTTCATTTCTCTCAAAATTTCACACGACTATATCAAGATCGTAAAATTTCGGCAGGTACGAGTACGATGTCTTATCTTTAATTTATTACCTAATGATAATCTAAAAATTGCAGGCAATTAATAGAAGGAGATTTAAGGGGCCACATAACTGAATTAAAATATCACACGGACGAGCTTCGCGTGGGAAAAGAGAGAAAATTTAAGACCTGTGGACCTGCATGAAATATTAAAATGAAATACATTAGCGAAATGTTGAACATACAAAATTGTAGATATTGTAAAGTAAATCGGTGCAGAATATTTGTTGACCTTCATTTTTTATAATTCTCAATTTCACAGATATATAATTTTCGTGGCGTAACAGAATAGCAGAGACTTTCTCTTATGGTTTCTGTTTTGTAAAATTGGTAGCGGATTGTAGCTTTGCGAAATGGGAATGACAAACATCTGCTCTAGAAGAAATCTCATATGCAATATATAAATGCAAAAATCATCTTCCGCTGTTTTCCCATCTCCTTTTTGTTGAGTTTTTTCATAGCGTACAACACCAGTAACGGACTTTCCTGGAAATTTTGATAATCGCGTTTTTAGTTCATTAGCAAGGGAATGGTGACCGATGACTTGTAAAGAACATGATGGTCTTTCATTGTTTCGTCAATACATCTGCTGAGACCATCGAATGTTACATCCGTGAATATGAAAAACTCCATTTTTCGTGGAACGCTAATTACCTCCCTATTTATGACTTACATTGTACGACAAATAGATATGTATTTGAATTTGAACATAATTTCCTTGTTTTTTTCACCTAACGTACAGCGGACAAAAATGAACCCCATGTCAACACTCAGAACTATCCAAAATAGATCCTCCAGTAACCCAATCATTCAAAACATTCTAAATCGTCTTTACAAAAAAGAAAATACAGGTTATATCATTATACTGTAATGGCCCCCTTCCCATAAGGGGAATACTGGAAATGAAGAAGCTGACTTAACTGATAAAAACGCAACTCATTTATTGAATGTTGACCAGCATATTCATGGTTCTTTAAATGACTTAATAAAAACTTTAAAAAAGTGTATTATTGAAGTATGGGATCACCAGTGGAAATATTGAACATCAAAACTCCATGTTGTACGAAAACCGGTAACAGACTCGAATATCACAAACATTAGGAAGAAAAGAACAAGTTATTATCACAAGATTATGAATTGGCCATTCTTCACTCACCCACTCCCATATAAAAAAACCAACATCCAGCCACCTGTCCAAAATGCGAAGGAATGGTATCAACATCTCACATTATTCTGGAATGTTTAAGTCGACAAAATCGCAGGAACCCTTTTGGGATCAATAACGATATAAATAAAATATGTAATTCAACTGAATGTTGCAAATTAATTTTAAAATATATTAATATTGGTGGTCTGAATAAAATGATCTGAATTATTGTAAAAAGTATTGTACTGAATATTTCTGTTTGATACAATTAATAAATGTATCGTTGATGTAAATTAATAGTAGTCGCTAATGATCTTAGCTGTTTCTAAAGCGACCTAAAATAAATAATTTTAAAAAATGAAATATGTCTTCGGTTGTGGAGATATTTCTGAGTGTCATTTCACCTCTATTTTACATGTGTATTAACATGTAAAGAATCGAAAGTCCTCAATTGAACAAGGTCTTGCGTTTATTCATCTTGTCAGTATTGAAGCAACCAAGGCACGAGGTCTAGCGACAAGTCAGAAATGGGCCTGATGCTCCGTTGTACATTTGGAAGTCCGGTGGTAGAAGGATTGGCCGTCACTATATAAGTGACGTTTCCAGGGGACGCCGGCAAAAAGCTTTTGGTATATAACTTGGTAAGTGCTTATTGCTCGCGTGGAGGCTCCTTCTATGTCCCCCAGTAAAGTAAAAGTAAGTACAAGTAGTGATAACGACAAGTAGTGAAGGCGCTGTTAGTGCCCTCTGTCTGGGGGGAAAAGAAACTCATGGCAAGAACGAACGACAGCAACGGCCTCTAGCATGCGGAACGTGAAACCAGATGTTCCCGTGTGCATGCATGAGGTGACCCGAAAAGGATACCTCAGATTCAAACCATATTTTTTTCTGAATTGCATTACTTTGTTCGATGTTTGAATGTACGTATCGATTCATTCTTAACAAAGCATATGTTTTTTGAACAGAAATAAACTACTTTGAAAATTAGGATTTAAAATTAAGATAAATTTTCTAAACTACAACTTGTTTAATAATTTTCGTAAATAATGGAAATCGATGATTAACGAACCATACAACTGTTTAATAAGTTAAACATTCTATATTGCTTTTCATTCATTTTACAATTTCAAATAATCTGATATTCCCAATAACTGATTATTACGCAATATTCCTTTTCGATTCTCGTTTTGACACACAATTTTCATTTTGTCCTAATTGTAGGGTATTTGATACAACTTTCGGGGTCAGACAGCTATGTATTAGCTGATGCTCATAACTTCATACTTTGGTTCACTTAAGCCATCTACCTCTGAGGCGTCCATGAAATACGAACCCCTGAAAGGGTCTATTTATTTTAAGCTTTCCGTTATTGCTTAAGAAAATCCTTATCCTTTACGTGTTGGCTAAGAATAAGGGCTGAATGTCCAACGCCTCTGTTTCAGACGTGGCTCGAAGCAAACGCTCTCCGATAAAGGGCCTGTTCTTGCACAAGAAGCCCTTCCTCGGCGGGGGCTACGGCGGGCATGGCGGGCACGGCGGTGGGCACGGCGGTGGGCACGGTGGGAGCTTCGCGGGCAGCTCCGCGAGCGCCGGCAGCTTCTCCGGGCACGGCGGCCACGGGGGCCCCGGCAGTGCCAGCCAGAGCCACGCCTCGTCGGCGTCCAGCTCCTTCGGCTTCGGGCCCATCAGCGCCTCCTTCTCGCAAAGCCACGCGAGCTCCTTCAGCCACGGAGGCGGCGGCGGCGGCTTCGGCTCGTGAGTATGAAATGCTGCTTTTAGTGTACTAGGGCATTTGATCAGGGTGGTCCAATTGGCGACCCGCGGTGCCATTTACTGCGAAAGGCATGTTAGTCAAAAGTTAAATCCCTTGCATCCATGTCGGGCGAGAAGATTGCACGACTAGCGCACGCGCCCCGCTGGAGTCAATACTCCTGAATATAAAAATAGGTTAAGTTTAGATTTAAGATTTTTTTCTAGTAAATTCAGAAATTCGAAGTCGTCCCAAAGTGTCTCACTGCGTTATGCACGATACTGCTTGATATGGTTTCCTCCCGCCAACCGTTTCAGAGCTGCCGGACAAACTGCCGAGATTAATAATACGGGAAAATCAGATGCCCTATTAATAAAAGTATGGCCCGCAACCGTGTTAAAGGTTTTAGTTGTGGCCCTTGAGGCCTTTCAAGTTGAGACCCCTGCATTAGATTAAGGTGACCATATTTTCAAATCATAAAAACCGGACATTTTACTTTTTATCGCAACAATAAAAAGGCAAATGAGGACATAAACACGATTTTATCACAAATATTTAGGTTCAGTTATTAAGATTAAATAAATGAATAAATACATAAATTCCTGTAACTTTCTTCATGGAGTCGCATTCAATTCACGTCAACCGAATACTCCCTTAAAAAGGAACATTCTAAATAACAAAACGCATTTGTTTAATTTGCACTTTCATTCATTACCACGTAGGTCAGGACTTACTCAATTAACATTGCATACTAAGTCGCGCAGAAACTCTCATAAGCTGAAGGATCTGACTACTGAATTTCTCTATAACGATATCGTTAGCAATAAAGCCTACACAAGTTGAACTGACGCCGTAGCTGCATTTTCTCTTCCTAGAAACCACAACCGACTCTCTAAACACTCTTGTTACGTGGCACATGAGCACAATATTTTGTCGCATTTATTTTTTTGTAAACAAATGCGGAGCAAACGGAATGTATTATGATAAATTTAATATTACTGACGACATTGCTGACAAGTCACTGTTACTAAAAGAAGATATTTTACTGCCCTGTTTTCCTGTCAAATAAATACGGGACCAGGACTCAAAATAAGGAACTGTCGCGGCTAATATGGGACGTCTGGTCATCTTACGTCATATGGTAGTAACGTTTACGTACTTAGAACTTGCTTTAAGTCTCCCCCGCCAACATAGTCCAGGCCTTCGTCTTTTTTTAGGGATCCATTGAATCAACAACACAATCTTAAACAACCACAATCAGAATTAATTTTTAATGAAATTTCTTGAAAAATTTTACCAATCACAGCGCAAGAAATTGCAAATCAAATATCTATTAGTAATGATTGACAATTCCAGAGTGTTCATGAAACTGACATTTATGCCATTGAATTCAATGCATTATGCTCGGTACTAACTGAGTTTTAATATTTCTTGCCGGGCCTGGTATTCACAAACTATGGATCAAAACTTTACGGTAGCTATTGAGAGCTCATAAGATTCCGTTATTAAGTGTCAAAGAACAAAAGAAAGAAAGAACTTATGCCAGAAAATTAAAAATTTCGAGAAACATTCTAAGAAATATTTGAAAGATATTTGAGTTGTCTCATTTTGTTGAGGAACCACTATCAACTTCGCTTAGTAATTGAAACAGAGCACTCAATTGATCACAGAAACTTTTTACTGAGGTTACGAAAATATAGGTGATTGGCGATCGTAACCATATTTATTAAACATATTTTTTATAGCCAATCAGTGTTCGGTTAAACAACTTTGTGTTTATAATTCACCAATTTGAAAAACATTTGAATTTGTGAAAACAATTATATTACTGGCACATTACAATGACATACTAGGAATAGTTTGTAAATTCAGTGTATTGTATTATATCTAGATTTATTTTCAACCGACGCAGTTATGACGTTTTCACCTTAGCTGCTTCGGTTGAAATTTTCGGTTTACTATTAATTTGTTTTTGTTTCTTTTTATTTTCAGATTCTTCAAATGAACCTAAGGGACTTCCATCTTCTTTTCAACATTTCTCATTTTCTCTCTTCACGCATCATAAACCTGACCATTGTTGTAAGCTCAAAATCATGTGTAATAAAATATTTTTATAAATTGCCTCTTTTTTAATTCATACACTCCATTGTGAAACGTGTAAATCTTGTTTATTTCACACATCACAAGCGCTATAATATACTCATAATTAAAGTTCTTTGGGGCATAACTAAAAAGAAAGTAACTCTGGTAATTGTTTTGGACTGCAGGGTTCTCATCACTTAAAATACCTCTAGAAACCAAATTTTAAGATTATACATACCTAAAATTTTACTTTTTTGAAGTTCTAATGAAAATCATGATAATAAACATTAACAGAAGACGCCATCACGGGTACCATATCTTAGAATGAAACCAAAAAACCTGCCCAACCCACAAAGCTTTGAAAAACGCTTGTTGACCAGATTTCACTTCGTGATCATTTACGATGTAGCAGTCGAGTCTTAAATTTGGAAAATAGTCATGTACTTTATTTCAATGTATACGAGCCCAACAGTTTTTTTGTTGTTATTATTTTTAGGTCGCATTAACTTCTAGGTCATTAGCGACCACTATTCTTTGTAACGGTATGGTAACTGTGAGGATGACACGATATGATGATGATGATGATGATGATGATAGGGGGTGGAAAGACGAACACAATATAACCATGCCCGAGGCGGGTCTCGAACACGCGATCCTTCGATTCGAGATCGCTACGGCACTACAGCCTTAGCGGTCTCGGCCATGCGGACCGAGCCCGACAGTGTCATTTTTTCTTTTGACAGATATTTTCAAAGTCCAATAAATAAATGTAATTGAAAGTGAGATTTAGTGATTTTTGATATCATGCAAAGCATTCAAAGTTTTGTATTTTCGTGAGAGCTAAAATTTTAAAACATTATGGAATGGAATGACGATAGAATATGTAAATAACGATACATTTCTTGACAAATATGAAAATACTTCTTTTTCCCGAAATTCGAAACTTTTTGAGTAATTAAACAACTAAGAGCTATTCGTACGATCAGAGATACTGGTAATTGTTGATAAATGAAAGGTCGTAGTATTTCTGTGAGTTAAAGCATTAAGCATGAAGTATTTTACATTCTTAGTACCTACGTCAAACACAATTTCTTAGAAATGTTTAATTATTAAGCATGTTTTCTTATGGTTCTGCGTATTATTGTACATACTATGTGTTTTCTTCCCATTTGTGATTTTCTTTACAAAAAACTGCATAAATGTAATAACTCGTAAATTATGCAAAGCCATTACGATTACTTTGCCTAAAATATGCATAGCTGAATTGAAAATATTTTCATAATTTCTAGAACAGCAAATTTTCATAACTTTTATTTTGCAGAAATAATTCAATTAAATTCACCATTGTTGACCACATTGAGATAATGTTTGGAACTCACAACTGCATCTTTGGTATCTCTGATACTTTTGAGGACAGACAAGAACACCGACGGTGGACAACCAGAGTAAATAGATCCGTACCCCCATGGACGAAAATAATTATGAAACGGAGAGCCGACACTCGGCGTGAAATATCACTCTTAGCCAAGGAGTCTTCGAAACCAACGCACACTTTTAAAGTTCAACGAAAAATACTCCATGTTGAACAAAAATAACAAATTGAAAACAACACTACGAGATTAATAGTAGCCGAGAAGCTACAAGAGAAAATCCAAACATGAGCTCGAAGTATTAGATGTTACAAATGAAGATTTCTGAATACAGAATCGGTTGTTTGAAACAGACGCGAAGAGATTCTATTGCATTCTGACTTAAAAACCGAAAGGTTATGTTGTCTCTCCTTGCAAACGACGACGTCAAAATATTTTGGGCAAGAATCCAGGAAGAAAGCAGATCCTACAACAAAGTCGCATCTTAACTCTCAATCTGAAGTTGATGCTGCCGATGAACTTACGGGTCATGCTCACGAATTCTCGGAAGAGGACATCTTACAAGCAATTAATAACATGGGATACAAGAAATCACCCGTGATTGGTAAGGTCAAGATTTATTGGATTAAAAATTAACAGCATTACGTTTTCATTTAGCAAAGGCTAATAATAAAATTTAAAAAAAACAAAACAAAGGAACTCGCGGAATGGCTCACACGCGGAATCACATATATTCTATCCAACGTGGGAGACAGTTATTTGGTGAAAAACGACAGGCCAATTACTTGCTTGCCAGTAATGTACAAAGTTATAACAGCAGCCAGAGCTGACAAAGACAACAGGCATCTAGAGAAAAACCACCTCTTGCGGTTACACAAAAAAGAGGAAAAGTTCCTCAGAATCTAAGGAAATCTTGCTACTAAATAAAGCCAACTTGAATGATGTATCGAAACGAAAATGTTAAGTACGGTTTGGATTGACTACCAGAAGGTCTTTGACTGTACCGCGATGGGATTTTGAAGATCCTGGAGTTCTATCGATTTATTCCTGGACTTATTTTGTTTTGCAAAGCTAATATGAAGTAGTAGAGTACCAGGTTACTAATACACAGCGGAAAGGAAGTTTTAGAAATATTAAGTTTTCAGATTAACTGAGGAATTCTTCAAGGAGATTCGCTATACCTTCTGTTCTTTTGGATTAATTTGATTCCACTGTCGCAGACAGACTTTGGTAAAAAGCTCCATGGTGATGACAGACCAGAATTACACTTGTTTTACATGGATGATCTTAAAGCGTTAGCTAAGAATGAAGCCATTCTCTCCCAAATGCTGTCTTTCATAACTGATTTTATCATTCACACCTGCATGAAGCTTGGTCTTGACTAGTGTGCAAAAATAAATTTAATAAGTGGCAAAATGACGTCAAAGAGCATTGAAGTTGCTCACTGCACACACACACGTGCCCTGTAAGTACTCTCTGATTGAAGATCTTGAGCCAAGTAAAACATATTGAAGAAAGTGAGAACATCTAGAACGAAACAGTGAAAGAGAGAATTTGCTCTAGGTCGTTTGGTAGTCGAGAACAGTTTCGAACTAGTGGACTGGTCTGAGCCAGAAGTATGAATCATGGATAAAAACACAAAACTGCTTACAATGCATCTTGTCACCCAACCGCGAACTGATGTACATAGACTTTATGAGTCACGTAAGGAAGGATGAAGAGGCCTCAAACAAACAGAAGCATCCTGGTTTAAAATAAAAATGATACTAATTCATTTGAAATGTCTTGTAAACTCTATAAAATATTATTGAATATAATGAACTTGTTCCTGTAAAATTTTGTATTTACAAGAATGAAGCCGCTTACGAGAAGTTTTCTTTCGCGCACTAAGCGCCGTTCGCCGGTTGCATTTACTTTCGTACTTCCAAATTTAGTGAATAGACGCAAAGCGGCCATATGGAATTTAAAACATCCAAAACCCTCTGAAGTACATTTTATCGCCCCATTAACAAAACGCTGTCATTTTGCAGCTGAGATGACTGCATGACAAGACTACACTTTAGGAAATTCGAAAAACCGGTTTAAGTTAAGCAACTTGTAGAACTGGTCGTAAACATGAATTCTTGTTAGGATGGTACATGACATGCATGAAGGCGGAGTGACACTTGTACATTTGTTCAGCAATATATGATTCTTGGTACTAATCACTGACAAGACATAGAGCAAATATTTAATGCTGATAAGATAAATGATAAATATCCAGATTAAAATCTTAAATATTAAATACTCTAATAGCAATCAAACAGATGAGATAAAAAATGCTAGTAATGGAATCCTACACTGATGAAAGCAAACGCATCATTTCCATGCAATTTATCATTATGAATATTTTTATCAAACATGCCATTCATGAAGCCATCTCAAGTTTTAAATACGTACGACAAACGCCTGTTAACGGAAAAATAAGATTTTCCTTCATATTGAGAGTCAAATTTTGAAGAGAATTAATACAAGCTTGAAATGCAAATAACGCGTTTCATCTACTCAACCTCTTAGAGGCAATCAACAACAAACGTATTCACGGACGGACTCCCTAACGGTCAAACAGTATTTCGTCGGCAAAAGAACTTCTGCGCCGTACTGTTACTCGTACCATTTTCCGAACCCACGTCGCGCACACAGCGAATCCCTTATAAGAACTCGTGGCCGCCGTGAGTGTGCGATTTCGCCACGCGAAAGCAACTGCCGCAGCACGTGGCTGGCGGGCCGGTCGTGCGCCGCAAGCGCCGTTTACTCGAGGACGGCGCTTTTGCTCGTCAACTTTGAATAAACCGCTCCAGCACGCATGCGCGGAAAGTAGCCTCCCCCCCCACATTGTGATCCATTGTATTCAACACAGCTGTGGAAGGGAAGGAGGCGATCTTATCCGACCTCAACCTACGTTTCCTACGAGTAGGGAATGCTACGAAATGTTTCGTGATGATCCCTGTCCGTACGCTTTGGGGCCAAATCTGAAATGGATGGACGGATGAAAATGAAGATATGACATGAATGAATGATCAATGGTGGATTGGAAGGGGAAACGGGTGACCTCCAAGAAATCCTACCGCGAAACCGCTTTGGCCACTATAAATTCCACACGGGATTTAAATCTCGATTCCAGAGTTGCAAAGTGAACCCTCTAATCGCTACACCGCAGGTCGATAGATATTACGAAGTCAGTGTAAATTTCCTTGCACACTAATGTCAGGGACTTTTTTACGCGGCTGAAGGAGCGAATGAATTTTGCACAAGCGTTCTTGCGTTCCTGGAAAGGAACTACTGCTCAGCCCCGCAGTAGTGCAGCCACACCCGCAACTCCTCCAGAGGTAAACCCAGACTCGGGGTATTTTTTTTCAAAGTTATTGTCAGTTAGACAGCTATCGGCGTTGGGTGAATCCCTCGGAGAGCGAGAAAGTTCATATAGCTGTGATATCTAACTTGCCGCCTGCGCATTAACATCTTCGTCAGCACAGAGGGCAGAAGATGCCGAGTATAGTTGTTTGTGTAAAAAGCAGAAAAGTCCCACGATTGTGCAGCGAATCAGATTTTAAACATAACCCAACTTTCAATCCAGTGATATCCAACTTCCGCCGTACTAAGGGAGCTTCGTAAGTCCTAAGACGACTTGTTTTGATATCTTCTTCAATGAGTTTCGTTGATAGATTAGTTATTCCGGGCTAAGATCGTTTGTCCTGTAAGTATAGTACATGTTTTTCCCGGGAAGTGGCGGAGATATTCCCCGGATGGGTGGTGAGATTCGGCGCCGACCTACCATCGGGTAGCGAGGCTTCCCCAACCAAGTGTCTTCCACCAGTGGGCCCCATGCAGCCGGAACAAGCTCTAAGCTCCCAACCGGTCTCCCTGCATGTGTGGTAGCGCAATGCATGCATGTGTAAGTGTGTGTATAGGTGAGGATAGGACAAGGAAGAGGAAGGAGATATCGTGCGCGGCCCGTGGCCCTTTTGTTAGGGTACTGCTCCGGTATTTCCCAGGTGTTGAACCCACGGGAAACTACCGATCAAAGCAGCCGGCCGCTAGAAGTTTCCTCCGGACAGCAACTGAACTCCACCTAGCTCTCTAGCCAGCGTCGAAAATTCTGCCACCGTCCGGACTCAAACCTGGCACCTCCCTGTCAGAGGCACTGCAGTGATATCAGCTGATGCTGTGAGCCAGCTCTTCCAGTCAATGAATTCGAAAAGAAGGAAAAATTAACTCGATTCTTGTTATTAATTTAACATGTAGAACCATTGTCTAAAGACATTTTGTTCCCTGGCAGAGCACAACTTGCTCATCCTACCACGCTTTTACGACTCCAGCCCTTTGAAACGAGTCAGGAGCACAACTACCTCGCAGCGGGGTGCCGGCCAGCCCGTTGTCCTCGCGTGAACGGTGCTTCAGCCGCGGAGGCCGGTCGGGCGCCGTTAAGTATAGCTCCGCGTCCTTATGCTAATCGAAGGCGGCGCGGCGCAACGGCGGCTGCGGAGGCTGCGGGCGCAGTGTTTCGCTTGAGCAGGGCGCGCGGCCTGGCAACCGGAACGCCCGCGGCTCCAAGCGCCGCGCCCCGCCGCGCCGCACACCCATTCCGCACGCCCCGTAACGGGCGCGGGAGAAAGTAGGGAAACCGCTGCGGCGCCGCGGCGCCCCGGCAGCGCAGCAGGCACAACCAGCCGGGGCGATGCTAATGGTGAATTATGTCTGGGAGTAACCATTCACGATGTTTGTGATTACGACGATGATAATACGGTTATTGGGATGAGGGTTGTAGGTAAAATTTTAATATTTTTTTCTTATGGTATGTGCAGTGACTGTAACAATAATAATAATAATAATAATAATAATAATAATAATAATAATAATAACAATAGTGACTGAATTGATTGCGGTAGTAATATTGGTCTGGTAGTAACAGTACAGATGGTGACAGTGGTGGTGATGGCGATGGTTAATGGAGATGATGGTGACGTGGGGATGTGGTCATGGTGTGATGGTGTTTGTATGTGTTAGAGGTTGTTATAATGTGGTGGTTGGTAGGTGGTTTGTGGGGTGGTGGAATGTGATGGCAGTGGTGATGGTGATTGTGATGGTGATAAGGTAGGTGTGGCGCTAGTCGTGGTGTTGAAAGCTTGATCTAAAATATAACGGGCATTGTGAAAGGTATTGCCTGAGATTTACGGGCAATTACGAGGTAATGCCTGAGATTTCGAGGTGCTAGAAGTAATATTGCCAAGGGGGTGTACCATTTTCACGGGGTGATGACAGGATGACACGTTTCTTTGATTGGCAGCAAAGGAAGTGAAAAAAGTAAGGTGGAGTACGATGGAGTAGATCTAGGGCAAGGTCCTTAGTTTCATCTACCACGTATTCGTTCTTTCTTCTAGTACCACAGAGATATTCGAGTACTGTTTCATAAGCATTTACTTCTTGAAACCACACTTACAAATTGTTCTATCTTCACAGAATACGAAGTTACTCTCAATTGTATTTTAAATCCCTTTACACTTGCAGACAAGACGATGCTACCTTTGTTATGAACGCTTCCAATCATCCTCGATTCACTTCCGATGTTCCTTTTGTTGATATTCAGGTATTGTTACAGCTCATTGTGTACATATTATGTATTCTTCATCTCATCATCTTCATTTAAAACCAGCAGAATTTGAAGTTAACGGTCTTAATTAAATACTTACTGTACCATCCTTCGAATATAAAGTGGTTTAGTATTATCGCGTCTACTCAATTTTTCCAGTCTACTCCAGCATTCTCTCCCGTCGAGTTCCTCCTCGTGGCCACTACAATAAGGAGTGTCTCATCTTTCTAGAGGACCTTCAACGGCCAATTTTAGACTTTTCTTCTCGAGTAAAACTCCCTCTGCAACGTTTTTATGAAGTATTTTGCAATCGTATGCAAAACAAAAGGCTTCGTCTAAATGTTTGTGCAAGTCCTGCGTATCATACGTGGGTTATCATCCCTTGAAAGTCATTTAGAAATCATACGGATAACATAATTATAAGACAATTTGTAATTAGATGCGATTAGAGTGGCATTTAGATAACATATTTCCCATTCCCTCTTTATAGTTCTCATCAAAATCACTCAAAATCGCCCATTGCCCATCGTCTGCTATTCACATCTCTCTCCCGTCGCCCTCTGCCCGTCGTCCTCTGCCCGTCGCCCTCTGCCCGTCGCCCTCTGCCCGTCGCCCTCTGCCCGTCGCCCTCTGCCCGTCGCCCTCTGCCCGTCGCCCTCTGCCCGTCGCCCTCTGCCCGTCGCCGTCGCCCGTCATAGTCCATTCCAATAGTCCTTTTCGTGTAAACGCTCCAGAGCCGATTCGTTTAATGAGCTTCTCTTCGCTCCGCATGGAACTGTACATAGGGAGACTGCTCAAAACCTACAACCGCTAGGCCTCCGCCGCACCCACCCCTGCGCCGCCGCGCCGCGGTGCTTTCTCGGCGCCCGCGCAGCCTCCCGCTTCCCCCGCCCTCGCCCAACGGCGCGACGACGGCGGCGGCGGCGGCGGCGGCGGCGGCGGCGGCGGCGGCGGCGGCGGCGGCGCGCGCGCGCGAGGTGCGAGTGTCGCTGGGCGGGGCGGCCGGCGACCGGTGGGCGGCGGAGGCGGCGGCGGCGGCTGCGGCGGCGGGCGAAGGAGAGCAGGCGGCGGCGGGGCGCGCACTCCAACCGCAGCCTCGCCATGGCCCGCACGCGCCGCTCCGCCGCTTTCGCCGTCGCCTTCGCCCTGGTGCTGGTGTCGGTGCTGGGCTCCGTGCTGGTGGACGCCGCCCCCGTGCCCGCGCCCGCCGCCGTCGCCGTCGCCGTCGCCGCCCCGGCCGCCGCGCCCGCCCCGCAGGAGATCCCCAAGTGTGAGTGCTTCGCACGCGAGCGTCCAGAGTCCCTGTTATGAAAAATGAACGAATGCTCTGATACACGTTTTTGTTCTCTCTGTTTGACTTTGTAATTCAATAGCATTAAATACAATTTGACAGGCAAAATTAAATATAGTTTTCATTAGTTAAGAGTGGACGTTTTGTACATTTAATCAAACCTTTAGTCCGGTCTACTTGGAAATGTTGCTAATTACATTATTTATTGTTATGGATTACGTATAAAGAAATCCAAACCTTTGTATTTGAGAAAATTCATTTAATTTAGTTATGTCAAATATAACATACCTATATTATATGCCTAACATAACGTTTATTATGTTTCTTTTAAATACATAAATAATGTCGGTAACAATTTCAATAAACAGTTTACACCAGGTGAACACATTATGAAAAGAGTGACTGACAGCTTCATTTCATCAATTCAAACGTTCTCAATAGTACAGATGTGGTATTATTCCTACTCTGCTTTCTAAAACATAGTAAATATTCTCTACGTGATAATTTCTGAATAGTAATTATGTAGACAAGGACACGTTCATAGTGGACCCGGAGTACTGCCTGACTCTGTTTTGGATATATATTTAGTGAATACTTTCAGGGGCATCTACAAACTGCATCTTTTGCATTTTATGCATATTTTATTTTTTAACGTTTATGTATTTTTTTAAAATTATACCACCGTGTCTAAACGTAAGCAGAACCGAGTTTATTGCTTTCGGCGCCAAACATTCAAAGAACTGCGGACAGGTCGATTTTCTGAGAGAACGCACTTATTGAGCCCGCCGGGGCAAAAAGCGCATCGACATTCCGGGTATCGAGGCAGAAGAAGCGCCGGACGCGCTCCGTGGGCGGGGAGGATGAGGAAGGATGAGGGGGAGGAGGAGGGGGAGGGGAGTTCGTTGAATCGAGCAGGTGCAGTGACGCATCCTCAGCCTCCAGCGCCCACGCGCGCGCCCGGCCGCGCCTTCTCGCCGCCTCTGCACACTATCTGTCTTTCTTTACCTGCAGCCTTCTGCCCCGTGCCTGTGCGTCTCTACTCCTTGCCTGTCTCTCTCTGCCCATTACATGTCCCTTGTGCCCATTGCCTGGCCCCTCTGCCCATTATCTGCCCCTCTTTGCCCATTGTCTGACCCCCTCTGCTCATTACCTGTCCCTTTCTTCCCATTACCTGTCCCTCCGCTCATCGCCTGTCCCTCTCTATTTATTGCCTGTCTCTCTCTCCTCATTACCTGTCCCCCTCTGCCAATTGCCTGACCCCTCTGCTCATTACCTGTCCCTCTCTGCCCATTGCCTGACCCCCTCTGCCCATTAGGTGTCCCTCTCTATCCATTTATCCACATGTCCCTCTCTACACATTTCCGATTCCTCTCTGCCACTTGCTTGTCCCTTTCTACTCAAAGCCTGTCTCCCTCAGCCCTTTGCCTGTCCCCTCTCTCCCCATTGACCGTCCGTTTCTACCCACAATGGGTCCGTCTCTTTACATTTTCTGTCGCCTTCTGCCAATAGCTTGTCACCCTCAGCTCATCGCCCTTTTCTCAGCGCACCTCGCCTTCTGCCCTTCGCCCGCTGTCCTCTCCTCCGCTCGCGTCCCGCGGCGGCGGCAGGGCCTCATCGCCAGGCGCCTCACGCCGCCGCCTCCGGAGCGGGGCCGCCGAGATAACGCCGCTGAAACGCGCTTCTTTGTCGTCTGGGCCTTTCGCCTCGGCCGCGCCGCACTGAATATGTCGAGGCCGGGGCGCGTGGGTTCGAGCCCGAGCTCGGTCGGCAAAAGGAGTCGCCGCCGCCGCCGTCGCCGGAGTTCGCCGGTCGCCCTTGGCATTTTATTCTTACGCGAAGGCGCAGTATAAAGTTTCCTGGGCGACATATGACGCAGGAAGGCCTGAGTAACGGGAACGTGCGGTGGCGCGTCCGGTCGACCGGGGATGGAATTAATCCCTGAGAAGATGAATAAAGCGGACGTCTCCAACGGGCTACTTTCGACACCCACTCGTTGCGACACACGAGGAGAGCTTCATTTGTGTGTAGCACGAGAATCGATACATTAAAGACTGTCTTCTCTGGTCGTTGTATTCATTTCTTCGGGTTTCTGCCCGATTCCAACGCCAAATGATGAGGGACACATGTCCGAAATTTTCTATTCATTAAATGTGAAATATGTCAGTTTATAAATGTCATGCAACGGATACTACTTCAATTTACAAGTACGTATCAGCTGACGAACACATTCCACGATGAAGAAATCTTTTTCAGAGGAATATTTCCGTTTGACGTTCCATTTGACGTTTTCCATAATCAGTTTATTTTTATCCGATCCAAAAATATACATTCGGCTCACTGGTTTACTATTGTTTAATGCAAAAATCACGGGAGATTTATTGAGCATTTCCGTGCTTAAAGTTGTTTTTTCCTTACTTCTAAAGGTTGAAATATATAATCTGCTCTCTCTAAGCTGCTTTGAAGTCCGTATATCAACGACTTAATGGAAGCGGAAGGCTTAGTCACCAGAGGCAAGAGAAATTCCAATCGTGCGATTTACGACGTCTGTTCAGCGTGGCCAGCATTTGTTATTAGAGGTGTCTTGACCAATGCACAACTTGTCACTGTGTTTCGCAATTGTATACAAAGCTTAACCTCTTGCGACAGATTTCTGGCAATCAGGAAAAGCACAAAGACATCGCGTAAACAAGGTTTAAAGTTTCTTGATTATTAGGACAATGCTTCAGAATTTGAAAATCACTAAAAACGTTTTATAATTCGACGACAAATAAAACGAGTTTATACATTCGACAACAAATAAAATCATTTTATCTCGTTAGTTACATTGTTACTGAGGTGGAAACAACCGTGTATCTGCACGTCGCGAAAACTGTAAGTTACATGCTAGTACGTTCACTTTGTTTACTCTTTATTCGTGATACAATGATCAATGCCCAAAAAAGGCGGTTCATAAAACTTTATTTTCCATAATGCTTAGCTCCATAACCATGACCAGCGTTCCATATTCACTGCATCTTGCAGAAGAATTAGAAAATGAGAAAGCATGGAAATTTCTACCACAGACTATGAGAGGAGGCAAAGCAAGTCAATGTCAGCCATGTTTTCACAAGCATATATCCATCAATCTACTTTACGGCAACAACACAAGAAAGAAAACACCAGTAGCGGTTTTTTCGCGCGGATATCAGCCACGCGATCTTGCACTTTCCCGTGCGCTGAAGCATTCTTCTCGCTCCAGATGCGACGGCGTTCGTGCCGAAGTCTTTGAAAGCTCCTCCCCAGAGGCACGAGTGCGCAGGTGGGCGTGCGTGAGTGTACGTATGAGCGCACGCCGCTCATTAAGCCGCCCATTCACCCGCGTGCTAATGAGCCCTTCCGGCGGAGCGCATTTCCATATGTGACTTCGCCGCCGTCGCCGCTGACAAGGCGCGTTCAAGGAGACCTCACGTTCCTTCATTGCGTTCTGCATCAGCAGGACAAACGACCATAGTGAGCCTCCGAATACCTCAGCCCATACCACCCTCGTTTTCGGTGTGATTTGTCGCTGTTCGTCGCATGCAAATGCAACAAATTTCAAAATCACTATCTGCACGTTCTTCAGTTAGAGAGAAAAATCCATCACTGCATCATTCTCCATGGAATACGGACGGTAGTTTTGCAGTAATAATTAGCAAGCAAAATCACTTGTCAAGGTCGAAATATCACATTATGTAGAAGAGATGATGCATGCTTCAATACGCAGAGGGAACAACTAATCGGGGCGATCCTCGTAATATTAGCAATACAAAATTTCTTTTTTCAGTTTTGACTCAGAGGCATAGATTTTCGAAAAAGGTGTTTTTGCAATTTTATAATTTCATCACAAGTTGCATATCACCAGAACTTTGAGCGCAATTTGCGAGACTCGATGACTTCTCGGGAGGTCATTAATGTCATTTGCCAACAGCGAATTTTGACGATCGGCTCGCAGTCAAACGTTTTGATGGCCTCAGGTAGGACGCAATAGCATGGCAGGGGGCGATACATGGCTGTTGTAAAATACACACCAAATATGTCAATTCACAGATTTCCTTTAATCGTTCTTTACATCCAAAAGAGTGATTTTCTTTGATGATGCTTAGAAATAGTTACGTAATTGCGTTGTTTTCATATTTCTTCGATCTGCACAGATTAACGAAGTTCGTTCTCTACATTCATTGTATATTGTCTAGCTTCCAAGTCATAAAATCAGTTTAGAAACCTTCATAGGCACAAGAATTATCAAAAAACTGTAGTTTTCAAAAAAAAGTCATATTTTTAATCCTAGTTATGTTACTTTTTAACGATCTCTTTTTGTCTACTACTACTTGTGCTAGATTGTATTTGATAGCATTCATTTGTAACAGTTATTCATTTATAAAGATGGTGTACCCAGTCTCCGAAGATGTTCATACGCGTAAAATAACAAATGAAAAATTTTGAAAAACATTACTCGTTAAATTAGAATAAAATGTACGAATAGTCAAAATTAGCTTTTTTATACTCTTAAAGTTTTATAGCGTAATCCCATTACAGGCATTCCTCATCATGCAACTCCGGGTTTTTAACTCACTTCCTTTGTCAGCTACTCACAAAATTGCGCTGGGCAGATGATTCATCGTCACAGGTACAGCGCTCGAGGACGTCATCCAGCAAAAAGGAAGGTCTGCCTGCAGCAGTGTGATGCATCAGGGCGCGGAGATGCAGTAAGTGCACGCGAATTAAGTCATAGCAAAATTGTCCGCCCGGCATGGTCAACAACAAGCGTACGAGGTCTTTGCATTACAACACACAGAAGTCACCTTGTGCTAAATAACCTTAGACACCCCTCTCCAGAATACTTGGCATCTCTCTTGCTCACTTGTTCTCAGCCGCTCCACGGTTGCACTATAGTGCAATACCATGTCCAACAATATTTGCGAAACAGCTATTCCGACGTTAGGACTCTTAGGTCTACCGGGAAGAATCAAGCGAACAAGGAAGGAGACTTTCTACGACAACTTTCTAACAAGTTAACCGAGAGTTACGCTAAGTTTTTATCAGAACACCCCTAGTTATCGTTTTCTCGAATCGTCTGACTAGATAGTTGCAAACTACACTGTACTTGTGAAAGAGAGGGGACCCTTTAGCATACGTTGCAGGCAGCTTAAAGATTAAATTTCAATGCTACGTTACCGGCACATTAATCTTCCAGTATCTCCTGGTTTCATTGACCTCTTCAGTTGCAGTCGTAATTACATTCTCTGAGACTGCTCAAGGAAGTGTCCTTGTCCTCCCTACAGTCGATGTTTCCGCTAAGAAACTGTCATCGACATGCGCAAACAAACGATTAGTAATGTTACAAGTTCAAATATGTTGGATTTACGACCGCGGAAGAAAATTGCCAAAGACATTAGTATTTTACAAATTGTCGGCACACAAAGATAGTGACATAGCTCAAAATTTTATTTTTCCGTATTATTCTTAGTGCAGCCGTCTATTTTGCGACTGAGTGTTTTACTCTACATACCGACTGCCTGGTAAACTATCTACAGGACATTTTTAACTGGTAAAAACACACTAATTTCAAAACAGTTTTTTTCCACTTCTCTCAAAAATTATTATTTTTTATATGTAACACTTTCTTTTGCACATACGTTTTATTCCTTATCCGCATGGTTTATCAATTTCTGATGTATTCGTTTGGCTGTAGATAAAAACTACCAGTTTCAATAAATGCATTGCCAAGGCCTAAACATGGAGATACCCATGTACGGAACCCATTGTTTAAGACATTACTTCCGCATCTACTCGGAATTAATCGCAGGAATCGACAGAAAGAACCTTGAGAGTTGTCCGCCTCTTTAAGCAAATAGTCGGATTCCCGAGCTACTTTAATGATGTCGCAAGTTGTTCGCCGTCGGGGTCTAACTCATGATCTCGCAGTCTAGGAACGATGAATAAAATGTCAAATCTCATTATATAACATTTAACTAACATAAACAAGTTTAGAATCTCACCCCAAGAGGTTTACGAAAATTCGAACGAATATATGACGTTAAAATGTAAAAGCGCTAAAAGAGAAAAACAAAGCAACTTAAATGTTAAAAAAACATACCACATAAAACAAATTTTAAATCCCGGTGATCGAAAGGGAAAATGTTCAGTATATTTTTATCATATTATTTAGTAAATTAGCAACCCACGCCGAAGAGCAATGGCCTCCAAATGGAAAGCACTCCATGTTCTTGACATTGACGATGTAGAAAGTGAAATATTTCCTCTGCCCACGAGCGTCGAGAGCGCGTGGGCCGGGACGGGTGCCGCCTTCGAACCCCGCCGCCGGCCTTAGGCGTCCACGTGGGAGGCACAAAGAGACAGGCGCGAGAAAAACAAATTGGCTGCCTTTGAAGTGACGTTTCTCTGCTTTACATAGAAAGCACTGAGAGAATGGGCGACGGAGAGAAAGGAAATGGGTTCGTAATTACAAAGAAGAATGCCCCGAACGGGGATTACAAAGCCGAGAAGCGACTAAAAGGATGTGGGTTCTAACTTTTATATTAAATCGACAATTTTATCTTTCAAAAGTGTTAAGTATTTTACAAGTAACTTTTTTAAATAGGACATCCTCAGACTACTAGACACTTTCGCTAATTGTGAATCACTAACGTGTCAAGCACGTCAAGTTCTAGATATGAGTTTAGTTATTGAATAAACTTAAAATTTTTTACTGGTAAAAATAGTGAAAATTGCATCGTTCTAAATTAATATTCTGGAAATCGGAAACGAATACGGTGAGGGATGCTCAATTTTTACCACAGTTGCATTTTAATAGGCAAGTTAGATCTGTAATTAAGGAGTGAAACAGGGTTGATATGGTTTGTATGAAGGCTACCTGGCTACTGTCTAGTAACAGAGTAGACGGGCGTTTGCCCCAGGACCCTTCGACAACCGAGGGGAGACAAAGACCCATCCCGACAAAGGCTGTGCGATGTATGCGACAACGGTGAGAAATATTAACGTGGTTAATCTATATAATCTGTACGCCTACATTTAATTTATTAATTCCAGCGAACTACAGAGCAAATATATCACTCAATTTTGCAGTTAATAGGGAATTTGCATGTCATATAGTGTACTAGACACTGTAGATACTAGTGCTTTCACCAAAACCATAATCTGAGGTTCTCCGAGCATTGTGTACCGTGCACAAGAGAGTTGCTAAAGAAGCGTACGCTGTCATCAATACAATGAACTATTTTCGAAGATAATAGCAGAGATAATCAAAATGATTCAATGTCGGTCCAACGAATGATCTTATGACCGAAACACTGCTCCAACAAAAGGTCCGATTACCGACCTTTCTGTATTGTATAACATCTGTATTGCACGTTTTGTGCATTCTCTATTAGACACCTTTGGCCCTACGAGCATCGCCCTTTAGGGCCTTCGTGGGGCTTGCGAAGAACGAGCGTGAGCATAAACACAAGTATGAGCGTGAACATGAGCGTGACCTTGAACGCGAGCGTGAGAGTGAAAATTAACGTGAGTGTAAACATTAGCGTGAGCGAGAATATTAGAATGAAACTGATCATTAGTGTGAGCGTGAACATGAGCGTGAGCGTGCACGTGATTATGAGAGTGCGCGCGATCATGACCGTGCGCGCAGACATGAGCGTGTACGTGATCATTCGAGTGAGCTTAATCATTCGAGTGAGCTTAATCATTCGAGTGAGCTTAATCATTCGAGTGAGCCTAATCATTCGAGTGAGCCTAATCATTCGAGTGAGCCTAATCATTCGAGTGAGCCTAATCATTCGAGTGAGCCTAATCATTCGAGTGAGCCTAATCATTCGAGTGAGCCTAATCATTCGAGTGAGCCTAATCATTCGAGAGAGCCTAATCATTCGAGTGAGCCTAATCATTCGAGTGAGCCTAATCATTCGAGTGAGCCTAATCATTCGAGTGAGCCTAATCATTCGAGTGAGCCTAATCATTCGAGTGAGCCTAATCATTCGAGTGAGCCTAATCATTCGAGTGAGCCTAATCATTCGAGAGAGCCTAATCATTCGAGTGAGCCTAATCATTCGAGTGAGCCTAATCATTAGAGTGAGCCTAATCATTCGAGTGAGCCTAATCATTCGAGTGAGCTTAATCATTCGAGTGAGCTTAATCATTCGAGTGAGCCTAATCATTCGAGTGAGCATCAGCATGAGCGTGAATTTAGCCACGAGCAAGGAACGAGGATAACGGCGACCGCAAGGGCGACAGCGAGAGCTTGGACGAGGGCGTGGGCGTGGTCGAGGGCCTCGTTCGGGTGCTCCGCGCCGCGCGCCTGGGTGTGCGGCGTGTGTCGTGCGTTGGCACGCGGCCCGCGGCGCCCCGCCCCGCCCCGCCTCCCGCACGCACCCGCGACGCGTCACGTCACGTCACGCCGCCCGCAGCCTCACGCTCTCACGGCCGCCGCCAAGCGGCCCCACGCGCGCGCCCGATGCCTGGACCTCGCGCTCTCCGCGCCATTCGCGACGCGACGGCGGGGCTCGAGGGGGAAGAAACGGCCGATATGATTTCTTGACATGGAGAGTCGTTTAGAACCATCGGACGTACTCAGACAGAAGGAAGCACTGAAAGCACGTGCAAGATCGTTAACGGTAAGCGGGTCTCCCTGGCCTTCGTTGCACTGTGGGTCCTTGTGCGACAATCCGTGTTTTCTCACTTCCATAGCCTCTAGTGATTGCGTCTTTATTCAATAGCCTTTGCCAACCAGAATAGTTCTTCCTCGGTGTGAAGAGACGTTGGTTCTGGTCCCACCTTGGCATTTGAATGTGGATATAGAGTTTAACCTTGGATATGGGCATTTTGGTATAGAAGTACATGTTGGATAGGGAAGTTTTAGTACGGATGTATACCTTCGGTATGGGTGAATGGGATCTTTGGTAGGGGTGGTATTTTTGATAGTTAATTATTCTTTCATAACCACCCTTCTATTACTCATAAATGACTACACGGTCAATCGTAATCAACGACTTTAGTTGTTGAAACGAAGACGGCATTGTACGTTTTTCTCCGTCGAATACTGCCACACGTACCTAGCATGTGTGATTGGGTGAAAATATGTCTGGAGCTCAGCATCATGGATGTTTCTTATTACATGGCTACAATGACTGAAATAAACCAAAAAAACCTTTACCCTTTAATAAAAGCAAAAGGCTTCCCTTTTGCGCTTGTCGACCCTTTCCAACATTCCAAATAATAATAATAATAATAATAATAATAATAATAATAATAATAATAATAATAATAATAATAATAATAATAATAATAATAAATGTATTGAGCTGATAAAATTAAATATCACAAAATAAGAGTACGGATATAGTTTTGAGATATTTTTAGAACGCGAACATTACAGTAGACAGTGAGAGTTACCATTGTAGAAGGTATATTCATTAACAAAGTAAAGTTTATATGTAACCTCACAGATGCACAGTGAGAGACAACGTAAAACATATCCTCTTGCCCGTACATTTTTCGTTCCCTTTCTCTTGCTGCAGTATATCTGCATCGTTTGAACCCAAGTCTTATTTTTCAAACGACAATATTTTTTGTTTTAACATTTTATAACAATAAACATTTGGCACATTTTCTTTGTATTTATAGCAGTGAAAGTGATTGCAGTATCGTCAAAGCTTTCTATTTACAACAAAAATATATGCAGCGACATTGCCTTATTCATTTAATGTTTTATCCCTGAATCATGACAAAATAAAACAATCCACGTAGCAAACTTTGAAATTTGTTTACACAAGGTTTCTTGATCTTAGAATTTCTCCAAATTTTCCCTCCGAGAAAAACTCCGAGGAAATAAGAGCAGCAAAAACTCTGCGAACAAAGGATGCCGACAGGCAACCACTTTTTGTCGACTTTCACTCTCTGGTTCAAAGCAACACACCTGTGACAACAAACAAGCTTAACTCATTGGTTACCCATTAGTTGTGAATGTTTTGAGAGAAAACACGGATGTTCGCACAAGGGCCCACAGAGCAACCAAGGTCAGGGAGACCCGCTGACAGTTTACGATCTGCCACGTGCATTCAGTACTTCATTTTGCCTCTGCAAGTCCATGAATGTTGTCAGGTACCATTGTAATAAATGAAAATTAATTTTCAATCATAAGAGTATTTCTTGTAATCTTTCTTGACAATGGAAACAATGTACCATATTAAGCATTTCAGCCGTGAAGAATTGGTTACAAGATATGACTGATCATCACCGCGTAAAATGACATTCACCACTGTCCTCTGAGCAATGGACGACCATGTCTAAGTCTAATAAGAATATTTACGATCCAAACAAATGCGTTTAGACATAAATAAAGAAATTCAATGTACCTGAATATCCCTCTACTTGTAATAATTTCTCACAACATACACGCCAATAAACATTTAAATCTTCTTCACTTACTCTCATGTGGATGTTATTTTATTTCAAAGTAATTCATGAATGAACGTCCTATAAAATTGACTTTCTGAGACAATCCCACCACATTAGAGATAGAAAATAGTTTTGTAGTAACAATATTTAACACATAATAAGAATTATGCTAGACCCTATGCATGTAGTAGGGAATATTTCAGTGAAAAAATGTGAAATACAATGTAACATGCAATTGAATGTATAAGCAGGAAATATCCAAATAAGAAAACAGAAACAAAAATGATTTTCAGCTAGCATATCGGGATTCTCCTTCCTCTTTATTATACCTCTAAATTTTCGAGGTACCTGTACGTCTCTGCAAGCTGACACACTGACATATTTTACAATAACAAAAAGAGTAAATTGACGGATTCTCAATCCCCTTAATATGCCAGGGAAGAACAGCGGTTTTGTACAAATTGAGAAAGAAATAAGAAACCATCCACATAAAACCACTGGATGGGCGGGTCGAGCAAAGTGGACTGGTTGTGAAGTAATGAGGCTTCGACCCCTTCCCAAACATTCCTAGCATAGCTCCAGTTAAATTTTAATTAGAGTTCGAAGGACCACCCAGACTCCTGTAATGAGAAAACAGGTTATAATCACCCTTGCAGGTCTGGGACTGCAAGGATAGGAGTAGGAAGAGAATGCTTGTTACCATAAAAGTTGTAAATTAAATCATGTAAACATATATTCTATTTAAAACAAAGTACATCTTAAACCATGAGGGGGAGAAGGAACAAAGGGGTTGCAGCACACAAAATCACAATGTAAGTATACAATTATGCCCATGACATGGGACCATATTAGTGCGGTAGCACAGGACTTGTTTCTCTTGCATCTTGCTGAGGTTGGTGCGATTTACGGGCGGGCAGCTAACCCGGGCCCGTTTTCAGGAAGATGTAGTTTAGGAGATTGTATGTGCCGTAAGTGAGCACCAGCGAGAATACAAGGCACCAGTTAGGCACATGATGTCGGCGATGCAGCTTGTAAAAATAATTAGTCACAAATGCCACACGAGCATGAACACAAGGTATAGTTAAATCACGTGGCAAGCAGCACAGTTTGTAGAATGATTAATTGAGATTGCTACACAAGCATGAGCACAAAGTATAGTTAAATCACGTGGCAAGCGGCACAGTTTGTAGAATGATTAATTGAGATTGCCACACAAGCATGAACACAAAGTACAGTTAAATCACGTGGCAAGCAGCACAGTTTGTAGAATGATTAATTGAGATTGCCACACAAGCATGAACACAAAATGTAGTTGAATGCGGCAAGTAATTAGGGCGCAATAGTCACCAGTAGCAGCATTGAATGTAGACGGCAAGAATGGCCGCAAAGTTGAGCGGCGAGACAGCATGCTCGCCAGCCACGTTATAGAAGCAGAAAATTGCTCAGCAGGAGGAGCAATTATTACATGCAGAGCGGAATAGCATTCGCTCCACACGGAGTCCAGGCGGTTACCGAAGTAGTGGCGCTGTATATGCAGAGAACGGCATGGCACGTCCGTCTCGCACAGCTCCACAAGCAGGACTGCAGTGGCACCGCATGTGAGAGAGGAGAGCAGCGAGGCGACCGCCCAGCTCCAGCTCACGACCAAGACTGGAGTTTTCCGTTGCAACGCCGCTCGGCGAGGCGGTTGCGCCGCCGGCGTGCCGTGTGCAACGGAGTTCGTTGTTGCGCCATATGAGACTGGAAAATTCTGGGAATCCCAAAGTGTGCAGCTGCGCTCGGCGGTTGCCGCGAGTCCGTTGGGCAGCGTTGTCGCGTGAGCGGATTACCAAGAAGCGAGGCACTGCCGCACGTGGCAATCTGAAAGCTTACTTGGAAGCGTAATTCTGAGGAGTTGCACCATTGTGCAAGAACTTCAAAAATGTGCGTCTTTGAATAAATATAATTATGAAATAAAAAAACAGCTTGCTCTGACAACCACGTCATCGTAGTACAGAATACAACTGTTGTTTGGGGAATTACTCCCTCTTCCAGGAGTGCATCAAAGAGATTTGAAATGAATTATTTAGAAGCTTTTAGATTATGGTACAAAGAAACAGCATGTGCACTGCAAAAACACACCCTATAGCTAACACACGTTACCATTGGTCATAATTCAGGAACGAATTTTAGACTTCCAAAACCCGGATTTTATGACTCGAAGGACTCAAAATGTTTCTTATGCGTTATCTACAAAATGCTATATACTACAATATTTTCTCATGTTTTTCTGAAGGGTATCACCGCTTTGTATCAGTCAAAGTTGTGTTGCAGTATGAAGCTATTTTCAGTGTTTGTACAATTAATTAAAAAGTACGAAATGTTCGCTGGCCTCCAACATGTCAAATCTTATTACATATTCCATGATTGTCAGCGTGAATACCGAGAAACCAGTGGGCAGCTTAGAGCTTATCGCGATTGTAGCAGTCCTCCGCTGGGGGGAGATACTTGAAGAGGAAATCCTCGCAAGTCGACGTGTAGGTCAACACCGGATATGACGTTCTAATGGAGGAGGCACTGCCACCTGCAGGCTACAATACGCACTACATACACGGGGCTTATGACTAGAGAAGTTGACGCACCCGCAAATACATAATACACACTCACTCACTCACCACGAAAGTCGAAAACGTTGTAATTAGGGGTCAGATTTTGATGACCTAGAACATTGCCAAAAAGGTTCAATAAAATGCTCTTAAAGTGCTTTAAAAAACCTAAAAACATAGAAAAATGACGTAAAAAATTTAATTAAAACCACTTCTGATGAACATTTAGATATTTTAATGATGTAATCGAGGCTTCTTCCTTTTGTTCAAGTGAAATCAGCTTGCAAACGTTTGGTTTGGACTGTTATTTAAAAGAGTCTGCCTTTATTTATCGCGAAATCGGCCGAACTGACAATGGCGCCAATAGGCGTCACAGGAACCTTAGATTACATAATAGTGACGGTTGACATTACAAACAATATGAACGAAGAAATTGAAGAGGCTTCTCAGGAATCCTGGGGTGAACATTTGTTACCCTTCGTAAATATTGTTTGAACCAAATACCATTAAAATGGTATTAAATTCAATGAAACCAGCGAAAAGTACTTTAAAAGTGACGTACAAAGAAAAAAAAATGACTTACTTGTTGAAATCGACGGAAAAGGCAAAAAAATGACGTATAAAAATTGGTCATTTCGTTTTGTCATAACACAAAATGAATTTCTGTACTAAACGGCATTGTCCTTAAGTTAAAAGAAAAAAATGACATTTCATTAAAATCCGTCCCATATTCACAATACTTAAAAAACCTTAGATAAGTGGGTCTCATCCCGGCGCAGTCACTATGAAGAGGTGGAGCTTCCTTCCAGAGTAATCTTTCCTCATCGCAGCCGCCTCAGTGGTCCGATTACCTTCTTGGAAGCGCCTCGTCACCTCCTCAGCTCTGTCACCTTGCGGTCGCCTTGCGGCTGTCGGCTCTCTGAGCAGTGATGAGAGGGGACATGTGTCGTAATGCGAACAAGCGGGCAAGAGGAACAAAGATGAATAGACAGAAAAAAACGAATGAATAGACGAAACAAAATTTCTTCTGATTTCGACGGGGGCTGGAGATGATATCGCAGTGCACGAAGAACACGGAGTGGTATATCAGTTTTATGAAATTAAACCCTTCAACTTAATTCAGACTCAACTGATGTCATTTCATTGATCATCTCTACTACCACATTATTAAATAGATCCAAAAAATTACATTATAAAATTATCTATATCGTGCGAGTGTATAATTCAAGCCAATAGATTGGTAGGAAGTGTTTGGTATAAAACACATAAAAACATTTGTAATTGGGTTCCATGAGTAAGAGTCTGTTGACGAAAATTGGGCGCCATCTTCTTTAACGTATCAATAATTTTAGGATCCAGAATTTTCGTACTATTGATATCATTAAATTGCCATCGAAACCATTGCACAGAACCGAAGAAACTAGTACTTTCTTGCAATTTGATCTTAGCCGAAAGAATTGTTAACGCGAAAATAAAACATTAGACGAACATACGGCGGGCTCAAAAAAATATTCAGATTACATTTTTTCCGTGCGATTAACTACCAAGAGCAATTTAAAGATCTTGCAGTATACATATTTTTTAGGATTTTTTAGAAATTTAGATGGCGGCATTAACGGTGAAAGATCACTGCGCGAGAACGGCTGCAACCACCGCGCAGGTGGCAGCTGCGACGTTGGCGACAGCGACAGTGGCCTTGTGCCTGAGTATGCGGAAGGATAGCATATAAAGACGGCAAGGTCAAACGCAAAGAAAATGCCTCTTCGTAGCTAAAAAGTTCGAAGAAAACTGTCGAACATGCAAATTTTCCTTAAGCTTCTACTCCAGGTGTCAGTTTAAGCGAAAATGTGCTAGCTAATTACCAGCAACATTCTAATCACGTGAATCTTGCAATGGGTTCCAATTTCTAAAAGAAATACAATGCCATTGCATTGTACATGACAAATAGAGAGAGAGGGACTGAGGGAGTGAGAGACTATTAAATACGAGTAAATATATTTTCCCGACGTAAAAGTATAACTTGGTATCTTGCTCTCCTTTCTTTCCTTCTCCTGCTTCAAACATCTTGAATTCTCGTGACTTTTCTTACGGACATAAGTGCGATAAAAATTTTATAACTTATAATCAATTAAATTATTAAAATTCACGTCTTAAAAGATCACTTCTTTATTCTTTAGGGCAAAAATAATTATTTTCTCCGCCACAAATGTTTCGACAAAAGTAAGAATGTTGTTAGAGAGAAATATATTACCATGCGAAGAAATAGTTTGTGGAATGAGGAATACGAGAAAAACACGTTCGTGAAGTGATCTTCAACGGCTGAAATTAAAACGCGGTCAACGACTTTCTCATCTGACAGTCTCCAGGGATTTCCCAACGATTAATTAATTTAACAGGTTTCGCAGGTGAAGTAAGGTAGGTTAAAAACGACTTCGAATATCTAAAATAAATCGAAGTACAGTAGAGGCTGTACTTATGTTCCAAACTACTTGAGTCCATTTCTAGGTAGATGGAAATTAATTACTCGTTTTCATATGAATGTTTATCAACAAATATATCATTCCACTTGTCTAGTAAACAGAACGTTAGTACTTAAATGTAATATCGCAGAATTTAATCCCAATTTTCTAGATGCTTTATTAAATTCGTAATATAACTTGATTTAAAGTTAACCTTTAAATTAGATTCTTGACTCATAGCTGTTACCTACATAATATCTTTTAAATATTGTTTCAATTTATTGATTAACTGAGCAACCCTGCACTACTATTATTTGAGCGGTAGTGGATGTCTGGAATGGATACTGTTTACATATTTACATATTCATAAAAGCTAAGTAAAGAAACGGTATTGCCATTTTTCGAGAACAATGAGTTAATAAAAACATAACCAGAGTCAAGGTTAGATAGCTGAATGATCGTTATAGTTTGTCGTAAATCAATATGATAACTGTACTCTACTTGACAAAAAATAACCGTTTTTACTTCAAGAGAAAGGATGCACGGATTAAGTATCAAACATAAAAACTACTTTATGAATTCGATACAATCAATAAGTTAATCTATTAAAGTTACACAGATGAGAATAAATTAAGAAAGCATGTTATTTGATGATTAATAAGACTTGAGCAGACCGTAAACAAGCAATACATGTCTCATATTTCGATCTTCTGATTGTAATTTTGTAATGTAATTTTAAAAAACTGGATGCTCTGGAATTTGTAAATGTATAGAGTATTTTTTTGCTTTGTCAACTAATATTTTGCGGCTAATACCTCAATCCAATGGTCTCCAAATGAGATTTATTTCCTTGTTTTATAATGAAACACGCCATAAATCAGCCATTTCATTTATTATAGATGTCCGATTTTCAGTATTCTTCAAGCTTACTAGAATTAGTTTAGAATCTGTAAATATAAATGTTTTTTTCTTCGGTTAGTTTTTCAATACACTTCAAGGTGATTAGAATGACATATGCTTCCCATCCAAATATAGAACAATAACCATTGAATACATAATGTAATATTGATTCCTATTTTTTTTTAAAATATTTCTTATTGCTCGGCATTTCTGCCTTTGAAGGTTGATGATTTAAGACTTCTATAACATTATAGAATGAACCATCCTCAGGTTTTAGTTTCAATACACTTTCATTACTTTTCTATTTGTACTGCACAATTAGCCCCATTTTTGGCACGGAAATAATAGGTGAAAATATATGTACATCCAATATATTTGTTGTATATTTCAATGAAGTAAACTTGATATACCGTTGTGTTCGATTCTTTTTTAGAAAGATCAATGAAATTGAGTTTGATAAGTTTTTATAGAGGCAATTCATGAAGGTCTTTTCTTAATCATGATACATTTTCAACAATCACAAAAGTTAAGTGATATTCTTCAAGAAATTTCTTCCTTTTTGTTTTTAGGATACTGCCTAAGTAATGCAAAGATTTGTATTGTTGTGGGAGAAAGACGGCGATTTTTCGACAGAAAAATAATTATTGCCAGGTTCTGGTGGCACAAGTGGATAAATCTTGTCCATATGCGTAGTACATTACTTCCTCTAACATATTGTGTATTCAGAATTCACGTTTGGTGGGTCATTGATTCCAAAAAATACAGCAAAACGTCTGTTCGTTCGTCTGACTGTGAACAACGCTAGTAGCTAAACAACAATCAGAATTTCCTCCAAAATCGATATTTCTCGGTCAATCAGACCGATGTCGCCGTCTCTTGAATTTGAAATTCCGTCGCACAGTTCTCACAATACGTATCAACAGTACTCACACTAGCTCGTTCGTTTCCATGGGGATGTCTCTGCTCTTATTCCTCCTTAGTAACAATCCTACAATTCTTTAATTGACTTTTCTACGATGCATGAAGGCATGCTCGTTTCTGTGCTGCACCACATGACACTATGAGCTCGGGAAAGCTAGCCTCCGCCCCTTTGCACAACGTTCGGCTGTCTCTTCCGGGCTCCGCCACTTCACGTGGCAGCCCGCGGCGGGCAGGCACCGGGTGGGCACGTGGTGGGCGTTTTTCCGCCCGCGTGAACGGCCGCGGCCGCCACCGCCCCCGCTGCCCCCGCTCCCCCCCCTCGCCCCCGTCGCCGCCGGCCCGCCGCCGACCCCGCCACCGGAGAAAGTGAGCGACCCACGTGCGCGAAGAAATATCGATGGGAGGTGGCGGAGCGGAGGCAGGGAAGGTGATGTGGGCGGACAAAGCAAGACGTGACCTGCATTCCTAACTTTCTTTTCTCTGCACGGTTCAAGACAGTCCATGCAAACTATTATCAACTGGTTATTCATGCAGCAAATTTGACAGATTGATTGATTGAGAGATTCCGGGCGCGTCAACTGATAAGGTCATTAGTCCTGTAAGAATGGTGCATGATTTTTTTTGCTCAGAAGGTGGTGATGGTGATCTTCCTCCGCTGGATTGTGAGATCCGGCGCCACCTACTATCGTTTAGCGGTTTTTTTCCATAGTAAGGGTCTTCCACCCAGCGGGACGCCGCCCCAAACGGGAGAAGCTCTAAGCTCCCGACCGGTCTCCCAGCATGTGTTGTAGTGTAATGCACATAAGCGTAGTGCTCGTAAGTGTAAGTGGGTGTAAGAGGTAGCATAGGACAAGAAATGTGAAGGAAAGATCGCGCGCGGTTCGTGGCCCTTTGGAAGGGTACTGTTCCGGCATTCGTCTGGTATTGATCGGAGAATCCACCGAAAACAACCCATCAGAGCAGTCGGTCGCTAGAATTCTCCTCCAGACAGGGGCAGAACTCAACTTAGTTATCTATGCCGTGGCCGAACAGGCTCCCTTAAAGTTGCCGCCGGTCGACGGTACCGATACTGCTCAAGAGAGCGCGCTGTCCGACAGCGCGGCAGTACCGTCACGCCCGAGCAGACAGCGGCGCGTGAGAGCCCACCCTTATCAGCGGGCTGGCCAGCGATCCTTCGCCGCAAGCGAGCTATAAAAAGAGCCGCTCGGGCGGCGAGAGGCAGTTGGAAGCGAGCGTCTGCAAGTGATTTAGCGAGTGCCATTGTGAACAGTTGATACGTCGAAGTGCTTACGAACTCTGGACTGCCCCTACGGATATTTGGTGATTTAGCGACGTATTTGGACTCTCTCCTGGATTTCTGTTAGAACTTGGCTATTGTAAATTGACTTGCTCTTTTGGACTGTGGAATAAAACACGTCGTGTGAAACCGTGTTTATCTTTGTTGTTTTTCTGGTCATAACAACTTGGCGACGAGGAAAACTAGAATGGAAGCCGACAGCCCGTTAGTGCAGATGCTAACACTACTGCAGCAGCAGATGCAGCTGCAACAGGAGGCGTTCGCGCAGCAGCTACGGCAGCAAGCTGAGGCGCAGCGGCAACAAGCGGAGGCGCAGGCGCAGCAGCTGGCGATTCTGATGGAAGCTATCAACAGACGCCCCCCGCCCCAATTTCACTGCTTCCAGCCCGACTCAGAGGAGTGGTCAGAGTATCTGGAGAGTTTTGAACAACACTTATTATGTCACCAGGTAGGTGACGCAAAAACAAAAAAAGCGTTCTTTCTAAGTTGTGTTGGGAACAAAGTGACGAGTTTGTTGGGAAAACTACTCCCAGATAGACTCATCTGATTGGAGTTGGGAAGAAATTAAAAACAAATTAGACACTTATTTTAACAAAACGCCGCATGTACTGGCAGCTCGGTATAAATTTTTCCAGTGCCGGAAAAGCGAAGGTCAGTCGCACTGCGAGTGGATCACGGAATTAGCTGGTTTGGCGCGGCAGTGTCATTTCAAATGCCCGCCATCAGAAGGGGAAACATCATACGCTGAAATACTCATCAGAGATATGGTGGTCTTGCACACGCCGGAGGACAAAATTCGGTTTTTAGCCTTGCAAAATAGAGATCCGTCATTGGAGGAAATTAAAACCCTGTGCAAGACGTACGAGACTACGCGTGAGACGGCCCGCCAAATCACGGCCGGTTCATGCGTGTGTAGCGTTACCGATAACAATTCAGTGAAAGACAGCAGTTCTGACAGTATTAACAGTTTAAGTAGTTGTGTCAGTACGAGATCGGCGCGAGAGAAAAGAAGTGAAGCGAGGAAAGGTAGACAAAATAATCAGATAGGGGCAAAGTCAGCAAAGTGGGGCGGCGACTCAAGGAAAACGAGAAGTACGAACATTTTCAAGGCAAAGAAATCTTGTAAAGGTTGCGGGAAATATCACAGTAGAGCCGAGTGCAGGTTCAGGGAAGCGCAATGCTTTTACTGCAAGAGAATGGGCCACATCCAAGAAGTCTGTGAACGAAAACGACATGCGGCACGAAGCGCAAGACACGAAGAAGACATGGAGGTAGCCATGGTCAGTGAGGTCATTAGTGGAGAGGGGCAGAGAAAATTAACGGTGCAAATTAAGGTAGGCAGTCAACCAGTAGATTTCCTGTTAGATACGGGAGCACCGGTTACGCTGATCAATCTAAACACGTACCGCCTTTTAGGGTCTCCCGGTTACGCTAAAGTACAAAAAAGATTGACCAGTTTCGGGAAGACGCCTATTAAAGTGTTAGGGAGTGTGCGCGTGCAAGCTTCATACAAGAGCAAGCAGGCAATCATAGAACTATTAGTGGTCGACCGGTATGATGTAACGAACATCCTGGGGTTAGACTCCTTTGATAAACTGGGATTTGGAGTCGTAGATGAGGTGAATCAGATATCAGACCAGGATGAGGTGCACGTCATTAAAGACTTAGTTTCAGAATTCGCGGAGGTGTTCTCGCCCGGGTTGGGAGAATGCAAGGGATTTCAGGCTAAGATCCAGCTTAAAGAGGGACATAAGCCTCGCTTTTACAAAGCGAGACCGGTGCCATGGGCACTTAGAGACAAAGTCAAAGAAGAATTAACACGGCTGCAGAAAGAAGGGGTGATTACGCCAGTAACAGTGAGCCAGTGGGCCACGCCTTTGGTTTTAGTGAAAAAATCGAACGGGAAGATTAGGTTGTGTGGTGACTTCAAAAGCACGGTGAACCAACAAGTAGAAGTGGAGCAATATCCGATTCCCAAGCCGGAAGATCTTTTCCACAAACTAGCAGGCGGACAACAGTTTTCTAAAATAGACCTTAGGGATGCTTACCTACAAATACCGTTGGATCCCGCAGCCAAGGAAGTACTGGTAATCAACACTCCGCTCGGTCTATTTAGCTATAACAGATTACCTTTTGGGGTAAACTCAGCGGCAGCAATCTTCCAGCGCTGTCTAGAGCAAATTACCTCGGGCCTGGATGGTTGCTGCAATTATCTAGATGATATCATCGTCACAGGACGCAGCCTAGAAGACCATACACAAAACTTGAGAAAATTGTTTACAGTGTTGCGAGACAGGGGTTTTAGGGTAAATCAGGAGAAATGCGAATTTTTCAAAGAGAAAGTAGTTTTTCTGGGGCACGTGTTGGACAGCACGGGGATAGCCCCTACCCAGCAGCATGTACAAGCCATTATTCAGATGCCTCCGCCAACGGATCTAAAACAGCTGCAAGCTTTTTTAGGCAAAGTTAACTACTACAATAAGTTTATTAGAAACTTTTCGACAATAGCAGCTCCTTTAAACCACCTGAGAAAGAAAGGGGTCAAGTTTGTATGGTCGGAAGATTGCAACAAAGCTTGGAACAGTTTAAAGCAAGAGTTACTACGCACGGTAAGACTTAATCATTTTGTCCCGGGAAGAACCACAACTGTGGCGGCAGATGCCTCAGACTACGGTCTGGGAGCGGTGTTATCCCAGAAAGATGGAAAAGGGATCGAGAGGCCAATCGCTTTTATGTCGAAAACTTTAAACAAACATCAAAGAAATTACTCCCAGGTAGAGAAGGAAGCGTTGGCAATCATTTTTGCGGTAAAAAAATTCAACGAGTTCCTTTACGGGACCAAATTTCACATTATTACGGACCATAAACCTCTGGTGCAACTTTTCCACCCAGGGAAGAAGATCCCAGAATCCACAGCCAAGAAGTTGCAGAGGTGGGCGTTGTTTCTTGCAGATTATGATTATCAGATCCACTATAGAAGCACGTCGCAACACGCGAACGCGGACGCGTTATCTAGATTACCCGCCGGCCCAGACCCAGTTTTCGACGCGTCTGAAGAGGAGTGCCTCCAGCTAGACCTGGAGGATCTAGGAAACCTAGCAGATTTCCCATTAGAGGCTAGGACTATAGCAAGAGAGACGGACAAGGACCCAGAGCTGAACCAGGTTCGGCGCTTCATCAGAGAAGGGTGGCCAACGCGAAAATTAAGAAGCAACGCCAGATGGTACAGCAAGCAAGACAGATTGTCATGCAAAGCGGGAGTTTTATTGTTGGAGGGCGAAGAGTTCACAAAAGTAATTATACCCAAGAGCCTCAGACAGACAGTGCTTAAGTTGTTACACCAGGGACATTGGGGGATAGTTCGTACGAAGCAGCTGGCAAGGCGGCACTGTATGTGGCCGGGGATGAATAACGACATTGTACAAATGCTGAAGAGATGTGAGGCTTGCCAGCTCAACCAAAGTGCCCCCCCCAAAGACCTGACACCTTGGCCGGAGCCGACAGAACCATGGGAAAGGGTCCACGTGGATTTCGCCGGCCCCTTTTGGGGGTCTATGTGGTTGGTAGTAGTGGACGCGAAATCAAACTACCCGTATGTAGTTGAAATGGGGAGCACCACATCTACGCAGACCGTAGAGATGCTCGAGAGGATTTTTGTGACAGAGGGTCTACCTGTAGTGTTGATTTCAGACAATGGTCCGCAGTTTTCGTCCCAGGAATTCGCAAAATTCTGTGCGAGCAACGGCATACATCACATCTGTGCACCGCCTTTCCACCCACAGTCTAATGGAGAGGCGGAGAGGTTCGTACGAACCTTCAAAACGGCCATGGGGAAAGCGCGGGCAGCGGGGACGCCAAAGTCCCGAGCTCTATTAAGGGTCCTGGCTACATACCGGGTCCTGCCAGGTTCGACAGGCAAGAGCCCGGCTGAAGTACTCCACGGCAGGCAGCCCCGGACCTTGCTGTCACTGCTCAGCCCTAGCGACCCGCATACAGCTGGAGGTATTAGACCAAAGTACAAGGTAGGTGACAAGGTGTATATTCAGTCACTTAAGAAAGAACCAGCATGGGTGCCCGGGATAATACAGGAAATTCGAGGCAGCAGAGTTTACGCGGTGCGGACCTTAGAAAGGCTGGTCACACGCCACCAGGGGCAGATCAGACCTCGTACTAACGAAAGTCGAGTAGACAGCAGGCCTTGGATATCACCCGAGGAATTCCGCAGAAAAGTGATGAAGGAAATAATTTATGTCCCACAGGAGCGCACGGCCGTTGGGACACCAACAGTTGCAGCTGACACACGGGAGGAAGCAGCCACCAGCAGCAGCAGAGAACCCGCCTGTTCGACCAGGACGGAACTCCGGCCCAGGAGGGTCACTCGTTCAGTGCGTTTTGCGCCATACGCAACGCATTTTGGCGCGGAGGGTGCCGTGGCCGAACAGGCTCCCTTAAAGTTGCCGCCGGTCGACGGTACCGATACTGCTCAAGAGAGCGCGCTGTCCGACAGCGCGGCAGTACCGTCACGCCCGAGCAGACAGCGGCGCGTGAGAGCCCACCCTTATCAGCGGGCTGGCCAGCGATCCTTCGCCGCAAGCGAGCTATAAAAAGAGCCGCTCGGGCGGCGAGAGGCAGTTGGAAGCGAGCGTCTGCAAGTGATTTAGCGAGTGCCATTGTGAACAGTTGATACGTCGAAGTGCTTACGAACTCTGGACTGCCCCTACGGATATTTGGTGATTTAGCGACGTATTTGGACTCTCTCCTGGATTTCTGTTAGAACTTGGCTATTGTAAATTGACTTGCTCTTTTGGACTGTGGAATAAAACACGTCGTGTGAAACCGTGTTTATCTTTGTTGTTTTTCTGGTCATAACAATCTACATGTCGAAAATCCTGGCACACTTGGGACTGGAACGTAGGACCTCCCGGTCAAAGGCACTACGGTGAAATTAGACAGAAAACTTGCGTGAATATTTATCAATAAGTAATATTTTATTTAACTTCCCACGGCTGCTGAATCTCAAGATGGATGATGGGTGCTGTTGGCATTGACCGCCAAATTGTTTCAAATTTGGCGCCTCGTTTCGAATAAAGCACTTTTGATGTTCTTTGAAGGCGTTTCAGAGGAAAGGATCATACATGATCCTGATGAAAAACTATCGATAGAAGAGGCGATGTTTCGTTGCAGCTTCTATTAATTGCTCTCCCAACTTATCTTACGAATATTTCACAGCCTCAACAGGTGCTGACCTCTTAATCGTAATGCGAAATTCGACCTTGCACAACACTATTTACTAAAATGTTTAAAATGATAATCTGAATATACCTATATTTTGATTTCACGTAAATAAAATGCTAGCGACAAGAGAATAGAAGAATCATGCGGCGTCATTCAAGACTAATATTCTCAATTAAATTTTGTTAAATAGTGAAAAACTTGTTTTGAAGATACGTTGGTTTTCTGTGACGGGCTTAATAATGCCTTAATTCTCATTGACATTCTGTACAAGGGCGATTGTAGGGAACTCCAGTATTTGGACTTGGAAACTAGCCGTTCTGAATTTGTTCCACGGTTTGGAGTAACTGTAACACACCAGGAACGGTTGATGAGCGAGTTATTACAACTAATTCTGTGTAATTAATGATGATCGTAAGGTGAAATAAACAGGGGGAAAGAAATAGTGAAACTGGAGCATGGAAACAAATATAGACATAAAACCATTCTTTCCACGGAAAATTTTACGTCAAGAAGCCTGGATCGATCACAAATCAAAGGGCCAAGGTCAATAAACTATGTGAACAAGGTGTCAAGTGCAGTAGCACACTCTATTTACCCTACAAATGCCCTTGACTATGACAGGAGCTTCTTCTCAGAAACAAGAGCTCATTTATCTTGGGAATAATTACAGTCGGGACCCCGCCCTCGGCAAGACGTGTTGCAAGCTGGCAGAATCGTTTTTGTACGTAGGAAAAATAGATAATTCCGAACCGCGGCACATTTGCGCATAGAAATGCTTTTGTGGAAAACGGTTTTTCACTCCCTGGTTAAACATACGAGAACTTTCCACAGAATTTTGAAATTAATAAGAAACGACAAATTGTATGAGAATTGATTTCACTTGCTGTTCATATAAAACTATAATGATAGTCTAACTCCTGTATCAAAAAGTGTATATTAATTTTTGAACGGAGTAAATTGAAAATGAAGAATTTCCTCTTGCCTGTCCCTGTCTTTAAAAAATCCCTAGGGCCCAGAAATTTGTTGTATGAAGTGTGTTTGCGTTCTAGATTTTTAGTCTCATTAAACATGTTTTCCATTTTAATTCGAACTTTTTTGACATAATCTAATGTTATAACTAATAGGGTAAGCAAATGAATGATGCAAAGAAAGGTAAGTAAAGATTTATTGATAGAAATTCAGGTGATTACGTTACATAAAAGTTATAATACAACCATGGTCGTTTAACCTCAGACATTCAGTAAATTACACGTTTGTAAAGTATCCCTCGTAACGTACTTTAATAGGTCAGTGATGTAGAAAAAGCGGTTCTGGTTGTTGGGCACTGTTCTGGTCAGTGCCGTTGCGTGACAAAATCAAGCGGGTGAACAGCAGCACCAAAACAACAATTAGTTGAGGTAGAGATCCCCGACTGAAGTTATAATCTTGTTTAGACCCTGAACACTGTAAAATCTAGTGATGCTACAGAATTGCGCAGACTTTTTCGTAGTTCGTTTCGAATTCTCTTTAGTCTGGACTTGCTTTTCAGTTTTGCCCAGTCTTCTTCAAACTTTCCAGCTTCTATTGGCACTTAAAATTCTCCCAGGGCTTCTTGCGGTGCCTACGGATTCTTCTCTGGGGACATTTCCTATGAAGAGCTCCTTCGCGCTCCCCAACATTTTACAGGCTTACCTCGGTCATGTACTTTCACAAATTTGCCCGTGGTATATATTGGCCTCATTTCGGTGCTAGTACCATTATTCTGGTTGTTGGGAATTAGTTCCGTAATTGCAGTTATGTACCCAGAATGAACACATATTTGCCTCTCATGGCAAGGGATTATGGGAGGATTTGGGTACAGGTGTGATACACAAAGAGCTCGGAATGTCCCTCATGCCACGAACTCAACTTATGATTCATAGCTTCCTCGGATTTTGACCCAAAAACGTCAGTGCTCACGAATATGTACGAGTAAAATATAGTTCTATACGTAAATTTCATTGAAAAATTTGGAGCCATATTTTGAAACAACGTCACTTGTGATAATATCCAATTTTTGGATTATTTTCACAGAAAACTTTTGAATTTCAGAGACACTTCATTCAATATTATCTAAAACCCTTGTACTTACAAATTCAATAATGTGAACAAATCGCTGATACTGTCAATATTAACGATGTGAGACGGAGATAAAAATTATTAAATTTTCGAATTTTTTGAAAAAAGAAAGGAAAACAGCGAAATATACCAGAAATAATTTGAACCTCTTCTATTCACAAGTTTAGTAAAATACAAAACGTCCCAGTAATGAGTTATCTATTATTAATTAATCGAGTAATTAACTAAAAATTAACGACACGAGATCTTTAAAATTACAATTATGTAACTTCTGAAAATGAAAGAGTTTATCAAAATGAGTTTTATACCATGTCAGTCAATGCATTTAGCACTATCGAACAAAATGTTTTGAACAAATTATAGCCGTCTTTTTAGAAAAAACTAGTTTTAAGGTAACTTTATATATATTTAATGCAGAACTAAGCAAAAACTACTATTTAAAAAAAAATGGTGCACGACTTTATTGAATTACACTGGTCGACAGTGATTTTGTTAAATGGCTAACTATAGCTGTTTCTTATATACTTAGCTACAGTAATGCTGAATACAACCACAAAAATTGTCCATAAGGTTCAGTTTTTGTGCAATCGCACATATACCAAAACTATATACTATATTTCGCAGATAGCCACGTTTTGTTTATTCTGAAACCCTAGTTGCTTGCAGGTTTATTAAAAGACGGTAGTCGCCATCAATGTATGATATTGTACAACCAACAATCAAAATATTCGTTTCAAATTCATGAGGCCACGACATGAACGAGGAATATTAATCCTGTTATCCTGTCATGTTATTCTGCCTACAGTTAAGCCATGAATGTGTTGTTCACGGACGCATTGAAAGACGTTTTGCTATAACTCAATTTTTCGGTGTTAAGGATCCACAAAACGAGGATTCTGACAACACAACGTATTAGAAGGAATAATTAATTAGATATAGTCGCAAAAATTATCCATTTTCCGGAATCAGGAACACAGGAAAAGCTGTTTTTCCGGAGCAAAACAATACTGTCTCTGTACTACGTACGAAGAATACGAGAAAGTAATATACCGTTTTGGTTATTGAAAACATACTTAGTTATTCGATTGATGGCTTTTTAGTGATTTCAGCCACGTCAACTATCAGGGTCATTAATCCCATAATTGTAATGCATGATTTTTGCTCGGGAGGTGGCGGTGATCTTTCCCCCGCTGTAAGGCGAGATCCGGCGCCGACCTACCGTCGGCTAGCGGGATATTCCAATACTAGGTATCTCCCACCAGCGGGGCACCACACGAGCCGGGACAAGCTTTCAACTCCTGACGGGTCTCCCGGCATGTGTGGTAATGTAGTGCGTGTTAGTGTAAGTGTGTATGTAAGGGGCGAGGATAGGAAAAAGAAGAGGAAGGTGAGATCGCGCACGGTCCGTCGCTCGTTTGTTAGAGTACTGCTCCGGCATTCGCGAGGTGTTTATTGGAGAAACCACGGAAAACTACCGATCAGAGCAGCCGGCAGCTAGAATTCTTCTCCAGACGGCGACTGAATTCGACTTAACTAACGAGCTAGTGTCGAAAATCTTGCCACCGTCGAGATTCGAAACTAGGACATCCCGGTCAAAGGGACTGCAGTGACATCAGTTGCGGTCCAGATCCCAGTTTTGTTGCACGAAAAAGTTTACGTTTAACACAAATACATTTGATCCAAACATTGAGCCAAATCACAATGCATATTGAAACGCTTCCGTACGAGAAACATACAGTGACGTTATATGCCTTATGTCTATAAGGGGAAATCCTTGGAAATGACGTGAAGGTCGGCGCGTACCAGAAGCGAGGAACTACCACCTCCTGGCACAACTCTTATGAGGCTAATGACCATAGTCGTTGGCGCGCCCGGAAACCCGAAATGGTCAGCCAATCAACCAACTCCGCACTTGGTTTTCATCCTCCCTACGTCGACCTTATTGCAATTGGTGCGCGGAATTTCCTTCCGGGGAGTTAAACCAGAGAAACAGGAAAGGATCCGTCCACCTTGTGAATTTCCCCTCTCCTTGCTGACGAGGTACCGAGCAGTCTTTTGCCTTCATCGCTGAATACAGACTGCAGGGTGCGAAGTGACAATCTTCTGCGAAAAGGTGTCTACTCCGGTAAGGGGCGAATAAAATAATTTATGAGGGAGAACGAGTAACGTTTTCACTTCTGCAATACGTAAATCCTAATTTAGATAATGTTTTCTTCTCCGAAATTCCTTAATTTGTGTTTCCTTGATTTATTTCAGAAGAAATCATTAACGAAGCACCTAAAATGAGTTATGTTCATATCAAAGAGAAAGTAATATTTTTTTGCGCAAGTGATCAAACTCTAAGGGAGACGGTACCCGGCATCTCTTCATCAATACGCACCCTGAGAAACATATTCAGAATTGAAGAGCAATAAGCCCTTTAGAAATATACCATTTGTATAACGCTTCAGTACATTAATTGCAATAATTGATTTTCTTCATCGGGTGACAGTGTCCATCTCATTTTCACTCTCGCTCCGCCACTAGTTCTGAAGTCACAACTCTTGTCTGTTGCAGCGGCCTTCGGCCAGGCGTTCGCCGAAGTAGTGGTCGAGAGCTCTCTGCGGGTCGTCGGCAAAGGTAACGGCCGCCTGGGGCGCCAGGGCAAGAAGCTGGAGCTTCCTTCCGCTGCCGCCGAGAGCTCCACCTCCACATCCACCTCGACCACGGAGAAAGCGTAGCGTAGCGGCTGTTGAAGGAACCATGGCTGCCCGCACCGGCCCAGGTAATAAAGATTGCCCACAGAGCGCGCGCAAAACACAGAATCTCTGAAGAGTGCGCTACGACGACTATAGATGGCGAGACTACATACAAAGAAAACCAAGGTCCGCCGATGGGCTATGCCCTGGAAGCATTGAAAAGACACTGGAATAAAACTTCGGTATAAATTATATATTTTATAAATAAAATATATATTTGGTATAACATTGGTGTAATGTAGAGGAGAAGGATAAATATCGGGTAGCTTTTGATTTTTGAATGTAGTTGGCACATTTTCGGACATATGGGGGAATTTAAACTATGCGCCTTATCATTGACTCATATCCTGGAAAGTTTTAGAATTAAAAAAAACAACAACACAGTTTCATAAAAAATGATATATTAAAAAAGTTTGCACAAAGTCGAATTTTGAAAATGGGGTCCAAATTTAGGTTAACCCTAGCTTTTTAGAAAAATGTTGCGAAAAAAGTAAGGAACAGTAATATTCACTTACAAATAGTACAATATAAGCACAAAATCGTAAATTCACTTACAAAAATCACATGTATACACCTCTCTCCCAATCAGCACATTCCGTATGTGCCCACCCATGTCATGTAGCAGGCTGTAGCCAATCTTCCATTTCTGTCTTCGGAAAACGTCCGTTGGCAAAACAGACAGGAAGCATCATCTTTGTGAAGGGTTTTTGTGAGTTGTAGTTCCTCAAATTTCGAATCGGTGTCATCCAGGGGTTGCTATCTATTATCTTCCGAGTCTGAAGAACTCGGTGAAGGAGGATGATATTTTTCTTCTTGCTCTTTGATTTTTGAGAGTTTTTCCTCCTTCTTCATTTTGTCTTTCACCTCATTAACGTAAACGGAAGCTTTCTTTTCTTCAATTTTGGTCCTCAAGGTAGAAGCTCGGACCGTTGTAGCTCCTCTCCTAAGATGTTGGTGACTAGTGATGCTTCAACTTTGAATGAAATTTTTTATAATTAGTTATATAAATAGTACATTGTAATGAAGAACATCATTTTTAAGTTATTAGAAATGGTATTGGTCTGGTCCAAATATCGGCTACTCTGGAGAGGTAGCCTGTTTTTAGTCCTCACTCAGCCCATATTCAGACCTAATCCTTTTTTACAATTTAACCATCATGGCGGGCACTACTGGTATTTAGGAGGAGGTTGGATGAAGCATTGAAACCGTTTACCAACTCAACGTTAACACAGCCCTGCTGCCAAATAACATTTACAGTCACTGGTAATATTGAAAAACAATTTTGTACATACCTCCTTAAGGTTTGACGTTGGAAAAACCCACAATTGATGTTTTTTTTACGCACAGCTTCTGAACGCGTTTACTGATGGGCACCAACAGCTCTTCGCTCTTCAACTGGACCGAGGGGTCTAGTTTCACGCCATTCCCGATTCACTTCGACATCCTCCGGCTTCACAACAGACATTAGCCCGATTTTAAACACTAGCCTGCATTTGGCCCTTCTCCTCTAAGAAAGGATATTTCAGTACGTCTTTCAAAACAGTACACACACATTTCGCCTTGGCGTGTTAAATTATTGGAAAGACTAAATTGTGATGGAATTACCTTTCCCGTAATCTATTTTCGTTTTCCTCAAATGTAGCAAGTATGCGATGTTGTTGGATCAAGTTCCAAAGATGGATAATTTCGACCTTTCATTTTTCTCAGGTTTTGCTTTTGCATTATACATTTATATTTACATAAAAACGTAAACGAACTCTTTTGGGAGCCTAAAACTGTTTCGATGATTTATTTCTATCTCTACATAAAGTTGCGAATAGTATATGCAACTTTATAAGAACAAATACCAACTCGCAAATAAGACTAACAACAAATAAGAACTCGCAAGACCGATCACGGCTGCTGCGGATACGAGGGGAACGGGAACTTTTCCATCCAATAACTAAGCATGGGTTATTTTTTTGTTTAATAAACTCATTGCCGAATAGAGAGGCTAGACATATGTTTGAAATCACTTTTACTTTCTCGCTGCGGAGTAGAGAGAAAGTTATGTAATGCTGCGCGATAAAAACTGCGATTTTTTGGTAGAAAAAACCTCTTATTACAAGTTCCTGGTAACGAAAAAGTGGATGCATCCAGTAGCTAAATTTACAAAACAAAATCCTCTAACACATGGTGTAGCCATGTTTTGTGGGTCCTTGATTCCGAAAAATCGAATGGCGATAAAGCGGCCGGCCGGCCGTGAACAACGCTAGCGGCTGGACCGTTCAGCCGATTTTCTCTCTAACTGATATTCCCCAATCGATTTGGCTGATGCCACAGACCCTTGAATTTGAAACCGATATTTTAATTTTGAGGCATACATTACACGAGGATCCTGGTACATATTCCAAACAAAAAAAATGGCACCATCGTTTTTGAGTAAATTTTGTTGTTGGATAGTGTGAAGGATGAGTAAGAGATATTTCGATATAAAATGTAGCAAAAATATAGCATGAGATTCATGTAAATATCCCAAAAAATTAAAATATCTTTTTAAAAATTACCAAGGTCTATAGTAACGACAGATCTATTAGAGAATATCAATTTTGAAAAAAGTATGTACTGCCTGCGGTTTATTTGAGCCATGTCAAAGTGTTGCTTCAATTATTTATTTTGATACATTTGGACCTCATTAACAGTATATCATTATATTCTGATGGTACTGCAGACCGAATATATCCTCTAAGGCAAAGAAAAAAAAATAAATTAAGAACATTATGAAAAATAATCCTTTGCAAGTCGGTTGAAAAACATTGAGCATTTTTTTACTTTATTTACATGCTTTACTCACATACAACACAACTCGCATACATTAAAATATTTAGTAATTCATCACACAGAAAACTATGAAAATCTGAATTTTAAGACTTCAAAAGAGAAATGTAACGTTTGGATAAGTTGGAAAATTTGATTTTTTTAGTAATTATTTTGTTGTAGGTGTATTAGAATGTTATGGAAAAGTTCAGAGGTACTAAACATCATTGCCAATAAAGTGTGTATTAACATTCTAAGATTTCAGCAATATGTCTTTTGAGATGAGTTAGATTTTGAAAAATATAATATTAATAACAATAAGTTTCAAAATACGCATTTTTCTATGTAATTACGAAACAAGGAATAAAACAATGAACAACTCTTTCAATGTTCCTCAGTTCTGATCAATGCTCATGTATTTCGTCTCCATCTCGTGATATTACTAATATCAGGAGAACCATTTTTAACGATTATCTTCATAAGAAAAGTTATTGTTATTTTATCACACTAGTAAGTCACACTTAAAGATTTGAACATTCTAAGGTGAGATTATAGATTTACTCTTATTTACTATACTAATATTTTAAACGTATGTTCGAAACTATAGAAGAGGGATTAGAGGTTTGAAAAAAATGTGTTAATATCTATATACAAAGTAAAAGGGAATGTGCGTGTGTCTGTCGCACATTGTCGTAAAATCTACTCGATCGATTTCGCTGAAAGTTTCATACATTGTTCTTGTTAGTATCGGGAGTGTTTAAATAGTGGTTTAAATTAATTCAGACATGTGGGTCGTTGTTGATAATGATTTATGCCTTTATTGTCACTCAAGTGCCCCTAAATATTTGCAACCCGCCGCACCGTCAAGTATTAAGCGAGTCCGTGGCAGTTCTGCCCCTGCGATAGTGAGATATCAGCCGGAATTATTTCATGAACATTATCTCTGACTAGTAAATCGAATTTTTTCAAGACAGTGTAATAGCGAGCGCAAGTCCAGATTTGAGGAAAACATGTTAGGAATAGAATACGCCACAACCATGTCCAGACCAGGACATGGAACAAACCCATACTCGCGAGAAAGACTTTCATCTATTAAAATGTGTACAGAATTCAGCGTAAAACGAGATTAACAATCATGTGACCGGTAGCGTGTGAGGTGTAAAAATATGCATTGCCGGGTCAGCTATTTTGAATAAAATGAAAAAAGTTATAATTGATAATATTTTCGGTGTAAAACGGAAGCGTTGTTAGAAAACGGTTCGACGTTAAATTTCGATAAATAAGGACGATTTAAGAAGAGAGAAAACTACCTTTTTCAGAGTTTTTGAGTGAACGTTGAGAGATTCTATACTCTCTTCCTTTCAATATTCCAGATAGTACCACGTTTTTCTCCGATCTCAGAACTCAGAAATCCTGGCATATCATGTTCCACGTTTCTCTTCATTTGGTAGGAGCGTTCGAGAACTGTATCCTATTACAATGTAGCCAAATTATGGCGTTGCGGCAAGCTCAATGCTTTGGAGTTGTGAAAATTGGAACATGGGACTTGCAATTGGTGGTTGTCTACGGGCTCAGCCCGGGATCGATGACATTTGGGAAATGTTTCCTTTCAGCATGTCCAGAGCAACCTACTGACGAGATTTTGAACTCCGTTTCCAAATATGTTTCCTCGTATTCGCCTCCGGGGTGCAATAGTGCACAAAACCAATTTCATGATAAGGTGCTAATCTTAAAATCTCACTAAATTTATTTATAAAGTTTTAAAATGAACTATAAATTTATATTTTCTGTTACTATTTAAACTTTTATATTTAATGTCTTGCATTGTCTGATTGAAATTAAAAAAAAAGTAAAAAAATAATTGGTTTCTCGCATATAAAATTTATCCATAGCCTCCACTTGCCATTCAAGAATTTCAAAATTTTCTCTGGAGGCGCCACTGTCGCAGAGCTGGCGTGAGGGGTGGGGGTATGGGCTGTGGGCTGCGCCAAGGTCTTGGCGATGGAAACGGCTGCGCGCGCAGTGGGCCGTGACGCCCTCGGCGCCACGGCGCTGCGCAGCTGCCGAGCCCGCCGCCTCCGCTCCCAATGCCAGCGCCCGCCCTGCCCCGCCACGCCCCGCCCCGCACTGCGCAGTGCTGCGACACTACTGCGGCCACCGCCATACTGAGCAGCTCCCGCCGATTACGACCCGGCTGTAGGCAAACCTCCCCCCGCTCCGCATTCGTCAGCAGAGAATTCGCCTTCAAACGTCGTCTTCGATTTGCTTGTCTTTATTTGGGAATATATCGGAAAGCAGTCACAATCATAATACTACTTTTACAACTGCATTGTGGGTCCTATGTCAGCACTTTCGGCCTACCCTGAGACGGATGAGGTGAATTGCTAGGCAGGTGAATGATGAATTATGATGGGGCAATGGGGTAATGGTAGATTAAGTAGGAGGAGAAACGGGAGAACCTCTGGGAGACCTGCCGGGAATTTGTTTCGCAAATTCTAGTTGGATCGACCTGTTTTTGAAAAGCAAATTGAAGGCGAGTGGCCTGGTCTCTGCACCACAGATCGTCCTTCTATAATATACTCGCGGATTATTAGATATTTCTAAAACACATTTTTGCGCGAAAAAATGTTTTTTTTTTGCTTTTGAGTTACAGGAAAACCTCAGTATTAAAAATGACAAATTACTGATATGATGAATGTTAGAATATTTCAATAAAGTTTAATAGAGCTGTATTAAATATTTCAAACACGATATTTTTATCGTAATTTCAAATATGCACACAAATATGCATGTAAACCTCGGGTTAAGACGTGCGGTACTTTCCCTCAGTTACTTTATATACTTAATTGAAATTTCTGCAAAAACAACAGAATTACATGTTCTTAGTTTGGAATGCATACAAATATTCAACTTATTTGTCCTGTGTAATTTATAATTTAATTTATTATACAAATTTTTGACTATTATTATAAATATATGATTTTGTTTACAGGTCGCGAGATGGGCAGGGGATCTCAAAGGAACCCACATCGAGGGTCAACATCTCCACTCCACACAACTTCTTAATACTGATTTTTTAAAATTAATAACTACTATGTAAATAAATTAATAATTTGTAATATATAATATACTGCCTAAAACTTATTTTAGTGAAATAATTTTCTCTGCATTTACACAAGATTTTGCACAGACAATATGAAATACTAGTCCCTGCAGCCCAAAAATGCTGCTGAACCAAACCATACAATATAGTTTTACAAACAGTAACCCATGCACTGCAGAAGAACAACAAATATAATCCTCTTATAATACTGTAATAGATTAAATATTTCAACAGAAGCAGTTTTCACGAATACTTAAATAACATGGTATAGTATACTGATACATAGTATACCAGTTATACACTAAGAATATCAAAAGAGTTGTTTCTTAACGCAACACGTGAGTAGCAAATATATTTAATGGAGAACGATCTCTTCCTTGGAGCCTTGCTGTCGTATGATATCAGCTGTATTGTAAGCAGTCACACACTACATCGAATATGAAAATTCAGTGGGTACGCGCAATATGAGAATATACAAAAATGCAATCAACTTTTTTGCATTTTTCAGACAAAAGCAAAAAGGTTTGTTTTGGATTTTTCCGAATTCTCTAATGAAACCATTGAGACCTCTCACGTGGCCAGAGACTACAGTTATTACTACTAGAGTTTTCTGTCAATTACTGCGCGCATTGGGTTGGTTAATGGTTCCTGGAACGTCAACTGCTGATTAATACGTCCAGTAAATGTAGTGTATGTTTTGATCTCCGGAAGTGGCGGCTATCTTCCCCCCGCTAGATGGGAGTCCGGCGCTGACCTACACGTCGGCTTGCGGGGGTTTCCCCTTCAGGTATCTCTCGCTAATTGAGCATCGCCCCAGCCGGGACAATCTCTAAATTCTCGAATTGTATGGTAGTGTGTTAAAAAATATATTTTTATGAACACGTTTTGAGGTCGTCTATAAGAGATTTACAAATACTTGCGACAACGCTTCTGGCTTGAGCGGCCGGAGTCTTGTGAATGACAGTTTGGATGACGCTATGTCGAAGGCACTTTAGTGCTAAAGACGATTGCTGTATGATTATTGTAAAATCGGTATCACAGCGTTGGTTGGGGCTCCATTGTGATATCAATTCGCAAGTATTTGCCAGTGGTATATCACCTCTTCAGAAAGACTGCATGCTTTATATATTGTATTTTTTATATAATGGTATAATGAACACCAAGGAGGATTGCAAATATTTTTATTCTGTTTAAGTGCATAGTTTAAAAAAGTACTGAGTAAAGAGCCTCTCAAAAAACATCCAATGTAACATGGCAAAACGTCGATATCCAGCAATGCAATTGCAAGCCAGAAGCCAAAATGAAAATCTGATCTCTTCTCTTTATTCTCACCTTTTTCTGCATACACGTCTTACCATAAACTGGTTTTGAAGTAGATGAATATACATATTTTTAAATGTTCTATGTAAAATTTCAGAATTTTCAAAATCCTCCGACTTCTTAATTCAAAACCATTATAATCAATTTCTCCTGTAGCTCATGGTCATATTATCTCAAACTATTGATTTTGGATGTACTGATGCTTGCCAGCGAAAATTATATGTTCTTGGAAATTATATGTTCTTGTGTTGGGAAACGTTTTTGGAGAAAACTTCATCAACCCAACCCTCTACTGCGACATCCCATACCATCTGTTCCAAATGAATGAACACTAATGCGGATGAGTTGCTTTACTCGGCGAAACATGCTTGTGTACTCCTCCCCGATATTATCGGATCTCGAATACACTTATGAACTACAAGACATGAGATTACCAGAAGATAAATGTTGCTAATTACTAACTGGTGTAAGACTCGTGAGACTCTCCTTTTGCAGTTAAAAAATGAAATGTGATAATACGGAAACAATATTACATTTAAAATTACTTATCAAGATATTCGACAATTATATTTGTAGGAGACGTAGAACATATTTCATTAATAGCAATTTTAACATTACTTGCTTGACCTGCAGCTAAACTCCAAGTTTCAAATAGCAGTAAAAGAGAGCAGCAGTCAATCGTGTTTTCATTCATGTGAATTGTATTATTATACACTTGTAAAACTTTTACAAACGGAAATTATATAAGATTGTAGTTAGTGTTTTGTATTCAGTAATATACCGGTCTATATGAAATCGTGTGACACAAAAGTGGGTTACCAATCAAAACATCCATCCATTGTCTGATTCACGTCATTCTCCGTTATAAATTGTCCATACCCTTCCTTAAATTATACAGATGATTAATTATTAGGTTCAAAATTACTTTTTTTGTTATTTAAGGTCGCATCAACATCTAGGTCATTAGCGACCACTATTGGATTGAACGTTATGTTAACTATGAAAATGGCATGATATGGTGATGATTGTATTTGTGTTCGTCCTTTCACCTACTATCATGACGGAGACGGGACACGAACCCGCGATCCTTCAGTTCAAGAACGCTACCACACTACTGACTTAACGATCTAGGCCATCGGACGACATTCAAAATTACTGTAACGTATATTTTTCCGAAATAGCTACATATCTTGCTGTAACCTTTGCAGTCCCAGTCATTTGAATTTCGTAGGCTACAGGATGCATAAGAACGAACGGCCGGTTCTTCTCTCTCGGGACGCACAGCAGCACGTCCGCTTCGTGTGATTGATTTGGCGAGGGATAATAGGAAGGAAGCGATGCATATAGAATAGTATAACTGACGGATACATTTCGTTTTGTATTCACTGAGCGAACACAAGCTTTTAGAGTTTATGTTTAACGTGTTTCACTGCATTTTTCAACCGTGACTACGAAACTATGTGTAACTAAGAAACATTTTACACTTTGCTAAAAATGTTAGCAATTATTTAGCTCATAAACGAGACAAAAGTGGTGGCAAATACTTTAACAGAGATTTTAATAATATTTTTGTTTAGACTGGATACGGGAAATTGCATGTGCCGAACTCAGCTAATTTAGCGTTCGAAGGAACTGATTACTGCAAAAATAGACACATCTACATCCGTTAGAGTAATTTTGAACAATAAGGAAACATTTCTGACACTTACAACTTTTGCCGATTGCTTCATTCACCTTTTTCCATGAACAATCTTTAATTTTTGCAGCGTTTCCCACTTTCAGTCTTCAATTACAGAAAATACATAATCATTTGGTGATGGATCGTTAGCATCAAAGAGGTCAGTCAACGGAGATAAATTTGAGATACACGTTTTCTAGACAGCAGAAATACAAAAAACATAACAAGAAGAAGAAGGAGGAGGAGGAGGAGGAGAAAGAGTAGTACATTTGCACAAAGAGGTAAGAGCAGTTAGCGTCACAACGAACAAATTACTTCAGACATGTATGAATTTTATCAATCGTATGACAGACACACGAACACGTCCATATCTTCTTTCTTCGCCGCCGCATTGTAACAAAGTATGGAAGCTCACTATCTGCCCCAATCTCTCTGCATCCTTTCTCCAATTGCCTTGGTGTGCTCCTGTCATTTCCGTCATCCTGACAATAGCTCACGACTCCATTTCCAGGATCATCTTCGTGTGGGGCAGAGGTGAGGGGTCCGGAGCGGTGTAGAGTGAGTCGAAGTATGAAGGGACAGGGCGGAGAAAGGCGGAGCGAAGCATAGCGAGGCAGGACGAGGCGGGGCGAGGCAGGACGAGGCAGGACGAGGCAGGACGAGGCGGGGCGAGGCGAGGCGAGGCGGGGCGAGGCGAGGCGAGGCGGGGCGAGGCGGGGCGGGGCGAGGCGGGGCGGGGCGAGGCGAGGCAGGACGAGGCAGGACGAGGCAGGACGAGGCGGGGCGAGGCAGGACGAGGCGGGGCGAGGCAGGACGAGGCAGGACGAGGCGGGACGAGGCGGGTCGAAGAGAGGCGATGCGGATTGAAGAGGGACGAGACGGGACATCGTGAAGGCGGGACATCGTGAAGGCGGGACATCGTGAAGGCGGGACATCGTGGAGTCGGAACACCGTGAAGGCGGGACATCATGAAGGGGGGACAAGGTGGAGGCGGGACAACGCGGAGGCGGGTAAAGGCGGGGGCGGATGAAGGTCGCGGGACGTGGTGGAGGCGGAACGTGGCGAAGGCGGGACGAGGCGGAGGTGGGACGATCCTGGTCGTGGCGGGTCATATCGGATCTAGATGAGGCTTGGCAGGGATGTAGCGGGAATGATGTATTATATGGAGAGCGTTAGAGTGGAATTCGGCGGGGAAGGTGGGTGTGGCGAGGCAGCGAGTGTCTGGCGGAGGCGCAGGGAAGGGATGCAGGGAAGGGGGGGGGCAGAGGTGCCAGTCCGCGGAGGGACAGGGCGCCGGAGGGCGTTGACTCCGCCGCGACGTCGCCGCGCGCTTCCTGTGTGGTCATTGACTTGACGGCGCGGCGTCCGCCCCGCCGCGCCGCGCCGCGGCAGCCGGCCGCTCCCGTCTCCGGCGCATGCGCTGGCGTCCCGGCTTTCCAGAAAACGCGCGCAGAAAAATCGCGCCGTGAGAACGCCGACTCGCCGCGATCGGGAGGACGGGACGGCATACGACGAACACACCGGCCCGACGACAGGGGACGAGACGAGCGACCAGGTGTACAAGGCAGCCGCCGTTGTAGTCGGAGGAGAAGAAAGCGTGTTGGTTTGCATTCCGAAATGGTCGCAGGAGCCTTTAACGAAATCACACTGGGCCAGTAGAACTGCATTACTTTTATGTATCAAAACAAAGCAAACAACACTGTACTTTCAGTACTGTATGTTCAGAAAATAGTTCTCCGATTGCTTTCATTGCGAGCGAAGACCGTGTTCTTTCGCAATATTCAATTTCTTTTCTAAATCATGTTACTTTATTTATGGATTAAAATGAAATATGCGTGTTGAAAAATAATGTAAAGTATTCTGATACAGTGTCCTGATATGGATGGATTAATCAGTTGTATCCCTGTCTTCACGTTTCGGACCCCTAAAAAAGAGTTTCAACTTACAAGGGCCTGAAATGAAACATGGTTATAAACCGACGTCACTCAAGGATGTTTGTTTTAGGGTCATTAGATCATTGTCTTGCTGCATCAGTAATATTTTGCAGAATAACGAAACTTTTAGACTATAATGAACATGGCTACTCTTCCACTTCGTACAAGAGGAGGAAAATTATGCAGATCAATAAAGAAGTGGATTCTTTGTGAAACAACATTTAATAGATACTACTACATATGTTCTCTAGTTACTCATTATTTTATTCAAAAAGGTATAGAGATTGAAAACTAAGTTTCAAAATAATATATTTGCAACTTTCATTGCTCATTTCGAATTTTTTCACAACTTATTATTATTATTGTTATTAATATTATTATTGTTGTAATTTTATTTCATTGTTACTACGTCATTTGTCGCAAAATTTGTTAGGAAAGGACGTTCAAATTATGAATTTATATCTTGGGAACCGTTGGAAAAACGCAGAGAGAAATTGCGTCTTTGTGCGTTATTCAAATAAATTCAGGTGATCGTCCGTTTGGGGAAGTCCGAGCAAGATTATCAAAACCATATATACGTTGCGCGAAAGGATCATGGTTCTAAAATTCAGCTAAGAAAACAGAACAGATTTAGGTAAATTCTCATTTGTAAATAGAACAATACAAAATTGGAACAAATTGCCTGCATCAGTGCTGGAAATTTTCAAAAAGAATGTCAAAAATTTTAAAATTAGATTAAATAAATTGTAATTGTTTTAGAACATGTTAAGATTCATTTTTTTGAATTATTATTGTTATTTTATGCCAGCCTTAGCATGATAGGTTTAATATACTAATTTTGTAAAATTGTGTTAAGTAATATGTAAATATTGTAATGTTTCTTTGATTGTGCTGTGTATTTGTAGTATCTGCTTAGAAAACCGGACCACCGGAAATATTCCGTATATTACCACCGGAAATATTACGTATATTCCGTCTAAGTAGCAAAATAATTATTCTATTCTATACATTATTTCAGCCATTACTCAATTATTAACGATATGCTTGCTCTATAAGCCTAACGACGCGAGATTCATCACAACTTTCTTGTTAGGATTGCTATACGTTTGCTCTATGCACTGCTCAGAAACATCACTTGATGATCGCGCAGGCATAAGAGCATACACAGACGACTTTCGCAAGTAAATTGCTTCATAAAATTGCGCGTCGCTATTGGCTGCCGGAAACAAGCGCTGGTGGTCATTGGTCAGCCCTCAGCTGGCAGCTCGCGCGTACGTGTGGAGGCGCTGACGTTTCTCACGGCTGTGCGGCGGAGACAGACTGGGAATTCGCTCTAAGCAGCGAATGGGAAATGCAGTCACCATAGCGATGTTTCTGCTTATGGAAAGCATAATGCCTTGCAACGCCACGATTTTCTTTTTCTGAGAACACTGGTTTCAAAATGTGACAAAAAGAACGTATCTTCTTGACTGATATACTCTTGGATTTCACACTGAAACCAGGATTTTATGTCGTGTGCTATCTTCCTGCCGGTCAGCCCGCCACAGGACGTACTGTTTAATCAGATGTTCTAATTTTCTGATCAACTTTCGGTCGGGCTCTACTCAATGGAGTTGCATGTCTTCCATCAACTTCACCTCCCTTCTCATCGTTCTCTCTCTCTCTCTCTCTCTCTCTCTCTCTCTCTCTCTCTCTCTCTCTCTCTCTCTCTCTCTCTCTCTCTCTCTCCCTCTTTTCTCCTCATTCCTCGGAAATTATTTACCCAATCAACTTTTTAAAGTACAGTTATTCGCTCAGCGTTGATATAATCAAATCTCAAAAATATATGTTATGTCAATAAACCTGTCATTTTAATATTTAGGAACACATGCGACTTCTGCCTTGTATATTGACGTATTTCTAACTAATAAGTATCGAAAAAATTGTGTCTCCCTCTTCCTGAACAGTTAATTGAAGTTAGCACCCGTGTACATGATTTGTTCCATTATTAATTAACAAAAAATTAATCTTTCTTAAAGCCGGTACAAAATGCAGAAGACAAGAGAAGACTCGTAACACGACGTAAGTCATAGAGGAGGCGAAAATCAAAAAACATTATCAATTTTTTTTAACACAAATAGTAAAACAAAAGACATGTCGAATATGGGAAAAATACGATCACAACTTCGTAAAGAATGTTGTTTTAAATTATCATAATGGAGAAATGAACGAGCCGGCAACTGGGCCTGGTCTTTATGTTCATTATTTTTCGAGATCTGCGGTTGATCTCACAAAGGGGCTAAAGCCACAAAATTCAACATCAGACATTTTCCAAAACATTTTCTACCTAATGTTTGCTTCAGAAACTTCTTATAAAATTAAAAAAATAATCAGTGAACTAAAAAATAAATATTTGGTCGGTTTAATGAATTTCCGGATTGTTTGTTAAAGGTTTGCTGCACCTACCATTATATACCCGTTAACTCATCTTCATTGCATCTTTGCACCATAATATTTCCGAATATTTTCAAAACATAGCATTTGGCCGCTCTTCAAAATGAGCAACAAAAAAGAAATTCAAGATGACCAGCCATTTCTCTTTTGTCAGTTGTTTCAGGAACACTAGAAAGACTTTTCTACGTACAAGTGGAAGTCTTTCTCAGATTTAGAAAATCAAAATCTATGGAAAATGATTTCCCTTTGTTTAAAACATCGCTTTATCAATGGATCAAAATGAAGCACCTATTGGAATATTTTTAGATACTTCAAAAGCACTTGACGTTATTGGTCATAACATTTTATTTAAGACTCGGGTAGATTAATATGGAATTCGTGATACTGCTCTAGATTGCTTATGTTAATACCTCAAATAACGATCTCAGGGGATCATACCGAACAGAAATGAAGGGACATTATTTACTTACTTTTTCGATACATTGCCAATGGAACATGGGGTCCCGCAGGGTTTAATTTTTGCCCTATTCCCTTCCTATTGTTTTAAATTAATTCAATTAAAAAGTTAGTTCTCGTCGATTCAAAACTTAAGGTTTACTAACGCTACGATTATTATTTTCAATAAGCAATAAATAGTACAATATCTGATGTTTCAAATTGAGTTTGTAATAACAAATTAATAATAAACAATTAGAAAACTGTTTAATATAGTTTCCAATTTAAATAAACAATTGAACACTGTTGAAAATGAACGACGTGCAGTTTACTGATATTAAGAACATTTTTTGGTCTCAAATCAAACAAACTGAAATTAATTGAATTTAAAATTAAGTTCATTATGCTTCGCGTTCAAAATTCCTTCAAATTCAGACAGCCTTCACGCTGTTCATTGTTTATTTTTAGCGAATGTTCTTTTCCGCCTGAGGTATGGCGTAATAATCTCATAAGACTTTTAGATTTCAGAAAATAATTGTTTGAATATTAAGCAAATCCCACCCACTTGATTCTGGTAAGTCCGTCTTTATTAAGCTAGAAATCCTACAATTGTCTTACATCTTGATTTACAAATCAGTAGTTTTTAATAATGTCTTACTCAAGGGTGGGAAAGTATTTTCATCCAATGCAGATGTTCGACATAATAACGACACGATATAATTATGACACATGAATCATTCTCATCAAGTGTCAGTGTGAATGGATCACTATACTACGTCACATACAGCACGTGTACATTATTTCTCAAAAAAATCCCAGATGACATTATTAAATTAAAATCGATTGCGTAATCGATACAAGTTTAAGTAGCAAGTAAAATCTTTTCTCCTGGATACTAAGTGTCATTCAAAAGTCAAATAATGTTCATTTTAAATATTGTATCACACTCATCATTAATTCACTAATTTTTGCACTATACAATTCTTAAAGACTAAATACGCCAGTAACAGATATTGTACCTGTGCTTCTGAGTGAATGACCTCCTTCTCAATTAGGTTTATCGTCCAGTTTCTCTTGATCGATTGAGCAAATGCTCAGATGGCCTCTTGTTTCGTCTCTGAACAAAACGATAGCTTCACTCTTCTGAGCACGTTTTTTAAGTTCAGTGGAAAGATCATTTTCTCAAATAATCTTCCTTAAAATATTGAAAGTTGTCAGTTATGTTCAATGTTGTAAGGTTTCAAAAATTCTTACGTTACAAAACGTTACAAAACGTTGTTCTCGCATATCCCGATGTGATTTATTTTAATAACCCATAAAAACTGCTGAAAGAAATAAGTGGAAATAACGTAAAACGCTTCACAGATAATTCATTCAGATATACTTCGACATGGATCAATCTACCTTTGCTTTTGCTTCCAGAAAGGAAAGATTCTCGCATATCTGTAATATTATCTTCTATTACTGAGTTTTCTCTCTTTTTTTGCTAGGACAATTCTCTAACAAATTTGCAAAGTCTGGGTTTAACAATGTGAAAGGAATGCATCATAACACAGTCTACTTCTTTTGCTTTAAGCAAACGTGTGCCAAGGCAGTCTGCTTGTTCTAGAATGCTCGCATGTTGCCAGAGTATCACAGCCAAGCACTGATAATCGCTCGGCACGCAGCATCACGTTCCTCAGATCTTGGCTCTGTTTCTTGCTCGGCTCGGAGCGCGTTGATACAATGCTTGGTGAGAAGACAGCAATGTACATTGAACGATTACGTCAATAATAAATGTATGTAAAAGTCAATGTGAAACGCAATAATACAAATACTATTTACACATGGACAAGAGAAATCACTCTAATGAATATTCACCTCAGCTTCTTGTTTGCGAATTGGCAGGTAATTGACCTCAAATTACAAAAGAAATTGTATTATTAAAAGACATATATATTATGATTGTGAAAATCAGTGATAAGGTTGAAATGTATTATTATATTTTCGAAGTGGACGAAACTATATTTGTTTCGAGGACTGTGGGTCAAATATTAGGGCAAGTGATTGAATTCTTTTGAATTTTTCCCTTGATTTATTTGTGCACTCATTATGGGCATTGTGATTCACATTAAAATACCTATTTCTAAAAAAGAAAATACTTATTGATTGCTCCTCGTCAATTGTGTAAGTGTTTTGAGAGAGGAAAAAATATTATTCTGGAATAATAAATAAAGAATAACAAGTTATATGTTGGAAGAAAGGTTGAGTATGAGAGGGGGGTAAAGACAGGAACAAAAGGTAAATCTATGAGAAGGGTACAGTAGGGAAGATTACGTGAAAAGTTTTGTCTAGAACAAAGAGAATGCAAAACTTTCGACCGGAAGCGGTGGCTCAGGGAATCAACTGATGTCACCGCAGTGACTGACCGGGAGTTGCTAGGTTCGAGTCCCAACGGTGGCAGGTTTTTCGACATCAGCTTGTCAGCTAGGTCGAATTCATTCGCTGTCAAGAGGAGAATTCTAGCGGCCGGCTGCTGTGAACGGACGTTTTCCGTGGTTTCTCCGATCAACACCAGGCAAATGCCGGAGCTGTGCCTCAACAAACGGGCCACAGACGGCGCGCAATCTTTCCAATCTCTTCTTTGCCCTATACCCACCCGTTACACTCACTTACACTAACACGCACTTCACAAGCACACATGTCGGGAGCTTGGACCTTCTCCCAGCTGGGGCGATGCCCCGCAGGTGGGAGATGCCTTGTTGGGGAAATCCCCGCTAGCCGACAGTAGGTCGGCATTGGGTCTCGATATCGAGGGGGGGAAGACCACCGCCACGTCCCGAGGTAAACATGCATTAACTTACGGGAGTAATTATCTTAGCAGTTAAGGTGTCTGGAATCAATAACAATCAATCAGCAATGCAATCGAATAAGCTTCCGCGGCCAGAATCAATGCATTCTTGGCATCCGGATCAGCATAGCTCTGAAGAATGCCACAGCAAGATGGCCGAAACGTCAGTACGATTGACCGAGACGCGGCCCATCCCGGATAGCCAAGAATGCAATCGAATAGCGATGATGATGATGATGAAATTATTTGCGAGGTGATTGAGCATTGGTGTGAAAAGAGACTGCGGGAAGAGAAGCGGGCAAACTCTCACCGGGTGTGTACCCGTTCTTTCCACCACGCCGAGCCGCACGGATCGAAGAAGATTTGAACTCCGGGACGCAGAGCCAGAATGCGGGCGGTCCGGTCACTTGACCAAGGGAGGCGCGTCGTCCTTGGAGGACAGGGGGGCGTGCGCTGTCGGGAGACGGACGCGTCTATGCGCGGGGCGTTCGCACGCCCGCCGGCGCGGCGCGGCGCGGCGCGGCGCGGTGCGGTGCGGTGCGGTCGCCGCTACATGCCCCCGCGCGCGCGCGTTGGTCTGCAGGCCACGCAGCTGGGAACGGCTCGCAGTCTCGTTTTCGGAAGGCGATTCAGATCACTCGCTCGCTGACGCACGGCTTCGTGGCGTGCCTCCATACGGCCAATTGGAGCGATTTTTAGTTATCCACAAACCATTGTCCGCGCTCCCTATGCGGAATACAAACTCACCCTGCACTCTCCGATTTCATTTTATCCTATACAGCCATTTTAATACATTAAAAAAAATTATTATCTGATAGTTGTTGTTTTTTCGTAAAAAGATTCCGGTTTGCAATTTTCGTAATCCACGAGATCACAGGATTTCGTAACCTTGGCTATGTGATTCGGGGTCTCGATTTGTATATGCACGACGTCCACACAAAGGAAACTACGATCTGAATGTAAATTTTATTCTTCCATTCTTTCAACGCCAGACGCGGAGCTCATCAACTTCGTCCGGAGACCTTCTTGGAATTTATAAACTGCCATCAGTACTGTGAAAACTGCCGATGTCTGAGGTTCTCTTTATTTCGGCTGGAGGAATCTGCTGGAAATATAATTTTTTGATACCATTATCCCACTTCATACCAAAACATTAACAAAATGATGATCTACGAATTGTTATTTCCTTCATGTGATCCTCGGCTGGGTAAGTTGACATACTAATCCAAATAATAATGCTTAAGAAGCACACTAACGACAAATTCTGACGAATAATATCTCGGTAAATGAAAGAGTTGAGTTAAAAGATAACGGACTGCAGCTCGTTGCTACAACTGTCGGCAACTCTGGACAAGTATGTCTAAAGGAGTTCTGGAACAAGTAAAAAAATATATCTGAAATATGGTGGGAGGCTGGAAATCATAGACAAGAAATTCTAGCAACCCTTATCACTCTAAAGACACACAAGCATTCGAAGGCAGAATAAAGAAAGCAATTACACCCTGAAATTCAATGTGATGTTGAAATGACGGCGTCGGCAACTGCGAAGGCAGCGATGGCGGGAGGAAGAGGAGGTGATGAACCGGGGTGGGGCAGGGTGGGACGGGGAAGGGGAGCGGTGGGAAAGGGATGAACGGGGAAGGAGCGGCACGGGAGGGGCATAGGGAAGGGGAGTGATGTGGAAAAGGGTGGGTGCGTAGAATAGATAGGGGTTGAAAGGGTGGGGCGTGAAAGGAATGGGAAGAGGAAGAGGTAAGGAATAAAAAGGTTGGGTCATAGTGGGGGTCAAGTGAGGAAGGGATAGGACAATGAAAGGATGAGGCGTGAAAGGAGCGTGTCGTGAAAGGAGCGTGGCGTGAAAGGAGCGTAGCGTGAAAGGAACGTGGCATGAAAGGAGCGTGGCGTGAAAGGAGCGTGGCGTGAAAGGAGCGTGGCGCGATAGAAGCGTGGTGTAGAAAAAGAGGAGTGGAAGAAGAGAAGCGCAGATAGTGTGGAGGGTAGGAACGAGGCGGGGAAGAGTACGGGTGTGGAAGTGGATTGGAAAGGGTGGTGTGAGGAAGAGGTGTAACGGGGAACGGGCATGACGGGCAAGAGGAGGGGCAGGGAAGGAATTAGGTCGGGAAGCAAAGGGGCGGGCAAGCAAAGGGGCGGGCAAGCAAAGGGGCGGGCAAGCAAAGGGGCGGGCAAGCAAAGGGGCGGGCAAGCAAAGGGGCGGGCAAGCAAAGGGGCGGGCAAGCAAAGGGGCGGGCAAGCAAAGGGGCGGGCAAGCAAAGGGGCGGGCAAGCAAAGGGGCGGGCAAGCAAAGGGGCGGGCAAGCAAAGGGGCGGGCAAGCAAAGGGGCGGGCAAGCAAAGGGGCGGGCAAGCAAAGGGGCGGGCAAGCAAAGGGGCGGGCAAGCAAAGGGGCGGGCAAGCAAAGGGGCGGGCAAGCAAAGGGGCGGGCAAGCAAAGGGGCGGGCAAGCAAAGGGGCGGGCAAGCAAAGGGGCGGGCAAGCAAAGGGGCGGGCAAGCAAAGGGGCGGGCAAGCAAAGGGGCGGGCAAGCAAAGGGGCGGGCGAGCAAAGGGGCGGGCAAGCAAAGGGGCGGGCAAGCAAAGGGGCGGGCAAGCAAAGAGGCGGGCAAGCAAAGGGGCGGGCAAGCAAAGGGGCGGGCAAGCAAAGGGGCGCGCAAGCAAAGGGGCGGGCAAGCAAAGGGGCGGGCAAGCAAAGGGGCGGGCAAGCAAAGGAGCGGAGAAGTAATGGGGAGGGAGAGTGAAGGGGTGAGGCGGGCCGACGCAGAGCGGATGGGCAAGGGGATGGGGAGAGAGGCGGGGGCGGTGAGTAGTGAGGGTGGAGTGAGCGCGTGCGCGCGCCTGCTGCCCGCGCGCCTGCCACGCCATGCAAAATGCATCGCCGCAGAAAAGCGTATTCCGAGTCGCGCGTTACCATTCAGGCGGCGGGCGCGGCTGCGAGCCGGACGTCCACTGGGGAAAGGCGCGGGTGGGACAGAAGGCGAAGCCTGCGGGTAAGGGAGAAGGCGTATACACGCTGAAAAAAATTAACACGGACGCAAAGTTCCTCAAAACGACATAACCGAGAGAAATGGTGCAGTTACATAGAGGGGAAAAACCAACATACACATTGCAAGATAAAGTTAAAAAGAAATAAAATAAAAGTTCAGAATCACCGCAAGAAAGATCTCAGATTGTAAGACTAAATTCATTGCAGGTTGAGACGGAGCAAATACAAAGTGCGCGACTCCCCGCATGTTACATCGAGATGAATTGGATATTTATTGCATATTCAGGTTATCTCACGTCAGTTCATAAACTACGAGGCTGACTCCAAGTCATTACGGGGAAGCGAAGGAGAGGGGAAGCGAAGGGGTGGGGAAACGAAGGGATTGGGGAAGCGAAGGGGCGGGGAAGTGATGGGACGGGGAAGCAAAGGGGGGGAAAGTGGATGGGGCGCGGGAGGGAAGGGGCGGGGAAGTGATGGGGAGAGTGAAGAGGCGGGGCGGGAAAGGGAGGGGCGGGTCGAGGCAGAGCGGTTGGGGAAGGTGCGGGAGTCGGGGTGGAGTGAGCTCGATCATCTCAGCGGTATTTATAAGATGAGTACAAGGTACGAGGGCGCAGGCGGTGCTGGATGTATTTTTAGTCCGACCAGGAAATCTAGTTATTGCTCACGAAATAATACCAGGTATAAGTGACCATAATGGTGTGTTGCTTCTTGTGAAATGGGAAAACACAAATCGAGATGAATCACGAAAATTAGTATTTCTGTACGGAAAAGCAGATAAAAATGGATTCCAAGAATATGCACAGGATAATTATAGGACTTGGGGTTCATGCGGAAGGAACATGGAGGAAATATGGAATTCATTCAAGAGCGTAATTTTAATTGCTCGTGAATTCTTTGTTCCAGCCAAGATTATCAAAGAGAACAGCGATCCTATATACTACACGTCAAATATTAAGAGATTAAAGAGAAAAGTCAGGAAAGCTTATACTAGACGTAAAGAGGATTATCATTACGAATTAGAATACAGGCGATTGTCAAAAACGTTATTGCAGGAGAAACGAACAGCTCAAGAGAATTTCTTCCGTAAAATACTAAGTAATGAACGTACTAGTTGGCAGGGTTCCTATAAATACGTAAGGCAGCAAAGGGGGAACAAGGAATCTATACCTGCATTAGAATATAAAAATTAATGTTGTGTGACAGATCAGGAAAAAGCAGAATGTTTTAATTTGTATTTTCAATCAGTTTTTGGGGAAGCGGTAGTCATTCCGGAAATGACGAAAACCGCCAAACGAAGCCGAGAGATTTCAGGTATAGGAAATCGCACTTGCGTCTCTAACTATAGACCTGTGAGTTTAACTTCTGTCATTTGTAAGCAAATGAAGCATCTCATAGCTGAGTACCTGCGAAATGAATGGGGTAAATTAGGATGGCTGTATGGAGGCCAACATGGGTTTCGTAAATCATTTTCATGCGAGAGCCAAACTATTTCTACATGTCAAGATATCGCTGACGCACTGGACCGTGGAAAACGGACGAAAGCAATCGTAATAGACTTCTCTAAAGCGTTCGATCTTGTTGCACATGACATTTTACTTAAGAAAATTGCAGACACCGGTATCGACGTTAGGGTCGTTAAGTGGATTCATGAATTCTTGAGAGAACGGTCGCAGCAAGTCCGAGTTGGACAAGTACTATCTGGGGAGGCAAAAATTACATCTGGAGTTCCTCAAGGAAGTGTCTTAGGACCCTTGTTATTTATAGTCTTTATCAACGATCTACCCACTTCTATTGATTCAGTAATGCGCCTTTTTGCTGATTTGATGGGCTAAATCAAACAAAATGGAAATAAATGCCGACAAAAGTAAGACTATCAGTTTCACAAAATCTATACGTAAGAATCCCTTAAATTATTCTATGAACGGCACATTGATCCCCGAGGTAATCAGCTGTAAATACTTAGGAATTAATTTGCGTAGCGACTTAGGATGGGGGAACATATAAATTATGTAGCAAGAAAAGCTTGAAGTCGTTTCATTTTGTCAAGAGAATTTTAAAGAAAGGTAACATGGAAAGTAGAAAATTGGTTTACACATCTTTAGTTAGGCCAACTCTTGAATACTCGTCAGCTTGTTGGGATCCGTTCAGAATAGGTCAAATAAAAGAATTAGAAAACATCCAAAAAAGGGCAGTGAAATTCATAAATAGAGGGTTTGCAAGGGAACGTGACACACAAACACATTTCGAATCATTAAGTACCCGCAGGAAGAATGCAAGATTATGTTGTATGTTGAAAGCGTATAATAAATCTCCAGCGTGGGAGAGAATAAGTGGAAGACTAGACAGTCCTGAACGTATAGGGAGAAAAGATCATAAATGGAAAATAAAAACTCAAAGGCAGCGAACTGATACCGGTAAATATTCATTTGTAAATCGCACAATTAGGGATTGGAACGAAATACCTTCAACAGTTATGGAGCCCTTTCTCAAGGATGTAAAGTGTTTTAAAATCTCATAAGAAGTCTCAAATAGTATTTTTATTTTCTTCAAATTATTAGCTATTTTTAGTGAAGTGAAGTGCAGTTCCAGGGAAATTCAGTGTGATATGCGACAACACCAATGTTAAAAATAAAATAAAATATAGTGGAGTGTGGCTCTGGGCGTTGCAGTGTAGTGCAGCGCAGCAAGACGTAGCAGAAGTGAATAGAGTAAATGAAATAAAATTGAAGATTAGAATTTGATACAATTGAATACTATATAATATAATAAGATGGAACTAATTAGCTGTAAGTATATTTTTGGTATATATATATATATATATATATATATATATATATATATATATATATATATATATATATATACATATACACACACACACATATATATATATATATATATATATATATATATATATATATATATATATGTGTGTGTGTGTGTGTGTGTGTATATATATGTAAGTGTGTGTGTGTGTGTGTGTACGTACTTGTGCGTGGTGCGTGCGTGTTTGGGTGTGTGCACAGAGAGTCCGAGTTTCACATGTGTACACGTGAAATGGAGGCTTGCTTGCTATGCTGGTGTATACACGGTTCTATGTAATACATTATATTTACTATTACTTCATTGTTCTTTTCATTGTATTTATTATGAAATATTTAATGTCACTTAATTTTCATTTGTATAGTGTAATTAATTGGCTACCATCTGGCAAAGACGCCAATTGTGGCCAAAATAAATATACTATCATTATATTATTATAAGTAACAACATAATATCAATACAGAAATAGTGAAGAATAATCAATAGAATAGATGGTGTAGTGCAATCTTTGGCATTTCAGTTTTACTACTTTCACGATCTCATCCCCTACAGATTTTCAAGTTCCGGGATTCCGAATTTTGAGATTTCGACGGAAATACAGGTTTTGGGGTTCCCGAATTCCGAAAAAGTGTTTTTTTTTCAGAACGTCTGTCTATTCGTCTGTCCTCTCTGAACGCTACCAGCGCCTAAATCATACCTTTGGATTTTTTCCAAAATGGATATTCCCCGGTCAATCTGGCTCGAGTCGAAACTTTGCGATTTTGAAATACATTCTTTAAAATTTGGAAGTACTTTTCATAAAACCCCACGGTTTCTCAAAAATGGCTCCAAATTTATTATTCAAAATTCCTCTTAGAATAGAGTACAATGCACCTATAAAGGCAGCGTAGTTCCGAGTTACACTTTTAACTCGAAAATTTTAAAAATTTAAATTTTTTAGGAGTCTTCCTTCAACTACAAAATTATTTAGATAAAGATATTTCCTTGAAATTTTTCGGATTTTTCTCCTTATTTAGTTCAATAAGCTCATATGTACATTTTTTAAACTTTTAGACGTTTTCGCACAATATTGTGTGCAATATTTGCAATTTTAAAAAATAACAAAAACAATGTTTTCTCAAAAAGTCTCGACATGTTTTCGTTATCCTTTTTGTAGGGGTTGTGGTAAATGTACTCAATGAGATTATATTTTGCTCTATTCTTTTATTTTACAAAATTTTTTAAGACATTTTTTATTAGTCTCACGACATTAGCGGCTATTTTTTACATTTAAGCTGATGTGATCTTTAAATGATGTCTTTATAAAGTTTTCACACAAACGCAAAACTTTTCTGTGAGCGTTTCTGAAATGGTGTAATTTCGAGCTTGTTTTCAAACTCTATATTCCCAAAACGGTTCCAAGTTTTTGCTTGAAACTTTTCGTACGAATATTGCTTATTTCACTGATATTGCTTATTTCACTGTTTAAAATGACATAAAACTTCTGTCGTTTTGATTCTGATTTTTCTGCATTCTTTTGTTGTTGATTTTTAAAATACACAAATATTATTTCCAGCGATTTGTATGTGTTATTGCATTTGCGACAAAATGCTTCAAATGAATTCTTTTAGAAAACAAAAGATTCCTGTGAAAGAGCTTAAAATTTTGCATTTACACTAGAACTAACACGATGTTTTCTTAAAAACTGCTACAAATTTGCCAACAAAAATTTCCATATATGACGAAATTTTACTCTTCTTTAATATTTTAAATTTAATATTTCGAATCTACGATTTGGAAACCGAAAAATTGAGAAAACTTAAAAAATGTATTTTGGGCGGCGATAGATGGCAATTGGCAAGAGGCATGGGCAAAACCGTGAATCTAGCCCACACCAAGGGAAGTAGAAAACTTTCCTCGGAGAAAGTCTATACCATTCTGTAACACCACTAGTTTAATATTTGAAGAATATTTTGTTGTGGTGTCTTTCCAGGAATCTAGCGACCCAATTCCTTCCAGGCGTTTTGTTTTTTAGGATTTGATCGTCCTTTCACTTTTATTCAAATAAGTTGCAATTACGTTTTTAGAAGCTTCGCCTGTTTAGAGGAATCACTCATTGTTATTACACATGCAACAAATGTGAAAAATCTTCTTACTCCTCTGTAAAAAATGACGGATGACCAGGCTTATTTTGATGCTTACATTTCAATGTGAAGCGTTTACCTGCAAATCACATACGTAAGAGGAGCTACAAGTTGCGACATGCCGAGTTACCTGCAATGTATTTTCAGTGTAATCATTGTAGTATCTACTACCTGGATTGTAGTTTCTCGGCATCCTGATACCCTACAACAATATGAATGATTGAATATAACGAATTACAATGATAATTTCGTTGTAGGGTAAATTTACTCCATCCCAACACGGAGTAAAATGATCCCAAATGGTGATCTGTAGTTATGTTGATGACAAAAATTACTTATAGCTTCACTCAAAATTGAAATTTTAGAAAGTCATTTTGTACACTTCCAAATTAAATGAGTCAGAATAGAACTGAGCACTTACATCACAAGGGAAATAGAGTTTTCAAAACACTAACTTTTTCCAGCTGATGAAATCACACACAATTAAACCACACAACTCCAACTGTAACGTATCCCTGGGTGAAGTGAGCTAGATACCGGCAAAAAGCAGATAGCGGAGTACCACTATTGGAAGGAAAAATTCATTCTGGCGCAATCTTCCTTTTATTCCCGCCTTTTTTCAACGATGAATTTTTTTTGAACAACTGGAGTAAAGTAAAACGGCAAGGAGTAAACAGTATGGAAGATTGTTAATAATCAAAAACTTGGTAACTCTACGTTTTCAGGCTTCGGTAGTGTTTCAGTGCCTTACTTAGATATAAAAACCGTATATGAACTTACAGTCAATATATATTGATTCTTCAGGATAAGGATGTCGGACATTGACGAAAGAAAACTTTTGCGTTCTCAGTCAGGATAGGGTTTTTTAAATTAATCAGTATTTGCAACATTATGTCCATTTGCTATTCACCTGGAGTTCAGTAATCAAACTAAAACTAGTTATAGTTGCTGAGCAAATTGCAGAACTACACTTGCTTATTCGAAGGGGATATTGACCACAAGAGATTGGCACCGGAATGATGAGATACGGCGAACATTATTCTCGAGCAGCAATACTATTGTGGTGTTCATTTCTTAGTATGCTATGTGATTCTGGGAAACGCTTTGGTCGACCGAAGACAGTGGTTGAAAGAAGGAATGGCGTGAAGACTATTCCCCTCTCAAAGCCAACATTTGCTTCTAATTTTACTCGTTTTATCCAATTTCCTCATAATTATCGCATCACATGAACTAGAGTTTTACCATTATAAACAAGCCTCTTTACTTCGAAAAAAGTATTTTAAAAAAACATTTTAAAAAATGTACCTATTAATTGAAATAATGTGAAATAGTACTGTACCTGCCTCCGGAAAAATTTTTTGGATCTGTTTCTGATCGAGTACAATATTATAAAAGACTAGCTGTTCAGACCTAGGGGCATCAGAACGTAAATTTCATAGGAAAGGCACGGGTTAAAAGTGAGTGCAATGGAAAAATTCGAAACTACCGTAAGTTAAATCAATTCTTAATCTAACTACCTAATTCACCCAAGCTGACAGCTAGATTCTAAAGCCATCGAAAAGCAAACCAATAAATTTCAGGACAAGAAGTAACCTCGGGATATTTTGGGACATTCAGTTCAACTCTCATCCCTTACAAAGAAAAATGTTATTTCTCATCACATTGGATTAAAACCTCGGATATACTTCCCCGATTCAAGAAGTCGCATCATCAAATGGCCTGAAATGATACAATTACATTGATAATGAATAAAACAATTTTTTAAAATTCAAATGCACATGAAAACTAGTGATGATACAGAATGGCGTAGTCTTTTCCGTACTAGTTAGTTCCCTTACCTGAGGGTTTTCTATTCGGTTTTGCCCTATCCTCTTCTCAGCTGCAATCTATTGGCACCTAAAACACATTTATTTCAGGTTTCTTCAATATTTCCGACAGCTAATAATAGAATTAAACTATAAATTTAAGATATAGATTTATATTATAGAAGACTTTTTTATATTATAGAAGGTAAAATGTGGTCCAATATGCACGTTTCAATTTAGAAATTTCAATTTAGACGTTTTAAAATAAATTTCGTTAAAGCATTTCTGAAAATACGCCGTTTGAGGTTCATTTTAACTCAAACTTTCTTGTTATCAAACCATTTATGAGAAATTGTTTCAAGCACTTCCCTCACAAATGTAGTAATGTTTAAGAAATGCCCATATCGTACATTTTAACGATATGTGAGACATTTAAAAACAATTGTATCTGTGTCATTTTTCAAACAATATAAAAAGAATACGGCAAAATAGCGTTTATATCATATACTGAGGATTTAGAACTAGAGAAAAAAATTAGAGAATAAATGTGGAGTCCTTTTCGAGAAAATGTTTTTTGAGCGTTTCTGACAATGCTGAATTTGAACTCATTTTCACGGAATACTTTTGAGTATTCGAAAAACTACAAATAACATCGTTTAAAGCCCTTGAACTAGCAAATGCAATAATTTCATCACGAGAAGTGCAAATATTAATATGTTAGAGATATAAATAATGCATTTGTTTATTTTTTGAAAAAATAAAGAAATACACGGAAATGACTCATGTCATCTGTTAGAACGCATTTAGCATGATTCTTACGAAAATTTAAAGAAAAAATGGATCAGTTTTCAAAACATCTTTTTTAAATATTGTCCACATTTTATTAAAAATGATCGAAAACTACTAAAATTTTCAAAAATATGTACTTGACGTTAATGAAAGAACTAATAGTGGAAACAAACTTCGATTGTTGAAAAAATAATTTTAATAAATATTGTTGTGTAGGAAGACGTCGAAAAATTTAAATTTTGTAATATTCGAAAATTTAGGAGTAAACTCGAAAATTTGACCTATGTCATCTTTATAAGTGTATTTCATTATATTCTTAGTAAAAATGAAAGAAAACATTTGGAGCCATGTTTGAGAAAATTTTGAAAATGTTCCAGGGCTTCATATAATACATCCCCAAAGTTTAAAGTATGTTTTTCAAAATCATACAGCGTTGAGTCAGATCTGATCCACTTGGAAAATTTCACTCCTAAGAATATTTTAGACATTAGTGTTAACAAACAGACGGACGGAAGCTTTGAAATAACACTCCTGTATCAAGGGACCTCAAAACATATATTTCCGGTGAAAGCTCGAAATCAATTTCAGCAGCAATACCTACTTTCTATACGTAACCCAGAAAATAAAATTGCACAAGCCAATGTAAGATTTAAGAATTAAGGAAATATCAGAAATACAAAATACTGTCACCCGCATAGACTGAATGCTTTTTTTTAAACTAAAAGTTAAAGATAATAAGTTAAAAACAATTATGTATTAATATGTGAATAAATTGCGAAGCGCAAGTATTACGTCTGACAAAATGGAGAAAATTACTACACGATAAACATTCATATTATCTCAACACGAAATAGCAGCAGTTTCATATGCACATTAGAAGAATAGACTTGATGTGAGACTCATATCAACACGTCAACCTCCTCTGTCAAAGTCAGAAACCTATGTAAAGGAAGGAACATGATGTAAGTTGTAGTGGAATGGGGATACATGAAAGAGGGGGATAAAGAGGGTGAAAATGTGTAAAATCAGGTAAATACAAGAAAGACCAGAAAGAACCAAACATAAAAAGGGGGGAGTGGAGTTCGAATAAGCAAGGAAAACATGCTGAAATTAATATAGGTAATGATAATCTAACCAATCATTTATTTTAATGACCATTCGTATGTGCTCGTTTCATGCTAATAGTAAAAACTAGAACTATAAATGTGTTTGAAGAGGAAGCGATTATTTTCCATCACACTAATTTATTTTGGTGTTTTACTTAGAAATTTAAGAGAGGTAAGACATGACATTTTACTGATTATTTTGAAGATGCGTTTTCCATTTCTGTGACCATAATTTTTGTTTCCATAATTATCATTCTATTTTCATTTTTGTTGTATATTGTTTTTGTGATGACTGTACTGCAGATCTTTTTAGCTTATTGGTGTGTTATTTTTTATCCATTTTTGTAAAAATGTTCATTCTTGTGGTTGGATTTATGTGATTTCATTTAAAAATGAATTTCTTTTTTGTTTTTATTTTGTAATACCTACTGTAATTGGGTATTTGCCTTGTGGATATTTAAATAAATAAATAAATATGTATTGTATTGAGAAACAATGCCAGAAATGAACTCTGACAAAAGTCAACCACCCCATTCAATTTTTGGGCTCTCAGTTTCACAAAAGACACATAGATTATGTAATGCAATTCTTGTAAATTAAAATGAGCGTACATTCTTATTCCAGATGGCCCAAAGCCTAAAACGAACACCAGGACTGTGAAAACAAAAGCAATAGTTTAGAATTTCCGCTGCTTCACGACACTCTGTCTGGGAGCACACGTCTGCAAAAATACAAGACGTCCAGAAAATACTAGAACAGAAACAGTTCCTTCATTGAAAGCGATTCCTTCGATTCGACTGAATAAAATCCTACCGGGATCGATTCAATTCCTCGATGAGCGCGTTCCCAATGAGCTGCGCACGCGCCGTGGCGTGGCGTGGCGTGGCGTGCCGTGCCGCACGGCGTCGCGTCGCGTCGCATCCTTGCATTATTCGCCACGCGACCACCGACGCGAGCAATCCGAGCCCGTGCGGCACGCGGAATCTCGATGCTGCTGATGCTGCTGCTGCAGGCGCATCGCGGGAAATGAATTGCCCGCTGCCCCCGCCGCCCCCGCTCTGCGTCGAATGACTTCCTGGCAGCGCCCCGCCGCATTCCGACGCGGCCGCTTGGGACGACCCCGGCTAATCGCGTGTACTCGCCTCCGCGCCCACGACTTTGCAGAATTCATAAGATTTGGAATGTTCTGCAATTATAATGGGTAATAAAACGAGTGAGGTGTAAGTGGGGGGGGTGATTTATTTATTAAGCTTATGGCTTACATAAGATGCACAAAGGCATTAGAGGTAGAACTATAAAATGAAGAATGCTTTTATGTTTTAGAATTTTTGTAATCTATTAATAATACGAAGTTTCAAAAGGAAACTAACCAGGTCACGCCGGCTGGGGTGATTCAGGGTACCAATATTGCGATGCCTCTATCTGGGATGTCTTAGTATTTGAGTCCCGACGGTAGCAGGATTTTCGGCACAAGCTAGATTGCTACGTCGAATTAAGCCACTGTGTAAAGTAGAATTCTGATTAGCAGTTTAACGCGTTTTTTCGCATCGACACCAGCCAGACCCCACCTACCGAATGCCATAGCAGTACCCCAACAAACGGACCCCGCACCGCGCGCCATCTTTTTATCCTCCTCTTTGTTCTATCTTCCCCCTTACAGACACACACACACACACACACACACACACACACTTGCAAACTGTACATGTCGGGAGACCAGAATGGAGCTTAGAGTTTGTCCGACGCGGTGCCCCGCTGGTGGAACGTATCGAGGTATGGAAAACCCCGCAAGTCGGGCGTGTAGTTTGGCACCGGATCTCACGGTCCAAAGAGGAACAAACACAGCCACCCCCGTGATATAATATGTACTACACTCACGGGACTAAAGCGCCCGGATATACGAACGAAATAATAAAGCAATCAATCAACCCAGTCACTGTAGCTTAGAATGCCTCGCATGTCTTGTGCTTTGTGTAAGCACTCCATGCGCACTGATAGATGAAGTGTTCAATAGTTGTTCTGCAATCAACCCATAATGCGTTATACATCATGAATGTAAGGCAGCTCTTTGCAACGCTACGCTCGTAGTGGATTTCTCTGGAGTCCATCATATACAAATTCTATAAGGTTTGGGGCATTAGTCATGGCAACTATTTTTGTGTTGTTTTTGTACACGAGTGGAAAATATGATATGTACCTATAAAAGTAGAAGTTATTAACTAAGTGCATGGACATTTAACTACACACTAAAATTGTTTTTCCCATTTTTATTAAGGTATTTGAAACGAAAGTATTGGTATCATGTTTAAAAGCACTTTAGCATATAAGAGTCCACAACATTCCAAAAGCATTGCATCTTTAGGCCCGATTTGGCAGATGCTCGATTACCACACATGCCACATAGGTCCACAAAGTCTCAAGTCTTCACGTGAATTGCCGATCGCTGATTGCCACGCGTCCACGCAGAAACTCTCCTGGCCATCTCGCGACCGTTCGGTATGAAAGGGCATTATTCCCAACAGCTTCCGCCAATTCCCTGTCACCTTCTCGGGCATTTCTCCCATGGACAACGGCTATTTTTGAATATGAATGCTGCTAGAAACGGGTTACATTCAAAACGCACGGCTGCTCGCAAGACGGCAGTCAGTCAACACGATTCCACATTACAAAGGATCTTGAAGTTCGGCGAGGTTAAAATATAAAATAATCCTCAAGGCTATTGTCATTGACAGCGGATAACGCATGGTGTTTTATGATGTGGACTCAATGAAGCATAAACGTTAAATATTCGTACAAAGCATAATTCACTTGTATAAGGCTCTATAAAAATACTATACGACAGATGTATGTAATTTGTTAAATTAATTATTACTACCCAAGATGGAAATTTATTTCGATGTAAATTGAGGCTTCCAGTGGGATACTCCTCGCTTCATTGTCATTATGATTATTATCAATGTTTCATGGTTAAATATCTCATATGATAGATCTACTTATAACGACCTTGAAAACTATACTACCATGTTTCAATATCACATTGACTCCATAAGTTCAATCAATTGGATACGTGATATTGTCACTCCATTAACATGAAATTTCGCTCATTTAACATGAAATAAAATTCTTTCGTACTGCACAATACGCGACAATACTAGGAGCTACATTTAACATGAAATAAAATTATTTCGTACTGCACAATAGACGACATCACTTACTAGGAGCGTTAGCACATGATCTCTGCAGATCTGCAACTAAAGCTCGTGAGACCGAATGGTAAGAGACTCTGCAGTGACGTCTTTTGAGATTAGCGAAGAAGCTGGAAGGACGGTGTCAATTTGAAAATGATATCAACTATGTCAACTGTATACCAAGAAGCCATTTTATCCGATTGTGAATTTCCATGATTTTCGCACATCTACTTCCGGCGGATTTTAGAATATTATCTTTAACAATGAGCCATGATTTAAATGGATTTTTTTATCTTCCCCCACCCCAATTCTTAGTTTGACGATGGGATAAGGAGAGAAAGAGGGAGACAGCGAGAAAGAAAGAAAGAAGGAGAGTGCGAGCGCGAGAAAGAAAGAAAGAAAGAAGGAGAGCGCGAGAAAGAAAGAAGGAGAGCGCGAGAAAGAAAGAAGGAGAGCGCGTGAAAGAGGGAGAGCCAGAGAGCGGAGAGAGGGAGAAGCAGAGAGAAGGAGCAGCGGGATCGTTCCCCGTCCGAGCACCCCTGCTGGATGTGCCCTGCCTGGGCAGTGCCCCCGCCGCGGCGCGGAGGCTGCAGGGTCAGGGGCCGGGCGCGCGTGCGGCGGCGTCGGGGTTCCAACCCGGATCCCGCGCGCCCCCTGCGCCCGGGGCGCCGCATGCCAATGGCGCCGCTGGGGAGCGGCCAGGCGCAGGGCTCGGCGGCGCGGCGCACGCCGCACGCCCCGCGGACGCACGCGCGTGATTCGCCTCCCGCCGCACTCTCCGCTCTGCACCGGTCCGCACTGCCAGTCGCGCGGCGGCCGGAGCTGCCATTTGGGCGAGTGCACGTAAGCTTCCTTCGTTGTAAATACTTTTCGTTGAAGCTGAATCGCAGAGAAAATGTGTTTTGTCGCTGTGTAACGAAACACAGATTGGCAACATTGTTTTCATGCTCTGTAGATTCATCATGCTCTTTATGTTTACTACATTGCTCACTGAAATTCAGAAGAGTAGTATTATGTTAGTTTCCACAGTGAAATGTTTTCAGCTGATTTATTAAAAACAACATTAGAGCTACGTTTGAACGCAATTGGGAAAATTCCTTTGAAGCTATAGTCGTACTATAATTGGTGATTCTGCGGCAGCACTTAGTTTTTCGCGTTATTTGTTACGGTCATCCAGTATTGTACTAGCAAATGAAGCGGCGAAAGTTTTTCCAACCAGCAACATTTGTATAGGCCCACCGAGTCAACACTTCGAGCTACTCATCGGTACCCATGCAGTGACCGGAAAATGCTTGCTCTTCCCATGCTTAACAACTAAAGGTCTCTCCCATTTGTTCTAACTTTCAAAGAGTTTAATTAAGTTCAAAAAGTTCAACAAAAATTAGACTTGCGTCATTTCTAAGCGCAGTTTGCTCAATTCTTGCAAAATTAAAAATGTTGTGCCTTTTTGAGAAAAGTGTATAAAAATTGCACTAACTTCAAGCAAATATTTTGCAAAAATTATTCGTTATCTCAAACATGACCTTTTCTAAACATCCGATTTTTATAACATATTTCTCTAAAAGGAAACAATCTGAATTTTTAATATTGCACATTTGCACTGTTGTTTTAAAATTCCTAAAATATAACCTTTACCGAAATTACTTTTAGAATTAGAATTACTTTTTAACATTGACACACAAGAATTTAATATTTAAAGAACAAAATGCAGCCATTTTTGAGAAAAATTATTGTTTAAAAGGTGTCTATTTTGAGCAATATTACGCAAAAATAACTCGTATCTCTGAAAAAGTGTACATGACCTTATTTAAAGATATATTTTTCAACAACAAACTTCATTAAGGAAACTACATTTACCTTCAAAATTGTAGTTTTAGGATGATGCCGAAAAATTATCAACTTTTGTAATTTTTGAAAAATCAGGTTCTTCAACGAAAATGAGATTTGCCCCGTGATCTTTACGATATCGGAGGACGAGGTGCAATTCAATAAATTGGAAATATTTTTTAGAATATTTTGACAATGTTGCTGAGGTTCGATTTAAAATAACTATAAAAATCAAATTTTCCATTTCAATCTCGCAGGGTCTCACGTTCGATCAGATCGACTGCAAAAAAACTCTGAACGGATTAGGCGCAAATGTTGACAGGCAGACCGACAGGCATACAGGCAGACAGACAGACAGACAGACCGACAGGTAGGCCGACCGACAGACCGGCAGGCAGGCCGACCGACAGACAGACAGGCAGGCAGGCCGACCGACAGACAGACAGGCAGGCAGGCCGACCGACAGACAGGCAGGCAGGCCGACCGACAGACAGACAGGCAGGCCGACCGACAGACAGACAGACAGGCAGGCAGGCCGACCGACAGACAGACAGGCAGGCAGGCCGACCGACAGACAGACAGGCAGGCCGACCGACAGACAGACAGGCAGGCCGACCGACAGACAGACAGGCAGGCCGACCGACAGACAGACAGGCAGGCCGACCGACAGACAGGCAGGCCGACCGACAGACAGGCAGGCCGACCGACAGACAGGCAGGCCGACCGACAGACAGGCAGGCCGACCGACAGACAGGCAGGCCGACCGACAGACAGGCAGGCCGACCGACAGACAGGCAGGCCGACCGACAGACAGGCAGGCCGACCGACAGACAGGCAGGCCGACCGACAGACAGGCAGGCCGACCGACAGACAGACAGACCGACCGACAGGCAGACCGACAGACAGGCAGACCGACAGACAGGCAGACCGACAGACAGGCAGACCGACAGACAGGCAGACCGACAGACAGGCAGACCGACAGACAGGCAGACCGACAGACAGGCAGACCGACAGACAGGCAGACCGACAGACAGGCAGACCGACAGACAGGCAGACCGACAGACAGGCAGACCGACAGACAGGCAGACCGACAGACAGGCAGACCGACAGACAGGCAGACCGACAGACAGGCAGACCGACAGACAGGCAGACCGACAGACAGGCAGACCGACAGACAGGCAGACCGACAGACAGGCAGACCGACAGACAGGCAGACCGACAGACAGGCAGACCGACAGGCAGACCGACAGACAGGCAGACCGACAGACAGGCAGACCGACAGACAGGCAGACCGACAGACAGGCAGACCGACAGACAGGCAGACCGACAGACAGGCAGACCGACAGACAGGCAGACCGACAGACAGGCAGACCGACAGACAGGCAGACCGACAGACAGGCAGACCGACAGACAGGCAGACCGACAGACAGGCAGACCGACAGACAGGCAGACCGACAGACAGGCAGACCGACAGACAGGCAGACCGACAGACAGGCAGACCGACAGACAGGCAGACCGACAGACAGGCAGACCGACAGACAGGCAGACCGACAGACAGGCAGACCGACAGACAGGCAGACCGACAGACAGGCAGACCGACAGACAGGCAGACCGACAGACAGGCAGACCGACAGACAGGCAGACCGACAGACAGGCAGACCGACAGACAGGCAGACCGACAGACAGGCAGACCGACAGACAGGCAGACCGACAGACAGGCAGACCGACAGACAGGCAGACCGACAGACAGGAAGACCGACAGACAGGAAGACCGACAGACAGGAAGACCGACAGACAGGAAGACCGACAGACAGGAAGACCGACAGACAGGCAGACCGACAGACAGGCAGACCGACAGACAGGCAGACCGACAGACAGGCAGACCGACAGACAGGCAGACCGACAGACAGGCAGACCGACAGACAGGCAGACCGACAGACAGGCAGACCGACAGACAGGCAGACCGACAGACAGGCAGACCGACAGACAGGCAGACCGACAGACAGGCAGACCGACAGACAGGCAGACCGACAGACAGGCAGACCGACAGACAGGCAGACCGACAGACAGGCAGACCGATAGACAGGCAGACCGACAGACAGGCAGACCGACAGACAGGCAGACCGACAGACAGGCAGACTGACTGACAGACTGACAGACAGACTGACAGACAGGCAGACTGACTGACAGACAGGCAGACCGACAGACCGACAGACAGGCAGACTGATACATCGACAGAGGCAAACCGACAGACAGGCAGACTGTTGATGCATGCAGATAGACAGGCAGAGAGCCCTTTTGCCATCAATTGAGTGTTTGGTATAGAATTTCAAATAGAGAACTACAAGTTACAAAATTAACTAGTGGTGCTACAAAATGGCAAAATCTTTCTCATATAATTTTATTTAAATTTTTTTGAGTCTGGAATAGCCTTTTGGTTTTGCCTTCCCCATTCCTACCAGCTATCTATCGGCACATGAATGACATACCATTACTCCATGGTAACTAGCGCACCTCTGTAATGTTATGAGCGACGCGCACCTTCGCGCTCTGCAAATATTGCTTAGTCATATAAGGGTGCTGAGACGTTAAATATTAACCAATGGTATTCCAGGGCACCGACAGTTGTACTATTATTCCGGAATTAGGGAGAGAGTTTCTCAAATAGATCGATATCACTGACATCGCCTCGCCCAGTTTTCAGTCCGACCAAGAGATAATGGAAGGATTAGGGTATCAAAGACGTACGATTGAATAATGTTTAAAGTCTATAGAATCGAGAATTAATTACGGGATTGAGACATGTTAGTAGAATGTTATTTGTTAATTGTTTAATGTTATTTGTTGTTTGAAAAGAAAATGCTGATATTTCATTGAATTTCCAGCAATTCAGTAGGAAGTAAATTCTACAGACGTTTCAGGAATCTTTGATATCTGTACAGAGTCACACATCCACGAGCAGCAGGAGATAAGGTGACGTATGTTGTACGTCAAACCCATGCAAGATCTTAATAAAAACATAGCTAGCCGAACTATGAGTAATTAGAGTATTTAATACACGAACATAGCTATTGCAGGGCAAATAATTTTTAATATATCATAAAACGTTACAAATTGTTACCTAGCGTGGGGAATGATAAAATGAGTTGAAGATAGTTGATCATTTGAAAGGTTTAATTACATTAAAAATTACTACTCCCAACGCGGAGCAGATTCATCTGGGTTACAATATGAATATAAGAGGGTATAAATGATATACACAACGTTAAATATTTATATTTTAGGTGGTTTCAAACCCACATCATTGATATCTACGTACTTTTTCTTACCTTCCTCATAAACCTTGTCTCAAGAAGCCGGCTTAGTCGACCGTACTATTTGTGAACATGTAATTGTTATGTAATGAAGTAAGAATTTGCTAAAATTATTATCAGAGCTAACACTGACATTTCTATGCATACGTTGCCTTTAATGTGTTTGGCAGCATTGAGTTTACATGTAGTAATGACTTTTATATTAGTTTCCATAGCAACAATGCAAAATTATACATATATAATGGTACAAAGCATATGAAATGCGCCGAAAGCGTAATAATATCAGTTTTAATAATTATTTTTATCAATATTTTTTTACAGTGCCCTAACACATTTGTACGTACGGTCTGGTGTGTCGGATTCATGAGTCACGGATTTGGAAAATGAAACGCAGGTACGTGGAAACTAATGCTGTGGTTTAGAAACGCACGTAAAACACGAATGTTTGAATTTGTGAGTGGCGTGAGGGCCATTCAGAGCCGGGGAACAGGAAGGATAATCGTGAAACATGAAGGTGCACATCACTGGTAGTGTCCCAGAGAAATGGTAGTTACCACAAGAGATCCTGGTATGAATTACAGAAGCCGATAGAAAAGGAAAGTAACTAGTTCTAAAACTCTGTGCCACTCTGTCGAAATATTAATTACTTTCTTGTGTATGTACGGAGCCTACGTAGCATAAGAAAAAGCTATGCTGCGAAAATGCGATTTCGGGATGTTAAGGGAAATACGTGTTCTGACTTTCTCTGTCACCGATTATTTTTTCCAAAATGTCAATAATTGAAGATGTCTGTCTATTGGTCCTTCCGCCTGTGAACAATACCGCTTAAACCTTTTCCCCTGCATGATAATTCTCAGATCCGACTTGAAGTCTTGCGAATTTGAAGCGAATCCTTTGAATGGTGGGACAATTTCAAAATTTTCTCAAAAATGCCTCTAAATGTATTTTATTATTTTTGTTAGAATATAGTAAAAAACACTTATAAAGATGACAAACACGATTTTTACTGTTAATTCTAAATTTTCCAATAATTGAAAAGTATCAGTTTTTTTTATCTCATCCTACAACTACGTTATTGAAGTTAACGTTTTCTTCAAATGACATTTTTTCTTCACTATCATTTTCTTAATGGTCATGTAATCTTTTTTTTAAATAGATTTCACGTAATATTGACTGAAATGTGGGCAATGTTATAAACTAGATTTTCCGGTTCCATTTTCTCTTAATTTTTTTAAAGGGATAGTCCTAAATGCAATGAGTAATATATCAACGCCACTTTTATGTATTTTTTTTTAATTTTTAGAAAATTACACAAATATATTTTTTTCATATATCTCTCATTTGTTAAATTTTACATTAAAGGCGATTTTTATACATTCTAGTATTTGTTAATACGAGTGCATACACTTGTATTATATTTCTCAAAAACAATTCCATATTTATGAAAGAACAAATTACATACAGAAACATATTTTACTTTTCAATGATATTTATCTCATGTTTGAGTTCTACATTTAGGGACCGAAAGATTGAAAAAATGTGAAAAATTGATGTGATTTTTGATAAATCTTAATTTTCTAATACAAAAAGGATTGGAGCATAAGTCAACTGGTGCATAAATGGAAGAAAAATAAGCTTCTATTCTTCATAATTTTAGTAATATTGAGATTATTTAACTAACCATTCTGTATGAGGCATTAATTATTATGCTTATTCTTTAAACGCAATTGGTTTTGAAATCTTAATAATTTTTTATTAAATTTTATTCAAATTTGAAAAATACTCAAAATACATCACATCACTCTAACGGCAATAATTTTAAATAATGTTTTATGAGAAACTTTTCTTCACATGTGACCATGAAAACAATAATTCACAATTTTTTCTTCCGGTTTCCGAGAAATCTTCCAGTAAAAGTGTTTCGTGTCCATTTTTTCCATTGTTCCAAGTGCCATATTGCTTTCTACGTCTTTACACATGGTTATATCAAAATATCAAAAACTTATTTTCGATTCAATGATCACTTTCATATTTTATTACATTTTATATTAAAAAGTTTTATTATTCCGCCTCAATTGAAAATCATATTTTAAAGCATCTGATTAGAATCTGCGGAAATATCCCGCGGAAGGAAACAATAGGCTTTACCAGCTCGTTCTTTTTTTCATGAGCATCTTTATGATTCAAGCAACACTCTGCCAAAGCATCTCTACTCTAGTGGGAAATTCATCAAGATATTACTGCTCATTAGGCTTTTCAGTCAGCGATTACATTATCGAGAACATCTTCACGTGAACGGACAGTTGAACAGGTACAAAATTAATCGGTATTTAAAAGGCGATTACTGAAGCACGACCCACCCTTCATTAGAACTCTTCGGAATACAGGAGTCCGGTAGAAGCAATCTAGACGAACAGGAAATGTGGCCTTCAATGTCTGATTTGGTCTTTGTTATTACTTATAAATAATTACCAATTATCCTCTTGCGAATGTTCATTGATTATGAAATGATTTGTTGAATTGCAAGTCATTTTTAATCATGCGGGAACAGAGAGGTGCGAGTTGGTGTAAGGTTTTTCCGTTTTTTTTCCCTTTTTTTTTGCATACGAAATGTTGGCAGTACGCCAAGAGGGAAGGGATTGTCTAACATTTTATTATTCCGACAATATAATTTAAAGCACTAATTTATGATACCTTATTTGTATGATCATTTATTTGGACTCATTTTTTCACGTGGACTAGTTTTGCTAAATTATTATTAAAGAACATTTTGCTAACTTAAAAACTATTAAACCGTTTTACAAATTGCAACTAACATGCAAGTCGCTTCTTATGTGCTACGAAAAAAAATGTTTTCTACACAAAAACCTGATTTGATATACCGTATTAAGCTTGTATTGAAGTTAAAGTAAAAAAAATGTTTTGTTTTGCTCCTGAATACCTACAACCTAATAATAATTGACAATAAAATCCTTAAATTTCAGACTGTTTGATCATGAAATGGCAATTACGTAACACGCAGTTAATTAATCTAATATTTTATTCAAATTTTATGATTGTGAATTATAATATAAAAACAATATCTACTTAAATTTATATTATAAAAAATTCATCGTTCATAACCGGCATTCAAGTAGCAACTCATGAACTAAAAAAGGTCCGAAATTATGTATTTCTTAATTGAAAACGTACTTTAGAATTACATATAATTTAATTTTCTAATAATAACAAGTTGTTATTTAAACACTACATTTAGTAGTAACGTTTTAGATCAGTACATTTCTCTCTTAGGCACAAGAAGATATTTTTATTCAAACTTATATTTGAATCTTCTATATTTCGCAATAAGAGAAGTCAAAATCAGAAGTAGAAAGAGAGCTTTGATGAATTGGTAAAATTACTTTCTTACCTTCCTAATGAAAAATGAGTTTATCAGTTTATCTCTGAAAAAGTATTTTACACTTTTGTTATCAATTAAGTCTTAAAGGACCACTCACATTTCTTAAAAAACGCATGAATTTCGAGAGGTACACCCCAATTAATGTCCTAATCACATTCCAAACTTTGAGAATGATTTCACCGTAATTTTAGATGATACTTTATTGAATTATAAAATTCTGAAATTGGTAAAGCATAGAAACTAATTATTACCAAAAGGTCGAGAAATTCAGAAGTTTAATTCTCTTTAAAAATACACTAGTGCAGAACTATGTTTTTCAATCAATGAAATCACTAAGATCATGAAGTCATATTTAGGACGAAAGAAAGTTATGTGACAGATTTTGTTCAACACACAACAGACATAATTTGGACATAGCAACTAATAAAGTGAACACGTGTCAAAACCATGAAATCATCTATCCTTGCACACTACAATGTAAATTCATCTGCTTTAAAAATGAGCATTTTTGTGCGTCCGACTTTTCCGCGATCTGCATTTGTTTGGTACGAATCGAACTTTAAGAGCAAAGTAACTTTAAGTAACTCTGGGGTGGCACCTTACTCCGAGAGCGAATCCGAAAGCGAAATCGACGGCTGGGACTACGGCGGGGGTGGGGCGGCAGCCTAGTGGCCCAGTTGGGCGCGGCCGCCGCTGCAACAGCCAGGGTGGGTCATCGCGGGTGGCCAGGCGCCAGCGCGCCGGCCTTGCACACCGCCGCCGCCCCCGCCGCCGCCGCCGCCGCCGCCGCCTCCGCCGCGAAGCGATCCCCGGCCATCCGGCTGCGGGGGCGTGCGTGGGTCACGCTCCGCCGCGCACGCCCACCTTGCTCGCTGCGGCCGTCCACGCCCCTCGCTCACGCCAGCCCTCGAGTCCGCGTGCCGGCGTCCAAATCGCCACATCCGCCACGGGCGGGCGGGTCGCCCCTCTGGCCTTCGCGCTTCTCAATTTTTGTTTCTCTATCCAACCCTCCTCTATTTTGTCGTTTTAATATATTTTTTACCGATGACACAAGCTTAGGACACAGGTTTCAACAGATGAGAGAGCAGACTCACGGCCTTACGGAATTGATACACAGAATGCAGAAGTTTTAGATGTATTGTATTCAGAGGAGATGGTCTTAGGAGGAGGAGAAGAAGATTTCTGAAATTATTCCTTCCCACATTACATACATTTGCTTTTGAAGAATTATTCTAAATGCGCGTGTAAACGGCAAAAAAATTAGGTCGCGCAAAAATGAGAACCATACGTATTCTTGGAGGATGAGAGAACGGACGGCAAAAAGCACTAGCAGAACTAAAAAATTTCATTGGAGGGAAAGATTATGACGATTAAGATGTAATGGTTAATTTAAAAAGACAGGTAATTAATTTCAATAAATAAGTGTCGATTAGGGTAACGTTTACAGTATGAGTTCTAGTATTATAGACACAAAGTAAAACGGAAAACATAAAAAGCAACTTCAACTACAAATGAAAAGTCTATATATGTGCTACTAGAACACAATTAGAAGCTATCATTAGACAATAAATTATTCATCTACAAAACAATAATAATTCCTATATGTTCCTACGGCTTCCAAAAATTAGGCCCAGCAAACAGGTCAAATCTCTCTCTTTTACAGATTTCAATCAAAATCGCTTAGGATGATTGCTGCAGCACCATGGTAGTTCTCGAACACTGTGCTACACAGAGACTTAAAAGTAGTGACAGTCTTTGAAGAAATCGAAAGAAGCAAGCCAAGCTATCTTCAACTGGAAAAATCAGCCAAATCCTCTAGCCATCGACGTCATAGATATTGGTGAAGGAACCTAGAGATTACACAGAATTACACCCTTAAAACTCCATTATAAATTTTCTAATTAGTCACAATATATTGTTTCACATATATTCCTCAACTTTCACTCATAACTAAAAACAGTGAGTAGACTATTTTTGTTCTAGACGCTAGAAGACTGTGAAATGTACCACTGTGATACTTTCATGCACAATAATTTGACATAGTCAATTTTATCACATTTACTAATTAATTTAATATAAAAGGGACTATGAGAACTCGTGTGATTACTCACTCAAAAGGAAGAGCTGTATAAACGTTACAGTAAAAAGTATTGCATACATATGAATTTATAGTTAGCTTTGCGAGAACTCTCGTATGTTAATGCCCACCTTTCCCTATCCATTTCCCAATAATTTCCACTAAGAAGGGAAGTAGTAAATGAAACGTGTTTATTTGTTAAAAATGTATAAATATTCGTTCTTACAGAATATCAAACAAAAATAAAAACAATGCAATTGATATTGCAAACAAATTGTCAATATAGTTTCATTCAGTATTATAGAAATATGTTCTTCAAACAATTAACACTTCCTTGAAAACATTTGAAGTAATTATTTAATCTTCCTTGAAGTTAGCTTATCGTTTTCCTTGATAGTCACAAAAATATTAGAAAAGGTTTTTACTCTTGAAGGTAAGTTAAGTTTTCTATGTGAAAATTCAGGATCGGGCAAGTACAGTCCTACTGTTTGCAGTACTATTGAACTTACCTGGATTTGTTATGAGGAACAGAAGGCGTTTTGGAGGGGCAAGGCGTCAGGTTGCTGGGGTGCGAAAATTGAATAATTATTTGCATACTAAAAGTATTGGATTATTTTCTGCGTTCTTACATATCTCAAGAAAAGCAATTTCGAGCCAAACATATTTTCACCTTTGAGTAATAAATACCATTTTTTACAATTAGAAACAATTCAGAAGATTTCGCTCCGGTATATGGGAATCTTGCTAAAACGATGTTTACGTATTGAATATTTAGCAGACACCTTACGTTTAATCACAAACTGTGTATTATTTTCAATATAAGTTTACAGCTGGGCATTAATGTACATACTTCCAGATACCGCCAACATGTAAATCGTGCGTCTGGACAGTGATCATTGGCAGTTTTCTAGAGACTTGCACCATTCTTTCCCTAATTTTAAATTTGGTTGCTTTTTTAAACTCATTCATGTAGTATCGTAGACTAGCGCGTTTTGATTTTTGTAGTTAATTTATTATTAAGTGATTTTACTTTAGCTAATTTAAAAAAAAACGTTCTTTGTGTTGTGCCATACCAGAAGTTTTCATCAACCACCGCGTACCAGCGTGAGAACCCTCGAATGTTAAGCCCCACACTCTTCCTTCTATTTTAAGAGGAAAAGTTGTGAACAAAACGTATTATTAGTTTAGAAATGTATAAAGATAACTTCCAATGTACTTACACTATTGTATTTGATATTATTATTTTTGTACTATATTATTTGATATTTCAAATAAAAGTAAAAACAATGCAATTGATTTTGAAAGGAAATTTTCAAAAAAGATTTAATCAGTATTATCGAGAGATTTCTTGGAACAAATCACAACAGTTCCTTAAAAATCATTGAAGTAATTATGTAATATTATTCTGCAGTTAGTTTTTTGCTTTTAGTGATAGTCACAAAAGTATGAACAAAGCTTTCTACTCTTCAGAAAGCTACGTGACTGAAGTGACTATAAGTTTCACCGAATCACTGCTGATAACGAAAATACTTGAACATGTAAAACACAAACCAAACCTAATAATACATCTTAACACTTCACTTTACACCCACATCCCTCCACAATTATATTCACAGGACGTTTAGGCCTCGGAAAAACGTTAAATTGAATGTTTTTACTACACGCATAAGAAACAATCATCGGTATCAACGAACTACTTCTAGTACTTCTAGTTGCTGCTGCGAGAGCAAGTACTGAATTAATAATTATGAAAATAAACCTTGCCAGTCTGCGAAAACTCGGTGTATACAGAAAGTGTAAATAGTATAAGATGGAAGAATCTAAGCCTTGTAAGCGTGAGTTCACAAAGATGGCCACCATCACCAAGGGTTGAAATATAAGGAGCATTATTTGGTATCGATGAGTGGCGAACCAGCAAAATTTTAATAAAATGTTCAAGAATATCTGACCCTAAAGATTACGATGTGAAAAAAAGTTTCTTCGATGCCTGTGGTTCAAAAGTTTTTTACGGCCCTAGATCGCTTCGTTTAGGAGCTATTGAACGAGTGAACTTTGAGTGCTGCGGGTTGCATTGGACGAATATTTGGATCCTTTTTTAAACAAATCCGTCATATTTTTAAAGTCAAACTGCAGTTCGTCACGTATCCGTAAAATTCTCTTTCTTTAGAGACCTCATTTATAAAGATCGCTTGCGTTTGAGCCGCAACATGTATGTACACTACTGAAACAATTTAGGAGACTATTGTAAATTTACTTTGAAGAGAATAAAAAAGGTTACATTACAAATGTAGCATAACATTCCTTAATGCAATGCGCTCAGGTCAAATGTTTCAGCATTTCCAAGCAGTTTACACAATTTTGCATAGTGATATTCCAAGTAGTTATAACTAGCATGGCGGCACCTGCGGGTATTTTCGTTTATAAAAGTTTTATTTGTGCTCTACTTGTGCATCGTAAACAGAACATTTTGTATACATTACAGTTGAGCAGATCGTCCATATGTGCCCAAAGAAAGTGTCTTGAATCAAGTCCTAACGATTCATGTAAATGTCGGAAAGTCAGTGCAGTATTTCACAGTGACTTAGTGACGTACTTGTAAATGCATCAAAACACGTGTTTTTCAAGATTTTTCCTGAATATCAGAGATTACCGGCTATGAATTGTTTCCGGATAGAGATTGATTCAGTATAAGAGACATTTCTCAGAATTTTCTGCAGGTAACAGAGAAAAACGTATGGAAGGACGCAGATTACTATATAAAAGTGTGAGGATTTATGAAGGACAAGAAATATCTGGCAGTTTTCACTAGAAAAATATCTATAGTAGAAAATATATTAATCTTCACCCTAGTTTTGATATCTACTACTAATTCCTTAAGTGTTCCACATGAATGTTATTTATCAATTTCAAAACTCCAAAGCGCCAATAAGGCGGCATTAGCATGGGCGCGTTGGCGTCATGCTGTGCAAAAGCTCTGAAGCAAAAGCGAGGCGCATACTTATTTCTACCCGGCCAACCGCGACGCAACGACTGTCATTCGTTCCGCGTTCGCTGCAGATTTGCTTGCGTCATTGTCAATAAAACAATTGTTTGCTTGGGATGGTCGTTTCCTTACGAAATCAATGATAGTGTGATACCGCATTTACGATTCGCAATAACAACGAACGTATGAATAAAAGCAACTTGTAAATATCACAAGCTTACAATATGTTAAGAGAATTCTGCTTTTGTCTATATTCAAAACAAGTGTTTGAAACCTTGTTTGGTCTACTACGAAGATAGATATTAAACATACGTTTTGTGCAAGATTACAAAGATCTGGGATTATTTTAAATCTCACCCCTTGATATCACGACAAAACTGATTTAATAAAAATTGAAGTAAACAACAGCGTTTATGATTGTGCCATGTAATTGTTTTCCATTTACAAGATGATATTTACATCAATTCAAGTATTTACAATAATTTTACTTCGCCAGGTAATAATAGTCTTACACTAAACGGTGGTGTACATTTGACCGCAGTTTCTAAACCGTTTACAAAAGTCTTATTCATTTGACATTCCGAGGTGTGTGATTGAATTTGAGTCAACTAGTACAAACTAGTGATTCCCGCCGGTACTGCTGATTTCTTGTCATCAATCTTCGAACAGGTCTCCTGATGAGGGTGGTAGTTTAAACTCTTGCAATGTAAATGATAATAAATAGGAGAATTATCATAGACCAATGCAAAAAAATCAGCTTCAAATTCAAACTGCTTAAATGATGGAAGTTCGTTAAATATAAACCGCCGCGCTAAAAATAATCTTTAAACTTTGTCTCTTTCTTGATGTATTGTTTTCTAGCGTTGGAAAATAAATCCACAATTCTGAGGATTTCAAAATTTGCTATTTCTATTGCGAGATATTTGAATCTTTCCATAAAAGTATGTTCTGTGAACGTAGGTTGAAAATACAGTATTTAGGGGCTTTTGAAAAAATAATCAAATTTACACTTAATTATTACAGTAAATATAATAGTTACTAGGATAAAATTACACACGAAAACATTAGTATTGTTGAAATATTACGTACTAAGTTTCAATTTTCTTATTTTAATATTCAGAAAATTACACAGCAATAAACTAATTTATTTAACAGCTTTTATCGTCGACATTGCTGCACTTTTTACCACATTTTGGAAAAAGTATGTTCCCGAAACAAAATTCCTTTGTTAAAAGCAAAACTACTCATTCTTGTGAAACAGTTTTGGAAGAAATTCTAGAATTTGCTTTCCTACAAAACAGGTTTAAAAATATCCTATTTCTGTTTTTTGTTAAAATCATTAATTTTAAAGTTACTTTATAAAAAAATAGAGCTAGTAGGTTGAAATTATGTATTCAGAAACAATGTAATGTTGATAGGTTATGAGTAAGCTGATGATTTGTGCTTATTTGCCGATTTTTTTCCTTCAGTGGAAAACTCAATCGTTTAGGTTATTAATTCATTTTGAGGTATTAGGTCTATTCTATAAAACTTTTATGGTACCTATAAAATTGTATTTCACTAATAAATGCTTATTTTAAACAATTACCCTAAATTAAAAAATTGAACTTTTTTCGTTTTTATTCTGCAAAGCTCGAAGAAATCGAACTACTATCCATAAATATATTTCGTTTTCCTACAACCACAGTACAGGTATTATGAAACGCGTAGAAAATGGCTTGCGTAGTCACATTTTTTACTTTGAATTTTTAAACAATTTTTCTTAAAAAGGATCAGTTTTGCTTAAATTTTCCTCTCGTATGTATAAAAGGACGGTATAAAAGTTTGTGCAGGTTCCATTCTTTGCGAACACTATTTTCGAAAATTTAAAAAAGTTAACATTACAAAAGAACAATATTGAATTCAGAGATTTTTGTCTTTATTGATATGTATATTTTTTAAAAAACTAGTGTATTTTTTTGCAGAAATTCTCCTTGAAATTAATGTGTAGTGAAGGTGTCTTTTCTGTTAAACTCTGAATTTTCGAAAATTACAAATTTTGAAATTTTGGGACTTTGGAATCCGTGAAATAAGCGATGACGAGGTGCTAGAATGTTGCCCCTTTCGATGCCTTCCTGTCTGCATTCAGCGTCTGGTAAAAACGCCGGTATGCCGACGCAGAAGGGCGCTACTTTGAATAATTTGAGTTGCTTCTACCTTTACCTGCAATAAATGTTTTTCCAGGCCTCTTAATTTTTTTGGAACACATAAAGTTTGTATTGTTGCAATATTTGGATTGGAATTGGAACACACCTTGTATTGTTGCAATTAGACATTACGAATGAATACACGCCAGTGACTTTTGTTGTACTATAATTTGTCTCTAATTTCTAGCGCAACTGTAAATAGCACACATTTCAAGTAAGTCGATTTTCTTCTTCACTGCTGCTTTTTTTAAAGTCCGTTACCGTTCCATCATCTCTTTTCGATCAATCATCTTGACATTTTCTCCAGTAATTCAAAGATTATTCTTCATATTTAATTTCGTCCCCCCCCCAAAAAAAAGCTGACCTTAAATTTGCATATCCTTCGTGTCAAATATTCAATTCTCTCTCTCTCTCTCTCTCTCTCTCTCTCTCTCTCTCTCTCTCTCTCTCTCTCTCTCTCATATATATATATATATATATATATATATATATATATATTTAATATATATATATATATTTAATATATATATATATTTAATATATATATATATTTAATATATATATATTTAATATATATATATATTTAATATATATATATATATTTAATATATATATATTTAATATATATATATATTTAATATATATATATATATTAAATATATATATATATATTTAAAATATATTTTCAGCTACTTTAAACATAACTCAGAATGTGATACAACTATTATAAAAATGGATAGCGCTAAACGTCGATTTAATAGAAAATACTCCCTTGGAACTGTGGACACATCTCGCAGCAGGTCTACAGGACCCAGCACGTCTCACAACGATTATTCCTCATTCCTCCTACTTGAGGGAAATTTCATTGGTTACAACGCAAAAATATAACTGAAATAATGTAGGAAGTTATGTGAAACAAAGATTTCTGTCACGCAGCCTTCTATCGAAGAATATGAATTAAGTTCTGGGTCTCTGAGACTCGGTGCGAGCTCTGTAGGTTTAAATGTATACATACAGAGTATTTAAAACGATAATCATACTTCCAGTATTCAGGTAACCAAGGGAACATCGTGCTTCTTTGTGACCATCCTTACTTTTTGTTGAATATCTTTCGGCGCATCATTCGTGGCAAGTGAGGTCCACCATTCGACGCACATGAGTTTACTGAAAACACTTTTTTATGTTTCTCTGGACGATTCATGCAACTGAATATAGTTTAAAATTTCATTTCAATACGATGATAGCTAATAAAAATGTTTAAAATGAAAATGCTGCCAGGGACATAACGTTAAAGTAGTACTATAATCATTTATTGTGAATAGTAATTAATTGCACGGCATGTAGCATGCTTATTTTATTCGTCTGCAAAATTACCGTGACGGAATGAACGCCACCCAACTTCATTAAATGTCGATTCACAAAAACTGAATCTGATCTGACGTTTTACAATCCTTTTGATGTACATTTTACTCCAAATTCTTCAATAAATCATTGATTCGCGCATTCACTCGATTTCAAATTTCATTTAGCACGACGCCGTTTAACCTAAAATACTTATACTTAGAAAGTATTTTTAGGAAGAAAAATAAAAAAATTCATTTATAATGAATATAAAAAAATACATTTAACAACATTTATCTATGATACAAATCCGTGATGTAGTAGAAATTATAATGTTTCTATCATTGCAAACTAAGGAATAGTTTCATCATATAGCAAGTGAAATTACTCAAACTTTTTCGAGACTTTTCATCCACCCAAGTCATCAACACACCAATGAGTGCAGTTGCAAAAAAAAATATATCGAGTTTATTCCTTGACTTATTTTCGAAAACCTGGGCTGTGTTACACGACATATAAATTTCATCACCTGACAGTCATAGCCACGTCACACACATGACGTCATTGGCCCATAAATCAGCTTTGTTTTCGCGAGCAATGCGTCGCTGTGTGGCACGTGGGCGTATGCCGGGGCAGTGTAGCGGAGGGGCGGTGGAATGCGGCTCGTCGCATGCGACCTTGCGCGTGCCGCGCGGCGCCGCGTGCTGCCGGGCGGGTGGGCGGCGCTGGCGACAAGGGCGCGCGCCGGAGCGTCGCGTCGCGTCGCGTCGCGACGGGTCGCGTCGGGTCCGAGAGTCGTAAACGCGCGGGTGGAGACGCGGCACGCGCGCGTGCCCGGGCGGTGATGCGGGCGGAGCGGCGCTGGCGACGTGGAAACAGAAGACACATGTCTAGGAGACACTAGATCTGGGGTTCCCGAAGGGGGTTCCATCGACGGATCGGTGGAATCTTAAATCGATGGACTACTAGTTATTTCGGGCGCGTCAACTGTTAAGGCCATTATTGCCTTGAGTGTAGTGCATATTTTTTTGCTCGGAAGGTAGGGGAGATCTTGCTCAGCTGGATGGCGAGATCCGAGGCCGACCTACCGTTGACTAGCGGGGATTTCCCAACCCAGTTATATTTCACCAGCAGAGGCACTGCCGATGGTTCATGCCAGTGTAAGTGTGAGTACATAAGGGGTAAGATACACGGAATGGGAAGGAAACATCGCGCGAGGTCCATTTGTTAGGGTACTGCTCCAGCATTACCAGTGCTGACTACTAAAGCCCCCAGGGTCAATGATGATCAAGGGGTCGATTGGGAAATGATATAAGAATATGCACTAATCAAGTGTAATCAAGATCATTTTGATTACAAAGCACATGAATTGTTTTCTTTTCAGAATATCCAATAGTACATGTTTATTTTACTAACTATTGAGTAATAGTACAAAAGTAATAAAACTTAAGATATTTAACCATTTTTCAAACTTTTGTTATTGTTCTTTGTCTTTGTGATTGTTACCAAGTCAATTGTGTGCAATTATTTGTCAATGATTATTTTGTATGCTGAACATAAGAGAAAAAAGTCAAGGGGGTGGATGAAGCAGATCTCTCTTTTGAGGTCAATGTATGAAAAAAGTTGGGTATCTCTTCACTATATTCTCATGCACACTAGATTCTGGTTACGGTAAAGACTTGCGAGGTGATGGAGTTGATGATGGTGTTAGTGTGGAAGAGTGAAATAGCTATGATAGGGAGTGAGGTTATATGAGGGACAGGAGATAGTAATAGTGTAGGAGATAGAGTCCTTTAAGTGTACGCGGGTCTGAAGCGTTGTAGCGCAGTTGTCAAAGTCATGAAGAAAATTAAGGTAATAAGGTGGTCGTCTTGCTAGTAGTTGAGAGTAGTTAGCAGGGGAATTCAATGGAAGATGGGGAAGGTGACGTTGGTAGATTAAGTGGTAGAGGGTAGTGTATTCTGGTGATAGTGACAGTGATGGCTTTATGTTCGATAGTAGAGATTAAGGGTTGTAGGTTTGGAGAGTGTTAGAGAGCGGCATACTGTCAGGAAAGGTGGTGGAAGGAATGAGAAATCAAGTAATGTAATGATGTGCTGGTGATTTCTTATGGTTTAGTAGCGGTGGTGTAATCATTATTGATGTTGGTTATAATCATAATAACTGGTACTTCAATCAGGGGTTGAAGTGTGTCTCTTCTGGGCGTGAGATGCCGTAACTGTGGCTAGGAACGGGATGATGCCGAGGTCGGCGATTGTGCCGCTGACGAAGAGGTGATTTTCTCAACTGGGGGTCGTGACGAAGGCAACAATATTTGAGGTAGGTAGGTATGGATCACGCGTCTACGGTTTATGGACCACAAAAGCGCAGAACGACGGCTGGCGCGCGTCTGGACGGTCCTAGTGGACGGGGCGTGCCCATGAGGACGAACAGAACACGAATTCGAGACTGGTCTCATTTGAATTCCGGAGGAGAACGTGAGAGGACATGATAGTGCATGATTTGATAATCTCTTCTTCTCAAGGTCTTATTTCTAACACCTCGTTTTCAGTCATGCTAGTTTTTGAAGGACGCGGCATGATTTGTTTTTCACTGTTGGATGACTATTTAACTACTAAAATTAAAATAACGGTTTAGAAAGAGCCCGGAGCTTTTAGAACTTATCGTCTGCCTTGAATTCAAATGCTGTTTCAATTACAAAATATGTAGCAGCAGCAGCAGAAACAAAAACAATCTTACAACTTCCAACTGCAACTGACAACTTACAATTGACACTTTCAGACAATGCGAAACGGTGTTTTCTTGAGCACTGATCATATGAGCGGAAGTTAATAATGATAAAGTTTCTCTTCACATGGCAAACTGTGACACATGTCACATGAGAAACCGGGTTTGCAGGCAATGCAAGCATCTTTGAATTAAAAGAATATCCTGTAAAATATAATAATATCACAATAATAACAAATTGAATGTACAAAAGAAACTTTAAAGTTTAAACCCCGCTAAAAGAAAGACCAGTAAGCATGACCTTCACACAATTTTCTATGCAATGTTTCGTTTAGCGGTGTCAGAGTGTAATTTTTGCACTTCCGGTGTCTAATGTTTACTCTTATCTCTTGCTTCTTGTATATTTTAGGGTTCCAAAATATTTCGAGAGGGTTCTATAAGTTGTCGTTAGGAAAAATAATTACTTTAACGATCCGAAGTAAAAACGTTACCGTTTACATCGAATACCAGCAGAAGTAACTATATGGTGCCCACGCATTTATTTATCACACTTATCTTATTAGACGGGAAAAGGAATTAATTGTATCAACAGTGTAAAATACAAGTAATTTTAGTTACATCACCGCTTCACCTTTCGGCTCTCCGTCTCTAGAGAATTTTGCCAAAGAGTGGCGTCCTACGATTGCATTGCATCTTTGGCTCCCATGCAACATTTTTACTGCGCAATGTTGAGTACGTACAATCTGCTAACGAATCATCCCATGATCATTGAACAGTATCTCTGCGCTTTCAATGTTGCACAAGTTGGTGTGACAATACTTTAAATTTACATCTGCTTCTAGGAAGCGCTCAGTGATATTTACTTAAACGTTGACAACTTCTAAAGAAATTTCCCAATTCGTGAGTGGCCACTCACTTGCCTTTGGATTCCAGATGACTTAGCCACGAAGAGAAGTCTCATCTCCAAAGAGTGGCGATTTATCCGATTTTCTTAACAATTTTGTATTGTGCTATTTAAACGTAAAAACACTTCGTATCTGTTTGGTCGTCTTTAAAAGTTTGTGCGGGCAAAAAATCTAGTTAATATAAAGCATGAAATATTTTAGAAATTGTTGGATAGATAGTTTTTGATAGAAGTATGAAATCGAGTTATCTTTTTGATTATTTCACTTCCAAAGTAATCGTGATGTCAAGAGTGGATCGGATACTCGATCGCGTTCAAATATCGAACAATCAACAAGATGGAAATAGTCTTCTTGGCTGTTCGTGTGACGCCGCGTATCGGACAGCGAAGAAGACACAGATTCAAACCGCGGAAGCTTATGTTTACATTTAACATGGAAATTGTGCTTGCCAAGACTGATACACAGCTGATTTTCTGGGGTTCTTTCGTCTTCGTATCCTCTCATCTCCCCATTGCACAATCATCAATCATAACATATCGTAGTAATCACTTATATTTTAAACCATTCATCTACCCATATGTAGGACATCTGTGTACGGTATAAGAACATTAAAGAAAACCCTCGAAAAAGCACATGCAGCCTTCAAGGAGCCTACAAAAAATCGTATTTATCGCCCGTTATCTTCGTCTCGGAGGTGTCTGGTTTCTCACGTAGAGAGACTCCCATAGTATGTGTGGAGGGGGGGAGGGAGGGAGGGAGGGGCGAAAGCCCCACCTCTGCCAGCTGGCGGGCCAACTCCTCGATTTCGCGCTCCGGGGGCCCCGCCCACGCGCTGCCAAGCGGGCGGCCAGTGGCGCCGGCGCCAGCGCATGCGCCGTATCGGCGATGACGTACGCGGCGACCACGCCACGGCGCCCCCAACGGCCAAGCAGACGTGCAAAGACACCGTCAAGTTGCTCGTGTCGGGGGACAACACTATTGCCCGATTACATCTCTTACTATCGCCCCGTTCAAATGGTTTGGTACGTTCAGGAAGAAGAGCTATTTTAAACATTACGCAATCCCGTAGCATGTTGCTATTAATGCCATTTATATTACTTTATGAAGAATCTGGAATGCTGTGTTCATTTTTCCAGTGAAGGATGTGGGCAGCAATGAAAGTTTTTGATAAGCAGCGGTCTGAAGTTATACAGAAACAAGAACAAACAAATATTACTGAGACGTGTGGACAAGTGAAATTGTATGTGTTGTCTTAAAATTACCCCTCTTAATATTTGATTCCTGTATCGTTAGTAGTGAGAACATCTCGAAAAATATTAATAGTTAAAGAGAGGCAAGCTTTCGTAACGTGGTGGGTATGTGTACTTTGTGGAAGGGAATGGCAAACCGATATACGGATCAATATTCTATTGTACGTTAGACGAAATGCAATGAGATACTATGAAATTTTGAAAGCATTGAATACATAATTCACAGTAACTGCCTTTGCATTTTTTATATTTGTACAAGACGTCTGTACCAATCAAATTGCGAAGAATCATTTCCTCATCGTCTGCTTTCCTTCACGGTTGCTCCAAAAATATATCACTTATTAATTTTACAAGCCTTTTTCAAAACTTTACGTTGTAAAATCTCACAATTAAAAAACATCTTAACCAAACCACCTACGATACACCATTACTGCTCTAACGCCATCTTATTAACCTTGAACTTTATGAGTATGAAGCTTACGACAAACAATATTTGAATTGTTTATGACATGTTGAAGTGGAATATCTGTTTCGTTCTTATGTACACTTCTATGTAATTTAAACAAAATAAAATAGACTAATATAAAATAAATTATTTTCTTAGAAAGTAAATTTGTAGTAAAACTGACCATGTAATAACCTACAACAAAGCATAGTGTCCATACACAATTAACTGGAATTTATCGAGAACTGAGTAGGCAACCCACAAGACATCTAAGCATTACATACAGCGTCCATAGGCGCATGTGTTGAGATAGAATATTCAGTTGGCACTTAAAATATCGAAATTAAACTTCACAAATGGAGTGGCGCACTTAAAGTTGGATGGGATTATAGGCCTTAAGCCTACCTCCCCACTCCCGAGCAGCCAATGACATATATTCACAAATATAGATTTTACAAATTTCATATAGTGAAGAAAAGTCATTCAATATCTCATTATACGTTATGAATAAATACAAATCAACAAATAAAAATAATTATAAATTCAAAACAACTGAAAACGTCCTCATAAGCAAACAAGACGGCTGAGCACTATGTTTATAGCCCTTCTCCTGGGAAAATCCTGCTCCTATTAAATATGATGCAGGGCGCCAGGAAAGACTCTCCGCACTATGCCGAATCAGGGCATCCCATTAAGAGTTGCATTTATGCAGATGTCAACCGGATCACTGGAAAGTAAGTCAAGGGGACAACACGTCCAACGTGTAATGATTATGGTGAGTAAGCAATTTACGTTTTCATATATTCTCCATGTCTTCCGGGCTGATGGGCCGTGGTCCAATTGGCTTAGAGATACCAAAGTCCGGAAGACATGAAGAATATTGACTCCGGCCGTGAAAGCCTACAATGCTGTATAATTTACGTTTTCGTTTATTATAAGCTGCAACTCGTGCTACCAACATAATTCTTGTTCCTAGGACACCAATCAGCAAGGCGCCTCTTCGGAGACGTTTTGACGGCGCACATAAGTATCTACTCTTAAACGAACGATTTTCATATCCCACCAGTTTTCCCAACCAGATTTACAAGTATCTTGAGAAATTCACATTTCTCACAGACGTTTTGAAAGACATGGCAATTTGTTTTGAAATAAATACTACGATTCTATTGCAGTCACATGGTGCCTACGTCTTCTGCCTCAAATACTTATTTTATATTTAATTACGTTTCACCCTCATACTGTCTACTGGTGAATTTTTTGTAGTTTTAATAAAGCTTTCATGAAATTTCAGAGTTGGGGGCAGTATATGATACGACAATGACAGTAAATAAATATTTCAAATATTGTAGAACATGTAAAAGAGTGAAATTTTTAACGAAACTTAAATATACATTTCAGAATAATTATGAAAATACTAAAGTAGTAAAATTTTTGTTAGAGTGTACTTCTTACAATATCAATGGTAAAAAAATATTCTTAATATTAATTTAGAATTGCCCACTTTTTGACATCGAGAAAGAAAATTATTATAAACACGCAAGTGTCTATTATTGCAAAATACGGTTTTAATTCCAAAGATTATTAATATTTTAAAAAATTAAGTTAAGAATTCGAAAAGACAAGCCACTGCGTATTAAACGTCACTCACCTATTTTGAGTCCATTATTCAGAAAAGTCGTTCTTTCAACATTTCAAAGAAGAGATCTAATACAATTCATGCTCTAAATCTCTAATCTGATGACAGTTCATTTATAGAAAAACACAACAAATTGGATGAACTTCCTTTCAAAATAAGAGCTACCAATACGTATTCTCACAAAATAAGTTGTATTTCTTGGCTCATCTCGGCTGTACAACAAACGTACTTTAAGTATCGTCGGAAACTACCCAATAAAAGACGCTTTATTAAACCGCTCGCAAAGCTCAAGAGTCGAGGAGCTTCAATAAAGCGAGCGCTGGTCTAGGGTCCCAAGAGGCGCGTGGGCCGTTGGCGCAGTTATGTCGGTGGCGCGAGCGGTGGCCAGGGAGCGGGCGGTGGCCAGGGAGCGAGCGGTGGCCAGGGAGCGGGCGGTGGCCAGGGAGCGGGCGGTGGCCAGGGAGCGGGCGGTGGCCAGGGAGCGGGCGGTGCGGGGAGTCGTGTGGCCGCCGGCCGCTGCATTGTATGCAGATGCGCGGGCGGCGGCCATCGCCTGCCCGTCGCGGCGGTCGCCGTCACGCGTCGATGAATAATCACGGCCTCCGCGTGAATGGGCTAGGCGACTGGCGTCCATTCATCCGCCCCGCCACGCCCCTATCCGACCTCCGCGCCCCGCGCCGCGGCACACTGGTTCGTTGCGGACGAAAGGCGAGCCTTGCAGAAATTGCCCGTCGGCTCTTCTTGGTTCAACGCCCTCGAAAGATTTAAGAAATACAATCCTCGGAAAAACACACATTACAATAAATTACCCTAGAAGATAGTTTAAAGTGAGTTTTTGATCAGTTAAAGATAATTTTGAAGACAATAACGAACAATATGACAGAATGAATCGCTAATGAAAAATATCTAACCTACCTTTATGGGTTTCCGTACATAGGAAGAAACCATTGAGTTAAAGAATAGTTAACGAAATAATATTTTAAACTACAAACGACATAATATTCTGTTTTTGTTTGATAGTCGGTTCAGTCTTTGAATACAAAAAACAACGAAAATTGATATATTCTTAAAGAAAAAACCTAAAACTTAGAAATTTCAAACGTAACTAAAACCTAAATGCAAGAATACGAAAAATCGAAATTCTAAATATAAGAAGTCAAAAATTAGAACAATGGAAATGGAGATATCAGCTTGTCACGCGTGTGATTACATTTCTGATCATTAAAAACAAACTTCGCGAACCTTGAATCAAGTTTTTGTCAAAACACGTTTGTAATATTTTTTTTAAATGTCACACTTCTTATAGTACTTATTTTTAAATTACAAGGTAGATGCGGAAATCTTGAGGTATTCCGTAATAATTAAAGATCGAATAGAGATCAATCATAAAAAGGTTTCTCCGCGAGTTCACGGGGAATATGCCCTGCAACCCATTTCTTCTCTTATCCCGTTCAGCATTAGTCTGGAATAACATTGGACTATTTGCGGATCATTGGCCACAATCTCTATATGTAAAAAAATTAAATTGCAGACAAACTTTGTTCATGCACGTATGCATTTCCTTTAGGAAAACTACTGTTTTGGAACATTTAGGTTGAGAAATTGACATTATGTGAATTATCTTTAAGGAAACTTGTTTTTATGAAAATCATTTCATTAATATTGGTTTTCAGAAAAAATGACCATCAGTAATTTTCCGTTAAGAAAAATATAAAGAGGGAACTTGAATGTGAACCTTCCCCCTATTTGGCTATAGGAAAAAAAATTAGTTTGAATGGTGGTACAAGGTAGTTGGGCTTGTTTCCCCAAGCCACAACCCAACATCCATTACCTGCGGAGGGATTGCACCCCACAACCTTGCATACTTAGACGCAGTTTCCCCTGTGCCATCAGGTCCTCAAGCAACGGAAGAAAGATTAAAATAGTAATTGATACATGATGCTTGGGAGATACCGACCCCAGATCTCCAACAGGGCTTCCCAGATCCACAACATTTTTTTAAAAATACTTCTAATTTACACAAAATTCACTATGCGTGCTGTGGAATATACGTCGGCCCACTGTGCATCCACAGTCCGCTTCTGGGAACGCACTGACCCGCACCTTACGCACGCACGCACGCCCCTCCCTCCGCACCCTCGCGCGCGCGCCAACCCACGGCGATCGCGTGCTCACGCTGCCGTTGCCCCCCCCCCCCCCCGGCGGTGAATATTCAAATCGCTCTTCAACAGTACACTCCCTCTCCACTCAGCCACATCAGAAGTAAATTTATATTCAAATATTTTCTATTAGCCCATCATTTTTTTGTTATTTAAGGTCGCATCAACATCTTGGTCATTAGCGACCACTATTGGATTTAACATATGGTAACTATGAAGGCGACATATATGGTTTATGATAGGAGTCGAAAGGTCGAACACAAATACAACCATGTCCGAAGCGGGGCTCGAAACCGCCATCCTTCAGTTCGAGATCGCTACGACACTACTGCCTTAACGATCTTGACCATTCGGGCGAATTGTCTGTCATTATTAATTACTTTTATTAATAGTATAAAATAAAAACAATTTCAAAACTATTGTTCAATAAAAATCAAAAGTCTGCAACTGCAAGTAATCCGCGGGAGCTAAACATAGTCCCAAAGAATAATTTTATTTTAGTCCCCAGTGTGATAAATTCTATTTTATCCAATTCCGTGATGTAAATGCTGACGAGAAAATTTAAATTTAAATATTAAAATTAAAATTTAAATATTTTAAGAATGCTGAAATTAAGCAGTTCTTTTTTATTTTAATGATATTTGGCTATAGGAAAAAAAGAAGGGAATATATGTACCAATTTTAATGAACATCAATATGATTAGTAGTCAGTTACAATTTTAACAACTATTTATAAAATCGACTTCATATATGACAAAAATACGTTGAACCGTTCAGGCTGTAACTCTTAAAATTCTCCAATAACGATTCCCTTATTTTCAGCTTGGAGTAATCGCATAAAACATGAATTTAAGTGAATATTTTGCAAACACCTCGCTAATGAACTTGAACTTCCAACTGCTCAAAACTTTTCTTTCCTAAGTGCAATTTTTTCAGTTCTGACATAGTACGAGTATTTTTAGAATTATTCAATAATGTTTCTTGTAGTGTATAAGCAAGTTTAAGATCATAAGATTTAAAAAATCATTTTCCAATTTACATAGAGAGAGTATTTTAAAATTATATTCACCAATCATGTATTTCATCAAAAGGTAAAAGAATTTAATTACACTCATGCATAGTTACGTTAGTTTTTCTTGGCAGGAAATATTGTGAGCACAGAGTGGTGACACGTATTTTCTCTAATAACTCTGGAATGTGGCTTCTAGACAATGTTAGAGGAAACAAAATTTTATTTTAATTCCTGATTATCGAGATTAACCAATTCCAACATGACGCCAAACGAACACATCATCACTGAATGGATTTTCCGTGTTGAATCATGTACAGCCAGTTCAATGCTTTGTTATTTTTTAACATGAAATTTTTTTCTTCGTTCACTACATTTTGTGGTAGGGTGAGACCACATGTTTAAATACAAGTGTTCTGTAATTTACATGTATAGCTGAAACGAAAAAAGACTTGTAATAACATATGTGTTAAATAAACAACGGAAAAATAATTCACTTAGAAATAATTTTGAAATAATTTTAATAACAAAAACGCACTTACTATGGTCTATGCTATGACTTTATATTTTATAAATATCAGAACCGTTTATAAATCGAAGAATCTATACAAGTATTTAAGGTGATCATGGCATTAATTGTGTCATGATTTTAGCTGAAATGATATTCCAACCCGAAACTGATTACACTGGTAAAAGAAATAGTTTCAGACAGAAACATTCCCATTTCATATAATATCATGATACTGAACGTACATACAATATAAGTTATTTATTTTCATTTCCCCTCTGAAATGACACATTCCACTGTTATATTCACATCAAGCGTTGGGAAATTCCACAGCGTATCGCGATAAGCATCGAAAAAATTGACAGGAAGGGGCGAGTGCGTGGAATTCCGCCGGCGGCGCGTGGATGAATGGCCAACCCGCGGCACTTGAGCACCCACCAACCTTTTACTTGTGATGCGGCGTACAGCTGCCAGATCTTCCGGGTGCGCGACGTCCACAATAGGAGGAGGAGGAGCCCGGGTGACGTCGTGACGGCGGCGGCCGTCGTCCACTTTTCTGGGAAAAGGGGCAAAGGCGAGCGCGTAACAGGATTCAGCAGAAGGGTCGTTCGTTCGTTCGTGTGCTCGTGTGTTGTTCACGGAACGGCGGATCGCCGGTAGATTTCGCTCCGCTCATCGCCCATTCGACTCGCGACCGGGGGGGGGGAAGAAGGGTCGACCATTTGATTCAATGCCTCGGTCGATCCAGATGACTTGCGAAAATATTGCAATGGCTACGCCACCAACTCCGCTGGCACGCCGACTGAATGTGGTATAAGGGAACGGCCGGTTCTGAAAGATTTAGCAACAGCGCGTTCATCTTTGCCGCGCTCACCCCCGCACATGTGTTCGATTCTTTCTAGTGAAAATAATTAAAACGTCGGAAAAAATTGAAAATGAATGAAGAATTTTTCGGTTATTCATATCTTCTCTTGGTATAAACGAACAGCGTGAATTGTAATAATTTGCAGCAGCACTTTCATACGACTAAATTCCGCGGTCCCTAACGCACAGCTTTACGCTCTCTTGCAAACTAAATGCTTTGTAACCAATTAGAATTTTTTCTTGTTTTCTTATTCAGATATTTTCATCGCAAACTGAACTAATGTTTGGAACATCTTCCTATGTTTTAAAGTTCATTTGCTTAGAACCATTTAAGAATAAAAGAAATTCACGTTTGTTCAAGTTTCTTCAAAGTATTTTGACATAAACTTCAGTTTGCACCTCTTGAAAAACTAAAACGTTATAATTATATTTTAAACATCTATAAAGTAATAACCATAATAGCAATAAAAGGGTCGTTATATTTTTAATCGTTTCCTTTTTCAGGGAGAAAATTGATCCAGAGATTGATTTACTCAGCTCTTCAAAAGAAGTATTGTAGTAAAGAAGTTTGTTCCTCAGATATATTTTCTCAAATATTTGTATTAGAAATATTTGGAAGGTAATTTCTTTTCTATCAATCTCTAAATCAATACAAAAAATATGTTATTTATTGATAGAACTCTAGGGCATGAGGAGAAAGAAAAACTTCAGCAGTTACTTGTACTTTGAGACCTGGGTAAATACATTTATTCAGAAAAACTAGAAACTATTATTTCTCTTTTAAGATGTCCTTCTATGTATGAGGTGAAGACGAGAACACGTCTGCTCATTCAGACCCCATCCACACCCATGATAAATTCACGATACGCGAAGCACAGAGATAAGTAAGCCGCGCGTTGGTCCGTAAAGGGACGTAGAAATATTACCCAACCCACTCCAATCTCGCGTTCTCGTCACGTTTGCCTTTTTTACGTCTCCTAGGTTACGTGGGGAAACGTTCCTAACTTGAGATCTGCCACGTAAGTAGCCAGAAAGAAACTAACAGATGTAGATGTTCAGTAAGACCAACCAATACGATTTTGTGTACATAGTCTTCAACCATTGAAGTTCACAGTCAGTTTAGAACTCCCAAGAGTTCTGTAAGATAGATTATACTCAGATATTTAAATGATTAGGTATCGTAAATGTACATAGTTTTTCCTTAGTACTGACATACTTAAAGGACGTAATTTCAGATAAATAGGACCAATGCTGTAAATGTAAACAGGGGATACGATATCAAGGAACTAAACTAATATGCAAACTCTTTATAAGAACCTATATAATATATCATACACAATTAATTGTTCCCAACAGTTTGCAAAACCTTTAGCAAAAGTATTAGATTCTACCATGGCATGAATCGTATTGTCTCTATATACATTAGTGAGAATGAGAATATGTCTTTACCTCTCACAAGTGTTTCCAATCAGTTTGAACTTGTTTTTTTTAAGAATGTAATATTTGTGATTATATATATATATATATATATATATATATATATATATATATATACGGTTTACATTTAATAATTGACAAGATGTACTATGTACCTGATAAAATAATGTCGGTAGATTTTACTTTTAATATGTCTTAATGTTTGTTGTGAGATGTACAGTAGTACAGTTGAGTTATTTTTAATGTGTTTACTTTTATTTGAATTTATTTTGTTGATTATGACCAAGTGTAAAATTGAGATTACCATAATGTGAATTAGTTGTTTTAATGTTTACTAGTTAATTATGGTATGTGATTTTGGTCGATGTTGTGATAAATGTCACGTAACAATGTTTTCATGAAAATTGTCTTAGATATTTATTTGTTTGGTAAGTTTAAATGTTTTTTGTCTAAGGTGGTATATTGGATCTGCTAATAGTATAGCTTTAGTATGTGAATGGAGAGAGAGTATGTATAAGTTATTGGATGTTTTATGTATGAAATATAGCCTGAAGATGGAGACAAGAGGTTCTCCGAAATGTTGCTAAGGAGAGGGATACAGTATTGCAAAGACTAATACGTATATGAGTAGTTGATTTACAAATATGTGCAGTTGTAATTAAAATATTGAAGCCCTAATTTGTATTAAAAATATATCCATGGACAAGTAGTATACTATAAAAATATTATTACTATTATTATCCCCTAAATTCAAGATGTTAAGTATCGTTTAAACAGAAAATCTATTTGATTGCAACCAACTTCGTAAGTAGTAGATCTAGTGGCGGTGGCTACCTCTACAATAATAAATTAGAAAATTTTGAGCCAAGTACGCCACCTCTTGCACTTCCTAGTCTTCTGAATGCCGTAAGAATACTGAAACGGTTGTTATATTTATTAACGTCATTAGACCGATAATAGATTAATTAATTAACGGACGCGGTAGAAGTTTGGAAGCAGATGTGATAGCCGAATATCGAACACCATCATTATCTAAAACTCATTCGTTTCATTTGCTCTTAATGAATAGGGACCTTATTGAATAAATTTTAGTGAAATATTGATAAGTCTCCCAAGAGGGCAAAACCAGTTCGCTAAACATGTTTTGGTTCTTGGCTGAAGCTCGACGGTACGTTGCGTACGTATACTAACGTGGGGAGATTTCCGGAAAGGAAGTGTACTGTCCGCTTTTTAAAGAAATACTATTTTGTCAATAATTTTGAACTCATTTTACTGATATGCAAACAGAATTCAAATTTATGCATTGTAAATGTCAAATTTATGCATGTAAAAATCAAATAGAATTGCAATGTATTTGACATTTTTTAATTTCCAAAATTGTCCGATTCTTACAAACATTACGTTGTTTGCATGCATTCTTATCACTACTAATTTATATAATTAACATGGAGTTTTGTCTCTTTATCATTCTCTTCGTACTATAATTCCCTAAATTTCAATGAGAGTATTAGATAAATTGTAATTCGGGTGCTAATGGCAAACAGCAATTTCGGTTTCCAGTATCAATATTTTTATTAGCAGCCCCAGCTCTAAGAAGAGAACGGTACTAGTTTGGTCTCGAAATAAATACTACTTAGAGTATTTTCTGGTATTAGACTCTAAATATTTCTTGCTGAGCAAGATCTCTAACAAATCAAAATCTCATTATGCTTCTCTACCATGTAACCACACTCAACGTTTGTTTTGAAAATTTTTTCTGGGGTTATAAGCGCCTAGAGTCTAATGCCCTTTTCTCTCAGTTGCCACAATTCTATTTGCATCGAAATCCGCTTTTGATCAATGACAACAAAATAGTGTGATACATGTAGAAGTTTGCCAAGAAACAGCAAGTGGTATTCTTATTTTCTTTAACAATTATTGTCAAATTGCAAATTACTTTATCTAAGATGAAATATTCGCGCCTTCTTTGATATTCCACCATGAACATAAAATGGCTTCAAAAATCTTTGTTTCCCTGTCAATAAGCATCATATCATGAAACCAAACCTCTCATCCCTCACTTGTTTTAGCTGTCGCCCCAAGTAACAAACTATCTGCACATAAAGTACTGATAAATTCTTGCCTAACACTCCGGATTGCAAATGTCTTCGGTTCATTCATCAAATAATGGGCACCATTTTGCTGATTTCTATTCTTTACCTAAAGTGTTATTGACCAAAAGTGTAGATATCTTTTCATTTATTCAAACTTGTTTCAAACCTTCTCTCTTTCACTGTTGGTATCTTCGAATGACTGCGCAAATAAGTTCGTAGAGGAAGGCACAACTACTATACCATATCTTGTTTTAGTGCCGAGAAAACTACAGGGATTATGTCCTTGGCATATTCGTCAACGAAACAATCCAAAGAAAGAATATAATACCTTATATTACGCCTCTTTCGAATACTTAGCTCCTATGAACCGTTTGGCGTGCGCCACAAGGGAATTTGGCCGTTCACAAATTGTCGTTAAACTCCCAACGTTGCCTAAACGCAACACAATATTGATTTGTCTACAAATTATTTTTTTTGAAAATCACATTCTACTGAAACATTAAACACTTTTATTTGAACAAATATTTTACAGTGTGATGACAAAAAATCACATTAATCACCAATTCCAAGATCAAAATACAAATATTGTAAAGGCATCAACATAAAGCATGCATCACGATGAAAAAATTTGAAAATATGTATTCCTGTAAGATATATATTTATCAAATAAAATATTTTAAAGTCATTAAGGATTGTATTTACTGTAATAAAATTTAAAATGCTTTCAACAAATGGTATAGGTCAAATAGGATAGTGAACATTGCGCTGTGTTTACACAACGTTGGGAAGAAATGGGTTGAGAGATCTTCATTCCTGTGTCTGAAAGCGATATGCCGATATAATAATGCATTATTGCTGCGGGGTTGAAGATATAAGAAAACAAACTAGAGGTAAAACATAATGGCACAGACTTTCTCGTATTAAAGTTTTCTAATTTCCTTGGGATGGGCTAGCTTCACGTTCTCGCCAGTTGCCATCTATCGCCACCCAAAATACATTATTTGATGTTTTTTTCAATTTTTCGGTTTCGTAATGGTAGATTAGATATATTACTTTAAGAATATTAAAGAAGAGGAAGGGATATATGGAAATTTTCGTTGAATTTGGAGCCGTTTTTAAAAAATAGCATTTAAACTTTACTGTAAATTCAAAATTTAAAGCTCTTTTTCGGAAAAAATTTTAAGGATGATTTTCAAAATCTCAAAGTTTTGACTTCAGACAGATCAACAGGTTTTTTTTTCAATTTTGAAAATATCCTATGCGTGGTTTAGGCGTTAGTCCGCTCACAGACTAAAAAAACACTTTCAATATCAGGGGACCATAAAACGTGTATTTTCGTTGAAATATCGAAATATATTTTCCGTAGCATAACATAACGTTCTCTAAATACATATATTACTCCGTATATACGTACGTATACGAAAAAGTAAAAATATATAATACTGGTTTGAAGTGATGGTTTGTTGCTACAATTCTGAAACCTCCCAAGTAATTCATAAAATAATTTATATCTAATTTAATTTTGGTACACAAATTAATGGAATATCCATTAAGTAGTAATCAGTGTAGTTCTAATTTATACTCGTACGAATAAAATACATCTAAAATATGTTAATTGTTAATAGTATTAATATAAATTCACAAAAATATGTCAATGAAATATTTTGCAATGATTTAAAATGTGATTAGCCTTCTTTTTAATTTTCAGAGGGAGGCAAGACGACCATGACCCCATTTTAAGCTGCCCTTTTTATTGCCAGACCTTCAATTTCAAGGTGCCATACGGGTGCCACAATATAGTGATGATCTCGGCGATGGTGTAACGGTTTCGAAGCCGTGGATTTTTAAGGGCGAAAAAATTCTTCGTACGCTTTCCTTCGGAGGGGATGTAAAGCCGGCTGTCCCATGTTAGTAGATTTACTTGCATGTAGAAGATCCTCAAGCCTAAATGACGCCTCTGAGCCAAATTCAAATCGCCTGTTTCTCGCCCAAGAAATACCTCCTTTCTCTGCTAGTTGGTGAAAGGAGCGTGGTCAGACGGAAGAGCGGGCCTAATGGCCTGAGTCTCGCCACGTAAAATAAGGCATTATTTCAATTCAATTCAATCTCGACTTTTAATTATCATGTCTATAGTTAATGTAACGATGGTGGTGTTGATATGATTACGATAATGGCATTGAAAATTGCAGGATATTAATTACATTCTTCTCGTTAACGTTAGCTAGAGACTAATTATATTTCCAATTTTTCTTTTCTTGTTTTCTCTTCATTTCTATCCGTTCTTCTCTATCCGATTTCAATTCTTCATCCTTTCGCTATGTTTCGCTCTCTCTTCTCGTAAAACTTTATACCGCTTCCATCTTTACATCCCAGGGTAGTTAGCCCTGGGGGATGGGGTGAAACTGTAATGATGAATGATGAAATAGATACAAACATACAGAGACACTCATAACACAACCATGCCCGAGGTGGGACTAGAACCCACTGCCCTTTGGTCCGAGGCCGCATTAAAGATAGTAATATCGGCGATTATTACTATTACTATTATTATTTCTCAATTCTCAGCAGCTTGTGCTGGGTTCAATTTGTCAATTCCTGCCACGTTAAGGAAAGAGCTCCGTCATTGGACAGAGAGATTTCACTCTGACTTCCATGACCGATATGGGAGCCTCATTTGATAAAGAACGTGCAAACTATATGAGATGTTTGGAGGATCATTGCTTTCTGTCCTTAATTTAGAATTCGTTGAGTAAATCCCATTTTTTAATATTTTTCCTGAAATTGTTTGTTACTACACTTTCAGCTGAAACAGCAAGTAGATATATTGTGACGCTCTGTAATTTCCACATTTGTTTTATTTCCAGAGCAAAATTTTCATACTTAGCGATTTTCTCGGCCTCTCTTTTCTTTAGGTTGTGAGTAAACGGTACGAAAACATCAACAAGTATAGCTTCTTTCTTGTCCCTCTCAATCAAAACTATATCTGGTCTATTGAAGATCACAGTTTCATTTGTTATTGTGGGTCTGTCCCAGTAAATGATGGTATTATTTGCTTCCATTACTGGTGCTGGGATGAATTTACGAGTACAATACGGACGAGCTCCACTATTTAACATTCCATGCTTGAGAGCCAAATGTTGATGGGCAATCTTAGCCAGCTGGTTATGTCTCCCTAAATACGGACTGTCGGCAAGTGCTGTACATCCAGCCATTGTATGCTCGATTGTTTCACCCTGGTGCCGCATTTCCTGCATTTGTCAACCACGGGCATGTTCATTCAATGTTTCTCGTAGTTTCAAGTTCGGCATACTCTATCTTGAATTGCCATTATAAATCCCTCTGTTTCTGGGTATAATTAGCCGTCTGATAGTCATTGCAGGGAGGAGGTCCATGTATAACTTTGAGAAATTTGCCAAATCTGATTAGTTCAGGGTACATTGTATTAGCAAAAGTGTTTGAACCTGTCCAATACCATTGAAGTCTGATTGGTCAACTTCTTGCTACATTTGAGCCAGCTGGGTTAAATATTTTAGCCCTCATCTCACCATAACGTGTTCTATTGCTTGTCTCTTATAAAAGCCCATGATTCACCATCGATTTCCTAAGAACTGACTTAGCCTGTGTTTTGCCATCATCGTTTCTAATTCTCCTTATCCATCTAATTTTCACTATTCCCATCCTCCTCCACCTTCATTACCCCTTCGAGCACCATTTCCATTTCTACTTCACTCCGTCGTTACCAATATTGTGGGCATTACCATCGACTAGTAATCATCAATTGTCACATTCCCCATGGGAAAACCCATGAGCATCCCATCACCCCCATTGCCAGCGCCATTGACTGCGCGGCACGCCGCCGCCGCTAGCCCCGCGTTAAAGCCCATGTTAATGCGCTGGCTGGTCGCCGCCGCCACCGCCGCCGCCGCCATCCCCCGCCCGATGAAAGATTCACGAGCCGGCGGGCCAAGGCCGTATTCCGGCTGTGGCGCGCCCGACGCCCCCGGCACACTGAACGCAGCGCGCGGGCCCCGCGCCGCCGCCGCCGCCGCCGCCGCCGCCGCACGAACGTACATCGCCCGCTTGAATTCTTATGATCACTATTCAATAGACACCGGCGCGGGTGACTCACTGAAGTCGCTACTAATATTTCCTTTATTTCATGATAGCGTGGCGCTTTTCTCTTCTTTACGTTATGGTTACAGGCCGAGAAATGCCACTTTACTCTAGTTTATGAACGTTTTGTGTGATATCAATATACCAATGACACTTTTATGCAGACACTAAACAATCATTCGTGTGTTCAGCCTGAAAAATAAGGTAGGTCAAATCCATTTTTGCCATCCCTCTGTCCATTAAACTTTATTATTTATTGCCGTATGAGTCCGTACTTTACAAGAAGATATACAAAACTTTCTAGACAGAAAATAAAGTTGTAATTTTAATAGTACAATTAAAAAATTCGTTTGATTTTATGGTTAACCGTTGGCAGGTTTGTCGAATTATTCGGAGAGCTTCTCCTCCAAATTATGTATAGCAATTACCCAAATGTCAGCTTCAAACGAAGAAAACAGAGAATTGATAATATATATGGAAATACTTCTTCTACCAACTAAGGTGATGCTGGAACCCGTTCTAGCGACTTCTTCATAAGACAGCGTCTTCTTCTTTGTGGCAAATATTGAATAGCTATCTCATTTGGCATCCTTTCCAAATGTTGAACCACTACTTCTAATAAGTAGATATTTCTCCAAATCACGCGTGATATTCTGCTCTTTTCCTATATTCACATTCTATTCTTTGTGTAGGAGGGTGTATCCTAGAGTACTTCGAAACAAAATTGATTTCTGCAGCCTGAATTCTTTTATATCTTTCCAAAATTATGTAAGACTCGCATACATAAGTGTAGGGCCGACAATAGTACGTTTGTTTGTGTTTTGTTTTTCAAGTTTCTGTGAATATTTCCACATATTTTTCTAAACATATTAAATTTTTATTTTGTAAGAACATATATTTTCCTTACAAAATATAGCATTTAATATACTTAAAAATTCTTAACCTATACTAAAATTTTGTTGTAAATTACAACGTTCGTTCTAATTGTACATTTGACTTTGTCCATTGTTTTTGTTTGGATAGTTGCCATTTTAAAAGTGTGTTTTTCGCAATGTTCAGCATGATTTTCAACAATTTTGTGTTAAATTTCCTGTATACATACGTATTTTTGGAGTAATATACGTCGTATAGGGAAAGTTATGTAATGCTGCGGAAAATCAATTTCGAGATTTCAACGGAATACACGTTTTGGAGCCCCTTTAATACCAAAAAAGTGGATATTTTTAAAACATACGACTCTCAGCTTGTCCGTCCGTCCGGGAACACTATTAACACTTAAACCATGCGTAGATTTTTTTCCGAATTGAAGAAAACCGTCCATATGGCTTCAGTCGAAGCTTTGAGATTTTGAAAAACATTCTTTAAATTTTAAGAGTACTTTACATGAA